>JARCFY010000003.1:103000000-104487500 GCA_029233225.1 Lepidodactylus listeri
AAGAGCTAAATCGGCAGCTTCTGTCACAGTCACAGTAAAAAATCACCTGTAATATTAACAGGGAGTAGATAAATTGCAAAAAATGGATTAGAATGATAAACAGAACAGAGCAAAATATTGCATATATAATGAGAGGTGCAGCAGTGGGTTTTACTGGGCTGTAAAAGATGCAGCCTTCTTACGACAGCCCTGGGAGAGGAAAGTAATTAGGACCATACTCCAGGAAAATGGCAACTAAAAACTAGAACCATGGTTCTAAGTGTATGTTCCAGCTTGGTAATTTCTTTTACAAGGAACTCATTTTCAGTACAGTGTCCCTTCACTAGCACTGATGCTTTTCAGAGTCATGTTCTGAGTAGTGTGTAGAGTAGATGGTGGGAAATCCATTCCCTGACTGGCTTCTGTGAAGCTTACTTGGAGTAAATGACCAACTCTTAGCTAAGGGTGAATGAATGTTCCTGAGGTACTTTATTTTAATACTCATTTATACTTTTGTCAATAATTATACTTTTCTACTTTTTGCTGGTTGTTTTGTCTGTTTGCTTGTACTGTGTATAGCACTGTGTTTTTAATACACAATCTGTACTGTAAGCATTGATACAATATACATTATTTATATGTATAGGATATCCATACACATAATGCTGCTATATCGATGCATAAATAACAGTGAAAAATATACACGTTATGGGGGAAATTTAACATGAGATTTAAAAAAAAAAAACTGCAAAAAATGAAGAAAAAATATGCAAAAAATGAAAAAAAGCCCAAAGCAGAGTTATACACTTTAAAGCCCATTGACTTCAGTGGACTCAAAAGGATGTAACTTTATTTAGGGTTGCCCTGTCATTCACACAAGGGAGAAGCAGGGATTTGGGGATCAAAACAGGAAGGATTAGATATTTGACATTATCCCATTTTAGCCTATCTTACTTCACAGGATTATTGTGAAGTTAAAACAGAGGAAAAGTAGAAAACAAGCGTGATTAATAAAAAATATATAAATTTAATACAAATGTATATGGAAGTTTGACAGTGGGGGTGTTAGCGTGCTGAAGTAGAATAGGAAAGTTCCCCTCTTGTTATCATGTGATCCCAGATCAATATAGTTCTGTGGTACTCTTGAAATAAATAAATACCCACCCAAATCTTGAGCTCTGCATGCATACATATACCCATGGGGCCGGATACATTCACTACAATAGGAAGGGAAGCCCTTGTGGGAGTATCCCTTTCTGTTAATTCAAAGAGAAAGAAGCACTTGCAAGTGGAGGGACTTTGCATGTTCATTAGAAACCATGCACCAAAAGGGGATGACACCACTGGAGCATCAGCTTCTTTTTATTAATCAATTGCTTTCCCCTTCTTTATATGTTACAGAGCCAGGTCCTATGGACCCACCACTCATGTTGGATATCAAACCCAGAACTGCAACAATATCCTGGCAGAATCCATCAAAGCCAAATGGTGTTATAACCCACTACAACATTTTGGTAAATGGCCAACTTCACACTACCATTCCAGGCAACAGATCCAAATGGACTGTACAGAATTTGCATCCTTACACAGTGTACCAGTTTCAAGTAGAAGGCTGCACCTTAAAAGGATGTTCCGTTTCTCCTGAGAGCCCGCCCATACAGACTCTTCCAGATGCACCTGAAGGCATTCTTGCTCCAGTGCTATATTCTGACACACCAACATCTGTCCTAGTATCATGGCAGCCTCCGCTTCATCCAAATGGATTGGTGGAAAACTATACAATAGAGAGAAGAGCGAAAGGAACAGAACAAATATCCACTGTTGTCTCCTTGCCCTTCAACCATTCTACAAGATACTTTGACCAAAGTCCTGCTCTTAGCCCTTGGAAGAAATATGAGTACAGAATATTGGCAGGTACTCTTAAAGGGGGCATTAACAACAGTGCTTGGACAGATGTTACCACCAAGCCCTCAAGACCTGCAGGTGTCCAGCCTCCTGAAGTGAAAGCATTAGGACCAGATACTGCACAGGTTTGCTTGGCTTTGTTTTAATTCATGCTAGATTGCATTTTCCCTGAAATCACTAGTTTTTAACGAAGGCATATTCAAGGCCAAGCTAAAGATTTCACATAGCTGAGGACTATGCCAGTTTAGACTATAGTTTAGACTATAGTTGGGTGGGTTTTTTTACAATTTTTGAATGTTTGCTTCAAAAAAATATGCAAAGAAAAAAAACTTAGGGTGTCACAAAGAGAGAGAGACTGTCTCTGGAACTAGTTTTGGAGAGTAGCTGTGTTTGTCTGCAGCAGAAGAGCTAGATTCCAGTCTAGTAGCACCTTAGCAACCAACAAGATTTTGAGGGTGTAAGTTTTTGACAGTCTGACAAAAGGAATTTTAACTCTCGAAAGCTTATAACCTGAAAATCATGGTGGGCAGCTGTGTTGGTCTGAAGCAGTAGAACAAACCCTCATAAGACCCCAGACATATTTGCGTGCTCATTCAAGACATAGTCCCTATAGTATCCACTGTTCTTTAGACCTCCTGTTGACCAAGAGTCTGTTTAGGCCCAGTTTAGACCCAGGCAATTCTGGATGTACTACAGACTTTAGGGATTTAATTTGGAAGGAATGTCTGGCTAGAATCAGGGTGGAATTTAGTCAGAGAAAGTACCATAGGTTGTTATTATCCTATATTATGTCTCAGGGCCCTCTTCAGGAGCAACTTCAGTTCCTAACAGTTGCAAGCCATATAAAGCCTCTGGACTGGCTAGACATAGCATAAGTATTAGAAATCTGTCCTTTCATCCTTTGCCTCCTCAGCCTGTTGTACTTCTAGCTTGATCTTTATTTACTCCATTTATACTTTTCCTTTCCCTCCAGTGGGGATTCAAAGCAACTTTAAATGGTTCTGCTCTCCTCCATTTTATCCACACAATAACCCTGTGATATAGGTTATGTTGAGCATGTGTGACAGGCCCAGTACCAGTCAGCAAGCTTCCAGAGAGGTTCAAACCTGGATCTCCCAAATCTGACCCAACATTCTAACCACTGCACCATACTTTAGCATTCCCCAGTTTTGGGGTTTTCCCTGAGCCAGAAAATGCACTCTTCTGGTCTACATTCAGAGATAGCCTCTTTGGTCTACTGGAAATATCTACAAGTCCACCATATACAGCAGCCTTTCCCAAATTTCTAAAGCTACCTCTCCACTAGCAATAGCTTAAGAGCTATAGCAACTAGTTTGTACCACCAAATCAGTTCTTCTTGCCCATTTTTCTCTGTGTTATTCTGAAATGTTTCCAGTTCTCTCATACACCTGAAATACTCTACTAGACTTTATTAAAATGCAAATAATTACGAGCTATAAATGTATGTTTTCATATGAACGTCAAAATATCTGTTTTGTTGTGGTCTCCGATGAAGCTGAAATTGATGCATGAATTGACTGAGTAAGGAAAAAAACAGAGGACTACCCAGGAAATTTTCAATTATTCACATCATTCATTTGGGAATGAACTCCAGAGGACAGGATAACTACCATTGTTTTGGCTGGCATACAAACTTCATTCAAGGGAAATTAGTGTAACCAAACAAGAGGGATTTTTGTAGCTTAGAAGCCTCTTTTGTGTAAACACGCACATGCTTCCATGGATTCAGTCTTGTACTAATGCCAAAAGCTTGCTCGCTAGAGCACAAAACAAAGGACATTTGCATAAGGCTGGAGATCATCCACAAAAATTATTGTTGCTATTATTGATATGGTTATTTCACTTGCCTACTTGGATGTCTAGATGCTCAAACTGTATGCAGTAGTTTGCGGATGTAAAACAGACTGAATGATAACATTTGGAGCCACAATCTGAAATACTCACAAGGCAATATGAAGTTTAAAGGGTGGAAATGGTGCAGGTTCTATGAATTATAAATTACACCCATGTAAATGCCCAAATGAGCAAAACCTATGACTGAAATAGTTAGTATCATATTTAATAATTATAGGTCAGAGTTCATGATGATGCATGAGCAGAATATTTACTCGATAAGGGATGAGACTCAGGATATAGCAGAATTGTTAGCCGTCACATTTCCGGCAAAGTTAGGAAATTCAGTATACAGGACTGAAAGCCATAATCACTGCAGCTATATATCAGTGTCACACGAGTCTGATGATCCCACCTCACTATCACTGGAGTCAGGGGGCATGGAGCGCTCAGCCACCTTGACACCTGTTCCCCATGGCAGCCAGGGCTGCAGTTGCTTGAGCAGGAGAGGTGGGTTATGTCACCACACCCTCTCCCTGGCTTCTTCTGATGGGACTCTTGCGCCTCTCTCTCGGCTGGCTTTCTCTTCCTCATCAGGGCATCCATCTTTGGTCCCTGCTGGCTGCCCTCCCTTTATACCTCCCCACTCCCAGAATCCCCTCCCTGTGTTCTCCTCCCCCCTTTGCCCCACCCCTTCTTAAGGGTAGATGCCAGACCTCTGGAGAGGCCTCAGCACCTGGCTCTTCCCTCCTCCCTGGTCCTGCCCCCAGTGATGCTCCAGCCGCAGGGCTCAGGAGTGCCTGTGGCCCAGCGCAGCAGTCTCCCTTGTCGTCAGCGTGACTTCAGCTGCTTCAGGGGTCATGCCACTACAGGCGGTCATAGGCAGCAGTGGCAACAGGACAATGGCGGTGGCTGCCTGGCTGGTGGCAGGCCTCCTGGACATCGCCCATGGAGGGAGCAGTGGCAGCTCTTCCTCCCTCTTGCAGACCCCTGGTAGGTCTAGAGCAGGGGTGGCCAACCTTGCTTAACGTAAGAGCCACATAGAATAAACGTAAGAGCCACATAGAGATGTCTGAGAGCCGCAAGATAGGAACAAATATCACACACACGTTTTTATTTTTTAAAATATGCAAATTTGCTTTTTATTAACGTTAAATGGGACTGCCAAAATAAAAACAAACGAGGAAAACCGGTTATTGATAATGATATTACTTGTTTGCTAATGATATTGAGAGAGAGAGAGAAAAAGAGAGAGATGGAAAGAAAGAATTAAAGAAGTGGAAAGAAAGAGAGAGAGAGAGAGAGAGAGAGAGAGAGAGAAACTAGGAAAGCAAATAGATGGGAGGGGGGAGGGGGGAAGGAAGGAAGGAAGGAAGGAAGGGAGAAAAAGCATGCCTCCCCTTTGCTTCCCCAGCTGCCCTGCCTGGAGTCGCACAATATCTGTGAAAGAGCCGCATGTGGCTCCCGAGCCACAGGTTGGCCACCCCTGGTCTAGAGGCTGGGTTGGGGAGGTCTTTTGGTGGTGGCGGGGGGGTGTTGGGCTCCCAGGTGGGCTGGGGAAGGCCTGTGGGCAGGACAATCAGCATATGCATGCATGTCCATCACCGAGCTGGCTACATGACCACATTTTTACTACCTGTTGGAGGGTGATTACAATCAGGTCTATTTTGGGGCAGGAACGCACAGAAATGGAGTTCCAGCTGGCTTCCAAATTGGCCACGCCTACAGCCTCCCCCTCTTGGGTTCTCCAGGCACCTCACAAGCCATGGGGCACCTGGGGAAGCCAAGCTGGTCCAGGGAGGGAAGGCAGTTTAAACTGCCTCCCTGCCTCGGGTTCCCCAGGTGCCCCACATATGCAGGGTGCCTGAGGAAGCCGATCCAGAAACTGCCTTCCTTCCCTCAGGTTCCCGATGTGCCCAGCAAGCCACTGGGCACCTGGGGAAGCTGATCTTGGGAGGGAGCTGCACTCTCAGGGATGTGGCCTAATATGCTAATGAGTTTCTGCTTTTGTGTGTGGCCTATTATGCTAATGAGTTCCTGATTACAATTATCCTATTTGAGAATCAGTTAATTACACGAAAGAGAGTCTTTTAAATAATGAAGAATAATATTAGAACAATATAATTCGGCATTACTAAAAAAAGTACCATAGTATTTTATTTATTTAATTTTACTTATCTTTCTACTTTTAGAAGTATGGAAACTGAGTGCTATAAGGAGTCAAATCTTAAAAAAAAACTGCTTGAAAACAGTCTTCCCCTCCCTTTATTGCTAGTTATGAATGAAAATAGTCTTGAGTGAAAGAAACGAAGTACTTCCCGTTTTTTTAAATGCGTGTTTTAGTCTCACAAAGGCAAGTAAAATATAAAACTGAGTTTTTGTGCATGGTTTAGCCTTGTGGACCTGCATGCAGAGAATGGAGCTATGCAAAAAGCAACCATATCCAGCAGCTACAGAAATCTGTATATAGAATTTCTGTACTGAGCAGTGGACACTCTTCCTGCTTAGTTTTGGCTGCAGTCACACAAGCAATTTGCTGTGATATAGTAGTGTTACCTCAGCAGATTTAAAGAGCATGATCATACAGCAACATCTGCCTTCCATTCCCCAGTTGTCAGCACCCTGTGTTGCCCCGCTTTGGAAGCGGAGTAATCAGGTACAAGGGGGAGTCCAGTTTTTACAGATGCCAGTGCTTCCACTTCGCTCTCTGGACGTCTGAACTCTCCCACCATGAAAGGAACCCAGAAGGGAAGTCTGAACCTGCAGATCCGTTTCCACCACTTGGGTTTTTTGGAGTTGATGCCAATATGTGCATATGTGCATGAATGCATATGCACATGCACCCATTTGCATTAAAACAAAAATGACCGGACAGTGTGCTCCATGATTGAAGCGCTGCAGTAATGTGAATACCCGACCACCAAACAAGTACATGGAGAAACTGCTCCTGGTTGGTCTGCCCCGCAACACTTTAAACAGGTGCAATTAGAGGCATGCCCAGATCACAGCAAGCCTCCAGTATGACTGCAGTCTTTGACTGTGTTTATCATATCTTTGGTGTGCATACATTCAGCAACTTTCCCTACCTTTTCCATAATGTTAAAGGGGATTGTAGTAATTATCTATCTGGTATAGTGTAGATCTTCATAGTAGTATTTGTATACATGGATTACAGCCTAAAGTTTTATATTCATTGCTGAGCCTCTGAAGTCAAAAGTTGATCTGATAAATACAGGTATTTAGCATTCACATATAGTTATGGGTGTTAATTAATCAAAGCTCGAATCAAAAATGCCTGTTCATTAATACAGTTATGCTGAGGGGTCAACTGATCGCCATGGCTGCCCACCTGAAATCAGAAAGACAACAAGAAATAAATAAATTAACATTGAAAATTACAGAACTGGAGCAAAAACATAAAGCAACATGTAGTAAACAAATTTGGAAGGAATTGGAAGCCACCCGTAAGATTTTCCAAACTCTAGAGACACGGTCAATTCAAAAAAAGCTATTATATGTAAAACAACAATACTGGCACAAAACCCCTAAAAACCTAAAAATATTGGCTTGGTGAGTGAAACAGAAACGTGCAGACCATAGGATCTACACAGTGAATACAAACGACAACGTCAAGCTTACTAAAAGTGAAGACATTGCAGAGTGCTTTGCAAAATACTATGAGGACCTATATTCTTCTAACAAACCTGAACCGGCAGATGTCAAACGCTTTCTACAGGACTCGACACTCTTTAAAACTCTTTCAGATGAACACAAAACCCTTCTTGATGCACCTATTACTTCTGAAGAAGTCCAAAAAGCAGTTATACACACAAAATCTAACACGGCCCCTTGCTCAGATGGCTTCGGCCTGGAGTTCTATAAAGTCTTTCAGCACTCAATTGCAGACCACCTAGCAGAGACCTGTAACTATATTCTAACAGCTGGCAAGATGCCTCCTTCATGGGATGAATCCATTCTTGTACCTATTCCAAAACCAGGTGGAGACAGGGAATCGCCGGCAGCTTATCACCCTGTCACCCTCATAAATTGTGATGCAAAATTGTTCACAAAAATCTTAGCCACCCGACTCCAACAGTTCATTCACTTATATATTGAACCTGACCGAACAGGATTCATCCCCAACAGGTCACTGACAGACAACATCTGGCGCACGCTAAACATCATCTCTTACAGTAAAATGCTAAATGTAGACTCCCTGCTGCTATCTGTTGATTTACAAAAAGCATTTGACAGTGTGGAAATCAATTATCTACAACATCTTTTAACTGCCATGAACTTTGGTCCTAATTTCAACACAGCCATCCATTCCATTTATGCACAACCGAGAGCAGGAATTTTAATCAATGACGTTAAAAGCAGGACCATCAAACTACAACGGGGCACCTGACAAGGATGCCACCTGTCGCCGTTACTATTCACCCTCACCATAAAACCTCTGGCTGCTGCTATTAGATTAAACACTCATATACATGGCATAACAATCAACAATAGAACACACTTTGTCAGCCTCTACACAGATGACTTAATAATGTACATCACGAACCCAGAATCCTCCCTAAAGGAGCTTCAAAAACTGTTCCTTTCCATCCAACAAATAACAGGACTGAAGGTGAATATGCAGAAAATGAAACTAATCCCACTGTCTCTACAGAAAACAACAGAAAAAAGACTTAGAACAAACTGCTCATTCAAATGGACAACATCCAACTGGAAATGTCTAGGAGTTACGATTCCCCCGGATCTAAAGGACCTTGTAAAACTTAATTTACGCGCTGTACATCAAGAAATTAAAGCAAAGCTGGAGGAATGGAACAGACAAAACTTTTCCTGGGCGGATAGAACCTCGTTAATTAAAAGCTTTATACTCCCCAAATTCCTATTTCTGTTCCGGGCACTACCAATTATTATCTCTCCAAGAGACTTGAAAAAGTGGCAAAATGAACTCCTCAATTTTTTTGGGAACTATAAGAAACACAGAATCTCCTTCTCAATTCTACGACTATCGGTCACTCAAGGAGGACTTAATCTCCCAGACCTGGCAACATACTGCACGGTTGCAAATCTAGCTTCTACAGTTCAACTCCTCAATGCTACCATTGAACTCCCATGGAAGACAATCAAAGAAAGATCTACTACTCAAATCCCCCTACAAGATGTATTTTGGATGTCACCCCTGGACAGACCTAACATTGACGAACACAATATTTTTCTTTTTGCAGCAGTATCAACATGGGAGCTCCATAAAAAATGATTTTTACCACCTTGCTCTAGGGTTTCCTCCTTTCTGAACCAAACATGGTTTCTCCCTGGAAGAAGGGAAACATCCCTAATAGATTGAAGGAGAACTGTTATAACTCGCATAATGGATTTGTTAGTTAAAGGAACTCCCATTAAGAAAGCAGATCTGGAGGACAAAATAGGACGGGAAATACCATGGCTTAGCTACCTTCAAATCTCCTACCTTCTCCAAGACCTCAAAAAAATGGCATACTTTTGATATACCACTCATGCCATTTGAAATTCTTCTAGCCCAACCGAAGCCTACTACTAAAGGCTTCATCTCGATGCTATATAAAATTCTATTGTCTGCAACATCCAACAAAAGCAATAACAATCGACTAGCCTGGCAAACAGATTGTGAAAATCGTATAGACTCTGGAATATGGGACGTTATTTGGGATTCTCCAAATTTTACCTCCAAAATCTTTTCTATAAGGTTTAAGACCTTCAAATTGGCCCATCAGTGGTATATGACCCCTGCCAGGTTTAACAGAATAAAACCAACAAACGACAAATACTGTTGGAAATGCTGTGGCATGGTGGGAGACTTTATACATTGCTGGTGGCTCTGTCCAATCATTCATGCCTTCTGAATACAAATAATTACACAAATTAACATCATCACAGGAATACTTTTACCTGACCAACCAGAGATCCTCTTGCTTGACGCCTGGTCTAAATCTGAAGAAAACAAAACAAAAGCTGTTATACTCACTACACTACTAGCAATAGCTAGGATAACAATTGCGCAATGATGGAAAGACAAGGAGGCCCCTCGCTGAACATGTGGAAAAATAAGATATGGGAACACTTCCTACTAGGGAAAATTTCAGCACAAAATATGGTGCTCAACAACAGTACCACTATGCGCTCATTCCATGCTGTTTGGTCTCCCATTGTGGACTACCTCTCTAGAGATGGTTTTTTTTGCCAATCAACAAATATTATCAAGACTTATACTTTTGATATTGCTGAATTGTTTTTAGAAAGGGGAAACAAATTGAATGTATAATGAATAATAATAATAAAAATACAGTTATGTCAAATCCAGAGGGAAAAATTAACAAGAGTAATATTTAGAAATCTTCTAATCTAGTCATTTTTCTTGGGCCTGGCTAATTTAAAGTTTAAAAGTGTTAGAAAATAGAGAGAGGATAGCATAACTCTGCATATAGTGAAGTGACAGGAATGTTTTTCAGTCAGCTGAAGTACATACAGATCTTTCTGTTGAAGAGAATTGCATTTATGGATCTGTATTTTCAAAGTATTGTCAACCACATTGCTGGTTACCAGCTTGGGAGGGCAATGGATCCTAGGTTTCTTCTCTCATTACCAATGGCATCTGAAATCACTTCATTCTCCCAAGATATAAGGACAGATGGACTCACATTACAGCTGTATCCAAGAAAGTGAGCAGTGATTCATGAAAGCTCATGCCGTACCACAAATTTTGTTAGTCATTAAGGTGCTGCTGTACTCTTGCTCCCTTTTACTAAAAAGGAATGCAAGTTGTGCTGTTAGGTTTCTGACCCCCCCCCCCATCTGTTCGAAATGGAAAGGTGGATCTCTCCAAGTGCCATAGAATGGACTCTCACTCTCTCTTATACCTGGAATAAAACATTTTTTGGTCTTAAACACAAGACTCATCCCCCTTAATACCTGGAATAAAACGTTTTTTGGGTTTAAACACAAGATTCTTTCCCCCCCATACCTGGAATAATTTTTTTGGGTCTAAACACAGGATTCTTCCCCTGTACCTGGAATAAAACATTTTTGGGTCTAAACACAGGACTCTACCCCCACAATCCTGGAATAAAATGTTTCTGGGTCTCAGCAAAGGACTCCTCCCCTTCCTGAAATAAAACAGTTTTGGGTCTAAATAAAGGACTCTCCCCCCCCCCCCATATCAGAAAAAAATGTTTTTAGGTCTAAACACAGCCCCCCTACCTGAAATGAAAAGTTTTTGGGTCTAAACACAGGACTCTTCCCTGCCATACCTGGAATAAAACATTTTTGGGTCTAAACACTGGACTCCCCCCCCCCCCCCATACTTGGAAGAAAATGTTTTTGAGCCTAAACACAGGACTCTCTCTGTGTCTTTTTCTGACTAGCTGGCTGGCTGGCTGGCTCCCTCTCTCTTACTGAAGAAAAAGTGTGCTTATACCTGGAATCAAACATTGCTGGTCTTCGGAAAAGTCCCATGAGATGCCATTTCCCCCCTCTCTGTGTCTCTCTTCCTCACCCTCCCTCAGCCAGTGGAGGGAAGGCTTTCTTTCTCTCGAAGCAGGAAATAGGAGAGACTGGGGAAGAGGAGCTGCTACATTACAGACAGGAACCAGGAAACAGAACAGAGTCAGCTGCTCTCCAGCTGGATTGCAGCCCTGCGCAGGCCACATCTGGCCTGCAGGCTGTGTCTTTGACACCCCTGATGTAGATTCTTATAATTTCCAGCCAATTAGAGGCTGTGGATCCTCTGAGGAAGAGAGGGCAGAAGTTGTGAGAGAAGGCATTAGAAGCTGAGGAAGGGAGTCAAGTTGTCAGGGCTAGGGCAGTTATATAAAGAAGTGGAGATCAGATAGGGATAGCACATGATATTCTGTGTTAGGCAGGTTAAGGAAACAGAAGGTCAGGGATGTGAGGGGACCAAGAGAGATTCCTAGGACACCAGCTAACCTTCACTTCAGGGTCTGAATTAAGGAGTGACAAGACTAGGGAAGTGTAGGGACAGAAGTGATAAGGTCCCCACTTCCAGGATCTCTTATCAGCTGCAATAGAGACAAGTGAAATCCCCTCTCTCTTTCGTCAGGGGAGCTGTGCAGGCAGGATACAGAAGGAATTATTTTACCCCCTTCCTGCTTACTGCAGTGCCATACCCTGCGTGGTTATATCTTTTGGCGTATTTAGTGGCCCCATGAATGATCTTCCCAGGTTCAGAAGGAGCAATTTCATCCTTTCCTCTGTACTGCAATGCCTTGCCCCACACAGTTATTCCTTTGAGTGGGTCTCATTTCCCCATGCATAATGTTTATGGGGTTCAGAATGAGCTGCAGGAATGGAAAGGAACATGCAACATCAGCATTCCATGAATGCATTGATTGAATTTAGGTCAATGAATTTAGATGTGTATTTGCTATGTTCTGGTGCAAATTTCTGCAGTTCCTTTAGTTTCAATAATTTTGGATTTTTAAAAAGTTCATCAACTGAAACATTTTAAAAATTAAATATTTTGACACCTGAAAATGTTGGCTTCAAAATATACTATCTACATGAAGTTCCTGCCTGCCCTTTTCTTTTCTTTTCTCCCCCCCCCCAAAAAAAAAACCTACAGGCCTTGACTAGTATCAGTCCATTCCAACTAGGAATAAGGGGAAGAAAGGAAGAATTCAAGCCAAAGAGGATTAGAGAAGATTCCTTCTCACTGGCTGCCCAAAATCTCACGGCCTGATCAAGGAATTTAGCTAACAAAAGAATATTTGCTGGCCTAGAGCTCATTAAATATTTAGCCATGTAATTACTAAATCACAATTAAATTCCCTGATCCAGGATGGGAAGCATGGGGAGGGGATGTGGCTCAGTGGCATACCATTTACATGGCATGTAGAATGTTCCATCCCTGGCATCTCCAGCTAAAAGGGTCAGTTGGTAGGTGATGTGAAAAACCTCTACCTGAGACCTTGGAGAGTAGACAATCTGAGTAGACAACACTGACCATGATGGACCCATAATAGTCTGATTCAGTATAAGGCATGTGGTATGTTATCTGGTATGGGATGTGTCATATACATAGCCTAAGTTGTAGCCTAAGAATCTGCACCCATCAAACTGCATTCCTGAAACTGGTGCAATTGCTAAGAAAATGAGCTATGAACTAGAGGGACCCAGGTTGAAGTCTGACCTTTTCCACTAATATAGCAGGTGGTTTTAAGCAAGCTACTTACTCTCAGCCTCAAGCCCCATCTGCAATATGGAGAAAATAATATTGACCTACCTTGTTGGGCTGCTGTAAGGATTGCAAGATAATAAGTGTGATGCACTGTGAAACATGAAAGTATTATCATTTTGAAACTTCCTGGATACCTCTGTAGCAGCCATTCTATTTTGGTACTGATGCAGTCATTATTAGACAGCTTCATGCCTGCTGTGGATATAGGGGGAAAAGACAGATATACATATGCCTAAGTTCCCTGCTGTGCTTGAACACCATATGTCACAGGTGTAAAAGGTGTTGGACAAACTGTGGATTGGGATCCTGGAGGGGATAAGAACTGTACTTGGATACATATGCTGCTGTTAAGTGCCTTTTGAAAAGCAGCATCAAGAGATTTTTCTCACAGGCATTATACTTTCTATATTTACAATAACTGCAGAGCGGATCTATCAGCACATCTGGCTAACACCTGTTCTGGCTTCACAACCGCTGATATGTGCTGCATACATCCTGAAGGGCATGAGATGCTATATGAGCAGGGCATGTATTCATTTCTTTCGTTGCCCTCTCTCTATGTCAAGAGAGCCCATGTGAGATGGAGCGGGGTTTGAGCTCGTGTCCAAGGTGTGTCATAGACTCACCTGAATTATAGTGACACATTTCATGAAAGACAGAAGGCAGGGTAAAGTACTCTGTATATCATAGTGAATGCTCCACAAATGATAACATTACACTGCAGGCTAGTGCATAGTCAGTCTCATTTTGGTAGTGATGAAATGGGATTTTTGAAATGAGGGATGCAGAATCTCCCAGATCCCCTTTCCCCAGCCAATTTACCCTTTGTAGGCAAGAGGGAGGTGAGTTTTGTACTGGTGTGTGAATTTGGCTACTGCATTCATACCCCTGATAGCATATTGTGAATTAGGTTGTTTGCAGTAAGCACAAATGGGTTCCTACCTTTTCTTGATAAGGCACCATTTAGGAGTGTGTGTGTAAAGTGCCATCAAGTTGCAGCCGGTTTATGGCAACCCCATAGAGTTTTCAAGGCAAGAGAGTAACAGAGGTGGTTTGCCATTGCCTTCCTCTGCCAATATGTACCTTAATGCTTGCTCTGAAAATGGCCTCAACTTGATAGCATTAGACTGAGTGCAAATCCCCTGTGAGCTGTGCCGACAGTCTCTAGTTTGTGCTGTGCAGCTACAGAAGCTTTATAAATATTGGGCATCTGTCTAGAGAAGAAGTGGGACCCTCTTTGTGCCTTGCCACATGCTCGTCGTGTTAATATCTACAATAACAATTCTTATTTAAAGACCAGTAAATAAGCAGTTGCTTTAGGGGCAGGCCAATGTGAGACTTTAATTAGTTTGTACCCTTGTGAGAGCTGTCGTTGCAGGTTACAGCTGAGATGCAGGAAGGGCACTGTGGGGGTGAAAATTACTTTCATACCAAGCTAGAGATACAAATAAATAGAAGTTTCAGTGTCACTGCAACCAGTCCTCAAATCTTGAGTCCTAATAGTTCCTTAAACTGGAAAAGGCTGAATTTATTATGAAGAATAACAGTTTGTAGTTGTTTTTTTATTTAGGCATAAAATTAATCTGAATGGTTTTGTGTTCTGTAGCACTGGTTCACCATAGGACATTCTGAAAGTAACTGAGGTATCTCCTGTTCTGTGCAGGCTTGCACTCCCCATTGAAGGAGCAAGTTCGTAGCCTGGGAACACTGCTGCACCCAGGCTTCCTGTTGGATAAGCAGCTGGCAATGGAGGACAGGGAAGCCTTTCAGTGGCTGTGGCTAGTGAGCCAGCTGTGGCCTTCCCTGGGTAGGGATGGGCACAATCTGGCTCACAAACTAAAGTTCATGACAAATTTTGGTGCACTTGTGGTTCAGAACTGAAATTTGTGGCAGGTCAGCCAACATGAACTTTCCACAAATTTTCAAGCAGTTTGTAATGGTTTGTGAATGGATGCATTTCCATTCAAACTGTCTCCACTCAAACAAAATGTTCACCAAACTTCAAAGCTATAAAGCAACTTCAAAGCAACAGGGGTGGTGAAATTCTCCAGCCTTGGAAACACCAGTAGGTTCCCTGTGCGTTTGATGTGTGTAACTTGCACTTTTGAACTGGCGCCCAACATTCCCCAAAAAACTCTTTCCTGGGTGCATCCTTGGGGGGGGCATAACTTGGACCCCCTAAGTCCAATCTGTATATAACTTGGAGGGCATATAGAGGAGCATCAGGTGGAGGTCCCCTGCAAGTTTGATGTATCTAGCTTGCATAAGGTATGTTCTATACACTCTTGTTTCCCCAGTTTGTGTCCATCCCTATTCCTGAGCAAAAAAAAATCTTGTCACTATGGTGCATGCTCTGGAATTATCCACATTAGATTACTTGGAATGTCAGGAAACTACAAATGGTACAGAATGCTGTTGCCAGAATGCTAGGGCTGCCAAGTACTGGCGACTTACCGGCGGGGGGGAGTTGTTCTCCCCCCGGGAGCTCTTCTGGCACGTGCGCTTTGCGTGCGCGCCACGGCGACGTAATGATGTCACCCGGAGGTGACATCATTACAAGGGGGAAGTCGTCCTCACCGGACGACTTCTGGGGCAGGGTTCCCCCTGCTGGCCGAATGCCGGCCGGCAGATCGGGAACCCCTATAGCGGGGAATCCCCCGCCCCCCGGGCTGACTTGGCAGCCCTACAGAATGCTGACTGAAGTTGGTGATAGGAACCCACTGCCTTATGGCCGTAAACTGGGTAGAAAAGCATCATAAAAGTGAAAAAGGATACCATGTAGATGAGGGAATGGTCCTCATTTTGTTTTTACATACTTGTTTATATTTCTCATTGGGGCTTGTTTATATTTCTTGTTAGGGAAATTCTTTGCTTTTCCCTGTTAGTTGATTTTGGTGGTATGGATTTCCTGCACAGGGGAAGTTGTATTTATACATGCAATAACAATCATGTATATTTTAAACATACATATAACTGATTTTATTTTTATTTATTTACTTTTAAAATAAATTCCAGCTCATGCAAACAGGGAAAAAAACATGAAAACAAAGAATCACAATTTCAGAAGTGAAATGGGAATTTTCAGATTGAACCTTACAAAGTTGTGGAATTCTCAGAATGTGTGTGTGTGTGCGTGTGTGTATATATACACAGAATATTATGTATGTGTGTGTGTGTGTTTGCATGACCATGTGTATACACACACAGAAACACACTTGAGGTTCCATTTGGGAATGGGTAAAACAGTAGTACAGCAGGCCACTCTGCCATAAAATTCTTGTTCTCCTAAAATGTCAAGTTAGGGGGCTACAATTTGCTTGGTGAGCCCTACATTTTAAAGACCTCCTTTAAAGGTCTCTATGTCCTCATTATATCTCACAGTGCATCTATTTTGTATTATCAGGATGAAGAAAATGGACACCAGAATTCTTCCTGCTACAAAATCATCTGCTCTCTCTTCAAATTACTTGGGGCAGGGGGAATTCCCATTGTATTATTCATTGCTGAAAAACTACTGTTGTTTGTGAACAAGGAGAACAAGAACTTTTATACTTTAATTATTTTTGAATAATTTTTACATAAGAGTCCTGGACCCATGAATTAATTCTTTGCCATTTTCTCATGAAATACTACTCCGGCTCAAATAGAAGGGGTTTGACTGAGTCAAGAAGAAATGCTTCCCAAGGTTATAGATGTTTAATTGGGGGGGGGGGGGGGGGGCTAATTTCTGTCCCTTTAAATTTTGTGGTGAAGAAAATAAGGTGCTTTGATCTTTAAATGACAGCTTCCTGAATCATTATAGTAAATTAGTTAATCTCTCCTAGTGGCTGCCCTATTCCAGCTTCCTCTTGGGCTCCCTCTTTCTTAGCTTTGCACTGAGCTTCAAATCAGTGAAGAAACTGCTGTTGTTTTCAACACAAAACCATCCAGTACGCTGTCTCACTTTCACACATTGCTGAACTCTTACTTTAAAGGTCATTCAACTTCATTTTTAAATGAGCAGTTTAGTGTTAGAACATGTGTTCTGGATTCACAGGGCTACTTTCATTATACAGGCCCATCTCTTGTCCCACACAGATTTAGAAGCTCCTGTTTACCTAACATGGAGACTAGTTGGGTATGCGTAAATAAGAGACCTGGAGAAAAGAGAATAGGTGGTGGAGGCACAGGTCCAGGAGGCATCACTGGGTGCAAGTTATGGTTGTTGTCTCCTCCCACTCACTGGCATCAGCTGGAATCAAGGCAAGCCCCAGAGGTCTTGCTTGCACCTCAGAGGCTCACCTGGGATCCATCCAGGAGTAGTGCAGGTCCATGAGGGAACAGACTTACTCCTTTTGCTGGTTCCTGTGTACCAGCACTGCTGGGAACAAAGCAAGTCTCAGTGGTACTGGGAATGGCATGGGCTCACCACAGAGCCAGCCAGCAGTTGCATGGATATCAGAGGCAATGAGTGGTGCAAGTCAGGGTGACTGAAGGTAAAATGGAGAAAAGAATGATTTAAACCACTTTGGGTTCCCCTTGGAGAGAAAGATGGGGTATAAACAAGGTAAATAAATAAGTCATGCCCCTTGCCTCCTCTCACATTGCTGCTGGCCAGTAGGAAGCTGAAAACCAGTGGCAACTTGGTGACCTCATGTCATTGTGGCTTCCCAAGCATGGGTTGCTTGAGTTAAGAACTTGCCATGCCTGGAGATCTGTGACTGGCTTGGCTTTCTGAAAGCTAAATTGTAACTATGCACAGCCACAGAGATAAGGGAAAGGTGTTTAATACACACATCCACACACTTTTCCCTATCAAAACTAACCTCCCAGTAATGTTATGCCACTTTTTAAAAATCCTGCTTTTTCTATCATCCATTGTTATGAGTTGCAGCACCAACATAACTTTCTAGACGTGTGATCAAAAGCTCTAGAGCCAGTAGAAAGGTTCAGCTAATTGTGGCCACCCATCCTTAGGTTGATGTTGAAAAACAAACCAGATGTGTGTAATGAACATTTCAGAAAACCAGAGTGAACTCCAAGTGATGTAATACTTATGAAAGATTATATGATAACATCTATGTGTAACAAAGAGAAAAAGTAGTCACATTTCATTAGAAAGGATGATGGATTTTAGAACAGTCAGCATTTTCAATAGCAGTAGAATATTGTTCTTAACAATCCAGGAATATTCAATACAGCTGAATAGACAGTACAAGAGGTGGGGACCCGTGATACTCGTGGGGAGGGGAGAGGATTCCTAAAGGCTGCAGCCCCAGGTAAATCCTTCCCCCCAGCAACCCCCCCTTCTTCCTCCAGAGAACAGGTCTACCAGCCCCAGTCCACTCTATTGGTAGACCTGGCCTCCAGAAGTCTACCCGCCGATTTCTGTCCCCTCTGGTTGTCCGAGCAAGGCCCGTGTGCCTCAGAGGCTCAGGGCCTGCCAATTTCTCTCCCCCCGCGAGCTCTTCCCCCCGCCCCTCACCCCCCACTACTGACGGTGAAGCCTGGTGGCTTCCAGCTGGGCCTTGCCAGCTCTCCCCCACCAGCTCTTCCCCCCGCCAGGCCTGCGCCCCCGTTTCCCTCCTGCCCGTTTCCCAGAACCATGGGCCACCCGTTTCTCACCCGCCTGCCCGGGCCCTCCCAGACACATTTGCCTAGACTTGGCCTGCTGCCTCCACCTAGGGGTTGCTGCCTGCTCTGCCGCCACCACCGCCAGACCTCCGGGGGCTGGGCTGGGGCTGCCACCGAGGGGCTTGTGGCTGGGGCTGCCACTGCTGCTTGCCTGCTGGAACGACTGTTGCGGCAGCAGTGGCTGAGGCAGTGGTGGCAGCTGAGGCATCTGCTCTCCTGCTCCCTCTTTCTTGCTCTCTCTGCTCCGGCCTGGGCAGCCTGCAGCTCCAAGCCTGAGTCTCATTGGCCACCTGAGGGGAGCTCTGGGGGTCATGGCAGCGGGGCTTGGCCAAGCGATGAGGACAAGCTGGGAAGGCGGCAGCGGTGCAGGTAAGGGCGAGCGGCTGGGCACAAAAGGATCTGGCGGGGTGGAGTCCAGGCTGGCCAGGGAGCAGGGACCAAGGCACTGGAGGGAGGTTCAGCGCCAGTGCGCCAACCATGAAACCCTGCCTCGAGACCAGAGATCAGAGGCTGAAGTACCTTCTGTGCAGGTGGGAGGGAGCGGCTGACTGACTGCTGCAGTTCCCAGAGCATTCCCTGTGCATGCGCAGGGAATGCTCTTTAACTTTGGGGGGATTTAAATATCCCCCCAAAAGTTTTTTTAACTTTTAGGATTTTTCGGCACACGGGGGGAATTCCCCATGTGTGCAGAACAATCTCCCTGACCCCCAGGTGCCCCCCCGCGGATTTAGATATCCGCACGCAGGGGGCGCCTTCACTATTAGTATATAGATAATCACACCTACTGGCCCTAATCCCAAACATGGTGCTTTCATCAGGTCTTCTGTACAGAGATTATGCACAGGGGCTCTGTCCATGAGATGTATATTTTTGCATAGTACAGACTGCACGAACAATTTACATTTAGTTTAGGTTCTGTGCACAGGGTTGCCAAGTCTGTCTTGGAAAATTCCTGGAGAGTTGAAGACAGAGCCTGGGGAAGCTGGGGTTTAGGGAGCAGAGGGTCTTCAACAGGGTATAATGCCATAGAGTCTGTACTCGAAAGCAGTCATTTTCTCCAGGGGTCCTGATCTCTGTTATCTGAAGATCAGTTGTAATTCTGAGACTTCTCCAGACCCCATTTGGAGGTCTGGCAAACCTATCTGTGGAAAAAAATTCAGTCAACATTAGTAGGTTAGGAGTAAGGATAAGCATGAACCGGGAAAATGGAGGTTCATTTCAGTTTGTGGTTTGTGGGGCCACATAAACCACAAACCTTCATGAACCTTCCCATTTGCTGAGCCGATTCATTTTGTGAGGTTTGTTATGCAGTAGAATGCCCCCCCCATGGGATAGAAATGCTAAACTCTCAGAAAGTGTCCAGCTGACTCTCCTCTACTGGCCCTCCAAGTTTGGTGACGATTGGATGGGGGGGGGGGGGGGAAGTTACAGCTTTCTAAAGCAGTTGCTTTCAGGAAAGTGGTCTGTGAAGAAATCACAGCCAAAGGCTCAGGAGTGCATTGAATGGATCCCCTACAAGCTAGAGGCATCAAACTTGCAGAGGACCTCCCCATAATGCCCCTCTACCTGCCTTTCAAGTTTGGTGACCCCCCCCCCCAGGTATGATGTGGTTTATTCTAGGGTAATTGGTCTTCCCTACTGCTGCTGTGCTCCTTACAAAAAGACCTTGGGTGCAGGACAATCATGTTAGTGAAAGATAATCTCACCCACACTTTCCAAATGTGGTTTGTGCTGACTTTCCCTCCCCACAAAGCCAATAATTATTAAATGAAGTTTTGATCAAATCTGGCATGCTGTCAACTGAGCCTCGCTAGCTGAAAAGACAGATTTTCTCACAATGGATGCTTGGTGCAGTTATTTCGAAGTGTCTCACTGCAACTCCCTCCACTTTGTTGCACTTACTTTACTCACCTCCCCCAAGCTGAGGAACCCAGCAGTTAAGTTCCTTTGCTCAGTTTGACTTGATATGTGATTTAATGATGAGTTTGGGGTGACCCAATGCAAAAACCCTGAGGATCCATTAGGGTCTATGCTTTGGAATAATGTTTTTGTGCCATGGTGTCACCACAAAGCTGTGGATCCATTATTTTTGCAGTGCAAGCTGTGCCCATGGACATGATATATAATTTGATGGTTTTATTTTGATTAAATGTAAAAGTCATATGAATTCATGAGGATCTTTTTAAAATAATCTAGATCTGACATTTACCCAGTCCCTTCAGAAATAATTATGAAGTTGGGGGGTGTGAGCAGAGAGACAGCCTGAGCAAAAGGACAGGTGCTTCAGAGCCCTGAGTAAGCACCAAACACCCCCCAACCCCATTGTTCACACTGAGGAATAACTTCCAATACTCTTCCCTCTTTGCCTCTAACTGCCTGCTGCCGAAAACAGCTGTGTGTGAGCTTGGGGGGTGGTGGTATATCCATTCTGCTCCCATAGAGCAGAATGGAAGCTCTTTTATTGGTGGCCAGTGCTGCCCGTTGGGCTTTGGAGGGCCACTATTGGTGTTTCCAGGGCTGCAGAAGTCCATCCTCCTGTTGTTTGGATGATCAATTGATAGACACCAATGTGTCTGCCAACATGAACCTCCCACAAACCTCAGAAAAACACTTGGGGGTTTGTGGCAGGTGAGATTGCACGAACCTCGGCTCATGAATCATAAACCAGGTGATTTTCAGGACAAATTTAGGTTTGTGCCCATTCCTAGTTAGGATGTAACAAGCAGCACAACTCCAGTCTCCCTATAATGCTGATTACTTCTAGATATCTTGTCATCTATCCAAAGTCACTAGTATTTACCACAGCATTGAAATGATGAGGAGGGATACTTCCAAGGCAGTGGTAGCAATGGGGGTATAGGTCAGAAGGGACCCAACATACCCTTATGTGAGTTTTGTTTGAGTAGTCCAGAAGCATGGTCATCTGTACTAACTGTAAACATTTTCTTTGGGAGTAAGATTTTCTTTTTTCCTTTTTTAATTTAAAAAATGGCACTCTGTGCTACTATGTGCATCATGCTACTTGCTAATGCCAAGTCTGTGACAAGTTTACTTACCTAACAGTCACTTGCTCTTTGATAAGCATGGAACAGCTTCCTTGTTGGATCTTGGGCATTTGCCCTAGAAATATGGAATTACTGCAAGGCATTCCAGTAGGATGATTAATTAAGCTTTGTTTTAAACAATTCTCCTCAAGGCTCTGGCCAAAGGTGGTTACCTAATAGAAGTGGATGTGTAAAAAAGAGCATTCTCATATATCATAAAAATAGCTTCTTTGATAGATGCTAGAAAATAGCAAAGTAGCAGCTCACAGAAAGGCTGTAATGAAATCATTAATGCTCCTTTTTAATGAATGAGGTTTGACATCACAGGACACTTGGCAAAGCCTACGAAGACAAGGGGCAATATACATCTTATTAATGGTTTCTTGCAGTTCCCACCAGAGGATGAGGGAAATGTTGAGGCCTTTGTATTTTAACAAGTAAATTTCACCAAAATCTGATAAAGCCAAATTAAAGGGGTTAATTGACCAGATAAAGTTGTAGGTGATTGCAGCAAAAGCAACAGACTGGTAGAACTTTTGACACTAATAAATATATTGTGGCATAGGCTTATGTGGGGTGGAACCCACTTCATTGGATAGTTGCCTAAATAGTATTATGAACATTAAGAATGTAAGAATATAAGAAGAGCCCTGCTGGACCAGACCAATGGTGCATCTAGTCCAGCATCCTGTCTCACACAGTGGCCAACCAGTTCCTCTGGTTGGAAAAAAGGAAAAAAAGAAAATCTTACTCCCAAAGAAAATGTTTACAGTTGATACAGATGACCATGCTTCTGGACTACTCAGTGGGGCATAGAGGCCAAGGCCTTCCCATGATGTTGATCTTGACTCTGGGATTCAGAGGCTTAGTGCCTCTGAATGTGGTGGTTCCCCTCAATCACCATGGCTAGTAGCCATTGACATCCTCCTTGAATCTATCTAATCCCCCTTTAAAGCTGTTTATTCCTGTGGCCGTCACTACATCCTCTGGCAGCCAATTCCACATTTTAATCACTCTCTGTGTAAAGGAATATTTCCTTTTGTCTGTTCTGAACCTACTGTCCATCACCTTCATTGGATACCCTTGGGTTCTAGGGCTCATATGCAGGAGGGCACCTGCGGCATCAAAGCCCACCTGAGCCAGCCTCACCCTGCCCTCCTTCCCCGGGGGACTGCAGTGGTCACACCCAGCCATCTTTTTCAGGATGTTAGTTGTTTTAATACATATGTTTACCCAGCTCTTGGGGATCTGCCTGTGTCTATTTATCTGCGTCTGCCCATCTGTCTGTCTATATTTCTGTGTTGGTCTGTCTTGACTATCTCTGTCTGACTGTGTCTGTCTTTCTATGACACCATGCAGCACCAGTGCCCCCCAACCAAAAATGTTCTGGCTATGGGCCTGCCCCATTGGTGGTTTGCCATTGCCTGCCTCCACCCTGGTATTGCTTGGAGAGCTCCCATCCAAATACTAGACTGGGCCAGCCCTGCTTCGTTTCTGAAATCTGATAAGATTGGGTTAGTCTGGGCTATACAGGTCAGAATAGTTTTACCATTTGCAGTAAGCTTATTCTGTAGTGCAAATTCCTGATTTATGCTCAAATTGTTCTTTAACCCAGGTGTAGCCTCAGATTGTGGTCTGAAGGCACATGATATAGCAATCGTGCAGAAATTAAGAGGGTCTATGTCTGGTTAGTGTCTTACTGGGAGCCTATGTGGGAAGAGTGTTAAAATTGCTTTGAGTTCTATGATGGAAGATGTTGTATACTGCCTCTTTAAGAGACTATCTCAGTAAACCTCAGAGCAAGCAGGAGAGTAGGAGGGACTCAGTGCTTCTCTTCTCAGTCTCCCTGCTAGCAGCCTGCAGGAGTGCTGGGCCTACTAAGATACTGCAGAACCAGGCCAGGACAACCCAGGCCTGGAGCTCTAGAAACAATTTAGTTAAGTATTGTTATTCCTTATTCCAATAGCGAAGTTACCTGCCCTACAGTTACTGTTAATAAAGAGGCCTTCAGCCAAACAGGACTGGGTGTTTGTTGTTTGCTCCACTACACAAAAGAAGAAAAGTGGGGAAAATGGAATAATAAGCAACACTTTTTCTGACAGCAGTTCTTAAGAAACTGCTAAACTTTCCTTTGGACTTTTTACATTGCTTGATACAATGAAGAAGCAGATTTTTGTAGATGGAATATTAGTCTGTGCCTTCCTAGGGTACCTAGCTTATACAAGGGCCTATCCCTTGGCGGGTGGGGGGGAAGCATCTTACCTATGGGTAGCCTGGGCAATTGTCCAGGACCCCATGCTGGGGACAGCAGTCACTGTTAGGGGGGATATGCTACATGACCTACTGAAGAATCTATCAAGTACATCACCCAGTATATAGAATGAAAAATGGTGATAGGGTTTTCATTTATTACAGTTTGCTTCAATAGCAAAAAATCCCAACGGATAAAGTAGTTGTAGATGTTTACCTGCTTTTGGCACATCAGGTATTTATTCCACTTGTACTTGTAGGCAGTAATTTTGTTAATAATGCCCACATGTGTTCAATCTAGCTAGCACTATTAATTGGCCACAGGTTTTTTTTCCAAAAATAATTCAAGCACATCATCAATTTTGCCAACATTATGCTATAGCCTACCTAGGCAAAGTTAGCTAGAAATAAAATAAAATTATCCAAGTGGGGCAGGAAAAAGAAGGGGGGGAGAGTCAAAGAGGAAATGACATGAAATGGTTACAGAATTTTGTACTTTCATCGGTCAAAACAGGAATAAAGCAGGCAAAAATATTTCTACCTTGCTAACTTCATTTTTTCTCAGTTATAAGGTATGTTGTTTTTTAAGCCTAGTGCTGAGATGTCAAATGAATTTAGAGTCATTACATCCCTATTATAATATTTTCTTTTTTTTATAATAATGGTGGTGGAAAGTGCCATCAATTCACCACTGACTTATGGCAACCCCATAGGGTTTTCAAGGCAAGAGACATTCGGAGGTGGTTGCCTGCCTCCACCCTGGTATTGCTTGGAGGTCTTCCATCCAAATACTAGTCAGGGCCAGCCCTGCTTAGCCTCTGAGAACTGACAAGATTGGGCTAGCATGGGCTATTCAGGTCATTTCTGTGTTATTTTGGTGAATATTGCGAAAAAGAAAAGTCAAAACACATAGTGTGGGGCATCTTTGAAGGGACATACATGGTGAAAACTGGACATTTTATTCTTGTTCTGAGTAGCTTGATGGGAATAAAGGGGATCCCTTTTGTCCAGGTCCCCAGAATTGGTAAGGCTACCTCTGCTGTCCCTATGTCCATTTATGAAGTGCTGGAGACTATGCCATAGAGAAAGCCCTGTTTCTGGCATCTATCTGCCTATTCTCAGAAGGACTGAAGTTGCTGTTGGAACTGGACTAGATGGACTGGCCTGATCCAGCGGGGATTTTATTGTGCATGTAATAATGCAGAGCAAGACAGCTAATATAGTGTGCTAGCCGATATCTGCCCATCTGTAATACAAGTTGACTAGTATAATAGCTATACTAGAGTAAAGATGAGATGGGTTACTTGACCAGCCAGAATACATCTGTTCCTTTATGATCTTATTAGCATCCTTTTCCAGTAACTTCATGACTGTGCAAGTTCCTGACATTCACACTGCCATGAACTAATTTATGCAGATACTTTGAAAGTCTGTCATGCTGCCCAAGTGTCAACATAAAAGCATTACAGTTTTCTTCAGCCTACCTTGCTTGCCTCCCACTTTTACGCTTACCTGACTGTCAAGAAAAGTGGTCAGCTGCCAACATCCCACCGGTATGAGGTTCTATGGCAGCTCTGTGCATGTAATACATGGCGGGTGTTATGGCAAGAAATATCTTTTATATTGTAAATTACAACATAACATTTCCTTGCCTGGATGATTTTACACTGTTTCATAAGGGAGGATGAAGATAATGCAAATAACTAGGATAGCCTCAGTTCTGCCTCCCCCTAGCTTTAGATTTGTTTTCCTTTGGTGTTTATGCTGCTTGCTTTATGTTATTGTGTGCTATGTGTGGCAGAAACCTGAGCAGGACTTTCTGAGCTTTGCCAGACTAAAATAATTTCCACAGCTTTATTGCTAGGCTTGTTTGTGTTCCTTGGATTCAAGACTTCACTGATAACGCTGGTTGGTTTAATGGTGTTCCAAGTTCTTTTTATCAAAAACCTTCAACATTCTTAAAGAAAATTCCACTTCTGAACGCCATACAAATATTAAGGCATAAGAATTTTACCATTCCTTAAGATCTCATGTTGTTTACTCCCTAGTGAGTATCCAGATGAAGCTCCCTGGTGGCCTCATATACATGGACATCTTTTGTTGGACTGTGACATTTCTGTCCTAAGAATGTTCAGTGTCAAGAATGGATTGAAGAGTAAACGATGGATTACTTATATCTCTTATAATTAGTTCTGGAATAATTTTATTTGTTTTATAGAACAGGCAAGAAAACTACTTGAGTTATATTAAGACAGTGGTAGTTTGAACACAGAAGCAGCTTTTGTTTGTTTCCCTTTTGATCAGATATGTGCAAATAAAACTGTATTATTGTGTCCATCTGAGTATTTGGCCTGTCAAGTCATAGATAAAAGATTCCAGATGACAATCTGTATACCCTGTTTATGTCTTTCTCAGGAGGTCAAAGTGGCATAAAAGGTTATCCTTATTCCATTTTATTTTCTCAGGGACCTTGTGAGATGTTAGGCTTACAGGGTATACTAGTTCAAAGTTATATGGCAAGCTTAAAGACTGAGTGGGGATTTCATCTCAGTTGCCCCCAGTCCTAGACTGAACCACTGTACCACAGCAGGCTGATTAATGCATTATGCCTATTCTATAAAGTTCGTTTTAAATCACTTAACTCAAAGGGCTCTGAACCACGTGAAATTATTCACATACAGTAGCTCACCACTTGGCTGGAATATTTTTTTCCCATGCCAGCAAAAAACTTTCATTTTTCAGACATTTGTATTGTAATAAGGAATACTGACCCTAAATGGTGATGAACCTTTGCACATGAGTAGCTGTCTATATGCAGTGGTTTTAAGAGTGGCCTCTGTGTGGCAGCTGTAAGGATATCATAATTATGTCAAAAAAATTAAAATTACATCATTTATAGTCTCTCTTTTTCACTGAGACTCAAGGCGGATTACATAGTGTAAGTCAAATAGCAGCATGGGACATCCAGTAAACAATGTGATAGGGTTTGGATTGCATAAATCTGAAACTGAGCAGAAAAATTTTAAACAAAGCTGAAACAGACCTGAAACAAAGCATTTATACATGAGACATGGAGTGATGATAAAAGAACGTAGTAGAAGCATACTTATAGCAATGCACAGAACATAGTAATATAGTCCACGGACCCCATCCCTTTACCAAAGCACCTTTCTAGAACCATTTCATTATTGTACTACCATATTACCTTGGTAAAAAAAGCCTTATATTTCTAGAAGCATTTGTCATCATGTTCTACAACAAATGATTCTAGATCACTGGCTGCTATTGGCTTTTGTGAGAAAACAGTCATGGCAAGTAATTTCAGACTTAAAAATTTGGATGACCATGTGGACATGCACAAGTGGTGTGGTTTTGAGAAGTCTCCATAATATGTAACCTGGAGATAATTTACTATGATCTTTTAGATACACGTTTACTTACACAGCCACATTACATGAAATGTAGCCCTCAGAGAGAGCATATATCCGGGGGGGGGGGGGGGATTTTATAGTACATTGTACTGTAAGAGCTGTCAGCTTTATTATTATCTTGCATAACTGTTTGTATTTAAAGTGGGGGAATCTTTTTTTTTTTAGGTTTCCTGGAAGCCTCCTTTCATCCTGAATGGAGAAATACTCAGTTATGAGATCCGCATGCCAGACCCTCGAATCACCCTTACCAGCAACCTGTCATCTTCAATGAATCATATAATAACCAGTCTGATCCCTTTCACAAACTATTCAGTCACCATAGTAGCTTGCTCTGGAGGTGATGGCTATGTTGGAGGGTGTACAGAGAGTCTACCTACCCACATAACTACCCATCCAACGCTTCCCCAAGGCATTAGTCCATTGTCTGTGACCCCAATTCGTGAGTCGTGTATTGCTGTTTCCTGGCAAGCACCATCCAGGCCTAATGGACCCCACATAAGGTAAGACACATAGTAATATATGCAACTTCATCTGAATATGACAGTCATGCTCTTTGTTTAGATGAATACTTAAACAATGGGCCAGAGAACTCTTGGCTTCTTCAGAAAGGTTTATAGGGTTGCCATACCCCCAGTGGGGGTGGGGATTCCCCTGATTTCAGCTGCTGGCTGGCGGGGGGAGCCCTGCCCCTGAAGAGCCCTGCCCCTGAAGAGCCCCACCTCACTTGACTTGTGCAGCACAATGATGTCACCCAGAGGCACATCGTGTTGGGGATGCTCTAGCATTTGGCTAAAAAACTCTATGGTGACCTTAGAGTTTTTAGCCAAATGCTAGAGCATCCCCTTCACTGTGTGCCCAGTGCAATATCATTTCTGGGTGATACCATTGCAGCATGTGCACAAGAAGACCCAGGAGAAGAGGCTGGAGCCCCCCGCCAGCAGAAGGTAAGGAGCTGGCAACCCTTAAGGTTGCCTACTTTGGGTTGGGAAATTCCTGGAGATTTGGAGTGGAGCTTGTGGAGGGTGGGGTTTGGAGAGGGGAGGGACTTCAGCAGGGTGTAATGCCATAGAGTCTATGCTGTAAAGCAGCCATTTTTTTTAGGGGACTGATATCTGCCATCTAGAGATCATTTGTAATTTGGGGAGAGCTCCGGGTTCCACCTCATTCAGAATTCAACTGAGGCATTATAGGCCTTAGAAACAGAGTAATCTGTAACATGTAAGGGTTTTGTGGCAGCCAAATCACCACAGAACATGTTCCCAGAAATTAGGAAGTTTGAAAACGACTGGAGGAGTATTGTCTGCCTTTGAAGTTGTCTGTGCTGATTCATAGATGTAGGAATTATGCTGTGCAATATATCCTAACTGACATCATCCTTTCCATGGTAGTATTTTATGAAAATAAGATTGCATAGTTTTCTGAAAAGGCAGCACTATTCTATTTAGTCCCCAAACCTTTTGTTATGAGTAAATTTTAAAAAATGTTATAGTGGAGTGAGCAAGAGAAAGAAGGAACAGACATGGAACTATCAGAATCAGTTATTTGATTGGTTAGTGAATGCATTAAACACATGTAGAATTAGTGACCAGTTCTCCTTGCCCTACTGCAGGCCCAATGAAGTTGCCCTTCTGTTGCACTGAAGTGCTCCTCTGGACTTCAGTGCTTTCACTGTTCCTTAGTAATTTAGAAAAAGAAATATAGTCTTATTTATACACTCGGAGATACCTTCCTTTTTCTTACTTCCTGAAGGCTAATTGTTATGTATGCATTATAGAACAATAAGATAGGCAGTCTTGGGAAAACAGCCTACATTTCTCTACATATAGAGTGCGACTCTCTTACCACTGTTGAGTGAAGTAATACAACAGAACTAGTCCCTGCAGAGTTCATTTTCTTCATGGCGTGCCATGCTGCTTCCAACCAGAACAACCACTCAAGCAGTTGCTCAGCACAGTGTGATGGAGAGAGGAGTGGAGAGGGTAGCAGCAGCAGCCACTGGAAGCGATTTGTACTCGGTCACTATCCAGTGCTTTAAAAGATTTTGATATTTTTCATGGCTTCCACATCAAATTACAGACAGACCAACCAGAACGAAATAATTCAGGAGTTTTTTTTAAGAGACAGTTCTGTTGACGTTGCTAAACTAATAAATTGGAAGCATTCCTTGTGATGTGAAGGCAGCAGAATATTCTTATGATGTTGACTTGGAAATTTAGTTTCTCAGATGCTAAAGAGGATGGAATCTCTAAAAAGAGAAACCAGCACACTGACTTGTGGTCCACAGTCAAGTTTGTTGGAATACTTGTGTTTCTAAAGTCCAATTTCAGCCAGAGCTTTCCAACATAATGGACTAAAAGTGATCCTTGTTTAAGGTCATAATTTCAGTGGGGATACTATCTGACCAGCAATTTGTAATTGGCATGAAAGCTTCAATGTGAACAGCAGGCAACTGCCTTTGTGGACTTCCCCTTTAACTTAAATGAGGCAGCAGATTCAGAGGAGCATTCAGGGCTCTGCGATTGCACCCACAACGTTAATGGGAGATTCCCCATGAAGAGCAGCTTCCTGTGTGCTCAGAGTGCATATAGGGCCAAGTATAGAGTGATAATATATAAATGTTCCATTCATTTTATGGAATTACCGCACAAGTAATGCCCTTAATTTTTCATTCTCGTTTAAGAGATGGCAAGTAGTCACCCCCCCCACATTAAGCTCTCAACAAACAGTTGCGCATCTGCTATCAAGTCTTAGGTTAACCAATATATGTCTGTATTTTTATGCTTGAGGGATATATAGATTTCCCTGGAAAATAAAATGTAATGTAAACTTCTCCATATGTATGACATTTTTTTTAAACCGACAATTTTTTAAATGTCTTGAAATGTAATCTACATGTTATATAAAGAGGAGGGCCATCTTATCTGTGTGGTGCCCCTGAAATTTTGGTGAGCCAATAGTACATACAAGGTTTCTCCCCTGCTGACCTTGTCCAGATACACACTTAAAACTAGGAGAACTGGAAACATAGTACTTTGCCCTTATTATTGAGACTTCTATCACAGCTTGAAAATCATGACGCTATGTTATTTATTAAAGTTATAAGTATGGTATTTAATGTGAAGAGTCTCATTAACTAAGTGATTCAGAAAAGTCTGTTCCATTAACTAAGCCTTTACTAAAAGAAACTCTGTCTAAAAGACCTATAGGGTTTAATAAAGTATACTAATGCAGATAGAATGTAAGAGCATCTCTCTAGTGCACTCTCTCCCCCTTTCAATCTTTAAAGTGGGGGTATACACCCACTTTACACCCATACAAGTGGGGAGCCACAAGAGACTTGCAGGAGCAGCTATCCCATTCCCAATCTTTGCTTCCTCTCATCTTCCCCTACTTCTCTCAGTCTCTCAGTCTTTCTCCCTCCTGTCACCTCTTTTCTTTCTCTCCTCCATCCATGTCACTTTCTCTCTCTTTCTGCCCCCACCCATCACTCCTTCTCTCTCTACACCCCCATCCCATCACTCTTCTCTTTCTGCCCCCATCACTCTCCCACCTTCCTGCCTGCTTCCTCCCCTCCACAGCAGCAGAGGGGGTGGCAGTGCTCCCAGCCACCCACCTACTTCCCCCCCACACAGCTACAGTGGCAGTGGTGGCTCTTCAGGAATCACAGTGCATCTTCCAATTACAAAGATCAGTTCCCTTCAGAGTTGCCAGCTCCAGCTTGGGAAATTCCTTGATACTTGGGGGTGGAGCCTTGGGATGGTGAGGTTTGGGGGAGGGACTTTAGCAGGGCATAATACCATAGAGTCCATCCTCCAAAGCAGCCATTTTTTCCAGGGGAACTGATTTCTGTAGTCTGGCTATTAGTTGTAATTCTGGGTGATCTCCAGTCCTCACCTGGAGGTTGGCAACACTAGTTCCCCTGGTGGATATGGCTGCTTTGGAGGATAGAGTCTATGGCAGGGGTGTCAAACTCAATTGTTAGGAGGGCCGGATCTGACACAAGTGGAACCTTGTAGAGCCGGGCCATATGTGTCATAAAATGTAATGCCAGGTAGCAGAGATAGAAATTTTATAAAGGACACAAACACAAAGATTTTTTTTACTTAAAATAAAAACATGCTTAAAACATTAGCACTCTTGCAATGACTGACACCCCTTGCTCTGAATTATTGCATCAAAACGTCTGTGCTGTTGCAATCTTGAGTATGCTTTTCAAGCATATATCTGTAAGCTGCAAACCTACTTTTGATTTATTGACATTCACTACAGAAATCTCATGCTCAGAGTTCTGTGCCTAGGACCCAGGGGAAAACATGAAATGGCTGGGCATTGCAAGCTTTTGTACTTAGATTGCTTCGTGTGCTGAGAAGATACCATGATACAGACTGTGAGCTATGTATTTGTCTACCAAACTATAGTCTTCCTCAGTGGTCAGTATCAGCCTTCTATCTGGAAAATCTAAGTTCAGAATCCCCAAAGGAAATGTGCTGCGTGAACTTGGTCTGGACACACACTCTCAGCCTAATCCACCTCACTGGCTTGTTGTTATTCCTCATCTAAATAGTTCACATTGATTTCCTACTGAGCAAGATTGGATCATGAGGGCATGAATACAGTGAAAAAGGGGAGGCAACCCAGTTGCACCCCAGAGAGCCACAGCATAACAAGCCCAACAAAATACACACACTGTAGCAAGGCACACAAAACTCATACCTTGGATAAAACTTTGCTGGTCTTAAAGTTGCTTTGTATTTCTCCCGTGCAATTGAGGCAACCAGGCAAAGTAAGTGCTCCCTCCTTCCCTTCCTTCCTTCCTTTGGGGAGGAGCCTTAGCCAATGGAAGGGAAGAAATGCTTGCCTTTCTCTCCTGTGCAATTGAGGCAGCCTGGCCAGGAAGCAAGCTCTGGTTCCTTCCCTCTCTCCCCCTGGAAGGAGGAGGGGGAAGAACCTCAGCCAGTGCAGGGAACAGAAGCTTGCCTATCTATGTCTCCTGAGCAATTGAGAGAGTCTGGCAAAGCAAGCTACGATGCAGCAGCAGCAGAACTGGAAGAAGAAGCAGGAGACAGCCAGTTCCACTGTGGGCTTGATAGAAGCTTTCCAGGGGCCTGATCTGGCCCACAGGCCACATGTTTGCCCCCCACCATCTATGGCATTTTACCCTTCTGATGTTCCTTGTCTCCTCATACCCTCCCATCCCCAGGTTCCACTCCTCAGATCTCCAGGAATTTCCCAACCTGGAGTTGGAAACACTATCTCCTTCCCATTCACCAGCCAACTTACCTTTATCTGCCCCTCTGTCTGCAGCTTTCTGTCCCCACCCCCCCCTTCTGCCTCTGCCTAGGAAAACTGCAGTCTTTCTCCACAGTGGAGTCCAAAGCAGCATTTACTTTCTTCCTTTTTATATTCACAACAGCCTTGTGAGGTACATTAAACTGAAAGTATGTGACTGGTCCAAAATCACCCAGTCAGCTTCCACAGCAAGATAAAGATTCAAACCTGGGTTCCCCAGACCCTACTCTAAAGATCTAACTGCCACACCACAGTGGCTTTCATAAGGCGGCTGCTGTTGAACAATAGCAAGTAGCCAGGCCTAGTTGAGTCATACAAGTTGGATGGCATCAAGCTAATTTGAAGTTTCTTTTAGCAGGGGTGGATTTTAATATTACATTGAAAGTAGCCAAATTCTTAGTTGATTAAAATTAAAAATTACTAAATTTCACATTATATAGACACATGTATTATATAAATTTTCTTTTTTAGTCTTAGTGTGACACTGTTCAGAGCTGAATTGGCTGTAAGAGCAGTATCATTAAAGTAAAGTCACCTAGAGGTTGCTGCCAGGCCTAGGGTTGTGAGCCTCCAGGTGGGACCTGGAGATCCCCCAAAATTACAGCTGAACTCCAGACAATAGAGACCTGTCCCCCTGGATAAAATGGCTGCTTTGGAGGATGAACTGATTCTTTTAACAATAAGTACTCTTAAGGCTTTTCCTTCAACATACCTGAATGGCATAGCAGGATAAAGTTGATGATAAATAATACAGATTTCAAATTGGTTCTATGGAAGTATACTGGAAAGCCAGCCACAACCCAGCTGCTGCACCCAGCTGCTGCACTTTAGCTAACCTTCAGATGCTGTTTTGTATGTTTGAAGAGATGTGAATGCCAGTGTTCTTCTTGATCTGTTCCATAATTAAAAAATAAGACTGATAAACTGGGCAGTATGAAAATCAGCAATGCAATTGATAAAACTCTAGCCCTGAACTCTAGGTGATTGCAGTTGTGTTGAGACATCAGCAAGTTGAGAATCTTTAAGCATGTCACATGGAACAGGAATTCCAACACACATACACACACCCCTCCAAGATAAAATAGCTTTGTGAGTGAATTTTGACCACGCAGAATTCCAGATAATGAACTCATGAGATGTCATAAACATCTTATCAATAGCTTGATCAGAGCTATAAACTGAGTGTCTGCATGACAGATTTACCAGTTTCATAGTTCCCAGGCAGAGATCCTTCATAAAACTACAATTCTGAGAGCTATTCGGAAAGAGCCATTATAATTAAATCCATTAAGATTGGTTTAATGTTTGCAGTGTGAATGCAGTTCCATCTCTGAACATAACTGTAAAAGATTCCATTGAACTTTTCTTTCCGTAAGCCTTGCTGCACTAACAGTGAGCCCATGCAAGCCTTCAGTCAAGTTATTGTCAAATTCACAAAATGTTATAAGCCACTAAATGTCCTCAGATTCTTTTTTCCTAATAAAAGAAGTGTTACGAAACATTTCATCATACATTTTGAAACTAATTAGGTAACTTAGAGAAAGAGTCAAATCCTGAAACATTAAAAAAAAAACTTTTACAGCTGTAAAAACAAAATAATGTGTGACTTTTAAAAAGAACCCTGATTTTTGTGTGTAATAACATTAGTTGAGATAATCCCAGCATTCTGCTTGTCTTTTGTGTTAGATATGAGCTCCTGAGACGTAAAATCCAGCAGCCACTTGCATCAAATCCCCCTGAAGATTTAAATCTCTGGCACAATATTTACTCAGGAAGTCAGTGGTTTTATGAAGATAAGGGTCTTAGCAGGTGAGATTACAAAAACTATAAAAACAAATGCTGGCATTTTGTATAGCCTGTACTTAATAGTTCAAAGTGTTCCTTGTGTCTCCGTGTTGCAAACATGTTAATTATGTAATGAAATATTTTCTGTCATCTCCTTTTGCATTAGTCATTATTAACGCACCTGGGCTTATTGCTGTTTTTGCCATTCCTGCATCTTGTATATGTATAACATCTTTCTGTTTTAAAGAACACCATGATCAAGAAAGTGAGATTTGAGTTGCACTAGCAAAGCATTTAGGCAGTCTAAAGATTAATCATTGGTTATAAGAGTTGGGTCTCCTCTGGGGAAGATATGTTGAGGGGCATCAGTGCTATAAAGCAGCAATGCAATTTCCAAGGAATCCTGGGTCTCTTTGGCAGTTTATCAGAGTAACAGTGGACAAGATTCACCAAACGACAGACAGCCCACAATTACTAACCTTCCTCTGTAATGTGTAGCTGCAGAAGGGTGTGGGGCATGTTCTGTGGTGCAGAATTCATTTGCATAAGGCAACAGGAAGGTCTATTGTGGCCAACATGCCACAAGAACTAGCAGCCAGATTAGATGATACAGCCTCCCTGGAGATGATCCATTTTACCTGTTACCATTTTACCCCTGGAATCCTCTCACTTTACGAATCCCACTGGTGCCCAATCCTGCTTGGACAGTGGGCATTTGGACTCTTGAAAATGGTACAGAGGCGAGACAGGAGCCCCTTCCTTACACACCACCGTCCTCAGCAGGATCAAGCCTTTGCAGCATTTGTAAAGTGAGTGCTAAGATGGTGGTGATGTCCCAGGGAACACAATATAATGCAATTCAGCCCCAAGAGAGTTTCAATTTGGTGCAGTAGTTACAGTGTTGGACTAGAATTTAAAAGTCTGCTACCTGTCTTTGGACCAGACTCTCTCTTAGCATAACCTCCATGATGGCAGGATGTTAAAGGTAAAATGGAGAGAAACCACATATCCTGCAGAATAAAAATGTTCTAGACAGAGTGTTCCTGTCAATCCTCTGTACCATGGAGACATTCCTGAGAAGATTACTTGCAGAGATGCTCAAACACATGCCAGTTGGGCTCACTTCCCAGTCATCAGAGGTGATCAAGCAGCTGATTGATTAATGGGCTATTTGCAACTTTTTTGGGTGTGTTTGCAAGAACAGGCCACTGCAGCAATCAGAAGCTGACTCCCAGCTGATGAGGTATCAGCTGAGAGTAGGGTTGCCAGGCACGGCCTAGCGACTGGTGGGACACTTACCAGATGGGGACCTCAATAGCAAAGTAATGACCTTGCCATCAGCGGATGGACATAATTCCATGTGCACCTGGTAGTGATGTTAACACATTGCCAGGGATGGTCTAGCATTTTGTGGAAAGCTATAGCATTACCTGTCACTTTAGATTTAAACTGTAAGTGACACAGGTGCACCAGCATGACACCAGTTTGACTTTTCTTCGCCCCAATTCCTCCAGCCAGCATTCGAGGCACCAGCAGGCCTCCCACTATATCAGGAGGCTTGGCATCCCTAGCTGAGAGAAGGCTTCTGATCTCCTGCTGAAGAAGTGTTGCTTAGTAAAGTTTCAGGAGGGAGAGAATCAGGACCTGAATCCCATTCTTCTTCTGATGTCCCATTCTTTAAACTTTGCTATCTCTCAGACTTGCTGAGAGGGAGCAAATTTAGGGGTGGGCATGATCAGAAGTCGATCTGATCTTCCTTCTTCATATCCCAAGTTGTTAGCCTGGGCTGCAAATTTAAAAAATAAAATAAACCAGCTCTTTCTCCTCTTGCTTTTGAAATGCACTGATTAAAAGTACTGCATCTGTCCCCACCTACCTTGGAGAGAGAGGAAGAGAAACAAGCCCTCCCTTTTGCAATGCAGAGATTAAAAGTGTTTCATCTATTCCTGCTCAGCATGGATTCGCAGAGAAACAAACTCTTTTTACAATGCAGGGATCAAAAACATTGCTTCTGTCTTTGCCCAGCTTGGATAAAAGAACTCCCTTTTGCAACTGCGCCGTGTAACCTTTCCCCCTAAGGAAATGGGGTTGATAAGAATCCCTCTTGAGGGCTAATGCCCTGATTAGCTGTGATCCCCCTCTGCTATTTTGGTGAGGGGTAAGAGTGATAATAATAACCTGGCTCCCAGATGATCAGACGATCAACTGTGAATCATTTCTGACCAGCAGGCAGCTGCAAACTTGTTCAGCAGTTGTTTTGAGTTGCTAGATGCAATCCAAACACACCCCTGATCTGCTCACAGTCTGACTGTGAGTGTCAAAGTAAGCTCCAGTGTCTGACAGACACATGTCTTCTTTTCAAAACACCCTATCCTTCTATATTGTATTCTACAACAACAGCAAAAGAACAAATTTCAGCTAATCAAAATAATGTATAAAAGATCACATTTTCAAAAATAAATGAAATCAATTTGAACAAGTCCCATTCCAACAGAGTGTAATGCTGCAAAACAACCATTCTGTTATCTGCATATCTTAAACCCCAATTATTGTCTCATTTGATTAACATGGCCAGATCTAAGAAATTTGCAGCACTGCTATTTAAAGTATTTTTATCCCACCAATAGACTAGGCTCAGGATGGTTGAGAACAAGAGATAAAACAAGTCAACTATACAAATAAATCAGTAAATTATCCCCACAGCTAAATTAAACAACCAGCTGTTTGACAGCAATCCAGTGGTTCAAAAATCATTAATATAAAAAATGAGCTGCTCACATTCAGGAGCCAAAACACTCAAATTCCTCATTCTCAGGAGAAAGCCTTATGAAATAATAGATTTACAACTTCTCATGAAGAACAGAAGGGACAAAATCTGGCATACTGTTGTCAAGTATAGGGATGGGCACGAACTGGGAAAATGCGGTTTGGTTCATGGTTTGTGACATGCCCTGTTCGCAAACCACTAACCATTATGAATTTTTAACCCCCTCACAATTTTATTTTTTAATTTTTCTCCTATTCATTGTGGTGGTTAGGAACTTTGCTAAGTCTTAAGCTGGTCTATGACTTATCCACCTCATGAACTGGTTCAGTTTGTGAGGTAGTAGAATGCCCCCCTGGCACACTAGAGACTTCAAACTCACCGGGAATCTCTGGCCGACTCTCCTCTACCTGCCCTCCAAGTTAAATAAGGATTGGATATACGGGGTCTGAATTAAGGCTCCCCAAAGAAGGTGCTCCCAGCAAAGTGCTTTCTGGGGAAATGGGTTCAAGAGTGTATAGAATAGATCCTGTGTAATCTAGAGACATGAGAGCTGCAGAACTCCCCCAGATACTCCTCTACATGCCCTCCAAATTGTTGCTTTGAAATTTTGTAAACATTTTGATTGAGAGGAGACAGTCTGGGAATGTATGCACCCACAGACTGGCACAAACCTCCACAAACAGCTTGAAAGTTCATGGAAAGTTCATGTTGGTCACCATGCCATGAACTTGACTTCACAAAGCATGAACTGGCCAAAATTTGGCATGAACTTTAATTCATAAGCCATTTCATGCCCATCCTTAATCAGGTATTCTATTCCACAAAGGGGGGGGGGGGTAGCTGTTGAGTGAGCCCCATCTCTGACTAAACTATCTGAGGTGGTAAAAACACTTAGATGAGTTTACAGAACACATCTAAGAACATTTATTGTATCATCTATAGATTTTACAAAATAAGCAAAGGTCAAAGGTATCTGGTCTAAGAAATTTACAATCTAAGCACCAAACTACATATTATGTTTTTAGATGTGTCCAGGTTCTCTGGTACCACCTTGCTTTCCCTGCAGCCAAATGGCAGTGTGAGGAGCTGCTGTATAAAACATCGCAGGGAACCGTGTAGCTGGGCCCTAAGTTCCCACTGTATAGTTAGAAAGCACATGACACAGTGACATTGCTGAAACTATACAGGTCTGATAGCTGCTTGGGAAGATTTGCTGCTGGAAACCCTATGTATGTTATCTTGAGTTCCTTGGAAGAAAGACATGATGTCAATGTAGCAAAATCTAAACTTTGACAACTAAAAGTGTGGAGAAGGAAGGCAGTCATAAGGTTTTTCCGTTTATAACTTTTTGAAAGTTTAGATAAAGGCACCCTTTCACACACGCACACAAATTCAGGCATGGCATCTGAGATGCTTGACTGTTCTATTTGTATGGAATCTGATAAGGAAAACTACTGTTGTAATGGGAAGTAGAAGTGCAGATCCATGGGTTTCCTAGAACAGAAATTTTTTTTGTTGAATCAGCCTCATCTCCAAATGCTGGCAGTTTGCCATTGCTGTAATTGCATCTTGAACTGAGCTGTAATCCCTCACTATTTTGAAAAACATTAACTGTTTTATATAGCATTTTATCTTATTTAATCGTTACTGCACTAGTAGTGTTAGCTGGGTATTTAAAGCAAACCTGCAAGTCTCTCTCCTGGTATCTGAAACAATATAAAGACTTCTCAAAAACCTAAACTTTATTTTCCATGGTTGGCTGGAGCAGTGATGCATGCTTTATTGTGCCTGGTTTTTTCATATATAGATATAGATATAGATATAGATGTATAGATATAGATATAGATATATATAGATATATAGATATAACATCTCCTTTCAATGGTAATTATGTTAATTATATGTTTTAGTTATACAACATATGAATATAAACTCATAGTATACAATGAAGTAGGATATGTGTCAAGTGAGCAAGTGGTTGCTACAACATTGGCTGGTTTTCCAAAGAAGGGGACTGATGTCGTGGCCCACCCTCTTAACAATACTGCTATAGAAGTGGAGTGGACTATCCCAAGTAAGTGCCCTTCTTATATGAACTATCAGTCTCATATCACTGTAGTGCATATGTGCCCCTACCTCACTTAATCTCTGAGTACCTAATGACTGACAGCTGAATGCAAACTGCCTCCTTAAACACTTGGACACAAAAAGTGATGTAAAATTATATGAACGGTCTACCTGTTGCTTTTGGTTTATGATGGGCCATTCACATTTGTGATGTTGCAGTCATGTGTTATGTATGAACTAGATCATAATGATCAATTTTAATGTTTTACATTGCTCAGCTGTGTTGTCATCATGTTAATGTATATTAGGGCGTGATCATATGCACCCATTAGCCACAGAAGAGGGACGATTCACCACCGGATCAAAGTGGCATGATCACACCAGCACATCTGGGAGGTGTCCCACAACTGTCGGTGAACCGTGGCAAACCGATTTGCTCTGGCAGAGAACCGGGTAAAAAACTACTGGGGAAAATCCAGTATCCAGTGGGTTGCTGCGGTTCACAGCCAGACTTTCCCTGTGTGATCACTCCAGCGTGGAAGTGTGGCATTGCAGATAGTGTGATCGCATGCTATCCCGATGCCACGCTATTGTTTTTCCCCCCCTTCTCCATGTGCGCATCATCAAAAGCCCTTAGGGTGGGGAGGCGATTCATCAATCCCCCGTTCAAGTGCCTCGGAAACCAACCACCAAAAAAAAACAACCTCACCCATGGTTGCATCTGATCACACAGTGGCAAGTTGCCCTGGCAGGTCCACAGACCTGTGTGATCACGCAACTGCAGGGCAAATTGCTCTGGGGCAAAAAAACCTCGATTCCCCTCCAGATTATCTCGCTTGTGTGGATATTAGCCTTTGAAATAATAAGAGTGAAATTTAGCCTTTGAAATAATAGAAATGAGTCTTTAAAGAGCCTGTCTGCTACTTGGTATTTCTACTTACTGTACAGTGTTTCATGAAAAGATGTAATTAGGGTTCTGATCTTTTTTATTTATTTTATTTTTTTGGAAATTTATAAGTTGCCTCTCCAGAGGCTCAAGATAGATTCCAGCTAGTCTTTCCATGTCTCCAATAGCTGCATAAGTGAGCAAAAATTCAGTAAATGGAGCATTCCCCATCATTTCACCTTCATGCTAGAAAAGGTCATATTTCTGGATTTTGATTGCTGAATGTTTTATCACCCCAGTATTAAAGGTATACAGTTCTACAATATAAAGTCAGAGGCAATTCAGCCCTGAATATTTTTATTTACTGATGTCCAGGGCTTTTTTTGTAGAAAAAGCCCAGCAGGAACTCATTAGCATAATAGGCCTCACCCAACAGCAAAAATTTATCAGCATATTAGGCCACATCCCTGACAGCGCAGCTTCCTCCCAGGATTGGTTTCCCCAGGGGCCCCATGGCTTGCGGGGTGCATGGGGAACCCGAGGGAAGGAAGACAGTTTCTGGATCGGCTTCCCCAGGCACCCCACAGCTGCAGGACACCTGGGGAACCAGAGGAAGGGAGACAGTTTAAACTGCCTTCCCTCTCTGGATCGGCTTGGCTTCCCCAGGCACCCCACGGCTTGCAAGGCACCTGGGGAACCCAAGGGGGGGCTGTAGGCGTGGCCAACTCGGAAGCCAGCTGGAACTCCATTCCTGTGCGCTCCTGCCCAAAAATAGCCCTGCTGATGTCTGCAAAAAAGTGGGAGCATCTCTGAGTCTTATTCTGGATACAAAATACTGCATTTTGAGAGTATTGCAGGTGTGAATTAATACTTGTAGGATACAAAGCAGCAAATCTTTTAACTGGGCCAGCTGGGAAGGACAGGGAAAGACTGCAATGATAACATTGGGACAAAGCTCTTCTTTAGACAAAACTAAACGAAGAAACCAAAACGAAATATAGAAGAGTGGTAAGGCAAATCCTGTAAGGAGCCAAGCTTGGGCAGCATACTGAGAAGCTGAAATGCTATGTATGAGCTCCTATTCAAAGAACTAGAAAAAAGAGGAAACTGCTGAAATGTTCAGATATAACAGAATTGGGGCAAGACATGGCTCAAATTTAAGCCACTGTAGGTTGTCACAGTAGTTCGCAAAACCAGTATTTCTGTTCATACCCTTCCGTGTGTTTTCCAGTGGAGCTTGGATTTTTATGGACATATGAATATCAACATTTGCACTGTGTCATTTTAAAAGGAACATATCCGTTTAATCCAGATTACCTGCCCATCAAAGCACTGAGTTAATTTTTCAATATGTACATGCAAATCTGCCCGTAAGTGCTTGCTGGTGACTCTCAGCAAATGTAGGCACCTTATTTTATAATTGTATGCTTGAAATAAGCATGCTTATAAAAACTGACAAACCTAATAGATCTGAAGCAGGCTGCTGAAGTTTCATTACTTTAGTAATCTGAACCTCTGACCTTCTAGATAGAGGTAATGCAATCTGGCTTCATTTTCATTCTTACTGCAGAAATTTCCTAGATATCTGTTTATGAATGCAAAGGTTAAACATCAAGTGAGGGTCATTAGAGCAAACCCTCTCTTTTTTATTTCATGACTGAAATGTGTTACACTAGGCAACAAAGCAATCTACATGCCTCTAGATATTTTTATTTCTTTCATTTGTGTATGAAAATATTTTTCAATAAATTGTTTTCAAGCAACTTATGTTTTAGTTGCAGTGAAAATAGAAATATTGCAAAATATAGTTCTTGCTGAAACAGAAATAAATGAGAACAAAACAGAAACAGAGTAAGCCCCTTAAAGTGTGGCCATCAAAGATGCATTCTTAAAGTAGACAGGGGTTGCCAATGTTTTCGTTAATGAGAGCTACTTCTGTAATGGACAGTATCCCAACCCCCCCCCCCCACACACACACACATACATTACCAACTTTTGACATGTCTTAGAAACAGAACATGGACTAGGAAGACCACCAGAAGTGAAATTATCAGTTAAGCAGCATAGAGAAAAATCCTATGAAATAAAAGCTTTTTTAAAAAGCCTTGAACAGATCTTTTTACAGTCTTTTCCTGGGTCTTCTAGGCAATGTTCCGTCTAAGCTGTGGAGTCTTGTGAGCAAAAAATTTACTTTGTGAGCTACTGGCATTAAAGTTGTGAGCGAGCGATTTGGCTACTGCATAAATTAGTTTGCTCTGGAGCCATCCTTCCTGAACTAAGACAAAAATGTGTGAGCTGGAGGCTAAAAAACTGTGAGCTAGCTCACATTAACTCAGCTTAGAGGAGACTTCCGGCAAGATTTGCGACCATGGCGGACGCGCTCCTCCGCACTAGCGGGGAGCGCGATCCGTACCCGGCGGGAAGAAGGGGCTTCGGACCGGTGCCGAGCCCCCAGAGACCCTAGTGAAGGGGCTCTGCCTGGGGTGGCACGAGGGGGATCTCTCCCTACGGTGGCAATCGAGGGATTGAGGTCCCCTTTCATCACCCCCATAGGTTCCCCCGTCCGTGGGAGCCGTATGGCTAAAAGCGCAAAACCGAGAAGCAGCAGAGAGTGTGAAGCAATGAGGCTGGAACTGACAGTTACGCTTGGAGAAACAGTGAGTCTGAAGTAAAAAGAAACAGAATACAGCGGGAAAGGCGGGTGGAGTAAAACCCCCCCCCCTCGAGACTGGCGTACTTACGGGACTCTTTACGTGGCGTTACTGCATGAAAAAACGTATGTTCGGCTTGCTTGATGGCAGCATCGCTCTTTAGAGGATATGAACTTTAAAAAGATATAAGCGCAGTCGTGGAATTTGCTCCTTTCGTCCATCTTATCTAACTATCAACAAAGAAGCACAGTCTCAACAATGGCGGGGAAACCGAAACCTTCCCCCAAACTAGGAAGTACAGCTCCGAGTTCAAAGGTTGATACCACGGAGATGAGCACGGTGTTCTCCTCGTTATTGCGACCTCTAGTGGACCAAATGACAGCTCTCAACGTTAAGATGGACAAGATGCAATTGGACCTGAAGGAGTCGAATAAAACTACAGAGAAGCTGCAGCGAGAACTTCTGGAAGTTAAGACTTCAGTTAAAAATTATGATTCAAGACTACAAAAAGCGGAGAAAGAAAAGGCCTTCCATTCTGATCAGCTCTTGAAACTTCAGATGGAAAGATCGAATTTTTTCCTAAGACTTCAGAATGTACCAGAGGATAAAGGAGAAGACCTTAAAAATCTGTTAAGTGAAGCGCTTGAACCAGTGACGGGCTTAAAAGCAGCGGAAATAAAAAGCGATATGGATATGGTTTACAGAACCTATCCAGATTATACTAAAAAGAAAAGCCTGCCTGGTGAGATTCAGATAAGGTTCTCCAAAAAGTCAACAAGAGATGTGGTGCTCAGGACCACAAATAAAGCAGTTCTGAAGATCAAAGGAAAAGAAGTTAAAGTGATGAAAGACATCCCATTTGAAATAAGGAAAAGAAGGAAAGCCTATGGAAAACTGACATCTTGGCTACAGTCTGAATCTATTATCTATAGGTGGAATGTTCCGGAAGGACTGAGCTTCAGCATCAAAAACAAGAAATATAAGATTGACTCTGTCCAACAGGCGAAAAGTTTTTTGGAAAAAAGCAAAGAAAAGAAAAAAGAGAAAGACTCAGATGGTTCACTGGCATCGCAAGAAAGTATGTATGGATTTGATAGCTCAAAGAGCGAAGAAGAAACGTCTGACTCGGAAAAGGGAGCAGCAGCCCCAAAAGTACAAGAAGAGACTGTTAAGACAAGAAGAGGACGAAAGAAGAAATAAAGGCTGAAATGTTTTTTGAAACTGCACTTATATATAATATATTATGTGTATAATTAAGCATTCCTTCAAAAGAGCATGTCTGTCAAACAGCTTTTTTTTATTTTTCATGTATCATCAGTAACAATTTTATCTAAATATTAGCCAAGGTTTAAAACGCTTCATATGTATTAATGGCATAGCAATATTAAGCAAATGATAAAGCACACTCTGTATAAGGTAAACATAGCTTAGAAAAGTAGCGTTGTAGAATTAGATATAGATAAAATTAATAAAAATTTAAAAAAAAAAAAAAACTCAGCTTAGAGGGAACACTGCTTCTAGGTGCTGCACAAGCTACCTGTTAGAGATCCTTGGAGAAGACTTACTGCACTGGGTTCACTGTACTTTTCTGCATTAGGTTGCTTGAAGACTTGGCCATGATTTGTGATGCAAATTTCTGTCTCTGGCTGAACTGATTAAACACTTTGTCTGACAACAACCTTGCATTAAGATCTTGATAGTGGAGTTATCCTAGTTTTCTGTACTTTAGGTTGTGTTCACTATTAACTCATTTAGGACACAATCCAGCCAAAGGTAAGCATTGCTAAATTCTGTTGTTTTCAATAGGAAAGCAGTAGAATTTATTTATTTTATTAAGTTTGTGAATTGCCGAATCCCCACATTCACAGGGCTCTGGGTGATGTACAACAATAAATAAAATACAATATAAAACATTCAGTATAGTCTTGAAAACAATCCCCCAGATGGCATCCATGAATCGAATTTTAAGCCAGTTCCAGACTGCATTGCCACCATGCAGGCAGGACTAAGAGGAGACCAAAGGAAAAAGATGGAATGAAGGAGGGCATGCCAGCCATGATAGAGCCTGTTGCTGTCTTCAACCAAAAGCCTGGCAGAACATCTCTGCATTAGATCCCACAGGGCTCTGACGTTATTTGGCAGAGAGTTTCACTAGATTGGAGGTGAAGGACAGCTGGATATCTTTAGGGCCAGGGATCACCAGCAGATTATTCTCCACAGAATGTAATGCTCTTTGGGGGACATAACAGAGAAGGTGGTCCCAAAGATACATGGGTCCCTGACCGCTCACGGCCTTAAAGGTCAGTACCAAAACTTTGAACCTGACTCGGTACTCTACTGGAAGCCAGTGTAGCTGGTGCAGCGCTGGTTGAATATGTGACATATGTGACGTTCCCATCAAGACTTGCACCGCTGCATGGTGGATCAGTTGGAGTTTCCAGATCAGTCTCAAGGGTAGGCCAGCATAGAGCAAGTTACAGTAGTCTAGCCTGGAGCTGACAGTTGCATGTATTACTGTGACTCTGTTAGCCAAATTGCTTTAATTTACGCTTAGCAATTGGCAAAATACACGGGTTCTTGCCAGCTATACCAGGGTCCCACCCCTCCTGGGAGTTCTCAAGGAAAGAGGCACATGAGGCAGATAGCAAATTAAATGCTGTTTACTTAATGGTGTAGTTCAAGCATACCAAAAACGTAATCACACACACAATCACACAGGCCTAAGGAATAAAGACAGAAAGTAGCACGTTTGCATGAGCAGGAATTCGTTGGTGGGGAAGCAATACGTTACCTAGAGATGCATGGTCTGATCGATGGAAGAATTGGATGGGGAGAAAAATAGAAAGACTATGGGACATGAGTCTCGAACCTGCGAGACCACGTGGTTCTCTCTGATCCGGTATTCAGAGATTTAAAGGATGGAGGCAAGGGTAGTGGTATAGCAAGCTGGGCATGAGGGGTAGTAAAGCAGATAGGGGACGATGGCTCAAGAGACTGAATGCCTCTGTGCAAGGTCTTTTATTAGGTGGTCTTGGGGGCTGGCTGTACAGACCACATCCCACTAACACATCTCTTAGGCGGTCCGTCCCTTTCTGACCCTTCCATAGGTTAAAGGTGAACAAAAAGGAGGAGGGCAGGGGGATGGATAATATTGCAAAACTATGATCTCACCAGGAAGTGGACATCTGGGCAGGGTCCGATGACTCACCTGGGCCACATCTATTGTTAGTTAATGGCTCTGGCCGACTGGGTGATGGCTCGAACATTAGTTGCTAGGCAACTGCGTTAGCATAATCCATTTAGTCATGTTGGAGGGGGCAGGGGTTGACCAGCGGGTTGAAACAGAAAGAAACCTCATGGCAGAAGGAGTCTTTTGTCTCTGTCTCAGGTGAACTGTCTAGGGTGTCAGCCTCCTGGCATGGGCTGGAGCTTTCCCCTATAATGAAGGAAGCCCATGGCCCTTCCAATATGGGCAACCCAGGTTCAAGCTTATGGATATTACAATCCATAAGAGCACTGAAAGTGCCTTGCTGGCCAACAACTAGGTCAGGGCATGACAGGAAAGGGGCTAGTTGCCACGCTTTTTTTTTTTTTTGTAAGAAAGTTTTTATTTTTCAAAACATTAAAATTAATACATTTGTTTTATACAAATCCTTTTTTCCATATTATATAACATTTTGTTCTATTTGTATAGTCTTGCTTTTATCTTGTATTGGTGGTTTCCCACCACATCTGAAGCATAACACATTTTCCACTTTATCCAAAATAGTAATATTTATCTCTATGTTTACATTTCTGGTAACGGTTATATATCTTTAAAATACTTATATACCAATTCTTATTTTCTATATTCTTATATAATTCTAAAAAACAAGTTCATTATCTAATTATCCTTAGTACATTCATATACTCAATTTCTATTCCTTTATGCTATTATAACCATGTATAGATGTAGTTTTTCATGTCCCAATATTTTTCAACATATTCTTTCAAATCCTCCCAATCTTCTTAAAAAGTCTCTGAGTACAGATTATTCAACTTTCTAGTCCATTTATCCATTTCAGCCATATATAACAATTTTTTCAACCATTCCCACACTTCTGGTATTTTTTCATTTTTCCAATTTTGTGCATACACCATTCTTGCTGTTGTAATCATATACCATATTATTGTCCTTTTCTTTACATTTATCTCTTCTAGTTTAATTCCAAGCAGTAACATTTCAGGCAACTTCTTAAATGTACATTTCAAAAAATTTTCCATTTCTGCATGTATTATAGACCAATAAGTCTTCGCTTTATCACAAGTCCACCACATATGATAGAAAGAACCTTCTTTCTTTTTACATTTCCAACATTTGTTAGACATATTTTGATTAATATTTGCAATTTTTTTTGGTGTCATATACCATCTGTACATCATTTTAAAACAGTTCTCTTTTAGATTATAACATGTAGAAATACTCATTGCATTTTTCCATAAAAATCCCCAAGATTCCATTTCAATGTCTTTGTTTAGGTTTATCGCCCATTTTATCATTTGTTCCTTTACCATTTCATCGGCATTAAACCATTTTAACAATACTTTATACATTTTAGAAATCATTTTTTTCCCATCTTCCTCCCAAATTTGTTCTATTTCATTGCTTTTTTCTCTAAAACCAGATTTTTTATCACTTCTGTACATATCATATATTTGTCTGTACCTTAACCAGCCATAATCAAAGTCCATCTGCTGCTGCTCCTTCAATTTAAAGTCTTTACCATGTCTTGTTAACAGGTCTCTATATTTCAACCAGTCTTGTCCTTTGTAGTGAGATGATGGATTTAAAACTTCTGCAGGTACAATCCACATAGGTATTTCTTCTGGAAAAAAGTTTTTATATCTTGTCCACGTATCGATTAATGTTCTTCTCAAATAATGATGCTTAAACATATTGTCCATTTTTGTTTTACCATAATACAGATATGCGTGCCACCCAAACCTACAGTCATGACCTTCCAGGGACAATAACTTTCTGTCTTGTAACATAGTCCATGTCCCTATCCAAGTCAAACATACTGCATCATGATATAGCCTTAAGTTTGGTAACTGAAACCCACCTCTCTCTTTAGCATCACACATTATTTTCATCTTAATTCTTGGTTTTTTCCCTCCCCACACAAACTTAGTCAATTCCTTCTGCCAGCATTTGAATGTTTTTACATCTTTCACAATTGGAATAGTTTGAAACAGGAACATTATTCTTGGTAACACATTCATTTTAACCACTGCAATTCTACCCAGCAGTGACAAATTTAATACATTCCACCTTTTAATATCTTGCATAACTTGCTGCCATAATTTCTCATAATTATTCTTATACAAATCAATGTTTTTCATTGTTAGGTTTACACCTAGATATTTTGTCTTTTTCACCACTTCACATTCTATAAGATTTTGTAATTCAATTTGCTTATTATTTGGCATGTTTTTACACATCACTTTCGATTTGTTCTTATTTACATAAAACCCAGCCAAATCACCAAACTCTCTTACTTTCTGCAACAAATATGGTAATGTAGTCATAGGATCTTCAGCTATAAACATCACGTCGTCTGCAAAGGCTCTATATTTAAAAGAGAAACCTTTTATTGTTAAGCCTTTAATTTCTTTATCTTCTTTCAAATTTAGTAACACGACTTCCAAAATCCAAATAAATAGCAACGGCGAGAGTGGGCATCCTTGTCGTGTTCCTTTTTCCACTTTAAAGTAATCCGTTTTTTCAGTATTAATTATTAAAGAGGATTTCTGTTCTCTATATATTGACTTAATAAGATTAAGCATATAGTCTCCAGTTTCAAGATGTTCCAACATCTTGTCTGCTTGTGCAGCTATACCATTCATTTTAACATTTACCTCTCCTATAGCGTCTAACATTTTTTTTCCATTGCTTCTATAACAGCTAGTAATTCTTTTTCTTTTTTTGCTGCTATTGTAGGAGAGGACCATGTAGCTGCTCTCGATCTTAGCCCGCGATCCGTCTTGTCTCTTTAAAAAAGATCGATTTGATTTTATTTTCCAAATCAAATACCGTTTAGTGTAATCACACAAGCTAGTCTTGCCAAATCAAATTTCGTTGGTTTCAGCCTTCTAAGTTATATAGTTTATGAGATATTACTGTTTAAAAATTTTATAAATCCAAAATGGCGGGCGCAACTTCTCTATGGTTTGTGTCAAAGGTTATAGTCTTTTTACCTTGCTTCTGGCTTGCCGTAGTTTCCTTTTGTCCCTTCCTCTTGCTTACTTGTCTGCTCTCCGCACGTCACTTCCTGTTGTAGTCCTTTTGGTCCGGCAGTTTTTACAGTCCCCTTTGCTCTCTTCCGGTTCTTCTCCACTTCCCTTCTTGTCTGCTCCTCAAGCCGTCACTTCCTGTCTCAGTCCTCACAGCTTGGTCTCGCGATGCTTGGTTCCCTCCTCCCCTCTTTGTCTCGCGATGCTTGGCTCCCCCTCCCGACTCTTCTTAACCGCAGGAATGTTAAACAACTTGTTTTTTTGGCTTTTTAAGTTCAAATTCAGCTTTTTAACGTTTCAAAACTGCACTCATCCAATCTGCAACAGTCTATTGCTTCACCAGATCTGCTTTTCGTCTTTCAAAACACGGTAATGGTAAGGCAAAAAGTTTTTTCCCGTTACCTTATGTTGTTACTTCTCTTCAGATGTGGTCCCAACGTTTAAACTTTGTCTTCTTTGTTAAGGAATCAGGGGAATTGGAGATTTTATGCTGATTAATCAGCCCAGCTCGGCTCCTTAGAGATACTTGCAAAAATCTTCTTCGGCTGCAGTGCTCAAGGTGTTGTAAAAGTCTCCTCCGAGGCTTTTCCTTCACCGAGCTTGCTCAAACCTGGATTATATTGCTTGCTGGTCCTCACACTACCTGTGTGAGGTTGCGTCAGGTGGATTTATCCACCCAAGCTGTCAAGAAGAGCTGCTGTCCGCCCTGTGCATTTGCAAAGCGTGTCAGACCTCCATTCCTCCGACCGGAAACTCCCCGCCACGCTTGATGTAGATGGAAGAATGCCAGCCTGGCAGCATTTGTGACCATAGATATGGAGGTATCCAGGACCATACCCAAACTTTGCGCTGGTGTCAGTGGCACCCCTTCAAGAATGGGAAGTTTTTTGTTTTGTTTTTTGCAATAAAATTTTTATTTTCTCCATTGTTTTTTTAATACAATTAGCTTTTATACATATTCCATTCTCTATAAAATTGCATATTTAGTTAAAAAGATATAATCATTAAATGACTTCCCACCCCACCTGCACCATCATATATATCAACTGGTAAGCATATATATAAAAATATTTGTCTCCTAAGGTAACATTTTGAGCTATTATAACTTTTATACATTTAGACTAATTATCAAAGTATTGGTTAAAGACGGTTTAATTTTGTGGTTGACCACAGAATCATTTTTTGCATTATAAATATATTCCCTCATTTCAATAGTTCGAAAATGTAAAAATGTTATTTTTCATATTCCAACATTGCTCCATATATTCTTTCAGATCTTTCCAATCTTCTAAGAACTTTGCTGAGTCTTCATTGTTTAATTTTCTTGTCCATTTGTCCATTTCTGCCATAAATAGCAGTTTTCTCAACCATTCCCATAGTTCTGGAGTTTTCTCGGATTTCCAATTTTGCGCATAGACCATTCTTGCTGTCGTTACCATATACCATATTAGTGTCCTTTTTCCTATACTTACATCTTCTAACCTAAGACCAAGCAACAACATTTCAGGCAATTTTTTGAACTTACATTTCAAAATTTTCTCCATTTCAGCATGCATCATACACCAAAAACCCTTAGCTTTATCACAAGTCCACCACATATGATAAAATGATCCTTCTTTTTGCTTACATTTCCAACAGGGAAGTTTGTGCTCCACCAGCCACAGAACCTCCGTCTTTGTTGGATTCAGTCTCAATCTGCTCTTTTTCAACCATCCCACCATGGCCTCCAAACCTGCAGCCAAATTACATAGGGCAGTATCTGGGCAGCCATCCATTAACAGATATAGCTGAGTATCATCAGCACACTGATGACATCCAAGCCCGAAACTCTGCACCAGCTGGGCAAGGGGGCGCATATAGATGTTAAATAACATTGGGGAGAGGATTGCCCCCTGAGGAACCCCACACATTAAGGGGTACCTAGTTGACATCTTCTCCCTCAGCGCTACCCACTGCCCCAACCAAGGAGAAATGAGGAAAGTCATTTCAAGGCTACCCCATGGACTCCAACATCAGCAAGGCGGTGGGTCAGTAGGTCATAGTCGACCGTGTCAAACGTTGCTGTGAGGTTGAGTAGGTGCTTCTCTTTTGGTCAGGTGTCTTGTCTGCATACCTTTATCTACAACACATATAAAAATTTCAGGGCATGATTTAACTGCTTTCTATTTTCAGACTGGTTAACAGTTATTCCCAGGCAGTTGTTGGGTTTAGCACATACTACTCTTAATGCACAAGCAGTCCTGTGGATTTCCACCATGTATCAGAAAATGCCATTGTGTAGATGTGAGAATTAAGAAGCTGAGACAGTGGCATTCTGGGTTAATAATTGGTCACCATTTTGTTTCAACTGAAAGATTGCAGAACAAGAAATACTTTAATTCCCAGCCCCAGTGAAAGCATCATTCTGGGTCTAGGCAGCTGAAACTTCATTTCTCTGTCTAATTCCCTTATACAGGTGAGCAGTCTTGCTTTAAGCCTTGGAAGACTTCATAAGCTTTGTTCCCTGGCTCCTCACAGGCACAGCTTAACTGTGCTGAGAGAGGCCTTTCCAAGACATTCCCTGCCTCCCAGATGCCCTAAACTCTAGATAGATGAGTTGGTCAGGCCCCAAGGCCAGACTCAGTAGTCACGTGTAAGTGTCTGATGAAGGCTCTTTCACCATATAAGTAATGCCTCATAGAGCTCACCAAGATCATCCATCCTTAATCTTCATCCTTATCTGTTCTGCCCCAAACAGGTGTGACCTATTTGAATTGTATTTTATTGCTCTGCCCTTATGTCTCAACCAGGAGGGAAATATAGCCCAATCTCATCAGATTTTGAAAGCTAAACATGGTTGGTACTTGGGAGACTGCCAAGAAAAACTCTGCAGAGGGAAGCAATGGCAAACCATCTCTGCTTCTCACTTGCCATGAAAGCCCCTTGCTGGGGTCACCATAAGTCGATGGTGATTTGATGGCACTTTACAGACACAATGTCTCAACCTCCCCTAGTACACAATAGGTGAATAAACCTTGCAGACCCTGACCAATTTGACTCTGGAAAGGAGAAAAAAATCCTGCTCACCTCCACAGTGACTGGCTAATCTTGCACCACAAGAAAGATGAATGCAGAGATTCTTCCAATGGTACCAAGGAGTAGTGTTCCCTCTAAACTGAGTTAGTGTGAGTTTGTTAGCCGAATTGCTTTAATTTACGTTTAGCAATCAGCAAAATACACGGGTTCTTGCCAACTATACCAGGGTCCCACCCCTCCCGGGAGTTCTCAAGGAAAGAGGCACGTGAGGCAGGTATCAAGTTCAAGGTTGTTTACTGGATAATGTTGTCAAGCATACCAAAAACGTAATCACACACACAATCTTACAGGCCTAATGAAATAAAGAGAGAAAATAGCACTTTCGCATGAGCAGGTTATCGTTGATGGGGTAAAGCACAGTACCTTAGATGCGTTGTCCGATGTCAGGCTGGATTGGATGGGGAGAAAGGTATAAAAGGCTATGGGGCCACGAGGCTTGAACCAGCAAGACCACGTGCTTCTCCTGGATCGCGATTCCAGAGAGAGAAAATGGGGTTCAAAGATGGAGGCAAGGGTTGGGGACAGCAAGCTGGACTGAAGGGTCAATAGAATAGACAGAGGGCGATGGCTCAAGAGGCCGAGTGACTCTCAGTTTGGACTTTTATTGGGGGTCTTGGGGCGGGCTTTGCAGACCACAACCCACTAACACACCTACTAGGCGGTCCGTCCCTCTTGGACCTTTCTATAGGTTAAAGGTGAACAAAGGGAGGAGGTCCAGGGGATGGTCAGTGTTGCAAGAGTATGATCTCATCAGGAAACAGACACTGGGTCTGGGGTCCGATGACTCACCTGGCCAAGTCCATTGTTAATCAATGACTTTGGCCTGTTGGTTAATGTCTGGCACATTAGTTGCTAGGCAACTTAGTTAGCATAACTATCCAGATGTGTAGGAGAGGGGGCAGGGGTTTTGCCAGCGGTCGCTGAAACAGAAAGAAACCTCATGGCAAGAGGAGTCCTTTGTCTCTGGTGAACTTATCTAGGGTGTCAGCCTCCTGGCGTGGGCTGGAGCTGGCTCCTATTATGAAGAAAGCACATGGCCCTTCCATTCAAGGCAGCCCAAAATTCAGGGTTATGAATATCACAATTCGTAAGAGCACTAGCAGTGCCTTGCTGGCCAACAAGTTAGCTCACAGTTTTTTAGCCTCTGGCTCACACATTTTTCTCTTAGCTAAGGAAGGATGGCTCCAGAGCAAACTAATTTATGCAGTAGCCAAATCACTTACAACTTTAATGCCAGTAGCTCATAAAGTAGAAGTTTTGCTCACAAGACTCCACAGCTTAGAGGGAGCATTTCCAAGGAGGCAGGCATATCTCCTTTAAAATCCACTGGCTACATGGCCTATATCAGCCAGCTAACACAAGGCTGCTGCCAGCTCATGGCCATGCTTCCCTGTGCCACTGTGAGCCAGTGCCGCCCCTTCATGCCATGTAGGAGTGAAGGAGTGAACCTCTTTTTGCGTTGGATGTGTGCTATGTCTGGGCAAAAAAAAAAAAAAAAGGATTCTGGGTTGACACTATTTTACCAGATCTTGTTTTGCAAGATAGCATGTGTGCAGCAGTGGCTAAAAAGTCTGGGTTGGATCCAGCAATCTATTAGCATAATGTGCTGACATTTATTCCCCCACTCCACAATCATTTTCAACCCTGGGAGAGTTCATTTCTCAGGGTCATAGGACCCTCCCCCCTGTATATTTTGTTTTAAATTTTCATCTCCTCCTCCCACTAAATGGTGGGTGGTCCAGAATTAGAACAGAAAATTATAAGTTACCACCTTGGATCTTTTTACTCTGGTTTTAGTTCTCATCAACTGTATATGGATATTTTAAATTTTGTATCTTCTTTTATGGCATCTTGCCTTTTGTACATTCCCCAGAGCCCAGCATAAGCTACAATAGGGTGATTAATAAATCAAATAAATAATGATAACTATGTGGGTCTGTGGGCTGAAGGGAGAAGGGGACAGTATTGGCTTTCCTACCTCTTTCCTCATTGCAGATCTAATGCCAAAGTTCAAGAAGGAAGCATTTTTTTTCTTACTGCAGCTGACCAACCCCTATAGCTATAAATCCATGTAAGTCCCACATCCCCAGGAATCAACTTTCCTAGGGTTAGAAATGGCTGTGGGGAGAGAAAGCAGAGAAAAACTGTAGTCATTGCACAAGTGAATCACTGGATCCAAATCCTTGCTGTGCTTGGGTGTCTTTATAACTGGCAATTGCGGAGTTCTTTAATGTCTTCATATGAGACTGGACATGGGCCCACTACACACATACATCTTACTGCAGATTTTCAGAATATTAAGCCTTTAATTTTGACTTCAGATTCTGTGCCTGCCTTATGCACCATTCTTTTTCCTCCAGTGTATTGATTCTGCAGCTCCAATTTTTTTAAAAAAACACTTTTCTAAATTGGGATAGAATGTCACTTGTGCCACTGAGGTCCCTGTCCTCCCTACCCTTCACGTGGCCAGGTGGGACTTGGCAGCCCTATTTGGGGGTGGCGTCCTAAGGTTTTTTAAAAAAATTATGCAGTTGCCCTATCAGCAGCTGTGCAGTTGTGTTCAGCAAGCACCTTCCATTTAAATCCTCGTGGTTCAGGTTTTACACATATATTTTAGTGTTAGTTCATTGAATGAAAGGGAACAGAAAGGAACACAGGCAAAGGGAGAAAACCTGATGTTGAAACTGACCAGACACTCTTTGAAACTGACAAGCATCTGTGAAGCCCCCTTCCCCATATTGCTGAGCATTAGGGGATTATCTGCTGTGTTATTGGCCACTGTGAAAAATGGGAGTCACATGATCTCATGAGAAAACATCTTGAGTGTACAGAATGCATGTAGAACCCACTGACACTGGTATTGTAAGCTGTGATAGTTGGCAATGTGTGTGTGTGCGTGCGCGCCCATCTGTGCAAAGTCAGCTGCAACTCCACCGTACTTTGCACCAGACTGCAATTTATATGGGGGAGGAGTCCTCTGGCAGAAGCTCTGGAGAGCTTTTTTAGTCTTGTCCCACTAAACTGGAAAAATGGGGGGTAGTATTTTCACCAATGCCCTAGCACAGCTGCATAGTAATGCTAATTTCCTGCCCTTGTGGTTTTCTCTTTGTGATTCTTTAATTTGATCCTGCACGCTGGTCATGATTGTGGCAGTTTTTAGAGCCTGTCCTGTGCAGATTGCACTCTGCACAATACCAGCAAGGAACTAAACCTTATGCTGCTCCTTTTAAACTTCCCCCCTGTCATTTTAATTTTTTTTAAATTTAGCAATCTGAGACTAGCAATAGTCTCATATTGCTAGGCTCATGCTGCCTGTAAAAAAAAGTTTAAAATGAGGGGGAAATGTAGCTTGTACACCGATGAAGGGAGGGATGGTGGAAGGTGCAGAGTGGATGGAATGACTTTGATGTGGGAGAGGGAGTGACCTTCAAGGGGCAGCCAAAGGTCAGGAGGGTGGGAAATCTGAGGGAATCTGTACACTTTTGAATTACCTTTAGCTTGGAAGAGAAACAAGGGGAAAATCAACACACAAGCCCTCTCAAAAAACCTGGGGAAACAGCAACCAGAAAGCTAACTGAGTGCTGAAGGGAAGATAATCAATGCAGAACGACAAAGAAAACCCAACAGACATGTATGGTGAAAGTGAGGGAAAACACCTGTGCATCATAAGCCATGAATACAACTAGAGCAATGCACTCTTAGATTCAGGCAGTCCTCTTGTTAGCCGAATTGCTTTAATTTAAGATGAGCAATTGGCAAAATACCGGGTTACAGCCAACTATACCAGGGTCCCACCCCTCCCGGGAGTTCTCAAGGAAAAAGGCACGTGAGGCAGATAGCAAATTAAATGCGGTTTACTGAATGATGTTGTTCAAGCACACAAAAACAGAATCACACACACAAACACAGAGACCTAAGGAAACTTAGATAGATCAAGCACAGTTGCAATTTGCAGGGAACGTTGTTTGGGTAATACTGTACCTGTCCTGAAGAGGAGTTGTCCGCTCGAAGGAAGAATTGGATGGGGAAAGAAAAATAGAAAAAATGGGGCACGTGGCTCGAACCGGCAAGACCACGTGGTCTCTCTGGTCGCGACTCAGAGGTTAAAGATAGAGGCAAGGGTATTTGGATAGGAAGCTGGACATAAGGGGTGGCAAAGCAGATAGAGGACGATGGCTCAAGAGACCGATTGCCTGCTGTGCAGGGTCTTTTATTAGGTGGTCTTGAGGGGCGGGCTGCGCAAACCACATCCCACTAACACACCAACTAGGCGGTCCGTCCCTTTCTGACCCTACCATAGGTTAAAGGTAAACAAAGGAGGAGAGGCCAGGGAGTGGTCAATATTGTGAAACTGAAACTAAACAGGAACTTGACACCTGGGCACTCCTGCGATGAGTCACTGGATCGCCTCTATTGTCCGTTGATGGCCCTAGCCAACCAGTTGATGGGCGGAAGATTAGTTGCCAGGTAACCTCATTAGCATAATCCGTGCAGGTATGTTGGAGGGGGCAGGGGTTGACCAGCGTTGTGTGACAGAAAGAAACCTCATGGCAGAAGGAGTCTTTGTCTCTGTCTTGGTGAACTATTGTGGGTGCCAGCCTCGTGGAGTGGACTGGAGCTTCTCCCAGCAATGGAGAATGCATGTAGCCCTTGCAGCACAGCAACCCAAGTTCGAACTTATGAATATTAGAATCCATAAGAGCACTAGCAGTGCCTTGCTGGCCAACACTCTGCACATGCATTTTTTGTTGAGTTGGTATGTGTAGGTAGGTGGTATACTGTACACAAACAGTGTTTGATCTCTGCATCCAGTATTTGGGATAGTTCCCAGCATGGACCTGAGAATCCCATGTACAGCATGGAACACTTGCAGCATGTTCTGTACCTGTTCTTCCAAACATAGTTGGTTTTGACAATTCTAACCATCAGTTGGGTACCTAGGATCACACACGTGTGCAGTAGTCTATTACCCACAGTTGTGCATGTTACTTAATGCTAGAATTTCTTTTGACTTTCACAGGTTTATTTTCAGTTTTCCCCCATTTTTATTCATTCATTATACAGCCCTGCAAGATTTACAGGGAAACCCTGAATATTATGTCCTGTTTTGGAATACCACTGCCTATGAGAACTCCAGGAAGATTCCTCCCAGTGAAAACCATACTGTCATTGGTGAATTGCATCCTAACACCAAGTATCAGATTTTGCTTCATGTTTTCAATGGGGTTCACAGCATCACAAGTGAGCTGGTGTGTGTGACTACATTAGACGGAGGTAGGTTGAACAGTGGATGCAGCCTGTCTTAAAATCTAAGAATGAAATTGATTGATTTTTGTTGGGGTTGAAATCAGTCATCCTTCCATTATGAAATTTCCGGTATAAAAAGGGAAAAAGGCTAAAATGCTTAAGTGCTGGTTGTCATCAAGTGGCTGATCAATAAAAGACCCAGTGGAGACAGCCGTACACAGCTCTAATAGCGGATATTAACCCACTTTGTTCTCATCCTGACCTGTTTACCACTACCCGTGTACCTTCAGTTTGCAGCTGAGCATATGTCAATAAATGGAGAGACTTAAAGACAATTAATGTTTTTTAAAAATGATTTGCTTTGTGAAGCTTTTGACAGTCAACAATAGGGCTGTTCCTGATGCACCATGGAAAGTGAAAATCCAACCTCTGAATTTCCTTATGAGTCATTTCCAAGTCAGTTAGCACACGGGTGGGTGGGAGGGAAGAAAGCAACTTGTGAATCTGAAATGTGTTTGGAATGGCCTTTCTAATCTTTTTGGCTTTATAAAGTCTCATTATAAACATTATAATATCATTACCTCAGAAGCAAGTGTTCCAGGTCATTAGCAAAGCACTTTAAGTGGGGATTGCATTTCCTTTGCAAAGCCAAAGGTCAGACTCTTTTGTTTATAAAATAGAACTCAATGCACGTGCCATTTTTCAACCGGTTAAGATGGACCTACCAGATAAAAATAGGTCCTTTGCAATGCTATTTCTGACATGCTTAAATAATTTGTGTAATTTAACACCAAGGAAGATTTTAAAAAAACCCTGCAAGGCTTCATCATTATCTACAGTAATCAGCATTCAAAACCATTTACATAATAACAGTATTGCATATTGCTTCACATTATTCCGGTTAGAAGGCTGGTAAAAGCTATGGATATGTCACATTTCACTTTGCAGTGTATTTTAGTTGTTGCTCTAGAAACAAATTGCCTTTTTGTGTGTGAAGGATAAGACTATACCAAATAATAGTGGATGGACCACACAGATAAGTGAATAATATATCATTGCATCCCACTGGTCACATTCTGCAGAAGATGAACCCAATGCTGGTCACAGAAAGCACTTTACCATCATCTCCCACCGTTTCTAGCTGAGATTATAATAAGCCAATTTGGAGAGGAATACAGACAGTGATAACTTCATCAGAGGCAAGCAGATAAGCAGCAGACCCTTTGCTAAACCCAAATTATAATCCACATTTGGTTAAACAAGTGCTTTTACAGAGACAGCTGGAGTTTATTCAGTTTCTTCCTTCCTTTCTAGAGCCGGAGGGCATGTTCCCTCCAGAGGTTGTCATCATCAACAGTACAGCTGTACGTGTCATCTGGACATCGCCTTCAAACCCAAATGGTGTTGTCACAGAGTATTCTGTCTATGTAAATAATAAGCCGTACAAGACTGGAATGAATGAATCGGGGTCTTTTCTTTTAGGAGATTTGTCTCCATTCACTATTTATGATATACAGGTCAGAAGAACAACATTTTAAACACTATATACAGCTTGCAATGTTACTGTAGTGCATGAGTATATATGTGGATGTATGGATATAAACTCACATCTCTGTAGTATATATGCATCTGGGGTGTGAAAGTAAAAAGATGTGTGTGGGTTTATCAGTTGCACTTCAAGGAAGAATTATACATACATCCATGTCTATATTTATAAGTATGTGTGCATATGTGTGTATTTCTAAATATATTTTTGATGAGGTTTGGTAGGTCTAAGTGTATGGATACACACTCAACATGGTTTATATTTATAAATCATTGTACACATGTGTAATGGGCCCACAAGCTATGTTTATTTTTCTACACATTTATTTTTATGGTTGTTTGATATATTCATATTTTTCCTCTCTCTTTTAAGGACATTAGAACTCAATTTCCACTGATCCAGTATAGTGAACTTGCAATATACATTACAAAGAGGCAAAGATCACACTCCTACTCATTAAAACCAAATTGCAATTGTTTTAGAAACATCAGGCATGCATAATGCATCAACCCAGAGAAATAATGATATTGCATTCTTTTGCCTTTTATCATCTTTTCCCTCCTCCTTTCTCTTTGTGGAACAGGCTGATCTCAGCCCTGAAACCCAGTCTTTTAAAAATACTATTAATATTTAAAACCTTTTCGGTTTTTTGCCCCCTTCTTCTTTGGCAACCCTGAAATCCATATGTTGTTTCCTAGCTCTGTGAATATATGCTGTAGAAAAAGCTAAAAATACTTTTCACATTTTTAAATTACGTTTAAGTGTCTAACTTTAATTGCAACTTCCCCAGCTTGTTTTCCTCACTTGGACCTGACTTAGTTGAATTATGTATGGGAAGGTCTTAACAGTAATCATGTATACTTTGTCCTAAAATTTGCATCCAGTTACAGTGTGCCATAAATAAACGTCACCCTGCGGCGCACCATAACAGATTTCTATGTTCCAACCCCTCTGCAGCAGCAAGTCCCCCCACCCCATGAATACACATATGACTTTCCAGTTTCTACTTGGACACACATTTGTCTTGTTCCTCAACAGCAATGCAAATTCAAAGCACTACCGGACTTTGGGGGCCTCCATATTAATTTACCGTAGGCATGTAATGCATCTTGCAATCTTAATTGGTTTGCTCTTCAGTTTCTCCCATCTTGGTATCAGTGCCAGTGTTTATGACATTCAGTAGGAATAAATCTAAAGACTTAATTGGAATTTTTACTAAAAAAAAATCAGGCATTCCTCAGTTCCTTATAAATGACATTATATAGATTTGTGTCTGTATTGCCCTTTAACGTCATAGGAGACATCTGTATATTTGTATTTTTCTGTATTGCTTTTTTGTTGCTAAAGTGACCAAATTCTTCCTTTGGATCCATTTAAATTTTTCCTGAGAACTGAGGGAATTGCATTTTATACTTCATATTCACCATTCATCAGACATGAATATTTCATTATGGAAACAAAATTATTCACAAAAGGTAGATTCCAAAAAAGTTTATGTCCTGTTCTGGAATGTTTCCTAGTTTGTAGCTCCAAAATGCATGCTAAAAAATGCAGCTTCAAAGTACATTCCCAAAATGCGAATATCTTGGACAGGGAATGTTCCATAATAGCAAAAAGTGGTCTCTATGAAAGCACAAAGATGTTTCCAATTTATTGACAAGAATGAGAAGCTTTTTGATATGTAGTGGGGGAGTTACACATAATTTTGGATCACTCCCAAGATGTGTAAGGTAAAGCATTAAAATTTTAGGAGTCTCTGAATACTTACCTAAATATTTTGTTACCTTATTAGTTGTATGTTTCTTTTTGCTATACCTGGTTAGTGTTGGAATAATTATTTTTAATAATACTTCTATCCTACTTTTCTACTAAAATACACAAACTAGCTAATAAAATATAACATGTCAAAGCAAAACAATAACATCTGTTATAAAAGTCAAAACAGGAGCATTAGATTATTAAAAACATTTTAAATGTATTAAAAATAAAACCCACAAATGCCCTGTGAAATTAAAGTCAAGGAGGTATGGTGCAAGGTGAGCCTCCTAGGGGAGGGAGTCAGATTCCTAGGTGCTATAGCCAAGAATGCTCTATCCCTCCAAAGGTTACCTACCAATGCTTATTTTTCTTTAAAACAATAGAAATTACCCAGCAGAATAATTTAAGATACCATTTTCTCTGATAATTATTATAGGTTGAAGTCTGTACAGTATACGCCTGTGTGAAAAGTAATGGAACCCAAATCACCACTGTGGAAGATGAACCAAGAGAGTTATCAGCACCACAGATTCACGTCCTTGGTCCAAGGTATCTTTCTTATTCTATAAAGCCGTTTGCAAGATTCCATGGGGCGCCAAAATCAGTAGGCTGGACGGACTGCCACTCAAACGGGGGTCCCTGGCCATTGGCTGCATTCTCTCCCTGCTTTGCCTCAGTCCCACCCACAGAGCCACTGGCCAGCGTCCCGGCTTCAGTCTGGAGGGAGCCAGCGAAGGGGAAGGGCCAACTGGGTGCTGGGTCCACTCTTCTCTGCCCACTGCCAGGTGGGTCTAACTGTCCCCTCAGTGGCCTGCTTCTGTCAGTGAAAAGACAATTGACTATCAACATAACCCCCTCTACCACACACTGCCAGCGTGCCCAGAATAAACTGTCAGAATAAACTGTCAGAAATGGGGCATTTCACACAGCACCCCGTAGCGCTTCAGGACCGGTACAAAGAACTGAAGAACACTTGGAAAAAGGTTTCAAGATAAAGCGGCTCAGGAACGCTTCTCCAATGGGAGAGGCACGTTTCTGTGTGAAAGAGCCACTATGTGCCATTAGGAAACTGGTACTAATACGGTTCTGTGTAAAATGCCTGACAGAAACCGTTACTGAAGAGTTCCTGAAACAGAACATAATGGCTGTGTGAAATTCCTCAGACTCTTTCTCCTGCTTAGCTCCACCATGGCTGGCTAGCTAATGAGGTGGGCCAGCAACCAACAAACCATTCCCTTCAACCCCCTGCAGTGCAGCTGACTTTCTCCCTAGGGTTGCCAATCTCCAGGTGTGACCTGGAGATCTCCCGCTGTTACTATTGATCTCCAGATGACAGAGATCAGTTCCCCTGGAGAAAACGGCTGCTTTGGAGGGTAGACCTTATGGCATTATAGCTTGCTGAGTCCTTCCATTCCCCCCCCCCCCAAGAAAAAGCTGCCCACCAAAGGATCCACCCCCCAGATCTTCAGGTATTTCCATCATAGGGTTGCCAGGTCTAGGTTGGAAAATCCCTGGATACTTTGGGGGTGGATCCAGGAGAGGGTGGGTTTGGGGAGGGGAGGGGAGAGGCCTCAGCATGGTACAATGCCATAGAGTCCACCCTCCAAAGCAGCCATATTCTCCAGGGGAGCTGATCTTTGTCAGCTGGAGATCCATTGTAAAAGCGGGAGATCTCCAGGCCCCACCTGGAGGTTGGGAACCCTATTCCATCATCAGAGCCGGCAACTATCCCCTCAGTGCCCGTTGCTAGGCAACCAAGCTTGCTTCTCTGAAAGCCCCTATCCACACCTATGTTGGCCTTTGGGAGAAAACTCATTGGGGCCAGCTGAACAGAATGCCATAGAGGCCACCCTCCAAAGCAGTCATTTTCTCCAAGGGAGGGGGGAGGATCTGTTGTCTGGAGTTCAATCGTGATACCTGGCGATCTTCAGGCTCCACCTGGAGGTTGGCTACCCTAGGCGTTTGTGTTTGTGTGTGTGTTTATGTGTGTGTGTGTGTGTGTTTGTATGTGTGTGTTTCTGTGTGTGTTTGTGTGCATTCGTGTGTTTGTGTGTGAGTTTGTGTTTGTGTGTGTGTGTCTGCTTGTGTGTGTGTGTGGTGAAGAGGCTTAGGGAAAAAAACGGCAGTCTGAAATGGCAAACCGCTCTGAAGACGGCACCAAAATGGTAGGAGAAGGGCTGTCTGAAACAGCTGTCACTGTACCAGTTTGTTACAAGCCGGTAAGCAGGATCTGCTAGACCCATTGTTGCCAATCTCTAGGGGAGGGATGGAGATCACGCTAAATTACAACTGCTCTTCAGATGGCAGAGATCTTCCTCTGGAGAAAATGGTGGACTCTGTGTCATTATACCCTGCTGAGGCTGCCACAGCAAATTGACGCTGAGTGCCCAAGGCCAGGGCACTCTCCCAGAGCCTCTTTCTAGAGCCTGTTGTGTTTATTTCCACAACAGGCCTTATTCCTAGTGAAAATATAATTTGGTTTTTCTTATAATAGAAGCCAAGAATGATTTGATGATTCAAACCATCAAACAATGATTGTTTGCACATCGAGGCAATCCCCAGTTACTTATTCAGTAGTGAAGAATAAGGGCTGGAGCTAGATCTGAAAGAAGATAGTGGCAGTGTTCCTGGTGGTGCTGTCTGGGAGCTGCTTGAGTAATGCCCAGGGCAACAACAATCACACCCTCCTTTCTATTCTGGTGTTCATTCAGAATCTCACCACATAGATATCCAGAATGAGGGCAGCACAATAGTGGAACCATTGCCCTGATTTAGAATATGTATAGTTTGGCACAGGGTGTGTTCAGATGGGCAGCTAATCCTGCCATTGGCCAGGCTGTAGTTTGAGCTAGATCTTTTTGATCCAGCATTGCATGACCAGACAGTCCACCTGTGAAGCGCTTCACTGCATGTGACCCCTGCAGTGGATTGTCTAGATGGCATCCAGCATGAGAAGCTGTGCGGTCAGCTTTTTTTTTTTTTTTTTTTTAAATCCTGGCTGTGCATGCACATAGGTGCCTCATTATATACTTGTTTTTCCGCACATGCGCGTACTAAAAATGGTAAAAATACCACCAGCAGTACCTTCCTCTAGGTACCGTTTCACTTAATAAAGCTGATTGGGTTTAGGGGACCTTCAGGAACATAACATTGTTTGAATCACTTGAGCAGAGCTCTGGGGACATTGCATGTTTAAACAGTTATGCGTGCATCGCTAAGAGTTTTTTAAAATGGCGGCTGTTTGGGATGGTCTGGAGACCATCCGTACGGGCTGATTGCATGCTGGTGGAACAACTTCGTGAAGGAAAGTCCAGCATTGGCCCGTTGGCCAGCTTTAGTCTGGACATTTACTATCTTTTAAGTATAGATCCCCGACGGGGATCAACGGGCTACTAATGAAAGCAGCACGATTCCCAGATGTTGCGGTCTGAACGTGCACTTTAAATCCACCAGGCACTCATGCCTGGTGCAGTTCAAAAGAGCTGTCTGAATGCACCCACAGAGACAAATTGGAATGTCTGTACAGTATGTGAGTCCCTGGCATTTGGAGTCATCCCTGACTAGCTGAGATGACATGAGAAAGGGGCCACCTGGTGGGGAGAAATGGAACTGAAGCAACTATTGTGAGGTTCAGAAAAGTCAAGCTGTTGAGGTCCCCCACCTGGCTTTTTTTCATGTAAAAAGATGATTTCCCCAAAATATTAAGTGCAGCTCTTTTTTCCCCTCTCCAACCCCCATCAATTATTTCACCTCTATACCCTGGGAATTTCTCCATGCTTTCTGTAAAGATGAGTCTGGGGAAGTATTCAGCTGCTTATATTTTTTTTCCTGGTGGGTATTAAAAAAGAGGGAATTGAACATAAGTAGGGTCTAGGATACTTTCTGTACAAGCAGAACTACGATATCTGCATCAAAAACCAATGTACCGCATTATTGCTATTATGTATGTATATATTTGTGACTCAGATCTTGTATTTCCTTCTTCATCTTTCTCTTGTTATGGGCAATGTTTTCAAAAGCAAATATGGTACCAGACTGGGAATACAGCTGAACAGTGACAAATGCAGTCATTCTTTTCCTAAAAAGATCCAGGAGTGCCAACATTTCCAAGAGAGAGTCTATAACTAATGGGCATACATGCCAAGACATTTATCAAAATTATGGCAACAATAAAATAGTTAGCCTCTTGCATTCATGTTATTGTGGATGCAATTTTATTACACTTTTGGCAGAGATTGGTATTTAGTTTTTTTTCGTGTGAGGAGCAGAAACATTTCTTTTAAATAACTAAAAATCTAACATCTAAATCTTCAGAAATACGCCAGCGTAAATGGATTTGCTCCTACATCTTTCAAAGGATTTTTTGTTTGTTCTTTATACATCTTTTCTCTGCATTCTATATTTGTCTGTTGAAAATGTAATTGCTAGGTGAAATTAAGCTTGCTGTTTTTCTGTCACATAAAGTGATCCAGTCAAAGCTTGTTTGATCATAAGAACTCAGTTCTGGAATACATTGTCTCGCCCTGGCTTTTCACTGACGTATGCCTTTGCCTGTAGTATAGCAAACACTTATGCATGTCTCCGTTATTATATGCAAACAAAAAATGTCATAACACATGAATGCAAGAAGATCAGAAATATCTCCCAGATTTTATGATCTGCTTAGCCAGAAACAGACTTTCTCCATTGCCTTTCCTTACATGTCATATTATCATCAGCTGTTCTTATATCCCAAAAGAATACTAACTACTGATCGATTGCCCGGACATGTCTGGCTGTGGCCTACACGTGCCCCGGGTAGTTCATTTATTTGCCACGGTGGATTTGCTAGAGTGGAATTTAATCAATAGCTAATTCATTAATTCTGGTCTTCGAGTATGTAGTGACTATGCAGTATAAAAATGGCTGGCTGACTTCAACTTTGATTGAAATATGACAAACACTATAGCCGACAGCTTCAGCAGGTGCTGGCCTGCATATGAATTTTTCTTATTTATCCTCTATCAAGGAATATGTTCAAGGGGAAAAAAACAGATTGTATAAACAAGAAGACATTTTAATACATATCTGCCTATGGGGAAAAGGTATGATTTCTAGAAAAAAGCCACATGGGAAGCTAGCAATACAATACATATTCTGCAACTTATTTCTTTTTATTAGAATTATGGTGGCTGTTCTCCTTACAATTTTTTTTCCTGGGGAGGTGGGCAAGACAGTTGGATCAGTGATATTCTGAAGAATATTGTCAGGCCATATCTGTACAGGAATCACAGACAATTAGTGTGAATTATGCCCAGTGATGGAGTATGATACAAATAAACATATGTTTCTATGGCCCTAAGTAGACAGCAAAAAACCAAGGGTGCTAATTGAGCACTGATGCTCATAATGAATAGACTATATTCAGCTTGCTGGATCAAGTTGCAGAGGCCAGGTATAAGATATTGCTAACAATCCAAAATTCAATATATATGGAATGACAGCTGCTGACAGCCTTTTCTAATGGAACATTATTCTCTTATAGCTGACATTGTGTTGGACTAGTTTCAAGGAGATCGTGGAGTGGATGATCCAAAGAAAGTTTAAAAAAAAAATCCACCCCAACAAGAACTAGTTTCTTTTCCATGATGTTTGTTTGGATGTATTGCTTTCATAAATACCAAATTGCTTCCCTCTACAGTTGTTGTGCATGTGAGGTTTGGGAAGCAGTTCATATATTGTATGTTTTGTGATTATCAGAGACAGGATCCAAAGAACCACAAACACAGCTCCATTTATTAAACCAAGGCTTTCCTACCTTTTCCTCCCTGGTGTAGCTCCCTGTATCTCCTAAAAGAGAATGCTGGGTATAGAAGTGCTGCAGCATCACTGGCCCTCCCTTAGGCAAGTAGAAATGCCCGAGACTAGCTGCACCAGAAGGACAAATAAGGCAGTTGTCTCAGGTGGCCAGTTTGGGGATGTATTGGAGTTTAGTGTCTGGGCCTATGCTCCATTTTGTAAAGTCCTTCTCTCATCCATCCTTAGAATGGAAGGAAAGAGGTTTTGCTACTCCCTTTTCATCCTCTCAGCTTTTGGCTTTCTCCTTGGCCTGTCCCCCCCCCCCCCCCCTTAGACAATATTCATGGCAAATTACACATGCTTCATGCAGCTCTCTGGCAATTCATGAAATCAGGGTCTTTCTCTCCAGCTTGGAGTCCAAAGCACCCACTGCTGCCATGGCAGCTTGTCATTCTTTAGAACACTGGCCAGGACTCCCTGGTAGTGAGGTCCCTGATGGCAGCCAATTAAAAACAGAGAGTGAAGTCTCACAAGAGGAAGGATAGGGTTGGCAACTCCAGATTGGGAAATTCCTAGAGATTTTGGGGGTGAAGCCTGGAGAGGGCAGGGTTTGGTAAGGGGAGTGGCCTTAGGGGAGTATAATGCTGTAGAGTCCACCCTTCAGAGCAGCCAGTTATAGACAAAGGCCATGCCAATAAAATCATTTTTATTGGATTTATCTGCAGCCAATACAGTAGATCATGCCATCTTGTTGAGATGCTTGGAGGCAGAAGTAGGCATCAGGGGTTATGCACTGGACCAGTTCAAATCATTCCTCAAAGGGTCGCTTTTGGAAATACCATCAGTGTGGGACCTTACCTGTGTTGTTCCACAGAGCACAATTCTATCCCCCATGCTTTTCAATCTTTATATAAAGCCCTTAGGACAAATCATTCATAGCTTTGGGGTTGGTTGTCATCAATATGTGAATGATACCCAGTTCTGTATATCCTTTTCCAAATCTCCAGGTGATGTGTTAGGGGTCCTCAATCACTGCCTGGCTGTTGTGGTAAATTGGCTAAGAGCAAATAAACTGAAACTAAGCCCTGAAAAGACAGAGGTGATGTTGGTTGGAAAAATGAAGATATTGAAGGGCATTGTGCTCCCGCTTTTGATAGTGTTCTGCTGACCCCTTGCTGACTCGGTTAAGAGCCCTTGGGTTTATACAAGGTCTAGTGTTATTACTGGACAAGCGAGTTAATGCAGTAGCAAAAAAGGCTTTCTAGCTCAGCCTAGTCCATAAGATGGCCGCTTACCTTGATACAGCTGATCTAGCCACCTGGATCCATGCCATGGTGACAGCCAGACTAGATTACTGTAATTCACTGTACATTGGTTTCTCCATAAAATTAATTCAGAAACTCCAGTGGTGCAGAAAGTCATGGCTCAGCTATTATTGGATAGAGCATTCATATTACTCCCATTCTGTAGTTACTACACTGGCTGTCCATCAGTTACTGGGCTCAATTTATAGTATTGGCTATTTCATACAAAGGCCTTCATGGCCTTGGACCCTCATATTTGTGAGACTGCCTCTCCCACTATGCACTGCCATGACAACTTTGCTTGTCTAAGCAAGGTCTTCTGTTGGTGCCAGCCTGCAAATGAGCAAAATCAACAACTGCATATATACGAAGCTTCTTTGTTGTGGCCCCCACCTTATGGAATGGCCTGCCTGAGGTGGTCAGGAAGGCTCCTGCTTTTCTGCTTTCTGCAAACTACACAAAACTGAATTTTTAAAGAGGGGCAGGCAATAGAGTTGCACTGTACTAAATCAGGGCTATTTTTGGGCAGGAACGCACCGGAACGGAGTTCCGGCTGGCTCCTGAGTTGGCCACACCCAACAGCAGAAACTCATTAGGATTGGCTGCATTAGGGGTATGTGGCCTAACATGCAAATTAATTCCTGCTACAAAAAAAGCCCTGGGTTTTGACAATAAACAAGGCAAACAGAATAAGAAGCAAAAGGTGGGTGTGGCTGGATGACCACTCTTCTGGTAACATGAGGGTGTGGCCTAATATGCTAATAAACTGTGCTGTCAGTGGTGTGGCCTAATATGCTAATGAGTTTCTGCTGTTGGGTGTGGCCTATTATGCTAACGAGTTCCTGCTGGGCTTTTTCTACAAAAAAAGCCCTGTACTAAATTATTCACGAAGTTACTCAGATAAATTATTAGGGACTGTTGTCTAGGCTACTGTGTTTAGCTTACTGAAACTAGGATCCTGCTATGCAAGTTTTGTGTCATTTAATGTGTCATGTTAAGATTTATGCTTATGCTTTTCTTCACTTCTGTTTTTAGATTTCTGATTGGTTCTACAACCCTAATCCTATTGTGTTGTTTCTTGAATACCCCATCCTTTTGATTGTATTCTCACTCTTACTAATCTGCCTTTAGTACAAGTGAGAAAGACGGACTGTAGATGACATAAGTAAAATAAACAAATAATTTATTTACTTTAAAAAACATTTTTCCAGGGGAACTGATTTCTGTCATCTGGAGATCAGTTGTAATTCCAGGAGATCTCCAGACCCTACCTGGAGGCTGGCAGCCCTAGGAAGGAATTTCATGAGAGTTCAGAAAGAAATGACACATGTGGCTTTCCATGTGGTTTTTGAAAAGTGAGTGGGGCAGGTATGGATGCCAGCCTCCAGGAGGGACCTGGGGATCCCCCAGAACTACAACTCATCTCCAGATTACAGAGAGAAAATGGCTGCTTTGGAGGGTGGACTTTATGGCATTGTAACCTACTGAGGTCCTGCCCCCCCCCCCCCCGGCTCCATCCCCAAATATCCAGGAGTTTCCCAACCTGGATCTGGCAACCCTAGGCAGAAATCTTCCAAGCAGGGGTGGTGAGACAGAGGGGATGGCAGCTGGCTGGCTTCAGACAGCATTTGAAGTTAATGTTTCTTCATATACTAACAGGATTTTGGAATAAAGTTTGGGTCCAGTGGCACCTTTAAGACCAACAGAGTTTTATTCATGGTATTCATGGCTCTTGTGTGCATGCACAGTTCTTCAGATATTTCTTCAGGATTTTGGAATAAAAGCCATGCACACTAATAATAAAATCTGAATAAACTAATGGAAGCAAGTGCTTTATTGATACTTACCCTGCTCGTATATACTGAGAGCCCTAAAAGCACTTGTTTTCTTGTTTTACCAGTTATTTTTTTAGAACAGACATGAAAGTCCATGGCATCAGATTTCATAAAAGAAGCAGAAAAATAGCAATATGAAGCATGATAGGAAAAAGTTTGTGCATACAAAAAAAATTATCTCTATACTTCTCATGATGGTAGAACACTTCTGAAAAATAATTAAAATTTTGATTTGGGATTTTATGTTTGTTTATTTAAAGAACATAGGAAGAACCATGATGGATCAGACCAATGGTCCATCTAGTCCAGCATTCTGTCTCACGTAGTGGCCAAACAGTTTTTCTGGACAGCTAACAACAGGGCATAGAGGCTGAGGCCTTTCCCCGATGCTGCCTCCTGGCTCTGGGATTCAGAGGCTTAGTACCTCTAAATGTGGGGATTCCCCTCAGTTATCATGGCTAGTACTATGAATCTAACTAACCCCCTTTTAAAGCTGTTTACTTCTGTGGCCATTACTACATCCACTGGGAGCGAATTCTAAATTTTAACCCCTCTCTGTGTAAAGTAGTATTTCCTTTTGTCTGTCTTGAACCTACTGCTTATCAGCTTCATTGGATGCTATAACACAATGACCTCTCCCCGGCCGTTGCTGCAACTGAGCTGTGGCATCACTGCCTATATTTCTATATTTGTACTGGATTCGTTTATTTTTCTATGAGGTGACTGATCAGTTCTGTTTTCTGAAGGCTGACCAGTTCTCTAAAACAATAATCTCTTCAGAGTTTGATATAACTTATAGATATAGTGAGGACAACTGCTCAGTATAATGCTTTACCAGAAAGTCAGGCACCAGTGCTTGTAAAAGTCAAACAGCACAGTTATTTATTATACAGAAAACTTAACAGGGGGATAGGATGTATTTACACAGGATATTTTGTTACTTTGTTGGATAAACACTTTATTTTGCCTTTACATAGGCTGTAGGCTTATCACTCTCAGTATAACACAGATGTTCTTTGGTTCACAAAAACCCTCCTCTGACTCCACCCTCCAATAACTGTTTGGTGGTAACCTTTGGGCTTTATCTGTCTGGTCTCTTGAGTCTACTGATGCGACAACCACAGCCTTCCAGACTCTCTAGACCCTTAGCCCTTCCTTAGCCACCTTTTTAAGTTCCTTTGGAGCAGTGTATCTGACATTTGTGACCACTGAGGTCTTATACTTTCCCTCTCTGGTCATTCTGCTCTTTATACTTAGAGGGTACCAGTTCCAGGGGTTATTCTGCCACAGTTTCCCACACAAACTGCTATCTGGCTAGTTCCACTGAGCCCAGAGGCTTCTGTCCTCCTCAGAGCTCTCCAGTTAACTTTCTGCCCACTTTCTTCCAACTGACTCTCCCAACTGTTAGCTCTCAACTGTCAGCTGTTCACAGTTATCTGTCACTCACTGTGAATTCCGAGCACTCTGGCCCCCTCCTCTCTCAATCACGTGACTCTGCAACTCTTGTGTTTACCTGCTGCAGTACACAAACCTTTAATTCTGTCACAGATGCCCTCAAGTTCTAGTCTTTGGGAGAGGGAGAAAAATGTATCTTTGTCAACTCTGTCCATCCCATGCATAATTTTATAAACCTCTATCATGTCCCCCCTTTGTTGTCTCTTTTCGAAGTTGAAAAGTCCCAGACTCTTCAGCCTTTCCTCATAGGGAAGGTGCTCCAACCCCCCAATCATCTTGATTGCCCTCCTCTGTACTTTTTCCAGCACTGCAATGTCCTTGCTGAGATACAGGGACCAGAATTGTGCACAGTATTCCAATTGAGGCCACACCATAGATCTATACAGGGGCATTACAATATTGGCAGTTTTATTCTCAGTCCCTTTCCTAATTATCCCCAACATCGAGTTTGCCTTTTTCACTGCTATAGCACCCTGGGTTGACACTTTCACCCCCAGTTCCAGATCATGAATGAATAAATTAAATACTACCAGCCCCAATACTAATCCTTGTGGGACCCCACTTCTTACTTCCCTCCATCATGAGAACTGTCCATTGATTCCTACTCTTTGCTTCCTGTCATTTAACCACTTTTCAATCCATATGAAAACTTATCCTCTTATCCCATGACTCCTAAGTTTACTCAGGAGTCTTTGGTGAGGTACCTTGTCAAAAGCCTTTTGAATGTCCAGATATATAATGTCTACTGGGTTACTGTTGTCTACATGCTTGTTAACTTTCTCAAAGAACTCCAAAAATGTGGTGAGGCAGGACTTCCCTTTGCAGAAGTCATGCTGATTTTCCCTCAGCAAGCTCTGTTCCTCTATGTACCTAATGATTCTATCTTTGATTACAGTTTCTACTAATTTGCCTGTGATAGACATTAGCTTGACTGGCCTGTAATTTCCTGGTTCACCTCAGGATCCCTTTTTAAAAATTAGGGTACCTTTTGCTACTCTCCAGTCTTCTGGTATAGCAGCTGAATTTAGTAATAGGTTACATATACAGATGAGTAGATAGACTATCTCACATCTGAGTTTCTTATGAACTCTTGGTTGTATGCCATCAGAACTTGGAGACATTGATTTTTAATTTCCCCAGAAGATGTAGAATTTCATCTCTGGTCACCTCAGTTTGGCTCAGTTCTTCAGACTCCCTTCCTAAAAAATAGGGGCTGTGGCATGGGTATGTGCCCCACACTTTCCATAGTGAACATGGAAGAAAGAAAATCATAGAGCTTCTCTGCCATCTCCCCATCTTCCTTTAGCAATCCCTTTATTCCTTTGTCATCCAAAGGCCCCACTGCTTCTCTGGCTGGTTTCCTGCTCTGGACATATTTTTAAAAAAACATTTATTGTTTATCTTGATGCTTTTAGCAACCTGCTTCTCAAAATCTTTTTTTGCATGCTTAATTATTAACTGAAATATACTGGGTTCAGACGCGTAGAATGATCAGCTCATAGTTTATTAGTGATTACAGCAAGGAGAAAAGAAAACTGGCTATCCCTGGCCAAAGCCCGGTATTTATGCCTGAAAGGATTACACCCCAAACACACCCCACTCCCAACGATAGGCTATTTACACTCTATTGTTTCCTGATTGGTTTTCTCTAGGATCCGTCTCCCTACTGGCCCATTCTAGGATCCTAGCAATCTATTGTTATGTGTCCCAAGCTCAGTCCTTTTGCAAGTAAGTTCAGACTCAACACATAACACCCCTCCCCCCAAAGTTCAGAGCCTCTTTAACTGACAAAGTATTTTAAGTATGCCTATGGTTCTTCCTGTTCAATTCATTGGGGCAGACCTTCCACTTTTTGCAAGAAGCCTCCTTACTTTTTATAGCTTCCTTGACTTGCATTGTTAACCACACAGGCCTTCTTTTAGACTTGGCAGTGCCTTTCCTCACCTGTGGAATGCATTCTATTTGGGCTTCAATTAGTGTCATTTTAAATAGCTTCCGAGCAACCTCTAGGGATTTGACTCTCTTTATGTTTCCCCTTCAGCTTCCTTTATACCATTCCCCTCATTTTTGTCAAGTTCCTTCTTTTGAAATCAAATGTTACCATTTTGGAGAATGCTGAACTTTATAACATTGTGGTCACTGTTCCCAATTGATGTAATGACCTCTACATCTCTCACAATGTCTTGAGACCCGCTCAAAACCAAGTCCAAAACCACTACCCCTCTAGTTGGCTTTGTGACCAAATGTTCCAGTGCAATTTATTTATTTATTTGCTTTAGTTTCTCTTTCAACAACTTCCAAGTGATCATAGGGAATTAAAAATATGATTTGGGGGATAATTTTTTACCAGTTGCTTTAATAACTGCAAGCAGTCATAGAACTGTCATTAAAGAATTTTAGATAAATGGTCATCTGGTTCAAGTGATTAATCAATTAATTGTTTAAATACACTTTAAACAACTATTTAAATTAAATTTGCATTTCAACAGCTGTAGTAAGGATATTTTTTCTACATATTTAAAAATCTATTTCCATAGTGAAACATCCACTGCATGTTAATTAACCTCCTAAAAATGTGCCAATCTATTTGGTGTTGGCACATTTTAGGAGGTTAATCAACATGTACATCATTTAAAATAAAGATTAACAACTGCCAGTATTTGGGGCCTATTTGCATAATTGTGTTGTATATATGGGTTGTGCCAACCTCTTGCACTCCTTGGCCATTTCCTTGCCTACTACCTCCATTCATTTGATGTAGTCTGTAAATGGTACTCATGCTCAGAGAGTCCTTTCTGAATTTCCCCCTCCACATAATTTGAGATACAATTTAATAAAAAAGCTTAGCAAGCAACAGGGAGCACATCATGTCAACAATGCTACAGGGGCAATACTTTTGTTTTGCAGCCATCCATTTAGCACATTGAACTATATATCAAGTCTTCAAACCATTCTGAAGTTTAAGGCCTCTTTTTTTTCTCTATTGTATATGTCACTAATATCTTTTTAATATAAGGATTTTTCCCCCGGAGTTGAATATGCAGCGAATATAAAACAGGAATCCACTGACGGTGGCATTAATTCAGCAAGTCAGATGAAGAGTTCAGAATAATAATGGAGACTCTACAAGTAACCTGTGAAGTTATCCCTTCACAGGTGACATTAATTCTTTCTTTACAGGTTGTTATTGTTATATGTCCCTCTGTTTATACCTCAAATTACTGAAATAATAGTTCACTGTGTGTGTTTTTAGTCTGTAAGGATGTCAAAGTTTATCTTAGCTGTAGCTGTCTGAACATAGCTGTCTAACTTTATATGAATGTTAATCTGCAGTGTCACCAAGTATTCTGGCAATGGCCATGGAAATGGGCTGTTATGTTTTCTCAAACGTATGCTGGCAATAACACATAGGACATAATCTAGCCCAAGTTAAGATTTTTTTAAAAAATCCAACTGTTGCAGTGGGAGAGATTTATGTATGTATTTGGTCCTCCCATTGAATTCAGTATGATTTAACAAGCCTTAACTTTTGCAAGTTTATGTCTGTATTGTTTAGCTTTAGACTCTGATTACTCTGGACTCAATTAAGCAGGTGATATGTAACCTTACCTATTAGCTATATAAAAAGATATAACGCAAATGTAATTAATAAACAATGAAGATGATGTCTGTGAAAAGTATGAAACTTTGCTCCGTCTTGCAGGAACTCCATTTATTATAACTCTTTTCACTTAAATTCATGCATGAATTGCAGAACAAATTGAATGCATGTTCAAATTACATATAAAAATATGATTGTTCAAATCTTAATTCTGAATCTTGAAAATGAAATTACCAAATTAGAATTCTGTGTTTTTAATGCATTATCCAGAGATAAGTGTGATCTTCCACCTTAGTGAGCTTGTGGCCACTCCCTGCAATTAATGGGGCAGAATGAATCTTTTCGAACTTCGTGATGCTGCCCCAAGTCACTTCTTGATGCATCTCCAGAAGGTCATTGAGAGTTAGGGAATCCCTAAGAACATGTGAGGTGTGGCAACCAGAAGGGCTAGTACAAAGGGGAAATTGGAAGAAATCACCCACTTGCTTGTGTTGAGTTTGTTCTATTCATATGAGAATAGAAGGAGTTCCTCCAATTATGCCTTCCAACTGTACCTCCTTGTGCCACATCCTAGACCATTTCTGAGAGTCAAGGACCTGTTCAGGGTAGGGTGAACTGTGCCAAGAAAGAGAAAGATGGGGGGAAACCCCCCACTGTGCTGTGTTTTGATTCTGATTGTCTACGTTGACTCCTAAAATTATACACAGCTGTTCAGTCCAAAGGACAGGTTTTGAGGAAACCCATTAACATGTTTCATTTTGTATAAGCCCATAAGACACTTGTCAATCTGGTTTCAAGCTGGGCTGTGGGATGGAGATGGTGCTGGTGGCATTAGCGAATCATCTCCATTTGGATGTAGAACAAGGACTACGCTTCCTTGTTTCTGTTACTCTATTTATCTCCTCCTTTTGATAAGCAGACAATGCCATCTTGTTTGGATGTTTGCAGGCTGACATGTATCAGCAAACGTGTTTTGGATTCATGTAAATCTTTCCTGAGAGATCAGATTCAGTGGGTCACTGTTGGAGACAAATTGTCATCAGTATGGCAGTTCTTTTGTGGGGCTCCACAATTCTCAGCCTCATTCCCCCCTAATATTTAATCTCAGTATAACAGTGAATGCAGTACAATCCATGTACAGTGTAAACTTGATTTTTTAAAATTATATGTGCATTGAGTAATTCTCATGTTACATTCAGCACATATACAGCTGGACATGTGACACAATTTATCAACATACTAGTCCCCAGTGTCTTTTGTAAAGTGAACATGGATCTTTCTTACAAATGATGTGTACATGTGCATGCAGGATGTATGTGCATTCACTGTAACATGTGAACAGGGTTAAAGTAAAGTCCTCAGGAGAAACGATACATGGTTTTGGAACTGGGTGTCATTAATATGTTGATAACACTCTCCTGTATATTTATTTGTCCAAACTGCCCAGTGGTGCTATAGAGAACCTAAGCCAGTGCCTGGCTGTTCTGTTTAAATAGTTAAAGGTCAATACAGTGAAACTGAATCCTGTCACAACAGAGGTGATGCTAGTTGGAAAGGTGGTGGTTTTGGAGGGCATTGTGTTTCCCACTTTTGATGGGGTTCAGCTGCCCATTTTGGTTTGCTGGAGAAACAAGTTAATTCAGCTGCAAAAAATGCATTATATAGTCTTTATTTAGCTTGGGAGTTGGCTCCCTTCTTTGACCTGATTGATCTGGCCACACAGTTCCATGACACAGTTACCTCCAGGCTAGACTATTGTAATGGACTGTATGTGTTTGCCCTTGAAGACCACCCAGAATCTACAGCTGGTGCAGAACACTATATCTCATATTCTAAAAAAAAATGTACACATTTTTTGTTGTTGTTGCTGTAGGTCACTTCAGATAAACTGGGCATCTCCTGGACAACCAAATGGCATTATCTTAGGGTATGATCTGTTGCGTAAAGCTCTGCAACGGTGCACTGTGGCACAGCAGCTACCAATCCACCAAACTGCAGGGACATGTCTACCCGTGGAATGTGATCTCCATGAAAATGTCTGTGGAGGCCTGTGTTATAACCCACAGTTTAAGGTAACATCAAATGATATGCATTTTCTATTTCCCTTTCAGAATATTTGTAAAACTTATATATCTGCTACAGTTTAAAATTGTCAGGAGATATATTTTAGCTGAACTCAACAGGTTTTATGTGAAACACTGATTATGCCAGCCACCCAATAATTTGCCGCAAATCATCTGCTTCCATTAGTTGTGTGAGGTTGTGACTGTCAGCTGCATGCCACATTGGGTGAATTTGTTCTGTGGGGCTTTCCTGGTTCCCTCCTCCTGGGCATTTTGAGTTCTGTGGGGTTTTTGGTAGCCTGCCACCATCCATGTCGTTAGGGGGTTTAATTCTAAACAGAGAAAGTGCTTGGAGAAGCTATTCTTCCTTAAGCTTAGCAGTGCTTTGTTGGGAAACAGGGTCCCAGACAACAATAGAAGCAACCAAAGAGTTTACGAGTAATCTAGTAATGTAGCAAACTCATATTTCAGAAGAATGAATCCCAGAAAGATAGTCCATATATAGATTTATTTAGTTAACAAAACAGGGGGCTGTTTAAAAGTACAGGTTAAAAAAGAAAAGAGTCTTCAATGTATCAAAGCACTTTTACAACAAACAATATGAAACAGGAAGTGAATTAAAGGAGGATTATGCAAAAGAATGCTACAGAGGCAAGAAGCAAGCAGGTAGAAATACTTCAATCAGCCCTAACCCATCTAGCTCAGTGTTCCCTGGACTAGGCTTGCATTAGCCCATCTGATTTTCCATATTGGCACTCACAGACTGCTGGTTAGCAAGGTCCCACAAGCAACACTCAGGCTACAGTCACACACAGTAAATAATCCACTTTCAATGTGCTTCCCTACTGGATTTAACTGTGAGAACTGGCAAAAGCCAGTTGGAAAGTACATTGAAAGTGGATTGAAAGTGGATTATAGATTGTCTGTGTGACCACAGCCTCTCTGTCTCTTCAGTGGACACAAGGGAAATTCACAAGGAGCTTCCTTTCCCCTGAGTTTTACTAGTTGACTCAGTGCCCACCACTGAGAAAATACTGGATCTGGGTGCTTTGATGAGCATAGGGTCTTTCCTGGTATTAAGGAGAAAGAGCCAGTACAGTTGTCCCACATCACTATCTGAGACTTGGTCAAGTTGGAGAAAAGAGAAGCCCAATCCACATATTCCTTATTACTGTTCTTTATTACAGGATGTCTCCTCTTTTTAGTCAGAGTTACTCATATGATGCTTTGTCCAGCAGCTTTCTGAGAGAAGGGAAGGTCACACAAAGTGGGGAAACTGAGCACAAAAAAACAGGAAAATAGATTGGAATTCAAAGGATTTGGTTTGCCATGGTCAATCTACTATCTGCCAGCCTAGGCCCTCTGTCTTTAAAATGAAGGTGATACTGATCTACCTTAATGACTGTTAGAATTTTCACCAATGTAATATTTCTGATATGCTCTGAACACTTAGAAGAACTAGTATGTAAATATAAGTTGCTCTAGGTAGCAAAATGGTCTTAATTAGGGCACTTCTGGCCAAGACATGGGTGGTTGCATGGGTGTAGTATTTTAGGTTGAACACACTTAGAACACATGAATCTGCCTTATAGAGGTCGAGGACAGACTGGCAATCTGCCCCGCTCTGCCTCCGCTTCTAAAGCGGAGGCAGAGGGGGCGTTCAGATTGCCGCATCTGTCCCCCGTCATCAGCGCAGACTCACTCGTCCGTGAGGCGCCGTCCTGCCGCTTCAGCCGGAGACCACTTTAAACAGGTCTCCGGCTCTCCGGCCGCGCATCCCTGCCGCTTCCTGGCAGTGTGGATGCGTCGGCAGCGCGCCGGAAGCGGGGGCGGAAGTGCGGATGGACCCGCAGCCGCGCGCCTCCTCCCCGCCTCCTCCCCGGGACATCGCAGCCAGTGTGAACGGGCCACACCGGGCTGCTTTTCCCGCGGGGCTTTTGGCCCCGCGACTGATCCAGGGCAGATCTTCAGTCTGTCCTCAGCCCGAGTCAGAACAGTGGTTTATTGCAGTTACTATTGTCTATTCTTACTGGCAGCAGCTCTCCAGAGTCTCATGTTGTGGTCTTTCACATCATCCACTACCTGATCATTTGAACTGGAGATGCCTGGAATTGAACATAGGACCTTCTGTGTGCAAAGCACATGCCCTGCCACTGAGTCCTATTGCACTGATGCAGTCTGATCCAGGAAGATGTGTATTTTAAGGCCCACTTAGCACAGTGACGCTGTAGTATCTGGCTGTTCCTTGGTGCATGTTGACTACCAACACTATTGCATTCTATATATTTATTTGAAAAACTGACAATAAAAAGCTTGAGGACAGTGTTCATAGAGTTTCCTCTTGTGCACTTTATCATTTATCATAATCTGCATGGCAAATATTAGTTTATTGGGATGATTAGATGCCTTTTTGTAGACTCACATGATTGAATGATTTGATGCTGCTTTACAACAAATCCATTTAGTTTCAGCTACAAGTGGGTGGTTGTTTACCTGACAATGATGAGCAACTCTGAACAGCGGCCTATCGTGATTTGTCAGAAATATTTTAAAATTATGGTCATTTGCAGATTAATGGTCATATTAGTTGCAGTTTAGGAGTTGGATCAATAGTGTAGTCAGAGAGTGGGAGTGTGTACACAGTTTTTATTGACAAATGAGGTGGAAAACTCTTAGTTTGAAGGTAAGATTTAATGTAATGAAATAATGTCCCTATTTGTCAACAGCCTCATCGCACATTCAATGACAGTGTGTATTCATAAGATTCCCTGTCAGACAAGACAGCAATTAGGAAAGTGAGTTATTTGAGTGATTCACATAAAAATATAAATTACTGCAGCTGATGCAGCCTTAGCTTTGGATTGCATTTAGCATCTGTGAAATTTAGCCCTGTTATTGCAAGTCTCGCTTTTACCTGCAGGATAACTTTTTGGCTTCGCAGCATTTTTCTTTTTGAAAAGCACATATTCTGTAGCCTTTTTAAAAAGTAAAGTTAGCATATTTATAACTTGTTATAAGCTGAGAAATCATGTGTGAAGGTCAACATCTTTTTATTTCCTTTATTTGTAGTCCGTCTTTCTCTTTGAAACTCTGATATATCTATCAGCAGCTACTTACAAGGTTAAAGCAAGTGCAAATACCCTCTTGCCCTGACTTTCCTGGGATGCGGAACTTTATTTTGGCATAAAATAAGTTAGAAAAAAGTTAGAAAAGTTAGAAAGTTGGAAAAAAGTTATGCTACTCAGTTGCCTGGATCCCAACCTAAGCAACACAATATACTCCAGGTAGTGCTGTGATTGGCTCATCAAAGCTGTTGGTGGCTGTGGTTGTAGTGTGGGCATTGCTAGCATGTCGTGCTAGCCACTCCTTTCTTTCCCTGCACCAAATATGCCATTATACTTCACAAGTGTTTCATCCAGTAGATTTCTGAGTTGTCTATTGTGCTCTGTGGTGGAAAGGGTATGGGAAGGTACCCAACTACAGGACCTCTCCATCTCTAGGATTCCATTGTTGCCCATGACAGGTTGCAGAGGGAAGGTGGAGTAAGATGGGCTCCCTGCCTCCTCCTGTTTTGAGTCTGGGAAGTGTTAGCCCTGCCAGTATCACTGTATGGCTGGAGACAAGCAGTGCTGCTGCCAATAATATTCAGGAGAAGCTGTCTGCAGTCTGGTTTGCTGAGCAATAGTCTGGTGGCTCAAATGGCCAGACTAGGATTTGTCTTCAAGTCACAGTAATGGGGAGGAGAAGTAATGGGGAGGAGAAGATGGAACGGGTTTGAACGGATTAGGAAAAGGGACAGGATATGAAAGGAAAGGGGAATGGCATGCATAATAAGCCATGTGAGACTTGATTGTCTCGTATGGTATGCTTTGTTTAGCCAGGCCAGAAGCAGTGTTCCAATATGTCTATTGCTTTTGGACTAGGCTCTTACAGGTAGCACAAACTGGGAGTGAACTGTGGGGTCTCCTATACAGCTGACTCACACAGCTTAGATAGTGTACCTTGGATAGACTAAAAAATAGTGCATTAATCTCTCTGAGGTCCAGAATTGAGACAGTGGGCCAGATTGTACTTATCTATTGATGGATCTAAGATGGCCCATTTTCCCCTATTATACCATAGGCTGAGGATAATCTGCTTTGGCAGGGAAAGTCTCTTGGGTGAGGGGTACAGTCCATTAGAATTTGATTCCAATTGAATGGGGGGAAGTTATTTCTGGAAGTCAAAATGAGATGGCAATGAAGGATGCAAAGAAGGATTTCTATGCAGCCTCCATTGCGTCTGCAAGCTTGCACCCAGCCCAATTATTTAGTTATTTGGTCCATTATGACTCTGCCTCAGGGCAGACCAAATAGTAGGGAATTGGCTATCAGCTGTGAGGCATTAGCGAGCTATTTTGCAGATAAGATTGTGGCACTCCACCAGTACCTCCCAGTCACAGTTGATACAGTTAAAGGAATTGGAAGCCCGTTGTCTGTCCTCTGGTCCACTACTGGACCACTTCAATTGACTCACCCAGGAGGAAGTTGACAGGACCCTAGTAGCTGTGCAGACTACTACTTGCCTCCTTGACCCATGCCCTTCTTGGCTAGTGAAATCTTGCGGGGAGAGCATTCGGGCCCCTCTGGAAGAAATCATCAACTTGTCCCTATCCATTGGGACCTTTCCAGAGGCTTTAAAGGAGGCAGTAGCTCACCTGCTCTTGAAAAAGCCATCACTGGACCCAACAGTCCTAGCCAACTACCGCCCAGTGTTGAACTTACCATTCCTGGGTAAGGTGGTTGAGGGAGTGGTGGCCGAACAACTCCAGGCCTTCCTGGATGACGCTTCCAACTTTGATCCTTTCCAGTCTTGCTTCCACCCTGGCCATGGGACAGAGACGGCTCTGGTCGCCCTTACAGATGACCTCCATAGACATCTGGATTGAGGCAGGTCAGCACTGCTGTTGTTATTAGATTTAATAGCAGCATTTGATACAGTTGATTATGATTTTATGACCCACCGCCTCGCCGACGTAGGAGTCCAGGGGACTGCCTTGAAATGGTTTTCTTCCTTTCTCCATTATCAGGGACAGAAGGTGGTGCTGAGCAAGAGGGTCTCCCCATGGTACCCGCTAAAATGTGGAGTGCCGCAAGGGGCGAGCCTCTCGCCAATGCTATTTAACATCTATATGCGCCCCTTCGCCCAGTTAGTCCGGAGTTATGGGCTGGGTTGCCATCAGTATGCTTTATCTGTTAATGGATGGCCATCCATCCTCCGTTCTTGGAAATCTGGCTGAGGCTTTGGACGCTGTGGCTGGATGGTTGCAGCAGAGTCAATTGAAGTTAAATTAATCAAAGATGGAGGTCCTGTAGCTGGGTCATGGGGGTTTGGAGGTGGGCACCAGGCTTCCCACTCTAGAAGGGGCAGCTCTGGTGCCAGCTCGGTGAAGAGCCTGGGAGTAACACTGGATACCTCCTTATCTATGGAGGCCCAGGTTGCTGCAGTTGCCAAATCTACATTTTTCCATCTTAGGTAGATCTGGCTACTGAAGCTCTATATCTCCTCCCAAGACCTAGCTACAGTGACCCATGCAAAGGTCACTTCCAGGCTTGATTACTGTAACTTGATTACTGTACTGATACCTAAGGGACCACCTCTTCCCATATAGGCCTCAGAGAGCATTATGCTCTGATCAATGTTCCCTTTAAGCTGTGGAGTCATGTGAGCAAAAATTCTACTTTGTGAGCTACTGGCAGTAAAGTTGTGAGCAGGCAATTTGGCTACTTCATAAATTAGTTTGCTCTAGAGCCATCCTTCCTGAACTAAGACAAAAATGTGTGAGCTGGAAGCTAAAAAACTGTGAGCTAGTTCACACTAACTCAGCTTAGAGGGAACTCTGGCTCTTATAATCAACATCTCCTTATGATCCCTGGCCCAAAGGACATCTGCCCAACCTCGACCAGGAACATGCTCCCTATTTCTGCCCTGGCCCCACTGGTGGATGTCCTGATGGCACCTGGTATTTTTGGCCACTGTGTGAGAGTGTTTGACTGGATGGGCCATTGGCCTGATCCAACATTGGCTTCTCTTATGTCCTTATCAGGGCCCTGTGGGATCTTATTCAATTCCGCAGGGCCTGCAAGACAGAGCTGTTCCACCAGGCCTTTGGCTGTGGCAGTGGGCATCCCCATATGGCTCCCACAAGGTTGCAGTTTCTCACCTACTGATAACCAGCCATATCAGTTACATCAGTAGGCCGGATTCTCCCTATGGCAAGCATGACTGTTGATTTTATATGTTTTAACATGTTTTAAATTTTATTGTATTTATTGAAATGTTGCTTATTGAAATGTTTATTTATTGAAATGTTGTGACCCACCCTGAGCCCGTTTATGGGATGGGCAGGATATGAATGCGAAAATAAATAAATAAAATTAAAAATATTAATAAAGAATACACATGTATAAAACTAAAGAGAATTAAAAATGAAAAAGTGTGCATCTCTAATACAAAGCAAAAGCCATCTGTTTATTCAGTATGCAGTCTAAAAAAAGCACCACTCCCTATCCCTGTGTCCTGTTTTCCTTCCTTCACTATTATCATTGTAATGTTCCCAAAAAATTCTGCATCAGCTTCACATCCTTTGATAAGAATTCATACCATGATTACAGGCATGACTTACACCAGTTCAGCAGAGTATGGAAGCCATTGTTCTTTATGCATCTTATCGGGGCATTCTGATTTAAGGGAAAGGAGTGAAAGCAATTTAAAGAACTTAATATCTAGAAAGTTGGTCATCTGAGCATACAGTTAATTAATAAGTATAATCAACTTCAAACTTGAAATCATTTGATACAAAAGATACCAAATAAAATAATAGAATGTAATTTTATAAGTTTAATAGCAAGTTTAAGAGCTACCAAATATGTTTATCAGTAAAAGTCACCAAAAGAAACCAATTAATATTCTAGATGATAAACATCTTATGTAACATTCTCCTGACAGTCAGTCAGAACTGGAGTATTCACCTTCTGTTTCCACTACGATAAAGTTTTCAAACCTTGGCTTCATGAAATACAAACGTTTTTTCATTCATTATAATCCAAAGTCTTATATAGTAAATGAACAGCAATAGCAACAGTCCTTGGTAATGTAGTTGTCACCAATACTACTTTGTACTTTCAAAGTTGAGTGGAATGGAACAAGTAAGGGAACCTGAGGTTAAACTGTCCTAGGGGCTGATAACATTTCATTTGAGTTCCCCCCCTTTTACTCTTTACACATGTGATTTAGCATTCAAGTAAAGAGTTGAAGACGTCCTTTATTTATCCAACTGAGTCCTAAATAGTTTTCCATAGTGTTAGAAGACTTAGGCCACAACCCTATGTGGAAGTAGGGCTGCCAAGTCAGCCCGGGGGGCGGTGGATCCCCCGCTAAAGGGGTTCCCGATCCGCCGGCCAGCATTTGGCCGGCGGGGGAACCCCACCCCCGACGTCGTCCAGCAAGGATGACGTAATGACGTCACCGGAAGTGACGCAGCACGTTGGGGGCGTTGCCAGGGCGATGCTCTGGCAATCGCCCCAAAACTCTATGATTGCGCGCGCGCCCCAGAAGAAACTCCCGGCGGGAGGAGGACTCCCCCCCACCGGTGAGTTTTCAAGACTTGGCAGCCCTATGTGGAAGTAAGTCACAATTAACATATTTGGTCTTATTTCCGAGAATAGCATAAAGTTGTCAGTTAGTTAACTGAGTGCTTTATTTTGTTCATCTAGATATAGGATTGAGTCCCATCACCCATGTCCAGACTTAGTGTCAAATTGGAATGGCCTCTTTCACTTTCTACCCAATCTGATTTGGTATGTGCTATACTCAGGGCTTTTTTTGTAGAAAAAGGCCACACCCCAACAGTGAAGTTCCCTCCCAGGATTGGCTTCCCCAGGTGCCCCGCGGCTTGTGCCCCATGGCTTGCAAGGCACCTGGGGAACCTGGGGGGGGGGGACTGTAGGCATGGCCAACTTGGAAGCCAGCCGGAACTCCATTCCTGTGCGTTCCTGCCCCCAAATAGCCCTGGCTATACTGATTGTCTGAGCAGATTCTTTAGTCCACCAGTAATTGCATTGTGTGGCAAGCTGATTGTTCAGATCACTGAATCCACCCTCAAATCTTCACAATGTTCTCTTTGCTTTTCAAGATCTCCCATTATTTCTCACATACACATCTTGAACCATATCTAGCCCTTCTCCAGTTAAACCACGTCCATTTGTCTCCCCTCATTTATATTGCTTATTGCTGGAATACTACTAGAAAGTATCTGCTGTCTAGTGGCAACCTGTGGCACAGGAAGTATAGAACAGACTTCCCTGTCATTTGTTATGATATAAGCTAACTCACTGACAAAGAATTGCATAATTTGCATTGCTCCAAGTGAGAACTGTTACTTTGAACAAAGAAACAATGAAGAACAACAATGTTTAATAACAGGCAGGTCGTCAAATAACATATATGGCCCTGTACCTCATTAAACCATCTGTATTATCCCTATATAAAAGAGGATGAGAGAATACTGACCTGATGAGAACCCTGGCTGTTATGCCTAAATATAAGAGGATGAGATAATGATGACCATTACATTTTCAGCACATTTGCTTTTTCTGGAATATGACTTAATCCTGACATTACTTGAATGCATTCATTTTATGGGTTGGTAATGCATATCATCTGGGCTTCATACCAATGCAAATAGTAACTGTCTTTAAATGCTGCCAGAACTGCTATTTTGGAATTTACAGCAAGTTGCAGAGGATGTTCGGGAGCTATGAAATAGTATCATCAAGCATACAAATTAGGGCTGGCAAGATAAATGAGGCTAAGGATTGTGTTGAGTAGGGGGTAATTGGGAAGCTCTATCTGAGTTATGTAGGGGTGAAAAACTGTAACAAGAGATTATCTCAAGAAAACAGTTGAGTTGATGAAAAGGGGAATGTTCAGTTTAGAGTTTTAGGGAGGCATAAAGATTTAGAGCGCTTCAGCAACAAAATAATTTGTTTCAGAAAACTGTAAGTTAATGTGGAAAATAGAGGCTGTAGAACTGATCCTGTGCTGTGCTGGTACGCATATTGTTGCCCCTTTTTTCTCGAACATGACATAAAGACTATTGTTACACTTATGTGTTATACCTGTGCCATGAAAAGGAATTTTGAGTGGCAGGAAAGGAAAAGGACTGGCACTGTCTCCTTGCTCATCATCAAAAGGACTGTTGGAGTAGTTTCATTCCCAGGCAGCACTGTGTAATGTTCTGCTGGCCAAATAGTATTTGATGGAGTTTATCATTTATACAGTGACATCATGGTGCCTCAAAGCATGTGGGTTGCCATACGGTTGCCAGGCAGTGCCTGGCAAGGGATGGGGAAAGTGCAGCATCATGGGATAATTTTTTAAAAGAAATGTAACCTGAAGAAGAAGAGGAGAAGGAGGAGGAGGAGATCGGATTTATTCCCCACCCTTCACTTGGAGCAGCTTCCAAACTCCTTTCCCTTCCCCTCTCCACAACAGACACCCTGTGAGGTAGGTGGGGCTGAGAGAGCTCTGAAGGAACTGCCCTTTCAAGGACAGCTCTTGTCAGAACTATGGCATGCCCAAGGTCATCCAGCAGCTGCAAGTGGAAGAGTGGGGAATCAAAACTGGTTCTTCCAGATTAAAGTCTGCACACTTAACCACTACACCAAACTGGAAGTTCTTACATAGCTAACAAATAATAAAATGAGAACTGTACTGGTATGAAATACGGACATCCAACAGTCATCTAAACTATGTTATAAGAACTCTGCTTGTTGCTTGAGTGTGTTCCAGTGTTTTATGTATTTGTTTTAACTGATTGTTATTTTAAGTAATTTATAAGCCTTTGACAGGTTTTATTGTTTATTTATTTATTTATTTTATTTATTTTTCAATTTATACCCCGCCCTTCCCGCGGACGGGCTTGTATTTTACTGTATTTAATTGTATTCTTGAATTGTTTGTAAGCTGCTGTGAGCTGGCCTTGGCAGGGAGGGTGGGCTATGAAAGAAAGAAAGAAAGAAAGAAAGAAAGAAAGAAAGAAAGAAAGAAAGAAAGAAAGAAAGAAAGGTTCCAGTAAGTACAAAAGGTTACATGAAAAATATTCTCCTCCTGCCACTCCAAGGAGTCAGGGCAGAGGATTCCCCACCCCCATTGGGGGCTTGGCAGTCCTAGTCTCAAACTCAGTTATGGCCCCTCATGCTGCAGCCTCACTCTGCTGTCCTCTTAACTTGGTTATTTGATTAAGGTGTCAGGGAAACTGGGGGCTTTGACTCACCCATGGATTCCATTTGTGGTCCCATGTGGATGGGAAGAACTAGTGGGGTGACTGCAGCCCAAAAGTGTCCATCTACTTGGGCTGTGGCAGGAATACTACAGACCTTCTTGGACTTGTTCCCCGTCCTGGTGGCAGCAGTTATCTGGGGGAGCAATTTCAAAAAAGGAAAGTCAGATTCAGGAGCGATAACCAATGAGGGTGGTAAATAACAGCCTCATGATTGGAGCAGGTCATGTGCATGGTATGTGGGCTTGTTCTCGTGTGCTTGTCTGCTAACATAACATTATTAGCTCACTACATGGCAGGTGTTGATAACAGCATCATGGATGCCTTGTCCCACCTGCAGGAGGAGTGGTTTTACAACCTGGTACTGGAAGCCAACCCCTAATCAAGAACCATTCTCCAAGGAGTTCTGGGAACTTGGGAATATGCCATAATGCATGGCGTATACCACTCAGTTGCCCCTGCAACTTTTCACTCATATTCTTCAGCATCTGTGGCCTTCTTGGCTTCTCTGCAGGTTCAGGGGGTCTGAATGCCTGGCTGATGTCCGAAGATTGGGTCCTGTAATATATAGCCCACTTATGGGAACAAGGCTTGACTCCCAGGACCATACAGGGGCACATGGTTGCCATTTCATTCTTTAGCAAAGCTAATGGCTTCACTGACCCCTGCAACAGTTCCCAGGTTCCCAGGGTAGTAGACAGTTGGAGAAGACCCTCTGCGAGAGCACCTGACATGCATAGGCACTTGACATTAGTTACTCTGGCATGGTTGGTGCGTAAACAATCCTTATGAAACCACTCTATTCAAGGCAGTGTTTACCTTGGCCTTTTGGGAGGCATTGAGGATTGGGGAGCTAGTGGTGAATTCTAGAATGAACACAGCCAGTCACCTCTTGGGGGTCTGGAACATCTCCATTGGCACTGAGGGACTTACCTTACTCATCAGGAGGTCTAAGCCCAACCAGCAGGCTTGGGGGCTCACATGAGGTTAGGTCCTTTGATAAGGGGAGGCCCCTGCCCGGTACAGCCAACAAGGGCATTTCTAGCTGTGTGGCCCTACAGACAGCTCTCTACTTATGAGGTATCAGTTTTTAGGGGTCTTGAAGGTGGACATAGCAGCTTTGGGCCTCCCCCAGGGAATTTGGGCCTCATTCCTTTTGGATCAGGTCAGCTACCACAGCCGCTAGCTTGGGCCTCTGATCGGCATGCATCAGGCTATTGGGAGATGCCACTCTGAGGCATACAAGACTTATGTCAGGCTGCACCTGACTGCTGTCTGTTAACAATACCTTATTCAGTTCCAGGGAGGCAGCACAAATCTGTGTGTGGATCTGTGGCCACAGCATTGTGCACTGGGCTGGAATTTATGTGGCCTCATCAGGATGGGGCAGAGACCTCGGCCTGCAATAGGGCATTGCAAATCACCTGGGTCAGCACAAGGGGAACGTAATGGGACACATTATTGCCTACAGTCTGTCATTGCAGGGTGCGGCACCAGCCCTCAGATGCTTTGGTGATACAAATGGGCAAGAATGACCTGGGGGACCTCACAGGCATTGATTTGGCACACCAGGCTGAGGTGGATTTGGGGCCAACTGCCCAGACAGGGAAAAGCAGAAGATGACCAACAGGCTCGGAAAGGTCATGGGGGCTTGGGGGAGCACAGGATTCGATACCTGGACATCTCTCATTGATTGGAGGCCTTGTTTCAGCTTGATGGCATTCAACTGTCTCTATGAGGGATGGATATCTGGCTACATGAGGTTCGATATGGCCTGCAGACTTGGCTACAGCTGTAGGAGTATTGGCAGGAGCCAGGCGGGAGGTGATGCCCAACTCTTGTGGCAGTATCAGCATGGGGCTAGATCCATTTTAGGAAAACTGGGCTCTGCATTTGTTTTCCCGGCATATGGGGATCCCCTTAAGGGATCTTGGGGTGACAGCTTTCAAGGGGCATGCCCAGCTTGGGGGCTGCCAACAGGTTATCCTCACACCCAGGTGGCAGGGGAGACCATTTAGTGGCCATCGACCTTGTGGAATCCAACATCCTGCCATCACAGGCAGGCTGGGGTGGGACAGTGTACATCAACTGGCAGGTGGGTTAGTCAGTGCCAGGATCCAGGGGACCCATGCTGTGCCAAGACTTCTTATAGCTGTAACCAATAAATGTTGTGACCATTTTATTCTAAAATGTTGTCAGTGACTGTGTTATTGGTGGGTTGTTTGTAAAGGGGACCTTGCCTGTGCTGCCCTCTCCTAGGCACTGGGGCTGCAAATTAGGAGTGCAGGGCCATATCCAAGGGGTGTGCAGACAGTGTGCTGCCCCCTCACTAATTTGCCACACACACACCCAGTCACCCTTTCCTCTCCCTGATTCTACCGCTATGTTCTCTCAGCTGGGAGCTCCAGCAGCCGCAGTTCCACCCAGCATGGCTGTCTCTGAAATGCCTCAGACAGACAGTGAGGGTGTGCAGAGCTCTGGGCATCTGCCAGCTGTGCCTTTAAAGATGGCTCCATTCAGCAGGTGTGACGTGGCTTTCCTGTCCCTGGGGGACCATGTGCAGCCAGGCTGGCCTGGTGTGGCAGCTCCTGGACGCTACTGGGGCTCAAAAGGAGCCGCCATGACAGCCCCCGAGGGAGCACCCAAGAAGCACCGGTGCCATGCAGACAGCCAAGCCAGAAGTGGGCCTGATGAGGTGAGGCAGGATAGTAGTGAGCAAGCTCGGGTGCCTGGGCAGTGGGTAGGCAGGGAGGAAGGAGAAGGAAGGTTTTGTGGAGAAGGCCTACCCTGCGCCTCACTGTTCCTGCACCAGATTGGTGGGAAAGGTGCTTGCTGCAGCTGTCATGTGTCACTGTCACATGATATCTGCCTGGGTGGGTTATACCTCAGGGCATGCCTCCTCCCTGACAATTTTCTGGCTACAGAGATGAGTGTTTCATAGCATGTGAGGCCATGGCTTCACAGTGGCTTTCAGTGCTCCTGTGCACACATGGCATGTCTGGACAGTGTCAAAACTATCTCCAAAATGGACTGGAGAGGTTCACACTATCTCTTCTTTTTTGATTACTGCCCAGGTATCAAGAGAGAATCAAACTGGCCAGGAGGACCCTGTAAAGCAATTTCAGTCCCAAAATGTCTGAACACCATGCATTCTTTTTTTTTTCTTTTTTTTTTGGAAATAATTTTTTATTGAAGAAAACATCTACCAGAAGAAAAAACAAAGTTACTCAACATATCAACATTGTCAATGTAGGAAAGTAATTTCAGCAAATAAGTAATTTGTCATAACAAGTAAGTTCAGCTAACAGATTAACAGTACGTGACTCGTATCTGTTGACTCTACTCAGCCCTAGTTAAATGAAAAACAAAAAAGAAGATAAACTTCCAAAATACCTTTGCCTTGTAGAATATGAGGTAGTAAAAGTCAGAGAAGAGTGTGACAGAAAGGTGATAGATAGATAGATTCAGAAATAAAGCCAAGAGGAGCTAGGGTCTCGGGGGAGTAAATTGTTTTCAGTCATATAGTGTAGGAAAACACCATGCATTCTTAAAGGAGTAAATATTGCACATTTATGAGATAAGCAAGCATATGTAGATTTCATTGATGTGTTAACACAACAACTTATCATTAAGGAGCAACAACTGGCATAAAGTGGCCAGAGGAGAATCCAAAGGCATTTAAATGCAGAGAAACAGCAATTTTTAACCTGTGGTCAGCAAAAAGACGGATCTGATTGTCTTCTCAATCTGGCCATGTTTCTTTATGGAATATATTTGTGGTAGACAAATGATCACATTCTGCACTGTGAGAGGCATGTTTTCCTATTCGTCACCAGTAGAGGAATATACCAACAATAAATGACATGCAAATAGCATATCTATTAGTTTTCTTGTAGAAAAGTAGATGCCACTGTAGCAGCAATCATTCCTAACAAGTAAAGTGTGACACCATATATAGGAAGGAAAGGAAACACAAACAAATTAATACCAATGCTAATTTAGAGAAGTATAACACTTAGGGCTACAGTCCTAACATAATATCTAGGGAGTAAATCCTATTAAATTCAGTGGGACTTATTTTTGAATGTACCCCCATCGGCTTAGGCTTTAGAATACTAAAATAATTTCGAACAAATATTAAAAAGTGTTACTGTTGTATTGAGTATAAAGAGATCCCAGAAGTTAAGCCAGGATCTGTGTATTAACGAATCCAAATTAGGGAGAGCTGGGATTTTTTTTGTTTAGTCCCACTTCTGATTTTTGAAGGAACAATTCTGCCTTTTCAAGAAAATAGTTGTTTCTGATTTCTGTAATTCTTTGATAAAGGAGACAAGGGAATATGTGGGTTGCTTTGTTTTACTGATTAACTGCATAAAATGCTCAGCTTCATAAACTGTGTTAATTTCTGTAATTTTCTTTATCTTCTCCTCTGTTTGATTGTTAGCATCTCACCTGTTTAAAAGTAATTACCGCAGGAAATATGAAAGTCATAGTATCATTGCCCTGCATGCTCAGAACTCAATGGGGCTAATCACGTGAATAATGTTAGTGCCTAAAGGAATAATGGTACTGAACCATAGCAAGGCTGTGTGTGTGCTAGTTAATAGCTTTTCACTAATACAGATAACAGTCACTGGAACACCATCAATCTGCCAGAGTAAAGATAAAGATTTCCTTGCTGACATACATTTCAATTAAACTTATGAGCTGGCGGCTATGTGTGAGGCCAAAACATAGTAAGAAGTGTTTAAGAATCTGATCTTACCTGGAGTTTTGTCTCAAGGAACAGAACAGAAACAAAATTAGGCTGAATAGAATTGATTCTTGCTATTGGAAAACTAGTTCCCAAATCCATACAGCACCTTTTTTTTTTGTGGCATATTGGCACATCAGACTGGGGCATTTACCTACTATACCAACAGACAGTATATTAGTCTTTAAGATGCCACAATAGTCTTACACTGCCATCCTAAGCAGAGTTATAACCTCCTAATAGGGTTGTCAGACACCCCCCCCCCCCCGGGTGTCCCCGGCTGCCAGGCCCTACCTCCCTGCCACCAATCAACTGGCCGGCAGGGGAGAACTTACCTCCCCAAAGGGAGATGCAGGGACAAGTCTACATCACTGCCCATGTGACCTGGAAGTGACATCATCACTCCCTGGTCATCGGGGTGACCCACTGGTATTTGGGCAAAAACTAGGGTAGAAGCCACCTTTACTATAGAGTTTTTGCCCAAAATACCAAAGCATTGCCCCCAGTGGCTCAGAATCGATGACATCACCTCTGGGTCATGTGGGCAGTGACATAGACATGTTGCTGCACATCAGATGAGATATGCACAAAATTGGAAAAATGAAAAAATACCAGTTGTGTGGGAATGGTTGAAAAAATTGTTATATATGGCTGAAATGGATAAATGGACTAGAAAGCTGAATGACCTGTACTCAGAGACCTTTTTAGAAGATTGGGAAGATTTGAAAGAATATGTTGAAAAATACTGGGATATGAAAAATTACATCTATACATGGTTATAATAATATAAAGTAATAGAACTAGAGTATATGAATGTATTAAGGATAATTAGATAATGAAGTTGTTTTTATTTTAGAATTATATAAGAATATAGAAAGTAAGAATTAGTATATAAGTATTTTTAAGATATATAACCGTTACCAGAAATGTAAACAGAGACATAAGTATTTCTATTTTGGATAGAGTGGAAAATGTGTTATGCTTCAGATGTGGTGGGAAACCGCCAATATAAGATAAAAACAAGATTATACAAACAGGGCAAAATGTTATATAATATGGAAAAAAGGATTTGTATAAGATAAATGTATTAATTTTAATGTTTTGAAAAATTAAAAAAAAATTTACAAAAAAAGATGAGCCTTCCTGCTGCTCCTGGCAAGTCCCCCCCTCCCCTGCTGGTTGCCAGGAGGGACCTGGCTACCCTACCTCCTAAACCTATTGATTTCAATGGACTTAGAAGATTATAATGATGCTCAGGATTGCATAGTTAGTTTCTTTGGTTGAAATTGAGTAACATGGATACCTCTCTGGAATTTTTCACCTGCCTTTATATGTTCTGATACTATATGTGAATATTGAAATGGAGCCTCTTACCTGCTCTAGTTTATGTACAACATTTATTACCTCTGCTTTTTCTAAGAAAAGTCCGGATACTGAAAGATAAAATAAGACCAGTGTAGCAATAAAAATACATATTTGTTTGGTTTTTCTGCTACATACTATTGATCATGTTCACTTACAGTAAACCATGTCCAGTAACAGCAACTGAATCGCTTTGCCCTTTTGTTGCCCACAATTGCAATAAATATGTGCACAAAATAAATCTAAACTAAGAGAAGGATCTCAACAGAATATGTATAGTGCTACTTTATGTGTAAACCAAGCTAATAATTGTAGGAGGGGAGAGCAAATATTAGTTATTATAGAAAACCACAGTGCTACAGAATAGGTTCAAACCTGTCAAAAATAGAACGTGTTTAGTTTCTTCCATTGTAGCTTGGTTAGCAGAAGATTGTAGATATTTACCCCTTTCTTCACCTGAACCCAGGAATGAATTGGCTGGCAATGGTGTAATTGCAAAATTGGCATAATATGACTGTTTTGCCTTGCTCCTGATAATAATTGAGCTGCAGAATCTGTATTAGTTGAAGTTTCCAAATTAACTTCAAGGTCAGTCCAATGTAAAGTGTAATACAGTACTGTAGTCTCAAGGTTACTGCAGCTTGAATCCACATAACCAGATCAACTGGGACAAGGAAGGCAGTCTCTATGCCAGATGAAGACAGGGGCGGGAGGAGGCATTTTTCACAGCTGAAATAACCCTTTCCTCAACAATACTTGACCATTTAAAACCACCAGATTCCTTACAGAGTCAGTGAAGTTCAGCTGTATCCTATGAAACATAGAAAGTACAATACTAACCTTAAAAGCTTCAGCCTTATTAACAAGCACAGAACAGTCATAGCAGTGTCAGGTGGTTAAGGGAATGGTCTTTAGTAGGTCTACTCAGAAGCACTGTTCCCTCTAAGCTGAGTTAGTGTGAGCTAGCTCGTAGCTTTTTAGCCTCCGGCTCACACATTTTTGTCTTAGCTCAGAAGGATGGCTCCAGAGCAAACTAATTTATGCATCAGCCAAATCGCTCGCTCACAGCTTTAATGCCTGTAGCTCACAAAGTAGAATTTTTTCTCACAAGAATCTACAGCTTAGAGGGAGCATTCCAAAGTATGTCCCATGTTATTCACTGAGCTTACTCCCAGGAAAATGTCCTTAGGATTGCCATCTGGACAAAGAAATATATAGGTGAGTGTCATACTGATTCACCCAACAACCCAAACAAAGGGTCTTGCATACACATTAAAAAAAACATGGACAATAAAACAAAACCCTATGGAACCCCACAGAACAAATCCTGCATTGCTAGGGCTGTATGTTGTACTAGGGTTGAATGATGTATGTTGAGATATGACTTTAGTTTAATTAATTTTGTTGGTTCTGCTTCTGTACACTTGTAGACTGTAATAACGACTGACTGACTTTGGTAGGGTTTTAACTGGGTTGTAGGCTGCAGGCATTGTTGGTGGGGAGCGTCAGAAAGGAGGGCCTTTGCCCCCTAACTGCCAAGCAACCAATCATCTGCATATGTCTGAGCCTATTTGAATGTAGCTGCAGCATCTAGTCAGCTTGGAGAGAACAGATACAATTTTGAGAGAAGAGCTGGCCGTGGGCAATCGGAGATCTGATTCCTGATGAGAGCAGATGTGGGCAGTTTAGGTCTGTCTCTGGAAGTGAGCAGATGTGCTAGCTTGATTCTTGGAGAAAAAGCAAATGAAATATTAAAAAGACTGATCCAGAGTGGAGCAGACAGGGTAGAATAGAAGCCATGAGTGACAGTGGGCCTAATCTAGTTCAACTCATTCCTTGAAATAAGTGGGAAACTGGCTGTAATGTTCCAGTGAATTATTAGGTAAATTTGTATACAGCATTCTCTAGCACTCTAATTTGGAAAGAAGACAATATTTTACCAGAGGTGGTTTACCAGTGCCAACCCTGCTTAGCCTCCAAGATCAGGCTAGCCTGGGGTCTCCAGGTCAGAGCTCTTGTAAGTAGACAAATGGAGATCATACACTGAAGCCACCAATGCCATTTCTATCCCATGGCTGGAATCTCCTGTTCCTGTAGGTCTGTGGATGCATAATTATTTTCTCTCTCCCTCATTTTTGCAAACCCATGATTTGGTTAGAAATTGGAGAGGAGATGAACCAAATTGCACTGTAGTCCACTCAGGTGAGACTCTGCCCACTTTCTATTTCTCACTCAGAAATATAAGGACAGTAACAAAATAAACATTTCTTTTGAATTTGACATTTTAATTTTCTCTGCCACCTCATTATAGATTATTATACAGAGCAAAACAGTTTTATAAAGTTAATATAGATATTTATATGCATGTATCAAGTACAAAATATAATTAATCACACTTTGAATTTGAGAATAAATTTGGGTGCTAAAAAAGGAGGGGGAGACACAATATCCACCCTGAAGTAAATGTTGTGGAGAATACAAGTAGGGATGCCAGCCTCCAGATGGGACCAGGGGATTCCCTCAGAATTACAGCTCATCTCCAGCCTACAGAGATCAGTTCCCCTGGAGAAAATGGATGCTTGGGAGAGTGGACTCTGTGGTGTTGTACCCCACTGAGGCCTCTAGGCTCCATCCCCAAATCTTCAGAAGTTTCTCAACCTGGATCTGTCAGCCCTTCCCCCTCATCCCCTACCAGTGGCCAGGGAGGATCTGGCAACCCTAAATCCACATGTCTTCTACACAATAATGTCTAGTAAAACCAAATGTGTAACATGACATCATTGCAAGGTAACATTCCCTATCCTTATTCATGGCAGCCAAAGAAAAGGAGCTGGGGCAGGAAATTCACCGCCAGTTATGCCATTTCACATATTTCATTGACTAGTGCATGGAAAGAGGAAGAACAGTCAATGGGTTCTGTAGCATTTCAGCTTTAGTGATTTCTAATAGTCCAAGTGTCAGTTGAGCATAGGCTAACTGCCATAAGCCTGGGTGGCTGTCTTGCCATGATCAATGAAGTTGCTGTGTTACCTGTTGCAATACTTCCTGAGTTGCATTGAAGTTTACTGCTTAATTCACAATGCTTTGTGTTCCAAGGTTTCATTTAACCTCTGCAGGTCCCGCCCGGGAGATAGCATTGGGAACCCGACTCCCACCTTTGGAATGCACGCCTCGCTCGCTTTGCTTCGCTTTGCACATGCTCATTACTCATTTGCTTTCTTTTCCCTTTTATCTCTTGCCTCCTTAGCTAATGACCTTGAACGAAAGTGCCTCCTGTTATGTGTTACAAGAATCACAGGTGTTATGTATTCCTTTTGCTTAGTTCCTCTGGGAACTTTTCCCCCCCAAAATATTCAACAGTATTTCTCCCTGAGAACTCATTTTGCGGCGCTTTCCATGGGAATATTGGGCCAGTATATTTGGGCGCCAAGAATTCTCTTTATTGATTGGTAGAGGATAGTTAGACCATATTTCATACCAAGTATAATTGTAATTGCAATTCCAAGCTTGAGTATTACTAACAGGAAAAGTGTTTGACCAACATGATCTTTTCTACAAATAAAGGACTTTCTGCTTAAGGAGACCTGTTGTGGACTATATCTATTGGGACAATTTCACACCAAGTAGATAACGCAGCTGAATTTTCAAGGCTTTTGATCTTTATATTGATCAGTTGTTTAAAAAAAAATGTGAAGCAAGGATCTTTTGGGCAAATCCAACATTTGTATGTATACTTTTGGCTTAGCTCCAAACAGAAGAAAGAATCAACAAGGTGTCACTAAAATATCTGTCCAGTGCCACCAAAATATTGCTTCCTGTCTAACCATGATAACTATTCGTTGTAAAATGAGATGAATGTCAGTTCTGAGATTGTATTTTATGATGATTCAAACAACTGTTCAGTATGTGTTATGTCTGCTTGCAAAGGTTGAAACATACAAATAATCATTTCATTGTTCAATAACATGATTTATCCCAACAGCACCCGACAAGAAGTCCTCAGTTAAAAGTCTATTCAAAAATCATTTCCATACAAATTTTACTTTAAAAAGATCTGTGTATGTCTGTTGTGGAGAGAGAGAGAGAGAATTTACTTGAGAACATGTTTTTTTTTTTAAATCATGGACATAAAAAAGTGATCATATGTTATAAAGGAAGAAATTTTATTTAATATTAACCTGAAGGCATAACACAGTGTTCATTTTGGGAAGCCATCTTTTGTTTAGCCATGAGGATTATCACATCAGACTGCTCCTTTTTGAAAGAAAACAAAACTAAAACACAGTACAACTCTGATATCCTTTCACTAATTGAAGGCCTCACAGTGACTTGGGAAATGTGAAATACTCCTAGAGAATGTATTAATGTAAAAAATGCTTAAAAGCCAGTAATTGTCAAAATTAAAATACTGCAATTTTACTACATTCTAGTAGTGTAAGAGGTATTTGCATCTGTCATAGTCATATAGCAGTATTATTAATATCAGTTCTAAACTGATACAGACATTTTTTTCCAGGAAAGACATGTTTTTATCATAAAGTCTCTCTTTGTTTGTTCAATTTAGGTGTGTTGTAATGGGATTCTGTACAACAATACAACTGGTTTCCAGTGTTGTGAGGATAAGTACTTCCAAGCTATTAATACATCAGGCATTTGCTGTGGTGGCCAGATGCATGCTGTTCAACCAGACTATCAGTGTTGTGGTGGCTATTACACAAGAGTATTGGCAGGTAAGAGGGAAATCCCTTAAAGCATTTAATAGAGACTGCACAATATAGTATTTAAGGAATATGTATTAATATCCAAGGGTGACTTTGGTCTACTATGGAAACCTTAACCTTATCTAAGTTTGTTAAATCAACACAGACCTAACATTCTGCCTTCCCAACCACCATAACCTTCATCTTGTCTAGATTAAACTTCAGTTTGTTAATCCTCAGCTATGTGACCACAGCCTGGAGATACTGGCCCAGACCCATCCTTCACATAGGCCTCCAGAGCCTTAGATTATTGGTTTGGAAATAGGGAGGCCTGTGCTGAAGTCTCCACAAAAGGTGGGGCCTGGGGATCTCCAGTGATTGCAACTGATTTCCAGCAACAAAGATCAGTTCTCCAAGAGAAAATGGCTGCTTTGGAGGGTGACCTCTATGGCATTATGTCCTACTGAGGTCCCTGCCCTTCCCAGGCTCCACTCCCAAATTTCCAGGAATTTTCTTACCTAGAGTTGGTAATCCTATGTGGATGGGTTTTCACTCATTAACAGATTAGATTTGCAGCTTGTGAGAGATCTAGAACTGCTGATATATTTATATTTGTAGTTTCTATTTGTATATTTCCTTTCCTGGAAATAGTTGATCTGCCCATTTATCCATGCTTTAGTAACATCTAGTTCATTGAAATGGGATTGCTGCAGAAAAATCTTTAGGAACTTCACCTGGTGCAGAGTATTGTAGCTAGTTTATTAACTGGAACTGACCATGAACAATGTTAAATTTGACTTCTGGTTTCCAGGGCATATCTGGGCACAATTCAGAGTGGACAGCTATTGGTAGCACTTTTTCTTAGTGCCACCTGGATTATGGGACATTCTAACTAGACAATAGGGATCATCATTATCTTTTATATGCTAGGCAAAATGCATCCTGTTAAAAGATTCTACAAATCTGTATTTTCATAGGTTGCAAAGTACAGGAGTCGGAGACGCATCATCGGTGAAAACAGCATAGCAGTTTATTGATGGGAGAAGATGACATAAAAACGTGGGCTTGGGGGCTTGCTTATATACACAGTAAAGCCACACCCCCGACCTCGCCCGAGGTGGCTAATAGGTCCTGTTTCTCACGGCTGGGTGCGATAGGTCCCCTATCGGGATCCTAAGCCCCGTATTAAGGGAAATTATGATCCGGCCAGGCTATTGTCAGCCTGACCAAAGCTCCGACTGTTACCCAGCCATGTGCACCGTGGCGACCATGTGGCCAGTGCCATTGCATACATAACACCACTCCACCCCCCCATAGTTCAGACCATCCTAACATACATATTCCCTTAGGTAGGATGGCCGCTGTCGCTCGCGCTCTGAGTGGTGTGGTGTCGTGTTTGGTGGCAGGGGCCCAGGAATGAGTGCCATTGATGTGATTGATTCTGGAGGATGCTCGGGCACATTGGGGCCCAGAGCGCTGACCTGAGGAGTGTTGGGGGTTGCCAGTTGTGCTGGGAGTTCCATCGGCGACTCTGGTGGCGTGATGCCTGATGGATCTGATTCTGGTGTCTCTACCTCAGCATCCTCTGATGTGTCATAGTCAGGGGTCAAGAGATGGCAACACAGTTGATCTATGTGTCATCTCCATACCTGCCCTTCTTTGCCCGTGACCTCATAGGACAGGGGCCTGGTTGCATGGACGACGCAACCGGGCAACCAGGTGGGACCGGATGTGTAATTCCGGATGTACACAGGGTCCTCTAGGAAGAACCCTTGTGGTGCCTTTTGAAGTTCTGGTGCCGTGCTGTGTTCCAGAACCTGGTCTGGGTGGAAGCAGTCCAACCGGGTTGTGAGCCGTCATCCCATTAGCAGATCTGCTGGGCTGAATCCCGTAGTGGTCTGCCGAGTTGCCCGCTGCCCAAAAAGAAAAGCTGCTAACCTGTAATGCCAGTCACCCTTGTCCAGGCGGCTCTGGGCATCCTTTGTGGTCCAGACCATTTGTTCTACCTGGCCGTTCGTTGTTGGGTGCTGTAGTGCGTGACTGGAACTCTCTGGAGGTGAAGGCCATCCTGTTATCAGTCACCAATGTGTCAGGGATGCCATGCGTGCTAAAGATGTGCCACATGGCCTGGATAGCCGCTTGGGATGTTGTCGCAGACATGGGGACCACCTCCAACCATTTAGTGTAGCTGTCCACTAGAATAAAGAACAGCTGTCCCTGGAAGGGCCCTGTGAAATCTAGATGAAGTCTCGCCCATGGCTTGTGTGCCGATTCCCAGGGCTGCTCGGGCACCTGTGGAGGGTTGGGCTGAAACTCTTGGCACTGGGGGCAATGCCAGACTTCATTTTCTATTTCCACATCTAGCCCTGGCCACCACACGTAACTCCAGGCCAGGGCCTTCATCTGAACAATGCCGGGATGGGTGTCATGGAGAGCGCTGAGGACTCGCTTACACAGTGGCTCCAGAATGATTACTCACATGCCCCAGAGGATGCACCCCTTGTGGGTAGACAGTGCATTCTGCCTGGCAGAGTATGCGGCAAATTCGGGCCCTGGGCTGTGGGACCACCCCCTCCCCTCCCAGTCCAAGTTATGGGAGAGGGTGTGATCCCGGGCTGTGTGCCACGCAACATCCTTTACCTGGATGGGGTGGTCCAGCAGGTCCTTGAGGAGTGTGATGTGGTGTGCCGGGGCCAGATCTGGGTCACACAACGGGAGAGGTAGATGGCTGAGGACATCCACATGCCCCATTGACTTGCCCGGATGGTGGAGCAGCTCATACTGGTATCCAGCCAAGAAGATCAACCAGTGCAGGACTCAGGAGCAAGAGCAAGAGTCTACAGGTTGGGAGCGAGGGCCCGTAGCAATGGTGAAGTGACGACCATAAAGGTAGTCATGGAACTTCTTAACCCCCACCACTATGGCCAATGCCTCCTTGTCTATTTGCACGCAATTGTGCTCAGCTGTGGACAGGGTGCTGGAGTAGTAAGCAACTGGGACCTCCCACCCATCCACCAGCCTAAACGGCCCCCACCCTGAAAAAGTGACGCATCGCAAGCCAGTACCGCCGGGAGTGACTCATCAAAGTGGGCCAGGACTGTTTTTGAAATAAGCAGGTCCTTGACAGCCTGGAACGCTGAGGCGTGGCGGGGCTCCCACACCCATTTGGCATGTTTGTCCAACAGCCAATGGAGCGGCTCTGCCTCCGCTGCCTTGTGGGGGAGGAATGCATGATAAAAATTGAGGAGGCCCAGGAACAACTGGAGTTCCACCTTTGAGGATGGCATTGGACATGTCTGGAGTGGGGTGAATACCTTGCGCGTCCACGGTGAACCCCAAGAACTCAACCGATGGGACCCCCAGCAGGCATTTTTCACGCTTTACTTTCAGGCCGGTGTCATTGAAGCGGCGAAGGACCGAGCAGAGCTGGGAGGCAAAGGATGAGACGTCTGGTGCGGATATCAGAATGTCGTCAAAGAAAGGGAACACCCCTGGAATGCCTTTCAACAAACGGTCCATTAATTACTGGAATAGACCCGGGTTGACACTAACCCCAAATTGCAGGCGATGGACCTTGAACGCCCCTCTGTAAGTTACTATGGTTTGGGCCTCCACCATGGCCTCATCTACTGGGAGTTGCTGGTAGGCCTGAGCCAAATCCAGCTTTCCGAAAACACGTGTGCCTGCTAGTGAAGCAAGGACATGACTGATAACCAGCACCAGGTATGCATGGTCCTGGAGTGCCCGACTGAGTGTGCATTTGTAATCTGCACAGATTCTAATATCCCTGTTCTGTTTCACTGGGGTTACAATGGGGGTTTCCCACCGGGCATGGGAAACTGGTTCTAAAAACCCCTGAGCCACCAACCAGTCTAGTTCCTTATCGATTTTGGGGCGAACCGCCAGCAGAGGGTCGAGGTCTAGGGACACAGGGTGTGTGTAGGTACCTAGTGCGCTGTTGAAAACAGCCGGGAATTCATCACAGACTGACCCAAAGTCTGTGCCGCGGAGCTGGTTCACCCCTGTTACTCCCAGTCACAGGGAGTACCATGACAGCCCGAACAAGCTGAAGAGTTTACCCTCCACCGCCAGGAGGTCCAGCAATCCATCAAAGCCCTTAAACTGGACCCTGAAGTTGGCCAGGCCCCAGATAGCGATGGGGTTCTTTTGAAAGTCCCTTAGTCGTAGTCCCATTGGCTTTCGCAGCTGGGGTCCCCCCTGTGGGCACAATTTGTGGAGGGTGTCCATCAAAATTATAGAGTAGGTGGACCCTGTGTCAAGTTCCATAGAGCAGGGGGACCCCTCTATGGATACTGGTATGAAAATCTTATTTGGGGCATCCCAGGGCAAGCTCATTACCTGGTGGCAGGATGCAGATGTTGAATGTAGGTTGGCATCTTCTGAATGTGCAGCTTGAGTGCATTGGAAAGCCCAGGAGCAGCAGGGCCGGGCGATGTGCCCCTTTTCGCCATACAACCAGCACTCTGCGTCCTGGAATTGGCAGGTCTGGTGGTCATGCGGGTCGCCACAGCTGGCACATGGGGCTGGTGTGCCAGAGCAGGGAGGCACAGGGGATGGGGCAGCTGACCTTGAACTGGCAGCATCACTCCGTTCTGGGACCGTTCTGGATGGTGCACTCATTGGGCGACATCGGAGCGGAAGAACATCATCCTCGTTTGATGCCTCTGAACCTGAGGCTGCGGTGGTGCGGTGAGTGGAAGAGGTAGTGCCTTGATGGTCCTTCTGTGCTTGTTCGAAAGCACAGGCAGTTTGAAAAATGCTCTCCAAAGTTACGTCGGAGAGGGTGACGAGCTTCTGGTGTAACTTAGGCTTGCGGACCCCCCCCCCCCCACAAAGGTCGTGAGGAGATTGTCCTCCACTGATACAAACTCACAACCGACCACCAGTCTGTGGAAGTCAGCCATGAAAGTGGCCACGGTCTCACCTCTCCTCTGTGAGCGGTTGTAGAAGCCCATGCATCGAGCCAACATGGATGGTTTTGGTGTGAAATAATTGTTCAGCACCCTGATGATGACATCGTAAGTTACTTCAGTAAGGGTGCAAGGGGAGACGAGACTTCAGACTAAGCGCAGGGTGTCAACCCCACATGAGCTCAGTAGCCAAGCCTTGCGCTTACTGGTGTCAGTGACCTCCTGCACTTCAAAGAAGAACCCAAGCTGGTCGGCCCAGGCTTCCCAGAGCTCGGGTCAGGATGGGTTGAAAAAGGCGATGTGTCCCGGAGCAGCAGCCATGGTGACTCGTGGTTCAGCAGGGCGATGAGTGACGTCCTCTGGAGCAGATGGTGATGCGGGGCGCTGGAGCCATGCAGTGCTGGGTGCTGATGGAACAGTGCTCGTTGCGGCCCTGGAGTCGGCTGGAGAGTCGCTCATCAGGATCCCATCCTTATTGCCAGTGCAAAGTACAGGAGTCGGACACTTATCATCGGTGAAAACAGTATAGCAATTTATTGATGGGAGAAGATGACATAAAAACGTGTGCTTGGGGGCTTGCTTATATACACAGTAAAGCTGCACCCCCGACCTCGCCCGAGGTCACTAATAGGTCCTGTTTCCCATGGCTGGGTGCGATAGGTCCCCTATCGGGATCCTAAGCACCTAATTGGGGGAAATTACAATCCGGCCAGGCTATTGTCAGCCTGACCGAAGCTCCGACTGTGACCCAGCCATGTGCGCCGTAGCGACCATGTGGCCAGTGCCACTGCATACATAACAATTGTATTGGGGTTTTTTTTTGTTTTATTTTTATTTGTTTAAAATATTTTATGAGCATAGACATTAAAACCAGAAAAATATCTGTGTTATCACACCAACAAATATCAGCTTAAAGCCATCACAATAACAACTCAGCTAAAGGTCCATTGAATTAAAGCTGCCTTACAGTCTCTCCTGAACACATGCAGTGAGGGTTTGTTCTTAATTCCACAGGTAGCCCATTACAGATCACCAGTGTAACTATGGAAAACACCCTGGGATGGGTTGCTACTGATCACATCTCTCTGAGGAGATGTTGCTGAACACCCCAGTTCCAAAACAGAGGAAAGTAGGGGTCCCTGTTCATGTGGGATCCTCTGCATATCAAAACTTTGGTATGCATTCTGATCAGGCTTCATACTAATAACTAATGTTGTAAGTATCTGTGGATGTTAACAATGTGAAGAAGAAAGGGAAACAATACCACATTCTTCAGTTTTGCACATTATCTTTAAGGTGAAAATATACACCTCCCTGGCAGGGAAACATATGTTCTAATTCCTGCTACAGGAACATACCCTGCTTTCAACAATGATTGTATGCTTGAAGACCTGTGTGCTTACTGCTAATGTGGAAAGATGCTCTTAAACACCTACTCCACTAATTAAATTTGAAGAATGTTCTTGCAAAAAATCTCAGGGTTCAGTATTGTGTGGCCTATTGTGTGTGTTCAAAATCACTACATACTCTGGAAAAGGGGATACCATGTGGTGTAAAATGTATCCCTTGATACATTTACTGAACAAATTCACATGATAGGATGTTGATTTGTTATGTGCAACATGAAGAAAATCAATTTTCTTTGAAAACCTTTCTAAAATATTATTTGCAAATTAGGTTTTTGGACATGTTTTTAAACAGAGTAGATATGGGTAGCCCAAAGAATGCTTTTCATTGGCTATTTAATGCACACACATCTCTAGGCAGACAAGTGTGAGGTCAGGAGCTAAATTGACTGTATTACCCATGGGTTGGCATGCATTCCTTGTGCTCAGAAGTACTTTGAATTTCTGCCAAGCTATGCAGCACATCCTAAATTCCAATGCCTTCAAAAGTCATTCATATATCACAATATTAGAATGCTGCCCATGATGTCATCCAAAAGAAAAAAAATGCTGTCCCATGGAACTAAAGGAAAATCTTTTGCTGTTCTCATTAATCTCAATGTACTAAAATAAGATGATCGTCTGTGACCTTTAGACCCACCCAGTGGTCTCTGTTAACTAGCTTAATGCTATTTACATAGGGAAAGAGAACGATGATAACACAAACCATCTTGAAGCTCAGATTTAATCAGAAGTTGTAAAGCTTCAGTTGAAGAATATTTATGTGCTGTTTGACAACATTTATTTATTTTTATAAATATGTGCTTTCTTCTTTTTTCTTCCCCCTTTTTTCCTTAAGGGCAGCAGCAGGAACACTATTGGTCACCTTCTATCTTTTTCTATTTTATATAAATATGCTAATAACCCCAAGCTAAATGTTAATGTGGGTCATTCTTTGATAAGGATAACAATTAACTGTTAAGACTGCATGGTAGTTTTCAGAGAGAAAACATTTTCAAGCTTGGCTTGGAATGGATCCCATTTTGAGAGGTTAATGAGAAGGTTACTGATCCTTTGTGTCTTATGTCTAATGGTCCTTCTTATAAAAAAAATAAGAATCTGTATTATTTCCGATTGATGTAACTTACATACCCGTTGAAGGCCTTCCTCTGTTCAGTCATGAAATTAGATTCTGAAGACAGCAGAGAAATGTGGTTAAGTATCTAAACAGATTATATCTCACACTCTAAAGGTGTGTTCTTGTCTTTTGGGCTTATTATTGAATTTATTTGATAAAGATATTTGTACAGGGCACTCTTAGCATGCATGTTTTCTGGATGATATTTGACCAGTTTGATAATGCTGGATGTACTTAGAGTAGTTTACTGCTGCCATCAGGCTTACAACACAAGAAGGGAAGAGTAGTGTTATTTGAGAGCATAGAGCAAAAGATACAGATATGAATCCCAAGGTAAAGATGGGGAGATGAATTTCCAAAGTATAATAAAGTAAATAACGTTAGTGTTCATCACACTTCTCTTTTTCCCTGGGGTTTTTATGGAGAAAGTGAACGTTGTTCTTTCTTGAATGTCATCTCTGAATACTGTAGCCAGCTCCCAGCAAGGTGACTTACATATGAGATTGAATGCAGAAGTGAGGATTCAGGATAATTTTCTCTTTAGAAGTTCTGCTGCTGAGCCTCCAAACTCCTTCGGAGGCATCGTAACATGGTTTGAGGTATAGATGAGGACTCAGGAGTCGGGGTGTGCATTCAACTTTGCTAAATGGAATAAATATCCCCCAAAATACCTTATCGGTATTTTTCGGGTATGTATTCAGCCGAATCAGATTCTCTCATCTGATTTGGCTATCAGTAAGGTGTTCCTGAATAAAAGCCGAACTTATTAAGCTTTTATTTGGGTGCCCATTTCTGAATCAGGGAGGGAAGGGAAAACTTGGAAGTGGAGGAAGTGAAACTGACCCACTCTACCTCCCATTCCCTTCCCCAGCCAGCTTGCCATGGCAGGGCAGCTGGGGAAAGGAAGGCAGCAGTGGCACGGCTGGGGGAGCAAGGGGGAGGTATTTAAATGCCAATTCTTCTCCATTCTCCTGCCAGCCCCCACTTCTCTGGAGTTGCACCGCAGCAGCAGTGTGATGTCTCCATTGTACCATTGTAGCCCTTTGGACTATCCTCAAATCAGTAGGATTACTCTCATCATGTTCCTTCTTCTCAAAATCTGCCACTTCTCTTCCTGAGTGGAGATATTCATACAGCTCTTCCTTTATTTGCTGTTCTTTCCCCATGTTTTTAAATTAAATTGACCAATTGGTCAAAATGAAATTGACCAATTAATGTTTTTAAATGAAATTGCTTCCTATTGCCTTTGTCTTCTAGACCATGTTTTTACTCATCAATAGCTTCACAACAGCAAAGCAGTGCACTTTTCACGTCTTCTTTGCCCCTTAAGCTTCCTGTCTCTTCCCATCATGGATTCTATCCATGCTTCTGGTATTTTGCAAGGTGGGTTGGCTCCTGAAGCTCTAAACCAGGGGTGTCAAACATGCGGTCCAGGGGCCAGATCAGGCCCCCAGAGGGCTTCTATCAGGCCTGCACTGGAACTGGCCATCTCCTGTTTCCAGTTCTGTTGCTGTTGCTACATCATAGCTTGCTTCGCCAGACTCTCTCAATTGCTCAGCCATTTCATGTTTTCCCCTGGGTCCTAGACTCAGAACTCTGAGCATGAGATTTCTGCAGTGAATGTCAATAAATCAAAAGTAGGTTTGCTTCTTACAGATATACACCTGAACAGCATACTCAACATTGCAACAGCACAGACATTTTGATGCAATAATTCATAGCAAGAGGTGTCAGTTATCAGAGACTGTTAAATGAACAAAATATTGCAAGAGTGGTAATGTTTTAAGCATGTTTTTATTGTAAGTTTGTGTTTGTGTCCTTGATAAAGTTTATCTCTCCGCTACCTGGCATTACATTTTATGACACATATGGTCCAGTTCAACAAGGTCTCATTTATGTCAGATCCGGCCCTCATAACAAATGAGTTCGACTACCCTGCTCTATGGCATTGAAATTGTAGATCTGTAGGGCAAGAATCATATCATGGGTGTTTTCCTTGTAGTGCTTAGTATTTTATTAGATAAAAACTTAACACATGTGCTGTGATGGACAGTACTGTAAAAGCTCATAAATGCTGTGTAAACATGTGAAGGACTATGGATGGTTAATGCCTCATAAAGCCAGAGAACCATAGGGACAAATTCCCGTACACATAGGTGGAGATTCCAGTTACCCACCTCTTGTTCTGTCTTCAGCTAATTCCCCCAAATTAAATGAAGACTGTCTACTTTGGTAACATCAGGTTCCTGGGCTGAGCCGGCAGCAAAATATCACACTGTGACAGGGTGGGACAGCCATAGATCTTCAGAGAAGAAAAACCTACCGTATTTTTCGGACTATAAGACACACCTGGCCATAAGACGCACCTAGTTTTAGAGGAGGAAAACAGGGGAAAAAATATTCTGAACCAAATAGTAGGTAGTTGGGGGGGGGGGGGGGAGAGAGAGAGAGAAGAAAGAAAGAAAGAAAGAAAGAAAGAAGGAAGGAAGGAAGGAAGGTAGGGGGGAGAGAGAGAAGGAAGGAAGGAAGAAAGACAGAAAGAAAGAAAGAAAGACAGTCAGAAAGACAGAAAGAAAGACAGAAAGACAAGGTGTTTCCCTCCCCCCCCCCTTGCTTGGGCCCCAGTGGCTTAACGCCACTCAGGCCCAGCTCTTCCCTCCCTACCTCCCCCCCCTGCAGCCCAAGAATGGTGAGCGGGGGAGGGAGGGGGTAGGTAGGGGAGAGAGAGAGAGAAGGAAGGAAGGAAGACAGAAAGGAAGGAAGGAAGAAACAGGAAGGTAGGCAGGGAGAGAGAGAGAGAAGGAAGACAGAAAGAAAGACAGACAGAAAGAAAATACCAGGAAGGTAGGTAGGTAGGGGGGGGAGAGAGAGAGAGAGAGAAGGAAGAAAGGTAGGTGGGGGGGAGAGAGAGACAGAAGGAAGGAAGGAGGGGAGGAAGGAAGGAAGGAAGGAAGGTAGGTAGGTGGGAGGGAGAGAAAAGGAAGGAAGACAGAAAGACAGAAAGAAAGGAAGAAACAGGAAGGTAGGGAGGAGAAAGAAGGAAGGAAGGAAGGAAGACAGAAAGAGAAAGAAAGAAAGACAGAAAGACAAGGTGTTTCCCTCCCCCCCCCTTGCTTGGGCCCCAGTGGCTTAACGCCACTCAGGCCCAGCTCTTACCTCCCTACCTCCCCCCCCAGCCCAAGAATGGTGAGGGGGAAGGAATGGGGTGGGAAAGGTGAGCAGGGGAGGGGGGGGGGCTTCTGAGGGGGGTGGGAGGGAGGGGGGCTTCTGAGGGGGTGGGTGGGAGGGGGGCTGGGAGGGGAGCTTCTGAGGGGGGTGGGAGGGAGGGGGCTTCTGAGAGGGTGGGAGGGGGGCATCTGAGGTGGGGGGCTTCTGAGGGGGGTGGGAGGGAGGGGGGCTGGGAGGGGAGCTTCTGAGGGGGGGAGCTTCTGAGGGGAGTGGGTGGGAGGGCGAGGGAGGCGGGGGCATGCTCCCGGCCCACAGCACTCACCACGGCGCCGGGATCTTCACTGGGGGGGAGGGCGAGGGAGGCGGGAGCTTGAGCGAATGGGGGGGATTCGCACCATAAGACGCAGGCACTTCCCCCCCACACTTTTTGGGGGAGAAAAAGTGCGTCTTATGGTGCGAAAAATACGGTAGATAAAAAGGGCTGCTCAGTCAGTAAGGGAGAGAAAAACGGAGGGAAAATTCTGCCTCTGAAGGAGGGAAGTGTGCAAGGTCGTCATATGTACATATTCACTTTTCCATCTATAACCACATAAATAAAGTCTTTACTCACATAAATACACTTATATGCGTATTTATGTGTGTGTATCTATATGTGTGTGTGTGTGTGTACCCCTTGCTTTCTCATCATCCACTTTCTCATTCCAACCGTCAAAAATTAGTTTACAAATTTTCTCAAGTTGGGAATCTGTTGTTTATACTATACTATACAGATCTATATTGCTATGTTATATAAATAATAATAATAAATCTTCTATTACAACTACCAACAATAAATAATAGGTTGTGAAATCTACTTAATATCTTCTTCAACAAGATTCCCATGTTACGTCTGTATCCTCAGGAGAAGTATGCTGCCCAAATAAAGAACAAAACTGGATCTCTGTTGGCATTGGGGAATCCTGCTGCCAGGGAACTCCTTACTCCACATCAGGGAACCAAATATGTTGTGGCAGATCACTTCGTGATGGCTTCAATCACCAGTGCTGTGGTGGGGAAATCGTAAGCAAAGACTTGATCTGCTGTGGGGATGAAGAAAAAGGAACAGTCCACAGACCTACAACAGGTAAACTGTTAAAATATCTCTGGAATAAGCTCTGTGTTTTATTATTTGTGACCAAAGCTTAACTTGGACAGGGCTATTTGTTAAAATATAGGTTTATTGTCATGATTTCTGTGCAGTCCCACACTGGGGTCTATGCATGTGCAGGTTGGCCATGGAAAAGATTTCCAGAGCTTTCCAGAAGTGCCTCTTCTCCTGTTGGTGCTTTCCTGCTGAAACCATGACATGAATGGGAGGAGGTGCACTGCTCCCTCAGTTCTCTTTTTGTCGCTGCAGAGACAATCTCCATTGCTGTTCGCAATTTTTTTCTCACCTCATTTGCAAGGCTGAGGAGACTTTTTTCCTTTTTTAGCATTAATTTTATAGCATTAATTGTCATTGTACCAAAGAATAAAACTACATTTAAAGAATAAAAGTTTCTGGGTTTTATCTTTGTTGCTATGGCTTTAAGGGCACCTATTCAGGACTGTGCCAACAGTGGGTTTAAAAGTGTTGGAATATGCAAAGTCTATAGTGCAGCCTTATAAAGAAGATCTGAAGATCACTCTCCAGCGGGACAGCTGAAGGACTTGTATTTAACATAGCTAGACTAGGGACTGCCCACAATTTCAAATTATGTCCTTGCTGTTTCCTGACTGGCTCTTCTGGAGACTTCCTGCTCCTGCAGAGCTTCCTTCTTGTTGTTGTCCTTTCACAGCAGTTAGGTTAGAGAGTTAAGACTCTCTCTCTGTTCTATGCCCTTTATCAATTTGTTATTTTTATCTAAACAGTCAGTGCTCCACTTACTTGCATATTTAAACTCGTCCAACAAAAAAGATGCTGATAAATGTCTATTATCTTTGCCTTATCTGCCTGGGTAATCACATGATAGGCCTGCCTGCCTGCTCTTTTTGTCACCAATTTACCCTAAAGGCATGATATGAACCCGTGAAAGGCTTCAGCTGCATGCCAGCCTCACTAAAGGTGCCTCCCCCAACAAGGACTACCTGGAGGTTCAGGTGTGATAGCATCTTAGATTCAGAATGGCTCTTTTTGAAAGGCTTTAGCTGTGTGCCAGCCTGACCAAAGGCACTCCCTCCTCCTTTTCTTGAGCTGCCTTTGTTCTTATGTGAGAAACCTGGGGCAGTCTGATAGAGCCTTGAATTCAGAACGGCTCTTTTACAGAGGCTTTGGCTGAGTGCCAGCCTGCCTGAATACACTCCACCCCTCCTTGGACTGCTTTGGCTGTGAACCCTAGAGGTGCAATCTAACAGACTTTTGAAATTCATATTGGCGCTCTGTGAAAGTTACCAGGCTGGCATAAGACACAGCTCTTCTTTCGGACATTGCCTTATATATTTATTTATTATTTATTTATATCAGCTCCAAGTTTGGAACCTTATTCCAAGCCTCCTACTAATGCCTGGGTCATAGGCTATTTCACAAGAATATCAGAATTCCAAAGGCGCCCACAGGCTCAAAATGATTGAGGACCTCTGCTCTAGGCTCTAAGGAGCCAATGGGAGCCTCCTGCTGATGCCATGCACAAAAGGTTATTTTATTTATTTATTGGATTTGTATCCTGCCCTCCCCACAAAGCAGGCCTAGGGCGGCTCACAGTGATTAATGCATAAATAATAATAAAATCATCTAAAAACAATTCAGTTATACATAAAATGGCTATAAGGTGCTAGCGATGTTTCTTTCATTACTCAAGATAGCATACAATGAGTGCGAACAACCATCTAAAGTTGTTCTGCTCACTGTTCTTCCAATTACCAGCAGCAACACAGACCAGATATCAGAGCCAAGGGCCAAACTCTGTAGTAGAGTTTATTGATGGTACTGGTGGTAGTGGTGGCAGCGGCTCCTTAATTGAAAGCCTGGTAGAAGAGCTCTGTCTTGCAGGCCCTGCGGAACTGTAAAAGATCTCGCAGGACCCTGATCTCTTCCAGGAGCTCATTCCACCAGTATGGAGCCACCACTGAAAAGGCCCTGGTGGTGGTAAGCCTGTCATCCTTGGGGCCCGGGAGGGTCAGTTGATTTTGCGACCCTGACCAAAGTGCTTTCTGGGTTATATATGGAGAAAGGCAGTCCCTCAAGTATGTCAGACCCTGGCCATATAGGGCTTTAAAGGTAAGTACCAGCACCTTGAAGCGAATTCGGTATGCTATTGGCAGCCATTGCAGTGTCTTCAGCACAGGCTGAATGTGCTCCCATCTGGGGAAGCCCATCAACAGCCTGGCTGCGGCATTGTGCACTAGCTGCAGCTTCTGAATTTGCGACAAAGGCAGCCCCAAGTAGAGAGCGTTACAGTAGTCTAATCTCGAGGTGACCATTGCATGGATCACTGTAGCTAGGTCATCGTGGTCAAGGAAGGGAACCAACTGCCTGATCAGCTGAAGATGGTAAAAGGCCAACTTGGCAGTGGTTGCTACCTGGGCCTTCATTGTTAAGGAGGCATCCAGGAGCACTCCCAAACTCCTTACCTTCAGCGCTGGCACCAGCTGTGCCCCATCGAAGGTCGGGAGTGGGGTCCCCACCTTCGAACTGCCCCAACTCAGCCACAGGACCTCCGTCTTCGCTGGATTCAGTTTCAGCCAGCTCAGTCTAAGCCAACCAGCCACAGCCTGAGGTGCCTGGTCGAGATCTTCCGGTTTGGAGTCGGACCAGCTGCCCAACATCAGATAGAACTGGGTGTAATCAGCGTTCTGGTGACATCCCAGCCCGTGCCTCCGGCAATCTGGGCAAGGGGGCAAGGGGAGGTTAACCACCTCCATTCTGCTTTAAGCACCCTGTGGCGCAATTTACATCTCGTGTGCCAGAAGCAGCACCAATCTTCCCTCAGAATGTTTCCCCGCCCCTTTCCTGGCACAAGTTTACTGTGTGTTGGATTGAAATTACTCACCACTGCTGTTATTATATATTTTAGATTAGTTACTTCAATTTTAATCATGTTAAAATTTAACTTATATTGGTATTTAATGGAAGATTGTTTTGAAATTGATATACTATTTTATGAAATGATGTAAGCTGCCCTGAGTCCACTTGCAGGATGGAAAGGGATAAAAATCAAACAAACACATAAAGGCTTATGAGCTGTTTTCTGCAGCCTTCTTGAGGGCACACCTGAAGAATACACTCCTCTCTTGGTTCCATGTTAGCTTTTGGAGCCACTGAGGATGTGATGTTTTGAGGCTCCTCATCTGCTTCTGTTTTCCAATAGAGATGATAAGCATGTATCTCTAAGCCCAAACATTTTGAAGACAGGTTTCCTATTGGTTCCATGTAAGTTTCTGCAAACTTTGGCCACATTCCTTTATTCCTTCCTTCCTTTCCTCAGAGCTCTCAGCCTCATTTCTGCTTCTGGATGAGAGTTCTTATTTACACTTAATTCAGCCTGCCACTGGAATCATTCTTATATGACATCATTTTCAGTGAGAGCCTTTGTGGTATAGTGTTAGTTTGGCTGGGACCTGGGAGACCCAGCTTCAAATGCCCACCATCCTAGAGACTTGCTGGATGATCTTAGCACATTGCACATTACCAGTCCTGCCTCATAGGATTGTTGTGAGGATGGAATGGAAAAGGCAGAGAATTTTGTAAACCACCGTAGGGCCCTACTGAGGAAGAAGGGTTGAGGATAAATAATAAACTCCACATCCATTTTCTTAAAGGATGACACATGTTCTACTCAGAATGACAGCCCCTTGGGAGAAGGTCCTTGGGAAGGAAGATCTTGCTAAAATGGATGCTGTTAAGACACATGTGTTTTTGACAAAATATCAGCTCTAGGGTTGATGGCCTGCAGATTAAATGGCACTTCATCTCTAGTTCATCCCCTATGGAATATGAGGGTGGTAAACTGTTATTCATCCACTGTATTCCCCTTTAAGTGCTAATCAGCAGGTTATTATGATACTTTAGTCATACCCTTTGGAGGGAGTATGCCACACTTTTTAAACCCATCCTGGAGGATAAGGAGCATTGACCAAAGTGTTATAATTTAGGCCATTCAGCATCTCCAAGGACAAACTGTCTCTGTGTATAATAAAGCAAAGGTCCACTGCCGCTTTAATATTTAACGTTTATTTTAATATGAACTTTTGTGTCTCTCAGCTGAGTTCTTCAAACATCTGAGTGTAGCACAGCCTCTATTTCAGCTGATCCATAGCCCATAGCCTCAGCTGCTGATTTTCACAAGCATCCATGTTTGGGATTAGCCCTCCTGCCTAGAAATTTTGGGGGACATAGGTTAGTTTTACCCTGAAAGACTATGAATTATCCAGTTCAGATGAACAATATTTTGAAGATAAGTAGGATTTTGTTGCTGTTCCTGTCAAAAACAGTTAATCAATCAAAACATCAAGCCTGCTTTGTAACTGTTACACTTCCTCAGGCCCCATCTCTCCTGTGACTTATTTACAGTAATACTGAGAGGTCTGGAGAAAAGGGAAATGAAGAAATAAACAAGCTATGCAGGCAAACTGAAATAAACCTGTTTCTTTGTTGTTTTCATCAAGCCTATTGTGTGGTTCTTTCAGTCTTATAATCCCCTCATAATAGGCCTAGTGAATGCCAAGCGGACCCCAAGTAGAGATGGGCACAAACCCCACATTTTTGTGGTTCAGTTCGTGGTTCATGGCTAAACCACGAACCAAACCATGAACATATACAAACGGTGAGGTTGGTTCACGCACTGAACAAGTTTGTATGGGTTCATGACACCTTCTTTCTGCTCCCAGCACCTCTTTGCAGGGAGCAGAAAATAGGTGTTTTAATAGCTCCCAGCCATTTAAACCACTGCTTTCTGCTCTTTGTGGCTTTTTGGTTTAAATGGCCCTGAGCTGAACCCAAGAAAGCCCCTTTAAACAACACAGCTCAGCTTTAAAAAGGTGCTTTCATGGGCAATGAGCCCCAGGGATTGGCTGCCCAAGAAAGCTCCTTTAAACAGCTGAGCCATGGGTGCAGTCTGTACCCACAGCTTAGCTGTTTCCAATCTAAATAGCTGATTGGCCAGGAGCAGCCTGCTCCTGCTGCTCAGCTCCTTTTGGAAGCTTTCATGGTGAGGAGAAAGCAGTGGTTTCAGCCTTTTAAATAAATAAAACTAGTTGAATCCGTACAGTTGTCTTGTATCCTGGTGTGTGTATGCGTGCTGGGAATTGGCTAGCTGTTTTACAGAACTCTGGTTTCATTTCATAGTATCCCTCAGGCATTTTAATATTAACTTTTGTAATGTTTTGATAGACAACATAATAGGAAAAATAGAAACAAAATCTTTTTGTTTTGTAGTAGTCAAGAAGAAAACAAAGTTGAACTTACCTGAAACTGTTGTTCATTCAGTGGTCTTCTGTACGCACACATTGGAGACTGCACATACACAGACCAGCCATGAAAAAGATTTCCAAAGCTTTCTAGAAGACTACAAGTGCCTCTCCTCTCCTTGGTGCTTCCCCATCGAAACCATGATGTGAATGGGAGAAGGGGAGCAACCAGAGACCTCAAGAAACTAAGGTTCCAGGGACCCTAAGAAACTAAGATTCCAGAGAATTCACACTGAAGCAGGAAAGTGGGATGTGTGCCTGCACAAAAGACCACTCTTTGAACAATTGTTCTTGGTAAGTCCAACCCTGTTTTCATCATGGCTTCTGTACACTCATGGAGGTTCATGGGGAGCAAAAAGCAGGGGTTCACTTGGCCCCACCCATTTTCTAAAAACAGTTGGAGGCACCAGGGAAGGTGTCAGTGAATGCCACAGTGCCTAAGGGTGCCACACTGGGGACCCTGTCATAGAGCCTAGGAGGAAGACTAGTTACAGAAGTTGGATACTGTAGGATTGCCCTGACCTGGATAGACCAGACTAGCCTGATCCCATCAGATCTTGGAAGCTAAACAGGGTCGGCCTTGGCTAGTATTTGGAAGGGTGACCTCCAAGGAATACCAGGGTCATGACGCAGAGGCAGGCAATTGTGAACCATCTCTGAAATGTCTCTTGCCCTTAAAAAAACCCAAATCTAGCTCACCACCTAGTGGTGCATAATACTAAAGAGCTAGAACTTCTGGCTGCCAATCTTAGGATCTCCTGGCTATTCTACACACACTGCCATACAATTGTTGTTGTTGCTGCTGCTGCTGCTACTCTAGGACTTCTGCTTCTTCTGTGGTAAACTGCTGTTAGTTGACTTCCTTCCATGGATTTTTCTCCTTAACACTAAAAAAATATCTGGAGATGATTTTGATTTTTTTTTTCAGATTAAGGGAATATGACAGCAATGTCAAAGGGTTAGCATGATGTAAAGAGCTCTGGCATATAGAAGCCTACAAGTGATGTAGGGCAAGAGAAAGGGGGGGGGAGTGAGGTAGGAAATTTAAACTTTGAATTTGAATTTTGGTGGGAGGAAAGGGAGGAAGAAGAAGAAGAGATTGGATTTATATCCCGCCCGTCACTCACTCAGAGTCTCAGAGTGGCTTACAATCTCCTTTCCCTTCCCCTCCCCACAACAGACACCCTGTGAGGTAGGTGGGGCTGAGAGAGCTCTGAGACAACTGTCCTTGGAGTTGGAGGAACTGACCTTCAGCCTGAACATGACTTTACAGGTCATGAAGCTCTGCTGAGTTTCCACCCTCCCCTTACCCCACCCCCCAATCCCCAAGAGTTCCGCAAGCCAGAGCTGGCAGCCCTACCCAGGTGAGCCCTAAGAGTTACTGTAAGCTCAAATGCCACCTATCTAAATAAACGGGAGAGCTGGACAGAACTTGTGGACTTGACTGCGCCTTAAAGTTACGTGATTTTTTACTAGCTGTGATAATCAGTCACTATCTTGTAAAGCAGGTGTTTAAATATATTTTCAATGGGATTTACTTACCAGGTACCATGTTTAGACTTTGTTACTGACTTCCTCGCCAGTTTGGGGCAAACTGCTATATTTCTGTGTGTTCCTCTGCTTCTGCCTCAGCAATATGAACAGCAGTAATGTCTCCTTGGAAAGTACATTAAGATGAACAGATAATTTATTATTTAAATAGAAAGACTAGTATTTGAATTATTTAAAGAACAGGAATAAAAAGAAAACGTGTCTTAGTTCTACATAGGATTCATTTATTGAGCTTGAAAAAAAGGTTCTATGACAATAGCAGTTGCTCTTCTTTAAGAAATTGTTTCATAAGTTCCTTCCATGTGTTCAGAGACAGAGGTGTTATATTTTAGTCTTTAGTTCCTTTTTGCCTATTGCAGTGTCACCTAGACAGATGGATATGTATCAGGATATTGAAGATGAATTCAGACAATCATTTTTAGTAGCCGTTGTATAGCAGGGTACATGGGAAACGAAGTTGAAATGGGTTCCAATATGATAGACTTCACATGCTTTTTAGCATGACATATTTGTTGCAGATTTCTCATATGAAGCAGCCTAATACTACTGAGCTGCAGACTGGAAGGTTGAGTGCTGTGTGACGGAGTGGACTCCTGTCTGTGGCCTGAGCTGCCAACCTAGCAATTCAAAAACAAGAAATTGCAAGTAGATAAATAGGTACCACTTCGGTAGGAAGGTAACAGCATTCCATGCACTTCGGCATTTAGCCATGCTGGCCACATGACCATGGAAACGTTTTCGGACAGCACTGGCTCTTCAGCTTGGAAATGGAGATGAGCACTGCCCCCTAAAGTTGGATTCATTCGACTAGCTTTCAAGCAAGGAAAAACTTTACCTTTACCTTAATACCACTGAACAATTGGTCCCTCGAGGTCAGCACTTGTTACTACCCAGTCCAGCTGGCAGTGGCTCTCCAAGATCTTATGTAAAGCTCCTTTCCTATTACTGGAAATTGAACCAGGCAATATATGCATGCAAAGCTAATTTTTACCACTGAACTCTGCCCTCTCTAATACCTTTTTAAGAGTATATGGTCCAGGCCTCTCTTATCTCAGCGGAAGACAGAATATATTAAAATATCTCTATGGAAAGTCCTCTGAGTTGGAAAAGACCCTTAGCTTGACTGTGGGTGGCCAGTTATGCAGTGTTTACCTTACTGTACACTACACACAGCTTCAGCTGAATTCATTGTGGACTCAAGCCATCATGATGATCCTGCTCTCCTCCCTTCAGGTGTTTAGTATATGGTTGCAGGAGGTACAAAGAGGTCTTTTGTCTATACAGTAAGTTGTCATGCTGTTACCCCAGTCTTTGGCTGAGGACAGACTGGCAGTCTCGGCCGCTCTGCCTCCGCTTTTGAAGCGGAGGCAGAGCAGCCGTTCAGATGGCCGCATCTGCCCCGAGGAGGCGGCCCGGACGCATCGCGTCCGGCACTGCGCTCCTCCCGCAGCAGCCGAGCACCACTTCAAAGTGGTGCTCGGCTGCTGCGGTGCGTGTTCCACCCGCTGGAGTGGGTGTGAACACGTGCCGGGAGGGGGAGCCGCGTGGCGTCTGCCCGCCGCTGTAGGAAGCCGCCCGCAGTCTGAACACTGGGGGTGGCTTCTGGCGGTGTGCGAACGCCGTGCCGTGGGGGAAATTCTCCCCGCCTTAGTCTGCCGCGCCGCAGAGGCACGGCAGACTACCAGTCTGTCCTCAGCCTTTGTATGGATTGTATTCCTGCTTCTGTGCTCATATCCCTAGCTGAATGAAGAACCATGTGCACAGTTCAGTGCTGTGTGTGTCCTTATCCCAGTCCCACAGTCAAATCTGTGTGCACAGCCCCTAAGTCAGATATCTGCCATAGCACAGATAATGTCCTTGGGGTAAGGAATAGCGGTCAGATTTCCACCACTTTCCCCTTAAGATCAAACAGTTGACCTGCTCTTCTAGAGCCTCTGTTTTGTTCTTCATGTGCAGCTTTCATTTATCAATAGACAGCAATGTAGGAGTATCACGTTACTCCTACCCCCTTCTCCTGAGCCAGGTTCTTTTGTATGGCAGAATATTGTGTGGCTGCCACAAACAGGACTGGCTCATAAAACATCTCTTTATGTACTTTATTACTTAAACTCTTTTTATTTGCCTGCAGGAGCCCTTTAACAAAATCACATTGAATTGACTTTCTCACACCAAATCAAATCTCCCTGGTCCCAGTTCAGTTGTCTTTGTCAATATGTATTTTATAAATGGAGTGAATTAACAGATGCTGTTGGAAGAGAACTGCTGGGGTAGCGTTTATGTTTTTACTACTCTCTCTGGACAGATGAGTTGTATAGGAGTGTAATACAGGTACCTTGGGATGAAAGTCATGCTCTTCATTTCATTCTGTATATAGATAGATGTATTCTTAAGTATTTTTCTCACATACTCACTTGCACAAGAAACGTAACTTTTTAAAAGGTTTTGCTTTTTAATCAGAATTTGAGTACTATGAAATCTCTTTCAAAGTATTTAAAAAGGTAATGTATTTTCTGTCTACAGAACACTAAAATCAATGGATATGTTAAAACATAGATTCAAGCATCACAGAATGTATTCTTTGCTATTATCCCACTTGAGCACAAACAAAAAATAAATCGATGCATTTATCTGGAAGGTTAATTTTTGAAGGTACTATGGAAATGAGTATATTGTCTTGATCTTTATTGTGCTATTTTGTTTTTATACTAATAAATAACTTTAATTTTCTAAAATAAATTATCTGCCCTAATTACTGTGAAATGTCACAACCAAAGAAGTCTGTGCTTGTTTTCACCCATCAAACTAACACTTTGTAAAATTTAAAACAGTAATAATATACATGCATACTCTTTCCAGGGGTGATCCAGTCCCCCAGTGAATAAGTCTTCCTTTTTGCTTCCCATGTATTCTGTTCAACCCCTTGGCAATGAGCCTGCTTTTGCACAAGGAAACCTACACTTGTACAAGGAACAGGTTGAATCAGCAACTTAATAATTTACTCATCTCAAACATGATAATAAAATTATCCAAAATTATGCTGACAGGCATATTGATGTCCACACGATTCTTCCACTGTTCAAGGCTGACCTTTTCCAGGTGAACCCTACTTTGAGAGATGGGAGAAATCATGTGTGTCCTTTTTCACTACACATACAGGAGTTGGGAAGTTCTGAATGAAGGCTGATTCCACACTGACATAGTTTTACCAGTTGTATTTATCCCATGTACTGTGATTAGCCTGGGAAACCACCACCCCCACCACCCCCGGATACATGGAAGAAGCTTGCTGCATATCTGTATAGCAAATGGTCTGCAAATGGTCTGCAGTGGTGCATGTACAATAGTCATAACCAGAGATGAGGTCTCTGACTCTGTCTTCACCAGAAAAAATTTAAGTCCTAACTAATAGAGCACTGTCCAGTGAGGGTTCTTAAGCCTCCTCAAATCCTGACTGCAGTGTTCTGGTGAGAGAATGGCGATGGGATTGTTCACTCTCAGGGATGGATGTGTTCTGGCATCCTAGGGGATGCTGACGCCGGGGATAATGAAAAGAATCAGGTTCAGATCTGAAATGTCCTCCCAGACATGGCACAGGATTTGGTTGGAGTCTGAGTTTCAAGGGGAGCTGGCATTTCAAGCTGTGGGTGGAATGATACACCAAGGCCGCCCTTTTTCCATGGTGATCTTTTGAGTCTCAACTTCTTGGAGCATGATCAGCTGCTCATTGAAGACCCAGTGAACTCCATGTGATGCTGGTTCCTGTAAAACACAATAAGTACTGAAGTTCTGTGAGCACCCTGGAGGAGAGGGATGAGAACTGCTAAAGGGTTTTGTTCTACATAACTTGGGTTAATTTCAAGTACATTGCTGAAGAAGTGAGACAAATACTGAATTAGTAAAAAACCTGTAAATGGACTCAGGCTGTCTGATGTCCTGTGGGAGTAGTTCTTCCATTGATCTGCAGTCTCTTCACATACAATGCTGTGCATATTTCCCCTGTATACTTGATTGTAAACATCTACTTAGAAAAAGTTTTGTCTGAAGCAGCCTTCCAGTTAAGGACAACAGACCCGTAGACCTTACTTTAAGGTAGCATACAACCAAATAGCTTAAGAATTTCTAGAATTTTTCTCCAGCTTGTTACTCTTTTTTGCCTGCTTAAATGTCTCCCTTCCCGTTTCTTCTTTTGACATCAAAATGCAACATTAAGTTACAATGACCAAGTAGAAGGTTCTGGTTGAAGGAAAGTGTTGAAAAAGTAATTTGTGATAAGCATGGATTCTCTGATTTTGTTATGAAACTGTAAACCGTTTAATCTTAATTTTCTTCTTCAGTGTTAATCATTGTCCCATTTTGCTAGACCAGTTAATACCTAGCCATGTTTGTGAATTGGTAGGAGGAACAGCACCATTGCCCATTTCTCATTTTGTGGCTTTTTGGTTAAAATCAGCAATTTTTGTGAGGGCAATTCTCCATCTTAAGCAGTGGATTGAGGTGATTTTTTGAAAGGTAATCAATTTGTCAATAATATATGGACCTATTTTCCCTTCCTCCCTCTGCCCCACTGTGGGCATGTTTTAAACTGTACATTCTCTGTGTCAGGGTTCAAGAGTCAAGTGCTACATGTGATAAATTAAGCAGAGGTCGAAGGCCGTGTAGTGTGGTTTCAGAGGAATGTCTATTTCTGCATTTGCAGCTCATTCATGCTGAAGTGATGCACTATGGGAATTACTACCAAACTCTGCTCAGCAACATCTGCTCTCCCTAAGTGAGTTAGTGCACGTCAGACATCTTTATGTCAGAATATTGCAGTGATGGATGCAGTCTTCAGAAAATGCTGCATAAAAATCTGGTGTGCCGTTCTGGCCATTAAGTGAAATTACTATTTAAATTAATGGCGCTGTCACAGTTTATCTGTGCAAAGAATGAACGCTGATTAGGGTATTAAGTAATTAGCAATTTATCACGCTGGAACAAGGTTGATAATAATTAAAGAAGTAATGGTTTACCAAAGAAACTAGAAAGGGAGTCACTTCTTGTTATGTGAGTGAAATCTTGGTTGAAAAATTTAATTCAGTTAAACAAAGATGAGGTTCTCAGAGGCAGAGAATATGGCTTTCTTCCCCCCCCCCCAGTATAAAAGCAGTTCATTATCAAAATTTTACTTTGCCTGTCAAAAATGTCTCCAAGCTATCAATTTGGATGAATTTAGAATTTGATTTTTTTTAAAGTAAAGTAACCATATTCTAGTCCTATCCTATGAAGCTTGGCACCAACCAGTAGAAGGATGGGTTGAAATGACTGCTGAAGCTTGGCATGTTTATGTTCTATAATGTGTCCTGGTATTATAAGAGAACTGAAGATATTACAGCACGCAGCTATGCTACTAGTTTGACCATGAAAACTGTTAGATTACACAAAGGTAATTAGGTGGCACAGAAATCTGCCCTAGGAAAACATGGTGGAGACTATTTATTTATTTATTTGTTTCATTTTTATCCTGCCTTGCCGGCGAACTGGCTCAAGGCGGCTAACAACCATAAAATACCATCAAAGTGGTTTACAATTTAAAACATAAAACATAAAACCAAACAGCAATATATATAAGCAACATAGAGCAACATCAGAGTTCTCATGGTGAAAAAACTATGGCAGAAGGTTCGGCCGATGGGACCAGGGTGATGTTATCCTGCAAAATTCCCCCTGGTGGCGGCTCCTAATTGAAAGCCTGGCGAAAGAGCTCCGTCTTGCAGGCCCTGCAGAACTGTAATAAGTCTCGCAGGGCCCTAATGTGATCTGGGAGCTCATTCCACCAGTATGGGGCCACCACCGAGAAAGCCCTGGCCCTGGTGCAGGCCAGCCGAACATCTTTCGGACCAGGGAGAGTGAGGTGATGTTGTGTGCCTGACCTCAGTGCCCTCTGGGGCATATATGGGGAAAGGCGGTCCCTCAAGTAGGCAGGCCCCTGACCATATAGGGCTTTAAAGGTCAAAACCAGCACCTTGAACCGGATCCGGTATGCTATAGGCAGCCAGTGCAGTGACTGCAACACAGGCCAGATGTGGTCCCGTATGGAGAGACCCATCAACAGCCTGTCTGCAGGATTCTGCACCAGCTGCAGCTTCCGGATTTGAGACAAGGGCAGCCCTATGTAGAGAGCATTGCAGTGGTCAAGTTGTGAGGTGACCATAGCATGGATCACTGTAGCTAGGTCTTCATGTTCAAGGAAGGGGACCAACTGCCTGATCAGCCATAGATGGTAAAAGGCTGCTTTAGCAGTGGCTGCTACCTGGGCCTCCATTGTTAAGGTGGCATCCAGGAGCACTCCCAGACCCCTGACCCCCGGCACTGGCACCAATGACGCCCCACTGAAGGCCAAGGCAGGTGGGCTGGCCTGGGACACTTTGCTTAAACCGTATCCTTAGGATATTTCAGCCGTCACCTATTTTATTTATTTAACATTTTTATGCCATGTTTCCACCCAGTTTAGGGTTTCCAAGGCAGCAAACAATCGCAAACATTAAAACAAGGCTTTACAATACATAGTATAAAAGCAACAGATTAAACAGACCACATTCACCATTAAAAGACATACCCAGGAAGGAGGGTCAGTGAGGGAATGACAGGTGAAACAAGTCTTTACATGCTGGCAGAAGACTATGTAGGGGGACTGATAGATATCCTGGGGGAGGGAATCCCATAAATTTGGTGCCAAGATCGAGATGCTGTTTCTTAGGCTGCCACCTACCTAGCCTTAGGGGCATCTATGTCAGTGCAAAGCCAAGTACAATGAATTTTGTATAGAACAGCAACTGGAAAACAGACTCAGAGAATGGAGTTGGCCCCCTTGTAGATATTTCCTTTGTATGCAGAGGTATGTCTGTGGTTTTAAACTGACTCAGTTGGATCCAGACTTTCCCTTCCACAAATGAAAGAGTGCTACTGCCCATTCAAGAGAATTTCTTCTGCTTGTCCCTTCCCATTGCAGATCACCATGCTGAATCCCTCATTGTTCCTTGCACTCTATGGAAAGCTCCCATTCTTCTGTAGCTCAGAAGCTTCCTACTAGTCTAAGAAGCAGAATGACTGTGGGTAGTCTACTAGGCTTGTCAACCTCCAGGTGGGGCCTGGAGATCTTCCAGAATGACAAAAGATCTCCAGACAACAGCAATCAGTTTCCCCCAGACAAAATAGCTGCTTTGGATGGTGGACTCTCTATGGCATTATACCTTGTTGAGCCCCCTCCCCCCCTCAAGCCCTTCCCTTTGCAGGCTCCACCCACAAAATCTCCGGGAATTTTCCAACTTGGGCATTGCAGCCCAGTTGTCTACTATGTTGGAGAACTGTCATTACAGGAAAGGATAACCTGCACACCTGCTTCTTTTTGCTTGTTCATTTGCAAACAGAAGAGGGGGATGGCTTGCAGAACAGAGAGGTGTGTTTTGCCATGCAGCTTCAATGTCTTCCAGTCTTCAACAGCTAAGTTGCCTCCTGCAATGTTATTAGACAACAACCATGAATAAATTAAAGCAGCTGATTCAAAGAAAGCCAACAGTACACTAAACCGAAACAACTTGGATTATAGCTTCCATTTCATTTGCTACCCTTGTAATCCTTGCACTGCCACATCTGCTTGTGACATTAATGCTAGCAACACAGCTGTGTTAACACTACAACCTATTTTGTGATAAAGCATTCCCATATATTTTGTTATGCATGATTCTAGAAATGCACACGCTGGAGCAACAAATATTAGGCTGTGCCTGTTAGGGTGGTTCCAGATGGTACCTTCCCCTTAGGGGAGTTGTGAATTGACTCCACAGCTGCCCCAGGGAAGCCAGATGGCATTGTGCCAAGAAGCCTGTGCTGCAGCAGGAAGCCAGACGGCTGCTTGGCACAATCCCTGTTCATACCTTTTGGCTTCTGTCTACTTTGGAGAGATAACAGTTTTGTTGATGCAGGGTATTCTCTTCCTGATACCATTCTGGGGTTTTTTCCCCCTTTAACAAGGCTTTGCCAATTTCAGGGTTGGTTTTTTTTTTTTTAAACACCTTTCTCCCTACCACCTGCTTCTGCACAACCTCATTTCTACTACTCACTATTAATCTTGCCTCTGTCACTATCACTGTCTAGACATGTATTGTTAGCCCGCTAAGTAGCCATTTGTATGACTCTTCTGCTTTGTACAGCACCTAGCACAGATTGAAACTTGGTTTCAATGGATGCAGAAGCCAGAAACTCTGCTTAGGATGGTACTGTTAGTAGTGTTAAGGAATAAAGCCCATTTTTCTACTTTTTGGATGGGTGTAGCAATGCCATTTTCCAAGCTTTGATGGCTAAAAACCACACAGTTCTTTATCCTTGAATGTGTGCTGAAATGCTTGCAGTGTGGTGCATCAGCTGAGTTTAATGGCTACTTCTTACTGCAGTAGACACAGGAGCAGGGGCCAGATCTTTTCTTGAATTAGTCCCCTTGAACAAAGGCCTATCAGTTTAACAATCTTAAATTCAGAATTAAATACCACTTTAGATACCTTTCCCCAGCACCAGTAGCTGCGTTGTCCTGACATTTTTATGCTGCATTTTATAGCATTCTCCATATTTCCCTCCTCTTTCTCTCCTTTTTGCATTCATATATAATGTTTTATTGTTTCAGGGATGTTCTGTTGTGGGCATGAATATGTGAATATGTCAAGTACCATATGCTGCTCAGCTTCCAGTGGTGAGTCTAAAGCCCACATTAAAAGGAATGACCCAGTGCCATTAAAATGCTGTGAGACTCAACTTATTCCAAAGAGCGAGGAATGTTGTAATGGACTTGGATATAATCCTTTGAAATATGTTTGCTCTGACAGGATTTCAGCAGGAATGATGATGAAGGTAATTGATAGAAAACCTCTTGGTGGTTCTGATTTGACAATGGAAAGAGAAATACATTGTTCATAACTATTTTTGTAAAATAGGAATATAAAAACTCCTGTGTGCATTATTCATTTTCACATTACATCCATATTAATACCGAATGAGTTTGCCATGATTGATGTTATTGCAGTGAATTCTAAAGGAATTAATAATGATTAGCCGCTTCTTGTGAAGTGTTGCTCAGCACTTCAGATTAGTATAACGGCTAAAAGTTAGCATGCCAGACAGGCTGGTAGAACTACCTTCAGTTGCGTGGCCTGCTGGTGGTATGTCTGAGATTCTTGAATGTTATTGTATTGCAGGCCACAATTCTATTTGTTTTTATGGAGCATTGTTTTTTTTTATTTTAGGGTCATCACATATGAGGTCATTTGAAAGGCTTCCAAATTAAAAATCAGTTTTATCTGATCTCTGACATAGCTATAGTGAATGTTTGGGATGGAGTGGGAGGGTTCTGCCAAGTTGTGGGTAAGACTTTGCTGAGTATCAGCATACCTAATGTCAGGTGAGACACTACTGTTCTGTAGTGAGTCAATTAGCTGTGACTGGTGAGCAATGACTGACAAAGCCTCGGTGATGCAAAGCATGCTCAAACCAACCAAAACCTAACTTCTACTTAGTATATTTTTGACATAACTTGGAGGACTCCTTAAAGTTATCACTGCATGAACCACTGTTAATTACACTGCATGGCTGGGCATTGGTATAAAAACACTGGTATAAAAACTTCTATAATAATAAGGTTATGACACTTCCCATTCACTATTAGAGCTAGCTGTGCTGGGGGGAAAATGGGAATAGCAATACTGTTGTAACAGACTGCTTGAACCTTCCATGTCTTCTCTCTAGGCCCAATATGAGGAGGAGAAAGTGGAAGTAGCTTCAGTGATGAAAAATAATGGTGGAAGCAAATCATTTAGGGGATGTATGTGGGGGGGGGGGGATCACATGAACCCAGAGACCTTGGTAGAAATGGGGCAAAATCAGAAGATGTTGAGGCACTATGGAGAGCTAGTGGAGGACTGATACACTAGCATGTGTGTAATATATGGAGACAGTTGGGTGTCCATGTTAAATTTCACTATTTTAAAAGTGGTACGGTGACTAAAACATTTGGGGACTATTGTCACAGGTGAAAGAAGAATGTAAAGCTACTTTCCTGTGCCCACTATCCATGGAAGCAACAGCATACTGTGGGCGTTGTGACTTTGACCCACATGCCTATATGTGTGCTTGGATAAAGAGCTCCTGGAATGATACAGACAAGAGAAAGAATGAAGGTATATGCCCAACTGTGGAGGAGAAAGTCTATACTGGAGGTCCAACTCAATATTCATTCACAGGTAAAAGAATATGATACGGAGAATTACACAATTAATTGTTAATTGCTAACTAGAAATCTTAGTGAAGCACAAAATTTTCAGAACTGTTCAGAAGTTACCTCAGGGAAAGTTGAATATGTGATTGAGGGAGCAAGATTGCCCCCACTATTCTCACCCTGTACTCAGAGAGGCTCTGTTCAAAAATGATGTCAAATCTGCCAAGGTATGGGGCCTGGGGCCAGCATGTTGATGATCCCACTCTTCTCTAATATAACTTCTGAACTCTGACCATTGATACTTCTTTAGTAAATAAATATTCAAAGTGGGCAGCTAGTTACAGTTCAACATGTGGTCTTCTTGAGTTCACTTGAAGCGGAAATAACCTTTATTTAAACTCTGGATTATGTGTGTGCACCTCAGTCATTATGTACCGTAATCTTGGTTAGTTTCCTTAGAAGGCTCATTTTAACTTGTTGAAAGATTACTTTTAATGTACATTGGAAATTGTCTATAATACTGTTGTCAATTTTTCTCGTCCTAGATCTAAATCTGCAACCTTACATCAAATATGAATACCGTGTAGCTGCATGGAACAAACATGGAAAATGTTTCAGTGAAACTGGCAGTGCTACTACTAAACAAGATGTTCCTGAAGGTGTAAATCCACCCCAGTGGGCCAAAGTGGACAATCGAGAAGACATGATATTTCTCAACTGGAAAGAGCCTCTTCAACCAAATGGTAGTTTGATAAGATCGTATTGTATAATGGGATGTGCAGCTGGCATTGATGATGGTAGTTTGATAAGAATGTATTGTATAATAGGATGTTCAGCTGGTATTGATGATGGATGAGCTCCCTGCTGCTTTGCCTTATAATTAATTTGATTTCCTGGAGAATTCTTGCAGAAGTTTAGAAAGCCAAACCTTGGGAAACTTGTCCTGTTTTTTTCCTTCCCTCTTCCCAAGCTAATTGAACCTTGCAAAATGAAAGGGAAGGGGAGGGGAGGGAAGGGGAGTACTGGTGGCATAGAGGGCTCAAGAGACACATATAGGCCTGTCATCCTAAAGATCTGGATGTTCCTAAACATGGTCAGAAGCATGTTTTTCTTCCAGAGTGCAGAAAATATAACAGATAAATACAATCACATCCACATTGCTTTTTTGCAGTGTTTTATCCCTCTGTACATGGACATTGGTAACGTGAAGTAGGATAAAATGTGAAAGAAGCAGCACAGTTCACATGCATGCAACTCTATACAAAATTCAGAAATCCAGCCAACTTATGGTGACCCCAGCAAGGGTCTTTCAAGGCAAGTCAGAATCAGAGGTGGTTTGCCATTACCTTCCTTTGCAGAGTCTTCCTTGGTAATGTCCTGACCCTACCTAGGTCCCAAGGTCTGATGAGATGGGGTATACCATGCCGCCTTCTCTTTCAGGTTTGGCATGTGAATACCTATTGTTTTTAATCCAAAGGGTTTTTTGTTGGTGTTTTTATGACAAGGTATCATAATTCACTACATGATTCTCCGAAATGGGATTGAGCATTTCAGAGGAAAGGAACTGAGCTTCACAGACACCAATGGTATTCAGCCATATCAGGAGTATTCATACCAGTTACGTGCATGCTCTGTTGCTGGCTGTGCAGACAGTAGCAAGGTGGGTGAATTTTTTACTCTATGGGTAAGTCTTTTCTGGCAGCAGTAGGGGGAAAATATCTTTGAAACAGAATCCTTTGGAAAATCCAACTGAGTTTACTAATTTTAATTCTTCTTGCAAATTAGATTTTGTTGCTGAGAAATGTGTATGTGTGTTCATGTATTTTTATGTGAAGGAATTTAAGCAGACTTTTCAGATACTCATTTAAAAATTGCCCAGAAAGTTTAGCTTACCCTTAATGTGGCAGCCACACTACTATCAGGGTCATAATATAGGATCTATCACACCTGTGCTGAAAGATCTGCATTAGCTGTTCACTTGTTTCCATACATAATTCTTATGAGAACCCAGGGTACGTAAGGGATTGCTTCTACCTGTATTGTCCAGACCACCAGCTAAGTTCTTCCTCAAAAGCCCTGCTTTCTGTGCCACTGCCTTCAGAGGTGAGGTAGCAACCACAGACAGGTCCTTTTCAGTGGTAGCACCTTGCCTGTGAAATACCCTTCCCTTTGAGATTCACCTCATACCTATGCTACTCTCATTTAGGCACCAGGCCAAAAGGGCTCTTTTTAACTAAGCTTTTGATTAATGGGTCTGATCTATTAATATTTGTATGAGCTGCTCCTAGCCTGAGAATTCAAGCTACTTGGTGTTTTATGCTCTGGGCTGGGTCTTTAATGCTAAGTTTCAATTGTTAATTTTTTGGTGTTTTATGTTTTATTATGTTTTATATTTTTAAGGTGGCTCAGGTAGGTTTCTTGGACAGGTGGTATAGAAAATAATTAACAGTATGTAGGCCAGGGTAGTGGGTGGCATACCAAGAGAGTTGGGGACAGAAGACAAACCATGCATGAGGAGGTGCAAGAAACAAACCGGCACCGAAACACATGCACAAACCATCTCCCCAAACCCTTGGATTTTAGATCCAAATAATTCTTCCCATGGCAATTGAAACTGAACTTGGAGCTTCTCTGTGTTTTATTGCTTTAAAGTGTGAAACAGTTAACAAGTGAGGTACAGAGGAAGAAAGAAAAACCAAGAAACCTTGCTTTAAGATCAGCACAGTGGGCTGTCTGTCTCTAGGATTGGTGAGACATATATTCTGGTTACTCAGCTGTGATCGGTGAGCTCTTTGGCTCTATCTACAGGACTTCAAGAATCAGGCCCTTATGAGGTTTGAGAGGGGGGGGGAAGTGTCATAACATTACGATTCCCGGGAACCAGCAGCAGCAGCTGATGTACCACTGCCAGCCAGAGAACTGCATAAGGGCCTGGAACCAAGTGAGAGACTGCAGTCCTTTGTGATGGCACTCCTAACTAAGGGTAAAGGTAGCAATGGCTTTCAAAGTTTATGCCAGTGTTTACTGATGATAAAACCATATCAAATCAGGCTGTTAAAATGCAAAGACACTGATGAACCATATGGAGGGGGGTTATCAAGCATTCTCTGGCAAGACAACCTGCCATACAGATTTTCCTTTAGCATAGTGCTATGCACTGAAGACAAAATGTTGTGAATCTACTTTGATAAATTGTACACCTAGACTCATACGTAACATATTCAAGGTCAGATTTCTCGACAGGGGGAAAAAATAAACCAAGGGGAGAAAAGTAACTAGTTCTACAGGGCAGTGGTAATGATATGCCAGAGCAAACAACAACATTTTAAACTCGAAGTGACATTCTCATTGATCAAGGTATCTCGTGTACTATTACAATAAATTGCTGTCTAATTCATGTGTGTTCAGGTAGTTGCAGTCACTGTCCAAGGAGTCCCAGAGAGTGTTCAGCCGCCAACAGTTACAGCTTTGAACACGACGGCATTGCATTTGAGTTGGATGGCACCAAGGAAACCAAACGGTATCATCCGAGAATACCAGATCAGTCAAACTGGTAAAGGCCTTATACACACAGACATTGCAGGCCAGATGCAGCATACTGTATCAGGTAAGAATGGACAAGCCGTTCAAAACAAATGCCCTCACCTAAATTTAGTTAATCTGCCTATGTAGCCTTTATTAAGGCTGCATTCCTGGGAATTCTTGCCTGGAAAGAAATCCCATCAACTTTCACATCAAAAGATTCAGAATGGGATGTGACTGCCGGGAGCTTTTGTATTTTGGCCATGTGCCACAGGGCAGATTCATGCAAGGGGCTTTATGGGGTGAGGTCAGTATGTTTTGCCATGATCAAATGGAGTTGACAGGATCTGGGGGTTTGGATATTACTGTACTTTTAAGGATGGGTCCAAAGGACTGTTCTTTTTCTCCTCTCAGAATATTATTAGGGGGAGCAAATAATCCCAATGTAGCTCTCAATTTTTCTTCCTTTTTTTTCTTTCAATGTCCTACTTAAGACGCCACAAAGAGATAATTTATCATGCCATCTGTCACGCTAAATTCAGATATGAAAACTTAAGATTTGATGTTGCCATCAGGTTCCCCTCCCCGCCTTTCCATCTCATTGATGACTTCACATATACACGAATAGAAATAGCTGGGCACACACTTCCAGCCATCCTCCCTGCATTTATGTCAATATGAGGATTTCAGCCACTAGCAGAGGTTTCCATGCCTGTGGCTTTCCTAATGTGTTCATAAGAAAAAGAAATTGGGGGGAAATGTCTGTCTTCAGTGTTGGACTCAGGAACTTGGCAGTCACCTTGGTGAGTGCACATTTTTAATTGGGTTATGCCTCCCGTTAGACGGACATTGCTAATTTTTGAAATCCCTTTTACAGGAGATTAAACAAAAATGTCTGGAAAGCCCTAAAGGTTGGTCTAAAAGACCAATAATATCAGCTTTCTCATACCACAAATACTTGGATTGGTGAATATTTGCTTTTCCTCCTATGGCAGATCTATGCTTTTTGTTGTTGTTGTTGTTGTTGTTATGGCAGTCACTATAAACTTCTACTGACACTGCAATGTCAAACCAGCAAAGAAATGTATTTTTCAATTTTAAGCAAGCAGCAAAAAGCCATAGGAAAAAACCTGCAGGATCAGATCAAAGGTTTAGCTAGTCCTGCATTCCATTTCCAACAGTGGTCAGCTAGGTGCCTCTGGGAATTTGCAAATGAAGCATGAAGCCTCCCTTGAATCTGTTGTAATGTCTGGTTGCCAGCACTAGGACCAAAGCAGAGCTCATAATTTAGGGGGTGGGGGGGTGCAATGCCAAAGCCAATGCATAATTATTACTCTCTGTGGTGTTAGTTAAAATAATGCAGCCTGGTTACATGTAACTTCAAGTGTTATTATTATTATTTTTTTTGGTATGCAACAATGTTCCCCCTTGCTGGCCTGGGCCGATTTTTCACCCAACTGCTAATCTAGTGTTTTTGCAATGTGGATAATTACTATTCTCTAAATTCATGATGTTCACTAAGACGACTGTACTTTTCACATATCTCTAATGTTTGAACTACCCAGCATTTTGATCCCTTATGGACCATGTGTTTTGATTTTCTCATCTTCTTCAAAAAACCTCTGCTGTTCCCAGAGCAACAGTTGAGCGTTAATGAAGCTGTAGCATTAGCGTTCCCTGAGACTTTGAATCCAAGGGCCTTACAAATTGCAGATGAGGAGGCTTGCACTTTGCCTCTGCACCATTGTCTCGCTGCTTATTTTTAATTACATCAAAGCTTTGGAAACATGATCCCATAAATGCTTTGTGGGAATAGTGGTGAATGTGCTTGTCATGTGAAATCCATAAATTGCTTATAATCCTCTCAAGATGTTAAAAAAAGCATTAAGTAATTGAAGACAGGAAGTCCTCGGTTAATTATTTAGAGGTGTTATCAATGCTTTAAGTAAACTGGAGCATTTTCTCCTATCTCACGGAGTTGAATGCCATTGGGATCGAGGGGCACCAGCCATCATCTTCTCATATTCTCTAATGCAAACAGCATATGGCAGCTTGTCAATAAAAGACCTTTTTATATCATTTATTAGTGAACACTTCCAGTACTCTGTACAGAACAATTTGGATGACAGTTATGGCATTGTTTCACTTTGTGTTACTACTCCTTTACAAATGGTCTTGCTAATGCAGTGGGGGGATGAGGGGGAGACTAAAATAATTAGGGGGCATTGTAGCGAAAGCGAGCTAAGACTGCCCTCTTCAGCAGTAGGTGCTAGAACTGGAATTCATTTTCATATTTCTTTGTACCTTACATTATTTAGAATAATAATTATTAGGAAAAGTTTGAAGGACTGACTGTATTGAATAAGGGACCACAATTTACTGAGATATATAATCATACTATGCATATATTATACAGAGAATGATTTGGAACTAGGGTTGCCTGGCAACCAGTTGGAAGACTGGGGGTGGGGAGATGAGGTGATCACCACTGGCAACATTGTGGTGTCACTTCTGGCGGAAGCCATAGCTTTTCCATCAATTCCTAGAGAGGACTGATGTCACTCTCAGGTTTTCTCTGGAAATGACATCACACTGTTGGACCAATTACCATTTTTTGTTTATTTTTCTCCCACCACTGGTCATGGGGATCCCCTGCCCCCAGTGGGAAAGGGAAGCTAGGGTGGGGGATCTCCCACCCTCACCAGGAAATGAGAGTTGGAAACAGGGGATCCCTTCCCCCCACCAGGGGCTTGGCAAGCCTGTGTGGGAGAGAAATGGCTTGATAATTTCCTGAATATTTCTAAGGGATAGCCCTGTCTTTTGTACAAAAACAGCACGGAGTCTTGTAGAAAACACTAATCAATTTACTGTAGCATAAACTCTCACGACCTACAGCCTACTTCATCAAATGTATCAAACTGCACACTTTGGCCGAGTTCAGATTGGCAGTTTAGCCCGATATAGGCACATTTAGCAAGCGGATTAAGAGGGCCGGTTCACACAGCCACAGCTGTCTGGCGTTGCTATGCCGTACTCACCCCATCCTGAAGCGTTTTCATTCTTCTTTAAAAAGGTACCAGGTGAAACTGGTGTCAAGCCATCTGGGTGCACATTGATCCTGCTTCCTGGAAGCGTGGACGCAAATAAGCCACAATCATGCAGCGCCGGTAATTTGAACCTGCTGATCCAGCATAACCTCCCATACGTGCTGTGTGCTTGATCACACAACCGCCCACAGGGATGCTTCTGGCTCACAGAGTTAAAGCTCCCAGCCATGGGATCCTGCCCCAATTGCTGATGTGCCTATGCACCCATGCGCCTATGTGCAGGTTGGCAAAACGGACAAAAGCCGTGCACAACTGGGGTGCCACCGCCAGGGGCCGCCCTGCAGTGTGAATGCTTTATTCCACCTCCTCCCTGGTATGGCCCCACATCACTCCAAGCAGTACGAACAGAAAGCCCCGGGCCTTTTTGCCCCACATCCTTTGCACTTCATTTTGCCAGTCTGTCCTCCGCCTTTGTGTGTGTAAAATACCATCAAGTTGCAGCCGACTTATGGCAGGGGGCTTTCAAAGCAAGTGAGAAGCAGAGGTGGTTTGCCATTGCCTTTCTCTGCAGTCTTGATGGGTCCCGCTCTTGAAAGGCTTATGACAAGATAAATTTGCAAGTTGTACAAAAATGTATACATGTCTGGGGTAGAAGTGAATATGCCACAATTGCAAATTAGTTCAGGGGAGCTACAAGACTTTAGACAAAAAAACTCTTCTTCCCATAACCATTTTTGCTTTCAGTAGTATATAGTTGTAAATGAATCTTGCTTTATTATGGTTATTTCCTTTAAAAGTGATTGTGACTCCCTTTAGGGGAATTGAAGTAATCTGTAGCCACTATAATCTTCCCTATCATGTGTTGTTGTTGAATATTTGGCAGGCATTTATGCTTTAGCCTCTCAAGCCTGCAGCTGCCATTTTTATCCCCCTTACTTCTATGCTCACTATACAGAGAAATCCCCCCCTCTGCCCCTTCCAGTTCATGATTAGGTTACAGGCCAGGCTGTCCTTCCAACTCATCTCTTTATTTTTCATCGTTTCACATCCAGTTCAGTTTGAAAGCAGCTTGAAGCCCTGGGTGTCATTCATTCATTGCCCCCCCTTCCGCTTTCTGATGGGTCTGTTGCATATTGCTGTTCTGTATGTATGGCCACTTTAAAAAAGCACAATGAAGCTGTCATCTAACCGGTTTTAGACAAAGGGCTCAGCCCTAAGGTTTTTTTTCTCCTTGTCATGGAATTGCATTGTTTTTTCTTAAAGTACTTACAATGCTAGTTTAATGAAAACATTTTGCAAAGGATAGGCAAGCAGAGATAAGAGAGAGCGGGACCCATCACTGACAAGGACAAGGAAGATTAGGGGGAAAGTACAAAATGTGAACAGAAGTCTAATAGAGATTTCTCCGCTCACAAACAGAGAATCTGGTGTCTTTTCCTGCCTTGATACTGCATTTCAAGGCTTATGTATTAGAATGAATGCATATTTACATATTTATAAACCAATTTCAAAGATGCAGTTGGATCTTGCAGTGTTTCATGATAGCAAAATGCAGAGAAATTTAAAGGAGAAACCATGAGATCTAACTGTAAAATAAGGGTGCAGAAATAGAAGAGGACTTGTAAAACTGATTTTTGATTTGGAAAATGGTTGTATTTTTAATAGATTCCAATGCACTTTTAATGTGTCCAAAATTCAAGCCTTAACAGTATTTTAGACCCTGATCTTAGAAGCTGGTGACTGTTTCTGTACGCAGTGGCAGAAATAAAGTATTTCTCCTCACAGTGTACAGAATCAGATAACTTGAGGAAGTTGCTGCTGCAAGTTGAGGTAATGGGTTAGATGGCTTAAAAAGTGAATTAAACAAAACAAGCTGGGGACCCACAAGGACTTACAGGGGTCATCTCATGGCCCCCTACCTTACTATTTCTCTTTCCATTCCTCAAAAGCCACCATGGCCTTCCCCTTTCCTTTTTGGTTCTCTCCTTCCGACCCACCCACCAGCCAACCTAACTTTATCTGCCTCCCAGTCTTCTGCTGTCCCTCCCTTCTTCCTCTAGCAGCCTCTACCCAGGAAAACTGCCCCAGTTGTGTGGTGCTTGCTACTGGGCCAGGCCCAGTTGTGCATAGGAGAATTCAGTGTGAAGATCATGTCTTTATTATGGATGTACTGTGAAACTTAACTAATCAGATCTTATCTGAGTCATGTCCATTATTCTCTCCTTATATATAAAGCTGTTATAAGTGGCAAGATTCTATGGGGCGCCAAAATCAGTTGGCTGGAAGGACTGCCACTCAAAAGGGGTCCGTGGCCACTGGCTGCATTTCCTCATTGCTTTGCCTCAGTCCCGCCCACAGAGCCACCGGCCAGTGTCTCGGCCTCAGTCTGGAGGGAGCCAGCGAAAGGGAAGGACTGGGTGCTGGGTTCACTCTTCTCCTTTGCCCACTGCCAGGTGGGTCTAACTGTCCCCTCAGTGGCCTGCTTCGGTCAGTGAAAAGACAATGGACTTTCAGCATAACCCCCTCCCCTGCACACTGCCAGTTTGCCCACTTTCCTGTCAGAATAAACTCTGAAAAAACCTTGCTTCTCTGAAAGCCCCTTTCCACACCTATGTTGGCCTCTGGGAGAAAACTCATTGGGGCCAGCTGAACAGAATGCTATAGAGGCCACCTTCCAAAGCAGTCATTTTCTCTGTGGGGGGGGAGATCTGTTGTCTGGAGTTCAATTGTAATACCTGGCAATCTTCAGGCTCCACCTGGAGGTTGGCTACCCTAGGCATAGCAGTCAGCGCTTTAGAGCAGGATCTGCTAGACCCAGGTTCTTGCTGAGTGGATGATTTTGGGCCAGTCACAGATTTTTTTTTTTTAATTCACAATTTTTATTTTTTATTTTACCAACACAATACAAACAGTTTCCTTTACTGCTTTAACAATTGTCATAACTGTACAATTTTTTATCTCTATGTTCTTTTATAAAGATACAGAAATATAATAAAGAATGTGTGTAACAACCATATTATAAAATTTTGTACAACCTTTTTTTTGTTTGTTTGTTTTTGTTTCAATATTACTTCATCAATCATGTCTGTGCTTCTTTAGGCATTACATACTCTATGGAGACCAAAGACTCCTTTATCTTATATAGCTGACAGTCTGTACTGAGTTATAAGGAGATCATTAAAATTCTAAAGAGAAAGCGCATACCCACATCCATTTTTGAAGTTCAGCCCAGCCACCTGGCAGTCACAGACTTTAAGCCTCACAGGGTTGTTGTGCAAGTTAAAAGGGAAAGAGGAAAATGATGTCAGCTGCTTTGGTCCCCATTGCAGAAAAAAACTACTTTTCCTTCAGGGGAACTATGGTTGCCAATCTCCAGGCAGGGGCTGGAGATCACTCAGAATTACAAGTGCTGTCCAGATGGCAGAGATCAGTTCCCCTGGAGAAAATGGCGGGCTCTGTGTCCCTATACCCTGCTGAGATGGACCCCCTATGACAGCCAATGTGACATACTAGTTAGGGCTTCAGAGCATGGTGGAGGCTGCGGGGGGGGGGGGGAGAGATGGAAAGTTGAAGAGTGAGGTTGATGATTGGCTGGGAAGGAGATAGGGTTGCCAACTCCAAGTGGAAAATTCCTGGAGATTTGAGGGATGGAGCCTGGAGACTGTGAGGTTTGAGGAGGGGTGGGACCTCAGACAGGTTCATTGCCACAGACTCCACCCTTCAAACCATCTGTTCCCTCATGGGGAACCACTGTTGCCAATCTCCAGGGAGGGATGGAGATCACACTGAATTACAACTGCTCTTCAGATGGCAGAGATCTTCCCCTGGAGAAAATGGTGGACTTTGTGTCATTATACCCTGCTGAGGTCACCACAGCAAATTGACGCTGAGTGCCCAAGGCCAGGGCACTCTCCCAGAGCCTCTTTCTAGAGCCTGTTGTATTTATTTCCACAATGGGCCTTATTTCTAGTTTAATATAACAAATGCTTGGAATCAAACTAGAATAATTTCGAACATTTGTGAACAGTTGGAAATCTTCTGATCTGACATTTAGTCAAGCACTTCACTTTGTGATTTCATCTTTCTGGACAGAAGGCAGAGGGATCAGCAATGACGGTAATGACCGACTCAACATTTGGTAGGGGCATTGTCCAACCTGAACAGAGCAAACAGCAAGAGTCCAGTAGCATCTTAAAGACTAACAAAATATGAGGCAGGGTATGAGTTTTTGTGAGTCACTGCTCACTTCTTCAGATACCAGAACAGTTTGCCAATGTTCTTACCAAACAGAAGCACCGTGACTGGTGTTTTTATGTGCACATAGTATCCACTTTCTATCCATCACTGTTCCATTAGTAGCTTGACAGGGCTTCCTGATTCTACATATACATGGGTCTAGTTTGGGTGAGTTATTCCATTCTCTGAGGTTGTATGGGCTACACTGGAGCAAAACTTTTTTATTTTCCTGCTGGCTGGCAGGCAGAGCAGTGTGCTGGCATAAAGGCAAAGACCCAGTCTTCCTTTTTGCAAACTGGAGTGTGGATAGAGGAAGTAGCTAATCATAATACATCCCCAGCCCACAGGGGCGTAGAGTTTTTAAAACCCGGGGGCTATTGCATGCACGCATGCACGCACACTGGGACAATGTCCCCACTGCCACCGCCAGAGCCTCCCCCCGGCTCCCCTCTCCCCTGAACCCACTCGCTCTCTCTCTCCCTCCTGGAGCCAGTGTGATGACATCACCTGGAAGTGACGTCATCACGCTGGGCACATTGCCAGGGCAACGCTCTGGCAATCACCCCAAAACTCTATGGTGCCATAGAGTTTCGGGGCGATTGCTAGAGCATCGCCCCAGCAGTTGCCAAGATGGCCCTGGGAGGGAGGGAGGGAGGGAGGGAGTGGGTTCAGGGGAGGTGCAGCGGCGTGGCAGCAGGCGGCTAGAGGCCAGCGGGCGGGCGCCCTGTTTCGCCGGGGGGGCTCAGTCCCCCCTGGGAAATTTCAGGGGTGGCCTGAGCCCCCAAGCCCCCCCGTAGTTGACGATAATGCCAGCCCAGCACTTCTATATGGGAGGGAGGCAAACATTTGCTTTTTAAAATGTATGTATGTATTTATTTAAACTTTTATACCCCCACCTTTCCTCTTGGTTCAACATGGCTTTTTGTGCTATATGAAAATTATTACTGAAGGCTAAAAGGCCCAACACTACACACCTACATAAGCATAGCAGCACTCCTGCAGAGGAGAGACAACATTCTCACAAGCAGCAGTCAAGTGAAAGTAAATGGGGCAGCTTCTGATGTTTTTACTTTACACAGAGGAACCAGGCAAGACTCCCATCTTGTTTGCCATAGTTCTGGAACCGCTAGCTGCTGAAATACGTCACAATTCTAAGATACATGGGGTCAAACTAGATATGGATTTAAACTGAGTATGTTCACGGATGACATGCTCCTATATGTCACAAGCCCAGAAGAATCACTTTTTCACCTTCAAAATGTGCTGAAGAACTTTGGCATGATCTCAGGACTGAAAATCAATCAATAAAAATTTTCTGTCTTCTCAGACTCTCCCCTTCCTTATTGATGCACCTGAAACAACATTATACCTATCAGTGGACAGACAAATCACTTCCTTACAAACTGAACATCTGCACTAAAAGCCCATCCCAGTATTTAAAAATAGTAACCAGTAGCACTGGGAGTATAAAATCAGCATAAAAGGCAGTCATAAATGCAAAAAATAAAAAAAAGTAAGAACCAGGTAAGGAAATAATATTCAGTTAAAAGGCAGGGTGAAGAAAAAAGGTTTTAGCCCAGTGTCTAAAGTCATGAATGTGTGCAATAGATAGGGGGGGGGAATTCAATGGGATAATGAATCCTCTAACCACATACGGTGTTGTTGTTTTTTAAAGGGATGACCTGTGTGTATGGAGGGGAATCTCTCACCTGTTGTTTTTCCTGGGCCAGAGCAAATTTCTCGCTTTGCTTGTTCCCTAGAATTCTAATCCTCAGAACATTTGATGATTCCATTTTAATCCTTCCTAATTTGTGTTTTTAGGTCTTCAGCCACACAGAAACTACAGCTTTATAATCACAGCATGTACATTTGCTGGATGCTCTTCTAGTTGGCCGAGTTCAGGCAGAACGTTGCAAGATGCTCCTCACAGTAAGAAGAAACATATTATTTCTGTGCAGCTTGCATTTTTATGCCTGAAGGAAATGTGGTCTTCCATTGTTGATGCTCTCTGGTTATCTATAGCCAGTATCTGAAGGACCAGCTACTGGATTTCTTTTTCTCACAAACTAGGTTTGCCAGGTCTGTTGAACCAGCCACTGGGGGAAGGGAGTGGACTTGAAAGGACCAGGGAGGGAAGAGGCCGGAAATAAATGTGACATCACCTGGAAGTGCCTACATCACCTGGAAGTGATGTCAGGATGTCGGGGGTGATGCTCTGGTTAGTGGGCAAAACCTCTAACGTAGAATTAGCTTCTACAATAGAGTTTTGCCCAAAAACCATAGTGTCCCCCCCCCCCCCCCGATGTTGTATTTATTTCCAGGTTCTTGCCTGTTTTGGGAAGAGGGGGGTAATTCCCTCCCACTGGCCAGCTGGCTGGTGGTGGAAAGGAGCACCCAAAACTGGGCAGGTCTGGCATCCCTATCACAAACCTTACCAATATTTTTAAAAGTTAAACATTTTGATGTGATGTGCAGAAAAAAATAAGGTGGATTTAAAATGGGATTTTGAAATTGTTGGGATTGTGGAGTTAGAAATACTAGCATCAGCTATATGCAAAAGAATGTTCAGAAGACATTAGTGAAATAAATAGACAACTGAGTGAAAAATGAGTTTTGATTTTAGTTCTTATTATCACGCTTTCGCTCTTTTTATTTATTTAATATAATTCTACACCCCTTTCCCACAATATTCAAAGCAGTCTAAGAAAAGGGACTTTAACAAAGAAGGAGGGGTGATACGTTAATGTTTAAGACAAAGTACTATGTAAGCCATTTACCAAGCCAATTGGGTATCTCTTTATTGACTATCCATGTCCCTTCAGTAAGATTCTTAAATGAGGACCCTAATTTTGTTGAGCCTGTGGGCACTTTGGGGATTTTGAGACTTGAGAGTGGGTTCCAGCATAAAATGGTTGCCAATATGGCTTAGGGTCTATTACAAAATTATTGCTATGGGGTACTGGGGCAATTCACACAATGTTGGAAGTTTATAGACCAATCATTCTCCTACAGTGGAGGCAGCTATTTCTGGATTGGTGCTCCCAGCAAACACAAAGGTGATCTGACCTGGGTTCATCTGAAACACCCCTGTTCCAGTGAGATGTTCTAAGACAGTGATGGTGAACCTTTTAGAGACCAAGTGCCCAAACTGCAACCCAAAACCCACTTATTTATCACAAAGTGCCAACACAGCAATTTAACCTGAATACTGAGGTTTTAGTTTAGAAAAAAACCTCATATATTAACATCTTTTGTCTTAAAAGAAAAACACAATAACAGAGCTTTCAATTATACAAACAACTTTGTATTGAAAGGTAAAAGTTTGCATTTGGCATGCTTTTGAACAATTAATGTGATTTTTGCTGTTGTATGCACGCTGATAATTTGTCTAACCCTGGCTCATACTTTGTAAGTCTGAGAGCAGCCCAGCCTCGAGTCTGTGTCATCTTTTTCCTTTTAGAGACTGAGTGCCCAAACTGCATGCATGCCCACTGCCGCCTCTGGCACGCGTGCCATAGGTTTGCCACCACTGTTCTAAGATATCTTGTGTATGATTCAGTAATGACACAGGAACTTTTTTAGCACAAAACTGTTGTAAAGTTTAAAAACCAGTTATCACATAGGCAGAACTAATTACGGGTCCTTTCCACCCAGTTCTTACCTCCAATCCCAGTTCAGTGACAATTATACAGGAGCCTACTGAATGGGGACATCACCAACTCTTTATACCCTTTGGTAAAAGCATTGTAGCCCCTTCTGCAGCTTGCAGTGGCAGTAGCTAGAGGTCTTCCATTGGTCTATTACTTAAACTACAACTGATGCTAGTGTATGCTTTCCCAAGGCAACACCCTCAAGTTGGTTCAATTCACTAGTATAGTGCACTGTGATATGACTTAAAGCTGGAATTTCCAGTTAGTACATGCAACTCTAAGTGTTTATTTGCTGTAAAGGGGAATCTGAGGTAAAACTGAATTTTAATTTTTTTTATATTATGTATTAATGTGGAGAATTCTGTGATAGTCTGTTAGATGACTAAATACTGTAAATGCATGAATATGTTATTGTTAAAGCTGTAGTGTTTATGTCATTACAGGAGTATGGTCACAACCACGTCACATCATAGTGAGTTCTACAATAGTGGAATTGTATTGGGATGAACCAGAAAAATCGAATGGAATTATTTCCCAATATCGATTGCTTCGGAATGGAGAAGAGATTTTCCAGGGAGACAAAGGAAGTCTGAATTTTACTGATTCTGACCTGCAACCAAACAGCAGGTATAATGTCGCAGTTGTGTGATAAGATTAAGGCCAAATCTACACCTCCCCTCTGAACTAGTTTGACTGCTGTTCTTTTCCTACACTCATTTCACACTGGTTTCAAATTTCACTTTGGTTTTTTCCCTGGGTCTGAAGAGCAGTAAGCAACAGGATCTGTTTAAAGCAGTGTAATGCTAGCTTGACTACAAGAGGGCAATTAACGAATGTAGATGGTGATTTTTAAATTAGAACAAATATGGTTTGAAACTAGAAACAGGTATAAACATTTTTTTTTAACTAGAATGATTCCAGCAGGAAATTCAGATGTAGAATTGACCTAAGAGAGTCACAATTGTGTGATAAGTTTAAGAGAGTGTGATAAGAGAGTGGCTCAAGTGGTTAAGATGCTGAACTGCAGACCAGAAAGTTGGTAGTTCAGCAGTTTGAGACCTTAGTGCTGCATGACGGAGTGAGCTCCCATCTCTGGCCCTGGCTCCTGCCAACCTAGCAGTTCAAAAACAAGAAATTGCAAGTAGATAAATAGGTACCACTTCAGTTGGAAGGTAACAATGTTCCATGCACCTTAACATCTAGTCATGCTGGCCACATGACCACGGAAATGCCTTTGGTCAGTGCTGGCTCTTTGGCTTGGAAACAGAGATGAGCACCACATCCCTAGAGTTGTATTTGACTGGCTTTCGAGCAAGAGAAACCTTTACCTTTACCTAATATATACATAAATCTTCCAAAAAGTAAATTGGAACTGGCCCCTGCGTTTGGCCCCATGTCTGGATAACCTCTAAATGGACCCTAAAGTTCAGGATCATAATGTAATTCTGTGCCTCGATTCCCCCCTCCTCAATCCAGTAACATGTGCCCACACTGCTTCTCTGTCCAGAATAAGCAGGGAATTTAGCGATCTCAGGACAAACTCAACAACCTATTTTACCTCCTGGAATTGCACATCCCTAGATATTCTATTTGCTCAGTATCTTGTCAAGAGCATCTTAGACCTCTGAGTTTTGTTTGTTAAAGGATAAAAACTGTGAACAGTCTCTTCATTCAAGAGCATTTAGAATACGTACAAGATGTTCTCTTCATAAAGTTCCTATTAATTTCAATTGGACTTGCATAAAAAAGGTACTAGGTTGATTGGCACCATTCATTGGAGAACTACTATGTTATTATATTTTGAATTAAAATATACAGTACCGTTGCATACTCTCCACTTTCATGTATGGTTAGACGTTCCAAGGAGCAATGTTACCTTGAGTTTATTTCTTTGGAGACTGTTTATGATGTTTTGTAATATTTGGTTGATTTACAACTATATGTTTAGACCGCAAGAGAAGACAAAGAGGTAGAGAGTTGGTTGAAACCCAGTCTGCTAGACTCTGAGAAGGAGCAGGAAAGAGAACTGCTGAAGTGCTGATTGTAGCTGATTGCGGATGGTGATTGTTCCTGATTGGGGAGGGTCTGTTTTGCCAGGGACTGACTGCTGGCCCTGCCCTCTGCTGGGTGACCCTTGAACTGTGTAAGGTGCCTCACCAGAGGCAGACCACAGTCAGCTGGGCTCTGAGAAGAAGCAGGAAAGAGAATTGCTGGAGTGGTGAGTGCTTTTTTTGGGGGGGGGGTTGCTTTTCCTTAACTGCTGGGGAGAATTAACTGAGGTTACTGTGTGGGAGGACAGTGTTTGAGGGTGTGTGGGTGTGTATAGTCTGATGGAGAATGGTGCCTGTTTGAGTAAGTGTTGTTTTTTTATTGTCTCTTTTGCCTGGATTGTAGCTGATTGCAGAAGGTGATTGTTGCTGATTGGGGAGGGTCTGTTTCGCCTGGGGCTGACTGCTGGCCCCACCCTTTTCTGGGTGGGCCTTGCACTGTGTAAGTTCCTCCTTGCCAGGGGCATGAGCCTTTGGTGTGAGCTCAGCCTGGAGGTCAGAACTAGGGGCCCTTTAAGAAGCTGAGTAGCTCTTACATCCTATATGTGTTAAGCTTTTTTGCTTCTGTAAGCCTTTCACAAGTAGTCTTGTGAGGCAGTTTGGCAGGGGAGTGCAAGAAAAACTGAAACACTTCTGCAATGGATCGCAGCAGCATGGTTGGTGAGGGAGCTGAGGCAGTGATGTGCAAAGTGTGTGGCATGTTTGTATTCTTACCTTAGGGTAACACCAATTACACTTGCAGCAAGTGTAAATTAGTAGCCCTACTGGAGAAGAAGATACAGGGACTTGAGGCACACTTGTCCACACTCCATTTTATAAGGAAAGGTGAAGAGTTCATGGACAGTACACATGAAGCACTCTTGAGAAGGCAACAGGAGGAGGAGGAGGGAAAGGTATCTCACCAAATGGAGAAGTGTCCAACACAGGAGGAGGGCTCATGAAATAATGTAACCACAGGAGCAGGAAAATCAGGAGACATTCTGAGCCTCTGTTGCTAAGCAATCAGATCCAAGATTTCCTCATGGATATTGATTCTGGACCACTGACACAAGGGCTACTCCCCCAGCCTCCCCAAAACTTGAAGAAAATTTCTCAAACCCTTGTGGATGAGAGGATTTGAGCTTCTGCTCCCCAGTATAGGAGAAGGCATGTGCTGGTAACTCAGGATTCCCTACTGAGGAGATAGAGGCCAAAGGGTGCCGACCAGACTTGTCATCTCAAAAGGAATGCTGTCTACCAGGTGCAAAAATCCAGGATGTAAGAGAAAGGGTAGGAAGTCTCATCAAGCCCACAGATTATTATCTTTTCTTGCTCATCCATTTGGAAACAACTGAAATTATCTTTTCTTGCTCATCCATTTGGAAATACTGCCCGGCACAACCCAGAATGTATTAAAAGAGACTATGTGGCTCTGGGTAAAAAGGTGAAGGACCTGAAAGCACAGGTTCTGTCTTCATCAGTTCTTCCTGTCAAAGCCTGTGGCTTAGGAAGGGAAAGAAGAATACTACAAATAAATGACTGGCTACGTAGATGGTGTCATCAGAAAAGGTTTGGGGGGGGGGTTGAAACATGGCTTACACTTTTGAGATTAAGCTCTTCTATTGGGAGATGGTGTGCACCTCACAAGGGTAAGAAAAAATGTGTTTGGTAAGAGCCTTGCAAACCTAATAAGGAGGGCTTTAAACTAAATCCTATGGGGGAGCGAGGCAAAAATTCAAAGCCTAGTATGATGCCATTAACCAGAGATATGGACACTAAAGATTTGTGGGGAATGGCACATATGCTAAGAAACATTAACTCACAGGTAATTACAGAAATGAAAACCTCAGGACACAGAAACCATGGATTCCAATATCTCGACACTAATGCACAGAGTATAGGAAACAATCAGGAGGAATTTGAAGTCCTGATACAGGAAGGAGGCTATGACCTAAAAGGCATCACTGGAACTTGGTGGGATGACACTCACAACTGGAATATTAGGATTGAGGGGTACAACTCATTTAAAAGGGATAAACAAGGAAGGGAGGAGGAGTCACATTATATGTAAAGGAGGTATATACTTGTGAGGAAATCCATGGAAATTCAGTTGAGTCTCTCTGGGTAAAAATAAAAACAGTAAGAAATAATAGTGCTATTATGGTGGGGGTCTGCTATAGACCACCAAACCAGGCAGAGGATTTAGATGAGATTCTCCTAGAACAGATTACAAAGTTCTCAAAGAGACAGGATGTAGTGGTCATGGAAGATTTCAATTAGCTGGATAGCTGTTGGAAGTCCAATTTTGCTAAAAATGAAAGGTCCAATAAATTCCTGACTTGTCTTTCTGACAACTTCATTTCCTAGAAACTGGAGTGGGAAACAAGGGGATTTGCTATCCTGGACTTGATTCTCACCAGCAGGGAAGAACTGGGTGATGAGGTAGTGGGCACCCTGGGTAGTAGTGACCATGTAATTTTGGAATTTATAGTATTGGGGAAGGGAAAAGCTCTGCAGAGTCAGACATATAGTTTGGACTTCAGGAAAGCAAATTTTGACAAACTTAAAGTTATCCTGGGTAGAATCTCATGGTCAGAAATACTAAAGGAGAAGGAAGTTCAAGGGGGGCGGGAGTTTCTTAAAAGTGAAATATTGAAGGTATAGTCACAAACAATTCCTATGAGAAGGAGCCTAAAGAAGCCAAGGTGGCTCCATAAACAGCTTTCTAAAGATTTGAGACATCAAAACGACTCATTTAGGAAATGGAAGGAGGACCTTATAACCAAGGATGAATATAAAGAAATAACCAGTGCTTGTAGGGAGAGTGTTAGAAAAGCTAACGCTCAGTCTGAGCTTAGGCTAGCAAGACATGCTACACACAACAAAAAAGCGTTCTTTTGTTATGTTCAAAGTAAGAAAAAGAGCAAGGACATGGTAGGCTTATTGCAGGGACAGGGGAGTGTAATTGTAATAGGTGATGAAGAGAGAGCAGAACTGCTCAATTCCTACTTTTCCTCAGTCTTCTCTTGCAAGGGAAATGGTACTCAACATGGCAAAAACAGAACACATGATGAGGGAAGGGTATTGCAGCCTAGGATCGACACAGGAGTAGTCCATAAGCACCTAGTTTCTTTAAATGAAACTAAGTCCTCAGGCCAGATGAATTGCATTCAAGGCTACTAAAATAACTTGCAGATGTAATTTCTGAGCCTCTGTGTCAGGAGTACCTCTGAAGACCTGCCTCCTGTTGATCTAAGTGCGGTGGAGGATCAGTCCCCAGCTCCAGAGGAGCCTCCACCTGAACCAGAGGAGGCTCAAGCAAGCACCTCTCAAGGCATTACCCCAGCACCAGCAGCAGCTGAGCCACAGTTAAACTCAAGCCCACCTGATTCACCTCCTCGGGTGGAACGCTTAAGGTCACAATCCAGGCAAGATTTAGCTGCTAGGAGAAAAGAGGCACGCATGCATAGTCACAGATCACTCAGCCCTGAGTTTTAGAGGGAGCTGGGACCTCACTGCCAGCTGCTAACAAGCACAGGAAGTGGCTGGGTATTTAGGCACAGCACAAAGACCAACAACTTGTGCTAGCAAGAAGTCATTCTGGCTAAGCTCTGCACCCGCTCAGCTCGCATCAGCTAAACCTGATTCTGGACCTTCTGGCTCATGACTCCGGCTCTGTCTGACTTTGGCTTGATTCTGGGCCCTCTGGCTCATGACTTTGGCTCTGTTTGACTTCGGCTTTTGGTTGACTCCTTGGATTGGTTTGCTCATGAGTTTCCCTCTCTGACCTTGGCTTGGACTGACTCGGCTTTTGGCTTGTGTTTTGGACTTGATAATTCGTTCCTGATTTGGCTTGACCTTGGACTGTCTCGGACTTTGACTTGGCTCCTGACCTACTGGCACCCAGCCCGTGACACTCTGTCCATTATTTTTTGAGAATTCTTGGATAACAGGTGAGGTGCCAGAAGATTGGGGGTGGGCAAATGTTGTCCCCATCTTCAAGAAGGGGGGAAAGGAGGATCCGGGTAACTACCAACCTGTCAGCTTGACATCTATACCTGGGAAAGTTTTAGAACAAATTATCAGTCAGTCCTTGAGCATTTAGAAAGGACAGCTGTGATTACTAAAAGCCAGCATGGGTTTCTCAAGAACAAGTCATGTCAGACTAACCTTACCTCTTTTTGTGAGAAAGTTACTACTATGATGGATCAGGGGAATGCTGTAGACATAGTTTATCTTGATTTCAGTAAGGCTTTTGATAAGGTTCCACATAATATTCTTGTTGACAAGTTGGTAAAATGTGGTTTGGATCCTATTACTATTAGGTGGATCTGTAACTGGTTGACAAATGGTTCCTAAAGAGTGCTTGTTAATGGTTCATCATCCTTTTGGAGAGGAGTGACAAGTGGAGTGCCTCAGGAACCTGTCCTGGGACCTGTTTTTGTTAGCCTGACTGCTTTATTCTGTTATCAAAATTGGGGGAATATTAGCTCTTAATAATCAGCAGTAGGCATTAATGGACCTAACACCTTTGTATACAGAGGCTGGGCCTCTCTCAGACCTCCCAAAAAGAGACACAGAGACTCAAATGAAGTTAAAAAGAGTCTTTAGTTTACTTAATGATAATAAAACTGATTTATTCAGATGTTGCAAAAATCATACATACCATCATACAGGTCTAAGAAGTAAGATAGAATTGAAGAGATGGTTGCATTAGCAGGAAAGTGATGGTATCCTGTAGAGGGAAATATTTACCTTCTAGAAGCCTGGTTTCCATCCTGCTAGAAGAATAGAGGGTATTTGAAAAGGGGGGGGGGGAGGATCACATGCTCTGAACCAGCAGAAATACATGGCGGGCCCTAGCATGCACACAAGGATCCAGGAGGGAGGTTGGGAAGGAGATATCAAGAGAAGTGAGATCTGACTGTCTGGAGCTTGGGAGACTGCTCTTAAGGGAGGGCGTCGCTAGGGGCTGGCTTGCCAAGCAACCTCCTCTGTGCTGATCCACCTCTAAAGTTCTAACCAATAGGGTGTAGGATGGGAGTGGACAATGTTTAAGGATGACCTAATCACATCTAGAGACACCTGGTCTGGAGGAAAGATGACTCATAGGTGAGGCCATTGTTCTACCCAAGAAGGATTAACCTCTTGGCCTGGCCAAGTCAATTGTCCATTAACTGCTTCCATAGTCCATGTGAAGTGGGCAATTAAGCCTTTATTTAGCTGAAACAATGTCTGTTGGGGCGGGGAAGGAGCATGATATGCGGAGACTTGGATTTGACAATGTTTGGACATCTCTTTGCACGCAGGGATGAACCAGAGTCACAAACTGGCTTCTGTACTTCAGAGAGGCTTCTGGGAACTGGAACAATGGTTTCTGCTGGACTGGCATAGGATGGCGTTTGTCTGCAGTTGGCATCTGTTGTTGTACACTCAGCAACACAAGTCCTCTCATACACTTATCATTATTGTCCATGATCTTACACTTATGAAATTATAATTCATAAGTCCACTAAAACAGCACCTTGCAGTTTACATTTTGTTCAACATCTTTATAAATGATTGGGATGAAGGAAGCATTGGCTGCCTATTGAATACCGGATTCATTTCAAAGGTGCTAGTACTTACCTTTAAAGCCCTGTACAGCCAGGGGCTAGCATACCTTCAGGAGCGCCTCTCCCCATATGAGCTCCACAGAGCACTGAAGTCTACTAATCAACATTTTGGTAGTCCCTGGCCCCAGGGACATCCGACTCACTTCAGCCAGGGCCAGGGCCTTTTCAACCCTGCCCCCCCCCCCATTGGAATGAACTCCCATATGAGATCAGGGCCCTGTGGGATTTATTATGATTTTGCAGGGCCTGTAATACAGAGCTCTTCCACCAGGCTTTTGGTGGAGGTAGCAGACATCCCCCCTCTGGCTAGCCCCCTGTCAGTGGCCTGGATTTTTAATGCCATCTTAAATGCTAAGACATCCAATCAGAATTTACATGGTAATGTGGGGTCTTGTGTTATTTTATACTGTTGTTTTAAGTGGTTTTAACTGTATTATATGTTATTTATATTGTTGGAATCCACCCTAAGCCTGCTCATGGGGAGGTGGGATATAAATCCAAAAATAAATAAATGTAATCTGAAATGTAAAATAAATCTATTGCAAATGACTAAAACATCTTAATACTGATTTATTTGTTTCTGTTTTTCTTTCTCTTTTCTTGTGTTTACAGATATGTTTACCAGCTAGAAGCCAGCACACGGGGTGGTAGCAATGCTAGTGACAAATATGTTGTCCAAACCCCAGTAGCAACACCAGAGGAAATTCCTGTCCCATATAATGTCACTGTGATAGATGCATACTCCATATTTGTAGCTTGGGACAGTCCTGGTAAGCTTGTGCTTTTGTGTCCTGTCTAGAAAATCTAGAGAATGCATTAAACAAGACAAGGATGCTAAAAAAATGTATTCCCCTTCCCCCATGCTTGCTGCTTAGGGGTGGGGTGGAAAAGTGCACTATTTTCTGTCTCAGGCATCAAAATATCTTGGACTCCCTCTGGATGGTGTAAAAGCAGTGAGTGAAATAATTAAGTAATAGACTGTTCCATTCTGATAACCTGTGACTTTTAATGCTGGTTAGCTAGTTGTACCAACACCTTTCTTATACATTTGCTAAACAGACTGTTTCAATCAATAGTTGCAAGAACCTTTAAAACAGAGATTCTGCTTTCTTTTTGACTTCTCGGCTGGCTTCAAGGCTCTCCATTCTCCTGAAAGGAAATACTGAGAACCAGCAAACAAGGGTTCCACCTTCTAGTATCTAGCCTTTACCAGCGGAGGATGGAAAGAGATTAAACTTGCAGTTTGTTTCCTTCATCTCTTCCAGGCATTTATTTATTTGAAATATTTACATTCCACTTTTATACCCCTCTTATATCCCACTAAACTACATTTTGTCCCCCTCCTTTCTACTAGGTGTTTGTTCGTTAGAAATATTTATATACTACTTTTTAAGACCACAAAACATACAATCTCAAATCATGCAATATAAGCCCTATCAATAAATTGGAGCAGTACAGAAATGAATTTAAAAAGCAGCAATTGAGTCATTGCAACAAAAAAAACCCCAACCTTTTAGTCCACGTGGCATATTGTTGAAATATAAAACAATCATAACATGGCTTCAAAATGCCAAGAAGGTAAAAGCCAAATGAATCTCCTTGTAGTGGGCATTCCTGATTTTTGTCTTCTGTTGCCACCTACTATAAATCTGATCAAGAAGGTTCTCAAATAATGGTTATAAAATGGGGAAAATGTCATAAATCAACTAAGATGCTTAAGGAGATGGAACAGCTTTCCTGTGAGAAAAGGCTAAAGAGTCTGGGACTTTTCAGTTTAGAAAAAAAGATGATTAAAGGAGGGGATAGTGATACAGGTTTGTAAAATTAGGTATAAGGTGGGGAAATGTCGGTGTAAAGTTACCCCTAAAGTCCAAAACAGTAACATTTGATTTCAGAACAGGGAACTTTATAAAAATGAGGGGACTAGTTAGAAGAAAGCTGAAAGGGAAACACAAGATAGTCAGATCTCTGGAGGATACTTGGAACCTATTTAAAACCACACTAACAGAAGGCCAGTTAGAATGCATCCCCCAGGTTAGGAAAGGTACTGCCCAGTTTAGAGGGATGCCTGCATGCTTAATGACTAAATTCAAGGAAGCCATAAAAGGCAAAATGCCTTCTTTTAAAAAGTGGAAGGTCTGCCCCAATGAAAAGTACAGAAGGGAGCACAGGGTCTGGCAAAGGAAGCATAAGTTAATTATTAGACTTTAAGAATTTAAGGAGTAGATTGCTAAAAGCATCAAGGCAAACAATAAACATTTATTTAAAAGAGCAGGAAACAACCCACAGAAGCAGTTGGCCTTTGGATGACCAATGAACAAAAAAAGCATTGCTAAAGGAAGACTGGAAGATGGCAAGGAAGCTAAATTAATTCTTTGTATCTGTGTCCACTATACCCCAGTCAGGTTGCCACTGGCTGGCAACTAATGGGGGTCTGAGGGGAGTGAGGACATGAGAGGCACCATCAGTGTGGTAGCATTATATCACTTCCACAGAAAAACTGGGAGTGACATCACCCCACTGGGAATCACCAGAAACTCTATTGCTTCTGGTGATTCATAGAGTGGAGTAACATTACTTCTGAGTTTCCCTGGAAGTGACATAACGCCATCATGCCAATGGCACTTTTAAAACTTATTTTTCTTCTGCTGACTGACAGAGTGGCAACAGGCAATGGAGGCTGCCAGCAGAACAACTTCTGCCTGGTGACATTATACCCAAGGCAGAGCTACTTTTTTCAGGAAGGGAGTCTGAGGAACACAGTCAAATTGAAGTGATGAGAGATGATGTTGTAGACCTGTTGGGGAAAATAGAAACCAATAAGTGGCCAAGTCCTGATGGCATACACCTGAGGGTTCTTAGAAAACTCAAATGTGAGATTGTTAATCTGGTGGCAGAAAGTGCTGTCAAGTTGCAGGGTTAAAAAACCAAAAATGATAAAAGGAGAGCCTGTAGCTATAAGAAACATCCCTCAGTGGCTGTTGCTAATCAAAAACAGCAGGCTTGGTTTCTGTCAGTAAAAGGAAGGGTGGGGTACAGGGCCCTTTCTAGTGCTGTTTTGTCCCATGAAGGAGGACTCATCGGGGCCAGGCTGAGCAGGAATCACTGGGCATCTTGATACCACACAACTTCCATGATTCACCTTGGTCTGACTGCTTGCTAATGTTCAACAGCAGCCACCCCATGAAAGCTAGTGTGGTATACTGGTTGAAGTTTCAGACAAGGACCTCAAATTCCCATTTTGCTCTGGAAACTCACTTGGTAACTATGGGCCAATGTATACATACTCAGCCTAAGTTATTTCACAGGCAGGGCCAAGACTGACCATCTAGAGCACCTGGATGCCTCCCACTGGGTCAATGGCCTCCCACAAGACCTGGGCCAGCCCTCTGGCAGGATGGCTGAACCTTACCCACTCAAGCCCTTCACAGCACAGGAGAGGTGGCACCCAACCAGCTTCAGGTGAGGCAGATGAGACAAGCCTAGCCCAGGGGTGTCAAACATGCGGCCCGGGGGCTGGATCTGGCCCCGGAGGACTTCTCTCAGGCCCTCACTGGAACTGGCCATCTCCAGTTCCAGTTGTGTTGCTGCTGCTGCATCATAGCTTGCTTCGCCAGACTCTCTCAATTGCTCAGCCATTTCAAGTTTTAACCTGAGTCCTAGACTCAGAACTCTGAACATAAGATTTCTGTGATGAATGTCAATAAATCAAAAGTAGGTTTGCAGCTCACAGATACACACCTGAACAGCACACTCAAGATTGCAACAGCACAGACATTTTGATGCAATAATTCAGAGCAAGAGGTGTCAGTTTTCAGATACTGTTAAATGAACAAAATATTGCAAGAGTGCTAATGTTTTAAGCATGCTTTTATTTTAAGTTTAAAAAAATTCTTTGTGTTTGTGTCCTTTATAAAAGTTTATATGTCCGCTACCTGGCATTACATTTTATGATACACATGGTCTGGCCCAACAAAGTCTCATTTACGTCAGATCTGGTCCTCATAACAAATGAGTTTGACACCCCTGGCGTAGCTTGCTAGACCTCACATGAGAGCTGAGACAGAGGAGGTGGCATCACCTGGCCCAGCCTGCTTGAGATGAAGCAGACACTGGCACCTGACCAGCCAACCATCACACTGGGCGAGACAGACATTTGTGCCAAGCCCCACGCAGATGACAACACCCAGATTGAGCCCCACACAAGGTGAGGTAAGCCATACAGCAGCACCCAGCCAAGCCAAGCTCTGTGCAAGGCAAGGCAAGGCAAATAGTAATACCAAACTGAGCCCCAGATAGGGCAAGGCAGATGGTGGCACCCAGCCCTGGGCAAGGCAAGGCAGATGATGGCACCTGGCCCAGCAAACCCCTGGGCAATGTGTAACACAGCAGACAGCAATGCCCAGCCCCATGCAAAGTGAGGCACGTGCCCACCTGGCCAAGCCCCATGCAAAGCAAAGCAGAGGGTGGAACCTGGCCTGGCCAAATTTGAGGCAAGGCAGAGGGCAGTGCCTGGCATGACTGAACCCTGTGCAAGGTGAAGCAAGGCAGTGCAAAGTACAGCAGTCAGCTGAGCCCCATATGAGCAGAGGCAAGGCAGAGGGTGGCACCTGGCTGAGCCCCATGTGAGGTAAAATAATGGGTAGTATCTGTCCAAGCCATGTGCAAGGTGAGGCGAGGCAGAGGGTGGCACCCAACCAAGCCTCATGTGAGGCAAGGCCAGGCAGAGGGTGGTGCCCAGCTAAGCCCTATGTCCAGGTGAGATGAGAAATGCAGGGCCCAGCCTACATAAGACAAGGTAAGCAGGGCCTGGCCTGCCTGAGATGAGGAAAGAAGCACCCAGCCAATTGGATAGGCAGGCTGCCTCTTCCTCCTTCCTTCCATCCCCTTTTGAAAGGGAGAGTCAGGGTCAGACAGAATGCCTCTTTCATGCTCCATCCCTCCTTTGGGAGTGAGGCCAGAGAAAGCTGGGGGGAGGGGCCTTTACCCAGGGTTTTTGACTCCTGATCTGTCCCTACTCACAGGATTGTTCTGAGGATAAAATGGAAGAGAGGAGAAGGTGCTTTGAACCCCTATTGTGGAGAAAGATGGGCTATAAATGAAGTAAATAATAAATGCAACTGAAGATGGAGGGGCATATAAAAGGTGGCTGGGTGGAAGGAGAGAGAGGATATGGGGGTTGGGCAGGTGGAACAAAGAGGGAAATAATGTGGGGAAGTTGAAACAGGGAAAATGGGTGCCCTTTGCAAATCCTCACAGCTTCTCCGCTGTATAACCGGGCCCACCCTGCAATTAGCACTGTGCAACAGGACCATAGTGTTGCTGAGTAGAAGGTGCCAGGGGTAGGGCAGGGTGGAAAACTGAAGAGGGGTAGAAGATAAAGGTAGGTTGGCTGCTGGATAGTAAGGTGAGGAAGCAGGAAAGGGGGAGAGGCTATGACAGCTTTCAAGGAAGAGAAACAGAAAAAAGTGGGGGAGAGGGAAATTCACCCTGCAAGTCCTTGCAGATTCCCACTTGTAATTACCTGTTTTTTAAAAAATGAAAACACCACACCTGTATCTATATATTGTCCTGTATCTATATATTGTCACATTTCTAACTTCTTTCTGTTAGGAAAATATATGGGAATTTGTCAAAATGAATGACTCTGTTCATTCCTCTAATTAATTAATTGAAATAGTTATACTGTACTGTTTGCCAAAGCCCTAGTCGTGTTGCATGCATTAAAATCATACAAATAAAAATAAAATAAAACAGCTATAGGAGGAATAATTATGCTTTTTTTTCCAGTGCAATTGTTCTATTATTTAAATATTCCTTCATTTTGCAAAACAGCCACTGGATAGCAAAAGGATATAAAGGTTTATATTCAATGTAAGCTTACCTGAAAACATTTGCATTCACACTTGGAATAGTAAATATTCCAGTGATGCCTATTGAACCATTGGGTTATAGATCTATAATATCCTGGGCTGTCAATCTTTTAGTTTTCAGAAGCACAAAATCCATTATAGAAATGCTATAATATATGAAAAAGATTAAAATCTTAAATTAAACTTTCCCTCCTCTACTGCCTAGAAGGATTTAGCACCCAGAAAGAAGGTTGGTGAATTTGACTTATAATCTACAGTTGATTTCATTGGAAAGTGTCTCAGACGGTCTTAGTGTTGATAGTGTTTCATCGAAAGCTTTGAATATTCACTATTATAAATATGTTTTTGTGACCTTCTTGAAGCCTAATTCTGTGCAATTAGGCGGAGCTAAGGCCATTGATTTTGAAGGATCTATGAAACCCCCTCCTACCATGAATTATTTGTATATTTAATCAATAAACAAGTATCTCTCTTTGCTTTCCCCATTCTTCCTCAATTTGTTTGAACTATACAAATTTTAAATGAAATAAAATGTAAGGATTAATTAAAATAAATTTATATTCATAAATTGTCTTCAGACATTCATAACATATGCATATATGAGATGTCAAGGGGTGGTAACTTTTTCTTCAGAAACAGTACATATTTCAGTGCTAGATGCTGGGGACCAGCAATAAGAAATGGCCATTATTGGGATCCTTTTTTGGACCTTTGGACATAAAAGGCTATATCTAGCTGGCTGTTCCTGTATATCTAGCTGGCTGCTCCCTGGACTAGGTGACCCAGCAATGCTTATTTTGTATTCTGAGGCACTTCAAGTATATAATAAACATTTGAAACATGTATGTGCTATATTCAGATCAGGGACACATGTATTTCTCTTTAGTGGAAATATACAAGTTCTACTCTGTGAAGGATTATTTGGTTAGCAGAGTGCTCAAGGCACATAACATAGCAGAGTCTATCTGGTTAGTGTGTGTGCTGACATGGAGCATCTATCTTTGCAAATCTAATATGAGTCCTTTATTGTAAGGAACTTCATTCTAGATAGGATAGAGTAGAGATAGGATTCTAATCTAGTCTAACTAGCTATGATGGATGCAGGAATCATGTCCTGCTCTCATGGTGCCAAGATGGAGAACAGCAGCACAGTATGGAAAGAAGGTGTCAGACCGGAAGGAAGGAAGATTCCCTGAGAGTAGCAATTTACATATCAAAGGGAGAGCATCAGAGTAATAGAAGCGAATGATGATCAGTATCCTGGCATTTCTATCTCTCTCGACTTTCTTATAGACCCTCTCTGAAGTCTGAGGCTAAGATACAGTGAAAAGTCCTTCACTTTGAACACTCTGTACGTTAATGATAGGCACAGATATAGGAAGTATGATTCTCTTAACACTTTTTGTGTTTGTATATATAATTACCTGGTATGAACTTGCACTCAGTCAGTGATGATTTTTCACTTGGTGGTGGAAAGTGCCATCAAGTCACAGTTGACTTACGGCAACCCCATAGGTTTTCAAGGCAAGAGACATTCAATGGTGGTTTGCCATTGCCTATCTCTGTGTAGTGGCCCTGAATTTCCTTAGTGGTCTCCTGACCCTTCTTAGCTTCTGAGATCTGATGAGATCAAACTAGCCTAGGCCATCTAGGTCAGGACTAATTTTTCACTTTCTCTTTTAAAACTTTTAGAATTTAAGTTTGGTCTGGGATGTATTTTACTATATTTAAACCTCTGTATCCTATGTTTGTATGTATCAATGGCCAGTGAGCAATCATTCCACTTGAACCCCACCTTCCCCGCAAAGCAAGCTCAGGGCGGCTCACATTCATTAAAACATATTGCATACTAAAATAACAATATCATTGGAAATGCAAGAAGCATGCTTATGCTCAACATTATTCTAAACTAGGAATAAGGCCTATTGTGGAAATAAATACAGTGGGCTCTAGAAAGAGGCTCTGAGAGAGTGCCCCAGCCTTGGGCACTCAGTGTCAATTTGCTGTGGTGACCTCAGCAGGATATAATGACACAGAGTCCACCATTTTCTCCAGGGGAAGATCTCTACCATCTGAAGAGCAGTTTTAATTCAGCATGATCCCCATCCCTCCCCTAGTGACTGGCAACAATGGTTCCCCATGAGGGAACGGGTGGTTTGAAGGGTGGAGTATATGGCATTGAACCTGTCTGAGGTCCCACTCCTGCTGAAACCTCTCCTTCTCCAGGGTCCACCCCTCAAATCTCCAGGAATTTCCCAACCTGGAGTTGGCAACCCTACCTTCCAGCCAACTGTCAATGTATCATTATCTGCCCCCTGGCTTCAGTTTTCCATCTCCTCCCCCCTAGAGAACAGTTGTAATTCTAAGTTGCAAGTTTCCATTCCCCCCCACAGCTTCCACCTTGCTCTGAAGCCCTGACTGCTATATCACATTGGCTGTCATGAAGGTTCCATCTCAGCAGGGTATAAGGACATAGAGCCCACCATTTTCTCCAGGAGAACTGATCTCTGCCATCTGGAAAGCACTTGTAATTCTGAGTGAGTTCCATCCCTCGCCTGGAGATTAACAACCATACTTCCCCTGGAGGAAAAGTAATCTTTCTCTGCAATGGGGACCGAAGCAGCTGACATCATTCTCCTCTCCCCCTTTTTGACTTGCACAACAACCCTGTGAGGTAGGTTAGGCTTAAAGTCTGTGACTGGCCCAAAATCACCCACTCAGCAAGAACCTGGGTCTAGCAGATCCTGCTCTGAAGCACTGACTGCTACGCCTAGGGTAGCCAGCCTCCAAGTGGAGCCTGAGGATCGCCAGGTATTACAATTGAACTCCAGACAACAGATCTTCCCTCCTCCCTTGGAGAAAATGACTGCTTTGAAGGGTGGCCTCTATGGCATTCTGTTCAGCTGGCCCCAATGAGTTTTCTCCCAGTGCCCAACATAGGTGTGGAAAGGGGCTTTCAGAGAAGCAAGCTTGGTTGCCTAGCAACGGGCACTAAGCAGGAGAAAGAGCCTGAGGAATTTCACACAGCCAATATGTTCCATTTCAGGAACTCTTCAGTGACGGTTTTTGTCAGGCATTTCACACAGAACCGTATTAGTACCGGTTCCCTAATGGAACATATTGGCCCATTCACACAGAAACGTGCCTCTCCTGTTGGGGAAGCGTTCCTGAGCCGGTTTACCTTGAAACCTCTTCCCAAGCGTTCTTCAGTTCTTTGTACCAGTCCTGAAGCGCTATGGGGTGCTGTGTAAAATGCCCCCTGTTTCTGACAGTTTATTCTGACTGTTTATTCTGGGCACGCTAGCAGTGTGCGGTGAAGGGGTTATGCTGATAGTCCATTGTCTTTTCACTGACAGAAGCAGGCCACTGAGGAGTCAGTTAGACCCACCTGGCAGTGGGTAGAGGAGAAGAGTGGACCCAGCACCCAGTCAGTCCTTCCCCTTCGCTGGCTCCCTCCAGAATGAGGCCGAGACGCTGGCCAGTGGCTCTGTGGGTGGGATTGAGGCAAAGCAGGGAGAGAATGCAGCCAGTGGCCAGGGACCCTCTTTTGAGTGACAGTCCATCCAGCCAACTGATTTTGGCGCCCCATGGAATCTTGCCCCATGGAATCTTGAAAATGGCTTTATATAATAGGAAAGATTGTATTGCAAATATTTTGCATTTATACACTCTCACAAATTCTTTCTAGTAGTTGTACTTATCCTGTAGCCCCATTTGCCTAGCCCACCTAACAGATAAGAATGATATTAGCTAGGGTAGGGAAGGGAAGCTGCATGGCTGTCTAATATTCTGGGTTTGCTCAGATGAAAGCACTACATATACCTGAAACATAGTTGATTTTAAATAATTTGCAACCTACCTCTTATGATGCTGGCGTATGTATTCCCCACAATCCAGTAAACTGTTGCTATGCTAAATGCCATCAACTGTGCAAACACAAAACCACTTGAAATACTGTTAATTTTAAATTGAGAATAAATCATCAGTGTGAGCAGTTGACTCAAGAGAAAAGTATTATGAGCAATGTAAGTTTGATTTTGGAAGGTTTCTTTGTGAATATTGAAGTGTTACTAGAAATAATGTAATGGCCCAGCTTGTGGTCTTAACTACATGAAAAAGATAAGATGGTCCAGTGAAGACAGCTTCTCCTTGCAAAATCTCCAAAATAGGATGAAGGATTATGAACTTGCTTCTATTTCTCAACTCAGAAAGAAGACCTTTTAGATATATTGCTGGAGGGCAAGCAGGTGGCATTGTTTGGAGGAAGAATGTAGTTTTGCAGAAGTGCAATGATAGCTTAATTATGGAGAGAAATTGAGGTAACTAATGCTGCAGAATATGGTGGTAAAATGTAGAGCATCACAAAGAGATGATGGTAACTGCAGTATGACATAAACATTTTACATTGCAATCCAAAGAAGAAGAGCAAATTTCTCAGTACCTGTGATGGGAGGCAGTCGTAGGGAGAGGGCCTTGGCCTTTATGCCCTGTTTGTTTGGCCCTCCTGGGCAACTGGATAGCCACTGTGTGAAACAGGATGCTGAGCTGATGGACCAGTGGTCTGATCCAGCAGGATCTCCTTATGTTCTTCTAGCTTTAATAGACTTAGTTGTGTGTAACTCTGTTTAGGATTGCACTGTTATACAAGGGCATAGACTTTGCAGTTTCCAAAGGGAGGAGGCAAAGAGCTAAACCTGGTCCAGGCCCACACTTAAGTGATCTATATTATATTATATGAATATGAAATTATTTATATTTTCAAAAACATATGCTATCAACAATTAATTGTTGTTTTATAAATATAGCTTTCATTAGTAAAAGCCAGAATCTCAGTCAAAGAAAAAGGACTCTGTCAGGGGTGTAGACTTTCCATTCTCTCAGGAAGGCGGGGGCTCTCTCGTGCATGCGCAAAGTGTGTGCCGCCGCTGGGACGATGTCCCCACCGCTGCCTCTCCCCCCCGCCTGGCTCCCACGCACCCCTCAGAGGGAGGGAGTGGGTGCGAGGGAGCTGAGCGGGGGAGCTCTTGCGGCAGCAGTGGTGGCCGAGGAGGCTTGCAGCAGGCGGGGAGGCACGGTGTCCTCACCACCACTGCCACCACCGGGACAATGTTCCCACCGCAGCCAGAGCCACCGCCACGGCTGAGGCGATGTCCCTGCCACCAGAGCCGCCGCGCCACCACTCTCCGGGAGGGAGGGAGGCAGGGAGGAGTGGGTGGGGAGAGCGGCTTTGGCAGTGGCGGGAAGGCGGCGGGAAGGCACAGCGGCGGGCACTCCATTTTGCCAGGGGGGCTCAGTCTCCCCCAGGAAATTTCAGGGGTGGCTCAAGCCCCCTTGTAGTTTACACCTGTGGACTCTGTGAGAGGAAAGATGTCATGAATTTCTTCACTGAGACAATTTGAGCAAATATTTCATTCATGTATGAAAGGAAATGCTTCCTCCCCCTCTCTCATTACCTTACAACCACCCAATGAAGCTGGTTAGTTCTGAGAATCTGACAGGCTGAAGGTCACATAGTGTGCTTTGTGGCTAAGAAGGAATTTGGGCTCCCCAGTCTTAGGCTAGCACTTTAACAACTTCACCACTTGTATGCTGGATACTCAATATAAATCTCCAAATGCATCTCAGAATGCACAGTAAATCCACAGTAAACACTGGCTCCTCTGATACCTAACCTGAAATTATGGGAGCCTTTGTTTGGTTGAAGTAGAGTCCAGGACTGCAGAATCACCTCACTTTGTATGTTTGGTGAACCAACTTTTATCTCCTCCCCCTCATGCACAGAGACAAAAAAAAGCTATTCCCATATCTTCCATTTCTTTACCTCTAAAGGTGCAAGTCTTGGGATACCAAAATTACCTTAACTCCCAGCATTTGAGCCCCTGGCCTAAGCCCCCCCCCACACACACACACTTAGCTAAAGACAAATATTCTCATTCCCTCAATTTCTTTTTTTCTAAATCTGCAAGACCCAGGATACCAAAATCACCTTAACTTCTAGTACATTTTGTGTTTCGATGATACACAAATTGAAAGTAGGGGTTTTGGCAGAGGGGAGCCAAAGTCCCAGAGAAAGAAAAGCACAGTTGGCAACCTCTGTGTGAGTGGAGAGGATAAGTCTGCACTGCCTAAGCAGCTTCATGATGCTACCTGGTAGCTCAAGGGGACATAGCCCCCTCCAGGAAATCCCAGGGGGGTCTTGAGCCCCACTGCCCCCCCCCCATATTTTACACCCCTGCTGTCAGAAGTTTCTGGTTGGAACCTACCAATGTAATCAACTAAGTTCAGGGCCTTTCTCTAGCACCAACAAACCTTCCTACAGGCCTGAGAAGTGCTCTGCACTGAGATGAGCGGAGTGGTAAGATCCAGCCCATTTTTTCCTGGAAATGTTGGTGTGAAGGTACAGTTTTATAAATGCCCTGACAAAAGTGAAAATGATACCTGGCTTTCAAAGGCTAAAATTATAAGGGAGTTCAACCCAACCCAGGCCTGAGAGAAATAAACAGTGTTGCAAAGGGATAGGTTTTGCAGCCAGTCACTTCAGTTTTATCCCTGAAAACGGCAAATGAGATTAAGCCATATGTCTCACAGCAGATACTCTGGGCAGTTTGGCTCTTCTTTGTCAATTTAGTTTTATTTTCCAAGAGAGTTTACTTTTTCTATGAATGACTCTTCAGTTATGCATTCAATACATCATATTGAAATACTGTATTTCTCCCTTTTACATTCAGAGGTCACCCTTTATAATAAGGGTTGGCAGTGATTCTCCCATTGAGACAGTTGTTTTAATTGATATTGTCTCCAAGAATAAAATTGCTTTTTATTAATCAAGTTTTGATGAGAGGCTAGTTGGCCACAAGTCTATGGAAAGAGGCTACATTTTGACGTTCGATCCTCTGGTCTTCCATAATAAATTTAGATCACATAATCGCCCATAGGATTAATTATGGGCAACCTATCCATGGAGTCTCCTATTATTTTAATGATGATGTTTCATTGGCAGTGATGTGTCCAAATTCCATAACTTTATGGATGTAATAATTCAAAACTTCTGTCTTAACTAAATGGCAAGGTGTCCAAGCAGTGCTTAAAGTGATAAATTAAGAAAAGTAGATACTTGACTTACCTGAATCATGGAAAATAAGGCTTTATTTTTTAAAAGAGAAAGGCATGGTGAGTCAGTGCATTGTCCTTTATCCATATGGTGCAGTGGACTAACTACGTATGTATGCACAGATCTAGCAGCATATATGTATTTATGTAGATGCCATTTCATAAGATTCTGTCTCATTCTGTCAAAACTTGGACAGAACCAGGGGTTTCCAGGGTTTACCCACCCCTCTAATGTTCCTGCTTGTATCTCTTTAATTTTTCCCATGCAGGTATTCATTTATTTATCATGTGGCATCCCATACAGGTAAATTGTTGCTATTAACCTGTGGTGGAAAAAGTAAAACACTGTCTTTGAGGGCTACAGAACATGACCGTCCACCCCAACACTCAGTGGCCAGAGCTTAATTCCACAGGGGGCATACGTTAGCACCTCAAGGAATCCTTACTATATATGGTCTCTCCTGTATGGCCATGATGGGCATTTTACAAATGTGTGTGTGCGTGCAGCTTGATCTTCTTGCAGCGCAGGGGAAGTGAATTCCTATATGCTGCAATTGACCCCACCTGTGCATTCACAAAGGCACACATGCAAGCAGTACAAATGGCCTGTCTATGCCCTCCCTCTAACTGCCTTGAGCCATTAGCCTGTTCCCAATACAAGTCATATATGCCCCATCCAATTCCTCCTCTCTGTTTAGTTCAAGCTATATTTGCCCTGGAGCACAAGTAACTTTACAGTGAGGTGCAAAAGAATATTGAATGAGGACATGGAGTGTGTACATAGGCCTCCCATTTCTCTTCACAACCAGTTATATGTAATACAACCTATTCAAAGCAATCCATCTCACTTTCCTAACATTTTGTCTCACACTAGAATGACCAAAACCCAGATTCTAGGGCAGAATTATGCTGACTGATTTGACTTTTTTGAGATCTCCATTGAGTTTAGTGTGATAAAGTGTTGGTGTGCTTTGGGGACATTCACATCAATTATGGGTAGAGAATAGATATGAAAAGGACCTGGACCTCTTCCTTCTTGTCAGACTGAATGGACCTTTAGATATTTGTGTAAGACTGGAATGAAAAAGTTGAATGAAGGAAGGAAACTTAATTTTCCTGATAAGTGGTTGAAATAGAAACTTAGAGCAGCTTAGAACAGCTTAGAGGCAAACTGGTTTATTCGGTATTTGAAGATAACAGCCAACCGCATACTCCAATTAATACAACTTAGTAAACCTAATGAAGCTGGTTTATGGTCACAAAAGATCATGCACAATTTATATCTTAAACTGTCACACTTCCTGCTATGTACTAATACAGCTAAAGGCTGTCCTGGAGATTCAATTTAAAGTATAATGAGTGTGCCCATTTGTAGTGGGACTTCCAGATGTTCCAGATGTGCCTTACCATTGGAGGTAGAACAATGTTTGGATCCTCTCTCAACTGTCAGAACTTAAAAGATCTTCAGGCCTAGGAGGAAGTTGCTAGGGTCATTCCAGGTTCACTAACATGGACAATTATTAAAGTATTCAGAATGGTAGGGAAGGAAGACGTTAATACAAGTGCTGGAGGATTTTATAGCTGAAAAATAGGATCTGAATCCAATACATACCTAAATAAGATAGTACTTCTGCTGTGAGGTTGGCCTATATATTCCATCACTTAAGCCACAATAGTTTGAAATGGGGAAAATGCACTTTTGCTTCATCTAGTACTTTCATTAATGCCACAGTAAATGCTGTGTGAAATCTGAATGTGCCCGTGATGAGCAGCACAATTCTCAGGAACATTTCCAAAGCTAAATTACACTGACAATAACTGCATGAATCTGATCCTGTTGGTAGAAAATTCAACTTGACAGAAACTTCTTGTTTAGTTTCCCAAATAAATACACCCTTAAATTTATCTTTAGGTCTTCTGTGTGATATAGGTTCAGAAACAAAGTGATGGCAACTAACCTCAGACCATCTCCATGCTTCACGCTAACCCTAAACCATCCATTCTATATAGAACTATTCCAGATAACTTTTCTACACCATATGCCCCATTGTAGTTGCTGGAGTACAGTAACTGCACTGTGCCAGAGTAAAAGGCTTTTAGATGGGATGATCCTGGCTGACTTGCATAGCTTGTAGTAGAAGATAATATTTATCTGAATATTTTGTATTAATGAAAATCAGCTGATTTCTGTAAGTACTTACATCAGACTACTTTCTATAAGTGGAAGTGAATACACACAAAACCATCCATATATACTGGCCTTGTGAACAACATACATAGCTATGTTTTTAATCCTATATTGTGATATTAAGCCTACATGTCAAAAAATTAATCAAGTACAGGAACAGTATAACTGAACTGAAAGCTCTGAAATACAACAGAAGTGATCCTAGAGTGCTATGGTTTTGCAGGATTTCAAATTAAATTAATTGCTTTTTACCGAGTTGTATAGTTTCTTGGTGTTGCCCTGCAAGGCGCTTATGCGCCCTTATAGACATAAAGTCTATAAGTGTTAATAATAGACTGTGTTGCTGAATGTGTAAGAGGGACTGAGATGCAATGTGACCAGATTGTGATGCCAGCTGTACACAGATGCCAGCCGACACTTGAGACAATATGCCAGTGGTTCCCAAGGTCGCCAGCTCCCAAAGACATTCCTTAACACAAATACACAGAAACAGCCACTCGCCATTGTGGTTTGAACATGTGCTTCCAGATGCCATTAGCGAAGCTCTTCTTCATCACGCAGGCAAACCTCCCCCCCTCTTTGCTACGAAGGGACAAAAGACTCTTTCCCACCTTCCGTAGACAACGGACTTGGCCAGCCAGAAACTGGTTCTGCAGCTCTGAGAGCAGTAAGCTCATCAACACCACAATAGAGCTAGCCGATGAGTCATTCCAACCCTCCGGGTATCTCTGTCACGATCAGGTAGAGTGTAACATTGCCCAACCCCTTAAGCCCCTCTGCTCTAGTGGACAGGACTTTTGGGGTGGACCATCAAGGGGTGCTCTCAAGGAGGTGTCCAGTCAAGCCCTCCCCCAGAGCCCCCTAATACAAGAGGACACCCAGCAACATGTTCTCTCTCTAGCTTCTACTATCTCTTACCCTAGCCTACCTCCACGGCTCTTGGTTGCACAGCCAGAGTCTCCACATGTCACTGTGGGTTCAGGACACGATTCCTAATCCCCTCATAGCCTCCCTTTATTTTTCCAGCGGGAACTCAACATCTCTCTGGACAGGTAATTATTGCCCACAATGGATACCAATGATATTCCTGCTTATGTGAATGTCTTTGCCCTATCTTTATTTCTTAGGCTCTGTGTAGGTGTGTGAGTGAATCTATATTGTTTGTTTGTGCAAGAAGCTTTTCAGGAAAGAAACTATTTTATTACTGAAGCCAGCCTCCTTATTAATTTCTGGTGCTTCTGGAAGAGGTGGGGCCTCTGTATATATTGGTGGTGACCCCTTTTGCCTATTGCCGTATTATTAATAAGCTATAATTCCCCTATATTATTGAGAAATCAAGGCAATTTGGCTAACACTGGATGATCAGTCTCTAAAACAGAACTGTTTACTTTTTACCCATGCTTTCTTATTTATTTTTCTTTATGAGACACCTTAGCTTTAAAGTAAATCTGCAAATTCTTCTTCACAAAATTGCTCATTATTCATTGTCCAAATGCAGAGGAAAAAGAGGGGGACACCCACACATCCCAATATGTAATTTGATTGACTTGTCCTGTTGCAGAGTCTGTGCCTACTGTGAAATGAAGTCATGGAGGAAAAAGTGGAATAATTTAACTTTTTTATTTGTAAAGATAATCAGGGTTTTCTGATTACATCTTAACTTCATAAATGTTAAATAACCTATCAGCATCTAGTTGTTGTAAATTATGAAAAGGAGTATTGCTGGGAATATTAACCAACTAAATCCTTGTTCTTTAGTGAACATGAAAATGCGTTATGGCAGGTTGTCATTGTGCTCACGGTAACTTTGACACCAAATAACAAAACTGCCATTTGCACTTAGGGTAAATTGGTTGACTTGTGCTTTTACTGTTCCTTTTATTCTGACACAAATTTATGAATTCTGGAACTAACCAAGTCGTGTGGTCTCCCAGCCGACTTTAACAAATCTGCCCATTTCATTCCATTCACTCTTCAAAACATCACTGTAGTAGTTTCAGACTTGAAACAGATATTTTTAAACCTGTGAGCTATTCTGACTTCCACTTTTCCTATGAACATTTACTTCTCTCATTTTCAAAGGTATCAGTGACTGAAGCAGATATGCTATAACAGCATAAGGCAAGTTTAGTAAATAGGGGTGTGCATTTGGATCTATCAGAGCCAAAAATATACCCGAAAAATAATGTATTGATATATTTTGGCCTCCTAAGTATATCCAGGTTTTCTTGGGAAAAGTGGTGGTGGTGGGGAATTCCCAAGAAAATCCCAAATATATTCAGGAATTTTGAGTAGATCTGGAAACAGTGGAGAGGCAGGCACAGATTTCTCCTACCCAGGCCCATAGCCATGATTTTGTGGCTTGTGGGGCAAATTTTTTTCTAGTGGGGCTGAATTTCTCAGAGCAGAAAGAAAAGCCAGAATTCTGATTATTATGACTCAGCTACTTTTCTCTCTTTGAGTCTTCTCAAGCTGTCTATTCTACACAGGTGTTCTTATACTAGCAGTCACCCTTAGCCTATTAACCATTTAGCTAAAAGAAAGCTGTTACCAGGAAAGAGCTCTAAACTGCAAGCTGTCAACCACTTTAGATGACAGTTCTTAGCTACTGCAAGTTAATCACTTTTGCCAGCCTGAGTAACAGCTCTGATAACAAGCCAGGAGGTGGGAGTGATGACCTCTATAGTCAAGACAGCTAACACTTAGGCAGAAAAACTCTCTTAAAGGAAACCAGTTTCTTGACACAGAGTTAGAAAGGATCCTAGAGGTCATCTATTCCAACCCCCTTGCTCAGTGCAGGAATTGGTTAACTACAGCACCTCACTCTGCTTAAAGGAGTGCATGCCTTTAAAAAAATGTTTTAAATGATTGCAAAAAAGCATTTACAAGAGAAATTCTTGTGGGGCTGTGCCTTTAAGAAGGGGAGTGGAGCTCCCCAAAGACTCACTGTAGCTGTGAACCTGGTCACACCTTTCAGCTGTTTGTCAGGCAGGCGTATACAGTCCCTTTAAACTTGGCTGTGGCTGGCTTCTCCTGCAGCCCAGTTTAAACTAGGCTGCAAGAGAAGCCAGCCCAAGATCAGCTGGGTTGGTGGGGAGTTGAGAGCTCCCCGCTGGCGCAGCTCTGTGCTGCCTTCTCCTGCCGCCCAAATTTAAACCAGGCAGCAGGAGAGGGCAGCCCAGGCGGGAGCTCTCAACTTCCCCACCAACCCAGATGATTTTGGGCTGGCTTCTCTTCCAGCCTCATTTAAACTTAGCGGCAGGAGAGGGCAGCCCAGCCGCAATTGCTGTGCCTGCGGGGAGCCAATCACTACCTGCAGGTGCAGCTCTGCACTGCCTTCTCCTGCCGCCTGGTTTAAACTGGGTGGCAGGAGAGTGTAGCCCAGCCAGGATTGCTGTCTCTGTGGGGAGCTGATAGCTCCCTACACGTGCAGTTCTGCTCTGCCTTCTCCTGTCATCGGGTTTAAACTGGGTTTCAGGAGAAGCCAAGCCAGCCCCAGGATCGGACTGGTATTTTTTTACCTGCATTTTTCAATTTGGGTTTATAGGACCCCCAAAAATTCAGGATTTCCTAACAATCCTGGATCCGAATACTGGTATATGGATCTGAGATTTTTCAGGAATCCTGAATTTTTTTCAGGTCCAGTAGATCCAAACTGAAAAATACCAGTAAAAAAAAAATTGCACACCCCTATGTAGATATGTAGTAATAGTGTTCCAAGGAAAGCCACATTAATTTTCAGTGCATTGTTTTTGACATGTTTTGTGTAACATATTGTACTTTCTTCCTGAGTAGATTCTTTCAAGGCAGTCTGCTCATTTGTATCTATGTACATCTTAGGATTTTTAGTGCCACCCTTAGACACTTTTTGCTCATGAAGTGAAGTCTGACTGTACCTATCACATTTTTATTCTGCCACTACTCCAAGAAGCTCAAGGTGGTATACACTATTGTCTTCAACTCAATTTTATCCTTACAACAAAACAGTGAGGCTGGTTAGCTTGAGAAGAGTTACTGACCCAAGGTCTCCAAGTTGGTTTCACAGGTAGATATGTGAATGCTGGTCTCCTCAGCTTAGTCTAACATGAATATACCACACTGGCATTGACAACTTATTTTAAATAACTTCCCAAGGAAGCCTGGATCCAGCAACATGGCACCTCCTTTGGAATCTGTCGTCTAAAGTGTCTGATGCTTCTGGATTCATAGTAGAACTGGCAGGTAGATTCCTCATCTGAGAAGCCTACTCACTGCCCCAGTCTTTCCCTGTCAGCCCAAACAGCTTCCTAAGACTGCAGTGATGATACACCAGATATTTTTGTGATGATGCCCATGCTGTCCTGAGTTTCTTCAGAAAGATCATGATACCAATGTTGATGTGTGGAAATGTGGATTCTCTGGCCATGTTGTCTCATACTCTGGTCAACTGGTTGAAAGCTCAGGTCATGATGGAGTGTGCTTAGAGAATAGCAATAGTTGGGTGTCAAGGCAGCATGGCGGTGTAGTTCAGGCCTCTTATGGCAGCTGTTCTTTACCTTGCTTTTCATTGGTGGAAAGAAAGAATATGGTCCATAAGAATGAAAAGCCCTAAATACATTAATATAACTTGGGTATTTAAAAATTACAAGCTGCCACACTGGTTCAGCAAAACAGATCTGAAAACGTTAGTAGTAAAATACACAGCTGAACATAGGTCTTATCCTGTAAGTGGAGGTGGTGAGTAGGACTGTGGTCACATGGCAAGCTTACTGTGATTTGTTCCCACTGTAGATTTGATTGGGGGTAATTTTTAGCAGGTTCAGACGATTACACATCTCTTGCCCAACCGCTTGCATTGTGCAATGAGGCTCCAGGCATTCCAGACAGCCATGCAAATAAAAAATTTTAAAGAAAATTTTGCCACGCCACAAAGTATATATAGTTAAGGCTTTCTGTTCTGCCTTGAGCCACTATTGTTGGTGCGAGAGATGGAAATCTGCAAAAGGAAAAAAGACTCACAAAGAATTATAGCCGCCACCACTTTCCCATCCTCTAGTTTAGACCTGATGAAGCATCATATTATCCAGAAAGAGTCAACTGAGATAGAGTAATAAAGTCAAACTCTGTCCAAGTCTTGGGCAAGGAAGCTAGGTCCATGGTTTCTTCTGAAAGCAGTTCATGTATTGCTAAGATCATATTCCTAATGAACTTGATATTTCACAACATCAAGATAGGAGACGGGCCATGGCTCAGTGGTAGAGTATCTGCTTGGCATACAGGTCTCAGGTTCAATCCCTGGCATCTCCAGTTAAAAGAAACAGAGAGTAGGTAATGTCTGCTTGAGACCCTGGAGAGCTGCTGCCAGTCTGAGTAGACAATATTGGCTTTGATGGACCAGGGGTCTAATTCAGTATAAGGTGGCTTCATGTGTTCAAGAATGAATCAGAAGGTACCACTGAGAGCATCTCTACCCATATGCCTTTAGATGAGCCAGAGAGTTGGCAAGCAGTGAGTATGACATCTCCCTGCTTATCTCCCACAACCTACATCCCTTCCACTCTCACACCTCTCATGCACCACCTCAGTATCCTGAGACCTGTAGCAACAATTGGCCAATCTCTACTTGTGCTACAGAGTAACAGAATACTAGGTACCAAATATAACAACCCTCTCTTACAGACCCTACAATGCACCACTCCAGATCGGCTGCTCTTCTCTTGAAAGAGCTGAAAAAGAACTCCCCCCCCCCCAAAGCTGGAGGGATGGTACTAATGACTGAAGAAAACTAATTTTTGTATCCTACAGATTGATAGAGTTACGAGGGCAGTATAGCCCAATCTTGTCAGATCTCAGAAGCTATGCAGAGTTGGTTATATTGCCAAGTACACACACCATTCTCATGTCATCTGTTAATGGCGCACTTGGAATTCGGGGCAGTTGGAGTATTTCCAGTTGATTTGCATGTGCATGCTAATCATTTGATTTCTCATTACTTGATGACATATCTTTGATTGATTTCAGCCAACAGTGTGATAGTCATTCATTGATAAGAATTGTGTTTCAGTTGGTATTGGAAGTTATAAAAGTTCTGCCTGGGGAGATAAATCTCTGATGGCTGATTTACAAATGCAAATGATTTTGAAGTGCTGAACACACAAGTGTAAATGTGATGCAAATATTAGAAAACATGTTTTAAATGTTGTGCATCTGATACGTACAGAGCTCCCATGTATGCCAGAAACCCCCAAATCAAAAATGTTGCATCTGTTCTACAGCAAATATCCTGTGCAATTTTGTCTGTTTTACAACAGGATCGTTTAAGGCAAATGTGCCTCTGAAATACAACATATTACTAAATGCTGGCAGTATCTCACCCCTTATAAATTCAGTTGGGCAGCCAAATTTTGCTCTTTTGAATGGTCTGGATCCATACACGCAATATGAGATAAGGATACAAGCCTGCCAGGATGGTAAGACATTAAGTAATTCTCTTTTGTGATCAGCAGGCAGTGCAGTTTTGCAAAATAGATTCTGTTCAGCAAAACAGATAACATCTTATTTCAAAATTGAAGTGAAATGTTTACCTAGTAAAAGCAAAGCCTGGCACTGAGTGGTGCATTTTACATTTCTCCATATTATATCATGAATATTTTAAAAGAAAATTTAAAACGTTAGCATTTGGGGGAACATACTTCTTTTTATCAAATGCATTATGAAAAGCATAAAACTGAGTTAGTTTTTTTTCCAAATGTCCTAGAATGGTAGGATGATATCCATGCCATTACATCAGCTATTTTATTGTTTTCTTATTCAGTTTTACAAGGAATGTCTGAAACTTGATCCAAAGGAACCTGTTAATAAGGTATATATGACTTGCACTGGTGTAAGTCCACAAAAACTACTGATATTGAACTTCAGGATCCTGACCTGTTGGAAATTATAGGGAAATAGCATCGATCCTATTGGGGGAACAATTGAAGAAGAGTGGTTTTGAAAGCTTAGGTTATTATTCCATATGTGAATATCTGAAGAAGTGAGCAGTGACTCACAAAAGCCCATACCCTTGTCTCACAAAAGCTCATACCATACCATAAATTGTGTTACTCTTTAAGGTGCTACTAGACTCTTGTTCTTTTCTACTAATCCAAATGTGTTCTTTCCAGAATTTTTCAGCTCTATCTTGAGTGTAATTTTTAGCTCCTTCAATTTTTGTCTTAATGCTAAAAGACTATATCAGTGATCAGAGTATTAATTGGTGTATTTCTACATAGACCATAATCTGAGAAGAAATAGAAAAAAGACAATAATATATACTTTACATATATAAAAAGACTATATAAATTCCAAAGACTTTTCACTTAGTTGTGTTTGTGGTTTATCTTTTTTAATATCATGCCATGTGTATGGTGTCAATGAACCTTGTACATTTGCATTAAGAAATGTATGCTGATTTCAGTTCATTGAACAATATTTTGTTTTACTCCAGTTGGCTGTGGAGTTGGTGAACGGGCGTATGCACGGACTGCTGAAGCACCCCCTAAGGAATTGAGTCCACCTATAGTTATAGCCACTGGATCAACATCTATTGAAGTAAAATGGTTGCCACCTAAGAAATCCAATGGAATAATCAGAAACTACTTTGTTTACAGGTAGATCTTATGACATGTTCATTTTTCTTGCCAGGTTCAAGCAAATATTCCTTGTTCAGTCAGTTGTAGCCAAATAGTTGAGACTTGTACTAAGGTCCATGAATGTTTACATCATCTTCCCATGTAGGTAAGCTGGATAGCATGAGATGGAAAAGGTTGTGCAGCCATCTTGGTCCAAGCAAAATCAAAACCAAGAACAAAATCCATGTAACTACTTTTATTGGACAAAAATATATTAGCACAAAAATCTGTGCAAGAATACTTTGTCAGGCTTGATGTTACAAAATTCAAAAAGATAAAATTTTGTATTTTGCGTGGATAGCATAAGAAACATTCCTGCCAGTGCTACTAGGTTCCAGGAATTGGTAAAATAAAACATCAATGTCCGTGTTCATAGGCAACGGGTCTCTGAGGCCTATTGATGGGGAGGTGGGGTGAGCAGGGTTGGTTTGTGACAGAAACTGTGATTGTGGACTTCCTGGAAATACTTAGGTGATCACTATGGGAAACGATACTTGTCTAGATGGACCAGTCCAAAAGAACTCAAGTTGTTGAGGTGTAACCAGTAGTAAGGACCTGTGTGGACAGAGTATTTAAACATTTTTCCCAGCCACATCGAGCCCTGTGGTGGTAGGAAAATATCAAAAGAAGCCTCTAAATTGGTTCTTATTCAGCCTTATTGAAATAAGTAGGAGAAAGAGCCTTTTCATATTAGCATAAGTCCTATGATTGAAGGAACTGCAAGTTGGCTTCTGTATGTGCACTGGGACTCTCCCTTACCATGGAAGTCTCCTGTATTAATCTGCAAAAGCTGCTTATGAAGCTCAGTGCCTTACTTGTGTGCCATGCAATGTAGTAAAAAATTTCCATTCATGGGCTTCTTTGGATCCCAGCCACCTATATTATATTGTACTTGTGGCAATGATACTAACTTCTGATAATGACTGGCTGACCCAATCTGATATTTTCAGTTGTTCAGAGAGTAAAGTGGAAGCTATCAATTCAGTTGGGATTAGAACCGTATGTGGGTGAAGGCTATGGGAAGAAAACCCAGGTAGTAGGAGAGCTAAGGGACTGAGAAACCAGAGGCAAGAATGAAGGGGAGGGTATAGAGGAGAGAATATCATAAAATCCTATTTAGGCAGATTTCACAATTGAAATCTTTGCCAGTAGGTTTTCCGGGGGGGGGGGGGTTGTGCTGTGGGGTGATCTGGCACCTAGGTGACTGCAGGAGTCAGCAACTCTATGAGCTCCCACTCTTCAAAAACTGTGGGGGGAAAGCAGACTCCATCTCCTTCCTCTGAAGCCAAGAATCCCTCACCTCCCCCCAATTCCTAGAAAACCATGTAACATCTTTATTTTACCCAGATAGCTTCATCTTGCCCTTTGTCCTTACGAAAGGACTCGTGAACCCCCAGCAGTCCCCAGACCCCAGTTTGAGAAACACTGGTCCAAGATGTGGCTTCACTCTGCTGGTTTTGTAAATAAGGCTGATGATTTCAGCTGCAATTTCAACTGCAGGAATAGAAAGGGAAAACAGGAAATATAATGCAGAAAGTGGAAAATATGGTAAATTGAATTTGACAGCATTTGATGGCATTTGATTATTCTAGTCACAGCCAAACAATGATATAAAGAGTAATATGAAACAGAATGTGTTACTGCCTAGCAGACTCGAAAGCAATAAACCTTCCTCCAATGTGACACAATCACTTCACAATCATAATTGTAGCCTGTTTGATACCTATGAGTACAGCAGAAGGGCACTGACTGACATAGATACATTTTGTTTTTTATTTAAAGTGAAATGAAAATGGCGCACTGGGGCTCCAGATACAATCGTTATATTCACCTACATAGGCATGAATCACTTGGCAGTTATTTCAGCTGAAGTTTAAATGTGCTTAGACAACAACAATATCACATCATTCTCAGATAGCTGTGAAAAAAATCAGAAATTTGTAAGGACAGAAATGGGATGTGAGCACGCAGTTCTTTTTTTTCATGCAATACCCATGCCTAGCCCTACACTGTTATAGAAACAAGCTTGCAGTATTTCTAGGGGATGTTATGGTATGTAATTTCTTTTCATCATTTGCTGCCATTGCCTTGCTGTTGTTTGTACACCAACTTAAATTTATTTAACCCACAAGTGAGTAAGGCAGCTTTTCATTAAAATTGAATGATTTAGAGTTATCAGCTATTCTCTCTGAGGATTCCCTGTCCCTGTCTCTCCCAAACCTTTGCTTAGCAAACCCAAATTCTTTACTGGAATAAAATTAAAAATAGGCAAAAAATAATTATACTTACTTGATTTGCTTTCTTTTTCATAGGGTTGGCCTTCTGGTTTGGAAACCAAACCTTCTGGTTTGGAAAAATAGCTGGAGACTTTGGTGGTGGATCCAGGAGAGGGTGGGGTTTGCAGAGGTTTGGATAGTACATAGTACAATGCCATGGAGTCTCCCCTTCAAAGCAACCATTTTCTAGGGGAGCTGATCTCTGTAAGCTGGAAATTAGTTGTAAAAGTGGGAGATCCCCAGGCCCCACCAGGAGGCTGGCAACTCTACCTTTTCTATTTGTAATGTCTGATTTCTGTAGAACTGAGTGGTGGAGGCTGTCAAATACTAACAGTATAATGCTAAGAACAGTTTCCTAGGAGATTGCCTAAGACCCAAGTAGAATTTTGAGTAGACAGTCTTATGATGGCACTGTCAGTAAGGGGTGTAAAGTTGGAATTAAATGCAGTTTAAACAATTGGTTTGAAGCAATTTGTTTACTGGGAATGTTAGCCATGGTGCAAAAGACCTGCTTCTGGCTAAAAGAAACATTATCAGGAACTTATGTAGTTTATGAGCTTTGAGCAAAGGAAGAAGAGTTGGTTTTTTCACGCTGCTCTTTGCTACCTGAAGGAGTCTCAGAGTGGCTTACAATTGCCTTCCCTTCCTCTTTCCACAACAGTCACCTTGTGAGATAGGTAGGGCTGAGAGAACTCTGGGAGAACTGTGACTGACCCAAGGTCAGCCAGCTGGCTTCATGTGAAGGAGTGGGGAATTAAACCTAGTTCTCCAGGTAGAGTCCACCACTCTTCACCACTACACCTCAGCTTGCATAGGCACAGCTCTTCAGTTTTCAGAGTAGACATCTAAAGTATTTGGGTTATTTCTGGCTATTATGTGACCTATGTAGCTTGTCCTTATAAAACTTGCCTACTTGACCATCATAAAAAGAGTGAAACCAGCATATGCAGATTCATTAGCATTTCACAGTTCCTGAGATATGTCACCTTTCTCTTGTGTTTCTCACTGTGTGGGAGAAAAGCTTGCACTTAAATGAGCACCTGAATTCTAAATCTTCAGCCTTTTGAAATGATTAGAGACTGCTCAGCCATTTCTGCTCGAAGTTTATTCATACATGAGGATATTCTCCCCTTGTAGCTCTACATGGAACCATTTACCTAGCCATAAGTTTCTTTCATTAAATATTCAGCAGTAATAAGATCTAAACACTTTAACCAGACTACATTGTTCAGCTTTGCTTGTGGAAGAGCTCACAGTTGGTGGCATATTTGATCTATCAGCGCAGAGAAAGTGTTTATCACAGATTTTCCACGTTACTAAACACTAATTTGTGAATTCAACAAACAGCTATGGTGGCTAATTGAGATGCTGTGCAGTGCAAAGCAAACTAGCAAGCATTAAAGAGAGCATTGCTGGACTTAAAATATCATAATTTTTCACTTTTCTGCAATTGAGGGTGTTTTCCCCCTCTTAACTCACTGGGAAGTCATTATGCTTCAGACTATACAATTAGATGGAAGTGCAAGTATGCAATATACTTTTGGGCAGGCAGTAGAAGGTTTGCCTGGCAATCTTCTGAACTCTGAAAATACTGTCTGCAATTTTTAAAAAATGTTGCTAGTTTTTTTGGATACTCACAATTTACAAAAAAAAAATCATAATGACAATCATTATAGGAAGAGGCATCATCCTTTTCCTCAACCAGATTAAACTAAATAAGATAGAAATACTGCTGTTAGGCATAGTTTTTAACATTTATAACAAGCTGAGTATTTAATACTTCTAAAAATGGTGTTAAAATGGCATAAAAATGCCATAAACAAAACAAATGAAAATGGGAAATTAACCAAGGGATGCACTTTCTGATCACACATGTAATTTACAAGAAGTAACAAATCATCTTTGCCCTTAATTCCTACTTAGCAGTCTTGGCATTCATGCAGTATGCATCCTGATTCCATTCTATCCAGTGTGCCAGGTTTGCTGGTACAAGTGGTGGACAATCTAATTTATTTGTTTAGTTGCTGACATAGTTCTCTGTTAAAAGGAAGGGAAATACTTGCACCCATTTCTTAATCCCACATTTCCCCATATACTAGCCTTAATCTTTATGCCTGTTATTCTGATTTTGCAACTCTTTCTAGTGTGGTTTGTCAAGATCTCAGGTTTTCATATGAGTAACTGTAGGCTTATGGGATTTCCCCTGTTGCCCCTGCTCCATGTACCTGCATCTTCAATCAAAGTGAAGACTCAAAAGCTTAGTTAACAGAACAAGACAAGAAGAGGCCCTGGGTATGGGGGTCTCCTTCCTTCTAGTATTCCCCTCCACACTATTTCCTCTTTCCTTTCCCCTGGCAACCCCCACAGCTTCTTTCTCCCCCCCCCCCTTCTCCTCATGTGTTCAGCTTTCCCTTCCCATGAGAGCGCCAGCAGCCTCTCCCCTTTTCTTCTCTCTCATCGCCTTTATCTGTCTCCCTCCCGTTTTCAGCCAGCCTGCCTGTCTGCCTGCCTCCCTTGAAACTCTCCCTTTTTCTTCTCTTCCTTTGACTTTTATCTGTCTTCTCAGACCTTTCCTCAGCTTTCCTTCCTTCCCTACCCCTGGCAGCTCCAACAGCTGTTCTCCTTTTCTTTTTTCCCACCCACCAGCGTACGTTTTCTGCTCCTCAGCCCTTCAGATTTACTTTCTTCCCTCCCCATTTCCTTTTTGTGTGCTTCTTTTCCTCTATTCCTCCCTTGCATCTTTCTTTGTTTCCCCCACACACAAAGGCTCACTCAGCTGACACTGAGACATGGAAGCCTTGGCAATGTTGTCTGAGGTTCCCTAACAGTCTCCAAACTGGCCACCAAGAACTTACAAGATAGTTTTGCAAGATCGGCATTATTTTTCTTTAAAGATACAGATGTCACATATTATTGGGGGGACTAACCCCCTCCATATGATTTTTCTGCAAACCTGAGTAGTTTGTATCCTGTGTTTGTAGAAAAATTACCTCATCTATCTCTGACCCCATTGTGTGGAAATTATTAATTTTTTTTTTGCATTCTATGGACAAGTTCAAAGTTAGATGTACAGATAGTTTCTTGCCTGATTACAGTCTATAAGGCAGAGACTGGAAATCATACTATTTATATCTCTGGCAGATACCAGTGCTAAGGGGGAGATTGCCACTAGGTCATACCTTCAGTGCAGTACTCAGTCTTTTGGTGTAAAATCTACAGCACACCTTTGAAATATTACCTTTCTTTTCAGTGTTTGAGACCTCCATGCTTTTTTAAAACACGCAATCAAGTATTTTATCTTGTTCATATGGATATCTGAGACTATTAGATCTTATTTTAAACTTTAACCTTGATGAGACTTGAGTTAAATTGAAAAACTGAAAAATGATTATCACTTAGCCGTTTAGGGCTTTTCATAATCTTTTAAAGAAAGTTCACTATTTTTTTCTTCCTAAGAAACCTGTATTACCATTTCTTTCTTTTTATTTTCATCATTTTAAGAAAAAGACTTCTATCAAATAGGCTGACTGGGAGACAAAGAGCCATTACTGTATAAAGTTATAGTTATTTTAATGTTTGTACTTCAATATCACATCTGCTTATTATTGTAAATTACCATTCTGTTACATGTATTTTTTGTGTGTGACTTTTTAGGCGTCCTGTGGGCACTCGAGAGGAACTGCTTATCTTCATTTGGTCTGAAGGTGCTTTGGAATTTATTGATGCTACTGACATACTTCAGCCATTCACAGAGTATGAATATCGCATCAGGGCTCAGAATTCCAAGGGGTCTGTGGATAGCCTGTGGTCTTCAGCACAGACTCTTGAAGCCCCACCTTGGGGCATGAAAGCCCCCTGGGCCCAAGCTGTTAGTGCTTACTCAGTACTCCTAAATTGGACCAGACCAACTTCTTCTAATGGTGTTGTTTCTCAATATCGAGTTGTCTATCAAGAGAGACAGACTGACCCAACATTTAACACTCCAGCTGTTACTGCACTGACTGTACCGGTAAGAAACTGTTGATCAACCAATATTTAAGAACATAGGAAAGGCACTGCTGGATCAGGCATGTGGTCGTCTAGTCCAGCTTCCTGTTTCAGGGTAGCCAACCAACTGTCCTTGATGGCCAACCGAGCTCTTATCTCAAGGACAGTTCTCAAGAGAGCTCTCTCTGTCCCTACTACCTCACAGGGTGAGTCTTGTGGGGCAGGGAAGGGAAAGGGATTGTAAACCACTCTGAGACTCCTTTAGTGAATGGTGGGGTATAAATCCAATCTCTTCTTCTCTTCTTCTTTGAACAGGGCACTGAGGTCAAGGCCTTACTCTGATGTCTCCTTTTAGCACTGGTATTCAGAGGTTTTATCACGGGTATTCAGAAATTTGCTGCCTATAGATGTGGAGGTTCCTCCCCTTAATCCTCTTGGTTGCCTTCTTCTGCTCTTTTCCAGCTTTGCAGCATCTTTTCTGAGTTGTTGCAACCAGAACTGTACACAGCATTTTAAATGAGTCTGTGTCATAGCCCTAAATAGTGGCATTACAGTATTGGCTGTTTTATTTACAGTCCCTTTCCTAAAAATTAACAACAAGGAGATTGCTTTTTCAAGGTCACACACTGAGTCAACATGTTCAAGCTGTCCACTTACAGCCCCAAGATCTCATGCCTTCTCATTCAGTTCAGACTCCTTCAGCATATATTTGAAGTTAGAATTTTTTGTGCATCACTTTGCACTTAAGTACATTGAAGTTCATTTGCCACTTTGTTGCCCATTTACCCAGTTTGAAAAGTTCCTCCTGGAGCTCTTCATAATCCTTCTTGATTTTCACCATCTGGAACAATTTGATATCCTCTATAAACTTGATTACTACGCTTCTTTCCCTGAGTTGGATGGCCCAGACTAGCTCAGTCATCAGATTTCAGAAGCTAAGTAGAGTCAGCTGTGGTTAGTGTTTGGATAGTAGACCACCAAGGAAATTCAGAGTCTCTACACAGAGACTGGCAATAGCAAGCCACCTCTGAATCTCTCTTGCCTTGAAAACCCTGTGGGGTCAACATATAATCTGCAACTTGCTGGCACTTTCCACCACCACAACTACACTTGTAACCCCCAAGTCCCAGATCATTTATGAACAAATTAAACAGCTCCAATTGCAATACCGATCCTTGTGGGACCCCACTGCTCACTTCCCACCATTGTGAAAACAGTCAGTTTAGTCCTCCACTCTGCTTACTATTGTTTAATTGATCCAAACTGTATGACCCTATAGCCATTATGAATGCAGATGTTTTATCATATTGCCAGAAGGAAGGATGGTGCAAACCAGCATTCTACCTTCCGTACTTTTTTTTACTACTTATATGGTATGATTTATGTAATGTTTTGGTGAGCTCTTAAAAGATGCCAAGTGGACTTGATTTCAGCGAAATGTATGCAGAAAAGTTGCAAGACACAGGACTATTTCTCAAGAAGAGTCTGTTATCAAGATTTTAGTCATAGAATCTAATGATTACAGTTGTTATTGGGGACAAAAACAAATTATTTCCTTTTTCTCCCTCCCTCCGTCCTCAAATATGTGGTCACATTTTAATACTCATGGAAAGATTCTGTTGTTGTTGTTTAGAAGGGTATAACTCCTTTTTAGGATTACAGTTTAAAGAACCCTTGGGCATACACCTTCCAGACCCAAAATCGGTGTCATATTTAATTTGCTCAGTAATCCTAGAACTTCATGTTTCATTACTTCAATTTGTGTCAATTGTTCAGGCCCTCTTCCCAGAAGCAGCAGTTCTGGTGTAGGTATATGGCCCACATCTTCCACAGTGAAAATAGGTATAAGGAATTATAGCAATTCTCTGGCATTTTTCCATCTTGCATTTATTGTATGTTCTGGCACTTTCCCTTTCTGAGTTAAGTATGGTATACAAATACATATACAATATATATTATTCATATACATTTTGCAAAAAGATGATTCATATGCAAGGAAGAGTGGCTGAATCATTTGTATATGATCCCAAATCCCAAATATACTTACTTGCAATGCAATTAAATACCACCAAGTGCAGCGGAATTTATTTCTTATTAAATAGGCTTAGGATTGCAGGTTGAAGGCTGAAGGGAAATAAAATTGAAACAAAATCAGATATTTTTCAATCCTTGGAATGTAATTTTTTTTCTTTACATATTTGAAGTGCATTCTGGTTTAAGCATGATAGTGAAATTAACATTAGCTTGACATCTGTGATTTATGTTTAATAATTAGGGAGATTTGCCTCTTCACAATCAGAAATAAATTAACTACTATAAAAAGAAAGAGCTTTTACCAACAATTGGTATTTCTATACTATCTTTTACAAAGAGCATAGAGTACTTAGGTGAATACTTTTAAGTTATATTAGAAAAAGCAAAACTGTGTGATGATAGTATATTGTAGTATATATTTTGACCAGAAGCGTGCTATGTAGCACCTCTAGCAATGACATATCCCAGAGCTGACATTAGACTGGCACTGATTTGAAAATACAATAGTAGTGTCTCAGAAGCAGCCTATAGTCTCTCTAGTTTGAATTTACAGTTGAAGGAGATGGCAGAATTTTACTAGAAAGTTATTCATCATGTGCTGTGACAACATTTTAAGCTAAAATAGTGGCAGGAAGATTATCAGGAGCATACCCCGTATCACCTCTGGGACCACAAGCAGACTTCTGCTACTCTGGTTCTGTTTTGGGTTTGGGGCAAGTTCTTAGGCTAGCAGGGAAGGATTGAGGACCAGAAGAACAAGAAACGGATTAGCAGACAACTTTAGGCATGTTTCAAGGAGAATGTTGTACCAGTAAAGTCAGGCTTTATTCAAGCTTGGCTGCCTTATCATTTATGAAGTCCTGAATGGGGCCCTGAACATGACGGGAGACCCTGGCCTGCTAAGGGCATAATCTGTCATCTTGAGGAATCTTTGTATGGACTCACCGCATGCATTGTTCTTGGGATTTAGGCAGGCAAGCCCGTGGATTTCAGAGGTGGACAGGTCCAGTGTGAGAGCTTCTGCTTCCTCAGATCACTTCTCCTGGTTGTACCTAGTGGTTTCTTCTGGGGCCCTGACCTCTAAGCTGAGTTAGTATGAGCTGGCTCGCCGTTTTTTAGCCTCTGGCTCACACATTTTTGTCTTAGCTCAGGAAGGATGGCTCCAGAGCAAACTAATTTATGCAGTAGCCAAATGGCTTGCTTACAACTTTAATGCCAGTAGCTCACAAAGTAGAATTTTTGCTCACAGGACTCCACAGCTTAGCAGGAGCATTGGTCCTGACTTATCCATCTACTTGAATACAACAGGGTCTCAGGGGAAACCCTCCTTCTTCTGAGGAGCTCTTACCCTAACAGCTTGTGTCCTAATGTGAAATAAAATATAATTGTAATCTAATATTAATAGTAATCTAATATTCACCTTAAAGTATGTATATTTAGCTATGTGATCTGAATATTATACCCTATACTAAAATATGCAAATGCTTAAAATACTTATTGCTAGCATGTGTTCAGGAAAGTAGGGGCTGACTCCACACGAGTGTGTGAATGGGAACCCTTGCTGCAGAACCAGCAGCAAGTAGGGTAGGAGCTAGCGTGGATGGTCTCTGCATGCCCCATTCCAATGCCACACACTCCTGATGTTGTCCCTCCCCTCCCTCTTTCACAACATTGCATTTGGGCCAAAGCCAAAATGACCACTGCATGCTCCCTTGCATCTGGCAGCATCCTGGTACCCCTTCACAGCTGAGCCACAGCACCAGCTATACCGCTCCCTTCAGCTGGGAAAGCAGAAAAAGCCCCAAATGGCTAAAAAAAAAGGGTGAGAGAAATGTGCCCTTTTGAAAGCAGGCCTAAGCATCACCCAATCCCCAGATTCAGTGTGGCAAGCTAGCCCACTCTGTCTACAGCTAGCTTTCCTTTAGCAAGTGTGGCATAGGCGTTAAAGTGTCAGCCTAGGATCTCAGAAATCCAGATTGAAATTCCCACTCATGGAAGCTTGCTTGGTGACCTTGGGCCAGTCATACACTCTCAGCCTCACAGTGAGGATAAAACAGAGGAAAGGAGAATGATGTAAGCTACTTTGGGTCCCCTCCCCATCGAAGTGAAAGGTGGGATATAAAGTAAATAAAATATATCAGACCAAAGGAGGTTTTCTTTTGATCAATTTAAACAGGAAGATCTGGGAACTCAGTGTGGTGTTCAGAGCATAACGCAATGTAGAAGCTGCTCTTCATTCAGGGTTAAAAAACCTGTATAGTAGCAGGCAGGATTGTTGAGGCAGAGATGAGGTACATGTGGTGGGGGGACATGGAGAAACAGTTGCCACAATCACAGTTTTTGCAGGACCCTCCCTTGTGGGATAAGTCTATTCATTCCTAGCTGGAGGAGTGGAGGCTTCCGTGTGGCGCATGCATCCTGAGGTAGAGAACTGTCATACATGTGAGCAGAGCAATATTAACAATACACTACAATAGTGTTTCTTCCCCTTCTTACCTGTTTGTGCAAAGTGTGCCCTTTCTCTGGTTTTCCCATCACCATGTTCCCCCTCTATGTGTTCTTAATGTGTTTCCCAAAAGCCCAGAGAGATCTAGCCCAAGCTGTGCACCTATCACCTGAGTGTATCTTGGCTGGGGTTTAAGTAGTGCTTAGGAGGACTTTCATTGACTTAGTTGGCACTGTAGTTGGTATGCACTGGGGCTTGGGGGTAGAACCTGAAAGAGGCAACTTGTATTCTCATTTTACATGTATTCATTGGAGATTGTTAAAACTACACTAGAGTTCATGCCTATATAATTTTACATCAGCAATCAGAGCATGACCAGGACTGGAGGGACTTAGGAAGCTGACTAAGTCCTGCTCCTCTCCAACACACTCATGATGCCACCCATCAGTACTCTGGGGTTATGCTGGTAGGCGGTGCAGGGCTTGGTCACCATGCTAAAGCATTCAGGTATGAGGTTTGGGATTGTACTGTTAATGTCTCTTTTGTTTATCTACAGCATTGATCAATGCATAAGATTGCTAATTCTCCAGCTGTTTAATAAGACTTTACACAGCAGGAATATGTCACGAGCTGGGTGCCAGTAGGTCAGAAGCCAAGCCGAAGTCCGAGCCAGTCCAAGTTCAAGCCAAATCAGGAACGAATTACCAAGTCCAAAACACAAGCCAAATGCAGAGTCAGTCCAAGCCAAGGTCAGAGAGGGAAACTCACAAGCAAACCAGTCCAAGGAGTCAACCAAAAGCCGAAGTCAGACAGAGCTGAAGTCACGAGCCAGAGGGTCCAGAATCAACCCGAAGTCAGACAGAGCCGGAGTCACGAGCCAGAGGGTCCAGGATCAGGTTTAGCTGATGCGAGCCGAGCGGGTGCAGAGCTTAGCCAGAATGACTTGTTGCTAGCACAAGTTGGTAGTCTCTGTGCTGTGCCTAAATACCCAGCCACTTCCTGTGCTCGTTAGCAGCTGGCAGCAAGGTCCCGGCTCTTCCTAAAACTCAGGGCTGAGTGATCTGTGACCACACATGCGTGCCTCTTTTCTCCTAGCAGCTAAGTCTTGCCTGGATCGTGACCTTAACCGTTCCACCCAAGGAGGTGAATCAGGTGGGCTTGAGCTTGGCCGTGGCTCAGCTGGTGCTGGTGCTGGGGTAATATCCTGAGAGGTGCTTGCTTGAGCCTCCTCAGCTTCAGGTGGAGGCTCCTCTGGAGCTGGGGACTGATCCTCCACCGCACTTAGGTCCGCAGGAGGCAGGTCCTCAGAGGCACTCCTGACAGAATATATAAATTCCTGATGCCCCTCTTTCCTTTCTTTACTTTGCAGTGTACTGTGCCATAACATATCTAGTTTCCACATTTTCACAAGCTGTAGAATGTTTATACTTCCCCAACAAACTACAGTAACTGCAGACCTAATCAAACACTAAACTGTCTTGTAACGGTTTTCAAAATCCCGTCTCTAAGGCTGCATGATGGCTAGAATTTCCTCAAGGACCATTTGTAGTAGTTGTTGGGTTTCTTAAGCATCATTTTCAAGTATCATTCAGCATGTTGCTCAGCTTTAGATTTCCTCTCTCCAGTCATGCGTTGAACTGTCTTCCACACCATGCCAACAACAACACAAAATATCCAAGATGGTTGCATTGAGGGTAATAAAATGTACCAAAATGGCTTTTTAAATAATGTTGCCACAGTATGTTTCCTCAGCATCAGCATTTTAACGCCTTTTAAATTAGTATTTTCTTGGCACCAGAAACTATTTCCCTGGAAAACCTAAACTGAAATAACATCTCAGAAATATGCGCATAACTTACCAAATATAGGTAAGGTAATTCTGATTATTTTTCAGTGTCTTTCCATTATTGAAACTCTCTTTAGCTGTTTTATAGGAAATATTTTTCAGTATCTAAAATTTAGCCTGTTCACATGGCTTTCTTTTTATTTATATTAGTTTTAAATTAATTTATATGGAAACAGTTTTATTGCCCTTACTGTAGCATAGAACATATTGGATGGAGTTCTTCCTTTGGTGTTAGGGTGTATTGATTTAGCACATACAATCCCCATAGGGATTGATCTTTAGCCTGTGCAGGTACTTAAGAGTATTTCTGCAAATAATAATTGGACCTGTGGTCTGCCAAGGCATAATGTCATTAATGGGTTGTCCCTTGTCAGGAGCTTCTGTATTCAAGATCATCTCTCAAAGTTCCTGTTTGGTGCTAAACTGTTGCATAGCAAAGAGAAGCTCACAGGCAGACATGCCTGTAGATCTGAAAAACAGCACCAATCTCACTGAAATGCTGTTGATCTCATTGCACAAGTTAAGTTCATTGCAATGGACTTTCTGCAGTAGAGGTTCTTACTAGACTGTGACTCATCTGTGTTCCATCAACAATTATGACTACTAGGAATGGACACCCAATCTGGGAAAAGTTAAATTTGTCAAAACACTTTTGATTTATTCTAAAAATTTTAAGATGTTTCACCCAAGAAGGTTTCTCAAAATTTGCTTTATATTTTGCTTTAAGCAAAATTGGATGTCAGATTATGAGTGGAACCTTACCCTCATCCCACCACAGGTGAAACTTTGCTTACATTATTTATAAATTTGTTTAATTCCCAGTCCCTCATATTTATTTCCACATTCACCATAATTTTGTTTTAGACTAGGTTCGATGGCTTCAGTAATGGTGACCTAACCTGAGTAAATGAATAGACGATATATATGTGCATTATTTCAGTTGCAGAAGAGGCTGAAATTTAGACATCATGTTTGAAAGTTACAGCTCTGTGGTAGGAAATGGAATTGTGCCATCAAATTGCTGACACACCCTTAACTGCAGATTTGTGAATGAAACATTTTAATTAAAATCTAATTTTATTGAAGGAACTAGCATTCCAATAATTAAACTTATGCCCCTTTAAAATATAGCTTTCTGGGGTACTAAGTTAAATCATTTAATCTCCTAAAGCATCTCTACCGGAGCCCTGTCATGGGATATGCCATAAGTCATTCTTACACACAAGGTTCCTCATTACTTTGCAAGACTTAAAGTATTTAACAAGCACTGAGCTCTGTCCTTCATTTAATCAGAGTCTGTTCCTATAGTATAGGATGCTGTTTGTGCTCTAGGGACTTATATTGTGTGCTTAATCAAGAAAAGTTGAAAAATCAGGTACCAAAAGTTTGGTATAAAATATAACAAAATCAGTGCAAGAAAAGAGCTCTGCCTAAAATTCAGGGGGCACATATGTCTATAGTTCCATTGAAGTCACAAGACTGTTGGTTCAGACATTAAGTCAAGTAATAGTTGCTATGCAAATAACCCTGCGCTTATTTATTTAGATATTTATGCCACACTTTTCTCCCAGTAGAGACACAAAGCGGCTTACAACAAATGTCTCCCCTCTTCCACTTTATCCTCACAACCCTGTGAAGTAGCTGAGGCTGACAGAGAGTCCAAGCAAGCTCCTGTGGCAGAGTGAGGATTTGAACCCATGTCTTCCAGATCATAGTCCTAAAACGCCAACCATACTATGGCTGAAGACAAACTGGCAATCTAGAGCGGGAGAAAAGCGGGGCCAAAAGTTGCAGGGGAAAACTGCTCCGGCGCTGGCCATTCACACTGGCCAGACTCCTGCGTTAGCATACCAGACTGGAGCATTCAGACTGCTGCGGAGCGGCCCCGGCAGGGCCGTTTCAGCAATATGCATATCTCCACGATGGCACGTTCACACCGCTGCCTCTGCTTGCCTCCCGCTTCTTCCGGTTCACACTGCCCCAAAGCGGGAGGCAAGCAGCAGACAGCCTCTGGACACCGGTTTCTCCCGGTGTCCTTCTAACGTGGAAGGGAAGGGCTGGAAAGTGGGTAAGCACAGAAGGGAGCCGGGGAACAGCTGCGGCTTTTTGAACGGGCTCCTTTCCCCCGCTTTACAAGTGGAGCTGTCCTGCTCTAGATTGCCAGTCTGTCCTCAGCCTGCTTGACTCATAAAATATTTTCATTTTGAAATCTCATTAGTAGTAGCTCTCACAGCATTTTTCAACCTGGACTTGCATTTCCCTCTTTCCACAGTGAAGTCCTAAGAGGGAAAGTATGAGCATGGGATTGTTTAAAAGGTGCCATGTCATGGCTTGGTATTTGAATCATGTTTTTTTCACCTCTTGCATACACAACTCATGAGCTCATATATCCTCTCACATTCACAGTTTTAACTCATTTTTTTTACTTGCCCTTCCTTAAAACAGCACAGGGTCCTGCCCATGATTCTGTTTTTCTCCGTTTTTAATTCACAACAATCTACTGAGGTAGATTAGACTGTGACTGTTCCATAGTCTTCCAGTAACATGGATAACTGGGGTCTTAATTCTAGCTCTATTCTCCTCTGACACTGTAGCCAGTATGCTAGACTGAGCCAATTACAAGACATTTACAGCTGTTAGATACACTATGAAACTAAATACGTTAAAAATTCAAAGCATTGCTGTTCAATGTTATTTTTAAATGAAATAATGAAATGGAAAATTAAACAAACTTTACCCCTTTTCAGATTCTTTGGAACACATTTTAAATTTTTGATTAAGCTATGGGATTTTTTTTAGTCACAACACTGCAACCTAATAAACTAAAACACTTGAGAACTGTGCATGCCACTTAGGCTATGTGCCACTTAGGAAAGACCGAACACTGCCAATGGCAGTGAGGGGGCAAATGTTAATTGAACTGCTGTGCTGCTGATAGCATAGAGAGTAGCCACCAACAGAAACAAGATGGCTGCCCCAGACATGCCCTATTAGAGCTAGAAGATCATATCCTTAGCTCTGCAAGGGCTTCTGGGTTATGCGGAAATCATACACAGATGACTAATTTTTTTATGGTTCACAGCCAAGCAAAGTGAAATTCAGCAGCTGTTCAGGACAAGTGACCACTCTAACGGCAGTAATATAACCCACTAAATAGAGAGGGAATTGCATGAGAGCAAGAGGTTAGCAGTGATTATCGGCAGGTGAGTGCTTTATTGAAGTTGAAAGACCATTAACATTGATGGAGTAATTATTTCAACTTGAAAGTAATTACCTTGATGGGTGATAACTTCTCCAGTGTTCCCAGATTGAATTGGGCCAAACACTTGTGAACTCCTGAAGCCTAGAAAAATATTACAACAATACTGCAACATTTAACTTACTGAAATCTCTGTTAGAATATTTAATTACATCTAACGGTGAAGAGATTTTTTAACTTACAGCAACCAGCAACCACTTTAGTAGACAGACATTTACTTTCCTGTCCAAATGAAATGACACACACCTGACACATGCTTTTCAGATTGTTATTTGAATTCTGCTTTTACGATGCTAACCTTTATTTTGTTTTGTTTTAAACACAGCTCAGTTTTGGTGCTGGTTAGGAATTCAAACTTTTACATGCCTGCCTTTCTCCTGAGTCTCTTTGGTCCCAAGGCAGGTATGAACATGCCCTTTTCATTCCTGCTTTTGTATTTTGACCTAAGCCCTTTCTCTTTGCCTATTTTTGCCACTAGCATTCTAGCAAATTTATCTGTGTCTGTACCATTTCTGACCTCGGATAGTTAGAAAAAATATAATGGAGTTTGAGAGGGGAGAGATGATAAAGCTCTACCTGCCACCCCGCCAATTTGCTTTGGAATTTGTTTTGAACTCAGGTATCAGGGAGAGACAGGACACCAGTGTACTTTGAAAACAAACATGCAGCTTTATCGATCACAAAATTGTCACTTCCAGCTTATGGCAACCCTATTAATTAATGACCTCTAAAATGCCCTATTGTTAACAGCCTTGCTCAGATCTTGCGAACTCAGGGCCCTGGCATATTTAGAACTTCATTAATGTGGCTGGGGGAAAAGATGATGGCAGTGGCATCCCATGTTCAGAGATCCCATGTCTGAAACTGAGATTTTATTTTTTTTAAAAAAAAGAGTGTGTTCATGGAATTTAGTTACATCCTTAGCTAAAACATTGCATTTCTCAAACTGAAGGCCTAACTTTGAAACTTCTGTATGAGTGAGGTTGATCATCTTGCAGTTTGGTCAGAGCTCAGGTTGAAACCCTGCTTGGCCTCTCAGGTTAGCCTCTAATGCAATGTGAATCACTTTCAAACATTTATTTCCTAGCAGTATCTTCCTTGTCACTGTTTGCGAATAAGAACGGAACTAATCTTTGCCTTGATCTGGATAACTATCTCTAAGGACAATCCTTATACATTTCATTGGAGTGATACTTTAAGTGTCCTGCTCTGAGAGACTTCTTTCTCCTGTTTTCTGAATCTGTGCAAGCAGTTTCTCCAATAACTAACCTGTAATTTGCAGCAATACTTCCTGCACATTGCCTACACTGTTGTTTAGGGTAGTGCATCATGTTCAGACCTGTTTGTGAAGGGGTGCACACATTAATTGAATGATACAAAGGTTAGCCATAGATATTATTATAATAATACTAATTTCACTGACAAACAGCCAGATGTCCTGTGTTCCGAAAAGTCACATTGCATTATATTTTTAAAAAAACCTAAATATTAGTTTTTGACAGAAATCAAGTAATGAATTTTACTGTCTATGTTCCCATTCAGTGATTATGACTCTGAGTTGGGGGGGGGGGGCGTTCTGAAGCAATTACTAAAGTCATGGTTGATACCTATGCCCACTGGAGCCTGGTTCTGTTTTTCCTTTCCTTTTTTTAAAAAGGATAGTTATTGATCTCTTGCTGAGCTGAGATTTCAGTTTTATGCCAGATAGCTTGATTAATGGTTTGGTTTCTGTAAGTGGACTGAATGGGGATAGGAAGTATGGGTAGCCCATACTGCCAACCCTAAATCCGTCAAGACACATAGCTCATTATGAAACAGTTATCAAGCATACATGAAAAATTAATTGGGCTCAGTTTGATTCTGAAAAGAATCAGCCTTCTACTTGGCGGTCCCCCCAATCTTTCCAGATGTTGCACACCAGCCTCTTGAGGAACAGCGAAGGGAGATGTATTAATACGTTGTATTGATTAGATCAAGACCCCTGACAGTTATTTGTAGAGATACCATCTGGCGGCTGTTCGAATTCCTTCACCAAAAACAGGACGTGACATGTTATTAATCTCAACTCTCTAAGTATAGACAGTTGCCTTTTCTGCTAAACCACATTTTACCATTCCGTAGGAGATGAATGCAGACCTGAAGGGTGCTGAAATTAAGGTTATTACACAAATTGAGCCATATGGTCCAAATATTTCAGCAAGAAAATTGCCAGGCAATAAAAATTGCTCCTGCCTTCCTAATGGTGTAAATTACAGTTTAACCATGGCTCTAATGATGTCCTTCTGCTGCGCTTAACTACTGTTACATGAAGGACATTGTTTTAAAAATATAAAAAACAAGTAAATGCCAGCAGCGTGTTTTACAATCTGTTAGTGTGTCATTAAGAACACTGTCAGAATTACATAAACATAATGGCAGGCAACCTAGCATACAAAAGAACAAGTATGGAAATAGAGCGTCTTGAAAACTGAGTAGTGTCAAGAGCTCTTTCGGGTTTTTTGGATCTGTTCCATCTATTGTTTCTTGTGTTCATCACATTCTGCAATGGATTTTTCATTCAAAAAATCATTATGCAGATTTACATGGAAACCACAGTCCAAAAGTCCATGTGGATAAAAGTCATCACAAGTATGCTGGCCTTTGTTCTTAGCTTTTACCAGTTACTCGTGGTTGACTTACAGGGTCTTATTCATGCAGCTATGTAATGTAAATAGACCAGTAACATTAAAAAGTGGCTCTCTGTGATCATTGATAACAGCGGTGGTGAACAGTATAAACGTATTTAGACATCTGAAGTATGTCTTGTCTCTGATGTGCTGATTTTTATATTATGATTAGGCAGAAAATACTTTGAAGGATATTTTGAAGGTCAGAATACTAAAGTACTGAAGATGCTTGGTTACTTTTCCTGGGTCGCTACAGATGATCTTGTTATCCTTAGCCACCCTCTGTAAAACATAGTTCTTGTCGGAGAAGACCAATAGCAATTTTGTCTTTGTCCTTAGCAGTTGTAGGAGTGTAGGCCACAGATCTGTGTGTATCATAAGGGTTATATACAGCCAAACCTGTACTCACAAATATGGGCAAATTTAGTAAAAGAGCAGCTCTGTAATTTTTAAATCCAGCTTCAACAACAGTTGCCAGTGGTATAACCTTTTTGTGTGTATGTGGCCAGGATTCAATGAAACGTAGGAAAATGACACAGGTAGCAGTCCTTCCCATCCTGTCCCCCCCCCCCCCCCCACTTTCTGGTGTGTTGTGGGTTCAGGAGAACATTTCAGTGCATATGCTATAAAGAATTTATTAACCCAAAAATATGCTCCTGCTTAAAAAATCCAGACAAAAATTGAAGTGGGCCCTAAACCACTCCTGAGTTTTTTTCAGATCCTTGTAGCAAATTGAAAGCATTCTGTCTCTGCTAATGCACAGTTTTGCAACTGCTGCAAAACTGCGACAAAGTGCATGCTGATATTGCAGTGAGATGCATCTTCCTTTCTTTGTCACTGCACTGCATCAGAAGCTTTTTTTGAAACTTTAGTGAAATGTGATGAAAGGAGAGAAAATGAATCTTCTCTTTGAAGGGAGAAAATGAGAGGGAAAGAAACCTGCAGCTCAAATGCAATGTAAAAATGCTCACTGGATTAGAGCCTTTTGTCCCACTCTGCTTTTTGGGGCAGGAGTTTCAAGGCACATGAGCCTTCTGCTTTTATTTTAATGGATATTCTTTGAAAATTCCTTTGCGAACATGAATTTGCTCCCTGGCTAAAATGATTCAGCTATATTGCCAGTACAAGAGCTAAGTATATACACTGGAGCATCCAGTAGAGGTCTTGCATTTGTAGAAAGTTGTTTGGCACATATCAGTTGCTTCAGATGATTTTTAAAGTTCCTTGAAGAAGGACAATTCACAAATATTGCATCTGGGATAATGTTTAGTTAATATGTATTGCAGCTCAGCCACATATTTTAAAATATTGTGTTGTTACTTTCTTTATGTCCCACTGTATTATAAGTGAGTGGTCTTTCTTCTTTTAAACATTTTATCAGTTTTATTGGAAAATAAGTCAATTTGTGAATTATCTTTAGGCTGTTATTATCTTTGTCTACTTTGCAGCAGGTAAAGCTGTCCTTTGAGTTTGGTTTCACAAGAAACTGACAAAAGCATTTTTCAGAGTACAGCCGCCTTTTGTGTTTTTTGCATGTGTTGTACCACTTCTGATGGTTGTACTATCGGTGGGATCAGTTCAGACCTCTCCTTACAGGTTCCATCTGTTCCCGGGGGGGGGGGGGGGGTGTCAGGGATTTTGCACATGAGCTGAAGCGATTGAGCATTTCAGCAGCCCTGTTCACTCCGCCTATCTTCCATGGAACACAGGGGCAGAATGTGAATGCCTTACGTGAGAGTAGCCCCATTGACTCCAGTATGTTTACTTTTGTGTGAAGCACAGGAGGCTCTCAAACAGCAACTCTGAAGCACAAAAGATAATTTATTCTCTCAATCACTTAGACCCTCACATTTTTAAAGTGAAAACATTAAAAGAATGTAACTAAAAGAAGGGTTTTCCCCACTGGAGAGAAAGGTGCTAAGAGTCAAGAGATGATCTGATGGATCTTGCACAAGAATAGCACCATTGGCTTTGGTATGTCTACTCTTGTATAAAGCAAAAGGAGGACATGATCCCAGTTTTCTCAGGCTGGAGAGGGAGAAGAAGAGAGAGGAGACCACACATACAAACACTCACAAGGCAGAACAAAGAGGAAGGTGCCCCCAATGGAAATGACTGCTTGTTTGAATGCAGGTGGCCTCCATCACTGAAATGTTTTTCTACTGGGAGGTTTTTTAAAAACACCCAAACCCCCTCCCCTTTCTGCGTCAGTTTTGGTGGGCAGGCTGCAATGGAAGTCACCAATGTGAAAAACTTAGTTCAGATTTTTAAGGCATTGTGAAAGACTCAAAAGATTCAGCATGACTGAGAAAAGCCAATTGAGCAAACTCAGGAGGATGGCGGAAGACAAGAAAGCCTGGCATGATGTGGTCCATGGCGTCGCGAAGAGTTGGACTCAACTGTGTGACTGAACATATGTATGTATGTATATAAACAAAATTTGTGCTTCTGTATACCCTGTCCTGCAGCCACACATGGGGCACAATCATACGCACCCATTTGCGACACAAGAAGGACAATTCCTCGCTGGCTCAAAGTGGTGCGATCACACAAGCACATCTGGGAAGCATCCTGCAGCCGGTGTCAAAGTGTCACAAACCGCTTTGAGCCGGTGGGGAATTGGCTTATTTAGCTACCAGTGAAAAGGCAGTCTCAAATGGTTTGCGACGGCCCAGAACTGACCTTTCCTGGTGTGATCGTGCCAGCGCAAACAAGTGGCTTTGGGGAGCGGGCTTTTTTGGGGGGGGGTTCCCTCCCATCCCGGTATGCGCATCATCGGATGACCCCGAGGGTGGAGAGGCAAGTCATCGATCCCTTGTAGAAGCAGATAAGCGCACTGAAAACGGCTGGGAAAAAAACCCCAACTCACCCGCGGCTGTGTGTGATCACGCAGTGGCGGTTTGCCCTCACAGGTCCATGGACCTGTGTGATCTCGCAAAAGTGGCGCAAATTGCGCCGGCACAAATTTGTGTCACTTCCCATCCGGCTTATCTCGCTCGTGTGGACGGGACCATGGTAGCATATTGTGCAGTCAATATGCTACAACAATAATTCACGATGGGTTATTCTTGTGTGGATGAGAAAATCCAAAAGGTAAATGATTATCAGTGAGCAATGATAACATGATATCCAACAATGTGGGTCTTCAGCCCTGGTTGAGTTATGTGTCCCCCCCATACTATACCATTTGCTTGCCAACTAGTGCAAGAAAAATGTTTGCCTCTGTTATTCCCTGCAGGGCAGACATGTGCCTATCTCCAGGGTCAGCAAAACCTGGGCCTCTGCCTATATTCTCCCTCCCAGTCTGAATAGCAAGCCTGTTGAATTTTGTGTGCAAGAGGAACTGGGAGGGAAAGAGTTAAGAGAATTCTCTCACTTGGGTACACTTGGCAGTTGGCCCCACCCTCTCATCAGTTAGATGTTAAGCCTCTTTGGCCATTGCTTGCCTGTTGTCATTGTTTTCATCTTATATATGACCTTTCTTCTATCACTTACCAGGGCAAATTGATCTCTCTCTTTTTTATATATAACCCAATAGATTACAGGCCCGGAGTCTATCAGAAACTTAGATTAAGCTTAATGTTTAAAAAGGACTTAAAGTCTTAGATTAACAAACCACTTGGTTTTGTTTTTTTAAAAAAAATCTTTTAAAATTCTGCATTGTTCTTCTATTGATCTTGAAAAAATCTGCATTGTTTGTCTCTATGTGATAAGGATGGCTGAATGAAGCAGATATTTGGAGATCCCAAAACTTACTGCTAAAAACTATAGAAGCTGGCTTAAAAGATTTCATATGCTCCTTGAAGCAAAAGGAGCTGCTGGAATCCTAGAAGAAGAAAAACCAACAAAGAAAGACAAGGAATTGGACTCTTGGATAATAAAAAATGGGATTGCCAAGAACATTATTGTTGGATCATTGGATGACAGTGAGACTTTCTTGTTTGAAAATTCCCAGACAGCAAAAGAAATGATTAAGAGTCTAGAAGAGTCTTTTGGGTTTACTAGTATTAAATCACAAGGCGTATGAAGAAAACTTTGGAAAATGAGGTTACATAACAGAGAAGATTGTCAAAAATATATATCTGAATAGAGGCAGGTGTTTGAAATCTGTGGCTTTAATCTAACTGATGAACAAAAGGCAAATTTTATGCTTGGGACTTTGGAGGAAGATTTTTCTGCATTTGTGAGTGTGCAGAGTCAAAGCCAAAAGAAAGACACAAAAACTTTCAATCAGGCACTACAAGAATTGTAGGAGAAATGCTTAAAATGGCTTATTGCAGAGATTTTGAACTCATTTGTTATGCGGACCGGATCTGACATAAATGTAACTTTGTCAGGTTGGGCCATGTGTGTCATAAAATGTAATGTCAGGTACCAGAGGTATAAACTTTATAAAAGACAGCAGCTGGTAAGCTCCGAGTTGGTGTGTCTTCATTGGAAGGCCCCATGGGTGCTGCGTGGACAGGGAGCAAACCCCTTCCCCAGCCCACTCCTGCTGCAGTGCTGTAAGCCCGGGCCCCAGAGTAAAAACATGAAGCAGCTAGGTGTTGTGAGCCACCATGGAAGGGGGCTGGGAAGATGAGTTGAACTAATCCCCCCTCCTGCAAAAGCAAGGGAGCAGCAGCCCAAGCCCAAGGCCATGTACATGGCAGGACCCAGGCCAAGTAAAGCCTGTGTGGCAGCGTCTGCCTCCAGCCAAGGCTGCCAGGTAATCCATGGTGGGGCAATGATGGGGGCTCAAGCCAGAGATCGTCAGCAAGCCATGCCACTCCCATGCAGTGGCAATCATCCTGGGAAAAGGCTGCTGGATCATCTGATGGGGGAGCAGGCACTATGTGCACAAGACCATGGATGTGGCAGAGGCCCTAGGCCACCCAGCAACCAGTATAAATGGAAATTACCAGCACTGCCTTCCCCCATGAGGCTGCTGAAGGTCACCAGGTTCCCTCCATTGGGGAGGGAAACTTGGCTGCTAAGTCATGTGCCCAGTGGCAGGACTAGGCCCCCAGTGTGAGAAAGAAACTGCTGACAAACCGCCACCTCATGGGCCAAAGCACAGCCACTGCATGGGTGTGTGTGAATACAGTCGTGGTGCTGGCCACCAGCAGGCCTCAGCAGAGGATTGTCTGTACCCCTTATGTGCAAACACCAATCTCTGCAGTAATCTGGAACAGCATCCCCAGAACTGAAGGCCATACAAAAAAGCATGGTACCTTGCCTTGGAACCTGGAGCTGGTATGAATGCAGCTGCGGTGGCTCCCAATTTACCAGTGAGGGTGTCACTGAAGCAAAGAGATTCTGCTTGACTGCTACAGACAATGTTGCAGTCCCACCATGCTGAAGCCACAATTAGGCCAGAGTCACACGGCCCTTTAAAGCAGGATTCACTGCTGTTTCCTCCCACATTTAAGGGGACCAATCAGACTGGCCACGCCAACTCCCACGCCGAAACGGGCTCACTCCTGGGTTCCTCATGTGTTTTCCAACTCCGGGAAAATCAAGTTTTTTTCCAGAAGTCGTGCTTGGAACCCGGGATTTTGCCGATCTGGACAGCCCTCTCTCGCAGTGATTGCAAGAGAGGGCAATCTGATCGTCCCTCTGGGGTTTTTTTTCCTTTCCTGCACTTGGGCGCTTGGGCACTCAAGCGCCCAAGTGCAAGAAAGGGGGAGAAATGCCCTGCGCTTTGCTCCAGGCCTCGAGCCTTGCCAGCCGTCGCCACCTGGCATACACCCCCACCCCCACCCCGCATGCTTCTCCCAACTCAGGGGAGGCTCAGGGCCCGGAGCGGAGCACAGGGCAAGCCAGCCAGCCTTCTTTTGCAGCTGACAGGTCTGGATCCGCTGTCCCGGCGGCGGCGGCAGTGGTGGAGGGGTGTATGTGGAATGCTCTCCTGGTTCTGCGAGCCAAGGGAAAGAGCTGCGCTCCTAACTGGTAGCTGGAGGGGAAGGGAAGGGGAAGGGAAAGGAGCGGGCAGGTCAGCACTGCTGGCACCTTCTCGCCCTGTAGCCAGGGATACGGACCCCAACCATCCCTGCAGCTGAGCTCTCATTGCCGGGGCCATCTGACCTGTTCAGGGGTCTTCCTGATCCTGCGGTGTTCAGGGGAGGCACACATCCCAACCCGAAAGAAAAAATCCCAGATAAAGTCCCTGGGATTAGGGTGCCGTGTGACCACAGCCTCAGTGTGGCTCCCACCCACTCCCCTCTGAGCAGCCTCCTGTTCCCTCCCTCAGACCAGTTGCTTGCAGGCCAGATAAAAACCTTGGATGGGCTGGTTCCAGCCCCTGGGCCTTATGTTTGACACCCCTGGCTTATTGAATTTGAATCACCGAATGGCTCAAGTTACATTTCTAGAAAGAACTTGAAAGAGCAAGCCACACCCAGAGAACGGGAGAAGAAACAATCACTGTGTTGCAACAAAAGGGTTCACTTTGCAAAGATCTGCAGAGAGCCACCAGCTAATGGTAGTTTTTCTAAGACATACAGGAACAGCACACAAGCTATAAACAGAGAGGCAATTTTAAAAATCAAAAGCATGATGGTCCTAATACAGCATACAAAGAAAAAAGTTTTTTTACTAATTGACCAGAAAAACCTTATTTATGATGATGCTGAATCAAATTTGAAAGAGAATAAGTGACTAATAGACAGTGGAACATCTTGTCACAGCACACACTGCAAAGATTTCTTTGATGAACTTAATGAAAGTGAAAAAGGAGAAATAAAAATTGCTAATGGTGAATCCATACAGATTCAAAGCATAGGAACTGGTACTTTATGGTGTAGCATACCTCACAAAAATTCCCTAAATGAAGTTAAAGATGCCCTGTGTGAACCTGAATCAAGCTGTAATTTATTGAGAGTGTATGCATTAGACAACAAAGGCTTTGACATATGTTATGGAGATAGGAAATGTACTATTAGCAAAGGCAATGTTGTATATGCACAAGGTAACCAAAATGGGAAAATATATGAATTGAGTCTTGCAGGTGAACAGGTACACCTGGCAAATGAAAGGAAAGAAGAAGAGAGCCTGGAACTGTGACACAAATGCCTAGGGCATCATAATCCAAAGGTAATCCTAGACCTTCAGAACAAGAACCTTGCCAAAGGCATTAAGGTAAAGCCATGTGACATCAATAACATAAGCAAATGTGTGTGTTGTATAAGAGTAAAAGGAGTTAGACCCTCATTTCCACCCAGAACCGAGAAACAAACTAGCAAGCCATTAGAATTCATAGTATATGTAACATCAAATGGTGGAAATGGATATCTCTTAATCTTTCTGGATGATTTCTCGAGGTCATCACTTGCATATCTGTGGAGGCAAGAGTGAAGTTCACAAATTTGTCACTGTGGTTTCTAAGAAGTTTGAAAGAAAGCCTCAAATGCTACAGATGGATAATGGTGGTGAGTTTATATCACAGCACACTCAAACCTTCTTGGCAGAGGAAGGCATCCAGCACAGGAAGTCCATGAACTTTACACCTGAGCAGAATGGCACTGCTGAAAGGAAACTGAGGTGTTTACTGGAGATGAGCAAATGCATGCTCATGGATGCAGGCCTACCCAATAAATGGTGGAGCGAAGCAATCCTGACTGAAAACTGTCTTCAGAACAGACTGCCTACAAAAGGGAGCACATATATACCTCACCAAATGTGACATGGGAGGGTGCCAGACATGGGACACCTTAGAATATTTGGCAGCAAGGCCTTCACCCAAAGAGAAAAGATAAAAATTAGATTCTAGAACCAGATGAAGTGTTTTTGTGGGATATGATTCTGGAAGTAAGGGGTGTAGAGTGCTGTCCCCAGAAACAGCTGAAGTCTAGGTTAGGCTGCATTCAGGTGGGCACTTAGATCAATTGCTGTTGCTGTTCCCTAACGGATTTAAAGTACATGATCAGACAGCAAAATCTGTCTGTTGTGCCCCAGTCGTCTGAGTCCCGTTCCCTATCCTCCTTGCTCCATGTTTCTTTGATACCTGAGAAAGTCCAGTCCTGTTGGTCTGATGGTTCCAAAATGGATTTCCTGTTGTCTGATCACTCTTGTGTACCCAAGCCATCAAGCAGGTCTGACTGGTTTCTTGTTTTCTGGCTGCCATTTTGTTTTACTAGTTAGCGAAGAGTGCATAAGTGCAGATATGGACCTTCCTCCCCCCCCCCTCCCAGGGCTGCTCAAAACTGTTTTCTTTTTTAAAACTCTCAAAGATGCCTCTGTTCAAGAGCCTTTTCCCAAGCTTTGGGGAAGGGTTAAATTGTAAAGATTAGAGGGAGGACAGCAGTGAACTCCATATCCCAGCAGGCTGATCAGTGCTTGTGCGCATGATCAGAGGTCACACTTTTTAAAAAAATGGCCAGCAGCCCCATGAACTACATATCCCAGAAGGCTCATCAGTGCTTGTAGGCATGCTCAAAGGACACGCTTTTTAAAAAATGGCAGATGGGCGGACTCCCTGCCTGCAGCCATCTGATCACTCAACAACGCTCTGAGGCGTGTTAAAAGGGGTGAGTCTGATCAGGATTCTCTGTCACAAAATAATCTGGCTCAATTAGAGGTGGAGCAACAGTGGGCTGAAGTGCCTGTCTGAATCCAGCCTCAGGCATGCAATTTGCTTTGATGAAAGCAAAGCCAGTAGAGAAGGAATTGCATCATGTGACTCAGAAAAGTCAGATGATCAGTACTGGCTCTAGGACCTTGAACCAGTGTGCAATGATGAAGCATCAGAACAAGATACATGATCTGAGAAGGCTGATTCTGAAACAGTCATGCCAGAGATTCAGAGCAGTACAACACAGGAAGAGGAAGCAAGTGAGAATTACAAGACAGGTGGACTGGACAGCTCTGTGACAGCAGATGAAACTCTAGGACCACACCTCCGATGCCCCTTGTGACTGAACAAAAGCATACCAACCTCGTGGTTGTCCTATCTCACAAGGTCAGTATTACCATCTGAACCTTCTGCCTGTAAGGAAGTAGAACAGATGCCAGCAACCAAAGCCAGTAGGTAGAAGAAGGCAGCACAAGGGGAGATTGATGGCTCCAAAAAAAAATAAAATGTGCACTTTGACGAAGCTACCACCAAAAAAGAACCTTATTGGATGCAAGTGGGTGTTTAAGGTCAAACAAAATGCAGACAGAAATGTGGAAAGCTATAAAGCAAGATTAGTTACTAAAGACTTCTCACAAGAATATGGTCAGGACTTTGATTAAACCTTTGCACCAGTGGTGAAACATAGAACAATCAGATTACTTTTGAGCATAGCAGTGTCCAAGAAGATGCAGGTCAAACATCGAGATGTAAAGACAGCATTTCTTCACAGGGAGATCCAGGAAGATTTATATATGGAGCAGCCAGAAGGTTTTTAGACCCCAAAGAACCAAATGTAGTCTGCCAGTTACAAAAGGGGCTCTATGGACGAAGACAGCATGTGCCTGGAACAAAAAAATTACACACAATACTCATAGAGCAGGGCTTCAAGCAAGGAGAAGCAGATTCATGTCTCTACACCAAACACAAAGATGGATATTGTACTTTTATTCTCCCATATGTTGATGACTTGATTCTGGGTTATGAGAGGCAAATGGACTATAACAGTGCGGTAGAGTGCCTAAACTTGAGAAGTAGAATTTAAGGAGCTAGGAGATGTTTCTTACTACTTAGGGTATACAACTTGGAAGTGAGGAAGATGGTTCATTTCTTCTAAGCCAGAGACAGAAAGTAATCAAACTCTTACAGATGTTAGGTCTGGAAAATGTCAACATAGTGGCAACACCTAAGGAGACTGACTTTCTTAAGAACACCGAAAGAAGTGAGGTTTTACCTAAAGACAATCAGTATAGAACTGCCATAGGAAAACTTCAATATCTAAGCACCACTAGCAGATCCAATATTGCAACCTGTGTTGGGATCCTTAGTCAAAAGACAAGTGCTCCTAGCAAGAAAGAGTGTGTTGCAGTGCAAAGGGTGGCTAGATATCTAGAAGGAACTTTAGATTTGAAACTAAAATTGTCATCCACCAGAAATCCAAAATTAGTTGGTTACATGGATGCAGACTGGGCAGGAGACAGCTTAGACTATAAATCCACACATGGGTATTAGGAGGTAGAACTATCTCCTGTGCTAGTAGAAAGCAATCTACAGTAAATTTGTCTTCACAGAGTCTGAATATATAGCATCTGATGAAGCATGCAGAGAACTGTTGTGGCTAGAGCAGTTACTAAAAGACTTTGGAGTTGATGAGCAAAAACCAAATCAACTTAAAGAAGACAATTAGAGCTGCCTTAAGATTTCTCAATCAGAAAAAATGATTGCACACACTAAACACATTGGAGTGAAATTTCACTTAGTGTATGACGTAACTGAGAAAGGCATAATAGAGATGGAGTACTGTTAAACAGAAGAGATGGTGGCCGAGATCCTGACCAAGCCTCTATTGTGAGATAGATTTGAAAAACTACAAGATAAACTGAAAACTGAGAACTCTTGGATGCAACGCTAAGAAGGGGTGTTGGATATTGTAACTCTGCATGCAAGAGGAACTGGGAGGGAAAGGGTTAAGAGAATTCTCTCACTTGGGTAAACTTGGCAGTTGACCCCACCCTCTCATCAGTTAGATGTTAAGACTCTTTGGCCATTGCTTGCCTTCTGTTTTTTTCATCTTATATACAACCTCTCTTCTATCAATTACCTGGGCTTGGAGCTATAGCAAGTTAACCTTTTTGAAGTTAATTGTTCACAATAAGTTAAACGTACCTATATGAATATGTCATGTAAAATGTGCTTCTATTTTTGTTAGTAAAATTTCTTTCTTTTGTTACTATGGTAGTTAGATCATCTTTGTAATCTATTTGAACAGCATTTTTCCCTTAACCAGGAAACACGAAGAATTGGGGATATTACATAAAGCTTCTGTGCTTCCAAAGCAATTAATTTTTTTAATATTTAACCCAATAATGTTTGCCTCTGTTGTCCCCTGCAGGGCAGATATGTGCCTGTCTCCAGTAAAGTCTGGGCCTCTGTCTATATTCTCCCTCCCAGTCTGAATAGGAAGCCTGCCTGTTAGGGTATGCAAACAAAGCTCAGAGATCGAGCCATACCATTGTGCAACCTAAGAAGATCACTGAGTTGGAAATTGTTTGTTTACATCCTATAGCACGCCATCTTAATCAATAAAGGAATTATTACTAGTACTTTATGATTTTATGTTTCATTGTAACTGACTGTTTTAAATGAGCTTATGTGGATTTTATGGTATTTTGTACCAACTAATGTAAGCCGCCCTAAGCCTGCTCGTAGGGAGGGTGGGGTACAAATTGAATAATAATAATAATAGTAATAGTAGTAGTAGTAGTAGTAGTAGTAGTAGTTAGCCAACACAGCCCCAGAGAATGAAAATGCTCACACAAACAGGATCCATGCTTATATACCATTGGAAAGGCCTCTCAAAGCCAGTGAGATGGTACAATGATTGGTGGGGGGGAAAATATAGAATTGTTGGCAGGAAAGTTGTCAAACTATTCTGGTTGGGCATTTTCTGGTTGGGCAAAATCATTTTCTACCTTTTCTGTATTTCACATTGCCTGAAAAACTGAATTTAGACAGTGAGGCAGCAGTATAACCATTAGATATGAGTGTTCCCAAATTGTCACAAAATGTTGCAGTTAGATTATGTTGACGACATTAAAGCTGGAGGATCGCCACCATTCTGTAGCATTCTCAACGGAACTGTTTTGTTTATAAATTCAGCTATTCATCTTCTGAAGACCTAGGATTTTCCTGAAGTTGTTGGACAATATTTATTTGTTTGTTTGTTTTATGTATTTGGGATATTTCTGTGTGGCCTCTTCAGAGTCCTGCTCAAGTCCATTTACAATTGTTGATGTAGTATTTTTAGTGAGAATTTACTTAGTGAGAAGTTACAGCTGACAGACAACCCTATGACAGCACATATCCAATCTGTGCTTCGCCAGCTGCACTGGCTTCCAGTTGAGCACCAGATCTGCTTCAAGGTTCTGGTTCTAATCTTTAGGGCCCTAAATGGTCTGGGGTCAATGAACCTGCAGGACCACCTCTCCCACTATGTCCCCCGAAGAGCATTGCACTCACAAGATCAAAACCTGCTGGTAATCCTGGGCCCAAAAGATGTCCAACTGTCCTCGACCAGAGCCAGAGCCTTTTCAGCCCTGGCTGGTGGAACTCTCTTCCTGGAGACATCCATGCTCTGTGGGACCTTGTACAGTTTCGCAGGTGTGTAGAACAGAGATGTTCCATCAGATGTATGGTTGAGGACAGCAATGTTTTTTACATCTCATCTGGCCCATGACCCCAGCCCTTAGAGGAATTGACCACCATCCAGAACAGAAGGTTAATGCTTCCACTGGTTTTATTGGAGTTATGATTGATTATCTGGTTTTGAATTAATTTATGCCTTGTGATGTTTTAACTGAATTGTATCTTACACAAGGCTGTTTTGGGACAGGAATGCACAGAAACGGAGTTCTGGTTGGCTCCTGAGTTGGCCATGCTTACAACCCAAACCTTTGGCATTTGTGACTACAGAGTACACTGCCCTCCCTATGTTACACAGAAGAGGGAAAGGCGGCATGTTAAAATGCCCTCTTTCCCTCTGGGGAGCTGGTTGGGATTTCCTTGTCAATTTCATTCCCTGCCAGTCAGCTGAGAGTGAAATGAATTTATTTATTTATTTATTTATTTATTTATTGAGATTTGTATCCCGCCTAGCCAGCGTGAGCCGGCTCTAGGTGGCTTACATTAGTCAATATACATATAAAATATATCACAGTAAAAATCACAGCTAAAACATAAAAACAAAATTCACAGGATTCCACAAATATGGCAGTCAACGTTACTTCCAAAATGGAGCACAGCAAATTCCAGGCCCACGACCAGTGAACTTGTGCCCGTAGATTGTATTTATTTATTTATTTATTTATTGAGATTTGTATCCCGCCTAGCCAGCATAAGCCGGCTCTAGGCGGCTTACGTTAGTCAATATACATATAAAATATATCACAGTAAAAATCACAGCTAAAACATAAAAACAAAATTCACAGGATTCCACAAATATGGCAGCCAACGTTACTCAAAAAATAGAGCACAGCAAATTCCGGGCCCACGACCAGTGAACTTGTGCCTGTAGATTGTTTCAGCGCTAACCAAGGGCCTCCTTCCCCCAGTGGCCGCTCCTAATTGAAAGCCTGGTGGAAGAAATTGACAAGGAAATTGACAAGGAAAAGCCTCTCTCTGCCTTCCCTTCTCTACCTGACATGTTGTAGCTGGAAAAGGGCAGGCAGAGAACCCTGGCACATTGAAAGTGCATTTCTTTCCCTCCCCAAGGGATCTTTCAGAGTGATCTTTCAGATCCCATGCACTTCAGCAGTGCCTTTCCCCAGCTGTCTGGTTTGGAGGTGGGGGTAGACTAGAAAGGCGATGCTGACGTGGGGCGGAGAAGCTTGAGGGGGGGGAAGAGGCCTGCCTTGTGCTTTCCCAGCCCCCACCTAATATGCTAATGAGCTGTGCTGTCAGGGGTGTGGCCTAATGTGCTAATGAGTTTCTGTTGTTGGGTGTGGCCTATTATGCTAATGAGTTCCTGCTGGGTTTTTTTTTTTTTTTTTACAAAAAAAGCCCTGATCTTACATATGTTGTATACTGCCCTGGGGGGGCAGCAGTTTAGAAAGTTAATAAATAAATCTGAATGGAAGCATAAATGGGACCTTTGATTAGAGGAAGGAAATGAAGGACCCACCTGTAAAGTGCTGTATACAGCTATCCCTCTACACTTTAAGCACGTGGATTGACTTCTAAATATGCCCATCTGCTACTGCAATACATATTAAGGAACAGCATTAATAGATGTTTGGGTGAAGGTATTAGGCCTCCAGTTACCCCTCCCCTGTATACACAAGCCAGACTCACTCTTGCTGGCAGACTATGGGTGCCCATTTTAGCAAGATTTAGTCTCCTGTTAGTCTGTTTGGGCAAGCAGCATCAGTACTTAGGGTAGTCACTTTAATATATTGTGTCTTTTGGTCAGAACCAGTTACAGGGATACAGCATGCTTAATGTTCATAGACCAATCTCTGTGGCAGAGTTGTGGATCAGTGGTACAGCACATGCTTTGAATGCAGAAAATTCCAGGTCTATCCTTGGAATCTCCAGTCAAAGGATTTGAGGTACTGGGAAAGACCTTTCCCTGCCTGAGACACTGGTGAGCTCCTGCCATTCAGAGTAAGTACTGAAGTAGATAGATCAGTGGTCTGACAGGGCAGCTTTGTATGTTCACTCCAAAACCACCTATCTTTGTGAAGTCAAGACTAGTCAATGTTCTGATGCAAAGTGTAAAAATTAATTAGTGCAGTTCACTGTATAAAAATTAGAAAGCATTCATTTTAGAGTAAGGAGTTGTCTACAGGAACTATGGCTATTAAAAGCATGTTGTTACACAGGAAAAAGTTTATTTTGTACTTCTATTGTAACAAACTAGTCTGACTCTGGCATAAAGAAAGAGGTTTCTGTAATGCTTTGCCAGCTAGGCTGTTGATCATTTAAAAGCCTCCTGCCACCTACAAAGCCAACATGGTATCTGAATGCAATGTGCTAAATGCACTTGCTTGTAGAGTACAGCCACTGACTTCTTTTGTGGACCTTTGTTGTCAAGTCAAAGCAGAGAACTCAGACTCTTATTTGGACTCTAGCAAATCCCCAGTTGTCAAGGGGTGCCAAGAAAGAAAACAATTTACAGTCACACTAAGTAGCATCTCCTTTTAGGCTATGATCAAATACAAATCCAGTCGCTTTTAAGTGAGGTGGGGCGCAATCCACCAAGCACTGCTGCCTCTGCCAAGCACGTACATCCTCTGATAATTTCAAAGAACCTGTATAGAGTTCCTCTGGAAGATTCCCTGAAATGAATAGAAATTTGGCTGTACCAACGTTAAATGGGTTTTATGCCATGTTTGTAAGTTAGGGTGAAAGAAGGAAATTGTTATTCTTACATTCCAATTGTTTTTGTTTGTTTAGCTCTGTCATAATAAACATTTAAAGAATTGTACATATTTACACTTTAAAAGAATCAATCAGGAGAGCCATGTATAGGGGTCTCAAACTGTATTTGTAAACAAATATGAAAATACATGAAGTAGGAAATATTAGTTTTTCATTTTGTCCCTTGTTTTAAAATAACAGTTCCCCAAATCATAGAATCATAAAATCACAGAGTTGGAAGGGGCCATACAGGCCATCTAGTCCAACCCCCTGATCAATAAAGGATCAGCCTCGAGCATCCCTGACAAGTGTTTGTCCAGGTGCTGCTTAAAGACTGCCAGTGAAGGGGAGCTCACCACCTCCCTAGGCAGTTGATTCTACTGCTGAACAACTCTTATGGTAAAAAAGTTTTCCCTAAGATCCAGCCGGTACCTTCTCGCCCTTAATTTAAACCCATTATTGCAAGTCCTATCCTCTGCTGCCAACAGAACACCTCCCTGCCTTTCTCTAAGTGACAGCCCTTCAGATACTTAAATCATGTCCCCCCTCAACCTTCTCATCTCTGGACTAAACATTCCCAAGTCCCTCAGCCTTTCCTCATAGGGCTTGGTATCCAGGCTCCTGATCATCTTTGTCACTCTCCTCTGAATGCACTCCATTCTATCCACGTCCCTTTTAAAGTAAGTCCTCCAGAACTGTACACATTACTCCAGGTGCTGCCTGACCAATGCAGTGTGCTGCGGGACTATGACATCTTGTGATTTGGATTTTATGCCTCTGTTGATATACCCCAAGATCGCATTAGCCTTTTTTGTTACCATATCACACTGGCTGCTCATATTTAACTTACGGTCCACCTGTACTCCAAGATATTGTTCACACACACTGCTACCCAGAAGTATGTGTGTTCCTCATTTTTGTTACCCAGATGTAGAACTTGGCACTTATCTTTGTTAAATTGCATCTTGTTCATATCAGCCCACTTTTCCTGCATGTTCAGATCTCGTTAATTCTATTTCTATCTTCTGGTATGTTTGCTGCTCCTCCCAATTTAGTGTCATCTGCAAATTTAATGAGTAGCCGCTCCACACTCTCATCCAGATCATTTACAAAAACATTGAAAAGTACTGGGTCCAGAACCCTGTGACACCCCACTGGACACCTCCCTCCATTCAGATGAAATGCCATTGACAACTCCTTTTGAGTGCAGTTCTTCAACCAGTTCCCTATCCACCTAAGTATTCTAGAGTCCAGTCCACAGTCCTCTAGTTTGCCCATCAGAACATCATGGGAAACCCTGTCAAAAGCTGTACTAAAATCCAGGTAAACAACATCAACAGCATTCCGTTGATCCAATAAGTTCGTCACTCGATCAAAGAAGGAAATGAGGTTGGTCTGGCAACCTCTTGGGGACAAATTTGTCTTGGAGACAAATTTGTGCTCATTTCCCAAGATCACCAAGTTGTCCTTTAGATGCTCACAGATCGATCCCTTTAAAATCTGCTTCAGTATGTTCCCTGGGACAGATGTTAGACTGACTGGCCTGTAGTTTCCTTGGTCATCCCTACTCCCTTTTTGAAAATTAGGATAACATCTGCCCTCCACCAGTCTTGTGGCATGTCTCCTGTCCTCCAAGAGGTCTGGAAGATGATGGACAAAAGCTCTGCAAGCTCTCTAGAAAATTATTTTAGGACTCTTGGGTGCATACCATCTGGCCATGGGGATCTGTACTCATTCAATGTAGCCAGGTGCTTCTCTGACCATGTCAGCCCAGCAGCCCAGACTCCGTGACCTGCCTACTACCATCTCTAGATGAGCCTCTCTCTTCTTCAGGGGAAAATCTGAGGCAAAATAGGCATTGAGCCTTTCTGCTTTCTTTCTGTCCTCTGTCAGAGTTTCTCCATTTTTACCCAACAGCGGGCCCATTGCCTCTTTTATCTTGCATCTGTTCCTCCCATATCTGAAGAAGATTTTCTTGTTGTAGCAAGCCTCCCCGGCCAGCTTTAGCTCACTGTGAGCTTTGGCCTCTCTGATGGCTGACCTACAAATGGGACCCTGCCAGCCATTTCCATGCCCCCTACCACACACTCTCTACACCCTTTTATCTCAAATGCTTTCGGGCAGAATATAATTACTCCTGTGTGAAGGCAAGGCACTCTGCATATGTTCAAGTATGCTCTCGTCACTGTTGTTCAGGGGCTAAAAGAAAAAACCCACAAATCTGCTTCCCATTCTGACAAGCTCCAGCTGAACACTGATTCAGTGCAACATTAAGTAACAACCTGCATGAGCCACAATGGAACAAATAACACAAACATCACCTTGAATACTATGTTTAGTTTGGAGTCAAAGTCAGCTGTGAGACATCAAACACTGAGTAATCAAGTGGTGTATAGCATGCATGTGTGAAGCAGCAATTAGACAAAGCCCTTCACATGCTGTATGAAAAGGCAGCCCTCTCCTGAGAGCCAATGGCCATTCTGACCTGGAAGGGGAGACATTATTTCCAAAAAATGGCAATCAAGTTACAGCCTTAAGTGTAGTAAAATCCATCCACTGAGTCTCCCCAAGGAAAGTCTAATGGAGTTCAAGTCCATGCTCCTGCTTAGTTGGTACCAGTCCCTGGTGCCCACAATGCTTTTATTTATCTGTTTGCTCATTTCTGTTTACATCCTACCTCTATCCCTTAGGATCAAGATGGTTTACAACATTTTACAATATATAAAAAGAAAAAATATAAAAATTTCACAACTTTGCTGAAATAGTCTCGAGAGTTCCTTTCATTTCCTCAGAGTGCCATAACTAGAAAGCAGCCAACAAGAACACAATCTTTTCTTATGCTGCCTCGTCATCTGCAGTTGGTATGTCAGTGTAGTTGGCAGTGCTAGCAGCACTTGGGCACTTAGGAAGGCAGGGGCAAGGGTACCTGGACATTAATGGGGCTTCTCTTTCCTCCTCAGTGGTTTGGCTGGAGGACCACAGAAATCCATTGTGGGGAAAGAGCTCCCATTACAAGCAGTTTTCTCTGTATAAGTCAGGACAAAGGGTGTTTTGACTTCCTCCTCCCCAACATGAATTCTGAGGTTTTGACTGCATTTCCCCTTATTATTGATGAAAACATAAGAACATAAGAGAAGCCAATGTTGGATCAGGCCAATGGCCCATCCAGTCCAACACACTATCACACAGTGGCCAAAAATACCAGGTGCCATCAGGAGGTCCACCAATGGGGCCAGGACAATAGAAGCCCTCCCACTGTTGCCCCCTGAGTACCAAGAATACAGAGCATCACTTGCTCCAGACTGAGAGTTCCTATCAATACCTTGTGGCTAATAGCCACTGATGGACCTCTGCTCCATATGTTTATCCATATGTTTTTCCAAGCTGCTCAGCACCTCCCTTTCAGTTTTGCTTATTTTGTGGTTCACATGGGCAGAATTCCTAGTTATGTGGTGATTATGCTGACATTTAAAGCACAGGAGAAAGAGCAGAATCATACCCACTGTTCCCATCCCCAACATCTGTACATAACTTCAGCTAAAAGCATGGAAGTTGGAGGGGAAAGAGAGAAGGCCTGATCCTGGTTGCTTCTATCCATGGATCTGCTAAACAAGTATGTGAGGGCAACAGAAAAGCATCCAGATTGTGTCTTGGTGACCAACTATTGTCCATAATATGGTGAATGGCTTTCCCAAAGCCACTGTTGCACAGAGAGTTCTTTGGCTGTATCTCAGGCTTTGGATCATAAGGAAATGAGTGTAGAGCCAATGTTGCTAGACCTTGTTCAACTTGTAGTATGACTCACTGCTAAAAAAAAGTCAGTTATGAACCAGGGCCATAGCAATCATCAGCCCGCTCTCTGCAATGGGGAGCTTTAACTTGGCAAGGAAAGAAATGTAATGCATGCATATTTCTATGTATATGACTGTCATATGTGTGATACATGCTGACCCCAATGCACTCACATGCTGACTTGTACATTCCTTGCTCCTGAGGTCTGAGGTCCCACCCCTCAAACCTCACCGTCTCCAGGCTCTATCCCTCAAATCGCCAGGAATTTTCCACCTGGAGTTAGCAATCCTATCAGGACTGGGCCCAATGAGTTTTCTCCTAAAGGCCAACACAGGTGTAGAAAGGGCCTTTTGCTGACAGAGCAAGCTTAGTTGCCTAGGAACAGGCACTGAGGAGAAAGTACAGTTGCCAGTTCTGATTAGAGAAATACCTGGAGATTTGGAGGATGGATTCTGTGGAGGGCAGCATTTGGGGGGCGGGATGGAAGGACTCAGCAGGTTATAATGCCATAGGGTCTACCCTCCAAAGCAGCCATTTTCTCCAGGGAAACTGATCTCTGTCATCTGGAGATCAAGTGTAATAGTGGGAGATCTCCAGGTTCCACCTGGAGATTGGCAACCCTGGGGGAAAGCCAGCTACACAGCAGGGGGTTGAAGAGAATGGTTTGATGGTCACTGGCCCACCTCATTAGCCAGCTAGCCATGGTGGAGCTAAGCAGGAGAGAGAACCATTTTCTATTTACTCTGACAGGAAAGTGGGCAAGCTGGCAGTGGGCGGGGGTTATGCTGAAAGTCCAGTATCTTTTTACTGACAGAAGCAGGCTACTGAGGGGACAGTTAGACCCACCTGGCAGTGGGCGGAGGAGAAGAGTGGACCCAGCACCCAGTCTGTCTCCTTCACCAACTCCCTCCAGACTGAGGCCGAGACACTGGCTGGTGGCTCTGTGGGTGGGACTGAGGCAATGCAGCGAGGGAATGCAGCCAGTGGCCAGGGACCCCTTTTGAGTGGCAATTCTTGCAGCCAACTGATTTTGGAGCCCCATGGAATGTTGCTACCCCAACTCGTCTTTATAGATAAGGATACTGTCAAACTCAACCAGGGCTGAAGACCCACATTGTTGGATATCATGTTATCATTGCTCGCTGATAATCATTTACCTTTTGGATTTCCTCATCCACACAAGAATAACCCATTGTGAATTATTGTTGTAGCATATTGACTGCACAATATGCTACCATGTGTGGCTGCAGGACAGGGTATACAGAAGCACAGATTTTGTTTATATACATACATACATACATACATATGTTCAGTCACACAGTTGAGTCCAACTCTTCACGACATCATGAACCACATCATGCCAGGCTTTCCTGTCTCCTAAGGACAGTGAGAGCCAAACTAGATGCTACTCCCCCCCCCCCCAATTTTCCCATTTTCCCTTCAGCCATTTATTTCACCACTTTGGCTGTTCTGCATGAAATATCTGTCCATATGGAGCGGCAAAAGTGGTGAATTACCCCACAAGTCAGGGCTGGTGTGTCCATAGAGACAGGTTAGGCAGCTGGCTAGGGTGCCATGTTAAGAGGAGCACTGCGCTGGCCTGCCACACCTCCCCTGCCCCTCCTTCGCCAAAAGCTCTGCTCCGAGTCTGATCACAATTCGCAATCTGAGCATGTGTGCATGGCCTGTTGCGACCCACCAGCCCTTTGCGGCACTCCCACCCACCCCATCAGGTGGGGGGAGGGTAGCTTAGAGAAATTTCTGGCAGTGTCCCTTCAGCTGCCCTTGGGGGGATGAGGAGGAGCGAGATGTGAAGGCCTGCCTGAGGGGGAAGTTCACCCTGCCAGGAGTGGGGCAAGTGGAGGGGAGTGCGGAGAGGAGGAGAAGCTGCTGCCGCCGCCTTGGCTGTGCCCTGTTCAGCCGGCCAGAGTGCACCCTTCTGCCTTCCCACCCTTTTGGCCACCTGAGAGAGCCACTGTGTACATGAGTCCCACATCCGCCAGCCCAGCCTGGCTCTGGCATGTCTGTGAGGCAAGGTGCATGCCACCCCCGATACTTCAGCCTGGTCAGGGCAGAAAGAAGAAGGAGGACAGAGCCACCGCAGCCAGCAGGTGAGGGGAAGCTCTTTCTGACACCCCCATTCCCACCCGTGTCCCGCTGCAACAGTATGCTTTGCCCCGCCCAACTCCCCAGGCATGCCCAGCAGAGCGAGCGACCCGACTGCGACCTGGGCCAGGAAACAGCTGGCCCTTCTCACCGAGCAACCGCTGGCCACTGCTTCCCCAGCTATGAGCTAAGCTCCCCCCTGCCCCAGCAAGCCTGTAACCTGAGTCCTGCCCGCCCCCTCGGCTAATCCCCCTCCCTCCTGGCCGGTCTTGGTTGGGGGGCCTTCACAGGCTGCTTGGACAACCGACACCTGGCATTGCCTTCCACTCTGCCCCCCATTGTACTAAGCCTAGTCCCACTGTGCCCAGCCTGTCTCGCTCTACGGGAGGGCCAAAGTGCACGCTCCAGCTCGAGTAGGCAAAATTTAGCTCCTATTTGACGTGCCAGCAGTTCTGCTCCCCCCGCCCCAGTAGTTTTGCATTTGCAGTAGAAAGAAAGCTAGAGACAGATCTTGCAGGTGGATCTTGCAAGACATGTGTCCTTTTGCGCAGCCTAGACAAATAGGTTATGCCGCTTTCTGAAAACTTGCATGAGCATGGACTCCTCAGTAGCAATGACCACCTTCAGCTACTATTTACGCCAGAGAACCACCTTCTTATTCCTAAAATGCACACCAGACTTTCTCCACAATGAATTACTTCATAGAAAATGGTAAGCAGCTTTGTCAGTCCCTAGCAATACACAAAAGCAAAAGTTATGCCATACCTTTTATTAAACCATGAGATGATTTCACTTGAAGGTGTCTCTGGACTGAGTACTTTACACAACCAAAATAACACACCAAAACCATGCAAGCCTTCAATTTCTACAGAACTCTTGGTCCGATTAGATGTTAGTTAGAAAGGAGGGGAGGAGATTTCTCAGGGCATGATCTAAGCCTCAGAGGTTTTATCCCCATTTCCGTTTTATTTATGTTACATATAGTCCCTCTTTTTTACTGAGACTCAGGGCGAATTACACAATATAAATCAATGCAATATAAAAGATGGGACAGCCAGTCAGTAATGGAATAGGATTAGGGTTGCAGAAATCTGAAACAACCTGTATTCATCTGACATGATGCACAAATTACGTTGTAGGATAATACATACAGCAACAGACAGTACATACCATATACAGTAGATTCCCTTTATTAAAGCATCTTTCTGAAACATTTTGTTGCAATACAGCCTTATTGAGGGTGCGGATAAAAAACCTTCTTGAATCATTCAGACTTGCATAGTTTGCACAATAGCAGGAGAGTTGGAGGCTTCCTGACCTCAGCAAGCAGGCCATTCCGCAAACTGGGGCCCACGACAGAGAACACACATGAACGGACAGTTGATCTTGCCCATTGCTGGGTTTCTGAAGCAGAGAAATCCCCCAAGGGTTCAGTGTTTGTTGAATCCAACTAGCAGCTAAATATCTTGCTTCCAATATTAAAAAGTGCTGTCAATAGTGCTTCTAAGTGCTGTCATGTCTTTTATAAAATCCAAACAAAATAACACAACATGGTGTTCAAGCTTTTGAATTCTGCAGAACAAAAGGTGGGGAGAAATCACTCAAGGCCTAACTAGCCAGCATGGTGCAGTGGCTGGACTAGGGTCAGGGAGTCCCAGGTTCAAATTTCTACTCTGCCATGGAAGCTTGCTGAGTGACTGTGGGCCACTCATTCTCTCACAGCCTAACCTACCTCACAATGTGGTTGTAAGGATAAAATGGGGAAGGAAGAACAGGGCAAGCAACTTTTAGTTCCCTTCGGGGTAAAAAGTGGGGCGTAAAACAAGCAAGTAGAAAGCCATTTTGGTGTAGTGGTTAAGAGCGGTGGACTCTAATCTGGAAAACTGGGTTTGATTCCCCGCTCCACCACTCAAAGCTAGCTGGGTGACCTTGGGTCTTGTGTTCCCTCTAAGCTGAGTTAGTGTTAGCTGAGTTAGCTCACAGTTTTTCAGCCTCCAGCTCACACATTTTTGTCTTAGCTCAGGAAGGATGGCTCCAGAGCAAACTAATTTATGCAGTAGCCAAATCGCTCACTCACAACTTTAATGCCCAGTAGCTCACAATGTAGAAGTTTTGCTCATAAGACTCCACAGCTTAGAGGGAGCATTGCTTGGGTCAGTCACACGTTCTCTCAGAGCTGTTCTCTCAAGAGCAGTTCTCACAGAGCAATTTCCAATTTTGTGCTTGTCATTCTTCCTAAAATGCATTAAGTTTGAAAATTGGTGGGCACACTGGGGGGGGGGGGGGGAGCTCAGAAGGTAGCCTCGCCTAGTGTGCAAAAAAACCTGGCACCGGCCCTGCCCCAGTGCAGTTTTTCTGTGAGAAAACTGCCCTTCCTCCCCTGCAGCCCCCTTCTGAGCCCATTTGGGCTCTCCTTTTTAAAAAGTTCTCCACAACTGCTCTGTGGTTGCGGGAACATGGAAAAACAAGTGTAAATGGGAGGGGGAAACCTAATGTATAGTTTGGCTCTGAGAGATAGAGCTTTCCCTCATAATGATGGTTGGAGACACAGCCTTGATAGGGACCATGACTCAGATCATATGCCTCAACATGCAGATTCAATCACTGGCATCTCCAGTTAAAGGATTTCATGTGCTGTGGTAGGAAAGACCATTCTCTACTGGAGAGCATGGTGAACTTCTGTTGGTTAGAATAAACAATACTGAACTAGATGGAGCCAGGATCTGACTTGGTTAATTCAGCTTCATATATATTCATATGTCCACACAGTTCCCTACCAGTGAACGTGTGAACTTCCCCCATTCCAATCTTAAAACATCAGCTCTGTTGAAAGAGAAGATGAAATACAAAGGGAGAATAAAGGGATGGAAAATGAATGTTCTTCTGGAGCACTGGAAGCAGTCTTAATGTCTCTGATTAATGGCACTCTTTGTCTTGATGATTACTCCCAAAGAAGTGATAAATAGCCATATTACCTGTCCATCAGCTCTTAGATGCCACAACAACTCTTCTAATACAGCTAATATTGTTCAGATCCTTTCCTGCATTCAGGAAGGAAACACCTGAGCATATTTGGAGATCTTATAAACAGAATGCAAAGCCCAGAGTGACAATGGTGGAAACTGCTGGATCACCAAATCAATAGATTCAAAGATGACGCATTTGTGTAGCTTTGTGCTGTTTAAACATTTGCGCAGGGAGTCTACCCAGCTGGAGTGTTATTGACAACCACAAATCAATGCTAATTTTTTATCCTTTTCAACCTACACCAACCTCTTGACCCTATTTCCACCACTGGGGCTCTTCAAGTAGTCAAAGACAATCACAGGAAAAGATATAAACTTGTCAGGGTATTGAAGGCTGGATAGTTTTGACCATACCCATGTGCAGCACTGAAAGGTTTGTAGTCTTCTGGGATGCTGCTCCTTTTCACCTTCTCTGAAAGATGTTAATTGTTTCCAAAGTTTAAGCAACTCATCTTCATTAATTGGGGTGGATAGGATAGAAGTATGCAGTCTGAAGGCATGAGACAAGTTTGTTTTATTTATTTATTTATTTATTTATTTATTTATTTATAGCCCACCCTTCCCTGTACAACAGGACTCAGAGCAGGTGACAGCAGTATTTATATAAACAATATTCATAATTTAAAAATTATTTTAAAAACTCTTGCAGTACTACAGGCAACCGGTGAATTAGTACATAAAAAGGGAAGCATGACATGGTGCCCGTTATCCAGAGGAGACTAAATATCATACAGAATGGTAAATGGAAAATAATCAACAGGGGAAGGGAAAGGGATGGGGGGGAGGGAAGGGAGGGAGGGAGGCTAGCCTAGATGGAAACTGTCACTGTCCTCAACCATAGGCCTGGCGGAACATCTCTGTCTTACAGGCCCTACAAAACTGCATCAGATCCCGCAGGGCCCGGATCTCACTTGGCAGAGAGTTCCACCAGGCTGGGGCAGGGCTGAAAAAGCCCTGGCTCTGGTTGCGGACAGTCGGTCTCTCTTTTACTTGGTCTCTCCTTGCTCTAAGGATATTTTACAAAGAACATGGTGCAGATTATTCATTTTAAGTTTTTTATATCAAAAATTGAAAACATGCTTGAATAATATTATATTTTTATCCTTATTAATATGATGCACAAGTACAATAGTAACATGCCATAGCTTGGGTTGCCTTGGGGTTGGGCATTTATGGATGTATTCATTCAAGGTACAAGAGAAAGAAAAATAATGTTTTGTTACATTTTCTTCATCCTTTAGAATAATTAGTCCTTGAAAGGTATGTTAGGAAGTAATGCTGCATTGAGCCTAAGAGATAGGTTAGGTTATAGATTTAGATAAACTCAAGTTCTATGTGTATTACTATTATTTATTAAATTTCTGAATTGCCCCATCCCTGAGTACACAAGGCTCTGGGCGATTTACAATAAGTGAAAACATACAAAAATACAAATGGATTGTCAATACTCCTGTTGGAGTTGCATGGGGGCTTTCAGGGCCTCTACAAGAAAGCATCGATAGGTAGAGAGTCAGCAGCTTTGGCAAAATCTACTCTCAGAACTGTGAAAAACCCCAACACTATCCACAAAGGGTAATGATTCTCCTATATATGCGAAACTTCTAAGCCCCCCCCCCCCATTTAAAGCAAAAATGTGGTATTTGGCAGGTAATAGGAAGAATGTGTAGATTAAGTGAGAAGAAAGTCTTGAGTCAAGGACTGAAAGGAAATCTAAGCATTATCACAAGAGCTAGCAGCCAAAGTAATTTGAAGAAGCAGTAAGAGGAACAAAGAATGGGTGTTAAGAAACCAAGAGCAGCTGCAGATGTTGGACTAAGTAGGGTGTGGTGTTAGCCGAATTGCTCTGGTTTTAAGATTAGCAACTGGCAAATAACCGGGTTACAGCCAACTATGCCAAGGTCCCGCCCCTTCCAGGAGTTCCCAGAAAATAGGCACTGAGATGGAGGTCTGTTTAAATGATGTTTACTGTAAAATGTTCTCAAGCATACAAAAACAGAATCACACACACTAAAACACAGTTCCTGAGAAACTTAGATAGAGAAATAGCACTTTCGCATGAGCAGGAGATTTGCTGGTTGGGAAATACTTTACCTGTTCTAGAGATGGGTTGTCCATTCCAAAAGAAGAATGGAGGGGTTGAAAAGGAAATAGGAAACGTGTTCTGAACCACCAGAAACACGCTTCTGTCTGGCTGCAGACTCAGAGATCAAAGACTGAGGGAGGGTATTGGGCTAGTAAGTTGGACTTGAGAGGGGTAAAAGCAGATAGGGGTCGTGGGAGCTCAAGAGACCGGCTGCATGGAGTGCAACCTCTTTTATTAGGTGATATGGGGGCGGGCAGCGCTGACCTCATCCCCCTAACACACCTTCCAGGTAGTCTGTCCCTACAAACCCTACCATTGGTTAAAGGAGAAAGAGGAGGGGATGCTGAGGGTGGTCAATATTGAGACTCTAGGAGCTAGACAGGAACTGACACCTGGGCAAGCTTGCAATGAGTCACCAAGCCATCCTATTGTCTCTTGATGGCCCTAGCTCGGCCAGTTGATGGGTTGAGGATTAGTTGCCAAGCAACCTCATTCACAGTCCAAAGTTCAGCATCTCTCTGGAATGTGTGGAATCCCATAGGTATGTTGGGGGGGGTTGCCTAGCGTGAGTTGACAGGAGAACCCTTGTGCAGTGGGATCCTTGTCTCCATCTTTGTGTGAGCCATGGCGGGTGTGTGCTTCTTGGAATAGACTGGAACCTCTTACAGCAGTGAAGAGGGCATGTTGTCCTTCAAAGCATAACAGCCCAAAGTTCAAACTTATGAACACTGAAAGTCCATAAGAGCACGTGATGTGCCTTGCTAGGCAACAGTGGAACATGGAAAACTGAAGAAGAGACAGTGCTTCATAGATCAGCCCCCTTAGGTGATACTATATTCCACCTCTAAATTGATTGTTGGGATCTGAGCCTGCCTCAGCAGTGGGGGGATGGAGTATAAATTGAATTAATAAATAGAATATAAATAAATCATTGGAACCCTTCCTACCATCTCCAGAGATGAGGCTTTCTAATGAACTTTCTTGCACTTACTTAGGACTCCAGTAGAGAATTATTGGAACAAGCAGTGCAATCCTCTCGGTAGCAGGGTCTAGAAGAATTCATTTTGTAGCCTCAGTTCCTCTGAAATGCTGCTTTTGATCGCTCCATCTATATACACTGACATACAAATACAACTGAGGGTATTGGGTTTTTTTTTACATCTGATGATGCATATAATCCTGTGTTTTCCCCATCTCTTAGGCTCTGTGTAATAGATCAAAAGCAATCATTTAAATCTGAATATCCACCCCCATCTCTGCTAGTAAACCTTTGGGTATAAATTGTAGGCATTTAAAAGTTTAGTTGTCGAAACCTAATAGATAACTGTCTTCATAAAAAACAGTTAATACAGACCACATCAAATAGTAAAGCTAATTTTAATCGTATTTTGTGCCAGCATAATTTCTGATGCCAGATTTTTATGCCAAGCATGAACTTCAATTTGAGTTCCGTACTTTAACCCACAGTCCATAATTTTGCATTGGGCTGTACAAGTTCCCTTTAGCTATGGCAATTTGAATGCTTCCACTTTCAAGGATCTAAGCCATAAATGTTTATTAAAAGAATCTATAATGAAATCATTTTTGTTATTTTTTAATGGCTTCCTTGAGTATGTTGGATGACTGAATGCTGGTTGTTAATCATTAAGTACTCGTGGTACAAAAACTGTTTGATAGTATTGCCATCTAGGGGCTGAATGAAATTCTCCATACTGAAGTAAACTATAATTGAGCCATTATTAACAGTGCACTTTTATTTTTCATATCCCACGTGCTTTCCTCATTTCTTGTGACAAAATATATATCTAACCATCCCAAAATAACCCACTTTAGAAAATAATTTTGAGTTGATTTCTCAGACATGTTAATCCTACTGTGCTTTTACCAGAGAAATGTTTTTAAAACATGTAAAATAGGTTAAATATCCCCCCCTCTATCTAGTGCACTTCATACTCCATGTATTTAAAAAGTGGTTGATCATTCTATGATGCAATCACACATTGTGTGTGTGAGAGAGTGCAAAATTTTATTAATTTGAGCTTTCATTAGAATGGCATTGGAGTCAATTAAGACCCAAATCTCTGCGAATTGGGGAGAACACAATTGAGACCATAGAACTGGTCCCTTCAGTCGAACCTTGTACTGCCATCTGTTCACCATGAGAACTCTGATGCTGCCAGTCATATTCTTGCTTTATATTTGTGTATGCGCCAATGTTTGGTTTTATGCTAGTTTTAATTGTTTAATTTGTAAACCACTTTGATGGTATTTTATGGTTGTTAGCCACCTTGAGCCAGTTCACCGGCAAGGCGGGATAAAAAATAAAATAAACAAATAAATAGATAAACTTGACATGTCCCCAACATGATTAAACTGCCATTTAATAGCACAGTGAAGCAATGTTAGTCACTTGGGACCATTAAAAAAATCAAAATAAGAAGATTTTAATGGAGACCCTGTGCAAGTGTCAGATGGTCTATTTGACCCCCCCCCCCAGGAATTAAACATGGAGGGTCATTAGATACCTCTGATGCCATCCCTGCATTGTAGTACAGTGGTAAACAATGCACCTTAATACAATCCCATATTGATTACATTCTGTAATAGTCTAAGCCAACTCATCTCACTAGTTATTCAAAACTGACAAAATTGTTGTCTGACCGAAATACTTCATTAATAATGTGTTTTTTACAGGTACTGGGTAGCATAAACTCAGGTTTTCCTTAGTATGGATGACTGGAAATTCATTGCAAATAGCTATACTTTTCCTCCCCTTTTCATTATTAATCTCACCAGTGTTTGCCCTGTTCAACTGGGGGGAGGAAGATAATTGTCATTGAAAAGAATATTTATGATCTGTAGTGGAAGCATGTTGAGTTTTAATATTCAGAATGGACATCGAATGCTGCACTATATTTATCTAAAAGGAAAACTCATTGTTGTGAGGAAATAACTATTTAAATATTTATCATCTAACTTTTAATATTTAAAAAAAAGAAATTATTTTTTCTGGATGCAAAAAATGTTTTTGAGTCTAGGACCTTAACAGATATTTAAATATTTAAAAGATTAGAAGTTCTGGCTTTTGGCCACTAAGTGCAAAACTGAGGAACTGACTTCTTTGCTTCATAGTGGAGACTGAATTAAATATCACACACACACACAGCCCAAACCCCCCAATTCAACACATTTTGTTTAAATGGCTACAGTCAAATATGATTTTAAAATGATGTACTATAGTTGCCTAATGGCACCACAGTTATGTGTTACAATACAGCACAAAATAAGAGATGTTATGTCCAACCTTGGACTGCCATAAAAAAGGTCACAACCAAAATGCAGCTTGTGGCTGAATACATTTTGTGTGTTAGGAAACAACTGTGCATTGGGAACTAAGTTTTGTGTGGCTGGCGTATTAAGTAACTGGTATTTGAGATTTAATAAGGAGCTAAAGATGACGCCTTCCTTCCTTCCTTCCTTCCTTCCTTCCTTCCTTCCTTCCTGTTAGAATTCAGGTTAGAAAAAAGTCCTGCTGTGTATGCTTGCAAGTTTGACACTGCTTGTGTCAGGAACAAAAACTTTTCCACATCAACTTACGTTCATGTTTGTATCATGTTGTGCACCTTTTTAAAGGTTATGTCCCCCCCCCCCCCATTTTTGGAGGACTGTACACTGTTTACTTCAGCATAGGGTATGAGAACAGCCCATACAATAAAGCCGTATCACTGGCACTTTTTGTGGTAATTTGGATGAGGAAAAGTAATGAAATCCTAATGAGAGATTTTGCTACCTTTTAAAGTTGTTCCTGAAGGTTTCATTGCCCTGACCTGGATGGCCCAGGCTAGTACTTGGATGGAAGACCACCAAGGAAGTCCAGGATTACTAAGCAGAGGCAGGCAACAGCAAACCATGTCTGTTGATCTCTTGCCTTGAAAATCCATAGGGTCCTCTTAAATTGGCTGCAACCTGACAGCTCTTTCTACCATCTAGTATTTGGTTGTACATACACTTAAGAAGAAAGGACTGTCACTGCTGGCCTGGTAATGTGAAGCTTTCAGGTACACTGCATAAGACAACCTACAGTAATTCCTGTGTTTAACTAAAAATGAAGAGAATAGGGTTGGATCCAGACTAACATTTCTGATGGCCAAGTATTTCTGCCCACAGAGTGCAATTTTCCGGTGTTCCCCCCTCCCGTAGCAACCTGAAATGCCTCCCTAAATTGTGTTCCTGGAGGAGAGGGGACCCCCAGCAAAAGGATTGGGGGGGGCATTTTAGGCTGCTTTGGGAAGGGGTAGGCAGGAAAATCACATTCCATGGGGTGAAGTGCTTGAAGCCGTGGAAACATCTATATTCTAATTCCGAGAGGTTTTTTTTCTGTGTGGATGCTTATATCTGCCAAAAGAGAGCTCCCTCTCCCCCAACAGCTTTTCCTACATAGTCAGGCCCCTTTCTTGGACTGCAGAAAAATCCAAAAAGTGAAAAAAACCCTTCAGGGACCATTGAATTCCCCCCCAGTACCTTTTGAAATGGCATCAGCTCCAGGCATCAGCTGTGAGGAGATTAGAATGTTCGGGGGAGGGGGGGAGGTTCTAACTGTTTCTGTCAGTAAAAGGCAGGGTTTTTACTGGCAGCAGTCTAGAGTTGCCAAGTACCCCCCCCCCCCCCCGGCCACCAGCAGCAGATCCAGATCCAGGCTGGGAAACTCCTGGAGATTTGGGGGTGGAACCTGGGGAGGACAGGGACCTCAGTGAGGTACAATGCTGTAAACTCCACCCTCCAAAGCATCCATTTTCTCCATGGAAAGTTATCTCTAGTCTAGAAATGAGCAGTAATTCCAATGGATCCCCAGGTCCCACCTGGAGGCTGGCATCCCTAGGCAGCATTCTCTGGGTGACTTGATACCACCTGATTTGCATGACTTAATTAGGCGCTACTGTTCATCAGCAGCCACCCTATGAAAGCCATTGTGATGTAACAGTTAGAGCTTCAGACTGGGATCTGCGAGACCCAGGTTCAGATCCCCATCTTACAATGGAAGCTGACTGGGAGATTTTGGACCAGTCACATACTTTCAGCCTAACCAACCTCACAGGGTTGTTGTGCAGACAACAAGGAGGAAATAATAATGTCAGCTGTTTTAATCCCCACTGTGGAGAAAGACTATAATTTTCCTAGGTAGACGCTGTGGGGTGGGAAGGAAATAGGGCTGCCAAATCCAGTTTGGGAAATTCCTGGACATTTGAGGGGTGGAGCCTGGAAAGGGTGGGATTTGATGTGGGAGGCAGAGAGAGAAAGAGTGATGAGGTGGGGAAGCAGAAAAACAAAGAGAATTATGATGGGTCAGAAAGAGAGAGGAAGTAACATACATGGAGGAGAGAGAAAGAAAGGGGGGGCAGAAGGGAGAAAGTGTGAGAGAGGTAGGGGGAGAAGGGAGGAAGCAAAGGTGTGAGGAATGGGATAACCATCTTGCAAGTTTCTTGCGGGTCTCCACTTGTCTAGTCTAGATCCTAACTATAGTCAGCTTTTTCGTGGAGCTTCCAGAAGCCTCCTACAATTGCCACTGTTCAGAATGATACTGCTTAGTCACAGCAATGCTACAACACTGAATGTTTCCAGATCATTATGTGCAATAGATGAATTTATTTCTAAAAACCAAAAGTTAAAGAAAATTCTATATACTTCTGCTGCAGGGGACAGTGCATCAAACTCATTTGTTTGGTTTAAAGCCATTTACAACCTACCACATTCATATTGTTGCTGTCAACAATGCTGGACAAGTTTCGAGTCCTTGGACTTCAGTGCGGACACTGGAAGCATCCCCAAGTGCCTTGAGCAACTTTACTGTGGAAAAGAAAGAGAATGGCAGGGCACTGTTACTTAAATGGGCAGAACCATCTAAACCCAATGGCATAATTAAGGTAATCCAAATTATGGAATTATATTTAATCAAGGTAGAACATTCACACTGAACGCATGGTCATGAATTTGACTGTTCTTAATAATCTTTTGAAATATGTAGAAGGATTTGTTGTAATATTCAAAGGGAAGTCAGGTTGGCAGTATCCCAGGGATAGGGAAGGGTCTCTCTCCTTCATACTCACTATAGGAAGCCACGCATGTGAAATCCATACAGTCCAAGCACTAGGGACCACTTATGTGTTAGAAACAACTATTTAGCTGGTAGGTGGACTTTGAAACAGCAATCTTGATTATATGGGAAGGGCTGCTGGAGCATGGAGACAGAGACAGGGTGGCAGGACACCTACCAGGAACTTAGCCATGCAGCTTGGTCTCAGTTGTTTCTATTTTAAGGGAATGTAGAGGTTCCTTTCTAGCCTTTGTGGCTAACAGCCTACCAGTGGAATTGGCCTGAGATGAGAGAAGAGGGCTCTTAGATGTCAAGCCATCCCGACATCCACTTTTGAAGCAGATTGGGTATGAACAGAGACCTTGACTCATGAGACTCACAGGGGAGGACCATTCTACCCCCCACCTCTGGTCCCTGTTTCCTCCTCTTTAACTCCATTTCCTTTCTCTTCTGGCAGTGTTTCCTAATCTTTGCCCCCCCCCCAGTCTTCATGCTTGCCAGTTCTTTCTCCCCCACCATCTTTCAGCTTCAAAGATTAAATGACCAGTGACATCTCATGAGACTATCACAGAAGATTTCAGCATCCATTTTAAGTTGCCTAGCTGTCAAAGATCTCATGAAGTAGTCTTGCAAGATCTCAGCACTTAAAGTATTTTATGTTAATTTCCTTCTCCCCTCCCCAGTTTGGTGTAGTGGTTAAGTGCATGGACTGTAATCTGGGAGAACCGGGTTTGATTCCCCATTCCTCCACATGCAGCTCCTGGATGACCTTGGGCAAGCCATAGTTCTGCCACAGCTGTTCTTGAAAAAGAGCAGTTTCTGTCAGAGCCTGGCCCCACTGTGTAGTTTTTTAAAAAATCTGAACACTAGGGGCCTAGTTCAGAATTAGATGTAAATTTAACTACTGTCAACCCTTGGCATGTGCTGTCCACTAATTTACGTAGGAGATATGAGATATGATGGGAGCATCCACATGTCCTCTATTCGTAAGGAAGTTAGGAGCTAGGTCTGTTTTTTGAAGAAGACAACGTACAGGTAAGCTTGACCACAGGAGGGCAATTAATGAATGTAAATAGTAATTTTTAAACTAGAACAAGTATGGTTTGAAATTAGAAACAGGTATAGACTTTTTTTTGGAAACTAGAATGATTCCAGCGGGAAAGTCAGATGTAGATTTGATCTGTGTCTGTAACTTCACTTCTAGAAGTTCAATACAGTACAGCTTGTATTGGGTCCTCCACTTAAAGAGATCAAAGAATTTCCACACCATCACCAAGTTTCTCACAACAACTTTCTGGGAAAGACTAGGGTAGGAGAAGGGAACTAGTCACAAATTCACCTGTTTGGGGGGGTTGCTTTTAAAATTGATTTGCCACCCCTTTACCAGCCTGAATTTCATGGCTGGATGGACCCTGCAACCTGGTCTTCCAAACCAAGCCTTGCTTCATCACACTGAATTTTCCCAATATGTAGAATCAATGAGGTGGCTGATTCTCATGTTTAAATTCAAAACACCATTTTAACATTTCTTGTGAGTGTAGAGAAGGTTATGGGACAAATGGTTGTCACATATTGAAGACAGCATGAAACAATCAAATCAAATTCAGGTCACAATCCATATATTGCTGCTTAATAAGCGACTAGTTTTTTTGGTCTCAATCAGTCAACAAAAACAGGGTATTTACTGAGCCTTCAGTGGCCTGGCAAATTGCATTTGTTTTGGTGAGTAGTGATAGGCTAATCAATATGTTCGGCCTACTACTGTTTCACTGACAAGGTACAAATTCTAACAGTATCTGGTTTATTTCCCCTTTCAGATTTACAACATTTTCAGTGATGACAACCTCGAATACAGTGGTTTGTCTCGCCAGTTCCTCTTCCGACGCCTTGAGCCGTTCACTCTGTACACTCTCGTCCTCGAGGCTTGCACCGGAGCTGGCTGCACTCGCTCTGCACCCCAGCCCATCTGGACAGATGAGGCCCCTCCTGCATCTCAAATGGCACCTATAATCCAGTCAGTTAATGCAACCAGCATTGAACTAAGCTGGTCTAACCCAATTAATTCAAATGGAAAAATAATACGCTATGAAGTTATTCACAGATGCACCAAAGAAGATGCTTCAGGGAACAATGCAACAATAGGAGAAGAGAAAATTGTTTTCACAGAATATAACACGGGGAGTAATTCATTTGTGTGTAACATTCAGCATTTGCAGCCATGGACTAGATATGAATATAAAATACGTGCCTGGAATTCAGCAGGCTATACAGATAGCTCATGGTCTGCCGCAAAGACCAGTCAAGCTGCCCCAATGGGTTTGGCTGCACCAATCCTGCAATATATACCTGCAAGCCCTGACAAAATGTTGATTTTGTGGTCTCCCCCAGAGGAGCCCAATGGTATTTTGCAATCATATAGACTCCAGAGAAATGATGTTCCCTATCCATTTAGCTTTGACACCACAGTTTTCAACTACACTGATGAAGAGTTATTGCCATATTCAGTCTACCACTATGCAGTAACTGCTTGTACCATGGGAGGCTGCTCCACCAGTGACCCAACAAGCATACGAACTCTAGAAGCAGCTCCAGCATTTGTGAACCCTCCCTGTCTGGAAGATACTAGTGCCACTCGAATTAACATGTCTTGGTCACCCCCTCAGATTCAAAATGGTGAGATCACCAAGTACATATTAAAATTAAATGGTGATGAAATCTATGTCGGGAAGAGTCTATTCAGATCAGTGTTGAATCTCCAGCCTTACACAAAATATGAAACTGCACTGGTTGCTTGCACTAACGGAGGCTGCTCAGCTAGTGAACCTCAGTCTGTATGGACAATGGAGGCCCCACCACTTAATATAGAAGCCCCCAAGTTGCTAGTGACAGGTTCAGAGTCAATAGAAATCACATGGAAGGCTCCTGCCAATCCAAATGGTAAAATCCAAAGTTATGAACTGAGGAGAAATGACATGTTGGTTTATTCTGGTCTGGATACTCGTCATCATGACTTTATGCTAACTCCAGGAATAGAATATAGCTATTCTGTTACTGCAAACAACAGCCAAGGCAGTGTAACCAGTCCAATAGCTAAAATTCGAACAAATCCCTCTGCACCATCCGGAATGTTACCTCCTAGACTGCAACCATGGTCCCCGGGGTTAATTTTGATCAGCTGGGATCCTCCAGCAAAAGTCAATGGTGATATAAGCAATTATACAATCACTCTTTGGGACCCTATGGAACTGGCAAAGAAAACTGTTCATATGGACTCCTCTCATATGTCCTTTATAAGAAGGTCTTACACTGCAGCAGAATTAAAACCCTGTCACAGGTAAATTGTGAATGTATACTTTAATGAGTGAAAATTCTAAATTAAACTGATCTGTGTGTGTATCATAGGATCAATAAGATGTTTCTGTGCTCCAAACAGACAGGCTGGAGTATCTGGAGTGACAATTCCCAAGGATTATACAAATATAAGAAAGATAATCTCCAGATTTACCAGTCAATCTGATATGGGTAAAGTCTGTCCCAGGTCAGATTTGATGTTAACCTGCTCACCATTGTGGTTCAGGTCCCTCCTTAACACATCATTCACTAGAAATTCCCTTATATTTCTTTTCACACCATTTCCCTCTTTCTTCCTCAGAGAGGGTGAGGATATTAGTATAAAGCATTGCAGAAACAAGAAGGGAAATGGGGCAAAGGGAAAATAAAGAAAGAACTGGCTAGATCAGTCAAGGTGTCCATCTTTTTAAGCAGTAGTGTTACCACATGTGGCCTGTCTCAGTATTGGGGGAAATTAGCTATGAGACAGAGGCTAGAAGGGTACAAGGGATCACACACCTATATTAAACAATATCCCTGTATACAATCACACTAAGCGATCAAAATATACATGCAATCCAGAACTAAGAAATAAAGAGATGATAATAGAGATATTAAGGAACAGTTATAGGGGTTATACTACTGCCACATGAGCTGGTTGACCCCCCCCCCCCTTCGCTATCACTGGACTCAAGGTCAGGCTGGGTCTCAGCCATCGTGGTGGATCTCTTCTGGAGGCAGCTGGGGTCTCAGTCGTAGACAGCAAAGGGGGGTTATGTCACCACACACTGCTCTCTGTCTGTCCCTGGGTGTCTGGCCATCTCTCTCTCTCAGCGTGGCTGCAGAGTCCCTTGGGTAGCAGTCCTCCTTGACCCAACATCACTGCCTCTCTTTTATACCCTCCTCCCTCCAGGGCATCCTCTCCCTTACCAGTTTCCTCCCTGACCCTGCCGGGCCCCACCCCCATATTTATTTGTTGACGCAGAGCTTCTTAGTTGGGTGGGGCTTTTGCTTCCAATTCCCCCACCCTCTGCCCATTGCCCGGCTCACTGCCTCTCCTTCCAGAGTGGAGACAGGGGGCTCGGGGCATGGTTGGGCCCTTGGCCTGACCACGTCAGCTCTCTACCGCCCCACCCGTCACTCCCTCAGCTCCTTCTCCCGCTGCCATTGGTCTGGACTCGTTCTACCGCCAAGTGAGTGTGGGGGTCAGACCCCTCAAGCTCTCTGCAGCCAAAGGTGCACCTGGGAGGCTGCAGGAGTCCCAGAAGCCTTGTCACCAGTACAACTACCTGTCCAGATGTGCATATATCTGTGTAGAAGAGAGTGCAAATGGCCAGCATTTCACATGGAAAAAAAGGAGACCCAAAGTAAAGGCTTTGGGGTATGACCTATAACAGGCACCCTCGGAGTGCACACCGGGGGGGGGGGGGGGTTGCTCTCTATTTTTACAGGAATTTGCTCTCTATTTTTACAGGAATTTGAGGGGCAGTCTCCCTGGCTAGGGCTCAGTGGGATTAATGACCATTGATGGTCTGACCAGGATAGTTTGAATGGGTTTGACGCCCATTGGTGGTCTTACTGGGGTAGGTTGAATGGGTTCCCAGACTTAGACAAAGGGGAGGAAATGGGTCTCTGATAGGTGTCAGGAAGAGCTGTCGATTAATTTACTGTCTGATCAATTTGTCTCGGTATCCTGAGGGAGGGGGCAGGAAAGGACAGGTGTTGAGACAAAAGATTTCCACATAAGCATAGGTATCACACAAAAGGGTATCATGAAAGGGTATCATGAAAGGGTATGGCAACAGAGAAGGTTCGCCAGATGGCTACTGAATGGCTATGGAAATGCAGATACTCTACCCGAAGGAACTCACTGTCATTCCGTATGCATTCCTTTGTTGCATGGGTGGGGGGGGGGGGAATTGTAGATTACCCTGGAGGGTGTCTTGTGCAACCTTAGACAGAAACCCTTTGCAGAGTTTGACCAGCTCTTTGGCACAGGTCAAGAGTGTTCTCTTTGGCCTGGTTCTGTGGGCCTCTGGTTCAGGTCAGAAGCAGGGTGCCCCTGCTGTTGGGGCTACTCCATGAATAAGGCAGCGCCTCTGAGATACAGTAGTTAGCAAATGTACAAAAATCCCACCCACCCTCTGATATTTGCTTTTCAGTATCTAGTATTCATAGATGTGCTTCCTCTGAGCCTGGAGGTTCAATTTAGCTGTTATAGCTAGCTATAGACATCCATGCATTTCTTTCATCCCTTTTCAGAACCCTAATCACATCCTGTGGCAGTAAATTTCACATGTGTGCATGTGGATTAGAGAAATACAAAGTATTTATTTTTGTCTGTCTTTAATCTTCTCCTAATCAGTTTCACTTCATGATCTTCAGTGCTGATGTCCAGAGAAATTTCTCCATGCCAGGAATAATTTTATAAACATTTATCACTTTGTTCCTTTGTTGTTTTGTTTTAAAGACAAGAATAAAATTTCATATATTTAAAGAGTCAGTAGTATAGTTATTAGAGTGTTGGATGTGGGCTAGAAAGACCCAGGTTCAAATCCCTGCTCACCATAAAAGTCACTGGATGACCTAGAGCCAATCTTTCTGTCTCAGGCCAACCTACCTCATAGGATTGTTGTAAGAATTATAATGGAGGAGAGGAGACTCTTATATGCCACTCTTGAGTTTCTTGGAGGAAGAACAGGATAAAAATGCATTAAATACAGACATTAGTGGGGTGGCTTTGGGTGGCCTGGATTAAACTTTTACATTATTTGTTTTAAATTATAATCCTTCTATGAGATGGGGTTAGTTTAGGTATGTAGCTAGTTTATGTAACAGTTTATGTAACTAGACTGAAGATTTAGAGAAATGTTAATGACAGCTGTTTTTCCCAGTTTAAAGGAAATATAAAGATTATCACATCAAACATATTCAGTCTTCAGTGTTCCTAAAAAATAACACTATCAAACTGATTTCTTGTGGTCACAGAAAGTCCAGTGCATCTGCAGAGCATTTGCTTACTCATTAACGTGTTGAAACACACTGTTCTTCATTCACTTCAAACAGGGATACAGCTATAGCCGCACAAAAGGAATGAGATATGAAGTTAATGAAAACAATTAACCATGCAGGAGATCCACCTGTTCACTGAAGCTCAGATGGACCTCTAGGTCACAGTTTATCAGAGGAATTCAACTAAATTTCCATTCGAGCACTATACCAAGGCCCAAGATGAAAGAAAGGATAGTCATAATATTAATTCATTTTGAAATGAAGTATTGGGGTTGGGGGGGAGAGATCTAAACAAATATAGCAAAAAGATTGCCAATGACCTCCCCAGTTTCGACTACTGTTACTTTATAAACTTTTAAATGGTAACATATGTACAAATATATGTTCTACTAACTGGGCTCTGATTTGTATTTCTAAAGGTATGAAGTCCAAGTGCAAGCTTGCTCACTCCTGGGTTGTACTTCCAGTGAGTGGGCTTCTGTACAGACCCTGGAAGCACCACCTGAAATCCAGCCAGCCCCTCTAATAGATGTACAGTCAAATAGTGATGAATTCCAGTCTGTTCTTTCTGTGGCATGGACAAGCCCAGAGAAGCCAAATGGAAGGATCTTGTATTATGAACTGTACCGAAGACAGGCAACAGCTAGCCAGCTAAATGTGGACTTGGTACTTGTGTACAATGGCTCAGCCACATCCTTCAAAGATTCCAGGCTCCTGCCTTTCACAGAGTATGAATATCAGGTATGAAACTGAGCTAGCATGTAACTGAAAATTCACATAAAATAAAAGTTCTTGGGCATTTCAGCAGAGAAGTTAGCTTGTTAAATTGTTAATATCCTATAATGGTTGACGCCTTGCAGGGGTCATTTCGAGCAGGAGCTCATGGGAGCTCAAATCCAGGAGTTGGTGCCAGCCCCGCCCCCCCCCCCTCCAGCAGGGGAAATGCCTGCTTGTGTCATGGCTGCAGCAAAATGACTCTGTCTCCTGGAAAGGTCCTTGTTCCTCCGACCAGAAGGCTTCAGCCACCACTGAAGCTATCCTCCCAGAATAGTGGTATTTCTGAGGCTTGGATTAGTAACTGTCCCCTCTCTGCCAGCTTTCTTCCTTCCTTCCTTCCTTCCTTCCTTCCTTCCTTCCTTCCTTTTCCTTCCTCTTCTCTCTCTCTCTCTCTCTCTCTCTCCTTCTGACATAGTTCCGGTGATGTCAGGTGATTTAGCATATGCAAATAAGTTATGCTAATGAGTTATGCTAAGGAGCTCCTGCACCTGAATAGTGTTGTTGCCTCTGAATAGTCATTATTTCAGATAGACCAAAAATTGGTCTCAGTGTTACACAAGAAATACACTTCATTTGTTTGACTAAGAAAAGAAATTTAATTTTTTACATATACTTATTCTGTCAAATACCAAAGCCAACATATTCCCAAGGACATGATGCTGAATGGCCCTCTTCCTTTTCTTTTATGCAGCTATAACTTTTTTTGCACACTATGTATAGATGTACCACAGTCTTGTTCCCACTGTGTATTACTATCAAGCCCCCATAGAGCTATTTCAGGCTGTGTTGCCTGAACAATACAGTCTCATCATGGACCTTAGGCATGTTATGAATCTTGAGGAATAGGTTGCAATGACTCCTTCTTTTCAGCAATTACTTCTGTGGATCATGAGAGGGAGGGCAGGAAGGGTTGCCTCAGTGCTTAGTTCTTGTGGCCCTTTCTTACATGCCCAGGGAAATGCCGATTGCCACTTTGGGGTTAGGAAGCATGGAACAGCGGTCACTACGGGTATGTGTGTGTGTGGGGGGTAATTGTGAGTTTCCTGCATTGTGCAGGAGGTTGGACTAGATGACCCTGGAGATCCCTTCCAACTCTATGATTCTGTATGTTTTCTTCAGAAACATAAAGCTCTCCAGTTTCATTTGTAAAATGAATGTGCATGGGCTCTTTCTTAGAAACAGATGCACACATCTTCATGCAAGCTATATGTACATTCACTGTAACTTGTGAACAGAGCTATAATGTTCTTGGAGAACCTATTACCCAAATAGGTTTCCATCTCAGGACTATAACATGGAAAGCATCCTTTTCATGTGTAGGGATGGACTGTATCCCTAGGGCAACTTTTTAAGGTTGAACAATCTGGTTTATACCTAGGTCCCAATTTAGCTCAGCACTCTGGTTTGGAGGGGGAAATGAGATGGAGAGTAAATCTCAAAAAGAAATAACTTTATCCTCCTGATAAGATACAAGGCTAGGAAAAAAATTGAAATTATTGTATGGCGGAGATCCCTGGGGGGATTGTTTGGCTGCCAAAGCTGTAGCTTTTTTGGCACCACTAGGTGGCGAGCTGTGCTTATTTTTAGGCTGAGAGAGCTGTGACTTGCCTAAGGTCACCCAGCTAGCTTCAAGTGGTGAAGTGGAGAATCTAACCCAGCTCTCCAGATTAGAGTTTGCTGCTCTTAACCACTACACCAAACTGGCTCTCAAGGCTATATGGATGAAACACAAGGAAAGCAAAAATGTGAAAGAATATTGCAATAGAGTAATGCAATCCTTGCTTTTGAATTATGGTGCTGGAGAAGATTCTTGAGAGTCCCTTGGACTGCAAGGAGATCAAATCAGTCAATCCTAAAAGAAATCAACCCTGACTGTTCCCTGGAAAGCCAGATACTGAAACTGAAGCTCAAATACTTTGGCCACCAAAGAAGAAGGGAATACTTACTGGAGAAGACTCTGATGCTGGGAAAGATTGAAGGTCAAAGAAGAAGGGGACAGCAAAGGATGAGATGGTTAGACAGTGTCATCAATGTAACAAACATGAAATTAAGCAAACTCCGGAACACAACAGAAGACAGGAGGGCCTGGCATGATGTGGTCCATGGGGTTGCGAAGAGTTGGACTTGACTGTGCGACTGAACAACAGTGCAACTCTAGAAGTGCAACCCATGCCTTTGTCTGATTGGGACAAATGGGGAATCTGTGGTGGGAAGTGCCATCAAGACACAGCTGACCTATAGCAGCCTTGTAGAGTCCCATGCCAGGGCCATCCCTGCTTAGTTTCCAGGAACTGACGAGATCAGTCTAGCCTGGGCTATCCAGGTCAGGGCAAATGTGGGAATCTAAGGGGAAATAAATGATGAAAAGAAAACATATGTTCCCTTTGCCCTGAAGAGAAGGGTCTGTGGGGCTGTGATCTGGGCAGAAGAGATGGAAAGCTATTCCAGGACAAAAGAAAAAATCCAAACCAAAACTAACTAAGGAGTTGGTGATCCAAAGTGAGGCATTCAGTGATTTCAGCAAAAGGGCAATGTCCAGAAAACAAGCCAGTCATGAAGTTGGAAAGCAGGTTTGGGTACAAGACAAGCTATGGAGTTGGAGGCTCAAGCTAGCCTTTTTAAGGGTTTGAGGAAGAAGGAGATTGGGTTTCACAGCAGGATTACATCAAGAGTGCAGAGCACTAACTAGGGCCAGGGCTTTTTCGGTGGCGGCTCCACTCTGGTGGAATGAACTCCCAGAGGAGATCAGGACCCTGTGGTACCTTTTACAGTTCTGCAAGGCCTGTAAAATGGAGCTGTTCCACCAGGCTTTTGGAGCCGCCACCACTACCACCACCACCAGGACTACCATTGCTAGCAATGATAGCAATTGACATCTTATAATGGAAGAGCCCTGGTCTACAGGACCCTCAATTACTGGCCATGGCGAGCTCTCTTTGTAAGACATCTGAAGCACTTTATGATAGCTGCAGCTGACTGGACCTATGATGTCTTGAAGCCAAATGGAGTTGGCATCACAATGATTAGTACTGTAGTTGAAGGGAGCTGATGTTATGGCAACTAGCACTTTATCACCTTACCATGGTTTTAATATTGTATTTTAATATAGTATTTATACTGATTTGAATTTTATATTGTATTTATACTGATTGTTCTGAGTGTTAGATTTTTATTAATTGTAAGCTGCCCTGAGCCAGCCTTGGCTGGGAGGGCAGGATAAAAGTTTAAATAAATAAATAATATAAACTCCTGGGGGTGGAAAGCAAGGTTTCTTAGGTAAATTACCAGGACTAGGGACCAGCTATTTAACAAAATCTAAGTAGCAACTTAATGATGTTTCCCTAATTTCAGGACAGAATTGCTGGTTGGGCTGAATGAGATAAGTCTCTAGCCTTCCCGAGTTAATCAATCTCAGGTGTGATAGGGCTTCTGGAGGCAATAGGTGCTCTTGGTGCATTTGAGGAGGTAAGCTACTCCCATGGGGAGCATCCTTCTGCTAGTTGGGATATCAAGCTAGATTATTTTATCTGGACCTTTGGAAGGTAGTCAGAGAGCCCTATGGATTCATAAGCATTGGACTCCAAGCCCCTTGCTCTGAAGGAAATGTCTGGCATTCTTAGAAAGCTCTTTTTCCATTACTGATGATGGCTTTCTGGATACTTGATTTCCTCGTCTTTCTAATGATGTAATTTCCCTAAAACTTCAGTGAAACAATGAGGTAACTGCTAGGATTCTTTCCAAAATAGATAACTCTATTTCAGAGGCTGGAACATTTTCCTCCCTCACACAGTTAATGTACCTGAGGGGATATTTTTCTTCCATTTGGGCTTCTTTTTTTACCCAAACTGTTAAATCTTTTCAGAAAACTGTGTGATGCATTATTGTTGAGGTAAGCATTTGTATTTGAAATCAGGTACTTAATATGTTTCAGAAGCAGTTTAACTTTTTTAACTGACCAGACTTTTGATGTCTGAGATTAAGGGGGAGGGAAAGAGGGTGTTTTTTTTCTTATTCTTTAAAGACAACCTGTCACTATTGGCCATGGGTCAGCAAGAAACAAAAAAGATGCCTATGGAACTCAAGACAAACATATTTATTATGGCATGAGTGTTAATAAGGACTAAAATATGAAACATGGTGGACTTGTCTTGCTTCATTTGAAGTATCAATGCACATGTAGATTTACAGAAATATTCTGGCCCTGCCAAATTACCCCAAATAAACAAACTGCAGGGGGGAGCAGGAAGTCTCAGCACCATCCCTCTTACAATGGGATTCCTAGCTATTGTTTTAGAAGACCTTCTGCTCAGCTTCTACATGGCTTTTCTAACTGGATATCTCCACCATGTGTCAATCAACCCTGGTCATATGTTACAGCAAACACACATACAACCTGCATGTATATGTGTACACCTGTTTAGAAGGAACAGTCAATGCATGTTTACTTTTCAAATGAAATGGGGGACCAGTACCTGGATAAATCTGGGGTTTCAATCACGTATTCAGCTGTACACACATTGAATGTAACATGAGAATTACTCAATGGGTGCGTTCATACTTGCAGATTTGAGCTGGCTGCAGCTGGCTCCAATCTGCACGTTTACACTGTAACAGCTGGCTCTCGTCCCCAGCCGTCACTCAGGTGCGACAAAGTGTCTGAAATCCGAGACCAGCTCCCCTGCTGGTCTCAGCTGTCCTCTTCTGCCTGCAGCCGCATTTGTGTGCTGTGTAAACACTGAGCCATCTCCGAGGCACTTCCAAGTAACCCCCCTCCCCTCCCCGCAGAAGCCTCTGGCTTCCGCTTTTTGTCCGCCTCTTTTTTTTTTTGCATTTAGCGAGATTTGCATGAGCGCCCATACGAACCTACATTTAAAGGACAGATGTGCAAATGGAGGCTAGTTCTACCGTGTACATGAGTTTGCAGTCACGATGAGGCTATTTTCGGGTTGAAATATCACAGCGTTTTCAAGTGTCTAAAGGAAGCAGTGATTTGGTCTGATGGTGCTGTGCATGTGCGAAAAAAATTTTTCCCATCCGCCTGCATGAGCGCTTATGCGCATGCGCAAGTGGCGGGAAAAAAAAACCCCGAAACCCCCACCCCCGTCGTTAGTGTGAACGTGGGGGAGCCGCTTGAAGCCTACATGAGGAGAGGTTAGTGTGATCGTGATTTTACGGAACCAGATGTTTGCAGCCGGCTCCAGCAGGCTCCAGCACTCCAGTGTGAACACAGCCAATGTGTATACAAAGATAAATACAGTGGACACTGTTCATGGATTGTACGTGTGTTCACTGTAACTTGTGAACAGGGCTTCTGTGAATACTTTCCTTGCTAAGGAGGACAGTCTGGTCTCCAGTTCTGCATTGCTTTATTTATTCTCCCCAGAGTCACTCATATTATGAACCCAGGTTGGATCTGTCTTTGGCGTCACAGCTCCCTTGTAAAAATCCACAATGGGGAACAATTTTTTTTAAAAAAAATCCTGAAAATTCCCTTTTGGAATTAAGTGGAGGCAGGAGGATAGGTTCCAGCACAGAGCGAGATGTGAATATTATTTTGCTGCAGTAGTTTGGTAAAGGAAAGGAAAAATCCACTGGGTATCACTGTTGTCTTGGTGTATCTGCCCTTTGTTATTGTTGTTCAGTCACATAGTCGAGTCTGAGTCTTTGTGACCCCATCACACCAGACCCTCCTGTCTTTCTCTGTCCTCTGGAGTGTGCTCAGTTTCATGTTCGTTGTATCTGCCCTATGTCTTAGTTGATAGCTTTTCCCTTGGGGAGTCTCCAGGATGGGGGCAGGAGATAGTTCCCTTTCTGGATTAAGCCTCTCACATGCACAGCGACAACAAAGGTAAATGGGGGTATTCACACAGGTTGGGGAGGTGTTTTTGTTAACAGGACTACCTCCCCCCCCCCCAATTATCCAATAACTGTAGACATAGGATGGATCAGATGTGAATCTGAACACAAAGTCCTCTTTGCAACATTGACACAGAGAACTAAAGACAGTTTCAACAATTCCAAAGAACAAAATATACAGGTTGTTTTCCCACACAGAAAAGGTATACTGGATAAGACTGAGCAGATGAAGTCATGGTAGTGAAGTCAGGCTGTTCTGCTGTCATCTCTGTCACACAATAGGCCTCTGGATGAGCCACGTATGATTGAATTTGCCATACGTTTTCTACCACCTGTGCTTAATTAATTAATTGTTGAGTTCCACTCTGAAATTGGGCAAGCCTGTCTCAGTCTGGCAGGACTGGGAAACAGTTTTGTTCCTTTTTAACCATCTATTTTATTGAACTGTTGTGTGGTTGTTTGTTCCTCTCCCATTGATGTTACTTGTGGCATCCCTCAGGGATCTGTTCTTTGCCTCACCATTGTTGACAATTTATATGTTGCCAGTGAGACACGTTATTCATAAGTATAAGGCTTGGCTTTTGCTATTATGCTGATGAAACCCAGATTTATATTTCACTTAAGCACGATATTGATTCTGCTGCCTCTCTCCTGGAGGCTTGTTTGCTGGCCATAAAATTTTAAATGCAACTAAATTTCCTCCAGCTGAATGAAGCTAAAATTAAGGCACTTCGGGCAGGCTCTTTGCAACACTTTAAAAAATGCTGTCAGTCATCAAGGTCCAGCTTGATGAGTTTGACATTAACAGCTCAGCTGAGGTCAGGAATGCTGGATACCTTTTGTTTCCTTGCTGGGGATTTAGCAGAAGACCATTTTACTGGGGACCATCCAGAAATTTTGATAGGCTATTTGTTTTGTTAGAGTAGAAATCCCCAAGCCTTGTACTAGAACATACTAGTGTGTGATTAATGTATTAGAGAAATAAACAATTTTAAAAAAAGGTATACATAGGAACTCTCAGTCTGGGGCAAGTGATGCTCTGTATTCTTGGTGCTGGGGGGGGCAACAGTGGGAGGGCTTCTAGTGTCCTGGCTAGGGTTGCCAAGTCTCTTAACCTTACCGGTGGGGGGGAGTCCTCTGCTGGCCGGGAGCTTTCCAGAAGCTCCCGGCCAGCTCTATGGTATCATAGAGTTTTGGGGCGATTGCCAGAGCATCACCCTGGCAACGCCCCCGACGTGATGGCGTCACTTCCGGTGACGTCGCCTGGCGTGGGGGAAGTCGTCCAGGCTGGACGACTTTGGGGGTGGGGTTTCCCCCACCGGCCGAATGCTGGCCGGCGGATCGGGAACCCCTATAGCGGGGGATCCCCCGCCCCCCGGGCTGACTTGGCAGCAGTAGTCCTGGCCCCACTGCTGGACCTCCTGATGGCACCTGGAATTTTTGGCCTGATCCAACATTGGCTTCTTGTGAGACTTCTGGTAAGAACTAATAAGTCAGGCCTTGTGTGAAAACAAAGTCCTTTATTTTCTTAATGGTCTTTTAGGAACACATTTTTGTTAGTGATACCAAACAGATGAGGCTAGGATCTCTTATACAGCATTCAAAAGGTACTGGATTGACAAGCACCAATCAGTGTAAAACCATGAAGCGCGAAAACCTGTAACCGTTATGTTCCCATGAAAAAGGCGCACAGCAAAGCATAATTTCCCCCCCATGCCCTTTAGTGCACTCTACTTGCATTCCCACGCATAGACACCTGGAAGAACCCAGAGCGAGACATCTCAAGGCTAACAGTACAGCGGCAGAGATAAGCAGAGCTGGCAAAATAAATTAGCTACACAGAGACGGCAGGGGCAGGGGAGACGGGGGGAAGGGAACCGGACGCCAATCTCCTGACTGGAGGATCTGAAAAGGAAAAGGGGAAGGGCCAGAAAATGACAGGGAACCTGACACTTCTCTTACGTTCTCTTATGTAAGGGCTCCTGTGCACCCAAAGCCAACCCAAAGAAGGGACTGCATGGTGAATCTGGGTCCTTGCCTATCATCTCTACATTATTGTATTTAACTCATTCAGTCACCTCAGTGAACATTCTAATCTGAGAATGAGCCATTCTTACTGCTATACACTCAGAAAGTAAAAACAGTGAACTGTGGTACCACTTCTAATCCAGAAAAAGATGTGCCTCAGAAGTATGAAAAATACTTTGATGTACAACATACATTCTGTAAGCACTTTCATGCTAGTTCCTCATCTCTCTTTCTAGATGGATCAGACACACTGATCACTAACCACTGGAAGGTAACTTCTGTCATGAATTCATTTGTCCTCATAGTCATTGCAGCATTTTGAAGCCATGAGTTCTACTTATTAAATATGTATTACATGAAAAAGTACTTTCTTTTGCTTGCTTTTAACCTACTGCCAACAAGTTCAGTGAAGAAGGCCTTTAGCAGAGTGGCACCCATTTTACCTGAGCTGGCCATATGATGTGTCATTATTTCATCTTGACCAGTGCTTGACCATGAATGGATTGAATCATTGTAGAGTTGTTGGCTTCTGATGCAGATGAAGCTTAGGGTTTCTAGGTCTGATCTTTTTTGGAGAGGGGATTGGGGGCATTCCAGGAGGGGGCATAGCCATACCCAGCATGATGACATCACTCTGTGTGACGTCATCATGCCCCCACTTTTTCTTACATTTTAAAGGGAAACTTCCCTTTAAATGGGGGGGGGGAGCAAGGGCCAATTGTTCCTGCCATGCAAGAGGCAAAATCACCTCTTGCAAGGCAGGAGGTGATGCCCCCCCTTGGGAAAACCAGGTGCTGTGCACCGTCTCCAAGTGGCAATGCATGGCTGGGTACAGGGTCCCAGTCCCCACCGGCTGCAAGGACTTAAAGGGGTCTCAGGCAGCAGACCCCACATGCCCAATCTCCAAGCAACAATGTTTCTTGGAATTCAGGCCCACAGCCCACAGCTGCCTCTCTCCCTCCCCTCTTTTAAGAGAGAAGAAAGGGGGGTTGCAGGTGTTCAGGTTTGGAAGTGGGGCTTCCCCTACTAGCCAACTGGCCAATGGCGGGTTGAACCCCCCAGAAAGCAGGTAAACCCCACCAGACCAGGGGGTCTGGCAACCCTAAGTACAACTTATTTTGCTTTAAGGAATAAAACTAATGTAGCAAACTGATAACTCAGAGAAGATTATTTTTATAGGGCCTTTTATGTTGCTGATTTTCTTGTTATCGTTGTGTGTAAAGCATCATTTGCAGAATCTGCCTGCTTCCAAGGGCCTGTATGCCTGACTTTCCTACTGCATATCCTCCAGCTCTTCCAAAACTTCAAATGTATTCTTATGCAGCACTAGGATTACCAGGTTCAGGTGGGGAAATTCTTAGATATTTGAGGGTGAAACCTGGGAAGAGTAGGTTTGGGGAGGGGAGGGACATTGGCAGCGTATATTGCTGTAGAGTCCACTCTCCAAAGCTATTTCCACCAGGGAAACTTATCCCTGTAGTCTGGAGATCAGCTGTATATCCAGGAGACTACCAAGCCCTAAAAAAAACATTTTTATTTCTATAAGCCACTGGGAAGTCATGCTTTTAAAGACATTTTAGACTGATTATTTGTTATTTTAATGCCTCAATTGTTCAGTATTGTGGTGTAGGGGGCTAGAGTATCAGACAAGGATCTGGGAGCCAGGTTCAAACACCACTTCCACAGGAGCTTATTGGGTGAGCTTGGACCAATCATGTACTCTCAGCCTAACCTGCCTTACAGGGTTGTTGTGAGGATAATATGGAGGAGAGGAGAATCATGTAAACTTCTTTGGATCCCCACTGGGAAGAAAGATGGAAAATATATGAAGAAAATAAATATTTGCTGTTAGTTTAAAGAAAAAAACCTCAGTGTAGCATGTTTGTTGTTATTATATGCTGCCTTATAGTGGTGAAAAGAGATAGCATAAATCTATATATCTAATAGCGAAGGCGCCCCCTGCCTGTGGATATCTAAATCCATGCAGGGGGGCACCTGGGAGGCAGGGAGATTTTTCTGCACACATAGGAGACTCCCCACATGTGCAGAAAAATCCTAACAGTTAAAAAACTTTTGGGGGGATATTTAAATCCCCCCCCAAAAGTTAAAGAGCATTCCCTGCGCATGCACAGGGAACACTCTGGGAACTGCCACAGGCCCAGTAGCTCTGTGCCGCCCAGGCATTGCGGGGCAACTGGGGGTGGGGGGGGGAGATCGGCGAGGCCCGGTGGCTCTGCGCCGCCCAGGCATTGCGGGGCAACTGGGGGTGGGGGGGGGAGATCAGCGAGGCCCAGTAGCTCTGTGCCGCCCAGGCATTGCGGGGCAACTGGGGGGGGGAGATCGGCGAGGCCCGGTGGCTCTGCGCCGCATGGGTCTCACGAGAGCAACTGGGGCGGGGGGGAGGCAGGGAGGGAGAGGAAGCCTTATCTTGGGCTGCCACTCCACTGGAGCTCCTTCTCTCCTCCCCCCTCCCCGCGGGTCCCACGGATCCCACCTCTTGTTATACACTATTACCTTGCTGGTATAATTGGAAACTGATCTCAAGCTTCATCAAAAATTTTCATGCATAACACAGTTAAAAAGTCACTTCTTGCTGACCAAAGTTCCCACATTTTTATATAGCAAGTAAATGATTTGCAAACCTATGGTTATTCCTTAAACCAAACAAGAGGATCCCCCACCACCACACTCTGGAAAGATTTCCTTGGTTAGATTGTGATTCTGACATATTCAAATGCCATGACAAGCCTTTTAAAAAGACATTAGTGTGAGTGCCATTGGAAAATATACCACAGGGCTGTGGATGAATTGATATGATTTCCTTGATTGTATCTTTTTATTTATAAGGCATAATTTATGAGCAGTGAAAAGCAAACTAAAATGAGTGATGACTAACTACAGCCAAAGTAATAAATCAGAAGCACTGAAAGAAGTAGTGATTTTGATCGAATCTATTGAATTAACTGTTGCCCTTAGCCATTACAGGTATTGGAAAGACCTTTTAATATCTGCTTATCTCTCTCCTGGGAATGGTTTAACTATCTCATTATGTACCCACAGGAAACAAATTATTAAATTGTCTGCCTTTTGAAGTTAAACATGTTTGCATCTCATCTTCATTAGTGATGTGATAGAATATTAAAAGGTACAAGTGTTGGCTGAAACTTTGGTAACATTTTTTTTAAAATTCAAACGCCTTAATATTTTTACAGCTTCACCATGAAGGGAAGCAGCTGTGGAAACTGCAGTGTTAGAAAACCTCCATATTATTAAGGCACATGTATATAGATAACACCAGATTACATTGTCTATCAGTTTGAGTTTCTCCTGGTTTGGCAACCTGATCTAAAGTCTCTGCTGAGGTTTGGATCCAACAAGATATGGCAGGACTGTTCTAACCTTATTTAAGAACATAAAAGAAGCCAATGTTGGATCAGGCCAATGGCCCATCCAGTCCAATGTGGGATTGTTTCAGTTAGTCTTGATGAGGGTTGCAGGGTTGCTACCCGAAGCACATACATGTACTCTAAATCCATGGGTGTAATGGAAGATGAGACAGCTGCAGCTTCTCCCATCCATTTTTCTCCACCCCCCTATGCTGAGCATAGTAAAAATATACATATGTTCTCTGGACTAGTGTCTTCAAACTGGTGGGAGACTGTCACTAAAGGAATTAATGGTTAGGGACTGTTCTTCTGCCATATCTTATCATCATGGCTTGTAACACTATGAGCTGAAACATTATCTTGGCTGCCTTTTCAGGTCATTGTGTTCAGGACTTGGGTTCTATGAAGGTGCCTTCTGTGGCCACCTAACCAAGTTTCTTCTGCTTTGCCTAGAATTCTTTAGCTCTCTAAGTAGATGGATTCCACTGAGCTTTTTCTTCTTTCAAAGTGCTCTCTGGGCAACTGGCCAAGGAAATGAAGATGAAGACATCTGAATTACTGCTTGGGTAGATGAATCTGGAGTCTTCTTATGGGTTTCTTAAGCCTGTGCACCTTCTAATGATGATAGAGATTTTGGCAGGGCTTTGAATTTGGGGTCTGCGCAGCATGATGTAAGCCTAAATTATAGAGGAGGCAATATATAGTCTATGATTTCAAGGCATAAGTACTTTTTGTTCCCAGTTCTCCCTTGAATCTATCACTTGAAGGATATTTTAAGATTCTCAAATGAAAATTTTATGCATTGTCCATGAATGCGGTATTAAAGAGGATTGGTGTTAGCTTATTCAGTAGCTCAATGACTGTGTGTGTCTTCAGAGTCCAAAATAAATATGATCGCATAGAGATCAGCTCATGTACCTCTTACTTTAGATTGCATCCAACCTGTACCATTTTCAGATCAAATGTCTTTTAGTCAATGTAATTGCCCTGCAGATGTTCTGTATGTATGCAGAGTTCATGTTGCATTTATCTTAATAAGTGGGAAATGTTCCCTCAGTAAAAGTTGACTCATTTGGACTCTCTTTGAACTCTTTCTTTTTCTCCATTTTGCTTTTATGCATTCTGTCCAGCACAGAAGCATAGGTAAATATGAACGGTGAAATTTTGTTCACCTTCTGCTGTGTAAAGGGTTGCTTGCACTGTTGCTTGTGTAAAATGTGCTCCCTGGGCTAGCATCACAGAGCTCAAATTCACCAAAATGCCATCCACATGTAGATCCATCAGCTCCTGTACAGACCAGTGTATGGAATTCTGATCTCATATTGCTTCACAATAGAAGACAACAGGTATGAAGCATACATACTTATTTATTTAAAACAAATTTAATGCTACTTTCCCCTCTGTTAGGGTCCCCAAGGTGACAAACATTAAAGCATCTGAACAACTGAAAACAGCATTTAAAATGATAAAATAATTCAGTTAGATAAATGTACAGCACCAGAGCCAGAGAGGAGACCAATAACCATTACTGGGGGTGTACCAAATGAAACAAAAAAGTTCGCACCCACAGGTGGAAGACACTGATAGAAGAAGACAGATAAGAACATAAGACCATAAGAGAAGCCAGTGTTGGATCAGGCCAATGGCCCATCCAGTCCAACACTCTGTCACACAGTGGCCAAAAATACCAGGTGCCAGCAGGAGGTCCACCTTGGTGATCTTATATGTGAATATGGGCGTGATCATATGCACCCATTTGCGACACAAGAAGGACGATTCTCCGCCAGCTCAAAGTGGCGTGATCACACAAGCACATCTGGGAAGCGTCCTGCAGCCGGTGTCAAAGTGTTGCAAACCACTTTGAGCCGGTGGGGAATCGGCTTATTTAGCTACCAGTGAAAAGGCAGTCTCAATTGGTTTGCAACGGCCCAGAACTGACCTTTCCTGGTGTGATCGCACCAGCGCAAACAAGTGGTGTTGGGGAGTGGGCTTTTTTGTTTTTTTTTCCCCCTCCCATCCCGGTATGCGCATCATCGAATGATCCCAAGGGTGGAGAGGCAAGTCATTGATCCCTTGTAGAAGCAGATAAGCGCACTGAAAACAGCTGGGAAAAAAAAAACCAACTCGCCCGCGGCTACGTATAATCACGCAGCGGCAGTTTGCCCTCACAGGTCCATGGACCTGTGTGATCCCGCAAAAGCGGCACAAATTGCGCCGGCACAAATTTGTGTCACTTCCTGTCCGGCTTATCTTGCTCGTGTGGGTGGGGCCTATAAGAACCTGCCTCATATTGAATGGGACCACTATTGTCCACTCTTGCTGGCAGTGGCTCTCCAGGGTCACAAAGAAAGGTCATTCCCAGCACCTGCTATTTAAGATCCTTTTAATTGGAGATGCATGGAAAACTGTTACATGGTTCTGGCAATTAGCAGCTCTGATGTTCTGCAACAATATAAATGCACAAACTGACTTTATAAGGGCAATGGAGAAAAACAAGCCCCTTAGTAATAGGATGGAGAAAGTCACGTGTACAGGACCTGGCAAGGGAGCGTCCACTGTTTAAAAACCCTTTAAAACCACTAAGAGTAGAAAAGCACCTAAGAAAAGAGACACTCAGAAACAAGAAATGCAAGTCAGTGCGATTTTGGGTTATGGTAAATTATAGCAGAGAGAATTCCCTGGCTTTCACCTGAGCTTCCCTGCAATCGAGTGAGACAGTCTGTATTACAGCACTTTCACATAAAGGCTTTTACCTTACTAATGTACCTAACATCTGCAATCTGTATAGGGCCTGTGGCGATCATGGTGCCAAAGACCATGGCAATACTGCAGGTTATGTAGTCATAATATAAAAACAGGAATGGTTTTGCCAACCTACGTGGTAGATGGTTCCTGCTTGTCCCCTATTTCTTGCTTAATGTAATCATCACTTGGGGGAATCAGTTATACGGAAGTGCCCTTGACAACTGAGCATAATTGAGATGATGGAGGGGAAAAAAAACATTTGCAACAGGATTACTGTGTGTCGTGTTTGTTCAGAACCTTTACCTTTCGTCTTTGCAGGTATGAATCACATTTATCGTCAAAACAGGCTATTCATAAAACAAACACACCCCCTGAAATGAACAAGGGTGGTTAAATTGCGACACCTTTATTTATAGCAAAGATTACACTGATACATGCTGTTTTCTTCATCTTCGGGCAATTGGCTTGTTGGACTTCATGAGACATGTTAGGAATACTTTACATAGATTAGTGATATTAAACCACCAGGATTTTGCTAGCCACTGTTCCCTTTACATTAGTGATGCAGTAGTAGCGTAGCTTTGATTCTGGGGTTGCAGCTGAACCTGGGAACATGTGGATCACAGTGACTCCTGCAACTGCTATAAACTTCTGCAGCTCACCTGAAGTTTTCAGAATTCAGAATAAAAGAAGGCTATAGTTATTTTGCATTTTAAGGGAAATGTGAAGTTTTGCCTTCCCCAAAAGTAGAAAAGATCACAGAAGAGAATGTTTTACTGCACTGAGAACAGCTCAACATGAAAGCTTACTAAGGAATATGTAATATGAAAAATCACACAGACAGTCCTCTCGTATTGCCATTTAGATCTATCATTCTGATTGATCACTGTGTGTTTCACTATTATTGAGTCTAATTTAACCCTATACTCTCGCACATCCATCTACTCCATCTATTGTACCTGACATTCTACAAATTACTTACTCATGCAAATGATGACCTAAGTCAACCTTTTATGGTATTCGTGTTTAATTATACAAATGGTATCTGATAAATAAGATTATACATCCTTCCATATGTTGATAACCTCCTTGATGAAAGTGAAATTTAATTTTCATGCAGATTTGTTGGAGGCAGTGTTTAATAAGTGCTGAGTTTTCTATAGTGGGCAGATCACCTGGTTTTGGGAAGCTGACAAAAACAAAATCAGTGGGCACAGTTCACAGAGATGGGCAATTTTTAATCAGGTCCAGTTCGAGTGGCTGTATCATGGCATCCTACAACTGAAGGCCACACTTGTTTGTAATGATAAAATAAAACGAATACGCTGGCAAAAGTGATATGAATAATAGAAAAGATACAAACTTAAGTGTTTTTTTCAAGGGGATGTGTTTATATTCAGTAATAAGTTAATGTTACTATATGATAAATTGCATTAATTCCATTAAGACACTGATGCCCTTTGAAAACAGCATTGCATTCAGTTGCTAAAGACTTGTCTCACGGACTGAATAGGAGTAAATTGAACATTGATAATAAGGTGGTTCTGCTTTTTTATTTTCCAGATTTGTATGCCATCTGTCAATACCAGTTTTCTAAGTGGTGTGTAACTTTAAAAGCAACACAATTTATAATAATTTTAACAAACATAAAAATCCATAATGTCTCTACCAAACAAACAGCAGACTTAACAGCAGGAGTCAAACAGAAACCTCCCTCTCAAAATCCTGGTGCAAAAAAAAAAAAGGAAGAATGGTCAGTGCTCTAACTAAAAGAGGCAAGGCAAGTCGTGGGGGCTTCGTGAGAGATGACAAGAGGTTGTGGCACTGTGGTACGGCATGTGCTTCGAATCCAGCAGGTCTAGAGTTCAGTTCTGCTCCTTGTTTGGCGCTGTAGACTGTATGAACTCCCTTGCCCTGAAACTAGTTGCTCCAGTCCCTGTATCTTCTCGATGATAAATGAATGCCTCCAGGGAAGAGGGAAAAGAGGGGCTTTCAAAGAGACAGAGTGAGTTGAGAAGGGGTGAACAGAAGGATGGTAGAGAGGAACAGAGAGAGAATCGGACAGAGAGAGCCATGAGGAGCACGAGTTAGGACTAGATTGGGATGATATTGGGTGGTCGGAATGAGAAGAAGAGCTTCAGTGAGAGAAAGAGTAGGAGATACACTGGCAGCTGAGCTGATTTGGACTGGCAGAGGAAGGGGAAGCATAATGAAGGAGACAGAGAAAGATGGCTTGAAGGAGAGAGGTATTCAGAGCAGGGTACCAAGCAGGCGGGGGAGAAAGAGAGGAGGGGGACTAAGATTGTGCAGAAGAGAATTTTTTTTTGGGGGGGGGGAATAAATTATATGTGATTTGAAACTGAAGAGTGAATGTGGTCCAGGTGCAGCTATGTAGTGGCAGAAGCTAGTCTTGAGGTAGACTGAAACTAATTTGCCAGTTTGGAAGCTGGTCTTTTCCCCTAAATTTGCAAGCTTTTTGGTCATGTGAGTTACTTCAAGGAACTGGTCTGATAATTATACTAATCTGTGACAGGATATTATCCTGTTTTTGATGATTAACTCAGGAAGGCTGCTTGGTTATCCTATCCAATCATTGCCTGTTCTTTTGGATATTTGCTAAAACAAGCACTGGTCATTTTGCTTGGCTTTGATTTAAGGGGACCTCATAGAGTCACAAGATAAACTTTCAGGCACACAGGATGCATAGTTCCCTGGCTACCTCATCTTGAGACAGCAGTTTATCTAATTTCATCTAAAAGGTTAATAAAAAAAAATTCCTGGTCTAAATTGGATTCTGCCTGCTATACCAATATCTTATGTGGATTAAAAGTTTCAGGTGATATTTGTTGATGAAAGAATCCAGGAGTGGAGAAGAGTCAAGGAGGAGACTGGTTTGCAGTATACATATAGTTTCTGTGCTGCTGTTACCCTTCTGCACTATTTATTCTAGCTTTAAACTGCTCACCAGAAAATTGAACAGGCACCTTTTATGCTAGAGAACTGAATGGGCACATAAATATCAAAAGCGCAGCAATGGCACTTGTTAGATATATGTGAATCTTGACCTGACATTTTCAGAGCTTTGACTCATTCTAATTGAGTAGCCTCATTTATTTCAATATGCCACTTAATTGTCACATGTTAAATATTGTGGATGATTAAAACAATGCCACATTGCCAGACAGAAATTATGAAAATGTGTAAATCTTCCCCACAGACCCTTTAGGGCTTTCTGATAATTTCACTGCTTGAATGTAGTTCTTTTATTTGTGTTTTTCAGGTTTGGTCCGTTAACTCTGTGGGCCGGGCTGCTAGCAGTTGGACTCGATGTAGGACAGGCCCGGCCCCTCCACAAGGCCTTCATGCACCTCAGTTTGGTACAGTGGCTTCAACCTTAGCTGTGGTGAACATCAGCCCTCCACTTAAGCCAAATGGAATAGTCAGTCTCTACAGGCTATTTTCTAAAAATACTAAAGGGAATGATGTGGTGGTGAGTAGTGTGTGTGTTTATGTCTATATGTTTTTTATTTTATATATGAGTGTGTGATTATATATGTGTGTGTATATATGTGTGTGTATATATGTGTGTGTGTGTGTGTATATATATATATATATATATATATATATATATATGTATATATATATATAAAGAGAGAGAGAGCAGTTTTGATATTTTAAATGTTTTAATACCTTGAACTTTGCTGCTTTGGAGACCCTATTTGGGTGGAAAGACAGTATATAAATGTTTTAAATGAATGAATAAATGAAATATTTACTGATCAATTTGTCTTTGAGCCAATGAAATACTTGATTTAAAAATATTTCAACAAAATTTTCTTTAGTCATTTTTTCAATTACAGTTCACACTTTACATACATTAGTACATGTAGTAAATGGGTATAGTTATTCTTAATATTTGTGATGAATTCCCATCGTGTATTATATACTGATGACACAGAACTTTTGTATTATCATAGAAATTGTGTGGGTCTAGAAAAGAATGCTAAAAAGTACATTTAATAAGTGTATGGTTTGAAACCATGACTTGAATGGACAGATTTGATTAAAACATTAATTTCATATTTTAGGGATTGAGAGCATGCTTGCGTTTTTATATTGATCCTTTTTATGCTTGGTTCTGAATGAAAAATCTGTCTACAAATTATTGGGTTCAGTCATCTGGGTGCAAAAATCTGCTTCATAATCAGATATATCCTTCTTATGGCCCATATTAGAGTCCATTATCCTTGCATCGCTGTTGTCTAGAAAAATAAATGTCTTCCACAAAGCATGCTTGGATTGCCTGATTTCATGAAACCATACTGGAAGCAAACCAAAGAGGTATTCTACACATTTCAAAGAATGAGATGGCACAATGAAGGGGAATAATTCTGAAACAAAAGCAGAACAATTTTCACATTAGTGAAACTGTCACTTTTTTGGGATGCTGCAAAGGCCTTTGACAGGGTAGAATGATCCTGTCTGTTTAAAAATAATGAAACCTTTGGGGATTAATGCTATTGTAACCTGCATACAGACTATTTATACAAAACCCATAGCAAAGATTCTGGTAGACTCCCATTTTGCTGTCTCTTTGGCTTGGAAATGGGGGGGGGGAGCGAGAATTTTTTTGACTGACGCTTTTAGGTTAATCAGTCAAATACATGGAAATACATTTATTTGAACATAAATAGAATACCATTTACTGTTTAATCCTTTTCTCAAAAAAGTCAGTCAGATATTTACTTTACTTAGTAAAGATGAATTATGGAGGACTCCTCCAAAGAATAAATGAAAATGTGGAGAGATGGAGCAGAGTTCAATTTTTCTGGTTTGCTCATATTTTCCATCATTAAAATAGTCTTTCACTGGATTTGTTTTCTTGTTCATTTTCTTCCTTTTTAGTAAATTCAAAGAACATCATAAGATAAAACACATTTTATTAACATCAGTGAACAAGTTAGAGTTAAAATCAAGCTTATTCCAAAGCAGCCAACGCATAATATTCTTCGCCTTCATAATGTATGCTATTATAATGTGGCTTCTGAACTTCATTGGCAGGGCAAGTGGTTTATTCAGAATAAAAATGAAGTTTGGCTGAAGTTAGAAGACTTAAGGATGTGAGAGAAATTTTATTATCTGTGAGATTCCTATCTGATCCCTGTGTTGGAACCCATCATGGTACCAACGTTTTCAAGTTTTATATAGGACCACAATTCCCATCTATTAAAATTATCCAACTAGGAGTTTTTGCTGTTGAATAATCTAAAGAAAACTTGTTAAATTATGATACCAGGGAAGGTAATTTTAAAGTAGCGTGAGGAAAAGATGCAGGGGTCACTGTTTCTGAATGGACATGAATTAAGGCACAGGCTATGATCAAAGGTTTTTGTTTTAGCTATTCTAGAAAAGCTCAGTATGAGATTCTATTTAGCTGGTAATTAATATCAGCAAGATTGAACAGGATTTTCCTTAGTGAGTGTTTTGCTATGTATGATGGGCTCCCCAGCATCCAGCAATAGTGGACTCAAGTTTTATCAGTTGTTTCTGATATTTTCAGTATTACTGTTAGATCCATTGCTTATATTATTGTGTTATACAAGTTAGGATTATCAAACTTTTCTCAAATTGCTCTTAATAAATCTTCTAGTGCCACCAAGATTGTTTGGGCAAGATATTGCAAAAAGTATGTGATACCCATAACTAAAGAATAATAGTTTAAACCCTGGAATTACTCCATTTATTAATTATTGGAACTGGTACCCAGATTTCATCAAAACTGAAAATAATATTTTCTTGCTGTAATTGTAATTTTGTTTGTTTTAATCTTATAAACCATATTAAAAAGGAATTTTAGACTGTATCAGGTGCTTGCATGCCCTATTTGTGAATCCTCCTGTCTATCAAAGGCTTTTTGTATGTTCCAGTGGACTAGCATATCAAAGATAATAGTTTATTACAGTCTGTTTCCTGATATGCTATTTTATTATATGGAGAGAGGTCCCCCCTGCCCCGAATGTTCAAAAATAAAGTGCTTTCCTGTGTTGAAGGCTGTCCAGGCTACTTAACAAGACATTAGTTGAAAGTGGTAGAATTCTTTACCACAGTTTATCCAACTAAGGATCCTAGGCCTGAAGACTGCTTCATTAATCTGGCTTTCTGTTTCCAACATGATATGCTGTTTTCTTTCTTGTCAGTTGTCTGAAGGAACTGCCACCCAGCAAACAATCCATGGACTCAAGCCATTTACTACCTATTCTGTTGGAGTAGAGGCCTGCACCTGTTTCAATTGCTGCAGCAAAGGACCTGTGGCAGAACTCACCACTCAGCCTGCTCCACCTTCACAACAGCCACCTCCTTATGTACATAGCATGACCTCAAGGACTGCTTCTTTTAAATGGGATACACCACAGGAACCCAATGGCATTGTTAAAAGGTAGCATTAGAAAGATAACTAAGAGTGGTAGGACTAAAGCAATAATAAAATATATCCTAGTCAAAATGTACAATTGATTTTAAATGGTTCTATTCTATTTAATATGTAATTGTTTTATGAGATTTGTTTTAAGCTGCTAATTGTTTTGTGCTTTTGTTTTGTTTTCTGTTTTTGTTTTATCTGACCAGGTTTTTAATGCTGGGTTTTCAATTGTTAATAGGGTTGCCTGGTCACCCCTGGCCACTGTCAGGGGAGTGGGGGGGTAGGATTGACAGCTTCAGGTTGGGGAAGTCTTAGAGATTTGGAGCCTGGGGAAGACAGAGGCCTCAGTGGGGTACAATGCCATAGACTCCACCCTCCAAAGCATCTATTTTCTGCAGAGGATCTCTATAGTCTGGAGATGCGCCGTAATTCTGATGGCTCGCCAGATCCCACCAGGATCCCTAGTTGTTAATGACTTTCATATTTTATATCTTCTGTTTTGATTATGTTTTACTTTGTAAGATGAGCAGGGTCTCTAGGTGGGCAACACAGAAATCATGTCAATAAATAAATACTTTAACAACATTCTCAAGAGGCACTAATAACATAGAAGAAATTCAATCATGCTTGTTTTAATGACATGTATGAAAATGCCCTGGGTTACAGAGATCAGGAACACAACATCAGCTGATGCTAAGTGGTTGTTTAGTATTAAATCCATATCCCAAAACCAATGAAGCAAATGTATAGTCCAGTCAAAGAAGCTTTGAATTCCTGTTGTTTCTGAGTGATGGTAGTAAAAATAACTATATTGAACTTGCCCTTCCTTAGAACTGATTGGCAAGATTTCAGTGTTTTAATTGGTTTTCCTGCCTGCAACTCTGGCTGCTGGACTGGGCTGCAAAATCATGTGCACAAAACCCATTTCCTTGCAAGATTCCCAGCTAGAGATATGTATGCAGAAACCTGTCTTCTTTTGTATATAGCACTACGTAAGTAGGAATGGGCTGCATATAGGCTGACCATGATCATAGTCATAAAACCTGAACCAGTAAAAACCACAGACACTGAGTGAGAACTTCGCTAATTAAAATCTATCCCGAGCCATCAGCATGCATAAATATAAGTGTTCCAAATCTACAGAGAATTATTTAAGTTTTCGAGGCTCAATCAGTAAAACAAAATCAGAAACCATCAGACAGATTCTGGTATCTTCCTGTTTGCTTTTATGATGCCCAGGCAACAAGAGGTGGGATGGACAGTAACATTAGAGAGAGTGACTCAGCAGATATGCCCCTAGCAGGAATAGTGTCCAATCAGAACAGTTAGCCAGTCTTCCCACTAAACCAGATCATAACAATTGACATTGCTGTGCATACCCTTTCCACTTTCTGTCAATCACTACACCATCTCAGTGGCTTTACGAAGGCTTTTTGATTTTGTATAAGAACAGGTCCTCTGCTTGCCTGAGTTATTTAATTATCTAGGGTTGCATTACTTACGCAGAATCAACAGTTTTGTTTGTTACCACTGGCAAGCAGGCAGGACAGATTGGAGACAGAGGAGATTAACACACTCACTCAACAGGCAGTTTACCTACTGAAATGGTGTGGGGGAGATAAAAACAAACAATAAATATTCTTGCTACCTCAAGATAGGCAGCAAGCTCACTGGCAGTCCAGGGTCAGAAACAAAGAGTTTGCTTGTAAACACTGACAGACAAGCAGGGCTGCAGCGATACAGGCAGAAACACATCCTTTGGGGCCCCTGAAAACTGGGGTGGGGGGAGGCTCAAGACTTCCCTCTAATAGTAGAGAGCATAAACATGCATACATGATGTGAGAAAGGTCGGTGGTGGTGAAGGATTAGACCACCTCTGTTTGTCCTGTTCAGATTATCAGGTCTCCTGGGTGCCTGTATTTTGCAATATGTATGAATCTGTCCATTCACATGTAAACCTTGGTTTGTGTGTCTAATTTTTAAACAAAACAGGAACATGTGTGCAAGGAGAGCTAACTGCCACCTAACCTCACTGTAGTTCACTTGCTGGGATCTATTACCAGAGAGTGGGATATAAATGTAAAGTAATAAAATAAATAAATAATGCTGAAATAAGCAGAATGTAGTGAGGCAAGATATGGGAAGAAAAAATGGTTTACTTCTGTCATCTGCAGGCTTAAAGAAACCCCTAGAATCCTGCATCCCCTTGCATAAGGATCTTAAGGGAAGAGGGAGAATATCACTTGCACTCCAATGCATGGTTCCTTGTGCCAATCCTGCAAGTGAAACATTTAATTTCTTATAAAACAGGAATGCTTTCTGTTATCTGCTTAAAACTTGGAAGGGGTGGATCCCTTGAGTGAGGGGTTTACACTCAGAAATGAACTTCTCATTGGAACTAATGGAAATGATAATCAGGTTTATTTTTTAATATGTCTGCCTTAATTCTGATATTCAGGCTTCTTGTCTAATATCAGGTTTATTTTCTAATATGCCGCTTTAATTCTGATATTAAAGAAGTAAGTTCAAGTTTTTGAAATCGTAGAAGAGCTAAGTGGGAACCTGTTGTGTTCTCCCCATCACTAGTAAAGATACCAACAATCTTCAGTGTGCTGTCAATTCCAACAAATTTAAATTGTATTAAAGAAATCAGGAATTAATATTACAGTTTAAAAAAAGTAAAAAGATTATCTTTTTCTTAGGCATGTACAAAATAATGGATGGCTTAGGCTGAGTAGGCTGATGCTGAACCCGGTGAAGACAGAGGTCCTGTGCTTGGGTCAGGGCAGTCCAAGGTTGGGGCTCCCGCTCCCGGCCTTCGACAGGGTGACGTTGGTGCCTGTACCAGTGGTTAGGAGTTTGGGAGTGCTCCTGGATTCCTCCCTGACGATGGAGGCCCAGGTAGCAGCCACTGCCTAGTCAGCCTTCTACCATCTACAGCTGGTACGGCAGTTGGTTCCCTTCCTGGACTGCGCGGACTTGGCCACAGTGATCCACGCAACGGTCACCTCAAGGTTGTAATGCTCTCTACATGGGGCTGTCCTTGTTGCAAATCTGGAGGCTGAAGCTGGTGCAGAATGCCACAGCGAGGTTGCTGATGTGTCTCCCTAGATGGGAGCACATCTGACCGACACTAGAGGCACTGCACTGGCTGCCTATATCGTATCGGATTCGCTTCAAGGTGCTGGTGCTTGCCTTTAAAGCCCTGAATGGCCTGGGTCCGACATACCTGAGGGACCACCTTTCCCCATATAAACCCCAGAGAGCACTACAGTCTGGGGCGCAACAACGGCTGGTTATTCCAGGCCCCAGAGAAGCCAGGCTCACTGCTACTAGGGGGAGGGCTTTTTCAGTGGTGGCCCCTTACTGGTGGAACAAGCTCCCAGAGGAGATCAGGGCTCTGCGGGACCTTGTGCAGTTCCGCAGGGCCTGCAAGACGAAGCTCTTCCGCCAGGCCTATAAATAGGGGCTGCCACCTCTTTACCACCTCTTTATCATCTTCTTACCTCCCACCCATTTTATGGCCACAGATACCACCAGTCAGAGCCAGAGACGTCCGACATCCAGAGCCTGAGAGCGTGGGGCTTATCGTTTACGCCATCTGATTCACTACTGAGCACTTTAGCCTTATTACTATTGTTGGAATGTGTTTTATCATGTTTTAATTGATTTTAATGTATTTATGTATCTTGGGTTTACCAAGTCGTGTAAGCCGCTCTGAGCCTGCATTGCGGGGACAGCGGCCTATAAATTTAATAATAAATAAATAAATATATGTACAGAACCTAGAAATGTTGTGCTAGTGCTTAGGAATGTGTAATATTTTTTCCAAACTTGTGAAAGGTTAGTGTTTGCACTTTTGAGGCTGGTCCCATCTTTTCTTCCAGGTATGAACTCCACATGTATATGTCCTGCCCTCCCCATTTACAGCCAATAGAAAGGACTTGTAAACCTGGTCCTATTGAAGTGAAGTATACCGGCAGTGGCCAGAGTTCCAATGTGAGTGATCTACAGCCTTACACAACCTACTACCTGAGAGTTGTATCCTACAATTCAGTTGGCAGCAGTACTTCAGAATGGATTAGCCTGGTTACCAAAAAAGAGGGTGAGTTTGTAGAGACAAGCATAAAAAATGAATAATCATCTAGCCACATTGTATTCAGCTTAGGTACCCATTAGCCACCCTGAGCCCATTTGCGAGAAGGGCGGGGTGTAAATATGAAATATAAATATAAATAAATAAATATAAATATACATAGTTAGACCATTTATCCCAGGCTAGATTAAGCAGACAGCTCATTCAGAGATTTATTTGTTTGTTTTATTAGATTTATACCCTGCCCTCCCTGCCAAGGCAGGCTCAGGGCAGCTTACATTAAAATTTAAAAACAGATTAAAACCATAAAACAGTTCTAAGGTGCTATATATAAATATTACATATATGAAGATGAACATATTTTTTTTAAGTATTAACCATAACAGGCATCCAGTCAGCAATAGTTATAGGACTACTGTCTGGCCCCATAGTATGTTAAGTATCAGCACAGTACAGCAGTTAACATAAGAACATAAGAAAAGCCAATGTTGGATCAGGCCAGTGGTCCATCCAGTCCAACACTCTGTCACACAGTGGCCAAACCCCCCAGGTGCCCTCAGAAGGTCCAGCAGTGGGGGGGGGGGGGGGACTGTAGCAGTAGTTGATGATAGATTCCAGGGCAAGGCTCTAATTTTATGTTAAGATGTTAAATGCGGCTCCTCAATCAAATGCCTGGTGGAAAAACTCCATCTTGCAGGCCCTGCTGAACTGTAATAAATTCTGCAGGGCCCTGATGTCCTTGGGGAGATCATTCTACCAGTGTGGAGACACCACAGAAAAGGCCATAGCCCTGGTCATGGCCAGCCTGACATCTTTAAGGCCAGGTAGAGCCAGGAGATTTTGTGTCCCTGAACACAGTACTCTCTGAGGAACATGTGGCTTTTCCAAATCAAACTGGAATCAAAGTGGACAACATGTGCTACTGAAATATATCCATCTGTTTACTCATTCCCACATGCCACTTCCATACCCTTGTACTGAATCTCAAAGCCCCCTGTCATGTTATTAGCCAAGTCAGTAGGCATGGGAGTCAAAACCTTTTTTTATTTGTTTTTTAACATTTTTTGTTTGTTTGTTTTGAATCACAGTGTTTTGAACAGAAACTTTCTGATGTACCACCAGCTTAGTGACCTGACACTCATACCCGAAGTCCAGTAGCAGTGGTACCAAATATATATCCTGAGCGACAAAGTTCCACAGCACAGGGCAGCAGCTAAGAAGGCCCTTGTCTGGTTCCCCACCAATAACACTTCTTCAGAGGAAGATTTTTTCCTCAAGTCCCTCCAGACCTAAGCCAACTTGATATGGTTTATGCTGTAGCAATGTACCCACTCCCATAGCACAGAATTAAAGCCAAATTAACCACAGTATGGTTATATTGGACATTTTGCCTTTGAGAATAATTTTTTGGGTACAAACTGTATTTTATTTGGGTTAGATGTAGGTGGACATTCATGCCATTGTTTTTTTATACCATTCCTATTTTTATTTACAGCTTCACAGTAAAAGTTACTAAAGATTAGTGATCTGAAACGCTGACTTCTCTGCAGCTTTACCACAATGGTTTTGCAATGAAAGGCTGGCCTCCTAGGAGCCATCATTACAGGTCACACTGATTATATAGTCTAGTTAGTTAATTACTGTATTAATTTATTCAGCTTGTTAACTCCATCAGCCCTTCAGATCTGTTGTGCACACATTGTGGTTCTTTGTTTCATCATCCTCCATAGGTTCTGAAACACGTAATTAAAAAAAAAGTCACTGGCTTGCAAGCTTTCTTCTTTGCTTTAGTGCAGAGCCAAAACCATGACAGATTAGCATACCTGCCCCATGTCCATAAACTGACTTTCTTCCCAATTATAACTGGGGGGCAGCATCTGAAGCCCTAACCATGATGATAAAATGATGTTTATATATAACATTGTATAGAAAACATCATTTTTATACACACACACATCATTTACCACTTGAGTTTGTTCCTGACATAATTTATGTTCGGTCCAAACACTACTAATTTTCTGTTTTGCATTCTTCACCACTGAAATGGCAGCAGTAAGAGATAGAAAGAAAATGGCACCAATATGGGACCTCTGAAAATATGCCTTTCCTGTCCAACTGACATGATAACATGCTTGGACTGCGCTCTTCCCAAAATGACTGTAGTGAAGTGGGTTCAGGAAAAAGTGTGCTGAGGATGGGAAAGGATATTGGACCAAAATTAAAGCACATTGTATGGATGGATCAAAAATAATTCTCCAATTTAGAGACCAAAGTGGAGAAAATCCTCTGCTGAAGCAGCCTTAAATACTATATGACTCACATTATTTGGAAAAATAGATTTTGAATTCATACAAGAAAATTAGAATTATTTAAATATGCTTGAGATTCTTATTTTCTAAATTCATTTCTGCTCTGTAACCACTTAGCAAAGAGCCACCATTGATTTTTCTAACATGTAAACATCATAGCTAAAAGGTTAGGGATTTAGATTTCTCCCCCTGTTATAATTGGGATGGAAGTATCCTCCAGCCTTTAAGATTTGGATCCTATGACATTGTTCCACCCAGGCTTCTCTCCTTCAGTGACAGAGAATTTCCTCTGCTGTGGTGTTCACTTCCTATGCCACTAGCTCTTCCACTTGCATAAGGGCTCCTTAAAAAACATGGCTCTTCTGCACACAGAAGTTCTAGAAGCAGAGGAAGCATGTGCTGCCATGGAGAAAAGACTCCACAGGGGCCAGAGAGAAATGCTAGGGGAATGAGGTCATGGGTTCCAAGCCATAGTCTTCAGTGAATGCTTCATGAATCTTCATGGATATGAAGCACTTTTAATGAGGAGCTTGCATGCTAGACATCCCTGTGCCCAGATTGCCATATATAATTATATTCTTCAGCTTCAATGAAAAGTTGCCAATCATTGGCAAGATTGGGGCTGCCTCCTGGATTGTCTTGTCCCCAAAGGGAAATTGAGTTGCAAATGATTGCAGCCCCAGAGTTGCCAATGTAAATGACACACATGCTTGTTTGTACCAAGTTGGGAAATTCTAGAAAACATCTCTCAACACAGAACACAGGATGCCTGGAAACAACCAGTTCAGCTCTCCCTTCTCATCCTGTCTGCCTTTCTGACATTTCTCATACATTTCTCACTAAGCAAAAAACTAGGGATGTGCATTCGACTTTTCCAAACCAAAAAAATATTGAATAAATATTGAATAAATATCGGTATTTATCTGTGTTTTTAAAGCCGAATGCAAAGTCAGGAAACATTCGGCTTCTGAAAAGAGTTTCTCAAATTTGTTCGGCTTTTTTGGCTTTCAGTTAGCTGAATACCAGCTTCCCTAATCGATTTAACTCCCTGCCAGTCAGCTGTGGAAGTGAAACTGACCAGGGAAAGCCTCCTCTCTACTTCCCTTCTTCAGCTGCCCCAGGGCTGCTGGAGAAGAACAGGCAGAGAGCACAGCAATGTTTAAATGCCTTTCTTTCCCTCTCCAAGTTCAGTGCGGGAAAGAAAGGCATCTAAACATGCCTGGGTTCCCTACCTGTGCTCCTCCAGGGGGCCCAGGGCAACTAGAGAGGGGCAGGCAAGGAGCCCAGGCACGTTTCCATGCCTGCCCATGGCTGGAGGGCTGGGAAAGCACAGGGCTAGCATGGAAATATGCCTCTTTCCCCCCTGAGGTTCTCCGCTGCTCCGGAGAGGCTGGGGGGGGGGGGGGGGGGAGGAAAAAAAGAAGGCATATTTAAGTGCCTTTCTTTCTCTTCCCAGATCGGGGAGGGAAAGAAAGGCATTTTAAAGATGCCTGGGATCCCTGCCTGATCTTCTCCAGGTGCCCCTTACCTGCAGGGCACCTGGAGAAGATCAGGCAGAGAACTGAGGCATGTTTGCATGCCTGCCCCCTGCTTTCCCAGTGGTGGGCAGGCTGTGGAAGGGAAGGGCAGGCATGCAAACATGCCCCTTCCTTCCCTGAGCCTCTCCGCTTTTGCAGAGAAACTTGGGGTAAGGGGGGTTAAATGCCTTTCTTTCCCTTCCCAGATTGGGGAGGGAAAGAAAGGCATTTTAAAGATGCCTGGGCTCCCTGTCTGTCCTTCTCCAGCTACAACATGTCAGCTAGAGAAGGGAAGGCAGAGAGCCCTGGCTTTCCCTTTTCAATTTCACTCACAGCTGACTGGTGGGGAGTGAAATTGACAGGGAAATCTTTCAGGGCTACCAGAAGTGGTTCAGTGTGTGTAGTGGTTTAGTGGTTCAGTGTAGTGGTTCAGTGCATGGACTCTAATCTAGAAGACCCGAGTCTGATTCCCCACTTCTCCACTTGCACCTGCTGGATGACCTTGGGCAAGCCATAGCTCTGGCACAGCTGTTCTTGAAAAGATCAGTCTCTGTCAGAGCTCTCTCAGCCCCACCTACCTCACAGGGTGTCTGTTGCGGGGAGGGAAGGGAAAGGAGTTTGTAAGCCCCTATGAGACTCCTTCTGGTAGTGAAGGGCGGAGTATAAATCCAATCTCTTCTCTTCTCTCCTTTCCCTCTGGTGGTGTAAATCAGACCCAAAATTTTTCAGAAATACTGAAAATTTCCCCAGTCCAAATACTTTACCAGTATTGGACTGGGGAAATTCGGCATTTACCGATATTTTTCGAGTCTGATTTACCCGAAGCCAAAAAATATCTGCAATTTTTTCCCCCACATCTCTACAAAAAACTAGATGTATTGTAATAGCTGAGTGTGTGTGTTACAAACTGGAAGGTCCTGGATTCCAGTGCAACTTCAGCTACAAATTAATTAGCTGGCTTAAGGCAAGCCACTCTCTCTTAGGTTCTGCTCCTGTCTGCTGTGAGGGGATAATAACACAGATCTACATGTGAGGGAGCAAACTGGGACCTGTACAACATAACTGGGCCACAAAGAAAATTAAGGGCAAAGAGGCAGGAATGGAGCCAACAGATTGAGAAGGATTAAGCAAGACAAAGCAAAAAATCCAATAGTTCAAGTCACAGCACAGGACCTCTGAGGAAGAGCCAATCATTAGCCTCTATCCACTTCTTTCTTTGGAGCGACTGGGAATTGGATCCCAAGAGAGCCGGGAAGATCCAGTGGCCTCAGGTCAGCTGGCCTTCTGAGATAGGGTGGGCCCGAAGAGCTATTGCTGTCTCTTGGTTCCTGAACTGATGTTTGAGAAGCACAGGGAACACTTCAGGTATAAAAGCTCAATAATATATTAATGTTTCCTTCCCTCACTAGTTGCAGCAGCCCAGATCCAGATAAATTGTTTCTTCACTCAGATACTAATACAATGTTTTTCCACATGGTGACTGAGGCAGAAAATGGCTTTAGCGTTTATATTTATGTATTTAATCTCTTGAAGTTAGAGGCTTTTTTCAATTTATAAGCAAACTATTCTGCTTTTTTTTTCTTGCCAGTACCCCAGTACAAAGCTCCATTTACAGTTGTCAGCAATTTATCCACAATCTACCTTGACTGGAGTCACACCTTCCTTCTGAACGGACAGCTGAAGGAATATGTGCTAATGGAGGGAGGGCAGCGCATCTACAGTGGCTTTGACACCTGGCTGTATTTGCCAAGGACATCTGACAAAAGTCAGTTTGGGTTTCACAATTCTCTTTTTTATGATAGTATGTCTGTTATGTATTTAGTTTTTTATTAGTATTTTACAAAACAAAACAACACACAGGAATTTAGGAGAACCTGTAAATCTCATGTAATTAGGTTACATTTGACAAAGGATGGGAGCCCCAGATCCAAACTGTGCACTCTGTATGTGTGAAGAGGCAGTACACATCCCCCTTGCGTAGGGTCCAAGCACTGTGGGGAGGTTGTAGAAATGACTTGCAGGTTCAGGGAGGTCCAGCCTCAACTGCAAGACTTATTCTGTAGGGCTGCCAAGGGACCACAGGGCTGGGAGACCTCTGGTCTCCAGCTGGCCTTGCCTGCTGGCACTCCAGCAGGTGGCAGGAGAAAGAATTAAAAAACCAAAAACACTGCCATCAGCAGTGGTGTGATGTCACTTTGCAGAAAACCTGGAAGTTATGTCACAGCTCTCTAGGAACCACTTTCAGTAAGACCTAGAGAGGACTGGCATCATGTCCACTTTCCCCATAAGTGACATCAATCCTATATAGGAATCACCAAAACCTCTATGGCTTTACCATAGAGCTGTGATATCACTTCTGGGTTACCTGGGAAGTGATGTACACCATCACTGATGGTTAGTCCCACCCCTACTTCCATTCTCCTGTGGGTTGCTGGGCTGGGCCTGGCAACTTATTACTGTGATATGGTGTATTTATGACATTGGAGGGACAAAGCAGACATTTTTGCCATGACTTATGACTATGCTTGCATTAGACAGAGGCCTCAGAGCATATACTTATGTACCCTGAGAAACTAAGCTTTAGACCCTGCCTTTGTGTTCTAGGAATGTCTTTGTGTGCAGTAGAATGAGAAAGTCCATTAGGAGACTCTGGATCAGCAGCCTTCAGTGTGGGCTTCGTTGCCTATCACTTTCTTTGTTAACACTACTAAGTCACCTTAGTAGCCTGCTTTTCTCATTATGTGTTATGGATTCAAAGATATCGCTCCCAAATTTGTGTCCACGAAATATTGTGGGAAGGCCTTTACAGTAAAATGCTAAATTACACCCTTCTAAGTCCACTGACTTCAATGAAATTAAAATAGTTAAGATTACACTGTAAAAATAACAAACTCCTAACTTCCAAACTACAGAGGCAATTAATATCTGATAGCAACATAGTAAATGATAGTTTACTATTTCATGCACAAGGCTTTTTGCATCTAGTTTTTGAAAGACACAGATTAGAAATAGTACGTTTATGATTAAGATTTCTTTTGTCTGAAGCATGTGTATAATGTGATTAGTATTTATATAACTTGGTTCTATTTTATGAATCTTTACCATAATCACAATCTGTATATATAATGCTATGCATGATATGCCTGATCAAGTCTGAATGGTTTGTGTATAAAGCTATTGCTTGAGGGTGTTTTTGCTCTGTATATTTTGAGCTGGAAATTGGCAATGCAGGATTACCTGTTCCAACACTCTATCGCTTCCAATATTCAGCTACCTTTTTCCTGGCTGCATACCATGCATCTGTAAATAGCTGACAAGGCCCCAGTTTGACACCAGTTTTCCAGAAGTCAGGTCTATTGAGACAAGCAAGCTGTGATGGAATATAGCCTACATGTTTACAGCCTTCTGATGTTCAATGGGGCTAGTATACAGGTCATTGTAAGGTCTGTCAGAAACAACTGCACACTCCATCTCCTACTCTACCCCACCTCCCCATCTACACAGCTGTGTGTGCATGATGAGATTAGCACAGAGCTCAGTGCAACTGCCTTCCTCTCCCTAGCTGACCCTCAGCCATACACACAGACACATGCCCACATCTACCACCAGTATCAGCCTCCAGCCATCCCTTCCTCTCAAGGGCACCATGCATAAGATGCTTGTGTTCCAGGAGAGAAACAGGATGATCTCCATCGGGAGGTACACATGGGTCTTCCATTGGAAACAGTGGCCGTTTTAGTGCAGTGTTTGTGCAACAGAGAGCCAACTAGGGATGAAAAAGAATGAAAGTAAATTCTGTTGAGCAGGTTGGACACTTCCTGTTCATGCAGGTACTCCCATGGGTGATGGATTAAAACTCCAGTTTTAAGATAGGAATCAAGTAAAAGATGTTTGTGGTGATACAGAAAATAATAATGTAAATATAAGAATAAAATAACAATTTGATTTTTGTGTGTAATCCGTTTGTGTAGTTTAATTATAGATTCCGCCCCCCCCCCCCCAGCCTATTTATTTCAGGTATCATGCACCACTGATGAAGGTACCGTTGTAACACCAGTGATCAAATACAACACAGCTACAGGACTCAGTAAGTGCTTAAAGACATGTCCCTGTTGTATATGGATTCATGGTTAAATACTGGTCTCTAGGAATCATGTTGGAATAGATATATGGAAACAGCAATCTTGTGGAAGCCTATGGCAGTTTTCTTTGGCACTGTACTATTTCTTAATCAAACACACTCTTCTTTTTGTCAATCTTCTATAAATCTAAGCAAATGAGCATGTAGCAGCTCCCCCAGAGAAGCTACTAGTTTAACACTAGGGTGAAAGCTAAAAGGTAAACCTGTCCATTACTTGGGTGCCTCTGTATTTCACTTTTGGTAGGATTTTAAAACCCATTCAACTTCTAATGCAGCCTTCTAATCAACTTTTACTATATCTTTATATTGAATAGCAAATACTATATAGAATAGCAAATCCTGTCTTTGCTGGGTTAACAAAAAAGTGAAAGTAGGTCAAGATGCCTGAAATGTAATTGTAATATTCTCATAAACTGATCCTTCTGCTCTAACTGTATCTTTTTATCAGAATCAGAAATAGTGGTGACACAGGTATCTGTTTTACAGAGAAGATGGTATAGCTATAATAGTTGAGTTTTGAGATCTTACAAAATTTAAAGCAAAACAAGAGCAAGGCCTGAGCATTTAAAGCAAGGCCTGAGTTGCTTTAGAGTGCTCTGAACAGCTCCACTGGAAGAAAATCTGTCTGGGCTGTTCAGGATATGGAGATGCTGCTGGGGTCGGGGGGGGGGGGGACAACACGGATCCTGCATTGGGAGGCCATATAGGTTAAAGAAAGCAACATGCAGCAAGGGGGGCAGTGGCCACAAGCTCTGGCGTGCAGAAAGCCGGGACCAGCATCAGGCATGGAGTGGCAGCTGAAGATGAGGAGGTGGCTCACAAGCAAGGGCAGGAAAGCCCAAGGCTGCAACACTGGGGACAGCCCAGGGAGGGAACAGGGAACAGGACAACAACCAACAGGAGTGCCAGAGACCTCTGGGAGGGGGCAAGGCTGGAGAGGGCCACAATGCTGGGCATGGAGGTCTGAGGGAGAGGCAGCGAAGCCAAGGGGGGCACAGTACCAAGGTGGGGCCAAGGAGGACTCCCTGGGAAGTATGACCCCCATCTTAAAGGGGTCAGCTGCTGGTCTGAGGCCACTGACACACTTGTTACAATTAAAATAAAATCTCCAGCATCAGTACAGTTCCAAATGCAAATTGCCGGAGGAGAAACAGTAGGCAGTGCTGCCGCCTTTATTTAATTTATTTTTTATTTTTATTTATTGGGATTTCTATCCCACCCTCCTGGCCAAGGCCTGCTCAGAGTGGCTTACGATTCATTGGTTCAGCAGCATATCATACAATAAAATACAATGTTAAAATCCAGTATAAAACCACAATTAAAAATTTGTAAAGTGCTAGTCAGTATTGCATCATTATCACATCAACTCAATACAATTTTTTAAAATTGTTTTTATTTTATTTTTTTAATTAACAAAATATAATTAACCTTAACTGTACATAAGGAAAACAGACATAAAACATCAATTTATACTTAGAAACAGTTTTGAGGATTACAATGAATGAAGATTGCCTGAAGTTATCTTAGTCATTGTTAAACAAATGAGCCTGTCTGTATATATCAGGACTGATTGACAGAGGAAAAATGCTGTCCAGGGTGAAGATCAGGAGTTATTTCAGTTGTTTAGAGTATAATTTGACCTTTTGCTTAAATAAGGCTGGTTTTACATAGTTAACCATCTGTGGTAGATCAACTTTGAGGAGAGTATTTCTTGAGTTTGTAAGTAAAAAAAGACTGGATACCAAGTTGTTACAAAATTAGAAACGTTGTATTTGTGTTGGGTTTCTTTATCAAGTCTGTTATCTTTGCCATGACAAAGTGTTCTCAATACAACTTCAATGCTAGTCTTTGCAACTCAGCCCCATTCAGTATCCAATGTCACAGGGAGCTGGTATCGTAAAGCTGTTCAGCTTCAGGGTCATGGAAGATACATCAGATGTCATAAGAAGAGGAGGATTGGCTCAGACAGTAATTAGGATCCAGCAGATCAGGGCTCTTATCATGAGATGCTAGTCATGGTGGTGATAACAGTAGTGGCGGCTCCAAAGGCCGGTGGAAGAGCTCCATTTTACAGGCCCTGCGGAATTGTAAAAGGTCTCACAAGGCCCTGATCTCCTCTGAGAGCTCATTCCACCGGAGTGGAGCCCCCACTGAAAAAGCTCTGGCCCTGGTTGTTGCCAGTCTGGCCTCCTTAATACTCAGGAGAGCCAGCTGGCCCTGTGTCCCTGACTGCAGTGCTTTCTGGGGTACACATGGGGAAAGGCGGTCCCGCAGGTAAGCAGGTCCCTGGCCATAAAGGGCTTTAAAAGTAAGTTTATGTCCTACTTATGAATTTATGAGGAATCAGCTGACTACTGTTGGTAACAGGATGCTAGCCTAGATGGACTGTCTGATTTTTGCTGGGGAAACTAGGAGTGCAGGAACCTTTTCATGGACTCCCATCCCCACTGGGATCATTGGGGAGGGAGAGAAACTGGCAGGGATCCCAGCTGCATCAAGAAAGAGAGAGTTATTTATTTTAAAACTCTCTTATTTATTGAACTTCAAACTCAAAATGTAAAACCTTCCAAACATACAAAAATCTGGTATGCAGCATACAAATCTAACACATAATTCTAAATTCAATACTTATAATTCAATGTACACCCAGACAAATAAGGACTATATTCCAGCTGCTGACGCCAAGGCCCCTGGGTATTGATGAGCAGCCACTATTGTACCCAGAGCTGTATATGTTTCTTAGACCTATAGCCGCTAACGCACTTACTGACATACCTATCACATAGAACTATCATGAATGTGATGCAGGCCAAACTAGAACTGACTAGAACTGACCTCATGTACCGACCCAAATCCATCCCCTTCTTTCTGTTTCTGGGGTCAGGAAGCTCACAGAAAGTCGAGGAGAGTCAAGGAAACAAGATTTAGATACCCTATCTATTTTGATTCTGATCATGACACCACTAACTTCGGCAATATATAAACATCCTCTAAGGCAAAAGTTATATATAGAGTTAGTGATACCAGAAAGCCACAGCAACAGCAGAGTTCTGAAACCTCCTGGGAAACTGAACCAAGGATTCAACTATAGAGCCTAATTTACAATAGAAATTAAAGTCTCATAGGTTTAACAGAAGAGTGAGGCTCAATCCAGGCCCTAATTCCGGAACAATTTTACTAAACTGTTTTGTGTAGTGCAAATCATGAAGTAAATTTACTTGTGGCTTGGCTTTAAAGGTGCTCTGTGTGAAGAAACATTTCAATTAAATGTGCTAGCAGAGCTCCAAGAATTTTTCTGTAGTCAAAGTTCTCTTGGGTGAGTAGTCTGCATTGGTTTTCTGCCTCTAGGGCCTTGGCATTCTTCCATACTGTTGTTTCACTTGGCCTATGAATCTTTACAGAGAAACCACAAACCATGTTTCATACTCTTGCACAACCAGAGTGATTGCATTTTCTATGCAAGTTGGCTATGTACGCTCTGTCCTGAAGAGACTGATGAAATCCCTCATGGCTTATTCTGATCCCCCCCTCAAGCTTATTTTCCTCAGATCCCATTTTGTCTCTTTTAAAGCCCTCTCAAGGGTTCCATTGACCACAGCCATTGTAGCTTTTTCAGCACGAGCACAAGAAAGCTTTTTGCAACATATCTACACCTTTCCTTATAAGCTCCAGATAATTGTTTCAGCTGTTCAAGGTTACTTTGATGAATCTGTCTCCAGTTCTACCCCACCCTTCATGCCTACCTTTCCTTGATAGATGCCAGTGCCTTGGTGATTTCCAGCCCAAGCAATGATGCCAGGACTTACAAGCATGGCCTTCGGAGTGCAGGAAGCTTTATATGCCAGCCCACATGGACCCACCGCAGCACCCTGAACATAAGTGCAAATTAGCACATAGCAATAGCAACCTGCCACCAGCATCTTCTTAACACTGCAGACAATAAATAATGAAAGTAAATGCATCATAGAACATTTGCTTTCTGAAGTAACTTTCCTCCCCTTGGACTTCACAGGTCCTGTGTTAACAACCCCAGGAGAAAAGGAGGAAGCAGCGAAAAAGCCGGCAGCGTTCTACACAGAGCTCTGGTTTGTGGCACTTATGGCCATCCTGGGCTTGATCCTTCTGGCAGTTTTTCTGTCCCTAATTCTACAAAGGAAAATAAGTAAGCAGCCATATGCAAGGGAAAGACCTCCTTTAGTTCCACTTCAAAAGAGGATGTCGCCGATGGTGGTCTACTCACAAGGAGAAACACATATGGTAAGATGCACAGGCGATACATTTTTTCAGAGGGAATAGCTGTAAACACATTTTCCATGTATGTACCCATAGCATCCTCACATAGACATAGGATTTTTTTAATTGATTTTTCTCTATAACTACAACTATAACGCTACAATCTAAGCTACATATACCTTACACAGAGAGTACTTTATCATTTGCTTAATACTACCTTGTTACATAAAATAATTATGAAGCATTTAAAACCTTGGATAAATTTCAATTACTTGTTACTGCTACTATAAAAGTTATCAAAAACTATTTGGCAGGCACGCCCACCTAGAGAAATACGGTTAATTAAACCGTTTATAATACATAAGTGCAATGCTACATAGACATAGGATTGAATGACGCAAGTTTTTAAAGATATGAAATAGATAGGAAAGTGCACCCTCTGGTGAATCAGCAGCAGGTGATGGAGCCCACCAAGTGTGAAGCCCTTTTTCCACATGGCCATGTTCTATATATGTAGGGATCTGGGGCAGTATGAATGAGCCCTCTGTCAGTCAGCCATTTACAAATGAAACAAGAACATGTTGCTTTTTTATGTCTGATCAATTTTAATATTTGACTTAGGGTACAATCCTGAGCCGGTCTAATCAGAAGTAAGTCCCAGGGTTCTTAGAACTGCTGCCTTACTTACACATGGGTAGAAAATAGCCATTACACTTGACATGAGCAACAGCTTTATGTCATACTAGCAGTAAAGCCGGTTGTAGAAGCAATACAACGGGCTTGAGAAGATGCAATGTGTAAGACCCGAGAGGGTGCGGGGAAGCATTTAAATGCCTCACTGAGGCTTCCCCGGTCCGCCTGCTAAAGTGGGCGAGCCGGAGAAGCCCAGCAGAGCCCCCCCTGCCCTTCCTGGCTCAGCCAACAAGGTGGGCGAGCCAAGAAAGAGCTGGGAAGGTGCGGGGAAGCATTTAAATGTTTCCCTGAGGCTTCCCTGGCCTGGCCGCTGAAGCGGGTGAGCCGGAGAAGCCCGGCAGAGCCCCCCCACCCTTCCTGACCTGACCACCAAGGTGAGTGAGCCAGGGAAGAGCCAGGAGGGTGTGGGGAAGCATTTGAATGCTTCCCCGAGGCTTCCCTGGCCCGGCTGAGGTGAGCGAGGCTTCCCCGGCCGAGGTGGGCGAGCCAGGAAAGAGTCGGGAGAGTGCGGGGAAGCATTTAAATGCTTCCCCAAGGCTTCCCAGGCCCGACCGCTGAAGCGGGCAAGCTGGAGAAGCCCAGCATAGTCCTCCCACCCTTCCTGGCTCGGCTGCTGAGTGCTGCAGCTCCCTGACTCTCTCCCACCCACCCACCAGGTGATCATCCCTGGTAGGTTGCTCAGAGGCGGCAGCTACCTGGAGTGGCGGTGGGCCAAGGCCAGGCCAGGCAGCAGCAGAGCGAAGTGGCAGGAAGTCTCCGACTTCTGAGGGAGCCAGCGCAGTCTGAGGTAAATTCTAGTGGGGGCTGTTTCTGTGGGCGGGATGCAGGCAACGCAGCCAATGCATAGGGACACCTTCTGATTAGTAGATCAGGCAGCCAACTGATTTGGGAGTGCATGGAACATTGCCACCCGAAAATAGTTATATATAAGGAGAGATTCCTCTCGTCCTGTTTAGAACTAGGCGCACTGCCTTTGCTGAGTTTATCTGTATCTGCAGCAGCCAGCGATATGAAGCAATGCCAGGAAACATCCAAGCTTGTCAAGAGATTTAGACTTGACACTGGGCTGCCATTTGGGGTGGCAGCTTCATGCTGAATGCAATATTTTGTGTCACCCTAATTCTTGCCAAGGAAGGGAAGACGCAACATGGTATAAGCCCGATCTCTTCAGATCTTAGAAGCTAAGCATGCTTGGTACTTGGAAGGGAGACTGCCAAGGAAGACTCTGCAGAGGAAGGCAATGACAAGCCATGAAAGCCTCTTGTCGGGGTCACCATAAGTTGGCTGTGACTTGACGGCAGTTTGCACACACAATTCCTGCCAAAGGAAGTGTTTAGAAGTGCTTAATTTAGTTGAACAACATTTTTGTGAAGATGCGTTTTTGTTTTTCCACACGTTTGGTGATACTTAGCATTTTTAATTGTGTAATGTTAGACAGGTTCTGGCTGGCTTCTCCATCTTCATTGTTGCTTTTAATATTTCATTGGTGAGCTGTTTCCTTCATGCTGCTCTTGTGTTATCAATTTTTTATTGGCTCAGATATATTTTGTCATTGATTTTGCCATTGCCTGCCTCTGTGTCACAACCCTGATATTCCTTGGAAGTTGTCCTTCCAAATACTAGCCAAGGCTGACCCTGCTTAGTTTCCAAGATCTGACAAGATCAGGCTATTCTGGACTATCCAAGTCAGAGCTTATTCAGGTCCAGGCTTAACTCCACTCCAACTACTATGCTCTTCTGCCCAATGGGAACCCATAGTGGCTTCCCCCCTTCTCCATTTTATCCTCACAACAACCCCTTGATGTAGGTTAGTCTGCGAGTGTGTAGGACAGCCAGCGCTCACCCAGCAATCTTCTATGGCAGAGTGGGGATTCAAACTGAGGTCTCCCAGATCCTATTCTGACACTCTAACTACTGTGCCATGCTATCTGTCATATTTGTACTATTTACTGTGTTGTGAACTATCTGAAGAACTCTGACAGGAAGGTGGTCTAAAAAGTATTTTAAATAAATAAATAAGATTATTTTAAAACAGAATTAGTAAGTAAGTAAGGAGGTGCTTCCTCCAGTGATGTGAAACTTGGCAAAGTTATGAAACTGTGAAGAAAAGAAACAATTTTTATCTGTGCTTTGTGACTTTCTAAAGGGACCTTTGCAGAATTATATAGCTAGCCATTCTTCAGCTCCCACGTGTGCTGTGGGGGTTTCTTGGTTCATATAGAACATTATGCTTAAATGTTTCTCCCATTTTCACAGCTTAATCCTTTGTTAAAAACATTTTTAAGAGTATAGCAAGCTGACAATTTTAATTTTTATGCAGACCCTTAAGGACCTGTTATCGCCATGGCTACTTCTCGAGCATTACGGCATTAGGGGGCCAAGTGGGGGCCTTAAAGGAAGATGTCTGCATTTCAGGAATGACCTCAGGAGCTTGGGGGATGCTGCTCTCAGCAACATTTCTATGGTGATTCCATGTTGATAGTAAAGGCAAAATTAGGGCCTGTTTAACCAGTTTTATTTAGGTTTCTGAGCCTGAACAGTAACTTTTAAAAACTAGCTTGGTTTGCCACAAAGCTTCTAGGAATTGTCACTTGGAGCTTAAAAGAAGCTGCTAGTGAAAAATTAAGGATATCTATTACTAAATGTTATTATGAGTTTAAATGTTTAAAAAGTACCAGATGGAAAGAAAACCCTGTGAATGCATAGATTCTGGCATTCCGTCATACAGGTTGATCAGAAGCCCTGTGCCAGGGTGGGGGGTGGAGGGATAACCCTTATTCCCCACTCTTGTGGTTTCTCCTGCCACAGGCCATTTACAGATGGCACCCATACATTTTCCTTATTTGACTTAATAGCAGCTCTTTTATAAAAAATTGGCAGCCCCCCCCCCCGCATCAGTGTCCAACTCTACATTAGACTTTTTTCCAGCTCTTGTTAATGCCAGTAGATTCACGTGGGCAGCCATGTTGGTCTGAAGCAGCATGTTGGTCCAGTGGCACCTTTTAAGACCAACAAAGGTTTATTCAAGGTATGAGGTTTCGTGTGCATGCACACTGTCTGGCTCCACAGCTGCATCTGCAGAGCCTTTAAGCCATCACAGGGTGAAGGATGCTGCTTGAAGGCTCTGCGGATGCAGCTGTGGAGTGCGCATGCACACAAAACCATACCTTGAATAAAACTTTATTGGTCTTAAAGGTGCCACAAGAGTCAAACTCCGTTAATGCCAATGTAAAGAAATGTGAAGGAGATTCAATCATGGATCTCATCTAGTTGAGTGCTAGTAGCCATGGCTCAGTTCGAATTCCTGACAAGGAGCTTTTTCCCCCGCAAGACAAAGAGCATATGCAAAAAGAGACTCTGAATGCCTTAGCACCTCCTGCCCCCCAAATTGCTGAGGAATGCCAGATAGCTCCTTCAGGTAGAGGGCTTAAAGCTGAACAGCCACCTCAGTCAACTCTACATCTACAGTATATTTTGGACACAATTCAAAGGGCTTTAAAGCTTAGAAGAAGTCCAGTGGTTCCATTAAGACCAAAAGTTTAATTCCGGGTATAAGCTTTCATGTGCATGAAAATTTCTTCAGATACTTTGAAACAAGACTTCCTCAACTATTACATGGGGGGGGGGGGTAGTTGTCAGGAAGTGCTTATTAGAGTCAAGATGTGTTAAGTGACTGAGTGATAAGTACAGCTAAGACTGGATTAAAGCAGTTGGTAAGACCTGTGAATAGCAGCAAATCAACATACAGATAATAAAACAAACAGGTGTGAGGACTAAGTTTGAGTCCAGTGGCACCTTTTAAGATCAACAAAGTTTAATTCTGTGTATAAGCAAAACTGAGTGACTTAGCGTGTGTAGTGAGATAAAAACCCGATTTCTCTGTTAAGCCCTAGAGGCTCCATTGTCCTGAGTGCTGTAGTAACTTGTAATTCAACAGTCTCCTGTTCCAATTTGTTTCTGAAATTCCTTTGCAATAAAACAGCTACAATGAGGTTCCCCACTGGGTGCCCTGGGAGGTTGAAATGTTCTCCTATAGGTTTCTCAATTTTGTGATTTGTGAAATGTTTTCCTATAGGTTTCTCAATTTTGTGATGTCAGATTTGTGTCCATTTATCCCTTGGCATAGAGTCTGCACACAAAAGCTTATTCCCAGAATTAAACTTTGTTGATCTTAAAGGTGCCACTGGACTCTAACTTTGTTATTTTGCTTCAGACCAACATGCCTACCCACCTGAATCTATCTTTGCCCTTACAGCAGTGTTTTGAAAGTCAGCTGGAACCTGTAACATGAATGGAAAGCCCAAAACTGAAAAACTGACTTAACCTTTGTGATTTTAATCCTAGTTTTCCCACTACCTTCTCAAACCCTGTCTCAAAACCTAAATCATGAGCAAAACCTATAATGGCCTTTGACAAGAATGAGAAACTTCGTCTTAAATGCTTCTGTGTGTGCACAGTTTTGTATGCATTTCTGAGAAATCTAGCCATCATTAATTATCACAAGAATCTTATGAGTAAGGCCATTGGGTGGTTCATGAGCAGCATGATGCACAACATCAGTTGTTGCTACCCATGCCATATATAACTCAATCCAGTCTGCTTAGTTAGGAATTGAGGAGAAATTCTCATTCAGTCATAGTCTGCCAGCAAGGCAATGGCTGCTATTTAAGAATACTTTCCAAATCATTTATTAATGCTGTAATATGCACCGAAAACACAACTGTGAAGAAGGACTGGGTGTATCTCTGTATGTAAATTAAAGGCTTTTCCTGTCTTTTATTGAGATAATGGTAACAGTCACAGTCAGTATTCGCTGATTTTAATTGGTTGGATCACACCAGATTTTCTGCAGGCACAAGAAGGAAAGGTCCCTTGTGACCACCCAAAAGACTGTGCTGAGGATCCTGCAACCCATGTAGACAAAAAACCATGCAGAATGGGGGTCTGCAGTAAGGAGGGGGTCCAGGCAGAGTTGCCCCTCCTGCCTTTTGCACCAGCTGAAAATCTGATAGAAACAAATATGATATTCACTTCAACATTAGCATATTCTCAAAACCAGACTAATTAAGGAAAACAAAAACATTTAACATTTGCATGATGTAGATTCGGCTTGGCATTCTTTCGTTCCCTCTTGAAGCTGCTGTGTCTTAGAGCCCTTTTTTTTGTCTTTCTTTGCCCTCACTCTGCTCATCTCTTCATTTGTCCATAATGCAGTTGAATATTTATTTATTTATTTATTTATTTATTTATTTATTTATTTATTATTTCACATTTATATCCCGCCCTCCCCGCAAGCGGACTCAGGGCGGCTCACATGGGCCCAAGGCCATATGTTTGGGTATGGTGAGGCTCATGATTTTTGTTGATGACAGCAAGGATCCCTGTATACAACATGACACAGCCAATCTGATTAAATGGCAGGGACAGCAAATGAGGCAGAAGACAGAGGCGAGGCAAATAAAATGGCACTGAGAAGCAGAAGCCCATGGAACAAAAAACAGTGCCCGCAAATATGTACACATATTTGAGCTGGAAGGTGCTTTTTGACCCACACAAAATTCAGTTCCGCTTTAAGACCACTCCCCTGCCTAATTTCCTCAAAGTATTACAGTATCCCCCTCACAACTTGAGAGGAAATGGTATCTTGGAGAAACTAATCACTCTTTCTTTGCCACTTACAATATTTCTTCTTTAAACGGTGAATTTGTTTATCAAGATTTGCCACACTCTTCTGCTTTTGAAATAAAATGGTGCATTGGAACTTGATTTCTGCTATGACTGCTGATGGTTGGTAGAAATTTAGATTTTAAAAAAGCAGAATTCCTAGTTTTGCTTCTCCTTCTCCTTTGAAAGGTTAACTGTCTGAAATGTGGCTCTTTTTTGTCCTTTATGTTTTAACTCCTTGTCTTCTTCTTGCCTGTCTTGTGTTTCCTTCTTTCTTTCCGGCATCTATGATGTTTCAAAAATGCAGAAACCCTCTTTCCCTGATAATCCCTGCCCTCAGTCTCCTATTGCTACTCTTTTACAAGTCCCTGTCATCTCGTCTTCACAAGTATCACGGAGCTCAGATAAGGTAAGCCTTTGCAATGCATATGTCTGCATAAACATTTGAGAAAGATATATTCTGAACCGCCTAGGCAACAGCTCTCTGTCTCTGCGATAGATGGAAGGAGTAGTCTGTGTTTTTATTATCACTTTCAAGGTCACACAGCATACGGTAACAGATAATTGTAAGTGCAGGTTTTACACCTAACTCAATTACTTGCTTGAATTTGGAACACACAGCCTCTGCAGTCCCATACAAATGCAAGGGAAACTTGCCTCAGAGAACAACAAATTGGCTTTCAGTTGCCATAAGCCTGCACTGGGAACACCTTTCTATTTCTCTAACTCTGTATAATGGGGCAATTCTCAGTCACTGCCGATCAACATCACTTTACCTGAAGATACTGGAGCTTCACGGGCATCCTCAGAGGTGGTGCTCTGGTCCACTCAGTTGCAGACATTTCATTGCAACCTAGCCAGGCAACAGAACATTTGTCATGGCACCCAGGTTATTTAGAAATGCCATTAACACCTTTCTTCCCTTTTCACTCTCAGTTTGAGGCGGTTGCTGATACGTCTGAGGCATCAAGCAGTGTTACACTCAAACGCTACACAATGCACTTTGAGGTAGCTGTAGTGGTGTGGCTAAATCAACAATTGCATGCTGCTGGAGTGTGCTTGCATGAGAACCTTCTGTGTGACGCACACTTTATTACAGTAACCACCATCACTTACTGAAAGGTTGTGCTTCAAAGTGAGTGCACACTTTTCCATATTTTGTTGCTTAGGTAGCTAGGGAGGCAAAATTACCTTTAATTTCTGTATTCTTGTACGGTCTACAAGAGTAAACAAGGCTAATTGGGTATCACTGGAAAAACTATAAAATTTGGGCGTGGTGCGATAGGAACTTGGATCCAATTAAATCACACATGAGGCCCTCATATGTCATAGTAGGTGACCATAGTAGGGAACCACAGGACTTGAGCAGTCACAAATTCTTACAAAACCAAAATCACAACCAGGGTTGTACCAATCATAGCACCATGACTGAAGGCCAGCTCCCAGCTCCTTTTTGTACTCCATCTTTTGCCCCTGAAAACCAATGGGGTCGGGGCACTGGCCTTGAAGCCAATACTATCTAAGACAGATAGCAGCCACACAAAGTTTTAGATGCATTCTTATTGCTATGCAACTCACTACTTTAACGCAACACTTTGCAATTAAAAAACAGGCCTCCTAGCAGGTTACGTTTGTACCATGTGCCATACACAGAATGACACTGCATACACACTCCTGTATGTATGATACATATATGTCAGAGCATTTGTCCATCCATTCCAGTAAGGTCTACTTCAGCCGGCAGCACTTCTCCAGGACCTAAGGAAGAAGCTTTTTCCACCTTGTTACTTAGTAACCTTTTACCTGGAGGTGCCAGAGATTGAACGAGGAAGTTTCTATACCACTGAGCTATGGCCTTTCCCACAGTCTGGGGGGCGTGGAAGGACAATGTGGAACTGGAAACTTGCAGCCAAAGACCTGGCAAATTTGTTCAAATACACATTTAAAATTTAGATGGGTAGCCGTGTTTGTCCATAGCAGTAGAAAAGAGCAAGAGTCCAGCAGCACCTTAAGGACTAATGAAATATATGGCAGGGTATAAGCTTTTGTGAGTCACTGTTCACTTCTTCAGATACTTCTTATTTTGTTAGTCTTTAAGGTGCTACTGGACCCTTGCTCTTTTCTACATTTAAAATTCAGCTGTCTTCCAGTTGTTTCTGGCTTTATCTCCCTCCCTAACCCAGAATGGAACCCATTTATTCTGTCCTGCAGAACACATTGGGGACCACCTATATACATATTACGGCAGCTTGATCGCTCAGTTTTATTGTGGTGGTAACGTGTGTGCATTTTCTACAGAGCAGTATAGCACACTACTCTAGAAGTGCTGTGTGACCCAATCAGGAAGCAGAAGTGAGGCACACAGCACACACGTATTCACTTGCCCCAATAATGTGTTGGCAGAAAAAAAAACCCTGCAGTTTTATCAGTGAATCAATGACCCTGTTAACCTTGAAGGTATCACACAGAAAAGAACATTATTGGAATGGAATGGCAGCTATGCTGGGGACATACATGTATTGTATGCTTAACAAGAGATCACCTTGTGAAGGCTATGGTTCCCACAGGGAATAGCTGGAAAGAGTGCTAATGATCCCTACCATGTGTGTTTAATGGTATTGTTATTGGCCTTAAACTCTGCTATTAAGATGGGCTACTGCAGTGTTGTGAAATTAAGTCTCATCTGGTTAAGAGCCAAGGATGTTTTGCATTGAGGGAATACTTTCTTAGCCGTATCTGCAATTTAATGACTCTCTTTAGGGGCAGACTTTCTTAAGAGAACATCTGTGTTGTTTCTGTATTCTTAGGGATTGGCAGATACCAAAATTCCAGGACCAGCCTCTCCTATGAGCACTTGTAGCAATCAGAGTGCTTCAGTTCCCCGCGTACCAAGCCAAAGCCAGATACATCGCACTTACTCCCAGGGCTCCTTGCATCGAAGTGTCAGTCAGCTTATTGATGTATATGACAAGAAGTCTTTAATAGAAGATTCTGTTTGGGATACCATTATCCATGGGCATGACAGTGGTATGGTAAGTAAATTCCATTTCAGGTCAAATTCCACATCACTTTCCCCTCCAACTCTACCTGGCCTGCTTCCTCCTTTTCCTGCAGTTCACACCATGCCCAAATATGAGCACCTTTAAGACCAACAAAGTTTTATTCCAAGTATGAGCTTTCGTGTGCATGCACTTTTTCAAAAAACATTGGAAGGAAGGTAAGGTTCAAACTTATAGACAGGGGCTGAACAGCAGATTAACATGTAACATGATGATCTTTTACATGAGAGATACTTCAAATAAAACTTTGTTGGTCTTAAAGGTACCACTGGACTCTAAATTGGTTCTACTGCTTCAGACCAACATGTTTGACCACCTGGATCACACTTAATGGGGGTTTTTTTTGTAACGTTGCACATCTAGCTTTTGAACAGCTTATATTAAGGAAATTTATTTTAAAAGAACTTATCTGGTCCTTGATAACTGCAGCTGATGTGATATTTATCAATTGCAGATGGATCATTTAAAGTCATTTATGGGGAGGCAGAGGAAGGAATGTAAAACTTCATCTTGTTTAACCTTCAAATAACTTTCCTTTTTATTTTTAGTATGTGGATGATGAAGATCTTGTGAGAGCTATTAAAGGCTTCAGTACTGTCACAAAAGAACATACTACATTTACTGACACACACTTGTGAATCGCATCTCCATAACCACAGGCAAAAGAATACGGATACCCTTAGTCCCTCATTCCAGCTAAATACATTTGCCTTGATAAGCCATTGTGATGCAACATGTGCCTACTGCAGCTTCAGCAGCATTGATGAATGATCTGTCAGAGGATCAGCAACGTGAAGAGTTTTCTTCCATTTCCTTGTTCCTTATTGTAAATATTGCACAGTAGCACTTGTAATGGGATAGGATTTCATTTTATTGCAGATCTTTTGTAAAATAAATTTATACAGCAAATTATACACCTTTTTTTAAAAAAGTATGTATTAAATAATGCACACCTTCAAGGAACTGTTACCCTTGCTAAAAAAAAATTACAATAGTATACTGGGACATGTTGATTGTACAATATTAAATTAGGCAGTTATTGCACTCGATCAACATTTTGGTTCCATTTAAAAGCCTTAACAGGAGCCAACAGGTATTTAAGACATGAAGGGATCCAGATTCAACATATTAAATACTGCTGTAGAATGCCAGAGTAGTGGAATGGTCAAGAAAGACCAGAGTTTAAATCCTCAGTTGTGCAGTGCGTGGGGTGACCTTAGGTTAGCCACCAACTTAACCTATTAGAATCTTCACAGGAGTGTTATTGGGCATAAGCAGGAAAGGGAACCATTGTGTATGTACGGTAGAATCATGTTTGTTCATAATCAAATCATTAATGGTCACTCTATGACTTGACTAGCAAGAATATATTATTTATCATTTAGGCCATTTTAAATCCATTGTTATCCCAGCAAGACCTTATTTACAGTAGTTATGCTACAATGGACTCGCATGGTCTGAAATTTAGGGAATTTGCCAGGATTTATTTTTTTAAACCCCTTAAGGTAGGATTCTGCACCTTGTTCAGCTTTCACAAGCAGCACTTCTATTCACTCAAGATTTCTGATAGCCTCTTCTGCTGCCACCCCACCGCAACACGGTTTCTAAGGGTTTACTGCTGGTCAAGAATAGGATTGTGTGGAGCACAGGAGTTAAGAAAACTCTTTTTGGTGACTCACAGAACAAGATGTTCACAGTGCTTAGGATCCAGGCCTGAGTCTCACCAGCTGTATTCTTAAGCAGTTAATGTTTCGAGCATAGCGTAACGCAATGAACCAGCTGTGAAAAGCTGTATTTGCTTGATTGGTCTTATTTGAGTATCTGTAGCAGGTAGACATAGTACTTTTCTGCTAGACATAATATGAAATAATACATGGGTTGGAATTATATTGTTTCTGTTAGACTGATCCTTTATTAGCACAGAATCTCAGAGTAAGTTGCAAGATACCACCTTACCAGTGACAGGGAACAAAACTACAACCACTTGTACACAAAAGCAGCCATCAGTTTTTTATCCACAGCACAGCTATGCCCCATATACAGTAATGCTGCAAGAGAGGGGTGAAGGGTTTTATGATACCCATTTCAAGCCAAGCACTCTATAATTGTACTGTATTTTAGCTCAAGCAGCAAAGTATTATGTGCCGCTGAAAATAAAGCCACTGTACAAGCTTGGGCTGTTAATAGGCACAGGGGAAGTGCATTGATTTCTACTTAAACTGCGCTTGAACTCATAGTCACACTGGCCTTGGAAAAGAACAAAGTTTGAGTCCAGTGGCACCTTTAAGACCAAAAGAATGTTATTCAAGGTATAAGCTTTCGTGTGCAAGCACACTTCTTCAGATACAGTGAAACGGAATTTCCTCAACCATTACATATAGGTGAGGGGGGTAGTTGCTTGAGAGTCAAGATACCTAAATAACTGGGTGATTACAGCTGATAGGATAAAGGCCAGTTATTTATGCATCTTGAGTCTAACTAGCCCTTCAAGCAACTAACCCCCCTCCTCTACCTATATGTAATGGTTGAGGAAATTCTGTTTCACTGTATCTGAAGGAATGTGCTTGCACATGAAAACTTATACCTTGAATAACATTCTGTTGGTCTTAAAGGTGCCACTGGACTCAAACTTTGTGCTGCTGCTTCAGACCAACATGGGTACCCACCTGAATTTGGCTTAGGAACAATAAGGTTTATATAAGTATTTTGACTGGATGGGTTATGGACCATAATTTTATGTATTTAGGACTAGAATTCTGCCTTTCAAGTATGTCTGATATATTGGTGAACAGAAAGCTGTGGAGCAATTTAAAGGATTATATGTCAGAATGTTAATTGGAGATTGATAATGTTAAAGTATCATTTTCCTTATCTATCATACTTCAAGACTTATTTTCCATGATAACACACACATGTAATTTAGTGTCCATTTTGTAGGTTATTATCCTAATTAATAAAAATATTTAACTTTGTTTCATGGAATACTTATATTTTTATATAGGCCATAATTCCCAGACTGTTGAGGAAGGATGGCTTTGGTTAGGCAAATACTGGTCTGAGTTTCTGAAAATCAAATTCTGCATCTTAAAGACAGACTGGCAATCTGGAGCGGGAGGAAAGCGGGGCCGAAAGTTACGGGGGAAAACTGCTCCGGGGCTGGCCATTCACACTGGCCAGACTCCTGCGTTAGCATATCAGACTGGAGCGTTCAGACTGCTGTGGAGTGGCCCTGGGTGGGCCGGTCTCCGCAGCTCGTGGCCGGGCCGTTTTGGCAATATGTGTATGTGTGCCTATGTGCATAAGCACATGGCTGCATCAGCAGTCTAGAAATTTAAAATCTTGCCACCTCCTGTATTGGGGCATGGGTGCGTATGGGTGTGTGAGTGCTCATGCGCTCATGCACATATCTCCGCGATGGTGCGTTCACACCGCCGCCTCCGCTTGAATCCCGCCTTCTTCCGGTTCACAGTGCACCAAAGCGGGATGCAAGCAGCAGGCAGCCTCTGGACACTGGTTTCTCCCGGTGTCCTAATGCAGAAGAGAAGCGGCTGGAAAGTGGGTAAGCATGGAAGGGAGCCGGGGAACAGCTGTGGCTATTTGAACGGGCTCCCTTCCCCCACTTTACAAGCGGAGCTCTCCCACTCTAGATTGCCAGTCTGACTTCAGCCTTAGTAGAACAGAAGCTAAGAGGGTAGAACTGGAACCTAATTTTACAGTTAATACCACCTATAAAAATGTTCCTGAAAACTACTAGATGAAAAGTCTAAAAGAGGCATTAACAGCACTGGTTCTAATGGGAATGCATTTCTTACATATGAATGATGTATGAAGGTTTAATATGTCTAATATCACAATCTGTCCTTGCTCGCCTGAGAGACACATGAAGGCAAGTTTGGTGCCTTTATGTGCCTCCTGCCCAGCACAGCCTCACCACTTATAAAAGGAGATAAATGGTTTCTCTCTGCTTACCTCACCACCGATTTTTAGGCTTTTCCAAGATTCTCCACTCCAGCAGCAGTGGCTTTTCACCTTGCCACTGGTGGGCAAGTTTGAGGCCATTATCCTTCCAACTGATCTCACAGGAGAAAAACTTGTTTTGAATTACTAAGTCGCCACATCCACCCTTCCCAAGGTGATCCATGACATGATACTGACACGTGGGCAGACTTCAAATCAAAGGAGTAATTCTGCACAACTCCTTTCCCTATGTGAAAGTTTAGATCTCAGTCTTCTGAGCTAGTTGGCACTGAAAATGCAAGACACTCATGAACCTGAGATCATTTTAGAGGCAGATGCAGACTCTAAGAGGGTGTTTGAGGAATGTAGGATTGCTAGCAGTTTAAGTAAAACTAGAACACACTGGTAGTAAATTCTTTGTATTTTAATATTAAGACAAATATATGCAAAATAATGTTTTTTACAGCATCAGTAACCAGACATTTAGAACTGCAGTATAATTAAGTTAACAAAATTGCACCATATGAAGATAAATGTATGCAGGGTTCATGAATATGAGTAAAAAATAGGATCATTCAACAGAAGAGACAAACATTAGATAAAGCAGTTGTGCCTGCTTCATTCCATTATTATTCTCAATAGGGAATTGTATGGAAATTCTGAGATGAGGTGACTGAAGCTCAATAGATAGGCAACAGACATTTTAATGTGTAGCATGTTATGCGAGACGGGTTCCAGGAATGGAAACAAAATTACATACAATAGAAAATACATACAACATAAATGGTAGTGCATGCCAGCCTGCATTAAATGAGGCTTGAAATCAAGGGTATGTACCAGAACTGGACTTCCTATTAGTATCATACAAAGTGAATACCAATTTAGAATATTTTAAAAATGCTTCTGTTGGTTGTGCTTGAAGCCAAGTTCTTTCTGTAGAGTGATGATGTGTTCCCATGTACTACTATATTCCACTTCAAAAACCATCAGTGAGACCACCACAGACTGACTGCCCACAAACGTGTAAATGTAAACATTCCATCCAGTTTAGTGTTAAATCTTTTGATATATCTCTTAGGTATAAATATGCACCAGCACTTTTACAAGGCATAATCCTGACAAGAAGAGTCACTTTTCTTATGACGTGGAGAAACCACTGTCTTGGTAGGAGAAGGAGATGCTGCACCGGGTGCCTCAGCCCCACCTTCCCCAATACTTGGTGAGGAAGCCAGATGAGGTGCTTTCTTCCTCCCCAAGAACCCTCCTCCTTCAAATCCACTTTTCTTTTTGTTATCTGCTTTGGCTTCATTTTCTTCATCAGTTCCTCTTTTCTTCAACTCTGACATGTTTTCCGGCACTTTCTGAGATTCAGTTCCACCTTCTGATGCTCGGGCAGCCCTGACCTCAAGGGCTGATGCTGAAGTCTTTTTGTCGGCAAGGCTCTCACCCATCTTCTTCACTTCTGTCTGTACAGGACTCTGGTTGCCATTCTGAGGCACAGCCTTGTCAACCATATTTCTGTTCAGGTTAAAAGTCTGAATCTCTCTGTAACTATGAAAACTCTCTGTCCGTCGTGCTCTGGCTAATAAAGGGCTCTCCCTGTATGGCCGTATGGAGCCGTATGTAGCAGTTTCGTGAATCGTTTCACGGTGCTGCAGCTGGAGGCTGAAAACATTTTACACACAATATATTAATGAAATTAATAGTCCTACTGGACATCAAGAAGAAATTTATGCCATCCTCTGCTTCTTAGCTGCAAGCCTAGAGACTAGCAACTAACTGATTGCCATCTGATTTATCTAGCAAACTGTGTCACGGATCTCTCTTTTGCGGATAACATTGGAATTTACAAGCCTTTAATAGAAAACATCATGAATTTCTTGGATGCTCCCATTCTGACCAATTTACAAAACAGCAAACTCTTGAACACCTTCAACTTGGCAGCTGGACATACTGAAGGTGACTGACTCATCAGTACCGCACATTTATAAACACGCAATTTTAATTGGGACCATCCACAGCTGAAAATCCAGAAACTCAATCCATTGGAAAGAAAAACTGGGCCTACAAACTCATAGACACCTGTGCACACAGTGGTCCAGGACTTACCTGGAGCTTGATTCACGCAGGCGGCTTTGCTGCAACACTGAAGTGGCTGGACTGATATTAGGAGTTGCACAGCGAGATGTACTCAGGTCACACTGATCTAGAAGCTTAAGCAATTCTTCTTCTGTAGGACCTCCCACATCTTGGAGGTGGGGGGGGGGGAGAGAAGAGAGAGAAATCAGAGACCAGGCCCTACATAATCTAATCTCAACAGTCATATGTGGCTGCTGTAACAGTCCTTCAGGACCACCCCCCCGCTCAAGACCACAGCAAGTTAAGGCAAACTTTTGAAGCTGCTTTATTAGCATCCCAGAAAGCTGGAGTGCATCATTCCATGCTACCCATTCCAGTCTCTTCCAGTATAGGGTTACATTAAGCAACAAGACAAAACTGAACAAAGGAAATGCAGAAGGAACACAGCATTCTACAGAACAGTCTGTGACTAGACATGCATCTTCCATGAATGTCTTTTGCAGTTTCACTCTCTACTGCATTAAGTGGCCAGTAACCTACCTCTTCACTAAACAAAGTTTGAATTCTTCCTCCGACAGAAGAGCTAAGCGGAGGATAAAGCTCCATGTCTACATCAAGATAACTACCTTTTTCTTCACTTTTATTAACCATATCCATTGCTGTGGTCAGGTCCCACATTTGAATGCTGCCATTTACATGCCCAGTGAAGAGGTAGCGCCGTGGCCTTGAACCCATCCTGCTGGATCCCTCACATTCCCGTACTGTGAAGGATGAAATGGTAGTACAGTCAACTGCTTGAATCTCACAGATCCTGCATAAAAATGAGAGGCAAAAATGGCACATTAGTCACCTAATTTGCAAACAAAGGGGTTGTTCCATATACTTTTCCTGAGACTCAGGTGAAAGCTTAAAAATTACTATTAAAAGTTGTAGTAGTAAATTGTAAAGTTCCCTCCTGCAGATAACAATCCTTTAACTATCAAAAACATGTCTCTGACATAACCTCTTATAACCCTCATCTAATTAAAACAAAAATTAGCTGAAAAGTATTCAACATTTTTTCTTATATAGTGTATTTAAGATTCTCTCGCAGTTTCGTTTTATAAGTTATCCTCATAGGGAAAAAAAGGCTGCACATTTTACTGTGTAAGGGGACAACAAGCATGGCAGCCTGGTGGCAGTTCTGGAGAGAAAAGGAGTCTGAGTTGTTCATGGAGCTCGTTCTGCCACAGCCAGCGAGCAATGCTTCTCATATGGACTGCAGCCATTCCTTCAGCACCATGATCCAGAACATTTTTTAAAATGCTGTTATACATTTCTAAACAGATACGATATTAAAACTCCACTGCTTGCATTCCTAGGAAAACAAGACCAAAAAAAAAAAGGAAACTGGCAAGAGAGAAACCCTAAATTGCCTGGTTCATGGCTATTAATACTCCTGTACCATCAACACATTTCAGTTTGTGGCTTATACCATGTCTAAAGAATCACACTTCCCTCTCCTAAAAACTATGGAAGTGTTCTGTGGTAGTCAAAGGGTTCTTCTGAAGCATCTGCTTCTAAAAAAAAAAAAAAAGACAAACAATTGCAAAACACCAGTGAGTATGCTTGTGTGGCTGGATCCAGGACTGCTGCTGCTTAGTAAAAGAAACCATCTCTGCACTAAAAAGAGTAGATGGTCCCACAGCAGGTCAGGAGTAATTGCTTAAGGAAGGATGTGCAACTTCTGAATGTGCCCAAAGCAAAGTGCTACCATGGGAACTGATCACCAATGCAATTATTTCTGCGAGCAAGTGTGTACGTATACGTGAAGGCAGGTTTTAATTAACATGTAGGAGGCACAGGTTGATTAGACGACGCCTGCAGTAATCAAAAAGACTGAGAACAGAAAGAGGTCAAAGTTGAACAGGCTTTGAGTTATTACGTTAAAATTTACCCTAATACGACACCAATTTTAATAAACGTGGCAGTTTCTTCCTGTACATGCACAGAACATTAAATCATAGTGATTTATAACATTTATTGGGATGATAATTTGGCCTCCAACCATATTACAAGCTTCTAATGTTATTTGCTTAAAAACAAACAAGCTGTCAAAGGGATAATCTAGGTGCTCCGAAAATGTACTCTTGATTAATTTCTCTAACCATTGCTTATGATTGTACATAATGAACTTTGATGCAAAGAAGATTGATTCTCTTTAAGAGTTTTATTCATTACAAGATTAAGTAATAAGAAACGATGGGCCATGTGTTACAGATAGTGTGTGCTGGCAAATCGCTATTAGTGGCTGCGGTTATACTAGCAGTTTCAATTTTAGAACAGTGCTATTTTCTTTAACTAGTATCCAGGGCTTTCAAGAACACTTTAGCTGCTGTTTCCACATCTTTGGATTTCATTTAGTTTAAATAGCCAGGCAACATATCATTTTTTTATGAAAGGTAGCAATACACACAAGCATATGGGAGGAACAGAAGAGAGCTCTAAAATAAGAGATATAATTAAATGCCCATTTAAAAAGTGAAAGTTAAAAGCAATCCTGCTTGTAGGTAAACTAGGGTTGTAAAATACACATTTTACTGTTATGATACAAGCCAAGACACAAATTGATTTTTTGTCCTTCCATATCCTTGTATCCAGGTTCCTGATCACTTAAACATTGTCAACTTCTGAAACATTCCTATAGCACAGTAAATCCATTTTAGTGATAGGTAAAACAAATTTGTAAAATGGCACACAAAATCATAGGCATCTGCTACAAAATGCTGGATGCCACAACACTTTCCTCACTCCATTTATCCTGCTCACAGCCAAGAAAGTAATGGCTGAAGGGCAGTTACAAGACGACGCAAACATTCAGGAAGGAATATGCAGAATCCTGAGTTCAAGGAGCAGCTCTAAAACCTAACACTACTAATAATATCAGAGGAGATACGGTTGGGGAGGGGGTACAATTTGGGGAGGAGTGCAGATTTGTGTAAAGACCTTGCACCAAAATCACTACACACTGTATATGGATAATCAACTACTTCAATTTGGGGAAAATCTAAAGGCCACCACCAAATCTTATCCAGCACATCATTCTGATCAATGCATATGAACATTTCTGGCACGTTTTTGAAATAATCATTTTGATCTCCCAGCGCACTCTCTTACTATACACCAATTCTCAAACATGCTCCCTTAAGCTAGCATAGACACATGGTCAATTTCAAGTTAAGGGAGAGGCAGACAATAGCATAGCAGTGTATGCACACCTCATCACCAACCTGTCAATTTAGTCTGTCTTCTATGTACATTGTAGCCTGGATAGATGCAAAAGGGTAGAATGGACTTATTGCCAATTTGTGTAGGGCACATACCTCAGCCACAGAGTTTCTACAGGATGCTGGAAATGGGCTAAATATATAGTGACACGCCAAGTACAGTAGAACACTCTGTACTGCACAGGCTCTACCGAGTACACTCGAGGCCTATGCGCCCCCTGCTCCTTCCTTTGCCAAGGGCAGTCAGCACCACCAGGACAGTGCAGGCATGTGCATAGACAATTTGATCAAGACACTGAGCTCTGAAAGAATTATTCGACACCTAGATATTAGGCACCAATAAGATGAACAATGCGAGAACACCAATTATGGAACACCCTCCTTTCATCCATTTGTCTGGTGCCAAGCTTGCTAAGTTTAGACAGACATTTTAAGTTTGCATCTGTTACTGGTCAATTTAATATGTATTTATGTTTTCACAGTGTACAGAACTGTCAGATATGAGTTCGTATCTTTTATTGGTCAATTTAATGTACATTTATGTTTAAAAAATGCAAAGTTCTGTACGTTATCTCGAGAGCTTGCACTGGCTTAGTGCAGGATATAAGTTTTTAAACTACATTACTACACTGTAATTACCTTTTCCCAGTAGAAGACAGCCTCACAAACAATTTGTTTGTGATGGGAACAACTTTTTGGATAAATACCTGTTGATCATCACGCTCACCAAACGGCCCTGTAATCCAAAAGAAAAGGCTCAGTCGTTCTTGAAAGAGGTAAATCAGTATGTCAAATACTATATCGTACTTTTAGTGTTCTATGCACTCAAAACCCTGAACATCTTTTGAAAACAAAACAGAAGTCCAAGGGGATGTTTATTCCAGTATGAGCTGCCCCACTGGAACTGTATTTTCAAAGCAGAAGACTGCTTCTTCCAGTTAACAATTAGTAGATGAAGTTATGTCAGAGGGCTACTTAAGTTTAGCTGATGGCAGACAATTTGAAGTAGTCACAACAAGCCTCCTGTGATACAAAGGATATAAATAAATCTTGTTTCTGTTTCTCATAATATTCGTAAGTATCATTTCAACCTCCAAACTCCTTTTTAAATACACTATGAAAAAAGAGGGAAAACTTTGTTGGATGATATTCTTGTAGAGCAGGAGCTGGAGTCTACATCTACCAGCAGGGTATATAATGGAGGCAGTGAGGCTGGAGCAAGACCTTGGAGAATTCACCCATCAAGATCTCACTGCAGCAAAAGCCTTAAAGCTTGCTTCTCTCTGCTCTGTCCTTTCCTTTCACTGGCAAACTCTCTCACACTATCCTTTTCTTTTACTGATACTACTGCCTGAGATCCTGAGATCCTTTTACTGATACTACTGCCTGAGATTGAGATTTAGCCAATTTAGGCTATTTCATTAAGATATTTCACTGACTGGCAATGGGGGTGGCAACAGTGGGAAGGCTTCTGGTGTCCTGCCCTCACTGCTGGACCTTCTGAGGGCACCTGGTGTTTCTGGCCACTGTGTGACGAGTGTTGGACTAGATGGGCCACTGGCCTGATCCAACGTTGGCTTCTCTTATGTTCTTATGATCTAGAATTTTTGTTTGCAAGACTGGAAAAAATCCTGATTTTGTTAAAATTCCAGGCTACTATAAATAATGTAACCAACCAAATATATAAAAACAGAACCCACAAAGTAGCAGTGAGGTACAAAGGTCAGCTTGGGATGAAATAATTCTCCAAACTATGTTGAATTTCACCAGTAACCACCTATCCAGCCTAGCACACCTGCTTATTCTATACAAACTTCCATGTCTGCAAGAAAAAAATATCGAGTTTATAGGCTCAGAGAACAGAATAGCCACCCAGCTGTTGTGCTTGGAATTAGGAATGCACCCCCGAAAATGGCCCATTCGGCCCCCTTTCAGGCAGCCATGGGCTGCCAAATCAGATTCTCTGATCTGATTCGGCCCACCACTGAATTGCCGCCGAAATTCGGTGGCAATTCGGCAGCAGCTTAAAAAGTGGCTGGAGGGGAGGGGGTTTGAGGGAGAGGCTCCAAACTTGCAGGGTAGCTGCTGGAGCCTCTCCCCCAAGTACCCACCAAGTTTCAAGAAGATTGAACCATGGGGTCCAATTCTACAGGCCCCAGACAGGTTGCCCTGTTCCCTCCATTGTAATGTTTTTTCCCATCATAGAGAACGATGAAGGGGATGGGGCAACCTGTTTGAGGGCCCGTAGAATTGAACCCCGTAGTCCAATCTTCTTGAAACTTGGTGGCTATTTGGGGGAGAAGCTCCAGCAGCTACCCTGCAAGTTTGGAGCCTCTCCCTTGAACCCCCTCCCCTCCAGCCCCTCATATACCCTATGATTTTTTGCCATTGACTTCAATAGCCCATAGGATATAATGGGGCCGAAACTGACACCTGGCTGGCCAAATGACTCCCAAATTGGCTTGCATTGCTGAAACTGAAATGTGGGGGTCATTCGGTGGCGGAACAGATGCAGCTTGATTTGGCCCAATTGTGCACACTCCTACTTGGAATGCTTTGCCTACCTATGTCATTTCCAGAAGAGTAACTGCCATGACTCTCTGTCTCCTCCAAGGATAAAATTTTGAACGATGCCAAGGGAGTAGATCCCGGCTGGGTTGAAATCATTCCTCTGAAACGAGTCACTGTCCATGTCCGAACATGGTTGTTATCAGCACAAACTAAATATAATAACAAGGGGGAAAAGGTTACAGCTTTTACACGGTTAGTCTCCATATTACTAACTGGTGATATTACTATTAGATTATTGACTAATTATACTATTCTTGATCACACCTGCAGTCTCAATGCTCCTCCCCCAAGAACTGGTAACGGTGCTTATATACACACATATATCTGTTGTAAGGATTTGAATGGGAGATGGCTTCATATACCTGTGCAATTTCTCACACTAAACATACCATCTCTTAGCAGAACAGTGTAAAATATATTTAAAACAATTTAAAGCCACCTCTCCACCCCACAGCAGCAAGCATGAAAACATAAAAATATTCCAATACTGAAACAGCACTGTGGTGGGGAAAGATCTGCTATCCTACTCCTAATAGCTGACAACAGAATGAGTCCTACTGTGTTGGCCAGCAAGGCAATGCTAGTGCTCTTATGGATTTTAAGATCCATAAGCTTGAGCTTGGGGTGCTAGTGTTGGAAGGGCTACATGCATTCTCCATTGCTGGGGGAAGCTCCAGTCCACGCCACCCTCAATAGTTCACCAAGACAGAGACAAAGACTCCTTCTGCCATGAGGTTTCTTTCTGTCACACAATGCTGGTCAACCCCTGCCCCCTCCAGCATACCTACACAGATTATGCTAACATGGTTACCTGGCAACTAATGGCCGGGCCATCAGCCAGCCGGCTAGGACTATCAACGAACAATAGAGGCGACCCAGTGAGTCATCGGACTGCCTTGAAAGTGTCAAGTTCCTGTTCAGTTCTAGTTTCACAATATTGACCACTCCCTGGCCTCTCCTCCTTTGTTTACCTTTAACCCATGGTAGGGTCAGAAGGGACGGACCGCCTAGTAGGTGTGTTAGTGGGATGTGGTTAGCGCTGCCCACCCCCAAGACCACCTAATAAAAGACCCTGCACAGAGGCAATCGGTCTCTTAAGCCATCGCCCTCTATCTGCTTTACCCCCCCCCCCCCCATGTCCAGCTTGCTATCCCACTACCTTGCCTCCATCTTTAATGCCTGGTTTGCGCAGCCAGGAAGAAGTGTGTATCTGCAGGTTTAGATCACGCTCCCCCATTTTTCCTTTCCAATCCCTCTAATCTTCTGTTGGAACAAGGATCCATCTCCAGGATAGGTAAAGTATCACCCATCAATGAAACTCCTGCTATTGCAACAGTGCTATTTTCTATCTAAATTTCCTTAGACCTGTGTGTGTGTGAGAGAGATTCTGTTTTGTGTATGCTTGAACAACATCATTCAGTAAACAGCATTTAATTTGCCATCTGCCTCACGTGCCTTTTTCCTGGAGAACTCCTGGGAGGGGTGGGACCCTGGTATAGTTGGCTGTAACCCGGTATTTTGCCAATTGCTCAACTTTAAATTAAAGCAATTCGGCTAACAACTGCACCATATAACAACTACAGGTACATTCCCTTCACACCTCTTTGTTTTGCTGGGTTTCTTTATTTGAAATTGAGCATACCACAAGATGTAAATAGGAAACTGGCTTTTACTCATTATTAAATGTTCTCTCTTCCCAGGACATGCATGAGTGATGGCATGTGCAAGTACAGAGGACAGTTCAGGAAGTCGCACGTTTAGGGGAAACAAGATTACCTGACACCAAATGTTTCTCCGACAACATGATCTTTGTAACAGGGCTTCGGTGAACTGTGAAAGTCTGAAAGAGCTGAGGGCCTGACCCAACTGTTTCTGGGTGCTGCACAATCACACGCACTGCCCCAGAACTTGTGCCATATGCAATCTCAATCCAATTACCACTTACACCTACAAGAAGAAACAAAAACAATTGTTTAATACACAGTCTCTGTCATCACTCAAATGGGGTCAGGAGATCAGGAATACAGCTAAAAAAATGTGCCCATTTGCTGCACATCTTTTAGAAATGTGCTGGCTTTATGGTTAACAATTATATAGTAAGGATATGTATTTTACTGTACAGTAACAATAGTTTTTAGTTTTAAAAACTAAAAGCCCCCCTTCCCTGCAGAAAAGCTGGAAGTAATATTGAGCAAGGTTCAACTAGAAAATAACAGCCTAACAAAAGCACAGTATTGTATTGCAAGTATCTTATAGCAGAAAGTGCTGGACATGCCTAAACTAAGGCCTTTGAAACACCAAATCTTTTGGCCATTCCATGCATTACACAGCAAACCAGGGTTTACCATTAAGCATAAATTTAATGATGCCCTTCAACCAACTAATTCCAATGAGTTTTTATAGATACACAGGTTTTAAACACCAAGTTGTGACATTCACACTTTACATTTTTAAAGCATCTTCATTATAGTTAAGGCTGCATGTCTGAAGACAAGCTAGAAGTCAGCCTAGTTAATTTCAATAAAGCAATACATGCTTTCTCTTCCTATGAACAGACACTGTCAGAGATATGTTGATAACTGATAATACATTTGTGCCATAAACATAATGTGGCCTCTCTTCTAGCTGGTTTGGTCTTTGCTGCACTAGCAAATGGCAAATATGACCTTTCTAAGCAGAACACCTATACATGAACATGCAAAACACATCAGTGTGCCATCAACATCTAGACAGGAAGTACAAAAAACAAAGTTGAAAACACAAAAACCTCATGACAAGATGTTTGAATGTCCTTATGTTAAAAAAATTATACACACACACACACACACACACACATATATATATATGCACACACACATACACTGATGAAATTTATAATACAAATCTTGTATTGAAGGTGAGTATTACAAAGTAAGTATTATGCCATTGCTGCAGCTTCTCTGATTCAGATGTTAAAATGTGGCAAAGCAGAATTCATTTCCACAAACCAGCCTGCTGCTATAGCTATGAGAACTGCTCAGAACCAACACCAGAGGAGATCTCAGCCTCTATGTCCTAGTTCCCGCCAGGGTAACTAGCTCGTTATTCTATGAAGCAGGATGGATCAATGATCTGATCCAATATGGTATATCTTATTGGTGTGTGCAAAAAAAAAATATCAGTATGATATTGGCATTCAGGAAATAATCGGGACTGCCAAATTTGTTTGGCTCCATTATAACCTAGGGCAGTGGTTCTCAAACCTTCTAATGCTGCGACCCTTTAATACAGTTCCTCATGTTGTGACCCCCAACCATAAAATTCTGCCAACACACACTACAATGAAGCTACTTTCTTAGATGTTTTCTCTTGCATGGCAGTTAGCACCAAACAACTTTAATACAGACTTTAGACACACATATATTTGCAAGCTATTCCCAACAAGACACAATGAACACTCAGGCTTCAGACTTACTTTTCTTCAACAGAAGATGCCATGAGAAAACGAAGGTAGGTGGGGGGAGAGGCTGTTGCAGGTGGGGGGGGAGAGAGAGAGAGAGAGAAAGGGGGAAGAGAGGGGGGAAGAGAGAGAAAGAGAAAGGGGGAAGAGAGAGAGGGGAGAGAGAGAAGGGATGAGAGAAAGGTGGGAGGGAGAGAGAGGGGAAAGGAAGGTAGGTAAGGGGGGGCTTTTGCCGCTTTTCCTGGGCTCTGTGCTTCGGCGCGGAGCCCAGGGAAGGCGGCAGGGGGGGCTTTTGCCACCTTTCTTGGGCTCTGCGCTTCGGCGTGGAGCCCAGGGAAGGTAACAGTGGAGCGCCCTAAAGGTGGCAGTGGGAAGGGGGAAGCAGCCATTGACTTACCTGCTGGCTTCTTCCTCCTTGTGGCTCCTGCTGGAAGGGCTGCTGGAAGCAGGGGGTGGGGCTCCGGCCCCAACCCACTCCAGCTCTTTGCCCTTAAAGGGAAAGCTCCCTTTGAGGGCAAAGAGCCGGGAGGCCAGACCTCGCACTCGATCGAGCGCGGGGCCCTTTCCTGCCGGCGGGGAGGGGCGGGCTTGGATGCCAGCCGGCAACCCCTGTGAAATGGTCGTTCAACCCCAAAAGGGGTCCCGACCCACAGATTGAAAACCGCTGCCCTAGGGGGACCATCTTCCCTAATACAGAAGAGGGTGGGTGAACTCGTGCTGCACTCACATGCGGCTTGGCTTTGCAAAAGTTATTTTAAAAGGAACTTTCCTTTTAGATTAGATCTGATTTGGCTAAATAAATACCCAAATATTACCAATAAGGTATTTGGGGGGTATTTATTCATCTCAGTATATACCAAGCGCCCCCCCCCCCCCGCCCAATCGCTTGTGTTTTTATGGGTAATGGTTAAATGCTGCAGGATACCTGATGCTAAGTTATCTTTCTCAGCAACAAGGGGGAGCGACCTCCCTCCTGTCATGACCAGAGATGCAGCAGGTAAGGAGAAAGGGCCAGGAATGACAACTGAATATGAACCCTTGTAAATAAACAAATGTTCACCAACCCATCCCCAAGCATTATCCAATGCAGTTTGAAAATGCTGATCACACAACAGAAAAAATTTAGGAAAGTTTATCCATCATAACTTCAGACAGTAGGATGAAAATAGTGCTTATTCATTTTAAGGTAAATCAAGAAGTGAAGATGGTACAAACTCGTTTTAGGTGTGAGGTAAACACTAAGTGCTGTTATAGCGTCATTGGAAGGATCATGGTAAAGTTCTGTCACCAGAAGGTCATTATCCTTCATTCTTAATGGAAATTTCTGCATATCTGTAAAATAAATATATCCATAATTTTAAAACTGGCAAAAAGCAGGAATTCAGATCATACATCAAATTCATTATGATCATTTATGTAAGGAATAAAATAAAACCCACAAGTGACATGACACCAATACACTGAGTGAGTATAGAGTGTTAACATTACCTATGTAATAAATGGAGCCATTATTGCAGCCTAATAGTAAGAAAGATCCAGCAGTATCATAACTGGTGATGGGGACAACATCTTGAACCTAGAACAAATTTAAATTTAACATTAAATTTAAGCATCCATTATTCCCATTTCCTTTTTTTAATATTCTCAAAGCTCTGCAATTTCAGTAGGCCTAACACAACATATGGTAGAGTCTGACAGTATACTTTCTAATTGCTTCCAGTCACCCAACTTTACCAGAATTAAACCAGAGCACTTTACAAACAAGATAACTCTGCCAGTCTATTTTTGTGTATCTGCTTTTAACACCTCCCAAAACCAACTTGTGTCCTGGGGGGGGGGGGGGGGGGGACACAAACCTGAAGGGGAGGGAGAGAAGAATGTCACAAACATGCTGAAGTGGGGAAAATCTGGCCACAGTTTTATTGATTATAGGCTTCTCATGTCTTAGCACAGCACAGGATGGGAAGCGAGGGCAACAACTGACAGTTGACAGCAACCCCCCTTCTTTTCAAACATGCACTGCAGACCAAATTAGAGCCTGATCATCAGATCTGTTAGCTCACACACACATACCATGCAGCTAGCCAAATGGGGGCAAGCCACAGAATTGGTCAGCTAGGCAGCATGTGAGCTGCCTAGCTGACCAGTGCTGGACATAATTGCCCAGAGTCTTCTCTCCACACACACAACCCACACACCAGTCCCCACCTGAACACAGTAAGCACTGCAGCTAAAAGCTTCAAGCTGGACTTATTCTCTAGACATTTTCAGAATGTAGTAACCTGACTTTACCGCATGGATGCCATTGTACAAAATCGTTTTAAGTACATGAAAACTGAGAAAAAAATAATATGTTGGTGATTAAAGGCCAACTGAGTTTTCCCACACTGTAAAACAGAGAACCCGCTATTGTAGAAGACCAGACAATACACCAAGTTTGAGCAACTGACATGCGGATTCCACACATCTACAGGATTATGACAACATACTTAAAAATATGGAGAAAGAAATGGCCTTTACTAGCTTTTCAGAGGTTCCAGAATACTACAACTCACATCTAAGTGTGCCTGGAGGGTATATGGAAAGGAGGACAAAGATTACCTCTCACCTTTCAGGCTTTAGACCTAAAGAATCAACTTGTAAATACTTCTGAAGGAACTCCATCCAACTGACTGCAGAACAGATGGTAAAACATGATTCAAATCTCATTAAGAAGTCACTGAATATCTTTCCCCCAGTTCTTTTACTCACATAGAAACAACTAGCCAGTGAAAGAATTAAAGTATTTCCTACTTTAAAAGATACCGAAAAAGTTCAGTCTCCCACCCGCTAGCAATGCTGGCAGTGCCTTGGCAGACACAGTACAAAATCGTTTTAAGTACATGAAAACTGAGAAAAAAATAATATGTTGGTGATTAAAGGCCAACTGAGTTTTCCCACACTGTAAACAGTAATAGCCAGTTCCCACACTGTATACAGTAATAGCCAGTAACAAGACAGCTACACTGTGAAACTAGACTCCACTTAATTTCTACTACTGTTACTATTGCATGAGTATACCGAAATTAGACATAAAGCTTCAATAAGTATAATGAGAATTCATACTTCCTCTTAACCACCCACTAGTCTTCAACCACTGAAGATATTTCATTTACTGAACTCAACTGAAAACAATCAGATGTTAAGCTGTACAATGATTTTGTAGTGTGCAATGAAGTTTACTATGCAGAAAATAAAGCACAAATGTGTTTATGCTGACCACATAATTCTGGCAATTGAAAACCAACATTTCCAGGCACAAGCCTGACATGCAAAGTATTTTCCAGGTCTGGTCTGGTCTGGTCTGGTCTGGTCTGTCCCCCCCCCCCCCCCCAAAGTGATCATCACACAAATGTTAACCTGAGAATTCCCAGGGTGTTTATTATGTCTCTGAACAATAGCTTGTGTGAGAGATCATTCTGATTACTGGGATCTCAGGAAAATTCATTCTGCATGTGACATTTTAAAACACAGATTATCTTGTACGTAATTTTAAAGAGAAATATGCATCTCTCGCATTATGAGATCAACGACAACATTCACAATTTTATTCATTTCACAACCAATTCCAGAATCCTTGCCAAGTATCCAGCATGTTTTCTATGGCTACAGACAAGATATACCCCAAAGGAAAATGAGACATAATTTAAAAACATTCTAACATGCTATATAACTTGTCAGCTCTCAACTTATAAACTACTGAAAAAATGCAAAAATGGTCCCATATTACTTCAAATGCCAAACCATCCATTGCTTGCAAGAACATTTTTTTTATCATGTGACATTATGATTTAGCCTGAAGGATGATAAGAAGCCACCAACTCAAACCTAATGGTGAGGATGCCAGAAATGATAAAAGTTAAACACAAGTTATAATATCCTTAGGAACATTTAGATAAACTATGTAATGATCTCTCTTGGCTACAGAGAGAACAGTTTATATAGCAAAACTTTCAAATGGAAATGATCATTTTTAACAACTAGACCACTAAGAAACTGGAAGATGAAACTCATAACAGGGTCCATGGAATGGTTGTTATAACTCACCTAGATAATCTGCTCATTTGCCTGTCCATTTAACCAGGCAAATTTCTAATTAGTTAAATCTTCATTCTTGTAGCCAACTCTCCCCATCCTGCCCCTGGGAGAAATAGTACTATCAAGTTCTTGAAGACACTTCACCTACCGCCACCTAATAATTTCTCCTCAAAGGCAATGTTATAGTTGTTTAACCTTTAGCAGAACTGGCTTATTCTGTAGGAGTTATTTTCTCCCTATTCTCAAGTACCTCAAGCATTTTAATTGCTCTGATGTACAGCTTCTTAAAAGGGATACATGGGTCCCAACTGATGACGTGTACCAATGAAAGAGAAATGGAAGAAGAGAGACTGTTTTTCCTCAGGCAAGAACTTTTTTCCTCAGTTCCTACTCTAATATTTCCTGAATTATATAATGGCAGAACACTGCAAAGTGGGACAGTGTTGACACAAGTACTTAATAGAGCTGAAGTAGAACTTTAGGTGCTTCATAAATATTACCATTTTGGGCTGGTTCAGACTCTCACAATTCCAGAACTTCATGGGTGATCTCCCCTGCTTTGCATGCCGTATGATACAAGGTATGCCTTTGATTACATTATAAATACAATGAACATGCCTGCCTGATGCCTCATACCCATATGGGTTTTCCAGAAGGGCAAGTATAAAAGCTGCCCATAAGATGCTTCTTATCTCTTCATTTCTCAGAGGCAGCAGGTAGAGAGAGCTTGGTAAGAATCATAAATTGCTTATTTATGGGACTATTACCAAAACAGGAATAGTCAATACACAATCAGTGCACTTCTACTCATAAGTCAAGGCTCTAGAACACTGACATGGAACTTCATTAAGCTTCTGGTGGGGAAGTCATAATGTACATAAAGAATATACGAATACCAAAAAAGGCAACCTCTCCTCAATAATCACTAAAATATTAATGCAACCTAATTCTCAAAAGTGTTTATGTTAGGCTAGTACAGTTTTTAAAGCACTTTTAGTTTTTTCCCCTTACAGTCAAACATACTAGGTCAGCTTTCACTGCATAACAAAGTAACTGTTACACCGCTTGGCTGTTTGCATTCTCGCCATGTTAGTCATTGGCATGACTGTCACTTATGGGTAAAATCAGGATTTATTCAACCAGTGCTGTGGCAGCCACAGGAGTCAGCCTTAGGTCACTTCTGCCTCTTGAGATTTGCAAGGCAGCCTCTTGGATTTCATTACACAGTGTCTTTACATTGTGCCACAGAGACATTCATCTGGCTGCGTTACAAGGTTTGTTTCTTGCATGAATGCCCAGCTCTTCCCCCAGTCTTGTCTGGAATCCAAGAAGCTCTATTCCCGTTGTCAGAATGCATAATACATAAAAATCACAGGGCATTTGCGAATAGAAATATAAAACAGATATCTGAGGCATGATGTACAGTGCCATCATTTGAAAGGCCTTTGACTACAGCACAGCACAGAATTCCAAAATACCACCTGATCACAACAAAGTTACTTTGTCCGAAGTGCTAGTAAGATTAATCAGATAAACAAACACATCAGTGTAATACTTTTATACTAACAATTAAAAGCACACTCAAGACAAACTTTAAAAGCCAGTGTAACGTAAAATTAGTGTAGTTCAATAATGAAAAACTACAAAATGAACTCCCAGAATATAAGTGTATTATCTGAATACAGATATCTGAAGATTTAGGTTGATAAAACATGTAATGATAAGCATTTAACATACCTGCCAATGCTGAGTCACAGCATTCCATACTCCCACCTTCCCTGTATGACTAGTAGCCACCAACTGGTTGCCAATGAAGAAGAGAGCATCCACAGGTACACCAAGGCTGAACATTCCTATCAAAACACACCAGTGTCTATAAAAAGCCTGCTTCCAAAATAACAATAAAAACATAAAGGCAGCAATCAATTCCTGCAGAATATACACAGGAGCTTTTCAATTACTATTGGTAAAATATGACAGGACATATAGCACTAATTGCCGAGACTGGATGACATTTTAGGCTGATCCTGCATTGAACTGGGGGTTGGACTAGATGGCCTGTATGGCCCCTTCCAATTCTGTGATTCTATGAGATGCAGCAACACTGTCAGCTGGGTTGCAGTCCACGCTAAGGCTACAAGTGGCAGAAGATGAATGCTGTATATCCTTTTGCCAAATATATAAGACTAGTAATAAGGCCCGTTGTGGAAAGAAATGCAATGGGCTCTAGAAAGAGCTCACTCGCGTAATCTCCTCTCTCTGCTGGAGTGGCCGCATCGTGCCGGAGTGGCCGCATCGTGCTGGGGCGGCCACATCATCCCAGGGACTGACTGGCTCCATCCCTCCAGGATATCCTCCCACCTCATCACCACCACTGCTGCCATCCCCCCCAGCAGCAGCCATGTCTTCGCCGTCCCCTCCCCTTTTCTTCCCCATGACCGCTACTTGCATCAAGCGGCAGGGCTGCCTCCGGATTGTCCAGCACGGTGGGCACCCCTCCCCTCCACCTTGGTGGTTCCCCCCTGATCTGACTCTGCCTGCGTGGCTTTTCCATCCTCCCCCCCCACCCCGCTCTGCCCCATAGCCATTTTAAACAGCACAATGCAGGCAACAGAGCCAGCATGTGAGGCGGAGCCAGTTCGCGTGGCCGGGGCATGAGGGAGGAACCAGCCACTGCTTGCTGGGTCCTCGTCCCATTTATGGGGCATGTGAAAGATGGGGGTGGGTGGGAGAGGACTGAAGTGAGGACCCCCCCCCAATGCTGCATGTGAGCTGGAGGGAAGGAGGCCCCAGTCATCCCCAGCCCCACATAGAGTCCCACCCATCCCTTCTGTCAGCTCTGAGCACACTGAGCATGAGACGCTGGCTGCTGCCTCTGTGGGTGGGACTCTGCAACGCAGCCAGTGCCTTCTGATGGGCAGTTCAGGCAGCCAACTGATTTTGGCACACATAGAATGTTGCCACTCGAAAACAGGATTACATATAAGGACAGGATTCAGTATTAAAGCACATTAACGACCACTAAATTTGTACATGTGGTCACTAGTACTAAAAGGCATTAAACCATATCTGTTCAAACACAAAGTAATTGAAAACATGTTAACAATCAACTAATATATGTTAATATTAAACATATATAGGTACATGCCCATACATTGCCTTTGATACTACCACACAAGTATACATTTGAGTGGGAACAAGTATTTTTGACTCTTCCTGTTTTATAACGTCAAATCCTATGGAGCAGATGTATTCAGGTAGTCAGAGTTCTTTCCTGCCGGCCCCATTCACAAAAATGTTGATAACAGGAGTCATGTAACCCGGATGAACAATAGGCCAGGATGGAGGCAAAGCTGCAGCAAGAAGCACTAACAATGGCAACACCATTCCTGCACAGATGGATTTTAAGCCAATGGAAGACGGGGGGGGGGGGGGGGGGGCAATTTCACCTCGCTCCCCCCTCCTTTCTGAAGTCACCTGAGCCACATGGCTTTCCCCCTCCCACAAGTTCCTACAATCTCTCAGTGTTCTGGAGATCACAGGGGACTGCTGGGAGAGAGTAAGAAAGACATGTTATTAGTCTCCTTATGCATATGCTCCACAAGATCACAGTCAACTGAGGCAATTACAACAGTTACTCTGTTTTAATTGATCATGAAGAATTCTGAGGCGTACATAGCTGTAGTTCAAATGCTGGGTTGACCTAATTTTTAGGACCTTTAATCAACATCTAGGATCAGCCAACTTACTATAAACGGATTAATGTAAACCTTGTTTCAAACACACCTGCATTTATAAATGACAAATTATTTATGAACTGTAATCAGAATCAGTAAGAATAAAAACTGCATAGAGAGTCACAGTATGTTAAGAGTGAAAAGACCTTGTACTTTTCCAAGTTTATTTGCTTGGGGGTGACTTGATGGAACACTTGCCAGCTACATCAATCAGATCAGGAATACTATGGGTGCGATCATACGCACCCATTAACCACGCGAGAGGGATGATTCACCAGTGAATCAAAGCGGCGCGATCACACCAGCACATCTGGGAAGTGTCCCACAACCATCATCAAACGGTCGCAAGCCGTTTTGCTCCACCAGGGAAGCAGAGTAAAAAACCACTAGTTAAACTCGACTATCAAACGGTTTGCTGTGGGCCACAGCCGGACTTTCCCCGTGTGATCGCGCCAGTGCAAACTTGTGGCGTTTGGGATAGTCTGATCAGGCTATCCTGACACCATGCTGTTGTTTCCCCCCCCCCCCCTCCTTCTCAGTGTGCACATCATCGAAAGTCCTTGGGGTGGAGGAGCGATTCATCAATCCCCCGGTTAAGCAAATCAGAAACCAACCACAAAAAAAAAATTAACTCGCCTACAGTTGTGTCTGATCATGCAGTGGCGAGTTGCGCCGGCAGGTCCACAGACCTGTGTGATTGCGCAACTGCGGGGCAAATTGCTCCAGGGCAAAATAGCCTCGCTTCCCCTCCGGATTATCTTGCTCATGTGGCCGCGGCCTAAGATTACAGTACCACAGCAGAGAAGTTACACTGCTATATGAAGCGCCTTCTGTAGTGTGGTTCATACTGTAATTTATTATGAAGCCATTATACAAATGGAACTATGTAAATCTGAAGTTCAACGAAAACCTTTACAAGACACTTAGAGTATCTAAATTTTACAAAGGTAAGTTGTGATACCAAGAAATAAAATGAACCAAGTTTGAATCCAGTGGCACCTTTAAGACCAACAAAGTTTTATTCAAGGTATAAGGTTTTGTGTGCAAGCACAGTTCTTCCGATACAGTGAAACAGAATTTCCTCAGCCATTACATATAGAAAGGGGGGGGGGGGTTAATTGCCAGGAAGGGCCAATCAGAGTCAAGCCAGAGACAGAAACAAAACTGGAAATTACCAGTTCATGCATGTAGGTAAAGAGTGAACAGTAAATTATGATACAGCATAATGAAGATGTTTAACAGATACAAGGATCAAATAAGATGTTATTTTAACCTGTTACGTTTTCTGACAGCAACCAATAAGTTTGCTGCATAAAGTGATTTAATTATCATGCCAAATAATTTTTTCAGGGCAAATATATGCAACAGTGTGGCACATAAAAGCAGCCAATAATAAAAACAGAGAAACAACTTGAATTGATTACTTTTGAGAAGGATGAGGTTCAGGGAAATCAAGGAAGACAGCATGAATAGTCTGAAGGAATTTAAAGTGTCATTCCTGCTTAGGCTCAACAATGTTGACGTCCGTCCACAGGGAAGACGATGGTATAAGTAATGACAGGTTTTTGTCTTAAGGGGCCTTCTCAGTAAAATATTGCTTATAGCAGCAATCCAGTAGGGGTATCTTATGTAAGTAATATTGAAAGGAAAGCAGCCTCTGGGAGAGCTCTATCATGGAGATGCCAGCCCTTGCAATTTTCCGTGGATGGTGTTGTCAGGTCCTGAAGAGTGTTTGTAACAACAAATTGTTTCTTTTACAGGACCTGAACAAAGCGCTACCTCACTATCCCAAGGCAGGGCTGCTGATGTTAGCCTTTGCAAGACTGGTCTGTAAGGTTCTCTGAAACAGAAGAATCATTCTTGATTAGATCACTAAATGAACTGAATGAAATCATTTGGGAGAATATTAATTTAAATACACCCATATTTTAAAAGGGACATGTAGAATGGCTCTGCTTCAGAACAAAATCCTGTTTATGGTTTTTAATCATTTTCCAGATTTTAATCACAAGGTTTCTTCTGTTTTAAAAAGACCAGTTTACATTTAAAAAATAAATATCTTAACATGAAGTTTTGGAGACTGGGGATTTAAAAGCCCAGAAGAAAATGATTTTCTACGTTTACGTGTACACCCCCCCCCCCCCAAGAAAACTGAGGGTCTTGTTTAATTATCTGCTCTATGCCTACATGTTCTCTATGCCAATATGTCAGAGAGTTCCTATTTGGCAGACTGTTTTCCATTTTCAGTTGTCATCAATTGCAAGGATCTCCAGGATGTAAGAGTCAAAAAAATCCCTGTCTGCTTGACCTGGATTAAAACTCATGCTGACTAGAAGGAATATGGACTATACAGGACTATACAGTGCAATAGTGGAAGCTGCAAACAGCAGAAAGTACTTTTGTCATTATTTCAGCTTTCCATTCTAACAAGCAAGAAAGAATGAGATCCTTGTAACTCAAACTACAGAACGGAGAGGGCATAGCATATCCCCAGCTCAATTCCCTTCCATTCTCTTTACTATTTAGAAATCTTTTGAACCACTGGTCTCTGTAAGAAATTGGATTGGTTGTTATATTGTATGTTACTGTGTGTCTTTCTGTGACTGGAGCTGATACTCCACCTTGGGGTCATATCCTATTGCTCTTCATTGCTTTAAACTTCTTGAAAACACTGAAAATGTTTATTTGAAATGAGTGAAATTAAATCCCAAAACCTCATCTTGGAATTCATACTTTGGATCTCATACTTAGGACTGAGAGCAGATCTATTTGCGTATCTCATAACCCTTGCAGAATTAGAACATTTTGATTGTTTACTTGATGTCTACTTGTGAGTAATTGGTTTACTTTTTGTAAACTCATGATTTGGATTACTGTTACTTTGCTTCTTTATTTGATTATTTGGAATAGGTTTTGTACTAGATGAATAGTTTTGTTAAGAAATAATCACATTTATATTGAAATAATCACACTTTATTTGAGAGAGGGGTTGTGCTTTCTTTCACAGCCATATTTCCTATATTTCTTTACTACTACCAGCATGGATGGAGTGCAATTCCTTTGAAAAGTCACACCCTTCCTTCTATTGCTGCACACTGGCAGTTGGGTTTGAAAATAAAGTAATCTTCCATGACTATACTGCTGTGGCACAGTGACACAGTAATGAAAGATACCTAAGAAGTGTTTACTCTTCATTCGTGATTTGCAGCACAGAACAATTTTAGACTATATCTGAATTAAGCCAACAGGAAATTCAATATTCTGAAATGTATTTTTCCTACTAAAATGTTCCTTCTGGGTCTTAAATTACTTGAAGATAGGAAAACCAACCGCATCTCACGTCTCTCTCTCATCACATAACTGGTTTCGTAAAACTGTGCATATCAAAACTCTTCATCTATACTGATAAGTAAATCAAATGTATAGTGACAGCTCTTCATTGCTGAAGGAAACAATCTGTCATTACTGTTACACCATTACTTAAACGCTACTTTTGGAACTCAAAAGATTTCTCGATTCTTTCTCTTCCCCCCCCTCAGAGGCTGCCAGTGATATTTGGAAACAAGCATGCATTTTAATAAGCAGGACAAGCTATCAATCAGGTCTCTATTGTGGAGTGTTTGGCTTCTCTGAAAGCCTTTTTCATATTTATACACCTTCTGGTAATGTGAAGCCTTTGGCTCTGGAGTTGTCTGATGGCCAATGCTGGGCATCTGTGCTAATATCTTCTCAAGAGATTATTAGTGGCAAAGCATTGCCCAAATTGTATTTTTTGAAGGTTATCAAAAGGAGACCTTGAGAAACATGGCTTTTAGTAAGAACAAGACAAGCTGGCAGTCATTTCAAACTGTCATCTCTAATTCCCACAGTTAGGCTCACATATGAAGCTGAAGTAAGTCAGGCGCAAATGGAATTACTTTCTACTCATTTTCACAATAGGCCTTCAAGAACACTTCAATAAGCTACATATGCCAACATCTATCCATTAAGGCAACTAGGTTTTAGAATGTATCTTATTTCTTCTCAAGGCACTTTTTTTTTTGTCCTAGGAGTGATGGTTAGAGAGGAAGCTATTTGAAAAAAAAGACATTAAGCATACATTAAATTCATTCAACATTTGGAGATATTTGTAGGCAAACATACGTATTATAATTTGGAAACACTGAAATGACACACACTGGCAGCTAAAGAAAATCAACACACCTATTTCACTACCGCTGCCACCATCCTGAATACTCCAAAGGATGATGCTGCTCTCAGAGGCAACAGCAACCATTTTATCTTTGTCTCCATGGGGACCACCAACAACCTTGGCATTTAGAGCCACACGCTCAATTGTCCAGTCTAAATACGGACTTGTAAACACCTGTTGCCATCCAGAGGATTCTTTGATTCTAGGAAAAAGAGACAAATTTTTCAGATAAATTCAAGTTTCTAAAACAGATTTTGAACAATTATAAGTTACAGTAATATCTAGGGAGCACTGTATACTTTAAAAAACATCAGCAAGACAGAAGTGGCATCCAGTATAACTTCAGAGATCTTAAATCTAGGCAAATGCTCCAATAAATAATAGAACTAAAACGACTTACCAGTTTTGAACTTATGTACTAATAGATAGCTTTAAGGGTAAAACACAGCTTGCCCAGTATTCTAAACATAGATACATATTATACGTATTATGCAAAATCACAAGAATTCCCTCCAATAAATTATTAGCATCATAGTGATTATCCTCCTTTTGTGCATGTGCATGTTTCCAGATAATTATGCTGTTAAGGTGAGGTACTTATTCTTGTTTTAAACCCCCAAAAGACTACGCACTGCAGCAGTAACACACAGCTAGCCTTCTCTTTAAAACAAAACAAAACCCAGATATATCAGGAAACAGAAGATGCAGGTCATTATATCCTAAAGCAACAGCCCCACCCCCACCCCCCTGGTTAGATTTTAAATAATTATTGAAGAGAATGTTTCTGAGAGGTCAAAAATGTATATGAAGCCAAAATTTGTCTCAACACATTTCTACAGCTTAGTACTTCAGGGGGTATCATAGAACTAGAATTCCAAACAAGAAAAGGACTTATGTAAATACTGAGATTGAACATTCCTCAAGTGTCTAAAAAACAGGGAAATAGTCTTGGTGGTAGCAGCAAACACGTTATTTTGAACACCACTGTAAGAGCTATTCTGTATGTTAGAGCACTTATCACAGCCATAAAAATATGAATGATGTATTAAAGCACTGAGTACACAGATAATAAAAAACTAGGTGTTATGCTAACTTGCATGAAAAGGTTACTGAAATGGAGGGGAGGGGAAAAGTACAGCACTCTAAGTCTAAATATACTTGCAGTTCTGGAGGAGTGGGGAGTGGCTTGAAATTACAAAGCTATACAAGCGCTCTTGTGTAAAAAGCACAGAGCAGGTGTTTTGAGCTAAGCTGTCTGTCGACTAAAGCCTCATTCTGACTGCTTAATATACACACATACAGTTTGCATCAGAGTGGTAGGCTAAAATGGCACATCTTCCACAGCATGACTACTTTTATGATGATTAACAGGTCTAAAACATATCACTGATGTACTTGGCAATGGTACCTATTCCTAGATTAGCAGAATCAGCTCCATCTGCTGTGACTGGAGCCAGAACTACCCTTATGGTTATGACTGTGGCAATCCACCCTTAATGCAGTAATCCTGGGACTGTGACTCTCAGGATCTCACCTTAAGAAAACAAAAATTCTGATGTGTGGCTTAGGGTAAATGTTTATATAGACAAATGTTTATATAGGCATTGTTCAAGTAAAGAAATGATGAGAGATGATCTAAGAAACCATGCCTCAAACAGCAAGTTGCAAATAGTTTTTAAAAAGTTAAACTGAAAAAATGGTACTACACATCTTATTCCCACCTATAACAAACTGCAAAATGTGCATATGCAGCTACAATCCAGTTGTGATGACCAGCTACTATCAAAACTTTTCGTGGATCCACAGGAAACCCTTAAAAACAAAACAAAACAAATAAAAATATACAGCAAAAGTTAAGCAAAAGAATGGACAGTAATCTCTCTAATTATCTTTATGACCACAATTTTATTTTTCAGAGTACCTGCAACTCTACAGTTAGACAGCAAATGGCCTTCCAGTCAGGCCTCTCATGGCTTACCAGGCAGGGGCACACTCAGTCTGGGGCTTCACCAGCTTGAACGCTAATTTTTTCCATCAAGGGGAGAGAAGTGCGGTGGAGTTACAGCTCATCTTGACATACCTTTGGGATGCAGACTAGGAAAAGCTATGGGCAGACTAAGGCTGCTTCATACTTGAAGCCAGGGTGAGGTTGCCCATAATGATGGCACAGTTCTGGAGCCCAGGAAGGGCGGGGGGAGAGGGACTGTGGCTCAGTGGTAAAAAATCTGGTTGGCATGCAGATGGTCCCAGGTTTAATCCCCAGCATCTCCAGTTAAAGGAGCAGGCTGTAGGTGATGTGAAAACTTTTGCCAGAGACCCTGCCAGTCTGAGCCAGTTTGGAGTAGTGGTTAAGTGCGCAGACTCTAATCTGGGAGAACCAGGTTTGATTCCCCACTCCTCCACACCTGCTGGTGTGACCTTGGGCAAGCCACAGTTCTGGAACAGCTGTTCTTGAAAAAGATCCGTTTCTGTCAGAGCTCTCTCAGCCCCACCTACCTCACAGGGTGTCTGTTGTGGGGAGGGGAAGGGAAAGGAGTTTGTAAGCCACTCTGAGACTCCCTTGAGTAGTGAAGGGTGGGGTATAAATCCAATCTCTCCTCTCTTTCTACTGGCTTTGATGGACCAATGGTCTGATTCAGTGTAAAGCAGCTTCCTGTGCGTTTGTAGTTCCCATGCTGACCATAAGGCCTTCAATAAGACTCAGATCATCAACTTTTAATAAATAAATTCCAGCAGAACCCAGTTTTGTATCTTTATCTTTAGTTTTGGGAATGGTGAGCAAATATGGTTTGCTATTGATCCAGTATTTCTAACCAGAATCTGGCTCTGGCTACAGAAGCATGAGGCAAACACTGTTAAGTAGTGACCATGGTTAATATTGGGACAAACATGACAGCAAACCAAAGTTGGGGAGGGAAGGACTTGGGGGAATGGAAGCATACACATTTCTATAATCTGTTTGTGACATTACATCTTCTCTCTCTAACCATGACCAGCAGCAGAACAGCTAACTTACATAATTTTCAAAGGTGGTACATGATTATGTGACCACAAGGCTGCAGCCAGTGCCTGAGACGGAAGGCACGCACCACCTGTCAGTATGTACATGGGCTGAGAGACTTGGGGGGACTAGCCAGCACTGTAGCCAATGCAACGGAGATGCTGGCAGCCATATATGAGAGAGGGCTGTAAAGAGCAAAGCCATCTCAAAAGGACTCTGGCTGCAGACTATACAAACAATGGATAACTTTCTTGCAGTTGGTTCCGCAGAGCTACTGTAGAGGCAGAGGAGATTCTTCTCCCCCCAGTGTGAGCAGGCCTCTTCACATAACCAAGCTCCTGCCTGTATATACTTGTTGCTTGTATACTGCTTGCATCATTCTTCAGTCTGTACTGGACAGTCATAGAAAATGAAATACTTCCACTAAATCCTAAACAAGTCACAATGGTATACTTTCCCCATGCATTGCACTGATACCTAATTTTGGATTTTTAGGTGCAACTATGAGCAACTTTTCTGTAAAAACCTTAATTTATTTACAGTATTTATAGTCCACCTTCCTCACTGACAATCAAGACAATTTACACCATATGGGTCAAATACAAGATTATGGATTTAATTAAGATGACTGTTCTCACCTAGCCTGACTGTTTCCTCCCCAGTCCCAGCAAGTGAGGGCTGCATGCCAACTCCTCGGGCCTCACTTTCAGGACAGCTCTGAGGTATTCTATTATCAGCAGATGCCCCTGCAGAACTGCTGATCTTACGACTTGGAATGCCTAAGAAAAGACACAGATGTTTACTTGGTTTCAATGAAAATGGCTATGTGTTCAGTGACAGCTAATACATATGTTCATTCAAAATACTAATCACTGTTCTGCTTTACAACTGTACTGAACAAGGACTTGTGAAAATCAGAACAACCAGTGCCACACAGAAGTCTTCTGCTTACAGACTGTGATGGCTTTAGTGGGAGCACCAACCAAGCTCATTAAAATGAAAGCCATCTCAACAGCACCAAGCACTACAATGACATACTGCAGCCTTGTAACTGTGGCCTTATAGCACCAAAACTCCCAGGGGAAGCATCAGGATGCTGCACTTCCCACAGCACCTTATTTTAGTTATTTTATTAGCTCTCTGTGGATTGAGAAGGTGACACCTCAAGTGCAGCAGCAATTACAGGCACGTCCACAACTTACTTTGAAGCCTGAATTTGAAAGCAGGATGTCAGTCTTGAAAGTACTACAAGTATTCTAATATTATGTCCCCTCTTGAGAGGATTTGCTGATTATAACCTCAGTTTCTGCACCAGACCATAATTCTAATCAGAAAGCCTATGATACAAGTATAGGTATTACCAACAGCAACTGGAGAAAGATTCTGGACTTTGCCTGAGAAACAGCAGGCACACTTAGGAGAAAAACCTGATAACGGCTTGAAGTTATGTACAGTTCTGGTCACCACACTTCAAAAAAAGATATTATAGCACTGGAAAAAGTGCAGAAAAATGGCAACTAAAATAATTAATATGAAGAAAGGTTACAGAGGTTAGGGTTCTTTAGCTTGCAGAAATGACAACTGAGGGGTGATGATAGAGGATTACAAAATTATGCATGGGATAGAGAAGGCAGAGAAAGAAGTACTTTTCTCACAATTCAAGAATGTGTGGGCACTCAATGAAAGTAAAGAGCAGTAGGTTTAGAACAGATAAAAGGAAGTACTTCTTCACCCAAAGAGAAATTAACATGTGGAATTCACTGCTGCAAGAAGTGGTAGTGGCTACAAGCACAGACAGCTTCAAGAGGGGACTGGATAAACATATGGAGCAGAGGCCCATCAGTGGCTATTATCCACAAGGTATAGATGGAACACTATGTCTGGGGCAGTGATGCTATGGATTCTTGGTGCTTGGGGAGCAACAGTGGGGGGGCTTCCGGAGTTCTGGTTCTGCTGCTAGACCTCCTGATGGCACCTGGGTTTTGGCCACTGTATGACAAAGACTGTTGGACTGGATGGGCTGTTGGCCTGATCCAACATGGCTTTGCTTAAGTTCTTAAGTTGAAGCTTTATCACTGACCTCAGCAGCCAGCCATAATGAAAGTGTGGAAGTCCTTAGAGTCTTTACAAATAGCAAGAATCCAACAGATGACTAGTTCAAACTTCCACTGAACAACCAAAAAAAGCTCAAGCCTTCCATCGTTCCAGAAACAGAAAGGTTCAAAACAGTTATTTCTTGCTGAGGTCAGCAAGAGAAAACAATACACACTAATACCTGGAGGTGGGAGATACCCATGGAAAAGGACACTTCCACATGATGAGCGCTCCAACTCTTCACACAAGAGCAATCTTCTTACTGGAAGATAAAGAAGTATCCACTAAGAACAAACTGTACATATGGAAAATAAGGCAGGGGTTTCTTTAGTTGCTTTTTACAAAAACAATTCTAGATTGCAAATGCCAAATTAGAAACACCTGAGTTAACTATGAAGGATCCAAATCTCCGTGTGATTCTATACCATTCTGCCTGCTGGCTCACAAACAGGGCCATTAAACTGATCACCAAATTCAAACCAGTGGGTAATTTCAATACAAATATTTACCTAAAGGCGTGATTCCATAAAACTCTGCTTCATGCCTCAGTACGTTAATGCTTACTCCTCTGTAAAAAAAAAAAAAAAGGTAGAAAACAGAACTGCTTGAACACCAAGAAGTTTTGTAGAACAGAAACTAAAATTATTAACATGAGCACTGAAACCTAAATCTCTTGAAGTTCCTTTTTTACGTAAACAAATCACTTTGAACAGATAAATGAAAACAACTTCTCATGCTACTGTTAAACAGAAACCTCATGGAAAGATACAAACTATGAGGCATTCAACTGAAACCCGTATTCTTTGATAAGAAGCATTATCATCAATAATTTTAACTGCTGCTCTTTGAGTCAGTGCAAATCACAGAACGAAGAGAAGCTTTTTGGATTACATAGAAAGATATTAAGAGGCTGGTCTAATACATTCCCTAAGCTAGGTACACAGATGAGTATGTCTCTCTCACGTACTTGGAATAAATTCTCTTCAGTCTGAAGGTGTGCTGAGCTATGCTTCTTCAGGCTCTACTGAGATTAGGACACCCTGTACAGCTCTCATATCTGAGGCGTCAGTCTGCAAAGACTACAGCCTCTGAGAAGGTCTTCAAGATCTCACACATAAGAATGTGTGAAGCCTTTTGCAAAAGCTTAAGAGAGACCAGATAGAAACTATCACAATCAACAGGATTTTCACTCACCTAAGACTTCTGCAAAAATCTATTTCAACTGCAAAAGGACGGAACAACTGAATTATTCTGTCACTTATAATGGTTTATTTCTGACATTACTACATAAAGTAGAGATAGATTTTGAAACCGTTTTTAATAATTCTTTAATAGTGTTTTATAATCAGCATCCCCTTCTGTTTTTAAAACACTGAGAATTAAAGTAGTTTCTTACCGCAAGTCTAGTTCCTTTGTTCGAAGGAAATTTAAGATAGGCGCAAATGCTGCAGGATCTCTGTCAATAAATATCTACAAATAAATGGTATTCCATTTATTAATCTTGCTTAAAACATTGAAAATATGGGTATGATCTTGACAAATAAGAATTCTTTTAAGTCATGATGACTTTAATGGCTTAGATTTAAGCATATATTCCCCCTAAAACCAACAGGAAGTATAAAGGCTTAATTTAGGCATTATTATGCCATATACATATGATAAAATCATAACACAAGACAAGACAACTGAGTCTCAGTAAAGCAAAGCAAATATGAAACCATGCAAAACACCCCCTTTTCTCATTTTTAAAATTTCCCTATGAAAGTGCAATACCAGCCATACTCATAGTGAGCCTGTTCAGATGTCAGCTTCATCCCTACGCCAGCACCCCTAAAGCAATACTGTTATCAATTTTATCATTAATGTTAATAATGTTATTTAAATGATTAATGTTGTTCAAATGGTTAATTTTGCTAATATTGAATTATGGAATTAGTGAATTGGTGGATCGTAAGATGTTGAATTTCTAATTGGTTATTTGTGTTGAATTTTATGTTTTGTACTGTGAATGTTGAAATGTTGAAAATGTTTTCTTAGTTTGTATGTTGAAAGGTTTTTTAAAATAAAAATGTATATTTTCCTAAAAATCTCTATTTTCCTAAAGCAATACTGAGAACAGAACTTTCCATCTCTATCTAAAGTGAAGAAGCAGTAACACAGAAAACTTGTGATTTCACCCTAAATGAAGTTTTTGGGGAAAGCAGCTTCTGAACAAGGTATATCTTCTTTATCACATTTGTATTCCACCCTTTCTCCAAGAAGTTGGAGACAGCACACATGGAGTTATCACATTTTGTCTTCAAAACCTGAACAGATTAGGGCTACCTCTAGAGGAAAGGACAGGCCCAAGCTCAGCCAGTAACCTTTATGGATCAGAGCAGATCTGACACAAGGTTTGCACAGAAGTCCTCCAACATTTACTCCACTACATCATATTGATCCTTTAGTTTGGTGGCAATTCTTTTTAATATATGTCATATGCAAATCATACAGGATTAATGTCCATTCCACTCAAGGGTAGTATGCAAAGAGGACCCCTCAGCACATACATTTTTTGTTTGTCAGTTTACTATTCTCCCCCGCTCCAACAGATACAAACATAATATTTGTTATGCAGCATCAGTGGGAACCAGGGTAGCTGGTTAACCAAGCTGCTACAGCAGCCAAGCCCAGGACTTACTGTCTGCTCCTCTACAGCCTGAGTGGAGGCAAGAGGAGGAGCAAGACACAGAGGAGCAGGTAGCAGGTGCCAGTGGTCTCCTGCCCATCGGCACTGCCTGCTCAGCATGAGCCAGCACCCTTCCCGCTCTTCAAATTCTGCACACTGCACAGAGCTGATTGATGGTATGAGGGCAAGACGCCTATTCAGTAGGTGCCACCCATGCCATAATAGTATGAATGTCCCTCCTGACCCCAGGGTCTTCCCAGTAGAAGTATATTACATTTCTTGCCTGGATTGAGCAGAAAAGAGTCATCACCTATTCTCCTCTTCCACTGAAAGACTCCCATTTCACACCGTCTCCCCACAATTCTGTTCCCTGCAAATGGGCAAGATCAACAACTGGCCGTGCATGGGCACTCTGTTGTGGCCCCTGCCTTATGAAATGGCCTGCCTGAAGAGACCAGGAAGGCTCCCACTCTCCAGGCATCCTGCAAATTACGCAAAACTGAATAATTCAGGATGGCATTTTTACAACAGGGCTTAATTATAACAGAGTGATTAAATAAGAATGCTTTAATAAGCGGAAACAGACTGTAGGCTATATTACTGTGTATAGTACATACTGTTAGTGTCTGCATTATCAAACTATGCAATATTTCTATGCCATTTAATATGCCAAGCCAACATTTATGCTTTGTTCCAGATTTTACTCGGTTTCAAATTTCTGCATCTTAATCCAATTACACTGCTTATTAGATGGTCCCATCCTATTGACTGCATTGACATAAATCCAACAGGCAGATTGTAAATAATATTAACAAACAAATGTTCCCACGGGCCTCTGATTGGCTATACTAGCTAGGTACAAGCATTACATATTAGCATCACCATCTCTGTTACAATTATCTAGAAATCATAAATCTTGTACATTTACATACTTTGTATGCGTATATTAGATCCAATATTCATATCCCAAGAAATTAAAACACAGAATACTCACAGCACCAGTTTCATCTTTCAGTGTGGAAATTCTTCCACTCAACAAACTGAAAAACAACAAAAATAAGTTCAAGGGAGACAGAAAAATGAACATTGTGGGCTCTAAGACTGGAACAGGGACGACCATGAACCCACCACTAGCTAAAGAAGGGAAGATTCAGAAAAAGATAATTACGTGGATTTCTTCAGTTTATTAACAATGAACAACACTGAAGTGGGAGACAGATGACAAAGAGAGCTGTGCTTCATCCTTTGCTCACCTACTCTTTTCTCCCTGAAATCCCAATTCCAAGGCTACTCTTGTACATTTGCAAGTAGAAGTCAAACCAATCAAAACCTAGATTCAACTGCAGCAGTATTTTTCCTCCCTGATTCAGTAGAGTTTCAGAGACAACTTTTAAAAGTAGTTTTGGTAACCTGTTTACACATTCTGAACAGGTTGTGATACATTTCACAAAGAATAAGATCATACTTTGCAGGCAGTGTAACTCTGTAAAATGGGTGCAAAAGGAGCTTTAATTTAAAAGGCAGGTGTGTTTCTCCCAGGACAGAATCACTGTATTTTACTTGCCTGGTTGGTTTCTTTCTTTTTTTGTAAACCATGTTTGTAATTTCCTAGTGCCAACATAGTGCCACGGTTCCTTTTCTTCCCTTCACTTATACTTTGTTTTTACTTCTTGAGCCTATAAAAGTAATGCAAGCCAAACAAGAAATATACAACTATTCTACTTTAAGAGGAAATCGCCTCTTAGATAGCGGCCAGAGGTGAAAACTAAACTTAGCCACCAAGGGAGGCTAAGAACAAAATAACAGATTATTTCACTAATCAGCTAATATAGATAAATACCATTTTACCTCACCTTTCAAACAGAGCTCTTTCCCTCCCTTCCTCCCTTCTCATGCATTTTATTTAAGCATTTATATTGTCTTCCCTAGATACGCAATTCACATCATATAACCATAAAACCTCAAATACCTCCCAACATAATAAAACCTAACCCAGCCTTCCTTCCTTCTTTTTAAATATTGTTTTTTCTTGCATCCAACCCTATAGTGTTCTTTCTTTTCTTTCAAGAAACTCCACTAAATTAACAAGACAAAGAACTTACCCTTTTTAGACAGAGAGTGTCAGCAAGGAACCAAGCTTTCAACCAAGCTTCTGCTTTGCAGTATCAGCAGGACCTCCCTACCAACCTCTACTGCTCCTCTGATTTTTCAGATGGCTCTTTGGAAAATATAGTTTCTTAAACAATAGCTGGAGCATCATGAGGCCCTTATCACCCTGCAAAAGACTCTCCTGAATCACTTATTTCAAACTGTTTATCATTTTTTGTTTCTAAGGGCTCGGTTTCAGTTCAGGTTCAAAGTAACAGAGATTTTGGGGGGGGGGATCTTACTTTTGGGGATTTGGTTTGGTGTAGTGGTTAAGTGCATGAGCTCTAATCTGGGAGAACGGAGTTTGATTCCCCACTCCCCCACTTGTAGCTGCAGGATGACCTTGGGCAAGCCATAGTTCTGGCACAGCTGTTCTTGAAAAAGAGCAGTTTCTGTCAGAGCTCTCTCAGGCCCATCTACCTCACAGGGTGTCTGTCGTGGGAAAGGGGAAGGGAAAGCAGTTTGTAAGCCACTCCGAGACTCCCTTGGGTAGTGAAGGGCGGGGTATAAATCCAATCTCTTCTCCTCTTCTTCTCTTCTATTTGCAAGGAAATCAGGTGTCTACAACCCCATGGAAGGGAGAACAACTAAGTAGGGGAGGAATTAAAAGGAAAACAGTGGGCAAAGGAAGAAGGTTAAGCACCCTCCACTGCACATCTTGGTTCCTCTGTGGATTAGAGGCAGAATAGATCTTGGAAATACTATAATCTAAATATTGTATAAGCATAACCAAAGTAAGCAAACCTTCATGCTTCAAAGTTTATCTGAGGTAGTTCCTCAGCGTACATTGCTTGATTATAAAGTTTAAAAGGCATTCAGAACTCTAGAACTGAACAATCATAAGACAAGAAGAACCCTGCTGGATCAGACCAGTGGTCCATGATGTCCAGCATACTGTTTCACATAGCAGCCAGTCAGTTGCCCTGGAGGTCTAAACACACAGGGCACAGAGGCCAAGACCTTCACATGGACACATGAATCTGCCTTATGCTACATCAGACCACTGGCCTACCGAGGTCATGATTGTCTAGTCTGACTGGCAGCAGCTCTCTGGGGTCACTGGCAGAAGTCTTTCACACCACCTCCTGATACTTTTAAACTGGAGATACTGAGGATTGAACCTGGGACCTTCTACATGCCAAGCAGATGCTCTGCTGCTGAGCCATGGCCCTTTACCTTCTTCTAATGCTGCCTCCAAGCAGTACAGGATGCAATTTAAGTGCTTCAAGAAAAACAAAGAAAGTTTACCAGAATAAGAAACTTTCAAGGCCTAAAACAAAAGTTAGGGACTAAGTATTGTTAACAATATGGCAAGTATTTTGTCAGAAGAGTGAAGATATGAAAGACTGCAAAAGACCAACTAAATTACCTTTTACAAGAGCAGTTAATTCCAGCAAAAACATATACTACACTGAAAAGCTGGGAATGTTTCTCCCCCACACATAATTACCGCCCACCACCTTTTAAGTAAAAAAGAAACTATGAAAGAACACATTGCTGAATACACAGCTAATAGTTTATAACTGTATCATGTCAGTTGCCAAGACCAGATAAGTTTATCAAGAATTCATGAGAAAGGAGCTAGACTGCTTGGGACTTAAGGTTGCTAAAAGTTTCAATAGTTCCCCCCCCGCCCAACCCCACTCTTCCATTCTCTCAATATAGCTATCAAAATATTTTAAACACATTTATTTGGGAGTCAGTCACACATAAGCAACTCCTCTTAACACTTATTGCTGAAAAGTTTTATATAAGCTGCCCTGAGCCTGCCTTGGTGGGGAGGGTGGGGTAGAAATTAAATGAATAAAATAAAATAAATAAACAAACAAATGTATGTCAGGTTGGGCTACAAAATACCTGGAAAAGAAGGAATCTGGAATCCACATTAGTGTTTGTCTTGAAGTGCTGAATCTAGAAGACAGAAATCAGAAGTCAAGCATTGTAGCTATCTCATTCTTTATCATCAGTATTGAAAAAAAAACCAATCTGAAGAAATATTTATTCACAAGTAGTTTCTTTTGTGCCTAAGCTAAGGAAACTTACACTTTAAAACAAAATTTCAATGAACCAATCATCCTTATATAGTATGTAATCTATATCTAAAAGCTGCCATATCCAAGCTACTTATTCAAGGTGCCCTTCTGAAGTCAGGTTTAAAAGCAGATTATATAATAAGATGAAAGCCTTTAAAAGACAAGGCTGCCTTCTGGGGGAAAACAAATACAGTAAAGAAAATAATCTTGAAGGACCCACTCCTACTAAAGTTCATTGTTACATCCACTGAAACCAGCAAAACAAATGGAACTTATAAATCAGACTTTGGACTAACTTTAGCCGAACCAGGCTCAAACATTTGGAACTTAGTTCTTAACATCTTATACTTTGTTACCATTAATCTAAGTAATCCAGTAAAATTCTGTAGGGTGGTTGAGGTCCAATAAAATTAAACTCAAACCAGGTACGTTGGTCAATGACAAAGATGCTTGAGGAGTCAACTTATCCTGGAGGGGTTGCAGTCCTCATAAAGGAACAGCTTCACAGTTTGGGAATGCTGCTAGACCCTTGCCTATAGCTAGTAGAGAGACTCCAGCCTCCCGAGGCATACAGCTCTTTGTATCAGCTTCAGCTGATATACCAGCTATGACCCTTCCTCAAAGAGTGATCTAGCCAGGGTGATTTATGCTATGGTCACAGAATCATAGAAACACAGAGTTGGAAGGGGCCATACAGGCCACCTAGTCCAACCCCCTGCTCAATGCAGGATCAGCCTCGAGCATCCCTGACAAGTGTTTGTCCAGCCGCTGCTTAAAGACTGCCAGTGAAGGGGAGCTCACCACCTCCTCAGGTAGCTGATTCCACTGTTGCACAACCCTTACTGTAAAAATGTTTTCCCTAATATCCAGCCGGTACCTTCCCGTCCTTAATTTAAACCTGTTATTATGAGTCCTATCCTCTGCTGCCAACAGGAACAGCTCCCTGCCTTCCTCTAAGTGACAGCCCTTCAAATACTTAAAGAGAGCCATCAGGTCCCCCCTCAACCTCCTCTTCTCCAGATTTAACATTCCCAGATCCCTCAGTCTTTCCTCATAGGGTATGGTCTCCAGTCCCCTGATCATCCTTGTCATTCTCCTCTGCTCCCGCTCCATTCTGTCCACAGCCTTTTTGAAGTGAGGCCTCCAGAACTGCACACAATACTCCAGGTGCAGCCTGACCAATACAGCGTACAGTAGGACTATGACATTTTGCAATCTGGATGTTATGCCTCTGCTGATACACCCCAAGATTGCATTAGCCTTTTTTGTTGCTGCACCACACTGGCTGCTCATATTTAACTTATGGTCCACCCGTACCGCAAGATCACATTCACACACACTGCTCCTTAGAAGTGTATTCCTCATCCAGTATTCATGTCCCAGGCTAGATTACCATACTGCACTCTACATGGGGCTACCTTTGAACACTGTCCAGCAGCTAATCCAAAATGCAGCCGCCAGGCTACTGTCAGGAGTGGGATACAGGGATTGTACCGGTCCAGTGAGGAAAGATCTATCTGTTGGTTTACGGGAACAATTCAAAGTGCTTGGTCTTATCTTTAATGCTCTCAACTGCTTAAAACCAGAGTGTGTTGCGGTGATTTCAGTGCTGGACTAGGAGCTCGGAGAGTCTGCCACTCTGCCAAGGAAGCCCCCTGAGTGACCTTGGGCCAGCAGTTCTGTCTCAGCCTAACATATCTCATAGGGTTGCTGTGAGGATGCAATAGAGGAGGGGGGAAGGTGCTTTGGGGCCCCCACTGAAAAGAAAAGAGTGATATAAATATCTCAATAAATAATACTTACAGGACCGCCCTCTCATACACTGTTCATCTCACCAGCTAATATCTTCCTCAAAAGCCCTGCTCACTATGCCACTGCCTGCAAAGGTACTTGGGAGCACCTCACAAGGACAGAAAGCAGTGTGTTTTGAGGTAGGGAAACCAAGCGAAAGGGCCCCCAGAGAACCTGCCAAGTGTAACAGAGTGCTGCACTAGGATCTGGGAGACCCAGGTTTGAATCTCCACTCTGCCACTGGAAGGTTGCTGGGTGACCTTGGGCCAGACACCTTCAGCCTAACCTACCAGTCACTATCAGCCTAACCTACCTCATAGGGTTGTTGTGAGGATAAAATGGAGAATGGTATAAGCCACTTTGTGTCCCCCCCCGGGGGGGGAAGGTGGAATATCAATTAATAAATAAAAATGGAGCTTCATGAGTGGAAGACAAGTTTTCCCACCACCAATACCTGATTATCACTAAATCCTACTTTCTTTTTATGTGGGTGACTTGAATCTCACCGAGCCCCCTCTCAAAACAGCATACCAAATTGCAGGCAAGAGAAGGTGCCATACTGCTTCTAAGGTGAAACCTCTTCTAAAACCCATCAGTTTTGCAAATATTTGCAAATAATTAAAATCTTTTGATTAAACAGAAGGACCTGTTCAGAGGTTTTTAATCAATTTCTACAACTGACTAAATTATTATTTGAAAAATTAAAATCTTATAAATGGCATCAAGGGTACGAAAGACTCATTAGCAAACAGAGAGATGTGGGGTGGCCAACCCATAGTACAAGTACCGTAACAGAGAAAGTCATTCTTGGAGCCACCCACCTCACTTCAGAAGGAGGCAGCACACAGAACAGGGCTTCCAGATATGACCTCAGACAACAGGCAAGCTCATACTGGAGCAGACAGACCCCATCTGATTCTATGCCACATAGCAATTTGAACTGGACCCAGAAACAAATGGAAAGCCCACACAGCCCTTTTAAAACTGGTGAGGTATGTGCCCTGTAATTAGAGCCAGCCAACAATCTCAAAGCCACTTTGTCCTAAACAAAGCTTCCAAATTGCCTTCATATGTAGTCCCACACGGAGCACATTAGAGTAATCTAAGTTGGATGTGATCAGGGCATAAATAACTATGGACAAATCCCATCAAAGGGCCACAGCTTATGACCTAAGCAAAGGTGAAGACACAGATTTAGGGAGACTTCAACACTGTCTCACCCTTCAATTCCTGGTTAGTTTCATAATTAACTAACATCAGTACAAAAAGTACTATTCAGCTTATGGAATTCTGTTGTTTGAATCTTTAATATAAGAAAGTCTAGCCTTCTGACTGCAAAAGGCAAATATGAAACCACCACTGCAGAATTGGCAATTGCCAGCAAACTCTCCAACATGAGAATTTTCAGCCTAATGATGGGTTTTGATGCACTAAAAGTAGGTAAAGTGCAGAATTTCAGACACATGAAAAAGTACCTGACCGAAAAATACAATCTTGTAAAATTTTTGTCAGTTTCTTCAGCTTTGCCTTGAGCAGGCTGAAGGAATACCAAGAATAAACTGACTTCCTTGCCAATTCTAATGTTTACTCATCTTCCCCAACCATCATTTAGACAAGTACTATTGTACTATGAGATCTCTACGATTCAGTCTGAAGAGCAGCAAACACTATTCTTCAGCCTAATATAAAAATATCTTATAATTAGACAGCTATGTGGGTCACTTAACATGTTTATCACCTCTGTTTTCTGTTGCACCACAGCTATGTTCATAGCAAAAAAAGAGTGCATTCCTTTTGGCCATCCTATTTATACTATGCTGCATGCACCTACCATATAATGGATATAATATGTACCATATTACCAGCAATTCACCATTTCACCTTGTGAAAAATTCACAGACCTTACCCCATGGCCTGCCCAATGCTCCCTCTAAGCCGTGGAGTCTTATGAGCAGAAACTCTACTTTGTGAGCTACTGGCATTAAAGTTGTGAGCAAGCGATTTGGCTGCTGCATAAATCAGTTTGCCCTGGAGCCATCTTTCCTGAACTGACCGATTTCCCACTTGCGTTGCCCTGGTGCCAGGTCCTCCGTTTGCCCCAACTGCCTGCTCGAATTTCGCACTATTTGATGTGGGGTGCATTTTGACCTGGGGCTTCATGCCATTTCTTCCGCGGCTTCAGTGATCCTGTTTTTTGAGGATCACCGAAGCCGCGGAGGAAATGGTGCGAAGCCCCGGGTCAAAATGCGCCCCACATCAAATAGTGCGAAATTCGAGCAGGCAATCGGGGCAAACGGAGGACCTGACGCCGGGGCAACACTAGTGTAAAATCGGTCTAAGACAAAATGTCTTTAGCCGGAGGCTAAAAAAACTGTGAGCTATCTCACACTAACTCAGCTTAGAGGGAACACTGGGCCTGCCACATAAACATCTAAATGGGTTTTTAATTATTCTTTGAATTTCCAGTTCTTGCCATTTAGTTGGAAATCAATGTAAACACATAGTTGTACCCATTTTGTCTTCTTGAGAGCCAAGATAGACCTAACAGTTAAGAATATGCACTAGAAGAAAAAAATATTCCTTTCTCAACCAGAAATTTGGATAAAGCCTTAGGGAAGCCACCATTTTTTTAGAAGAAGTTGTTGTCAAGTCACAACCAACTCATGTCCAGTCACAACCAATCCATGGGGCATTCCAGGCAAGAGATAATCCGAAGTGGTTTGCCACTGCCTTCCTCTGTAGAACAACCAATCTTAGGGTTGCCAGATCCTATTTTCCCCCCAGCGGAAGGATTTGGGGGAGACATGCCAGGAGGGGGAGGGGCCACCCACAGTACAATGACATTACACAGAGACATCAGGGCAGGGACGCAACGCCGTGTACGCATCCCCCTCCATCTTCCCCCAAACATTCAAAGGGAACCTTCCCTTTAAATGCCTGGGGAAAAGAAGGGTACCGCCAGTGGCTACCCTGCTAGCCATGAGATCGCAGCTTGCAGACAACCATGAGCGGCTCCCACTTCAAAAGAGTGAGTGCCGTGTGGGCTTGCCCTACAAGCCGCAAGACTGCCACTTGTAGGACAAGCATGCAGGGCACCCGCTCTTTTGAAGTGGGAGCCACTTGCACTTGCCCTGCAAGCTGCGATCTCACCACCTGAACAGCAGGCACAGGCGGCCCCTCCTTTAAAAGAGCGGGCACTGCTCCTGCCTGCTCTGCCACTGGTGCTTGCCCTGCAAGCCCTGAGATCACAGCTTGCAGGGCAGGGGTGGGACTCCCCCCCCTCCCCGGCCAGCTGGCTGGCAGCAGGAAGGAGCCCCTTCAAATCAGGAAACCCCTGTGGGACCAGGGGATCTGGCAACCCCAACCAGTCTTCCTTGGTGACCTCCCACCTAGTACTGACCATGGCCAACCTTGCTTAGTTCCGAAGCTCTGACAAGCCTCGGCTAAGCTGGGCTATTTGGGCTGCTACAATTTTTTACGCCTCATAAATGTGCAATATATGAACATACCTATACACCCCAGGACTGCAGAATGAGGTGACATTATAGGCCCAGGTTAAAGGCCCAGGCTAAAAAAATGAGGGAGGGGGCTTTCAAAAAAATTCCAGTGGAAAATGTGTAAACTTGGGGGAAAATGGAAAAAGCTCTTATGAACCAATTTCTCTTATAGAGAAAAATGCTCAGTAGGGCAAGGTTTTAAAATATTGTTTTGCCTGCTCTTTAGTCTCTCAAACAGTTAACATCGATGCAATAATATTAGGTACACAATGTTGACACATGTACAAAGATCAAATCCATGCGCTGTTTCAGATACCCTCAATGTCCCAAGCTAGAAGTAGACACAAGCTTTTTTTTCTCCAGGGATAAACACAACATGAAAGAAGAAGAATTGTTTGTGGTGTATACAATCATTCCAAAGGTCTCTGTGGTAACTAGGTATTGCATATTTTTTATTCTATTCCTAGACAATGCTGAATGTATGAACACCTTCCAAAATGAGACAATTAAAATGTTCTTGTTTACTACAGTATTTATGCCCTACCTGTAACTTATTTTTCTCAAGTAAAAAAGCATAAAGTACCAGAGCTGAATATATTTGTAATTATTTGACTAAAACTAAGCAAAAAATGGAGGAACAAGGTGCAAGGTAAACCAGTTTATTTGACCGATTGAATTGAAAAGGTCAAATAAACTGCTCTCTTGTACCTTGTTCCTTTTTCTCTCAGAGCTCTCTCAGCTCCACCTACCTCACAGGATGTCTGTTGTGGGGAGAGGAAGGAGATTATAAACTGCTCTAAGACTCCAAATGAAGGGCAGGGTATAAATCCATCTCTTCTTTTTCTTCCTTTTTCCTCCTATTTATTTTAATTTTAATTATTTATTTACATCATTTATAGTGCCTCTTTCTCACTTGGACTCAATTTACTGGTGCAGCCTTATTTTCTTCCTGCTTGAATAAAACTAAGCCATTAAAGGTAACACCACTAACAGATGCCAACTATTGGGAACTTTTAGCTTCCCAGTGCTTAAACAGCTGTACTGGCTGATAATCTGTTTCCAGGCTAAATTCCTATCAAAGCTTTAAACACTCTGGGATTAAGGTAATTTAAGGGCTGCCGGCTCTCTTATGTTCCTGCCAAACAGTTTTGCTTTATATCAGAGGTGCTGTTCCATGTTTCTTTTACTTTATAGAAGTGGGTGACAACTAAGGACCATTTTCTACTGCAACACCTTATCTGTGGGATGCTCTTTCCACTACTTTCTGCCTTGACCAAATCTGGTGTCTTTCAGCTCCAGATTAATGTATTTTTATACTTTATGTACACAGGCTTTTTCAGACAATTAGATGCTCATACTTTATTGTTTTTGGCTTTAGTTGTTGGCTTTGCTGTTTTTACTGCGGTGAGTTTTACACCTACATTTATGTTCTTGTATTTAAAAAGTTTCAATGTCATAATAAAAGGATATTGAATTTTTCAATTAGTAAACCATTTTTGCTGTGTGTCCACCCCACCCCATGAAACTTAACCACCAGGCTGGTGGAAGAAGATGGCATAGCCTTTTTTCAAGGCTTTAAACATTCTGGAAACTATGTCTAAATTATACTGGGTTACTTTAGAGAATATGTCCAGAGTACTTCGAACACTAGCTGTGCAATCCTAAATATTGTTCTAGGTCCACTGAAATCAATGGGCACAGAATGGTGCAACTCTGCTTGCAGCTGCATTGCTTGCAGCTGCATTACTGGCCTTTTAAATATATTGTTACAATTTTGGGACTTAGGGAGACTTGCACAATTGAGATAAAAAATAGCTTTGAATAGCTGGACATGACTGAGAAAACATCTGACAAACTGTGGCAGGAAATTCATTCGACAATCATCAAAATAGCAACTGACCATATACCATACAAGAGGCCAGAGAAAAAGTGCAAGTGGCTCTCAGATGGAACCATAAAAATAGCAGACTGGAGAAAAGAAGCAGGAAAATGGGAAGAAGCAAGAAGACTGAATGCGGATTTTCAGAGGGCAGCAAGGAAAGACAATGAAGTTCTGTGGGACGAGCACTGCAAACAGCTAGAAGAGGACTGCATAAGGGCCACACCAAGCTTGCATTTATGCAAGTCAAAAAGATTCAAACACCATTCCCTGCCCATAAAGGCATTATTAAAAGCAAGCAAGGGAAACAACTGTCCAACCAACACGAAAATTCTGTCCAACCAACACGATGTCAAAAACAGATGGCGAGAATACACAGAAGAGCTGTACACTAGTATAAAAGAAGCCCAACCTCAGGATACCAAGGGAAGCTGAGAAAGAACCAGCCATCCTTGAGGAAGAGATCATGTGGGCAATGAGCCAACTACCAAACAACAAGGCTCCAGTGTCGGCATATAAAACTGAGGATGCCAGCAAGATGACAGCATGGCAGACAGATCACTGTGATCTAAAGTGACAGCTAGTGATCACATGACTGGACATATGACTGTACAGGTTGCATCAGCCTAGAGGAGGAGTACAATGACTCAGCATCTCTACACTGATTGGACAATGTCTGTATATATTCTGTATGATACCTAGCTGTTCATGCCATTGTGTGCATCGGTTGCCTGCGAAGCATTTTGACAGTCTGAACAGTGAAATGCTTTACCTGAAGGGACTGTGTAAATATTGTAAAAAAATTGTAAATACTTCTGCACAAAGCTTTGGCATACGCAGCTGCGTTATTTTCTCTGCACCGTCATCCAGGTGTTGACATCATCGCCACAGAACTGCTGAGGCCTGTACCACCTGTAATCATCAGAACCCTGTGTCAGAAAATCTGGGAAACCAATACATGGCCAAGGGACTGGAAACGCTCAGTGTTCATTCCACTAACAGAATAGGGAGACTCCAAAGACTGCTCCAATTAATGCACAATTGCTCTCATCCCTCACATTAGGAAAATTCTACTTAAAATTATACAACAACGCCTGGCAACAACTACTGAACAGGAATTACCAGATGTCCAAGCCAGCTTCCAAACGGAGCGTGGCATTCGCGACCATATAACAAATCTGCGTTGGACCATGGAGAAATCTCATGAGTATCAAAAGATTATCTACTTATGCTTCATTGATTACAAGACAGCCTTTGACTGTGTCAATCATGACAAACTGTGGAGAGCCCTACAAGACGTGGAAGTGCCAGCACATCTGGACAAGATGCTACAATCATTGTACACAAACCAGGAAACCACAGTGTGAACACCATATGGAGATACTGATTGGTTCAAGATAGAGAAAGGAGTACGACAAGGTTGCATTCTTTCACCTTTCCTATTCAACCTGCTGAAACAATCATGAGGAAGTTAGAGCTGGAAGAGTCAAAAATCGGGGTAAAGACTGGAGGAAGAAATATCAACAATCTTCGATATGCTGATGACACAACACTCTTCTCAGAAACTAAAGAAGGCCTGGAATACCTGATCAAGAAAATCAAAGAGAAAAGTGAGAAGTTTGCCCTCTTCCTAAACATCAAAAAGACCTTCATGACCACCAAGAAGAAAAGAAACATCAGAATAACAGTTGATGATGAAGAGATCAAATGTGTGGAAGAATTCACCAAAACAGTGAATGCAGTCCAGAAATAAAACATCGTATCACACTGGGTCGCACAGCAATAACGAGCACGAGTCGAATATGGAAGAGCAAGGACATCAGCCTAGCAACCAAATGCAGATTAGTCTGTGCTATTGTGTTCCCCATGGCTGCGAAAGTTGGACCATGAAGAAACAAGACAGGAGAAAAATCAACTCATTTGAACTGTGGAGCTGGAGAAGGCTCCTGCACAATCCTTGGACAGCAAAGGTGACAAATGAGCAAGTATTGGAGCACATAAAACCAGACATGTCATTGGAAGGAAAAATCATAAAACTGTGACTGACTTATTTCGGCCGTGTCATGCGGAAGAACTCACTAGAAAAGGCAATTATGCTTGGATTGGTTAGCGGCAAAAGGAAACTGGACCGCCAAAGAACATGGTGGCTAGACACCGTAAAAGTCAACACCAGCCTGAGAATGGAACAACTCAAAGAAACAGTACAAGATTGGAAAACGTGGAGAGAGCTGGCCCATAAAATCGCCAAGAGTCGGACATGACTGAATGGCAAACCACAAAAGCAAGCAAGAATCCACTAGCTCTCTGATCATGAAAAAAGAAATATGCAAAAAGATAGTGTCTCTGCACTAGAGAAGATATTTAGCTATTACTTGACCTGAGATTTTTCCAGTCCTGGCCTCTTTAGTTCTTGGCAAGCTAGTAAGAATACTATGATGATATACTAAATACCTTGTCAAAGTACCTAAATTAGCAATTGCCAGTAACATGGGCATGGTCCCTCAATGACTGGCAAAGCCCCAAAGACCCCAGGCCCTTTGACAGTCCTATTATACAACATTTTTAAAGTAATTAATAGAAAGCTGTGATATTCTTTGTAACATATGTCTTTCCACTCCCTTTAGTCTTGTACACAGAAGGTTCAATTCCTAGCATGCTCAAGAGTCCTTCTAACCCTGTTATAGTGTTTTTTTCAATTTTATCGTGTTCACTAACATGGATATTTAAGTATAACAGCCACAAGCCCCTGATCAAGTACAAATGATATACCTACGCAGAAACAGTCTTAAAACAGTCTGATGCAGCAATTCGTAGAATTAAGGCCTTAAGGGTATGCGCATACATTTGTGTCTCTATTCTTTTTAAATGTTCGAGTTTTAAAAATATAATTGCCTATTTCAAAAAAGAGAAAAGTAACACAAACACTAAAAAAAATTCTCACACTGTCATCTGCAGAACACAGATGTCTCATGGCAGCATACTATCATTCATTTTTCAGCACTGGAGTTTTAAGTATATTTATTTACTTTTTTATACTCCACCCTTTTCTCCAGTGGGGATCCAAAGCAATGTATGTCATTCTCCTCTCCCCTATTTTATCTTCGCAATAACTCAGTGAAATAGGTTAGACTCTTAATATGTTAATGTTTTGAACTCAGGCCTCCCAGATCCGAGTCCGACACACTAACCATTACATCAAATTGGCTTTTTAAGCACCTATGGTTTTCTGGTTGCACACTCAAAACTGCTTCTGTTGTATCCCTTGAGCCTTAAACCATCTCACTGTGTTCCCTATAAGGGGAACCAAGGACATGTTAAAGGCAGATTTTTCTTCACGTTCTTTCAGTGCATGTCCATGTGGACCTTAAACCCACATAAATGATTATGAGTTTTATAGCAGCAACGGGTATTTAACTTTGGATGAATACTTTTGGTTGAACTCTGTGTAAGAGTCACTGGTTCTTGAAAAATAACCACACCTATTGCTGGAGTTCTAAAAATCCAGATAAAGCCATATACGGCTTGTTTTTTTAAGGGGGTTCTCCCCCCCCTCCCCCTTTATTTCAGGAAAGAGCACGGCTGAAACATACAGTTTCAATAGGCGGAAAGTCACCCGCCCCTTTCATTTTTAATTTCGGCCAGAGGGCTTTTCCTTCTGCAGTAAGCCCCTTCTCTGACCAAGGCTCCCGACACACACACCCCATTCGCACGACCACCACCAGCGCTGCCACTTCCCGCTCACCTGGTGCCCCCGACATTGAGCTGGATGATCTCCCCGCTGCCCGCACCAGCCAAACCCGCGCCGTTCCCCGCCATCTTTCCCAGCAGAGTCTCCTGCTCCCAGCACGGCCGGCCGCCGCCGCCGCCTCCCCCCGCCGCCTCCGTCTCGGCACCGAGGGGAGCAGGAGAAGGAGGCGGCGGGGCCGGGGGAGAAGAGGGAGCGTCCAGCGGGGCCTCGCAACCCCCTGCGACAAGCAAGGGACGCGCCGGGGGATGGGCAGCCAGGTCAGGCGGAGGAATCCGAGCAACCTCACTCCGAGTCAGTCTCTCGCCAGAAGGCCCAGCAAGGCCGCGACTCCAACTTCACGACGGCTCCCTCCGACGCTTTCTAGCCCCAAACGCTGCTGCTCTCTATGGCAGAAAAATGCCATAGCAACATGCGGACACCTGGAGGAGGGAATTCCGCAAGGGACAAAATACCAACGCTGGCTGCTTCTTAGCGAGATCGACGAGTGGGAGGAGAAAATACGAAATGAGGAAGAAGAAAGGGAGGAGTTTTCAGGTGACGCCTCCTGAACTTGTTTGTCCTGCCTCCCTCAGTTCCTGTATGTGTATTTGTGGTGCTTTGTATATACTTTGTGGCTAGCCGATACTATGCACCACGTTCACTTGTCAGTACTGAGTCCAGTGAGATCAAGTCAGAGAGTTCTGAAGTTTACAGTTTTGAAGGTTGCCATCTTCCAGGTGGGGTCTGGGGTTCTCCTAGAATTATGACTTATAAGTATAGATCAGTTTCACTAGAGGAAATGGCAACTCCGGAGGGCCGACTTTATGGCGTCACATCCCAGCTGAGCTCTCTCCCCTCCCTAGGCTCCACCCTGAAATTTCCAGGAATTTTCTAAGCCAGAGTTGGCAACCCATAATGAGCTCAGTGGTGAGTTTGTTTTAAACCCATGTTTAAACAGGAGCTTAGTGGCATTATAAAGAGTAACCCATTTTATTCCAGCAGAAGCTTTTATGGTAGAATTACCAGATGTCCTCCTGGGGGGGGGGGGGGTGTTCCCTTTTGGGTTCTCTTTAAAAACTGATGAAAGGTCCTCTTTTGGGGTTGGAAGGTTAGGAATATTCCTAGTCAGTAGCAATTATCACAGCTTAAATAGCAGGGGTACTTAAAATGAGATGTGTCATAGTGATCTATTATTTGAAGTACTCAGTCGGCAAATATGTCATCTTTTTTGCTTTTCAAAATACGGTAACCCTATTTGAAACGCAAAAAAAAAAGATGACATATTTGCTGACTGATTGCTTCAAACAAGTGATCACTATGACAAATCTCATTTTAAATATGCCTTTTAAACAAGGGGGGGGTCCTCTTTAAAACAAAAAAACTAGATACTGCTCTTATCCATTCCATGGGTAACTGGGTTTTAGCTTTGAATGCAATGAGTGAATACAGTCATTTTATGTAAAGGTGTGATTGCAAAATGAGTGTATAGTGGGGATCTGTGTCTTGCATCTAAAGAAGTGAGCTGTAACCCATGAAAGCTTCTTCCAGAATAAAATTTTGTTAATCTGTAAAGTGTGTTTAGTTATTAGTACAACACACCAATGCAGCTACCCTTCTGGAATTACCAGGGGTCATTTCGTAGAAAAAGAGGTGCAGGAGCTCATTAGCATAACTCATTTGCTTATGCGACACCCCCTAATATACTGGAAGTGTGTCAGAAGGCAACACCCACCCCTCAGGCTCCACACCACAGGTGAGTGAAACTGACCTGCTCTTCCTCCATTCCTTTCCCCATCCAATACTTTGTGCAATAAAAATAAGCCTAAAGAACACACCCTCATTCTCTTCCTGCTCCCTTGAAACCACCAGGTTTCAAGTAAACTTGAGATACCCAGGACATGTGCACCACCCATCCCTTCCCCTTCCCCTCCCCGCAACAAGACACCCTGTGAGGTAGGTGGGGCTGAGAGAGGTCTTTTGAGAACTGCTCATGAGAGAACAGCTCTGAGAGAACTTGTGACTGGCCCAAGGTCACACCAGCAGCTGCATGTGGAGGAGTGGGGAATCAAACCCGGTTCTCCCAGATTAGAGTCCAACTCCTGACCACTACACCAAACTGACAAGGTGGAAGCTGCTGAAGGGTTGGTGAAATTTCTCCAGTACTTATGTGCCATGTGCCCAGATAAAAAATGGTATACTTAGAAAATTTATATGCCACCTTGAGCAAGTCTCTGGAAAAGCAGCACACAGTCATAAAAGGAACAATGATAAAATTATCAATATTAAAACAAAACATTAAAAACAATAAAGACCTTAGCAGGGCTTTCCCCGGGGCGCTGCGCCTCTGCACTGCTCGGGGAAGCTGAGGAGGGGGCGGGGCTTGTTCATGTGCCCGCCCCCTGGGCTCCTCACTCCCGGAGCTGCGCTCCTGTGTGCTCCCGCTCCAACGGACCCCTGGGAATTACTATTATGTTTGTTTCATACCATCTCTGATAGGTAGGAAGATACTACTGAATGTGATAACAGCGCTCCCTGTAAGGTAGAGAGGGAACAAGTCACAGCTTGTTCTTTTCCCCTCAAACCGCATGACAAAACTGGTTTCGTGGGAAATCACTTGCTTGTGCTGTTTTTTCAAAGATACTTTCAAGCTTTCTGAAAAGTACTGGAGTCGGGAGGCCGTTGGAGTGATTTCCATCATAGCTCTTTTATTAGGGGAGTCAGGAGCATATATACAGCATGGTGATTTCTTGCAGGTCAAGATGGAGCATGGGGACAAAGGGATGGGGGAATCACTTATATTTACAGGTAAAAAACACCTTGACCTTGCCCCCTTGATGGGGATTGGTCCCGCAGGGATTAGTCTCCCACCAGAGACTATCATAGGTCCGTTTGAATATCCTCAGCCTCTGATAGGGGAGATTTACAAGATCTCAGGTTCATTGTTCTCTGGGGAAGGAAGCTCTGCTGTTAGCACATCCCATTACAGGCTAACATGCCCAGACATGTTCCCTGGTTGCAGACAAGAATCAAGCACCGGACATAACACTTTCTGTGTAGGGATCTTGCAGTTTCCCCATCATGACCTCTGAGATTTATGGCCAGCAAATCCTGGAGTCTTCTTTTTAGTAGCAGCCTAGAAATTTTTCAAGGTAAGGATGTTCTCTTTCCAGCTGATTTGCTCATAATCTGATAAATCCATTGGTCTTCAACTGGTCATTCATGGCCCTCAACACCAGGGCTCTTCTCGTAGAAAAAGCCCAGCAGGAACTCATTAGCATATTAGGCCACACCCCTGACAGCACTGCTCATTAACATATTAGGCCACACCCAATGTTCCCAGAAGTGTGGTCATCCAGCCACATCCACCTTTTGCTTCTTATTCTAGTTACCTTGTTTTAAAAACAGTTTTGACAAAACCAATAAAAACATTATTTTCTGTCCCATCTATACAAAACCTTGCCTGAACCAATATCTTATGTCCAACAATTATTCCCACACTGGATTGGAATCAATTCCTAAGGGTTAGGTTCCCATGGAAATCAGGTTGCCTTCCTGCAGAACTAGTACGCTGAATATGATTTTTTAGGGTTGCCAACCTACAGGTGGGGTCTGGAGATCTCCTGGAATTACAACTGAGCTCCAAACTACAGAGATCAGGTCAATGGCTGCTTTGGAAAGTAGAGTCCATGGCATTATGCCTTGCTTAGGTCCCTCCTTCCCCTAAACTGCACCCTCCACTCCCAAATCTCCAGGGATTTCCTCAACCTGGAGTTGGCAACCCTAGTTCACTGGCAGAACAAAGCTAGGAGCCAGTTTGGTGTAGTGGTTAAGTGCGCGGACTCTAATCTGGGAGAACCGGGTTTGATTCCCCACTCCCCCCTTGCACCTGCTGGATGACCTTGGGCAAGCCATAGCTCTGTACCAGCTGTTGTCTCAGAGCTCTCTCAGCCCCACCTACCTCACAGGGTGTCTGTTGTGGGGAGGGGAAGGGAAAGGAGTTTGAAAGACGCTCTGAGACTCCCTTGGGTAGTGAAGGGCGGGGTATAAATCCAATCTCTCCTTCTTCTAGGTTTGTGGATGCACTTGATGGGAGTAGTTTGTGGACTATTTTATTCAAGGTACAAAATTTTATTCAAGGTATAAGATTTCATGTGCCACCCACACTTCTTCAGATGGAAGACGTGTGCATGCACACAAAAGCTTATACCTTCGATGAAACTTTGGACTTCAACTTTGTTCTGCTGCTTCAGACCAACACGGCTACCCACCTGAATTATTACACTATAATACTTTTTACAAGCAATTATGTACCAGTGGAGTGGTTACCATGCAGAGTCTGTCCCACAGGTACAATTATCCTGTGAACAGGTGGTCTTTACCACATAAAAGTATCACTACCATCACAAGATCACCAATCGTTGGAACTCCTCAGAAGTGGAAATCTCTCTTATTAGGAGGTTTAAGAACATCAACTTTGCTGCCCCATTAAAGGCAGATGTCAGTCCAGTGGCAGGAGAAGAGGGACAATCATCTTCTTCAGAAACTCTGCCCACTTTTTTAAATTTCACAAAACAGGCAATCTCCAAAGTGCAGCTGACCATGCTCATTTTTAGTTACAACTCTGTTTCTCTGCAGATGTCCCCCAAAGTGCCCCATGCAACAGTCAAGTGTTCTGCCAACACACACAACAATGACGCTACTTTTTCAGATTTTTCTCTTACATGGCAGTAAGCACCAAACCACTTTAATACAGACGTTAGACACACATATATTTGCAAGCCATTCCCAACAAGACACAACAATGAACTCAGGCTTCAAACTTACTTTTCTTAAGCAGAAGATGCCATGAGAAAACTAAAGAGATTCTCAAAAATTAAAGATATTGTCAAAACCAGCATTTCCTGGGCTCTTTGCTTTTTTACATCTCCCCCTTTTCAATAACTTTTCTTAAAAAAACAGAAGGAATAGAAGGAAGGAAGGAAGGAAGGAAGGAAGGAAGGAAGGAAGGAAGAAAGAAAGAAAGAAAGAAAGAGGTAGGTGGGGGAGAGAGAAAGGAAGGAAGAAGGAAGGTAGGTAGACAGACAGAGGAAGGAAGGAAGGTAGGTAGGTAGGTGGAGGAGAGAGAGAGAAAGGAAGGGGGAGGGAGAGAGAGAAAGGAAGAAAGAAAGGTGGGGACAGAGAGAGAGAGAAAGAAAGACAGAAAGAAAGGTGGGGAGAGAGAGAGAAGGAAAAGAGATGGGGAGGCACTTACTGGAGCAGGGAAAGCCACGCGACATCGGCAAGCCAAATGCAGAAAGCCTAGCCCCTGTGCTTAATCTCTGGGCGGGGCTTTCTTCTGCTGGCTGTCTGCTCTTAAAGGGAAAGCACCCGGTGGAGCTTTTTCCTGCCGGCTCTCTGCAGGAACTTTCCCTTTAAGTGTAAACAGCTCAGGCCGGGCAGGGAGGAGGCGGGGCAGGCTCAGATGCCAGCCGTTCCTGTGCGTTCCTGCTGAAATCGAGCCCTGCTGAACACTATCCCCATTACATCACACTAGTTCTCTAAACTGGATTACACTAGCAATATCAGCTGTTATTAGGTTTGTTTAAGAGAAATAGTGAGTAGAAAATATGGGGGGTGAAAGCTGGGTTCCCCCTTAAAACAAAAAAACTAGACGCTGCTCTTATCCATTCCAGAAGGGTAACTGGGTTTTATCCGATGAAGTGTGTGCGCGCATGAAAGCTTATACCCAGAATTAAACTTTTTAGGTCTTAAAGGCCACTGGACTCAAACTTTGTTCTATTGCTTCAGACCAACACGGCTACCCACCTGAATGGGTTTTTCTAGTGCAAACAAATAACAAACTGACAATAGGGCCTGCCAGCAGCTTGGAAAGAAAAAACCCCATCCCTTTGATAGAGGCTTAATGTGTCAAAATGGGCAGATGAAGCTTTTTATTGCATGGAGGTAAATAACATCCCATTAAGCATCTATACAGGCTGCTGGCAACCCTAGATGGCAGAGAGAGATACTCCAACCTTTTTCAGCCTGCAGGCACCTTTGGAATTCTGATGCAGTTGTTTGTGCGATCACAAGATGACTGCCACTGGAGGCAAAGCCAACCACAAAATATCAAGGAGTAGGGCTGCCAAGTCCCCCGGTAGGGCGGGGGAAACACCGATTTTTCATGCTTCCCCCCGCTTTTTCAAAACTGGCCACCGGGGGGAGGCAATGGCTGCCAACAGGAGGGGAACGTTGGAGCCTGCCGGGCCCTCTCCCTTCCAGGCCTCTTAAAAGGGAAATGTCTGAAGAGCCTGCAATGAAAAGCCTCACCAGACATTTCCCCTTTAAGAGTTAGCAAGAGAGCCCCGCCCAGAGATTAACGAGGGACTAAACTCTTACTGAAGGGCCTGCTTTTGCATGCGGCTGGAGTAAGATTGAAAGGTTGCTGCTGCTGGGCCTGGGGTAAGTCCATCTGCCAGCTCTTTTCCTTCTCTCTCTCTCCCCCTCCCCCTTTCTTTCTTTTTTTCTGTCTGTCTGTCTCTCTCTCTCTGTCCCCATCCAGCAGAGGTCTAGCAGTGGCTATTATTAGCCACAAGGTCTAAATGGAACCCTTTGGCTGGGGCAGTGATGCTCTGAATTCTTGGTGCTTGGGGGGGCAACAGTGGGAGGGCTTCTGGAGTTCTGGCCCCGCTGCTGGACCTCCTGAGGGCACCTGGTATTTTTGGCCACTGTGTGACACAGAGTGTTGTACTGGATGGGCTGTTGGCCCGATCCACTGTGGCTTCTCTCCTGTTCTTATGATATGAAAATCATATTTAGCACTTGTGTAGCACTTAGTGCTTCATATTCTGCCGAGATGAGGAAGGATTCAGTAGGGCCGTTGCTCAGTGATAGAGCATCTGCTTGACATGCCTGAGGTATCAGCCTCTTCAGCTAAAAAAGGATCAGGTAATAGGTGACATTAAAGATCTCAGCCTGAGACCCTGGAGAGCCACTACCAGTCTGAGTAGTCAGTACTGACCTTGATGGACCAATGGCCTGATTGAGTATTAGGAAACTTCATGAGTTCATGTGTCAGTATGTGGAAGCAACATCACAGGATGTGACATCACAAAATGATGTCACTTCCTTTCTCCTGGCTCCACCCCCAAAGTCTCCTGGCTCCACCCCCAAAGTCCCCAGATATTTCCCAAGTTGGACTTGGCAGCCCTATCAAGGAGTGAGATAAGGTTTCCAGGCCCAACATGGGGGGTGGGGTTTGTCTTCGACATTGTGACATTTCTTCTGGGGGAATGATGTCACACCTCTTTAGGAATTGCTAGAAACTCTATGGTAAAATTGTAGAATTTCTGATGATTCCTAAAGAGGACTGGCATCACTTCCAGTTTTTCCCAGAAGTGATGTCAGTCCTCTCTAGCAGTTGTCAAAAACTCTGGTTTTACTGTACAGTTTTCAGAGATTCCTAGAGAGGTGTGATATTTCTTTTGGGTTTTCCTAAAAAGTGTTGTCACTCTGTTGGCCTGGTGGCCATTTTTTAATTTTTTCTCCCACCAAACAGGAAAGAGGAGCTGGGGTCAGGGGATCCTCTTCCCTGTCAGGGGGCTAGCAACCCCAGTGAAGTTATGCATCATTCTGATGGTAAGTCTTCAACATTTCAGGCAGAAGCTTTTGTTTGAGGGGAAATTCTTTAAGAATTAATTTATTTTAAAACTATTTTCTTGCATACACAAAAAAGGTATTCATATTGAGCTAAGAAACCCTCATATGGCAGTATTTGTCTTCATTTTGCAGGCACTCAACACACCTAAACAAAAGGAAGGGAGTGGGGAGCTTCCTCTGGCTGCCTTTACATGAACTGTTCTCTCATGAGCCCAGACATTTTTAACCTGTACTGTTTAGGGTTACTGGGCTGCAGCCTGGAACCCCTTGGAGCATTTTGGGGGTGGGAACAGGGACACTAGTATGATGTTGGCATGTGACATTGATTCTGATGAAAACTAGAAGTGATGTCATGACGTTGGGCGGTTGCTCTAGGATTTGCAAAAATTCTAGCCGAGTATTACGTTTAACAATGACAGTTAGTACTGAAGATCTGGTGAGAGCTCTTTGGACATGTAAACAGCAAGAGAGAGATTCTGGCTAGATTTTGAAAAGAACATAAACGATTTTTGGAAAAATGGACAAAATTTGATGCAGTGATATTTATCAACTTCCACTTGAATTATAAAAGTACATTAAAACTTAGATGATCTGAAGATTTCAATAGAAGTTCCAATTACATGTATTAAGCATTTTTACCGTGCAGCCCAATCATGTTTAGTCAGAATCAAATTCCACAATGGTTTTAAAATATCACTCTGCTCTTTGTACAGGGTAAAGCACTTTGCACAGGAACATCAAAAGCTCAACAAACCCTTGATGGGCATAAGGAAAGGATGCTGGCAGGCACCATGGTACCCATTAACATCATGCTGGGGGGCCCTGCTCCAAGTTGTAAACGGTGGAAGGATGTGGGAAGGGAAGGGGAGCAATAGCACAAAGAGTAGTCAGAAGGCCCAGTTTTCAAAAGGTTAGTGTTACCAACAGCCTGGAGAAAAATGTCCTTTTTAGAGACTTAATAGACTGTTGAACAGATTTAGAGTCCAGTGGCACCTTCAAGACCAACAAAGGTTTATTCAAGGTATGAGCTTTCATGTGCATGAAAGTTCATACCTTGAATAAACCTTTGCTGGTCTTAAAAGTGCCACTGGACTCTAAATTTGTTCTACTGCTTCAGACCAACACAGCTGACTGCCTGGATCTATATTAACAGAATGTTGTTTACCAGCTCATGTTATTTACCTCCATACCATGAAACCCTTCAGCTGCCTGTTTTCACACAATAAGCCTCTACTAAAGAGACATGACTTTTTTTCTTCAGGTTGTTGGCAACTGGCCTTACCAGACTGTCCACTGAAACAACCCCATGCTCCTGCCCACTGCAGCAACCTACAGCCTCTGTGCTCTGTGCAGCAATAGGAGTGGAAAGCAGGCGGGGGGTGTCAGCACACGGCCATGACGACTCTTCCAGGTGAGAGTGATGCCATGGGACTCCCGCTCACAGGGTACCCTCCGTTTTTGGATCCCTGTACACTTGGACATCTTAGAATGGACCTAGCAATGAAAAATGGAGTCTGGATCAAACCGATATCAAAACGAGAGTGAGTCATGCTGAGGGCCTGCAAGGAATGTGAAGCAACTCCTTTGTTGTGAAGCAACCCATCTTTATTGTGTTAAATCACAGCAATAGGTCATTCATATTATAAGGGTGTCCTCTGGAAAACTAGGAGGTGGGGGCTAATGCCCTTAATAACACCAGCCATTAAGAAACAAGACTGCTTCTTGTTCCCTGCACATCCCTTTTATCTACTGCCCCCATTCTGTTTCTTGGTTGTAAGTACATGTGATGGAAGTTTTAGAATTAGCTTGTACATAAATAGTGCCAGTATAGTGATAAGTATTAGAGTTGGGAGTCCATGGAATAGTGAAACAGCTAGATCTTTATTGCTGGTCCGGATGAAGCATACAACCCAGGGCTCCGAGCCCTCCTTTTATGCTAGTCAGGGATAATCCCCTGACCTCACCCTGATAGGCTATTATAAGTCTATTTACATCTCCCGTATAAGTCTATTTACATTTTGTCAGGCTCCCGTAATGGCGACCGCCATGTGGCCAGAGCACATGGCCAAGAAACTACCTGAGCTTCAGCCAGGTAGAACAAAGGCCAGGTGGATTCAAACTGGCCACCAATCATGTACCTAGGTTCCTCCCAGGGAACCTATGAGATGTAAATAGAGAATCTGATTCAGCCCGTGGCTGCCCTAGTGGCCAGTCCTGAGCTGGCGGAGCTTTGCTCCGCCTCGCTCTGGCCCCAACAGACCCCCCCCCCCCCGATACTGCTCAACAAAATGTTTGCTTTACAGCTTCAGGATTTTTCATTGTATCTCAAGTTTTTTTTTTTTGAAGGATGGTTCCAGACCAGCAGTTGCCAATAATCATAGTTCTGTCTTTATTATATTTTAGGATTTATTGTTATGCAAAAGGAGAAACCGTAGGAAGCTAAGGTAGTTATTTTAAGCACTGTTGTCTTTTTGAAATGCACTTCTCAGTCTTTGCTAGCCTTAACATGATTAGTTGTGAATGTATGTGTCAGGGAGAATATCCTTAGTTCATCAAAGGCCACCCTAAGTATGAAATATAAAGGAATATTAACTGAAGTTTAAGAACATAGTGAACATTTCCCCCTGCCTCCCCTTTTTTGATCATTTTGGTAACTCAGATGCTAATGTGGAGCCATAGGTCTTCTGGAACTCTACCTAGTTTTGGTGGGATTAAATTTAAATTGTAGTAGTTCCTGATATTTCTGAGCCAAACAGCCCACCAGTGTGAAGCTATGAAGCTAAGTATCCCCTATAAACAGATTCAGGTGGGTGGCCATGTTGGTCCGAAGAAAAAGGACAAATTTTGAGTCTAGTGGCACCTTTAAGACCAACAAAGTTTAATTCTAGAACAAATTTGGAGTCCAGTGGCACCTTTCAGACCAACGAAGGTTTATTCAAGGTATGAGCTTTCATGTGCATGCACACTTTTTCAAATTAATTCTGTGTCTTCTTGTGCAGATGATGCTATATTAACCATTGTCCACTAGATGGCAATCTTGGCCTGGGATTATAATGAATAATTCTTGGTAACAATCCTCATATCTGCATTTTCAATGTTGCCTTTCAAACGCACATCAACCAGGGCTACAGATCCTGTATTATGTATTTACCCCAATCTGAAATGTGCTTATTGTATCACATAATGTAACTGTATGTAATCTGCCTGTTATCTAATCGGAGTTGTGCTAAACGGGTGCTACCATTTAATCTTTTTTTTAAGTATAAACCAAAAATTAAAGTGTTGGCAACCCTGACTGCCTCCCACATAACGCAGCCATGAACCTGCTCTCAAGGGAGGTCTGTTTCCATCATTAAAAGGACAAAGAAACACCCGTCCCTCTCAAGTTTATACAGATACAGTGATCTTCATTACTTCATTTCTGTCAATATTCATTATTAAAATATGGTCTGTGTGCTCTTTCTGTTTAATACTTTGCATGCAATATCATTAAAATGAACATAAATATGCAACAATCCCCAAACGAGAACAGGGACTTCCTTGTGTATTTATACCAAGGCTTGGTTCTGACATAAACACACATTGTATGCTAATGGTGGTGAGTTTTTGAAACCAGCATTTGGCTCACAAGATGATCATTAAAATTCTGAATAAAACTTTGTTGGTCTTAAAGGTGCCACTGGACTCAACCTTTTTTCTGCTGTTTCAAACCAACATGGCTATTTACCTGAATTTGTTAAAATGCTGGTTTGCATGAATAAACACTGGTTTCATCATCACCTTTATTCTTTCCTCCTGCCTTCCTCTCTCCACAGAGATCTGTTTGGGTTTCCCAGTCTACACTGCTGTGAGGGCAACACCCGCTTGTGCTGCTCCAGGTGGACAGAATACTCCATGTGATGCAGCAAAAACAGGGAAATAGCCCCCCCCCCCCCGCCCCGCACACACATACTGTTTTGGAGGGGGAAACTTTTAAAACATCATTTCCTGTGGTCGCTGTGTGGCTGTGGAGAATCCAAGTTTAGACACAACACCAGGGAATCTGAATTCAACTGGTTAAAAACCTGAACACATCATTTGGTCCTTAGAGACTTCCTTGCACTGACACGCCAAGGATCACTGCCAAGGGGCGTCCCGCCACTAATACACATTGCTGAAGGTCAGACATCGCCCTGTGCTGTGACCATTTACTGTGCTTTGCCCGCTCTTTGCTGGCTTCTAAATAATTCCAGAACACAGAAACTGGTAAACTGGAACAGCTGCAGAATATCATTCAATAATATACAGGGCTATTTTTGGGCAGGAACGCACAGGAACGGAGTTCCAGGTGGCTTCTGAGTTGGCCACCCCCACAACCTCCCCCCTCTCGGGTTCCCCAGGTGCCTCACAGCTGCTGGGCACCTGGGGAAGCCAATCCAGAAACTGCCTGCCTTCCCTTGGGTTCCCCATGTGCCCTGCAAGCCACGGGGCACCTGGGGAAGCCAATCCTGGGAGGGAGCTGTGCTGTCAGGGGTGTGGCCTAAAATGCTAATGAGTTTCTGCTGTTGGGTGTGGCCTATTGTGCTAATGAGTTCCTGCTGGGCTTTTTCTACCAAGAAAGCCCTGATAATATGTATTCAGTTAAGAACACGACACAGTCCTGAGATAATATAACCCCACTGGTATAATTGGCTTGGCAGGGCAGATCATATAGCCATACCCAAATCTAGATCTTGCAGCTCAGGATCTTAAACTAGAGGGTGGGATTTAAAACTCAGCAAACAGAAGGTACTGTGTTGACCAAGCAAAACCAGAAGGCCTACTCAATTTATGACGCCTATCGGTCTCAAGGGCTGATGTTGCAGCAGACCTCAGTTTTCTTCTGAATCTGAAAATGACTGTGAGCACACTCATACTTATTGTCTCAATGGACTATTGTCATGAAGCATAATTATGTCTAGTGAGATGATGTGTTGTCATATTTATGCTTCCTTTCCTACTGAATTTGAAAAACAAAGCACACATCAATGGAGCTATTTTTCAGACAGACACGGGTTTTTTAACTAGAACTTTTTCATTTGTTTGTAGGGTCAGCCATAGTGCTGGCAGTTGAAGTGGATTTAATTTTCCTCTGAGCCACTGAATGCTCTTGAGTCAATATTGGTATGGATTCCAGTATTTTGGCCCTTTCCCCTCGTCACTCACTGGCTCGTAATCACCAGGAAACCCACAAGAGCCAGTGCATCACATAATATGGACCCAGCACCATATATAATATGAATGGTTCTCTGAGCTGTGGTAGGCGTCTGTCTAGAATTTTCAGAAACCCTATAGAATAGGGTTGCCAACTTCCAGGTTGCACCTGGAGATCTCCCATTGTTACAACTGATTTCCAGACAATCAAGATAATTTCCCCTGGAGAAAATGGCTGCTTTGAATGGTGGAGTCTATGGCATTATACCCTGATGAGTTCCCTCCACTCCTAAGACCCCACTCTCTCCAGGTTCCAGCCCCCACCCAAATCTCCAGGTATTTCTCAACCCAGAAATGGCAACCATACTCTAGAAGCTGCATCTCTCTCTGCTTGGTGTAGTGATAAGAATGTAAGACTAGGAGAGCCAGGTTCAGATCCTCACTCCTGGCTGGCTTTGGGCTAGTCACACACTCTAGGTCTAACCAACCTCACTGAGTTGTAAGGATGCCGTGGAGGACAGGAGAATGACATAAGTTGCTTCCCATTGGAGAGAAAGGAATATAAATGAATTAAATAATTTAAAAAAAAACATCCCTTCCCACTTTTACCAAGTACTGTTTGTTATGTATCTTCATATAAAAATTGTGTTCTTCAATGCAGCTTGTATTAATGGGGTCTGATAGTGGCTTAAGAACCCATTCTAAGTATTGTTTTGCTTTTCCAGTCTAACATTATTATGACTTTTAATTCCAGTTAGGGAATTTTACAAATCTCATGATGAGCAGTTTTGGAAGGTGAGCTTGCCTTGCTCAGTAGCCACAAGTACCTGTGGGATAACGCTCAGGTCTCCCTGTCTTCCTGCAATCAGCCTTGGGCAGTTGTCAAGCAGCTTTGTGGCTGCGAATCAGCTGGAGGCACCTTCAGCCAGTTTGGTGTAGTGGTTAAGTGCGCGGTCTCTAATCTGGGAGAACCGGGTTTGATTCCCCACTCCTCCACTTGTACCTGCTGGATGACCTTGGGCAAGCCATAGCTCTGTACCAGCTGTTCTCTCAAGGACAGTTCTGAAAAGAGCTCTCTTAGCCCCACCTATCTCACAGGGGCCGAAGACAGACTGGCAATCTGAAGCGGAGGCAAAGCGGAGGGAACTGGAGCGGGGGAAAAAACTCACGGAGCTGGCCGTTCACACTGGCCAGAGCAATGCGGATCAGTGGCGATACGGAGCATTCAGACTGCCACGGAGAGTTCAGACTGCCGCATAGCCAGCGCGCGGGGCTCGCGCGTGCCGCTGCACTTTTTTTTGTTTTCCTTTGATGTTTTTCGCATATGCGCATATGCGCATATTTGCATATGCGCATTTTCGCATATGCGCACATGTGCATATTTGCATATGCGCATATGCGCAAAACTTTTTGCCGGTGCATTCACACTTCCTCCGGATGCCTCCCGCTTCTTCCAGTTCACACTGTTTGGAAGCGGGAGGCATGCGGAGGAAGGCCCCTGAACACCGGTTTTACCCGGTGTCCGGGTAAAGAGGAAGGAAAGCGGCTGGGAGACGGGTAAGTACGCAACGGAGCCGATGGGCAGATGCGCATGTCTGAACGGGCTCCTTTCCTCCGTTTGCGAAGCATGCCTGCCCCGCTTCAGATTGCCAGTCTGTCCTCGGCCAGGGTGTCTGTTGTGGGGAGGGGAAGGGAAAGGAGTTTGTAAGCCACTCTGAGACTCCAAGTGAATGAAGGGCGGGATATAAATCCAATCTCTTCTTCTTCTATGTGCGCTGACTCTAATCTGGGAGAACTGGGTTTGATTCCCCACTCCTCCACTTGCAGCTGCTGGATGACCTTGAGCAAGCCATAGCTCTGTACCAGCTGTTCTCTCGAGGACAGTTCTGAAAAGAGCTCTCTCAGTCCCACCTACCTCACAGGGTGTCTGTTGTGGGGAGGGAAAGGGAGAGGAGTTTGTAAACTGCTCTGAGATTCCGAGTGAAGGGCAGGGTATTAATCCAATCTCTTCTTCTTTAGGGGCCATAAATCATACCTCATATATCCAGTCCTCACCAAACTTGGGCAGGTAGAGGAGAATCAGGCAGAGATCCCCTGCAACTCTGATGGCTCCAGCTTGCTCAAGATCTGTTCTATACACTCCTGAACTTTGTGAACCTGCACCTGTGAAAATGACTGCCTGTCATTTGACAGGCGCGGGTTCAGGAGGGTATGGAACAGATCGGGTGCAAGCTAGAGACATCAGAGTCGTAAGGAACCTCCCCGGATGCACAAAGCAATGGGGGGGGGGGACAGAGAATTTGGAGGGCATGTAAAGGAGCATCTGGGGCTGGCTCCCTGCTCATGGCCAGTGAGCAGAGTATGGCTAAGCCCAGAGGTGTTAGAACAGCATATTAATTTCCGTGTACTATAGTACTTCTTCATTAAAGAAATGATTGAGAGCCTGGAGACTGAATGTTTATATTTATGTTGATTGGTCTATGATAAAATTCATTTCCCACTGTTTTCTCTTTCACTGCTGCCTGGTTTCCTATACCTTGATTAAGGATGTTTGTCATAGATCGGGGGGGGGGGGAGAATATGATTACTCTTGACTGCAAATAAAAATTGTAGTTCACCGTGACATATTCATATTCAGTGCCTGTGGCATTGAATTTGGAACATACCCATTCATCATCTGTTTGCACTTTTTTTTTACTGAGATGATCATAAATTAAAATGTACAGCACTCAACCCAAGTCTATGCTGTACACGTTTCAAGACCTTGAAAACATATGCACATGGCTGGCAAAAACTACCATGCAGGTTTTTTTAGTTTTAGTTCAGTAGTGTTTGCGAAGTCCAAATTAAATTCTGAAATGAGATTGAAGGAGAAGTTCTATAACTTAAGTTACTAGCAAAGCAATTCAGTGTATGAAACCCTGCAAGAGAAGTTTATGACTCAGTGCAGAAATGTCTTACATTGGCTGATACAGTGATTTATTAAGGCTGGCTGGTGAGATGTCTTGTTTTTCATACACACTAGGTTGAACAGTGAAGGCTCAAGGTGTTTTGCCATCTCAGGCATCAGTAGCTGTTGCCACCCCCCTCATCTCCCACCTGCTGCCATCATCTACCTCCAGGATCCAGCCTCAGTTCTCTTTAAAACCATGGCCTACAGGTCTTCCTGAATTTTTGAAGTATTACTTGCTCTTGCAAGAGTGCAGCTGCCGTTTGGTTCCCCTAGAAACAAGCAACGAGGTACAGTGGGCAAACTCTTTCAAGAGTTTGGGAACTAGAATTTTACTTTTAGAGACTCCCAGTGAAGCAAGGAGATAAGGATTAACTCTTCCAGCCTAGGTCTCCAGTTTTTCACCTATGGCATAGACCTTCCACTGGCAACCTATTATTTCTACCACCACTCCTATAGGTGGCAGGAGAAAAATGTAAAAAAAAATTGACATTGCACACAGTATGACATCACTTCCAGGGAAAAACCTCAAAGGGATGTCATGTCGCTCTAGGAGTTGTAAAACTATAAAGTTTTCCCTGGAAATGATATCATATCACAGGCAATTCTGGGGGGAAACCCATCTCTGCAGGGTGCCAGCTGTTGGCTGGCGATCCTAATTCCAACTTCTGGGTAGCGGTGGCAGGTGGCAACAAAGAGAGTTTCTGCCCTCTAAAAATCTGCCACCCTAAGTAATCTCATTGTATAGATTGAAAAGGGGATTAGATAGACCAAGAGAGGATAGGTCCATCAGTGGCTACTAACCATGGTGGCTAAAAAGAACCTCCACATTCAGGGTTACTAAAACTCTGAATACCAGTTCTGGGAGGCAACTTTGGGGGAAGGCCTTGACCTTTATGCTCTTTTTTAATTTCAATTTACAGATATACAAGCATCAAATATAAACTATGTTCATTTATATTCAAAATCATACATTTACATACATTATATAGAACTTGCTTAAATTTATTCTTTAATATTTAAAATTTCATTTCTATTTACATACCTTTTCTATCTTTTCTATCTTCTTATCTAATGACATTTTCATTATAAAGCATGTATTACCTAAATCTTTCTATCATTTTATATTTTGATTTAATTTTATTCTTAATTTTCAGCTATATAGTTAAAAAACCTTTCCATTTTTCTTCAAATTCTGAAGTCAGTCTATTATGAATGAGAGATGTTAACTTTGTTATAGTCATATATTCATTCAGTTTATTCCTCCATTCCTTCAAATCTAGACAATTCGCTGCTTTCCATTTTGCTGTAAATAGTACTCTTGCCATTGTCGCCATATACTTAAATAATTCACTGTGTATTTTTGTTGTATTGCTTGGTAAGATATTGAATAGCATACTTTTCAGATCCATCACAAACTTAAGTTTATACCAGTTCTCCCTTATTTGACATTCAGTAAACTTAATTTTTTTAGTCCAAAGATTTCCCCACTGAATCATATGTATATTTTCTCCATTTTATCATGCAATTTTTTACTTGCTCCATTTCAGTGTCATATTGCAATAACATTTTATAATTTTTTCCTAATAGATGCCTTGAATCTCCAGAGATTAATTGTTCAAAAATCGTTTTCTTTCTCAGCCCCCCCTTTTAACTATTTGTTCTTTCACTTTTAATACCATTTGATTATATAATAACCACATTATTTTTTCCCCTTCATCTTGAACTGTTTGCCAGGGTTTTATTTTTCTTTGTTTATCAATCATAAGTTATATGATGTATCTTCTTTCTTGTACTATTGTCACAGTAAACCTCAACATAGGATGTCAGTGGTGAGGTTGGCAGACTTATTCTACTTCTGCATTGAAGCCATATTCTTAAGAGGCCATCTCTCAAAATATGATTACCATCTTGTATTTGAATAGTTTCTCATGATTTCTTGAGCCATAGATACTTGTGTATCCCTTCTTTGGTATCCATTGTCTCCAATTTCACATTCCTTTGATTTGAGGTTGTGATCCAGTCTGACACCCAGACTAGTGTGGCTGCTTGGCAATACAATTTGATATTTGGTACAGCTAAACCTCTTTTTTCCCCATCTTGTAATACTTTAAATCTTATTCTTGGCTTCTTTCCACTCCATACAAAATTATATATCATTCTTCCATCTTTTTAGAACATTTTCGTCTATATAAATTGGTAAGATTTGAAACAAAAAAGTCAATTTTGGTAATATATTCATTTTGAATGCAGAAATTCTTCCTAACTACAAAATCTCAGCCTTTCTCATCTTTGTAAATCTTCACTAATATTTGTCCAACCTTTTTGATAATTATCTTTATAGAGATTATCATTTTGTCCTATTACATATATTCCCAAATACTTTATTTTTTTAATGACAACGTATTCTGTTATTTTTTTCTATCTCTTCTTCAGCTTTAGTTGCCACTAATAAGATTATCTGTCTTCTTTTTATTCAATTTATATCTGGAATAAGTTCCAAATCTATTTAGTTGTTCCATTGTGTATTTCAGGGAAATATTTGGTTTTATTACTGATATTACAACATCATCTGGATAACGTAATTTTTTATTCTTCCTTATCTTTTTTATTCCATAATCCTTATATCTTGTCTAATTTTTATAGCCAGCATTTTGATTACCAAAATAAATAATAATGGTGGTAATGGACAACCTTGTCATGTTCCTTTTGCTATTTCAATTTTCTCCATTAGAGAGCCATTTTTTAAAAACTCTAGCTTGTTTTATGTAAATACTTTGCATGCAGTTTAAAAATTCTGTTCCACAGTTCATATTTTGTAGAACTTCCATTAAAAATACCCAAGAAACATTGTCAAACACTTTCTCTGCATCTAGGAACCTTGTCTGTCCCACCCTTTGAGTAAGGTATATTTGGGCTATTTGCTCAGTTCAGGAACTTGAGGGAAGGGGTAGGATAACCCTTTAACATAAACCAGAGGTGTCAAACTCATTTGTTATGAGGGCCAGATCTGATACAATGTCACTTTGTTGGGCTGGGCCATGTGTGGCATAAAATGCTATGTCATGTATTGGAGATATAAACTTTATAAAAGGCATGTACAAACCCAATTAATGATATTATTTTTTACTCAAAATTCAAAAAGGCTTTACAAATTAACACTCTTAGAGCGTGATCATACACACTCATTAGCCACGGAAGAGGGACGATTCACCACCAGATCAAAGCGGTGCGATCACACCAGCACATCTGGGAGGCATCCCACAACTGTCAGCGAACTGTGGGAAACTGATTTGCTCTGGCAGAGAACTGAAGTAAAAAACTACTGGGGAAAATCCAGTATCAAATGGGTTGCTGCGGTTCACAGCCAGACTTTCCCCATGTGATCACTCCAGCGTGAAAGTGTGGCATTGCGGATAGCATGATCACATGCTATCCCAATGCCACGCTGTTGTTCCCCCCCCTTCTTCGTGTGCACATCATCAAAAGCCCTTAGGGTGGAGAGGCGATTCATCAACCCCCGTTTAAGTACCTCAGAAACCAACCACACACACACACAAAAACCTCACCCGTGGTTGCATCTGATCACGCAGTGGCAAGTTGCCCCAGCAGGTCCACAGACCTGTATGATCACGCAACTGTGGGGCAAATTGCTCTGGGGCAAAAAAGCCTTGATTCCCCTCCAGATTATCTCACTTGTGTGGATGGGACCTTACAGTATTTCCTTATGGTATCTCCCTGATGCCCACCCTCCCACTTCCACTGCTCGTTACTCATTAGCATGGGACAGGAAACAGGGACATAGTGCACAGCCTCTGTCATATTTATTTATTGATTGATTAATTTTTACCCCGCCCATCCCGGCCTATTTTCAATAAAGGTAATGATCAGTTGATTGCAGGCTGGATAGGATGTATGTTTGACACCACTGACTTGAACCCTTCAAAATGGCCCTGCAGAAGCTTGTAAAATTCAAAAAGAACAAAAGGTTTTACTTTAACATCAAAGGGAAAAGTCAGATGAAATCAGGAGCTGAAATTACTGAAATAAAACTATTACAAGCATAGACTTTTGTTCTGTGAAGAATTTACTCTTCACAGTCCTTTAGTTGTTGGCATAGCACTTCTAAGCCTCCTAAAATGTGCAGTCCATCACAGACCCATTATCACCACAATAATAGACTATACAACACAATAAAGTGTTTGTAACATCAATTCCTGGTGGCTGTAGTTACTCAATCCACTCTTCTCATAGTTGGTTCCTCGATCTTCTTTTATTGTCCTTCCGGTGGCTGACTCGAGCTGTTATTAAAAGTTCCGGGGGAACAAAGGGCTCTCTCACCTTCGACTACCAGGTGTTAGTTGTTGTTATTCTCTTTATAGAGAACTCTTTTTTCTTTCTTGCAGTTATTGCCGATAAAGTTCCTCTAATGTAAGCCTTGCTGGCCTCTCATATTGTTGTCACAGCAGTTTCATTTATATTATTAATACTGAAGTATTATGTTAAGTCTCTCTTGCATTTTTGTATCACCTTGTCTTATAATAATAATAATGTATCATTTAATCTCCATCTTTTAGCTTTCTTGTTTGCTTTGACTCTTCCAGGTTAATTCTATTGGATTCTTCTGCATCATGTTCAATGGATTGTGTGTATCTGGAGGCAGAGGACCCTCAATCCTCTAGTGAGAGAAGATTCAAAATCATCTGCTCTTCCCACACACCCAAGTCACTGGAGCCCTTCTTAATTACAAAGCAGGCAGCTGGGGTTCTTGCCTGTCTATTTATGCCCTTGCTGCAGAAGAATGAAAGTACATAATAATATAGTGCTTCCACTATCTTGGCTCTTCCCGTCTTTATTCTCTTTTTGTTGAGTGCCTTTTTTATGCCCTTTTTGTTGAGTGCTTAAAATCTGCATCACAAGGTAATGTGTGTGAAACACTTCAAGCACTGAAAAGTGCTATACAAATAAGTATTATTATTAAATTTTCAAACTGTTGTAACTGACTGGTTTTATTAAACTGAGAGCTAAGAGGCAAAACAAAAGAGCCTTGAGGGGGGGGGGGAAGAATCTTTCATTAACTCATGGAATAAATGGCAATGAACTGAAACACAAGACTTGCCTCAACAAATGTGTAGTCATAATTGTGATTATTATTGTAACAACTTCTCTGTTTCTAGGAGCAATATAAGTTTCCCAAAGATAAATGTTATGTAGCTAATTTATCAGATCTTAAATAATCAGATAATTGGAGAATAAAAATGTGAAAGCCTTCAGCATTGTCAAGATAAAGCAATGCATCAAACCAAGGATCCACAACATGGTCCCTGCTGATGGGTTTCCTGGTGCACATTCCAAAGCATTTCTTCCACAAAGTAAAGAGCCAGCCTTGGCTTTCTTCTGCCTCACTGAAGCAGCAGATCCCAGAAACAGATGACTAAATAGCAGGAGAATGCTTGGCTTGCTGTTTCCCAACATTTTGTGATTGGCCCCAGTACCCCATGGCAGCCATTTTGTAGTATTCCCTATTCCCTGTTCTCAGCATTCTAGTGCCCTGAGGTTCAACCAGATTGGGAAGCCCTAACCTAAATACATTTGAAGAGGGCATCACATGATGATCTGTGGTGTCAGTAATGGCCTGCTGAGGGAGGGAATTTATATTCTTTTGTGATTCCTACTCATCCACACTGCAGTATTATCAGTTTTCATAATTGAGAATGGACTTTGGCTGGAATAGACCGTTTCTCTTGGTCCAGCTTAGTAAGATTTACTTTAATATTCAAGAAGAAGAGAAGAAGAGATTGGATTTATATCCTGCCCTTCACTCACTTGGAGTCTCAGAGCAGATTACAAACTCCTTTCCCTTCCCCTCCCCACAACAGACACCCTGTGAGGTGGGTAGGGCTGAGAGAGCTCTGAGACAACTGTCCTTGCGAGAACAGCTGGTACACAACTACGACTTGCCCAAGGTCATCCAGGAGGTGCCAGCGGAGGAGTGGGGAATCAAACCCGGTTCTCCCAGATTAGAGTCCGCCCACTTAACCACTACACCAAACTGGCACCAAACCTAGAATTATTACCATCCTTTAGTGGAAAGTTCATGAAGCTTTTGCATGTTTCTTTCCTTTCCTACAGTTCTTTCCATCTCCTGAAATTATTATTTCTGGAGCTGCACAATGCATGCATAGGAAGAATCGTAAGGGTCATCAGGCTGGGGTGAGGACAGATAAGGGGATGAAGCTGATGCCTTTCCCCAAGGGATCTACACTTGCGGAAGAGGAAGGGGTGGCTTCATTTTATCCTTATCACTCCAGTCCCAGCCCCCATTCTGCATAGCAGTTTCTCTAGGAAAGATCTTTCCAGGGATCAGAAGAGGCTGCACAGAGAGAAGTGCAGGCAAACAAGGTGTCCCATATTGCCTATTACCCAGATTTCTCACATTTTGAATGTATAAATGTTATAAACTAATTAGATCTGAGAGTAAGTAAAGTTCCATACTTGCATTGTTAGCTTTGTGAAGGAGAGGAACAGAAGCTTCTGGGCTTCATTTTGCAGCTGCGTGTGGACGCACACACATGTAAAACAATTAAAATTTCACAGGGATGGCATGCATGCAATGCGTATCCCATCATATGTTTGATGCAGCTACCTAAGTGCTAAAATAACATCGATGATCATTTTTCAAAGGATCCCCAGAGCTAATTGGTTGTTTTTTTCTGAACGTATTTTTTAAAGTCATTACAGACTAAGTTTTTAAAAGAAAAACACTGTGGAGTAGTCAAGTAGGATCCAAAATTCTTTTATTGAAGGAGCACTCTGTGCTGTGAGAATCTAGAAGGGTTTGTACAATGAAGCCCTTTTGTTACTCGGAAATTGCATTTCCCCAACAATAAAAATAGAATGTATAAATGTGTTCTGGCCTGTGGTGATGTGTCAGGGGTATTCTATTGGATAACATCTGTGGCCTTATTAATGTAACACAACTCCTCTTCCTGATGCCTTGATTCATTTATGTACGTTTTAAAAAGGTTTATTTTAAAAAATAGCTGCAGAGACTGAGTTCTCTTTTGTACCACTCAACAGAGAGTAGTTATCTATCCAGTTAATTTTTTTAAAGTAATGCTTGCCAGTAAATCTAACTCCCCCTTCTTCTAAAATCCCTGCTATTTCACTGACCTTTTCCTTTGTCACTTAAAAAAATAGAAATGCTAGGTACGCTCTTTCTCTCAAGACCTGAAGTTCAACTCTATTGTTTTTTTTGTCCTTTTGAGTTTTATTTCCCAGCTTCCATAGCAAGTGAAATTGACTCAGTTCCACAACAAACCATTTCTCTATGTGAAAAGGAAAGTATATAACTGGATCAGAGAGGTTTGCACAAAGAAAACCAATGCAGTTGGTAAAATGACTTATATAAGGCTTACGCTTTTAGAATTCTGTGATAACTTTCAACTCACTTCACATTTGTAAAGTTTTATAACATGTAAGTAATCTCTGGAACCATTCAATTTCTACAACATAACTCCAGTTATAGATTTTTTAACTACCCACCTGAAGTTGAAAAATGTTGTTTACAAATTGAATTGAGTTTTAATGGGAGGGGGCGAATCCTGTGAGTCACAAATTCGGATAATGGAACATTTTTAAAGTCCAAAAATAGCAATTGACATAATGAGAAAGTGGCTTTATGTATTTAATTTTCAGTTTAAGGGGAATGGCTCTGCTTTTCCAGGAAGTGACCATGCATAGAAGATTGATGTCAAATTGCTACTGTTTGTACAAACAGAATAACTCTGGCAGTGAATTAAGCATAATATATTGATATTTAATGGGAATATATGCATGTGTTCTCATGACAATCTCCTAAAGTCATGGGCAGTTCTCATAGTACTTTCCATGGCTGCAAGCTATTGCTTTGGTGTATGCTCTACAGTCAGTCAATGAAATTTTTGTAGATGCTTCCACAATATTCTAAAATATTATAAAATAGCACAGGTCCTGCTAATGTGTCTGATCTGTAAGGTTTTTTTTTTTTTTTTGGCCACAGTGCTCATAGCTAATTTTGAAATAACACTTGATATTTTACTTGTCGCTTTCCTGGCATTCTGCATAAGCACTATCCTATAAAAAAACAGAAACATGTCATGCCCAGTGGAATCTGTTTCAGACAAATTCTTAGTGAACTGGGCTCCTCATCTAAATAACTGGTTTTCAGTCTTCATTGGAAAGGGGATATAGATCGATACAACATTTGGCTGGAGACATTTTGTGGCCTAGACCTTATGTACTCTTCAGAGGACAAAGGTGCCATTTCAGATTTTAGGGAGAGGGAAAGCATATTTGAAGGGGGAGAGACATGCCAAGGTTCAAAAGCTGGGTGCTGGATATATTCAAGATTAGGCTGCAAAAATTAGTGCATTTTAATAACATATGTTATGATGTTACTTTCTTATACTCTTAAAAACTATATCACTGTTAGCAATACAGGTCAGCATTCAGCCCCATTGCCTATCCACACTGCAGGACTTCACAGATTGGGAATGGGATTTGTGCCTTTGACATACATGCAAGGCACACCTACTACGCAAGCCAAGCACCTGTTTATTGCACTATTCACTCAGCCTATAAAAAGCAGTAACTTGGTCAGATAGGACTAATAATCATGCATGGACTGAAGCACGGAGGATGGAAAAACTACCAGACCTGGGGCCATGGCTCAGTGATAAAGCATCTTTGCTTGTAGAAAGTCCCAGGTTCAATCCCTGGTCTCTTGAGTTGTGCAGCTTCAGAAAGAGATCAGGCAGCAGGTGATGTGAAAGATTTCTGGAGACCCACTGCCAGTTAGAGGGGACAAAATACTGAACTTGATAGACCAATGGTCGGATTCAGTACAAGATATTTTCATGGGTGTTCCTTTGCCCACTTGTTGCTGTGCCCCCACTGAATATTGTCTTGGGTACCAACAGTTGGCTCAGATCAGACCACTAAAAAGGAAACAAGAGACTCTGGTTTTGCAGAGGAGTGAGCTCTCCACCCCCCCTATATCCTTGCCACACAAATCACCAGATGATTTCTTAGAAACATATACACATATCAGAGCCCCCTAATGTGGTTCCAGAAAATAGCTTGCAGTTATCTAGTAAGCACTTGTGCTGAGTATACTCTAATTTTAAAATGTTGCTGAATCCAAGTAGGCCTGTTCAGCATTGCCTTCCAAATTGCACAGATTTATCATCACATTTCACCAATTAAACTGTTGACCTGCTTGGTATCTTTAGCTACAGATGTCTGTTATCTATCTGTTTGTTTGTTTATAGCCCATCTTTCTTGCTGAGATTCCAGGTGGATTATAAAATATTAAAAATAAAATATTAAAAATGCAGACAGCATCAGATATCCAATAAACAATGCAACAGGACTTGGACTGCAGAATTAGAAAACAGTGCAAACAAAAACTGTATGTTATGATAATATTGTATAATTACCACATCTCCAGTCTCAGCAGCTGAAATGACGTGATGTGCAGAAATGCAGAGTTCTATATCTTTTGCTTAGAGGGAATTATTCAAAAAACAATAATCCTGTAATACTTTTTATTAGGCCAAGCCAAATGTCTCAAATTAGTGAGCAGTCAGTCAGTCATAGCTTTTATTGGCATACTAAATTAGTGAGCAATCTTTCAATTTTCCCCAGAACTCCTCCTTATATTGGATATTTGATACAAAAAAGTGTGTGTGTGGGGGGGGGGGATATGTTTCAGGACATGATGGAAGAGTCCACGGTCTATAGTTTGTTGTCTTAAAATGGCATACAGGTAGGGTTGCCAAGTCCGGATTGGAAAATACCTGGGGACTTTGGAGGTGGAGCCAGGAGAAAGTTGAGTTTGCAGAGGGGAGGGGCTTCAGCATTGTACAATGCCATAGAGTCCACCCTTCAAAGCAGCCATTTTCTCCAGGAGAGCTGATCTCTGTCAGCTGGAGATCAGTTGTAAAAGGGGGAGATCCCCAGGCCCCACCTGGAGGCTGGCAACCCTACATACAGGATGCCATGCACACTTAACTGAGTTCCACGGTGCTGGGCAGAGGTGGAATTCTAAAGAAGATGGTAGGAGATATGAGGCTACTGCTATCAATCTGCCATAATCTTTGCTACTGTAGCTCAGTAGAACCCTAGTTACATAAATCCCTCTCCTAAATTATCTTCCAGTTTGGGGGGCGGGGTTAAGTCAACAAATGACAGCATCCTTGTATCTTGGCAAGTAATTATGGAATTGGTTTAAAAAGAAAATTAGGCATTATAGTTTTCAAGGTAACAAACATTTCTCATAAACCCAATAACTTTACACCCACAGGTATAATTGAACCATAATTGTTATGAACATAGCAACATTTGCCGAAACAAAATCTTCTGTCCTTAAGAAAGGGCGTTCTGAACAAAGGCAAGTCCTAACAAATGTTGTCCAGTATCAAAAAGAACACAGCAAGTCTAAAACGTTAAAAGACGTGCAGGGCTGCTTCTTCCCCTATGTGCTCTTCAATGGCTTGTCCTCCTGCTTTAGTTCTCTGGCTGGGCCTACAGTAGGGTTACCAAACTCCAGGTGGGGCCTGGGGATCTCCTGCTTTTACAACTGATCTCCAGCTGACAGAGATCAGCTTCCCTGGAGAAAATGGCTGCTTTGGAGGGTGAACTCTATGGCATTCTACCATGTGGAGGTTCTCCCCTCCCCAAACTCCACCCTCTCCTGGCTCCACCCCCAAAGTCTCCAGGTATTTTCCCACCCAGACTTGGCAACCCTACCTGGAGAAAATGGCTGCTTTGGAAGATGGACTTGATGGTAACATACCGTGTTCAGGTCCCTCCCTTCCTCAAATCCTGCCCTCCCCAGATCACCCTAAAATGTCTAGGAATTTCCCAACCCAGAGTTGGCAAAGAAATTAGCAGTTGTCTCAGGTTTGGGACAAGCCAAACCTGTACAAAAGAGATGGGCTTCATTTGAACCAAAAGGGAACCAGACTGCTAGCAACTAATCCTGGAGGGGAAAGCCAAGAGGAGCTGGGGAGCCTCCAGTTTGGGTCAAATCAGTCCAAAGTGATGATTGTGCAGACACTCAGGATAATATTGATAGGAGAATAATAGAACTTGGGAGTTAGGGCACGATGGCAATTAAGGGGCCAAGGGAGGCAAGGGTTACTGGAGAGGGAAACTCATTATAGGTGTCTGTATACTAATGCTAGAGGTCTCTGAGCTAAGATGGGGGAGCTGGAGCGCCTAGTTCAGTGACAATTTAGATACAGTATATTATTTCAGAAATATGATGAAATGGGGAAAATCTATGGGATACAGCCATTCCTGGGTATAAGTTCTATGGGCAGGGCAGGGAGGGATAAATTGGTGGTGGTGTTGCATCAAAAAGGGCATAGAATTTAGTTAGAAAATATCAGGGGAATTAACTCCCCAAATGAAGTGATACGGGTGGAAATACTAGGCCCTAAGGGTTACTTAAAAGTGGGGGTGTACTATCGCCAATCTGATCAAACCCTTGAGATGGATCTTGAGATGGAAATGGAAATAAGGGAGGTGACTGAAGCAGATAATGTTATTATACTGGGAGACTTCAACTTCCCTCACATTGACTGGGTAAACATGTGTTCAAGTCATGCTGTAGAAATGAGATTCCTAGACATCATAAATGACTGTGCAGTGGAACAGTTGGTCACAGGGCCAACCAGAGGAGTAGTGATTTGATGTAGTGGTTAGGAGCTCGGACTCTAATCTGGGAGAACTGGGTTTGATTCCCCACTCTTCCATATGCAGCTGCTGGTGTGACCTTCAGTCAGTCACAAGTTCTCTCAAGGGCAGTTCTTGAGAGAGATCTCTTAGCCCCACCCTTAGGGTGTCTGTTGTGGGGAGGGGAGGGGATTGTAAACTGCTCTAATACTCTGTCTGGTAGTGAAGGGTGGGGTATAAATCCAATCTCTTCTTCTTCAAAGCCTGCTGAGGGAAAATCAGCATGGCTTCTGGAAAGGGAAGTCCTGCCTCACCAACCTTCTGGAGTTCTTTGAAAAAGTGAACAAGCATGTAGACAACGGTGATCTGGTAGACATTATATATCTGGACTTTCAAAAGGCTTTTGACAAGGTACCTTACCAAAGACTCCTGGGTAAACTTAGCAGTCAAGGGATGAGAGGACAGGTTCTCTTATGGATTAAAAACTGGTTAAATGACAGGAAGCAAAGAGGAGGAACCAATTGACAGTTCTCATAATGGAGAGAAGTAATCAGTGGGGTCCCACAAGGATCAGTATTGGGGATGGTGCTATTTAATTTATTCATCAGTGATCTGGAACTGGGGACGAGTAGTGTAGTGGCCAAGTATGCAGATGACACAAAAATATTCAAGATGGTAAAAAGCAAAGCTGACTGTGAAGAGCTCCAAGAGAACCTCCACAAACTGGGTGAGTGGGTGACAGTGTGGCAAATGATGTTCACTGCTGGTGAGTGTAAAGTGAGTCACACTGGGACAAAAAAATCCCAACTTCAGGTCTAGGCTAATGGGGTTTGAACTTGCTGAGGCTGAGAGGGGAAAAGATGTTGGGTTCATAATGGATAGCTCAATGAAAGTGTCAGCACAGTGTGCTGCAGTAGTGATAAAGGCAAACTCTGTGTTAGGAGTTATTAGGAAAGGGATTGAGAATAAAATGGCTGATATTGTAATGCCTCTGTATAGGTCTATGGTGTGGCCTCATTTGGAATACTGTGTACACTTCTGGTCCTCGTATCTCAAAAAGGACATCGCAGGGCTGGAAAAAGTACAAAGGAGGGCAACCAAGATGATAAGGGGGTTGGAGCACCTTCCCTATGAGGAAAGGCTAAAGAGTTTGGGAATTTTCAGTTTAGAAAATAGATGACTAAGGGGGGACATGATAAGAGGTTTATAAAATTATGCATGGAATGGAGAGAGTTGACAAAGATAACTTTTTCTCCTTCTCCCAAAATACTAGAACTCGAAGGCAACCAATAAAACTGTTGGACAGTAGGTTCAGGACTAGGATTGCCAGGTCTGAATGCTGTGCCAGTGGGGAGGGAACTTTCTAGGAGTGGGGTGGAGTGCCATGATGTGCTGACATCACAAAGAAGTGATGTCAGCATGTTGGGGCAAAGCACCATGACACTCTTGTACTGGGACAAAACTCTATGGTAAAATCAGCTTGAAATCATAAGAGTTTTGCTCAAAACCAAGAATGTTGCTATGCGACATCCCTGACATGCTGATGTCACTTCCAAGTGATGTCAGTGTGTCACGTTTATTTCTGGTGATGGGGCAGGATTTCTTCTCACCAGCCAGCTGGCCGGCGGGAGGGGGAGAAATGCCCCCCCAAATGAGGGATCCTGTGTTTAAAAAGTGGAGTTTACTGCCAGAGGATGTAGTGATGGCCACAGAAATAAACAGCTTTAAAAGGGGATTAGATAGATTCATTGAAATCTATCAATGGCTATTCACTATGGTAACTGAGGGGAACCTCCACATTCAGAGGCATTAAGCCTCTGAATCCCAGAGCCAGGAGGCAACATCAGGGGAAGGCCTCGGCCTCTATACCCTGCTGTTGGCTCTCCAGAGGAACTGGTTGGCCAGTGTGTGAGACAGGATGCTGGACTAGATGCACCACTGAGCTGATCCAGCAGGGCTCTTCTTATATTCTTATGTTCAGTCAAGCTCTAGGTCTTCTCTCTCTTGCTGCCTGTTAGCCAAATTGCCTTGATTTCTCAATAATATAGGGGAATTACAGCTTATTTATTTATTTATTTATACATTCGATTTATTGATCGCTGCTTCCCACACGCAGGCGGGCTCGCAGCTATTTACAGTTTGTTTGAAGACAAAGTTGTCAACCATAGGCTGTATCTATCCAGTCCTGCCTGTTAGTTCTCTGAATTTCATACCTGTTGCTGAGAACAAAACAGTCTTCAAGATATACAAAAGCCTATTGGGACAGAGAAGCAAAAGAAGCAACCGCTCTGTCTTTGTAAGGTACCTAATAACTGGAGGGCAACCATACCTTAGAAGCAAATATAGTTGAAGTGAAACTTGGTGTAGGTACATCTGTCTTCTTTAAACTTACTAAAATATTGTGGAAAATTTTATAGGGCCAGAAACACAAGGCTGAACAAATAAGTAAAGAAGCATTTTTTTTCTTTTTTACAATCTCCTTTATATATAATTGTGTTTTCGGGTGGCACTTTGCTGAACATTCCATGCATTCCCAAATCAGTTGGCTCCATGATGTGTCACTCAAGCTGTCCCTATCCACTGGCTGCGTTGCCTGAGTCTCGCCTCCAGTATTCTAAACAGTTTGCTGTTCCTCTCCCCCCCCCCTAGCCAGTCAGAACACAGAGGTCATTTGCATATGTGGCCTGACTGGCCTTTGCCTCTAACATTCTAAACAGTTTGCTGTTGCCATTGGGAGTCATTGAATGAGTCCTGAGGTAAAATACATATCCCAGTCTTCCCTTCAATGGTCACTGGAGTCAGCCCCATAGCTAGGGATATTTTGGGGAGGGGCCACCAGCTAATTAAATCAAAGTTAATTAGTGAAACTCCTTAGAAGCCAGCCTAAGGCAGCCCTGCCAGACTCCAGGGCAAGTGAGGGGAGTAATGCCCAGCAGCCACAGCTTCCTCTCTCCCTCAGAGCACTGCATATCTGCTCAAGTTGTGAAGCTAGGCAGGGAGAAGCAGGCAGTGGGCAGCAGCATCCAGGAGGGGGATTGGCAGGGAAGGGGGGAGAAAGAGATCTGATGGTGGGAGTGGGAAAAGGTAGCAGGACACTCTCCCCAGCCCCCTCAGTCGGGCTAGCCCAGCAAGCCCACCTGTCCACCCACCACACCACCGAGCAAGCCAGGCACCTCCTGCTGCTGGAACTGCCACCACCTCCACCACCGCTGTTCTGGATATCGCTGGCTGGGAGTGGAGCAAGGCCGGTGGGGAAGCAGCCAAGGTGCTCAGTTGTCTGGCAGCCAGGTTGGAGGCAGCACAGCACAGGCAACAAGTTGAGATACTTGGTGCTAGCCTGGGAGGGAGGGGCCCAGAAGAAATGCTAGGGGGCCAGGCCCTGTGGGCCCCATGTTAGCTATGGGCCTGACTGGAGTTGCCAGTCTCCCTGTGGGGCCTGGAGATCTCCCAGAAATCACTGTGTTCCCCAGCCACAGCACATCATTTCCCCTACAGAAAATTTCCCAGCTATTACAACTGATCTCCAGATGACCAAGATCAGTTCTCCTGGAGACACTGGCTGCTTTGGGCAGTGGACTCTATAGCACTATACCCTGCTGAAGTCCCTTCACACCCCAAACCTGGCCCTCCCAAGGCTCCACCCCTCAAATCTACAGGTATTTCCCAACCCAGAGTTGGCAACCGTGTAATTGGCTATGGAACCGCTTTCCAGACTCTTGGAACCCAGAAAATATGGCATAGGAGGAGGTGCTTTTCTACCATAGCTGCCCCTGCATAACCCCAAATCAACATAAGTTAGGGGTGGAGGGAACCATACCTGTTACCATGAGGCTGTCCTTCCATACTACCCACTTGGAGCAGCAAAAGAACTTGATACAGCCCTGCCTTATAGCTATGCAGAAGGAAATAAACACAGCATGGCTCCCTCTGTTCTCCCCTTCCCTCTGGGACACTCACCTGGAGCTTCCTTCTAGAGCCCATTGTATTTCTTCTCACAACAGGCCTTACTCCTAGTATGGGTATAAAACGATTCAACATTTAGAAGCATAAGTTATTAAAGTCCTATGAACAGAGTTTTGCGATAAAGATTTCAACCACTAAGGGTCACTATGGAACTATAATATTGTATAGTGTTCTCTGGAATGCTAGGTAGATAACATGTTCTGACATACCATTACCAGTAACTCTTAAAATACAGATTTGACAGGCCTTTTTACAAGTTATTAATGTACATTTAAAAATTCTCCATTACTGAATTTGCAAACAGCACTATTAAGGAAAGAGTTCATTAAGTATGATTCGGATATCCCCAGAAGCATGAATGACTGAGGAATAACAAGATTTTAAATTTGAGGCTTCAGGGAACTTTTTCTCCAACTTTTTGGAACAAGAGCAAAGAAACTGTAACTTTTTAAAAAAGGGACAGAGTGGCATGGTTGCAGTAGCTATTATTACAATAAAATAACATTAACACTGTAACAGCCTGCTATGACCCTTATTCCAAAAGGATGGAGAATTAGGAACTATCCTCTATCACTCTCATCTATAGGCTTGTTTGTAGCCTCTTCCCTGGAGCTGCAGCCAGGGGAAAGGGGACAGGGATCACTCAGGAAAGGGCTTCATTTAACCCTTTGGTTTTGCTCCCCCACCTTTGCAGTGGTGGGGAGAAAAACCAAAGGTTTAACCGTTCAAACCTAATCCGCCACTCAGCTGTTAGGTTTAAATGGCTGGCAGCCATTTAACCCTTCAGTTTTGCTTCCCACTGCTTCAAAAGCGGGGAGCAGAACCTAAGGGTTAAATGGCTGGTATCCAACAGCTGAACCGAACTGACCAAAAGTCTGGTAAATGTTCAGGGAAATGCACCTTCTCCGAACATCAGTTCCCAAGCTCCGAACTGGCCCAAGTTTGGCCCGAATTTTGGCTCATGAGCCAGTTCATGCCCATCCCTACTCAGCAGATCTGTTATAGATTTTTGAAACTTTGGTTCAGGTGAACAGATGTTACACATTTTTTAAAAAAATATATGAATCAAAAGGTTGTATAACTTGGCAGGGCTTTTCTGTGATAGTACTCACCAGTACCGAGTACCAGCACCTTTTTTCAGGGCTCTCCCAAGTCCTGACATTTGAGCACTAACTTGCCCCACTCAGACAGAGGAAGACCCTTAGTGGAGATCTGCAGAGAAAGGGGAGAATTGGTGGAAACTGGCACAACCCACAGAGCTTTCCAAGTTACAATGCTTTTGTTTTTAAGGCCCCAATACTCATGTATATTGGGGCCTTTAATAGAAGCAATGTAACTTGGAAAGCTCTGTGGGTTTGGGATATATGTCTAGAAGAACTGAACAGCTAGAATTGCCAGCTGGCCTGGAGAAAATGTCCCTTTTAAGAGAGGCCTAAGGGGTGAAAATGGGCAACTGAAGCTTTTCATACCATGGAGGTAAATGACATCAATTGATCTAAAGTCTCATTAAGTGTCTATTAATGGGACAGGACATTATTTCTTCAGGCAGTTGGCAATCCTATGAACAGCTTGTATGGAAGAACATAAGCCTACAAAATCAAAACCAACAGAATGAGACACCAGTGGGGGGAATGTAACCATCAATGGCTCCCTTGAGAAGCACTACAATTACTGGACACTGTAAAATCAGTAAAAATTGAGTAAGGTATAATTCCCTTGGGAATTCCAGAGTCTCAGTATTGAGCTGGCAATCATGAGTAGGCACTCTGCTATGCTGCCAAACTTTGATGGTGGGAGGAAATAGGAAGACACTCTTACCACCTTGATTAATCTTTTTCAAAAGGTAACTACGTCTGTATAATCTGAAGTCTCTATGTACTTTCTCATCAGGGAAAGATCCTGGAAGGCTGTAAGACAAACCAAGAGAACCTGCCACTTTCCAACAGGATGAATCTACAGGGAGGAACTATGTAGCCGGAATTCCCCCCCCCCCACACCCCCTTCCATTATAGGATCTGTGCCATCCTCCTCAAGACAAGTCAGGATATACCAGGATTTGCAGACTCAACCCGTATTACAGCTGACAGACACAGGGAAATCCATGAATCTTCACCATTACTCAGAAGTACTGGCTCACCCCTGAGTCATGAACAATTCAGTTGCTTGGAGATGCCAGAATGCAATTTTAACTGGGCTGCCTTACACCTGTAAAAAGGATGCCTGTCCAGTATTGTGGGAATAGGTCATAGAAATGTAGCCAAATCTTTCTTAGAGTAGTGTAGAGAGGACTATGACTGCAATGTTAATCCAGGAGGAAGGGACTGTGTTGTGAGAATCAAAGGTTTAGGAAATGCTGGCATACCGGACTCAGGCTTCTTTGGGTTCTCTCTCTGGTCAGTCACCACAGGTCCAACCCATGGCTGCCAACATCATCTTAGAGGACAATTTAATCATTAAAAAATGCTGCAAGCGCCCAATCAGGATGCAGAGGCAACAAACTTTTCAAGTGCAGAAGCTCCCGCCCATCAAGTCTTTGCAGCAAATTTTAAACAGCTAAATTTCCACGGGTTGGGCCTATGGGCACCATATAATGTAAAGTTTGGGCCCCCAAACTCAGTAGAGAAGGGAGGAAAAAGAGATTTCAGCAAACGTTAAAGTTCTTGAATATTATGTTTAAGTCACACAAAAGCAGTATTTTGTAACATATGTGGAAGCTGTTAATTTTACTTTGATTTTTCAAACCTGTATGTAATTACTAAATACATGTGAGTCTAATAGCCACCCTTTATTTCAAAATTTCCACTACTTTGGTGCTTTAGCAGCTATACAATTCTGCCATAAATTATAAACACCTGTGGTATACCACATATGTCAAAATTATGCTAGCAAATGGTTGCGGAGAGCCTTCAACTAATTTATAATAAGCCACTTCAAAACTTATTTAATGCACTGCAATGCCAAGGGGTTTTAAGAGCACTGTAAATGTATCTCAAGCCCTCTTTAAACCAAATCAATCTGCTCCCACTCAACATGAACCAATCCAATTAATTTCTGCCTTATAGAATGCCATATCTTTCAGCCACTGCCATAGAGTGCCCCTCTTAATACACTCCCCTCTAAGTACTATTTGTTGAGTAATGAAATATTTAGGTTCTTTCCTCACCGCTACTAAAAAAAAGTTCATACAAATCAAGGACTATTCTTAAAAAAAACTGATTTCCTGTTATTGAATTTTCAGCAGGAAATAATTCATTTGAACTGGATTGATTTTTGTAAAACCACTTTTCAATCCACTTCTACATAATTTATTTTTATTTGGCACTGCATGTCCAACCTGCTCACAAAACAGCATCTGAACTGTATCAAAGTCTAGTTTGGTCAAATTTACTCTTAATCACAATAGTCTTCTCAGGCAATTTAAAATGTTTTTTTTATTATATGAGAATTAAAGCCCTAATATCGTAGAGATATGCAAGAGCTGTTTCAAAATAGGAGTGCTAAAGTTCAAGCTTAATATTTGTTACTAGAAAAATGTCCAGAGTATATTTGGAAAGCAGATTTGAATGTTGTGAGGACCCTGGGGAGAGAGCTGTGTGCTTGCTCAGTTCACAGAAGTGCATTACACACTCCTTGGGTAATCTCTTTAGCTGAAGGCTAGGCCATCGACTATCACTGAAGGAGGAATGGATGTTACTTTCCCTGGAACTGTGTTCCCAATTATCATCTTTACATTTCCTCAGAAGCATTGCCACATCAAACAGTTTCGAAGTAAGGAATACATTGTGGGACTATAAGAAAATGATATATTGCACATGTCTGAACATTAACAGTGCTTTATCAGATCATACCTCTCTTGAAATGTATTGAATCAAAGTTTTTGGTTCCCCCCCATTTCTGGTGCATCTCTATGATTTCTTCATTTCCATGAATATTACTCAGTTATATAGCGAAGGAATATTTTTTTTGAAATCAGAAAAATATTTTCACAGCATGTGAACATAAGAACATAAAAGAAGACAATGTTGGCTCAGGCCAATGGCCCATCCAGTCCAACACTCTGTCACACAGTGGCCAAAAATACCAAGTGAAAGGTGGTCCATCCATGAGGCCAGGTCACTAGAAGCCCTCCCACTGTTGCCCCCCCCCAAGCACCAAGAATACAGTGCATCACTTCCCCAGACTGAGAGTTCCTATCTATACCTTGTGGCTAATAGCCACCGGTGGACCTCTGCTCCAAATGTTTATCCAATTCCCTCTTGAAGCCATCTATACTCGTAGTCACCACCACCTCCAGTGGCAGTGAATTCCATTTGTTAATCACTCTTTGGGTGAAGAAGTACTTCCTTTTATTTGTTCTAACCCAACTACTCAGCAATTTCATTGAGTGCCCATGAGATCTTGTATTGTGAGAAAGGGAGAAAAGTACTTCTTTCTCTACCTGCTCTATCCCATGCATAATCTTATAAACCTTGATCATTTCTCCATCATTTCTCCAAGCTAAAGAGCCCCAAGTGCTTCAACCTTTCTTCATAGATAAAGTGTTCTAACCCTTTTATCATTCTAGTTGCCCTTTTCTGTACTTTTTCCAATGCTATATCTTTTTTGAGATGTGGTGACCAGAACTGTACACAGTATTCCAAATGAGGTTGCACCATCAGTTTATACAGGGGCATTATGATACTGGCTGATTTGTTTTCAGTTCCCTTCCTAATAACCCCCAGCATAGCGTTGGTCTTTTTTTCTTTCTTTTTTTTTTGTAATCACACACTATCTTGACATTTTCAGAGAGTTATCTACTACAACTCCAAGATCTCTCTCTTGGTCAGTCTTTGCCAGTTCAGACCCCATCAACATGTATTTATAGTTAGGATTTTTGGCCCCAGTGTGCATCACTTTGCACTTGGCCACACTGAACCCCATTTGCCACACTGACACCCACTTGCCCATCCTCAACAGATCCCTTCGGAGTGTCTCACAAGCTTTCCTGGTTCTCACCACCCTGAACAACTTCATGTCATCTGCAAATTTAGCCACTTCACTGCTTACTCCCAACTCCAAATCATTAATAAACAAGCATCAGACTGAGTACATTAATTAAAAAGCATCAGACCGAGTACTGATCCCTGCAGTATCCCACGGCTTACCTCCCTTCACTGAGAAAATTGCCCATTTATACTCACTCTCTGTTTTCTTTTAATTTAGTTAGTTAGTTAGTTAAACTTTTACTGCACCCTTCCAACAAGGCCGGCTCAGGGCGGCTTACAACAGTGTAAATAATGTGGAATAGCAATTCCATATACAATAAAATTCATTAGTACAATTCCTCAAGAGATTTTGTTCATCAGTGTGCCTACTAATTTCCCCCTTAATAACAGTTTCCACCAACTTACCTGGTATCGACATCAGACTGACTGGCCTGTAATTTCCTGGATTTCCTCTGGAACCTTTTTGTGGAAGAACCTGTAGTAGTATTCTAGCTCAGAAGGCTTGGGGGGTGAACAAGGGTTGGTCTCCAAAGTGAAAGGGCTGGCTGCCTTAACCCTGGAGTCCAAGGACACAGAATAAGCCCACTGTCAGGACCAAGTGATTGTCCCAGTCTCACCATGGAGACCAGTAGGCTGAATGTGGTGGGGGACTAGGCACTTTTGATGAGTTTGGCTAGCCTTAGGGACCATTGTAGGAGGAGATGACATTCTCTTAAAATGGCACTGGCATTGGGCCAATGGAAAAGGGAACAGCCCTGTCCATGAAGGTGGGTCCAGCTCCTGGGGAGGATCTTAGAAGATGGCCAGGTGGAGTCTGGGGCTGGTCTAGGCAGAGGAGGAGCTGTGGAGGATGGAGGAGCTGTGGAGAACTGGGGAGGGTAAGCAGTGAAGTACCTATTCCCCTGACTGGGGCCAGCTATTGTGAGATGTGAATATTTGAATAAATGACCTTGTTAACACTATGACCATCTCCAGGTCAGTATGTAACAGCAGTGACTCACAGACAAGCAGCCACTCCCCAGCCTGTTGTCCCTGCTCATTGTGGGTGTCATTAGTAAGTATCTAATACTTCCTGCTCCAGGTGACCCAGTCACAGTGAATAAATACTTCTCTTATCCACATAGCCTTTCTTGTAACTGGCCTGCTGCAAGCTCTTCCTGTAGCCAGTTCTCCTTCTTCCCTCACTTTCCAAGTTTAAACTTGCTTAGGTAGCGGAAACTGTTCAGGAGGACTACCTTGATCTGAGTTTCTTAGAAGTGTCAGAAAACCCTGAATTTTTCTGAAAAGTCACTGAGAAAATTCAGAAATACTTGAAAATTATAATCCAGTCATGTTTAACATATATTGGTTTTACAGTTTCAAAACAAATGGTGCTTGCCTTCATAATGGTATATTGTTGCAACTAGTTTTTTTATCTTCATACAGCACTTTTGTGAGATGTTACAGCAAATTTTTCAGACCCAACGATTCCCTGAAATAATAGCCAAATTTCTGCAACATACAATTTCACTATGTATACTGTAATATCTGACATAAATTAGGGAGAAAGATGTAGCCAATATACAGTCACTTAACAGCCACTAAATATCATGCATTCTAATATAAAGAATCTCAGTTTCTTGCTGCAAGTCTCTATGCCTCTCCACCCCCAACTGTAATAGAATGAAAACTATTAGGGAGATTAAATTGATTTTTCTGCCTATGGCTGAATGCCTAAATGTCTGCTCCCTCCTTTTGGCAGTCATTTACGTTCCATTATCAGTTATGCAACTTAGAACCATTTTTAGACGAGATTACACTTTGTGGAATACCTGGTATTCTGCCTGTTTTGTTTCAGTGCTTACCTTGTAAGTTTCACAAGCAGATGTAGCTTTAAGGAAAAATTCATTTTTCCATGTCCAGATATACTATAGAAGTCTGATCTTCAGTGGTCTCTGGAAACATAAGGGCTGGTTATAAAATATGTCAGAGAAGAGAGTATGTTTGTGTGGACAGACAGAACCTACACACACACACACACACACACACACACACACAAAGAGTATGCACAAAGGATGGTATATGCTGGGATTCTCAATCATGCCCAAGAGTGTATCAGCCTAGATGTTGCATGCACATAAACTCTGTTCATAAACTATGCCAAATGCACATCGGGGTGAGGTCAGAAAATGTAATCCCATTCTTTCCCCACATGTAGTCATTGTCCCCCAGTGTGATTTATGTAATCGTGATGAATTGAGAATATCATCCATTCAAAAACACCCTGTCAAAATGTTACCTAAACCAGTCCCCTGTCAGGCCTGTTATATGAAGAGGGTCTCTTACATGTGAAGCACTAAAAGAACTGAGGTCTGTTTATACACAGTTTTAGCACAATAAAATTCCCAGGGAGGAAAAGAGGGAAGGGAGACAAATAACCAAAAAGTAACTTTATTTAGATAACCAAGATATAAAGAAGAAGAAGAAGAAGAAGAGATTGGATTTATATCCCACCCTTCACTCACTTGGAGTCTCAGAGTAGCTTACAAATTCCTTTCCCCTCCCCTCCCCACAACAGACACCCTGTGAGGTAGGTGGGGCTGAGAGAGCTCTTTCCCAAGCTGTCCTTGAGAGAACAGCTGGTACAGAGCTATGGCTTGCCCAAGGTCATCCAGCCAGGTGCAAGTGGAGGAGTGGGGAATCAAACCCAGTTCTCCCAGATTAGAGTCTGCACACTTAACCACTACACCAAACTGGCTTTAAGAGCAAAGAGTGTGAGAGGGAGATCTTTTGGTATTATATTTTAGGCTGATTTTATTAGGACTGCTACCCATTCTTCCAGTTCAGCCATAAATGAAAGTGAGTTTATGAGCATCAGTGATGAAGATGGGAATAAAATGGTAGCTCTTGCAGACTGTGAACAAATTGTTAGGTTTCATAACCGTCTCCTGTGCTTAATGACTGCTTCAAGATACCACAGAATTCCTTGTTGCTTGTGCTAGATTATGATGACAGACTGACATGCAATGGAATGTGGGAAACTGCATGGTATTCACACAGCCAAAGGAAGATGGATCTGCTGCCCTTGCTAAAAGCAACATTCTACAAAGTTCATGGTTTGCAGCCAAGTGTCCAAAAACAAAGTCCCCAAAGCCTGTCTTTAGCATCAGCACAAATTGCCTTAATGTTAATGGGAAATTGCTTGTGTCCGGGGAAAAAAGTCTGGGGGGGAAAACCCAACCTTGTTACTTGTCTAAAGATAATTCTGCAGGAATTGCTAAATCATGTCTGTGTCTTGGTGCTGTTTCAGTAGTTGATTCAACACTTTAAGTGCCTTGACCTACATCTCTCTTCAGCGCTCTCTATAAATGCACCATCTTTGTATTCTGCCTAGAGACATAACAATGCATTAGTGTGGTTAATCAACCTAAAGGAATACATCTTCTGACATAGTGCATAAACTGTCCACTTGTGCCTCTGGTTAAGCTGAACCCTGAATTGAGGAAAGCATTTGTTTTGCACTGATTCAGAAATGTTTAAAGTCCCAGGTGATAATGATCACCTGCTCAATCTTTTGCACAATGATACACTGTAGAAATTTATCTTGCGATTTCAGTTCAAAGATCTTGAAACAGATACATTGTTACAACTATGAAGGAGGCAGTCCTCCTACCCTCCCTTTGACTGCTACCTTTGACTGCTCACTAATGGGCCAGCAAGGCAACAGGTCACTTTGGCCATTTGGATCATGCGTTTGTATCCATTTTGAAATGGATTTGATTGTGGGGTATCTGTACTGAAAAAATTTTTTTAAAGAATTTTCTGAAGGGCGTGATGACCTCTCTTCTGAAGGGAGATCTGTGATGACCTCTCTTGATTTAGTTGACCCATGATTACATCTCTTGACTTAGTTTTAACGTTAAAAAAAGCAGCCTTGAATTCATGGTTTGGATCAGGGTGACTATGTGGAATGACAAGGCTCATCCTTTCACTATTTTTTCCAGTAGAAAGAGACCAATATTTGGTCTCTTCTGAAGAGACCAATATTTATTTATTTTTATGATACAATGCTCTCACAATGCAGCTCCTGTCCAAATTGTGACTCCTGGCTTTTAAATAAAAAAAAATGGGGTGATCTGATCCTGGGTCTCCTTTATTCTCTATAGTTGCACTACAAATTTGGGGGTTGGATTAAAAGACTGTCAAGAGGATTCTACCTGAGATACAGATTTGGAGGGGAACTGCAGCTGTTTCTCTTAGCCTGGTGCTGTCTACTGAAAATCTGTTTCTTCTCCTGAGTACCACCTACTCAATCATACATTATCAATATAATATTATACAATGATTTTTAGGTCTCCATTGATCTTTTCTCCAAAACAAAAATAACCCAGTAAAGCTACTCTGGAACCTCTCCCTGCCAGTTATGGAACTGGGAAGTACCTGTTTTTGTAGAGGATATAGCAGTGGCTGTTCCCAGCCAACCATCATTTACAGTCTTTCTTCCAGGCATTTCCTACAACAGTGCTGCCTTCCCAAATATAGTGAAACATAGAGCAGAACTCTCAATGTTCCTTCATGGCAGAGCCTTGGATCCCTGCCAAAGTTATTTAGACCTACTGGGCTATAAACTCCCACACTGGCATTGTGTATGTTCCAGGGGACAGCTTTAATGTAAACCCAGAGAAGCATCTTCTGTACTATGTTCATGTAATCCCACGTGATCCCTATGGAAGAATGGGCAGATTAGCAGGACATGCATCCCTGCTTGTGAACCATTTGTGTGTTATGGAATCATCTCCCATGACCAGATGTGAAGGAGGTCATGACTCCTGTATTCTTAATAGTCATATGGTAAACACAATTTCTACAAGGATTTTATTTTTAGTCTGACCCCTCAAACTTGACAAATTACTCCTGCCAGAATTTTCTCCTCTGTGCAACAGAGGTACATGAATCCTATCTTCCTTTGTACTGAATCCTCCTTTAACTCTTTCATCCAGAAGGCAGTTCTAGTAACCATTGTAACAAGCCAATGGAGAAAATAGAATCAGATTCAAATTTCTCTTTTTGCAGAGTTCTATAATGAAAGTCTGAACTCCATCTCCTGTTGGGATGTATATTAATTTTCAAACACAGAGCCAAGCATTTGACTATACCTAGGGAAGTAGACTATCAAGAATATAGGAGCCATGGCCTCCTTCACAGGGAAGGTTTAGCTGTGGGGCATATGACTAAAAAAGAGTGTGCCTCTGGGAATGACATTACCCAGTCTCATAGACCAACAGAAGATTGGAAGGAGGACATCAAAGTTGGAGCAGATGGAGCAGCAGCATCAAGTAAGCACTTAAGGACCAGAAAGAGGATGTTTTACATCATTCTCTCCCACCCTGTCTTCATCAGCTTCTGCTGTTCCTGTCAGCTGCAAATTTGTCTGCTGCATGGGAGAGCCACCCCCAAAGGATTAAAACATTCAGTGCTACCTAGCCCTGGTTGCTAGGCAGCATATTTCTGGGGGTGGACTGTTGTCCCCCATGGCCATCACTCAACTTTTGAAAAGCATGGACTGGAAAAACCACAGCAGCTGTAACTGCTGAGTCCTACTCATGTGCAGACATTGCTTTCTGTTAACTTCACAGCAGTTGGCAACACAGTGGATTATAGATGGCTTTCAGTTTTGCTGCAGTATCTGCAGCATTCAGGAGAGTGTTTAGCCCCAAACAAGGCTGGACTGATAAGAGTTTAAACATTTCCTCTGGACTGGTAGATAGTTTAGCTAATAAATAGTATATAGCTAAGCACAGAAGTATCTGGCTGGAAAGAACATTTTGTGTCCCCTTTCCCCAGTGCTTCCATCAGGGGCCATTGCCTGCCTTGTGCAAACCTTAAAATGTGCATTATGTTTCAACTTCCACTTATTATCAAGCTTGTAGGGTTGTTGTCAGGTAGAAATGAAGACTACAGGGTTTTTTTCTACTCCATGATTTTGGACTTTGGATTTCCCACAATAAGCAAAAGGATGGTCTAGGTGATCTATGCGGTCCCCCCCAGCTCTATGATATTGTATCAGCAGTTCAAGGAATCAGCATTCCAGGCAAGTCTGAGTTAAGCCACAGCTCTACTCGTTTTGTAAATAAAATACTATCTCCAAGAGCTGAGGATGTGATTGTCTCCTGAAGTTTTATATTATCCAAGCAGCAAAGAATGCTCACTAAGAAGGAGGATTCATGTCTCATTGGGGAATGAAAGGGAAATAAATTGATTTTGAATGTTTACTGGTGTGCGTGTGTGTGTGTGTGTGTCCTGGCTCTCAAGTGAAACCAAGTTTCTTTTATGTGACACTAGAACAACTCAGGTCAAGCTGACTGCTCAAAGACTATTCATAATATAGTACCTTAACATTAATTTTTACCATTTTTTATTTTCAACTTTTTAGATTCCTGTCTATAATTTTAGATGTTATTATATTTTATAATTTTACTGTTTTTTTACCTGTTATTTATTTGTCTCTTATTGTATTGTTTGCTGGTCTATGACCATAATAAATTGATTGATTAATACAATGACACACTCCAGGGTCCCTGTCTGAATGCCCCACTATAGACTGGGTCTGTTAATGCAGTGTCATCTGAAAATGTGCTGGGTAAAGTACTGTGCTGATTTTTGTAATACTGTACTTTTTTTCTTCCATAGCTGTTTTTGTTGTTGTTCAGTCTCACAGTTGAGTCCAACTCTTTGCAACCCCATGGACCACATCATGCCAGGCCCTCCTGTCTTCTGCCGTCCTCTGGAGTTTGCTCAACTCCATGCCAGTTGCATTGATAGCACTGTCTAACCATCTCATCCTTTGCCGTCCCCTTCTTCTTTGACCTTCAATCTTTCCCAGCATCAGGCTCTTCTCCAGTGAGTGCTCCCTTCTCATTTGGCAGCCAAAGTATTTGAATACTGGTCTCTAAAAATCAGAAGGGGTAAGAGAAGGTACAAGTGCAATCAATAAGAGCAAGTAAGAATGTGAAATAAACAAGAACACCAATGTCCTGATCCAGCTAGGGGAGCAAATCAGGAGCAGAGTCCCCCAAACTTTTGAAAGCAGGTGAGCACAGCATATATGGTTCCCATGGCTGTTCTCAGTCTTGCTTCCATCGTTGCATACACATCACCCTGATTATAAAAAAATCAACAGAAGTGCTGATCAAAACAAAAAAGGATATAGTTACTCCCTACTGTTCTCTCTCCCCTCCATCAGTATTATAATTGGCTATTTGGAATGCCACAAATTTTCAGTAAACCTGTTCAGCAGTCAAACTTACCCTGTTTGACACTCATGATCAGACTGCAAGCCGATCATCAAGGATATGTTGAGATAGCATCAAGCCACTTGGAACAGTTGCTGAACAAGTTTGTCACTGCCAGTTGGTCAAAAGCCAGCTTGCAATGGATTGGGGAATCATCTGGGAGTCTGGTTCTGATCACCACCCCATCCCCCAAAATAGCTACACTCTGAAGTTTCAAGGGGGGGGAGAAAAAGGCTGTTTATCTCCTTTTCTGTATGGACTTGGCCCATAGTTTTGGGGAGGAAGAAGAGATGCAATCTATTTCTTTCTCCCCACCTCAAAGTGAGAGCTTGGGTTGTGGAGGACAAGAGCAATCTCATCTTACTGTCTGCAGCTGACAGGAAAGTTTCCAGGATGGGAAATCAGACAAACCCAACTTAGAGCTGATCATCTGGGAGTCAGCTTCTGATGGCTGCGTGTAGCCTTTTCCTGTAACTAGACATGGAACAGGTTGCAACCAGTTGATCAGCCTATCAGTTATTTGGCTGCCTGATCATAACTGGAAAGTGAGCTGAACTTCCAGGTGTGGCAGGTATTCTGGCATCCCTATGTACAATTTTGCTTGTTCTGCATATGGGCAACCCTACTGCTGTGGGTATATGGACCTAGAGAAGAGCCACAGATTTTATCTCAGGACCATTTCTGTATCTGTTTGACATTGTTTATTACCATTTGTATAGCTCTGACTTTCAGCTATTTTATTTTTTTATTTTATTTTTGGGATTTATATCCCGCCCTCCCTGCATTGCAGCAGGCTCAGGGGGGCTACCAACAAGTTCGGTACAAATTTAAAATCATAAAACATTATACTTACACTGCACAGCAGTTACAACCATACCGTGCCCCCAGTAGAAGATGGCACCACTACATCATCTATGTCTGAGCAGCATCCCAGATGGTAACCAACCCGTTGGTGCAAGATGGTCCAGAGTGACAGGTTCCAATGGAAGGGTCAGGCTAAAAGTGTCGGGGCAGCCCCTACTTAAAAGCCTGGCAGAAGAGCTCCATCTTGCAGGCCCTGCGGAACTGCAAGAGGTCCTGCAGGGCCCTGATGTTATCCGGTAGCTCATTCCACCAGCACGGGGCCGCCACCGAAAAAGCCCTGGCCCTTGTAGCTGCCAGCCAGGCCTCTCTGAGCCCTGGGAGAACCAGGCGATTCTGGGACCCCGACTGCAGTGTTCTCTGGGGTACGTGTGGGGAGAGACAGTCCCTCAGGTAGATAGGCCCTGGCCATATAGGGCTTTATAGGTAAGCACCAGCACCTTGAACCTTATCCGGTATTCTATAGGAAGCCAGTGCAGTGCTTTTAAGGCGGGCTGGATGTGCTCCCGCATGGGGAGGTCCGTCAACAGCCTCGCCGCCACATTCTGCACCAGCTGCAGCTTCTGGATTTGGCACAAGGGCAGCCCCATGTAGAGAGCATTACAGTAGTCCAGTCTTGAGGTGACCAGAGCATGGATCACTGTAGCCAGGTCGTTGCATTCAAAGAAGGGAACCAACTGCTTGATCAACCATAGGTGGTAAAAGGCTGACCTTGCAGTGGCTGCTACCTGGGCCTCCATCGTTAACAAGGGGTCCAGGAGCACTCCCGAACTCCTAACCTCCGACACTGGCACTAATAGTGCCCCATCAAAGGTTGGAAGAGGGATCCCTACCCTTGGTCCACTCCGACTCAGGCATAGGACCTCCGTCTTCGTCGGATTCAATTTCAATCGGCTCTGCCTAAGCCACCCAGCCACGGTTTTCAACGCCAGGTCCAACAACAGATAGAGCTGGGTATCGTCAGCATATTGATGACAACCCAGTCTATGCCTCCAGGCAATCTGGGCAAGGGGGCGCATATAGATGTTAAACAACACTGGGGAAAGTACTGCTCCCTGTGGCACTCCACAAACCAGCGGGTGTCTTTGGGAGAGCTGTTCCCCAATTGCCACACCCAAATAAAAAAATTATTAATTTTTCAGGGCGCAGGTCATGCACAGTTCAAAAGCGATGAAGTACTTCGTAGTTTTTTGTAACAGTGAGTTTAAAAACAAAGAACAAGAACAGTTACACAGATAAATTCAATATGTGCTAGATGTGGGGTTATACGTGGGGTGGAATAGGAGAATGCAGCTAAAATAACTTTGAGGGAATACAGTATAAAGGGAGTATATTTCACACCAAAAATTATATCCAGGATTCTGCTTGTCACTGGCTTGCCACTACAGAACAAAATAGAAGTTAGAAGGAGAAAATTAAGTCATACTGAAAGAATAAACTGCTGTTATGTGCATAATTGTGAGGGATCACAAATGAGCCAGTGAACAGAATGATGAAATTTACCTAGTCCTCCCTTAGAAGGTATACTTAATAGTAGGTAGGAATGCAAAATCCTATTAGACCAGATTTCATGTCTGAGTCAGGGTCCGTTCTTCTTCAAACAGTTCAGCATATCAAATCCCAATCCACTGAATTTACAAATAAGAAGTCTGATAATGTCATTTTTTAAAAAAACTAATCCCCCCTGCTATGCCTGTGAGAACAGATATTGGGAGATTTTAAGAAGTGTCATGGTTGTGAACTTGCAATTTAGGAACTGTGACAAAGGAAACCCCATGGCTCTCCCTAAGTAAGCATGGAAATATTTTTCCTAATCTCCATGGGTATGTATTTTCACAGTCAAGTCCCTGCTGGGAAAATGTGCCCAAGAGTCACTGAGATTCTCTAACACAAAACAGGAAATCTGTAATGTGCGATAGCTGGACTATTGCTACAGAGTCCAGAGAATGTGAGGTTCCTTAATGTGCTATTAAGGCACAAAGTGCATCCAAGGATCCCATTCCCCCTATGCTATTTATGCTTGGTGGACACATCAGGAAAACAATGGGGCACTTGTCATGCTCCTAAACCACAGAAAAGTGCAAGTGCGATTATGGCATTTAAAAAATTCATCAGAGTCCATGGTATCTACAGGCACTGGTGATTTTTTAAAGGAGGATGAAGGGAGTAGAGAACCAAGCCTTCTCTAGCATGGGAGGTTTCAAGCCAAGTACAATAGGGGCAGTTGAATGAGTGCTCCCTACAAACACAAAGATGATATCTTCTGGGATCTTCTAAAACACTCCCAGCTTCAATGAGATGAAGAAATGCTAGGATGGCTGTTTGCTGGGAAACATATTGACAGGTACCATAGCACCCTTGGGTATCATGTTATTGATCACTGACTATCCAATTTAAGGGTCATGAAGCAGTATTTTGTCTCTAGAGGTGGAGCTTTGTATGGCTGTTGCCTAGTAGTATAAGGCACATACAAACTAGCGGGTTATGTTTTCTCCACTTGACACATGTATGATGAAGTGTTTGCTTTTGCCATGCAAATTGCAGCTTATGGTACATCAACTAAATCTGATTCATAGGTTTGGGCTCATTGCCTTCCTGCTAGTTGTCAGACAAGATTTTAATCAACCTGCACATCTAAGAAAACATCTAGGAATAACTTAACCACAATCACTGTATTCCTTATAGGCACCTTTTTCAAAAATGCAAATTCCTCAGCCTAATTCCTCAAGCCTTTGTTTAATGCATTAGTTAATTTTTTGCTTTTATTCATCCATTGGGGAAAACCCCATTATTATAGCATTAATAATTACAAGATATCAATGAACTCATTGGCAAGGAAAATGAAAAGGAGAACAAAGCAACTAACATAATGTGAGGCACACAGTGGTATGTTGTCAGCAACTCCAGCAGTAAACCCCACACATTTCAGATTTAATGAGTTTGAAAATAATGGATTTTATGACAAGGTGAATCGTGCATTTTTTTTTGCTTACCCCTGGACTCATTGGTAAATTACTGCCAAGTGTCAACACAAGCCAAGACGTGAGCTATATAGGGTTTATGTTGCAACTTCTATTCTGCTTCTTGCTGACAAATGGACCATCTGCTCAGTCTAACAAGGCCCGTCACAGTTTGATTCTTCTGTAATCATAAGCATTTTCACTGGGAGAAACAGGCTTGCTAGTACATGGCTGTCTCTCAAATCCCCCAGAGTAATGCTTTGAGAAGGTACTTGATGATTAAACCATAACAGCTACATCATGAGCCCATAATCAAGTGAAAAGCCATTACTTGTTAAGAGAAAGTACACAGATATACATATCTGTCATGCTTTGCTTTCAATCTATAGATTCAATTTTTCAATCTGCATTTACTCTATAGCTAGATCATAACAAGCAATCCAGTAGAGGTTCAGTTTAGAGAGATGCATTGCACCCTTCCCCAGCACTGAAGCTCACATGCACATATTCCTTAAGAGCACCTGTTTTTCTGGCCCTGTAGATGAGATGCAGCTAGCCAAGATGTGAGAGATCCATGACTGGATCTTTCCATGCCCTTAATCTGATTTTAAAACACCAGCCATTAGCCATGGTGCTGGGGCACAGGGCATTAGCCCCTCCTTACTATTTCCGGAATATAAATCCATCCCCTTGATTATATTAACCAAGGTAGAAGAAGACTATGAGCTGAATCCAGATAGCTTTTTCCTTCAATGTTACCCGGTTCTCTTCTCTACTGTAGCCCCTTTCATTCATGGCTTTTGTACATGCAGGTATAAGCATGATCCCCATAACATTCCTCTTAATGATCAAAGAAGACCCATTCTTCCTTTCTTACTAGCAGAAAAGTCAGTTCAAGCCAACCCATTGCCCATCTTTTCCTCCACCAGACTGTGTGTGTGTGCATATGTGTGTGCACGCATGTGTATGTGTGTGATTTCTTCTGAGAAATGAACTTGGGGGAAGGCTGAATCTCTTCTGCTCCAGCACCACACAATGGCTCCATTTTTGAAAAACAAATAATGTCAGAAGATCTAATCATGACTCTCTCATGTTTCCACTAGTTGCAAAGGGCCTACATGCTAAGAGACGATTGTTATTTATTTACGGGGGGAAATTCTGTCTTGCACCAGAATCAAGGCAGCATTATGAGCAGTAAGTAGGCCTGTGTAATAATTATACATTATTCAGTGTAATAATTATACATTATTCAGGGGGAAAAGCCCTGAAAGAAAGGAAATGGTTAATCTATGCAGGTAACATTGTTATCGTTATAATGAGGTATCAGAAGATATAAGAAGCTCTTAGGACATAATATGTTGCAGGAAACATGGAGCTCCTAGCAAAAATGGCAGTCTTGTGCCAACTTTTCCTCCTCCCGCAGTGTGTAATACAATTTATACATGTCCTAATAATATTATGCTCTGCATATCCTCACCACATCATGGAAACAGATAACATCAGGATTCAGGTTATTATGTACTATGCGTCAGGGCTTTTTTTTTTTGTAGAAAAAGCCTAGTAGGAACTCATTAGCATATTAGGCCACACCACTAACAGCACAGCTTATTAGCGTATAGTAGCATGCTAGACCACACCCCCATGTTACCAGAAGAGTGGTCATCCGGCCATGCCTACCTTTTGCATCTTATTCTGTTTACCTTGTTTGTTGTCAAAACCCAGGGCTTTTTTGGTAACAGAAATTAATTTGCATGTTAGGCCCCATACCCCTAATGCAGCCAGTCCTGATGAGTTTCTGCTGTTGGGTGTGGCCTATTATGCTAATGAGTTCCTCCTGGGTGTGGCCAACTCAGGAGCCAGCCGGAACGTCGTTCCTGTGCGTTCCTGCCCAAAAATAGCCCTGCTATGTGTTATGAAGAGGGACAGTGTAATGTAGCTGCCATTTTCAGTGTCAGTGCAATGTTTCTGGTGAGTATAGTTCTGCCCTCAGAACACAATGCTGTTGTTTTGTAATTTACTCTTCAAAACAGCCAAGAACAGGATGAAAATCTCCCTTCATGCACAGATGTTTTCTTACCCCCTCCCTACCCTTACTGAAATCCAAAATAGGGTTTTTGTGCATTGGAAGCCCACAATGCTCATTGTGCTGGCTTGCATTCATGACTCATCAAATGTCAAGCCACACATGGTGCAGCTACAGTGCACAAGGAACCTTGGGGTAGTCTAATATTGTTTCTTCAGAAAAAGGTAGGGACTGAAGAATACCCCTCCTGTCACTTACAACTCTCAGTTGCTTCCCCTGGAGAAATCTTTCCATCATTAACCTTTCCCTTATACCCTCCTAGATCAGTGGCTAGAATGCACATATGTGGGGCTGCCCCCTGAAAATGTTTCAGCAACTTCAGTTGCAGTAGAATATCATGGCTTGCCTTTGAACAATGGGTTGATGAGAGCAATATGCAATCAGTTTTTTTGCACTTGTACCAGCAGCTGATCAAAATCCAACACAAGATGCTGGCCTTTAAAACCCTACATAGAATGGAACCTTCATCTCTCAGGCCAGAACTAGAAATCACAAGAGAAGCTTGTTAACCTTTGAATAAATCCACATTTCATGGAAAGCTCAGAAAGAGCGCTCTAAGATTCTGGAGGAGACCTATGAAAGCCATTTCAGTTATACAAATAGGAAGCTCCTCTCCTCTCCTGTGCAGTTGTATTAAGCTAAAGGAAGATAATATGCTGATACTGCTGATTCTGTGAATTTAGACAGATCATGCGAGGGAGAGTAGTTCTCATGCCCCTTTCTTACACGTCCAGGGAAACACCAATCACCACTTTGGGGTCAGGAAGCAGTTTTCTCCAGTCCGGTTTGGCCAGAGATCCTGGAGGGGTTTTATTAGTCATCTTCTGGGCATGAAACATGGGTCACTGGGGGTGTGGGAGGGAGGTATTTGTGAATTCCCTGCATTGTGCAGGGGGTGAGACTAGATGACCCTGGAGGTCCCTTCCAACTCTGATTCTCTGATTCTATTACTTAGAAAACAAAGTGGCCAAGGAAAGAAGCTATTGCAGTAAACTGCACCAGGTTATTATTAGTGAAAGAGTAAATACACCAAAATGTGCTGAGGCTTTATGTTTTCAACTATCCAAGAGAGACATTAATGGAGCAGTGAAACATGCCCTATTGTGTTTTATTATTTTGTTTTGTTTTCCATTGCTGCACAGTCTGTAAAATGTGTATCTTAATGAGACTATAATACAGCTGTACATAGTATAAATAACTCTTTAACTCTGGTTTGCTGTTTTAACAGTGATCACCACTTCCTGCAAAGAATGGGGGAGAGAGGGAGAGAGCCTGCAGGAGAAACAGTATATTGAGAGAGGAAAGGTTGTTGCTGTCTTTCAAATAATCTTCTGCGGCTATCTTGAAAACATTTTTCTGCCACCTGAATTAACAGAAATGTTCCTTTCCCCGCTGATCACTCAGAGGGAGATGGCAGTGAAAAAATAGTTAAGATGGACCTTTTCCAGGAATGATTGAATTAGTTGATTCAGGTGAGTACCAAATGGAGAAGGGGAAGTCAACTTCAGGATGAAGAAAGTATTGTTCTGGGAACCCAGTCCAAATGGAAACATATGAGATTTTAAAAAAAAAGGACTATACAAAACTAACAGTGCAATCTGAGTCCATTTGCATCCACAATATTTGAAGAAAACACTTGACTTTAAAAAGATTCTTCTGGCAGCAATCTGAAATAGTACCAAAAAAAGGAGAAAGATCACAAATATGCATAACATTATTGTTTATTCTTGACTTTGACGAGAAGTAAAAAGGTGATGATTGGGCCATTGTCCAGTTAACACTTCTAAATTCAGGGCTTGAAATGTAAGGCTCAGAGACCTTATCCAGTGCCAAGTATTTTCTGTTGGAATGTCCAGCAGTGCAGGCCAGGCAACATGGCTTGGCAGGCAGTACATGGGCCTTGTGTTCCCTGCCTCTGAATAAATCTTCATGCATTTGGTATTGTATCATTTCTTGTATACATATTATCACAGCATACAGAATACACTGAAAGCTGGGAATCATCTAGAGCAGGGGGGTCAAACATGTGGCCCAGGGGCCGGATCAGACCCCTAGAGGGCTTCTATTAGGTCTGCACTGGAACTGGCCATCTCCTGCTTCCAGTTCTGTTGCTGTTGCTGCTGCATCATAGCTTGCTTCACCAGACTCTCTCAATTGCTCAGCCATTTCATGTTTTCCCCTGGGTCCTAGCCTCAGAACTCTGAGCATGAGATTTCTGTGGTGAATGTCAATAAATCAAAAATAGGTTTGCAGCTTGCAGACAGACACCTGAACAGCATACTCAAGACTGCAACAGCACAGACATTTTGATGCAATAATTCAGAGCAAGAGGTGTCAGTTATCAGATACTGTTAAATAAACAAAATATTGCAAGAGTGCTAATGTTTTAAGCATGTTTTTATTTTAAGTTTAAAAGAAAATCTTTGTGTTTGTGTCGTTTGTAAAGTTTATATGCATTACATTTTATGACACACATGGTCCAGCCCAACGAGGTCTCATTTGTGTCAGATCCGGCCCTCATAACAAATGAGTTCGACACCCCTGATCTAGAACTACCCAAATCTCCCTTTCATTTCAGTGAAGGGTCAGTTTTACACTACTTTATGTGGACTCATCAAGGATCTTTTCAGTCTTATGAATATCACATGGATGCCTATTTAAATTGCCATGGAGGTGTTATAACTGTGTTACCACGTGTCTGACTTTTGAAAAACTGCTCTTCACAAATGAAAATACCCCAAGCTGGTAGCTTGACCAGCCTTTTCTGTCAACTGAGGGGGCCCACACAGCCTCCTATGATTTTGGTTTGTTTTAAACTAGGTTTGTTTTAAACTATAAACCTTCCTCTCAGTGACCAGGTGTCCTAAAGGCAGCAAATGCATACGCTTTGGGTTTGCTGCCATGAGGTAAGTTTTGTGGTTAGCACATAGAATATGGAGATCACTGAGGCAGGAACTGTATATAAACAACAAAGATTAATTTATTTAGAGGTTGGTTTCACAGAGCAGATTAGCAGCACAGGACTCCAAGCACACAGAGGAGAAACCTGGCTGAGGCATCCTGGCTGGGATTGCTTCTCCTGCCCCCATCCTCTATTATTTCTAATGGAGGGGGAAAGAAGGCAAAGAAGAAGAAGAAGAGACTGGATTTATACCCCACCCTTCACTACCTGAAGAAGTCTCAGAGCGGCTTACAAACTTCTTTCCCTTCCCCTCCCTACAACAGACATCCTGTGAGGTAGGTGGGGCTGAGAGAACTCTTTCAAGAACTGCTCTTTCAAGAACAGCTCTGACAGAACTATAGCTTGCTCAAGGTCATCCAGTGGCTGCAAGTGGAGGAGTGGGGAGTCAAACCTGGTTCTCCCAGATTAGAGTCCATACACTTAATGATGATACCAAACTGGCTCTTTTAAAGGAATCATAGTCCCTTTAAAAGCCTTCTGCAAGCTGCAAGCCTGTGAGTGAACTCTAAAGGCATTTAAAGGGCTTGTGTTTGGTTGAGGAGAGTGACGGTTCCATTCTCCTGGCCTCCCCACCCTCTGCCCACCCGTGAGGCAATGGCACTACTGGAACTTTTAGCACCGTCTTTTAGATACTGTGTTTTAATGTTTTACATGGTTTTAACTATGTATGATATAATTTTTTTATGTTGTACACTGCCCTGAGCCCTGTCCTGGGAGGGGGAGGGAGATTTAAAATCTAATGCAAATAAATTCTACAGGCTGAGAGTTCACTCTGAAGGCCTTTAAATGGATGGAGAGCCCTTTAAATGCATTCTAACTGTGAGTATACCGCTATCTATATCTGGCTGAAAAAAAAAATCTGGAAAATACCAATAAGGTATTGTGTGGGGTGGTGTTCAGCTCGGATACACCAGATGCACACCCCTAGTTATGGCTCTTACTCATGAGCCACTACACTGGATCCTCTTACACACAGGATTCCACCCACACCAGCCTGCTCTTTCCCAAGAGTCAGACTAAATGGCACAAGGGTTGCTTATTACCAGAGACAGGCCTAACAATCAGGTACTCGGTTCTCTCCCAGAGGAAGAGCCAAATCACTCTACCACACAGAGCTACCTGTCTGCTCTTTTTCTGAGCCAGACCAGAGCTATCACCATTCTCTCTCTGAAGCAGAACTGAACTATCTCCTCTTTTTCTTCCCTCCAATGGTGATTAGATGCTGGAACAACACTCCTATAGGCTCAGCTGAATGGCTCTTTTTCTCTTCAGGGGCAGGATAGACTTCTGTCCATCACAGTAGTGACATAAGAACATAAGAATATCCCTGCTGGATCAGATCAGTGGTCCATCTATTTATACAGGGGTATTACAATATCAGACGTTTTATTCTCAATCCCTTTCCTAATAATAATGGGGCAAATTCAGACCCCATCAGCCTATACTTGAAGTTGGGGTTTTTTTGTCCCAATGTGCATCACTTTACACTTACCAGCACTGAACTTCATTTGCCACACTGTCGCCCATTCACCCAGTTTGTAGAAGTCCTCTTGGAGCTCTTCACAGTCAACCTTGGTTTTCACCATCCTGAATAATCTTGTGTTGTCTACAAACTTGGCCATTACACTACTCACCCCTAGTTCCAGATCACTGATGAATAAATTAAATAGTATTGGCCCCTTGTTGGACCCCACTGCTTACTTCCCTCCATTGGGAGAACTGTCCATTGATTCCCATCCTTTGCTTTCTGTCATTTAACCACTTTTTTTTATCCATAAGAGAACTCATCCTCTTATCCCATGACTGCTAAGTTTACCTAGGAGTCATTGGTGAGGTACCTTGTCAGAAACCTTTTAAAAGTCCAGGTATACAATGTCTACCAGGTCACCATTGTCTACATGCTTGTTCACTTTCTCAAAGAACTCCAAAAGGTTGGTGAGGCAGGACTTCCCTTTGCAGAAGTGATGCTGATTTTCTCTCAGCAGGCTTTATCCCCCTATGTGCCTTATAATGCTATCTTTGATAATAGTTTCTACTAATTTGCCTGGGATAGACATTAGGCTGACTGGCCTGTAATTTTCTGGTTCCCTCTGGATCCCTTTAAAAAGACTGGTATAACATTTGCTGCTCTCCAGTCTTCTGTTACAGCGGATGAATTTAGTGATAAGTTACATATATGGTTTAGTAGATCAACTATGTCATATTTGAGTTCCTTAAGAACTCTTGGTTGCATGTCACCAGGACCTGGAGACTTACTGATTTTTAATTTCCTCAGTAGGTCTAGATTGAAATTCTTCTCTGGTCACCTCAATTTGGCTCAAGTTCTTCAGACTCCCTTCCTGAAAATGGGGGCTGTGGCATGGGTATGTGCCCCACACTTTCCACAGTGAACATGGGGAAAAAAATCATAGAGCTTCTCTGCCATCTTCCCATCTTCCTTTAGCAATCTCTTTATTCCTTTGTTATCCAAAGGCCCCACTGCTTCTCTGGCTGGTTTCCTGCTCCACATATATATATATATATTTAAATGTTTATGGTTTGTCTTGATGCTTTTAAATGGTTGAAATTGTTCTGGCAATGCCTGACCTATGGTTTCCACATCTTACATTGTAGCTGGTGTCTCCTGTACATCAGTTCTCTTTCTGATGTGGTTGTTTATAGGTTTTTTTCTTCAATATTCCTAACCCCCCCCCCAAAAAAAAATTGTTCTGTTTTTTCACACATGCACACCCAAATTCCTCCTGTCAGTCATCATGATATGTTCCCAGTTTCCCAGTGTATTTAAAACCTGTTTGCTTTGCTAAGTTCCTGCTGGAACTTTGCCAGTAGAAGGCCTGAAGTTTCAGCGGTTATCTAGCAGAGTTGCTCTATTACATATTCCACCAGAACTACTTTCACAATGACTGACAATCCAACAGCAGGGGGCAGTATCAGCATTACACAATCTTGAAAACTTTTTTGCATGGGGTATCAAAATGACAGACTCCAACAGAAATTCTGGTAGGTAAATGATAATACACCATGTGGACTCAATGCCCCTGCACTTACTGTCCAAGGAAGGGTTGTTCCTTACTGTCTAAGGAAGGGTACTGTTGCAACCAGACTTCTCCCAATCAACTGTCACAAGTGAAACCCAGCAGACTTTTAACTACCCTTGGGAATTTTTTTTACAGGATGGACAGAACAAAAGTACTGAATGTAATATTCTCTTTCTCAAAGTATACTTGTGGTTCACAGCACACATGCATTTTTAATAAGGCTGTCATTATATAGACCAAGTCCTTCCCTATCTTATCTTTAACCAACAACAATTATACTGGAACTGATTTTACCATCAGTTCCTTGAGAATTCTATAGCTTGGTTAGCCATATCAATATAGACCTCTTAGGTGATATAGCTTATCTCCTAATGGAACATGACATTCTTTGTGGGACCCTTAAAGTGGTGCCATCTTCTGACCACTCTTAGTGATCTGAATTCTGGGTTCTAGAGGGCATTAGGCTCAAGTTATCCACTTTTTGTTCTGAGCTGCTATTTGGGTATTTATTATTCCCAGTGTTACTAACACCTATACACTAAGCATACTGTAGTTTATCACTTCATAGCACATTGGTTACATCAAAGTCTCTTAACTGAAGGAAAAAGATAATCATGGTGGGACATAAATTGGCACATTCTTATCATCTTTTCCATCTTTCCCATGGCATCTGGCCATTCCAGCAGCCTGTCCTTGACCTGCACTTCCCCAAGTGCTTCACCTGCTTCGGGACTCTGAGGGATTTGTGGATATCTCAACTACAATAACACAAATCTCACATGGGAAATTATTTATACAAGCAGCCTGACCACGTGAAAATGAGCAGATCCGCATAACAGAGAGAACATGGAAAGTGATTATTTGCCTTAAAAGCAGCTAGGCGGTTAATCAAGTCAACAGATGTGACTCAAAGTATGTGTATGAAATCCTAGGAGTAAACACCAGGTGCTTTTTGTTTTTGTGTTCAAGGGAACTAGCAGTGTAGGAGGGATCCAATCTGTTTATGGAGAAATCATTTGTATATATTACATATATAAAAGAATGGCCTGGAAGACGGACTTTAACCAAATACTCCCAAGATTAGACTATCAATGGCACTATAGCAGAAAAAAAAAGGAAAGGGTTCCAACCCTTTTTTTTGGGGGGGGGATCCCAAATCCATTTATTTATTTGTTTATAATTTCAATTTATGAATCGCTCTGTCCCTGAGTACTCAGGGCTCTGAGTGATGAACAACAGCAATAAAATACTTCAAGATAAAAACAGTTCTAGCAATTAAACAGTTAAAATAAGAAACAGTTCATTGATGGTGTTCTTGTATGCTAGACTGTGTTGCCGCTTCCTAAAAGAGGTAGGGGAAACATAGGTGGAAGAGGGGAGGAAAGGGAGGGAAAGGAAGAGGGAGTGCCAGCCAAAAGAAGAGGAGGAACTATATCATAGAACAAACAGAACAATTACCATTCATCAAAACCCTTTCCAAGTTGCTCCCATAAAGAAAATGATAGTCTCTGGAATATTTGTACCCCTGTAAGTTCATGATCCTGGAGCTGGATAGACATCGTGTCATGGGAATGATCTGTTGCACTCCAACAGTGGATCCTTCCCTATGGAATAACCTCCCCAATGAGATTAGTAGGACCTTAGCATGCTTTAAGAAATACTGCAAGGCTGTATTATTTAGAATGGGTTTTGAAGGCGGAATAAATGTCTACGGCTTGTCTTCTGAGGTTCAGAAAAAAGGTTGTTTGGTTATTCTGTTGTTTGTTTTCAGCTGATATTTGTACTGGGCCCGTTTTCGTACTAAATGTCACCAACTTTGATCTTCATTATTTGCAAAGAAAGGCAGAATATAAACATTTTGATAAATAACTACGGTGATTTTCAAGTAAACTTACATGATAGACATGCAAGGAAGTATGCATGGCCTTGAACACAAGCATGCAGAGAGCTTTTTCGCCATCTTGCATAGCTTTTAGAACGCCGGGGCACCCAGTGGACTTGAGGGGCAGTAGTTTCAGGAAAGACCAAAGGAAGCCATTCTTAAAGTGTCCTAAACAGGTGAAATTCAGTCCCAGTGGATGTAGGGATGGCCACTAGCACAAATAGATTTGAAAGAGGATTAGACAGATTCAGGAATTGTATGTTTACCAATGGCTACTAGGCAACTAGAGGCAGTAAATCTCTGGACACTATTGCTAAAAGGCACCATTGAGGAAGCCCTTGCTCTCTATGCCCTGTTTGCTGGTCATGTGAAACAGGATGCTTGCCTAGATATGTGATCACAGAATGTCCTCACACAATGCAGTAAGAACAATTAAAAAAGTATACCAATAAAATGGCAATGCAAACTACTCCCATTATACAAGCTAAAACTGGTGGCACAAGCCCCCTTTAAGGACAGAGAGCACACCCATTGTGCACCTGTCTAGTTAATTTGTTTTCTAGGAATGCGGCGAACAATGGGGTGTGGGCAAGCAGGGAATCTCAGCTTCAGGAGAAGGTAGGAGAACTGGCTTCCCAGAATACAGAAGTTCAGGTTTTGTGTGATACTCATTTTTTAAAAATACAACAGGCTGTGAAAAAGTTTCAGGCATCTTCCAACCCCTGCCTAGCTGGCTTCTCTATAAATGATTAACCAGTGGAAGTTTCTTTTCTCTCTTGTATAAAATCCTTTCCAATCCAGGGGTGAGACTGAATAGAACTTGGCTCAGGGCATTTTGAGTTGAGGCCATATAGTATGAGCCACCTGTGTGAGTAGATTGTGCATGCCATATAAAGACAACAAATGTTTTTCTGAAACTTGGTTTTGAATGGTAGCTGATAGAGATCGTACACTATATGGTTTAGAGGTTGGAAGCCCCTATGGGGCATATTCAACTTGAGGTACATACAATGAAACAGGGTTATCTGGCATGTGGCAGCAAAGGAGAAGAAGAGGGCTTGGGAAGGGGTTCCCAATTTTTTAAATCAAAGTTTGAGGACAGCTGCAATGCACCTACTAATCTTAAATCCTGTAAGCAGTTTCCAAGTACAGACAGCCCGCCCAAATCACATCAGCAATTTACAAATCCTCGGGACAATCAAGAATGCCAAACAGTATGTTAGGGTATATAGTATGGTAATAGAAGTACAAAGAAGGGAAGGCAGCATGGTAGACACTCATCTTGTTAGATCTCGGAAGCTAAGCAAGGTCATTCTTTGGAAGGGAGACCACCAAGGACGACTCTGCAGAGGAACGCAATGGCAAACCACCTCTGCTTCTCACTTGCCTTGAAAGCCCCTTGCTGGGGGAACCATAAGTCCACTGCGACTTGATGGTACTTTACACACACAATAGAAATACAAGGGGATTTTCCTGCTAGCCAAACTTGAGCCATTGTCCAACTTTAAATATTTTATGCTGCTTATACTAGGCTGGAAGTCTGGCAACTTTAAAGCACAACCATGAACTGTGGTATAAATGATGATTCTGTAAGTACAGGAGAAAGTGGGGAGCTCCTGCAAATATCAGTATTAATAAAACAAGAGTAACACAGTACGTTTTGCAGTTGCCAGCATAAGACCAAATCCATAATTTATGTCTAGCCCCATTTTATAGTTTAACATAGGAGGGAACAGAAGTCAGGATTCTTTTTTTAGAAATAAAACTGACTAAAATCTTTTTGTTCCAAGTTAACATTCATAACATTACGAAAGACTTTACAAGTCCTTGTGGGCAAGTCTTATATACAGTGAATTGCTTGGGTATATTTGATTTGTAAATAAATATTAATGTTTTGGGTTGCCAAGCTCCTGGTGATGGCTGGAGATCTCCTGCTATTACAATTGATCTCCAGGTGGCAGAGATCAGTTCACCTGGAGGAAATGGCCACTTTGGAAGGTGGACTCTATGACATTATGCACCACTGAAGTCCCTCCCCTACCCAAACCCTGCTCCCCTCAGACTTCACCCCCTAAATCTCCAGGTATTTCCCAAGCCAAAGTTGTCAATACAGAGTGTTTTGCCAGCTAGTATTAGAGCAGAAGGCTTTGTGCCTGATGAAGAAAAGGCTAATGGACTGGCTTGCTTCCTATGTAAATGATGAGTTCTAAATAAGAGGGAGATAACTTCTGAGGAAGATCTACTAAGAATGACTTCTGAGGAAGATCAACTATAAAACGGGCTTGCATCTAGATGCTTATCATTTACTACAACATTGCAGAAGCTCTACAGTACAATATCACAAGGGTGGGGCTTTCTAAATTTGTGACACATGGTCACATTATTAGTTGTGATATTTTTCTGTCATCTATGTAATATGTAAGGACCATATGTATTTTTATTAACCATGAAACATAGTAGCCATCAATCAGTGATTGATTGCTTTCGGGGGTTTTACACTGTGATCACAATTTGTTTTTGGGCACTAGTATATTGCATTGGTTCTGCTGGGCTTCCAACCTGCCCCCCCCCAGTTTGGATTGTGATTCCATGCTTGATTTCATGCCTGCTGAGCTGGCATTGCCACAGTGGCACTGGCTTCTGCTGGGCACTCTGGAGTTGCATTGGTACTGCTGGGCACTGTGGTACATTGTATTGGTTCTCCTGGGCTTGCAAAAATCCTCTCCCTTCAGTTTCTACTGCAGAGATTCTCTGGTTTGACCTTAGCCCTGTTGGATTTGCACTGCCACAGTGGCACTGGTTCTGTTGGGCACATTGCATTGGCTCAGCTGGATTTGCAAAAATGCCCCCCCCCCCTTTAGTTTCTACTGCAGAGATTCTCTGCGACTTTGATTCTGTTTTGTTGGGCTTCTATTGCCCTTGCTTTTTTTTTTTTTTTTGCTGTTTTTTCCCTCCATTGGAAACAATGGAGGATGGGGGCACCTTATGGAGGGGGCCATAACTCGGACCTTGTAAATCCAATTCTTACCAAACGTGGAGGGCAGATAGAGTCAGCTAGAGATCCCCTGCAAGTTTGGTGTCTTTAGCATGCGGGGGGGGGGCGTTCTACCATGTCAAGAACCTCTCTTACTGAACCAGTTTATTCAGCTCTTAAAAGTTCATGATGGTTCATGGCTCACAAACCAGGCACACCGCAAACCGAAATGAGCCACATTTTCCTGGTTCGTGCCCATCCCTATCTTGTACAATAGTAAATTCTAAAGGATAAAACTCAATGTTCTTTGGGTTGCAAATTTTAAGTCTACCCTTGACCGCAGGTTTTAGATTGCTCTTGCTGTACACAATAAGCATCTTCATGCTTCAATGTGTGTCTGTTCATTAAGTGGTAGCAAATCATAGATAAGTGGCAGCAAATCAAAGACCCAACAACCTAGTTGAAAATGAACCAACTGTTGGTTTAGTAACATGGTATGTCAAACAGTACAATAGGGTAAGTTTCAGAATCTCCAGTTGTCATCGTTTAGAAGAACCCCAGCTAGGCTTAGTACTTCCTCATAAACTTCAGAGTCATCACTGTCTTCCTGCACTCTTCTCACTGCCAGTCTCTGAGGTTTCCTCTTGCTCCTGCATTGACTTTGGCAATGGTTCAGTTTGCTACATCTTTTGCATTGCTTTCCATACACTGGGTATTTCTCATTCCTCTTTTCATATTGTTTCTCACAATGTGAGCATTGTATTTTGGGTGCCCCTTTGCTAGGCTGCCTTTCTTGCATGTACTTGCATCTCTGGTGGGCCTGTTAACATTCTGATTCTCTCTTTAGAAACTTCTGCTGTCCTGGCAATCTCCATGCAACAAGTCAGTGTTAAACCTGCTTTTTTGCAAAAGTCATTTATGGAGCATCTGATTTCTTGTTCCACACACAAATCTGTCTGTCATAAGACAATCTGTGATCACCCAAAAATTATAGGTTGCTGCTGGAGTTCTTAATGCAGTTACATAAGCATCTAGCCCTTCTTCAGCACCCTGCTGCCTCAAAAGAAATTATAGTGTTTTGCAGTTTCATTCTGTTTGGGTATACAGTATTTGCCTAGCGACTTAAGTAACTCCTCCAAGGAACAGCTAGTGTCAAGGACAAGAGACATGCATGGCTTTCTTTCTTCCTCTCCATGAGGTAGTGTAACAGCTTTACCTTCTGCTTTTCTTCCTCTTTCTCCAAGGCAAAATCCATATACATTCCTTCCCAGTGCTTCCATGCCTGGGCACGACTAATCGCAGTAAAGTTCAATGGGTGCTGGGTGCTTCAGGCCTTGTCCCATGTTGCAAAAGTCCTTGCTGCTTTAGTTGTACCTGCTGCAGAGTTCTGCTGCTAAACTGCTGGCACCATGGTTCAAATGAGTAATAACAGAGAGTTAGGAAGGAGTAATATGGAAAAGTCGACATTAATAAATCTGCTTGAAACTCCAGAACTCTCAGCCTTTCCTGAACACACTCTGTGTGTGCGCATGTTTGTGTGCATGCACGTACTACTCTGTTGAGTCTAGGGTTGCCAACTCCAAGTTGGGAAATTCCTGGTGATTTGGGAGTGGAGCCTGGGGAGAGTGGGGTTTGTGGTAGGGTTGCCAGGTCCAGGTTGGGAAATACCTGGAGAATTTGGGGGGTGAAGTCTGAGGAGGGTGAGGTTGCAGAGGGGAGGGACTTCAATGGGATACAATGCCATACAGTCCACCTTCCAAAGTGGCCATTTTCTCCAGGAGAACTGATCTCTGCTGCCTGGAGGCCAATTGTAATAGCAGGAGATTTCCAGCCGTGACCTGGAGGTTGGCAATCCTAGGTGATGGTCACACTCGCAAGAATAAAGCAGGGGGCAAAGCGAGGCTATTCCCTCCAGTGTAAGTTGCCCCACAGTTGCACAATCACATGGGCTTTTGTAGATGTGGGCACAGCTCACCACTGTGTAATCAGACGCAACCATGGGTGAATTGGGGTTTTTTTTGCCGTTTGTTTCCAATGTGCTTACATGATGAATCAATGAATCACACCTCTGCACTGAGGTCTGCGAGGGGGGGAACAACAGCGTGGAGTCAGGATATCCTGATCAGACTATCCTGATGCTATGGGAGTGCGCTGGGGCAATCAGATGCAGGAAAGTCCGTCTGTGGCCCGTAGCCCGTAGCAACCCATTTGCTACTGGACTTTCCAAAGTGTTTTTTAACTCCGCTTCTGTGCTGGAGCAAGACAGGTTGCTGATGACTGCAGGGCACTTCCCATATGTTGTCATCTGATCGCGCTTCTTTAATTCACCCACAATTCGCTCCTTTGTTGGGGTGAATTGTGCATGTGGTTGCAACCCTAGTTTGTGGAGGGAAGGGGGTATAATGACATGTAGCCCAGGTTCCAAAGCAGCCATTTTCTCCAGGGGAACCAGAGGTCGGTTAAAATTCCAGCATATCTCTATTCCCCAATTAGAGGTTGGTAACAATAGTGGAGTCACTTCCTGCAACAGTTCCCTCACTCTCTATCTTCCTCTGTGTCCCTGAGTTTACCTCTTCCCCTGTCTACTTTCCTAATTCACTCAGTTCCACATATACTGATGTAGGGATGGGAGGACAAGATATGTAAAGCAACCATATCACATGAGCTGCTGTGTTTGTGTAATACGTTGCTAGGAGTAGAGATGGAGCATCAGCAGCTGAAGTTTATAAGGTCTAATGTGGCCTTAGGATACACACAGGCTTGAAAATAGTGGATTTGTGCATCAGGTTTCTGGGGGAAAATGTTGCTGACCATGCCTTGAGGCCCTGTCCCTTACTGTGATCCTGGCCCCTAAACATGACCCTTCCAGCTCTGGTTCCCCATATAATCCCCCTGGGATAGCTTTCCTAGTGGATTTATTGTATGGCTACTGCCATCTTTTTTGCAGCTATGCTTTAATCAAGAAACTGGTGCTGACACTGCAGGAAGCAGAAGACAGAAAGAGGCATGGAAATTAGACAAGATGAGATGCAAATGAAGAGAGGTGAAGCTGACCTAGAATTTTAAAGCTCCTCTTTGGGGCCCTAGTTTTGGCTCCTGTCCTGACTACTCACTATTAAACAGCTTCCTTGAACTATGCTTGAGGTTAGGAATTACATGGAAGATGGAAATTCTGGTCAGTAGGTACTGTTACTGATTTTTTAAAAAGTGTGTTCCTATAAATACACACACATACATATCTAAATTGGTTTCAGTATTTTGGCTTTAATTAGTAGTTTGAACAGATCTATTTCATTAATTAATATGTACCCTGCTCCCTCTATGTATAGAGACTCAGGGCGGCTTACAACATTTAAAAATACAATTAATACAAATACAATAAAATACAAATAAAAGCAATAAACAGAACAATAAAACCAAATAAAACATTTTTATAACAAATTGCTTGGAGAATTAAAACAACTGGCCAGCTTTCCACTTCATAATGTTAGCCAACGGCTGCACAATTCCAAGGTGAAAGAAAATGTAACCGTCTATGGAGCATTCATCTGCTAACTGAAGTACTTTTCTTTTTATAATGCTCAGAGCTATAGAACTCAAGCTGTATTTTTAAAAATAAAATGCAATTTGTTATTTCCAAAACACTTCATCTTAGAAGTGTCAGATGAAACGCACATGACAACTGATCTGGATAACTAATAAAAAGGCCCAAAGGATAAAATATTGATGAAGCACCACCAAAAGTAAACTTAACTGAGGGAGAAGGCTAATGTGTTCAGCAAAGAAGCTTGGAATAGTGGCAAGGAGGGACTCTTTAGGCTCCTGTTTCACTTTCTGTGAGCAGAATCTCACTAACAGAAATCCAGCAAAACCATACCCACTCCCAAAAGGAAATCAGTTTAATGGTCATTCCCACACAGAAGAAAATGTAGTTCTGTGAGGGGATCTTTAATACAAATTCTTAACACCATAAAGAACTTGCAGTTCCCAGAATTCTTTGGGAGAAGCCAAATCATGATAAAATGGTATAGGTATATAGTGTAGACAAGCCCAATTTATGGCATATTAGAATGGCTTCTAGCACACAATACATTAAGGTTGCTAAAATTTCCTTTATTTCTTCCAGACTGTATGCCTTTTGGTACCTAACACAGCTCCAATGCTTACCCCCATTAACTTAATAGGTATGATGTCCCTTTTTTCCTTCGCTAGTCTCATTTGTACCTTGCTGATCAATCACTTGAACACGCTTATAACCTCCACTTATTACTGAGTGATTGCCTTTAAATATTAAGTTGAGACAGATATGTGATTGAAACATAATTCACTAGGAATAGGCGTGCTGACAGGCTAGGTTGATATCTTTGAAATAAAGGCCTGAAGGTCAAAGGAATATTATGTATGATTAGGATCAGATTTCAACCTCTTTTCCCCTTCCTTACTTGCTCTTTTCAGTCTACTCTTGATGCCAGTTTTAGTTGATAATAAAGTATTATCCAGACAAAAAGGTTTAAAATCAGCTGGAGTCTTTGCAAGCTCATGAAGGATGTCCATCTCTGAGAGAGTTCTCCCCACTTAGGGACTGTCATCAGAGTTAAGTTGCCTTCTCACCTTCTGCAACATAACTCTCATGGCACCAAATCATTACAAGTCTCGAATAACTTCTATCTCAGTTGTCTACAGTCATCATTTGGCTTGTTCTTTGCATCCTCAGCCTACTTTGCCACTTATCTTTCCTCAAAACTATAGACTTAATACAGTGGATAGTACTTCAGCAGAAAGATGACAGAAATGTCAGTCACCTAAACCAGATAGGAAATACTAGAACATTAACTTTGTCCCATAGGATTCACGGACTGCTTTGCTGTATCAGGTTATAATATTTACAAGCTCAGACACAGAGGAAGCCAAACACCTCAGCTCAGGTTTTGCCACAGGAGCAAGAAGAACGGGTATGCTGTGTAGTGGATATTCTGTGTAGGCAGGGTATATTGAATACTGAGCAGCAATGGGCTGAAAAAAATCATCAGCACCATAGACAAAAAGTGGAAGAGCAAAACATTCAATATGGTAGGATTTTAGAAAGTCTAGATATACAGGGGAGTGCTGAAGTATTCCAATTATACCATCAATATTTAACAGGTTAATACCTTTTTTGCCCCTCTTTGTTATAGTACATTGGAGTTTCCTTTTGTTTGTGATGAGCTGCAGTTTGACTGAGAGCTTAAACTATTTAGCAATTCACCTGGAAAATCCAGACAGGCATTGTCTCAAAAAGTCTCAGGTTCAACTGAACGGCTGTTAATTTAAGGGCTCCAGACTACTCTTGTTTGTTTGACTACATTTCTCCTCACTTCCTGAAATCCCATCTTCCTGCCTAATGGGCTTGTCCACCTACTGCCCTGATCAGGAAAGTTAGAATGGTACACCTCTGATAGAAGCAAGAGTTTTGGTTTGGTCTTCTGGAGCCCCTATAACACCTAGGTTTTTATTCAGTGAAGATCACTGCCCTTATTTCAGACTTTGTTCCTCACATTAGCTTTGCCAAATAGCAGTCCTTGGAGCAGAGATGGAATTGTCTTGGCTTTGTTTCCAAGACTGGATCTATCCTACAGTAGAGAACACAGGGGAGAGGAAAGCAATTACTTCCCCCCTCTGTAAGCTAACTGACAGGTGCAATGTTGCTGCCACTGTCAGCAAGGGACAGACTGAATTCCCCCTGGGGGACATGGCATCCTCAATACAGCTCATTAAACTGATGGGCATTTTGCTAGTCACAAGTAATCAGAACCAATAATTTGTTTGCTGATTTGAGATGAAGTGTTTTGTACATTGTTTCACTTGACACATTCTTTTTAAAAATCCACTAAAGTATAAATATGTTTTACAATGAAATAAGGAAGGTAGCAAATACAAAAAGCACAGAGGAGAAATGTGATCTAATCCTATGTGACTATATGTCATACAACACAAGATATCATTTCTAACAGCTGTGTCCCCTAATGTAACACCAGTTCAGAGGGATAAGCGCCACTTTCTGAATCATAAACTAAATCATTTCTTGTGGCACCAGAGATGTTCCCTGGGGATCTTCTAGTCTGGTATGTGAAAGGATGAAAAAATACAATTTGAGATTACTAGGAATGTTAATGCTATTGAACCCATTGGATATGACCTAAAATATTAATGGCATCAACAGACAGCTCTTGAATGGCTTCTAGTGCTGCTAGGACTTCTCTGGGTTGAAGAGGTGCCTAGACACATAGGTCCGCAGATATTTGTCACAATTGCAAACATAAAGTGTGGCTATTATTTATTTAAAATAGTTATGTCCCCTTATCTCCTTAGAGTCAATGGGGCTAACAAAGCAACAACAAAGTGACAAAGCATAAAACAATCCACCAATAATATAAAAACAACAAGATAAAAACAGCCCACCCAGATCTGCAAAAACAACTCTTCCCTCACTAAATACACCCTGAAACAGAATCACTTTACATGCCTCTTGAATGTGGAAGTAGAGGTGTCCTCCACACCCATTCTGGTAAGCCATGCCAAAGAACTGGTGGTGGTGGAAAGTGCTGTCAAGTTGCAGCCAAATTATGGTGAGCCCCTAGGGTTTTCAAGGCAAGTGATGCTCAGAAATGGTTTGCCATTGCCTGCCTCTGTGTAGCAGTCCTGGACTTCCTTGGTGGGCTCCCAGCCAAATACTAACCAGGGCTGACCCTGCTTAGCTTAGGAGATCTGATTAAATCAGGCTAGCCTGAGCCATCTGTAAAGGATTAAGTGTTATGTGTATGGGGTTTGGGTGTGGCAGCAGTGTTCAAGCCTTGTATGATTTTCTCTTTTCTTAGGCCCTATGGAGGGTAAACTCCTTAGAAGGTTTGAGTCAGCTGAACCTTACTTTTGGTAGTAACAGCTGTGGCCAATTAAGGCTGGGAGAGCTTAATAAGTGGAATGGATAGAGAGGTTGTAGGTTGGTGTGCTTACTATCAGCCGTTAGTCGTCAGACAGAGGAAGCAAAGCAGGAATCTGGGGAAGAGCCGAGAGACTTTTGGATTTTGTCCCTCTTCAGGAGCCTTGTATGAGGAATTCATTTGAAGGCTTGGCCTGTTGCTTGTGGTAACTGCTGTGTACTTTTGACTTTTATCTATACTGAGTACGGGACTTATCTTGTTTTCCTGGTTCCTTTCCCACTTTGTCCTTGGATTTTGTAAATAAAAAGAACTGTTTATTTGTTAAATGTGGAGTTCCCTCCCTCATGCAGCAAATAGCCCACAGCCAGGACGAAGAGCACTATCAGACCGATTTCCCACGAGGTGCTGCTCTGTCGTTGTTCTTCCCTTTGCCCAAATTGTGTGCTTGAATTTCCCACTATTTGCCCCGCACCGCATTTTGACCTGCGGCTTCGCTCGATTTTCCCCACGGCTTCAGTGATCCTCAAAAAATAGGATCACTGAAACCGCGGGGAAAATCGGCGAAGCCACGGGTCAAAATGTGGTGCGGGGCAAATAGTGGGAAATTCAAGCACGCAATCGGGGCAAAGGGAAGAATGACACCGGAGCAGTACCTCATGGGAAATCGGTCTCAGAGTGAGTCCCTGGAGGTACAACTTTTTTACACCATCTGGATCAAGGCAAAAGGACTGGTACTGCCATATAAAAAGCCTGCATTTGGACTGCTGCCAAATGGACAGTCCTGAGTGATGGCACCACATGGAAGAGGCTATCTGAGGAGCTCACTGAATGTGAGGGAGTATATAAAAAGGGAGGCTTAGGTGTACAAACAGGAGCTATAGCTATTTGCATTGACTCAGTATGTCTCCAACTACATGTCACCAACTTGGGGGGGGGGGTGCACATTTCCCCTTCCAACTTCGCATGTTTGCCATGCCACATACTCTTGTACCTAAAGTGCTATGTGAAGTGGGAAATAGCTTCATGAATGCTGTAAACAGAGATCACTGTCTAACAACAAAACTATAAGAATTTGGGGGAACGTCTTTACATCTGACTAATTTTGCAGCACTTATGCAATTTATTTGCTTTGTTGAATCAGGTTGTTAAAATTGTTACACTCTCTTTTATTGTTCCTATTAAAAAGCATGGAAAATGTCAATAAATGATATCAGTTTTATTTATTTAATTTATATCCCACCCTCCCTGCCAAGACAGGCTCAGACAATGCAGATAGCTCAGGCTCAGTCCAACAGATGTTGTGGAACAGCTCCCATAGTGAATGCAATATCAGAACATTTGCTAGTCATGATACTCTTCTGGCCTGTATCCTTCTGAGTTATGAAGCCCACAGAATCAGTGGCCAGCATCACTAGCAGAGGCAGTAGATTCACTGAGGTGAGGTAAGAAAGTGTCTGCCTAGGATTTACTGGGAATCCAGTGCGTGCATGTCAGAGACTGTCCTACTTCCCTCTCTTGAAGGCACTCCTAGTTCGTGGTATTAAACAGCAGGGTAAAGGAGTGGGAAAGGGACAGTGTATGTGACTGGCCTCCTACTTTCTTCTGTATTGAACACTGTTGTCAGTCAAGAACTGGGGACAACATTTGTTTCTTGGGTTTGGAACAGCAGGAATGATCTTACTCAACCTTTAGCAAAGATGAAAAGGAGGCTGGTTAGTGAGGGGTGGAAAGCAGAGATGGGGAATGGTGTTGGGGATGGTCTAGAAAAACCCCTTCCTTTCCTTTCCCTGTCCCTTAAGTTAGTTATCAAATATAGACTCTCAAATACTGAAGGACAACTATCCTGTCTGGCCAATACCAGATGTCAAACATCTTTGCATGTCAAATTCCAGCGCTGAATATCAAATATTCAGCAAGTAATATCAAAATTCGCAAAGAAGGATTCTGTGGAGGACTTATGAGGGCAAATTTGTTTCCGTACTAATAATACACCTGAACTTAAACTGACAGGCATCATAGAAGGATGAATTTGCTCCTCTCACTTCAGTGAGCCACTGCAGAGATAAATATAGAGAACTGCAACCCTATTCAAAAAGGTTTGTTTACATTATCCATTTTCCGAACCAAAGAAACTCTAAAAGGTATAAAGATAGATTTGTAGAGAGATGGATATTGCTTATTACATTTAGGGGCAACAAAATAAGTGATGTAATTTTTTTTGTTATGCACTTAATTACTCCTGCTATTATTATTATTATTTTGTCTTGTGGGTTTAAAATTAAGAAAATTGCTAATGCATTTTTATTCAAATCTGCTTGATGTAAGAAAGCTGCAGCATTTCAGGGATACAAAAACAAGTGTGGCCTTTTAATTTTTGCCCCCTCTTAAACGTAGCACTTGAAAATGATTTTGTAACCTGTATCCTCATGGAGTGGAAGGGGGAGCAAGTGAGGAAGATATGGAGGGAGGCTATTTTTTGCATATTGTAATTAGAGTAATCTGTAACCATTACAGTAGCTGTCTCTGAGTGCCTTTCTTTTTAGCTGTAACTGTGTGGTGTCCTTAAATTAATTGCAATCTAAACAGAGAGCAGTTGTTTTCAAAGCAGACATTCTGTTCTTCAGCAAGTTAATTACAGATCATAAAAATCACTTGGAAGTAGCTACTAGGCTTCAGCATTTGTGGCAATCAGCATAAAGGTGGATCACTGTGGACCAGAGACTCTTCTACACCTCTTTTTTCAGGGTAACTGATCTCTATAGTCTGGAGATCAGTTGTAAAAGCAAATCTCCAGGCCACACTTGGAGGGCAGAAACCCTAGCTTATGGGGAGTTATGTTCCCCTAAGAACGTAGGAGAGATGCACAATTATTTCAGAATTGTAAAGAGATGACCTGGTGGATCAGGCTAGAGGTCCACCCATTCAGTAACCTGTTTCACAAAAAACTAGTGAGTTTACCAGGAGGGCCAACAGACTTGGCATAGAGTCTGAGGCCTTTTCTTGATAAAGCTTCTTACCACTGGTATTCTAAGGTTTACTGCCTCTTGACGAGTAGGCTCCTTTTCCGTCATCATGGCTAGTAGCCATTAATGAATGAATCAGCCCTTTTAAAACCATCTGTGGTTGTGGCTATCACTAAATTTTTGATAAAATGCAAAATGTTTTTTAAGTTTTTTAAAAAAGATATCCCTAAGCTAAAGCATATGGCTGGTTTCTTTTCAGTTTGATACCTACATGATCATCTGATGGAAGGCTGGAATTGACATTCCCCAATCTTCCAACTTCTTTTCATAGTTAATTGCAAATGCATAACAGGGGTCAGAACTTGAGCTGTTTCCACCATTGGTGAAATAAATAAGCTTCATAAGGAGAAATTATGAGATGAGTTTGGATCAGCAAGTATTTAACTATTTCAAAGGTCAGATCATTTCCATTACAAGGTTCATTAGCTATTTTTGTTGATGAGATGAGATACACAGTTTTATTCACACAAGTCCTTCCTCCAAGCTTCAGAAGGAATAGGAAGGGTCCAACAGTTCTCTAGGAACACAAAATACATTTGGCCCCATCTAACCAATGTTATCAGTGATTCAGTCCAATTGAAAGCAATGGGATAGAACTTAGCTGTGACTCAGGTTGTACCAGTTCCACTGGGCATTAATTGTGACTAACTTTTTTTTGCTGGAATGTGCCCACACTGATTGGCAAAGCCCTTAGAATTTGCAGATGCTCTGCACTTTCAACCAGCAGTAAAGTAAGATTAATGAGATTTGTGCACAGCCTCCACTGCTAAGTGAAGCATGCAGGAAGTAAAGTTGAGTTTTCTTTATGAGCTTGTCTGAATGAAAATGTGGAAGCAATAAGAATGTATTTACAAAATTCTTCTGGAAACAAAAAAAAATCCCTAAGAACACTACAATCTGGAATACACATCAGTAAACTTCTTCTTGAAAAACAGAACGATAAAAAATCTAGTTCAGTTTTAAAAATAATGTATTAGTTCAAAACTGTATCTGCCAGCATGGGCCTATACTTTAAACTTGTTGTGACAGATTGCACTTTTAAAAGCTTAGGAGTCCTGTGTAAACAGATACAGGACTGTGAAGTGTTAATTCTTCACAGAGCCGGAGAGACTTGAGTAATAGGCTGCCCCAAGCAATCTGATTGGTTAGTATCAGCTGAGCAGGGAAAGACCGCTGAACTGGATTCAGAGGAGAATGCAGTCTGATTTCAGCCCTAGCCGAAAAGAGTCGAGTACTGACAGTTTTGGAATTCAGCCCTGACTGAGAGCAGTTTAATACAGACAAGAAAGCTTGGTGTAAGTTTGCAAGGACAAATGGGCAGTTGGTCGGAGACTTTCATTCAGACCAAGGAAAGGAGATACATCTAGAGAGATGTATCCTACCCAGTTAGCTCTGAAGAGTGGACAGAACCCTAATCTGATGCCATTAGAAACTGCCTTTAGAGACCTTAAGAGTCCGTTAAAAACTCAAGATGAGTACTGGTGTTTCAAGAGAAGGGGTTTGGGTACTGGAAAGAGTGTACCAGCCTTCTAGAAACCAAAAGTGTTAGAGAATAGTCAAAGAAAGTGTGCTGAGGTGTTTGGTAAACACAGAAGAAGAAGAAGAAGAAGAAGAAGAAGAGAAGAGATTGGATTTATACCCCGCCCTTCACTACCCGAAGGAGTCTCAGAGCTGCTTACAAACTCCTTTCCCTTCCCCTCCCCACAACAGACACCCTGTGAGGTAAGTGGGGCTGAGAGAGCTCTGACAGACTGCTCTTTTTCAAGAACAGCTGTGCCAGAGCTATGGCTTGCCCTAGGTCATCCAGCAGGTGCAAGTGGAGGAGTGGGGAATCAAACCCTGTTCTCCCTGATTAGAGTCCGCGCACTTAACCACTACACCAAATTGGCTAATCATAAAGATCCTAAGTCATTGTGCAAAGCTTATGAAACTCTCAGTAGCCTGAAACATAAGAACTAGAGTCTGTCCATGTACTCAGAAATTTCAACCCCATGTAGAGTCTGTTCATGTACTCAGAAATTTCAACCCCTGATTTCACCTGACCTTTCCACTCTAAAATAAAATATCTTGTTAATTTGGAATATCAAAATGCCTCAAGTACCATTTAAGTTGTTTAAGTTAAAGTGGGCTCCTGATCCTTCTGTCAGGTTTCTGGGCTGAGCAACTGACAAAATATCGTATGGTGACAGGGTAGGACAGCCAGAGATTTTCAGTCAAGAAGAAAACACATTACCAGGGTGGCTCAGTCAGCAAAGGGAAAGAAAAACAGAGGGAACATTTTGCCTCTGAGGGAGGAATGTGGATGGGGTCATCATCATACCTGTATTTACTGAGAGCTGTAGAAAAATAGGTTCAGACACTGATGTTTAGAACTAGTACCTAAAATCCACAATTTGCCTCAATACTTACTCAGATCAACACTAATTTAAATAAACAGCAAAACATGTTCATTTTCTTTCAAAATACTACATTATACAGCCATAGGATATAAAACTCCAGGAAAGTGTCCCATACAAGTTGCATCTATGCATAATTTCCATACATTTCTACAGGAAATATGCAGGATAAGTTTCCAGTGGCACAAATACTATTTCTTTAAAAAGGTCTTTGCTTTAACCCACAGAAAAATTAGGCATGAACCATATGGTTCTCTCTAGACTCCAAGAGTGAAAATGGCTTCCTGATTTCTTTTGTCATATTTTCATGTGAAAACAGCAAGCTCTACGGAACAAATTAGAAAAACAAACAAACCCCTAAAAGCTTCCTCTAAGGCATTGTACAAACATAGTTCTTGGGGACATGGATGGGTGGCAGGTGCACATCAAGGGCCTGTTTGTGATCATGCTGGCAGCATTCCATGGCTCTGTGTCATACCTCAATCCTGCCTTCCCCCTCCCACTCCACTAGTAGAAGCTGGGATCTCCTGGTAGCCCCCAGGGGCAGGTTTACCATGGTGCTGGGAGGCACCCTGCTAGTGGCCACCATGCACCCATGGCCAGCCTCAAGTTCCTGGGCTGGCACACAGTGGGTTGGCCCCAGGGTGCAGGTGTGCTTTGGGTGACAGTGTGCTGGGTAGTGGGCCCCTATCCCTTCCCTATGCTGCTGCCTCTGTTCTATTTCACTGGAGCTTCTGTATTTAAGAGAGTGAGCATGGCTCAGTGCTGCAGGAGCCGCCCCTCCCATTTCCTCTCCTCACATGTCCTTGAAGTTGGCTCCATGTATGCTGCCATGTGGTTGGTTGGTTTCCCTCATCCATCATGGCCATACTGTTACACCCCTGTAACATCTCAAGGGCATGAAGGCATGGTTGTGGTCATATGGCCTAACTGCAGGGCCAATTGCCTTGTCCCTTTCCTGTATAATTTCCACCTAGGGACCAGCATCACCACTTTTGTGGTGGTGGCCAACCACCTCTGCCACAAGATCTCTCATGACTGCACTACACATCTTTACTAAGTTTTCTTGGATTTTTTGCTAAGTAACTTGAAAAGTTTATAGGAGGTCTGTCTTTCTACAAGAGATGATACTTAAGTACAGTTCTGTAGTTTAGTCCATTTATGTACAACAAAAACTGGCCAGGGGAAAGAATCTAGAGTCTATATTTCATTGATGTTTTGTTGAAAGCAAACTTCTACTTCCAGTTTTTTTAGATGGTGGAACTCCTTCAGAGTCCTAAACATTTTTTAGATGTCTCTGCGAAAATGTCATTTTCTGCCAAAGGGTGAGCTTTGACTTTCCCTAAACTATTCATGAAATTCTCCATTGAAGAAGGAGAATTCTGTTCATTGAATGCATCTTCTGAACTAGCTTCTTCTTTCACAGCTGCTTCAGTATCAGATGTTATTTCAGGACCACCTGCTTGTCCTATTGAGTTCTGCTCTAACGTGGGTGTCTAGTCGCTGCTGTTCTCCTGCTTTATTGGAAAAGCTTCATCTCTCAGTCTCTGGTTCCTGCTGCAATCATGCATATCCAAAATACCAGGAAACATGTTGTTCTCTGGAGCAGTAATCTCAGAAGCACACTTTTCATCGTTGCCCTGTTAGTGGAACACATTTATAAATACTCAGAGATATGTCACCAACTATTATGCATTTCTTCTTGCATTTTCACACTATGAATGACCATTAAGCACTTGATAATATCCTTGCATGGTTGTGGGTCTCAGCCCAACATGCTGCAAAGATAAGACAGAGGCAGCTGTCAGTGAGTTCCAAATTCCAACAACCCTGTGAAAGGCACTGTAATGCAGAAGTGCTAAGGTAGGATCTGGAAGACCTCAGGTCGAATCCCCACTCTACCATGGAAGTTTGCTGGGTGACCTTAGGCCAATCACATCCTTTCAGCCTCACCTACTTTGCAGAGAATAAAATGGAGGTGAGATTGATTTGAGGGGAAAGGCAGCATATAAATGAAGCTTCACTTGCTCTCCCCACCCTATGAGGGATGCTCCCAGCCTGGGATCACTTTCCCAGTGTATTAAGAGGCAAGCCCAGTTTTAGTGCCAATGGCCTGCCTTGTTGTTGGGGGAAAATAGCTATGAGACAGAGGAGGCCAGAGGGGTACCAGGACTGCACACCTGTGTATACCAATGTCCGGTACAGTAGGAAGACTCCAGATCTGAAGAATAAATTAAATAGTTTTATTGAAGAATATCCCTAATTCCAAGCACACTAAGCATTCAAGAAAAGAGCACACAATTCAGAACTAAGAAAACAGAGGTTAAAATAGAGAATAGCAGGGTTAGTTATGGGGGTTATACTACCTGTCTAGATGTGCAGAGGTCCGTGAAGAAGTTAGCACCAATGGCCAGTGTTCCATGCTATGGAGAAGGAGGCCCAAAGAAGAGACTTTGGGGGTGTACTCAAAAATATAGGTGCTCTCAGAGTGCACACCAAGGCGGGGCACACTCTCTATTTTATATAGGAATTCTGGGGACAGTCTTGGGGCCAGAACTTGATGGGATTAATGCTTGTTAATAGTCCTACTGGAGCTGGCTGAATGGATATGATGACCATTGATGGTCCAACCGGGGAAGGTTGAATAGTTTCCCAGTCTTAGATGAAAGGAGGAAATAGGTCCTTGACTTGCGTCAGGAAGGATCGTTAATAATTTGAATCTTTGATTAGTTTATCTCGGTATCCTGCAGGAGGGTACAGGAAGGACAAGTGCGGAGACAAAAGATTTCCACATGGACATAGGAGTCACACAAAAGGGCTATGTGAAGGTTTGGAGACAGAGGAGCTATTCACCAGGTGTCTACTTTATAGCTATAGAAATGTAGATATTTTACCTGGTGGAACTTGCTATTGTTTCATAGGCATACCTTTGCTAGAAGGCTGGAGATTGCTCTGAGGGCTGCCTTGTGCAACCTGAAATGGAAACTCTTTTTCAGAGCTTTGGCTACCTCTGTGGCTCAGTCTAGGAGTGCCCTCCTTGGCCTGACTTTGTGGGACAGCATTTGAAAAAGACAAGGGCTTGTCTGCATGCGCAGTGTACTCCTGATTTTCTTGGCAGTTGATCCACCAGCAGTGGAATGGGTTTGAGCACTGTTCTTCTGCGTGTCTATAAGAACATAAGAGAAGCCAATGTTGGATCAGGCCAGTGGCCCATCCAGTCCAACACTCTGTCACACAGTGGCCAAAAACACCAGGTGCCCTTAGGAGGTCCAGCAGTGGGGCCAGAACACTAGGAGACCTCCCACTGCTTACCTCCCTCCACTGAGAAAATTGCCCATTTATACTCACTCTCTGTTTTCTATTAATTAGCCAGTTTTTGATCCACAAGAGGACTTGTCCTTTTTATCCAATGACTATTGAGCTTACTTAGGAGCCTTTGATGAGGAACTTTATCAAAAGCTTTCTGGAAGTCAAGGTAAACAATGTTGATTGGGTCCCCTTGTCCACATGTTTGTTCACTCCCTCAAAGAACAGGTTAGTGAGACAAGATCTTCCCTTACAGAACCCATGCTGAGTCTTTCTCAGCCTCAATGTGCCTACTAATTTTTTCCTTAATAACAGTTTCTACCAAGTTACCTGGTATCAACGTCAGACTGACTGGCCTGTAATTTCCCGGATCTCCTCTGGAACCCATTTTAAAGATCAGAGTGACATTCACTACCTTCCAGTCCTCAGGAATGGAGGGAGATTTTAAGGAAAGATCACATATTTTTGTCACGAGATCCACAAGTTCACATTTGAGTTCTTTCAGAACTCTCGGATGTATGCCATCCGGGCCCGGTGATTTATTTGTTTTTAAGTTGTCTATCAGTTGTAGAACCTCCTCTCTTGTCACCTCAATCTGACTCAGGTCTTTCAACACCCCTCCTGAAATTAGTGGTTCTGGAGTGGGCAAGCACATCTCATCTTCCACAGTGAAGACAGAGGCAAAAAATGCATTCAGCTTCTCAGCCATTTCCCTATCATCCTTCAGTACACCTTTTACCCCTTGGTCATCCAAGGGCCCCACTGCCTTCCTGGCTGGTTTCCTAGTTCTAATGTATTTGAAGAAAGTTTTATTGTTGGTCTTTATCTTTTTTGCGATATGCTCCTCATATTCCCTTTTTGCCTGCCTGATCACAGACTTGCATTTTATTTGCCACAGCCTGTGTTCCCTTTTATCAGCCTCACTGAGACTAGATTTCCACCACTTAAAGGAATCCTTCTTACCTTTTACAGCTTCCATTACTTTGTTAACCATGCAGGCTTTTTCCTATACCTATTTGTGCCTTTCCTAACCCACAATATATATTTTTTCTGAGTTCTAGGATTGTAATTTTAAATATTCTCCTAGCTTCCCCTTTCTACTTTTCCTTTCAGTTTTCTCCTCACATGTCCCCTCATATCAGAGACGTTACCCCTTTTAAAGTTAAAAGTGGTTGTGTCAGTCTTTTTGGGCAACCCCCTATTTATACAAATGTTGAACTCAATAACATTATGGTCACTGTTCCCAAGCGGTGCAATCACTTTTACATCTCTCACCAGGTCCTGGGCATTACTTAGGACCAAATCCAGGATCGCTCTCCCCTGGTAGGTTCCGTGACCATCTGCTCCATAGCACAGTCATTGAGAGTGTCTAGAAACTCAATCTCTTTTTCCTGACTTGAACATATACTGGCCCAATCAATGTGTGGGTAGTTAAAGTCACCCACTACAATACAGTTATTTCATCTAGCCGCTATCTTTAATTCATTCATCATTTTATAATCCACCTCTATCTTTTGATCTGGTGGGCGATAACAAACTCCCAATGTTAAGCTTCCTTTTGGGCCCACTAATTCAGCCCACAGCATTTCCAGAAGCAAATCCAATTATCTTGCCCTCTCAATCTTACTGGACAGTATACCCTCTCTGACATACAGAGCCACCCCACCTCCAACTCGCCCCCTCATCTTTCTGATATAATTTATAACTAGGAATCACTGTATCCCACTGATTTTCCTCATCCCACCAAGTTTCTGAAATACCCATAATGTCTATGTTTCCCCCCAACACCAAACAATCCAACTCCCTGATTTTACCTCAGACACTTCAAGCATTAGTATATAAACATCTATAGTCTTTGTCTGGAAGCCAATTCTGAGTTGCCAGAACATGTATAGTATACATGTTAAGCCCACAACCTTCCTCTTGCTGCCTCGAGACCTTACCAGGCAGTCCCTATCATTAGCCACAGTCTCAGTGGATAATTCTAATCCATTTCCTTGTAGGAAAGTAACAGCTACCCCTTCATCTCTTTGAGATGAACCATCATGAACCAGAGATTTTTCATCTCCTGTCAGCTTTTCCCCAATATTTAGTTTAAAAACTGATCTGCCACCTTTTTGATTTTAAGTGCCAGCAGCCTGGTTCCTTCTCAGGACAAGTGGAGACCATCTCTCTTGTACAGCTCCCTCTTGTTCCAAAAAGCATCCCAGTGCCTAACAAACTTGAACCCTTCCCCCCTACACCATTGTCTCCTGATCTGTGCCTATCTCTCTGGCACTGTGTGTGGAACAGGTAGCACTTCCGAGAAGGCTACCTTGGAGGTCCTGGCCTAGCAGCCTACATTTTTCCTCCAAGACCTCACAACTGCATTTCCCCACATCATTGGTGCATGTCTGTGTCAGGTAATCCTGCCACTCTCCAGGGCGGGAGATGGGATTTACTGGGCTGAGCAAGACAACTCCACTCCTCCCCCCTCCTCCCACTGGAATGTACTCCTCTCCCTCTGCTTGCTGGTTTCACAGGGTTGTTATCTCTATTCAAGGCTACTGGTAACTTCTCACAGACATGTTTAGTGTTTTTAGCTTCTTTTGCAGGTGTCATATCTATTAATGCCTTCCCACTCTTTAGCCTGGGAAAGCTTTTAGGTGGGATTCATCCCAGGGCGGGGACTGGGGAACCCGTGTGACAATACACGTTTGAAATCACTATATCTATCCTAACACTATTGTTCCAGTCCATTACTAACTCAACAAGTGTACCCTGAAGAAATTCCCTCAATAAAGAAAGTCTTGTTTAAGATCCTTTGCGTGGATCTCACAGTCTGTCATCCTGTACATTTTTACAACTGCAAAGTTAGTTCATTTTCTTCTGTGCATGCCTTAAACAACGAGGATTTTAAGGGGAGGGTGTTGTTCACATTGGGGGCATTTTTGTGCATGCTTACATTAATATAGTGTTGTGATGACAGTTTAAGCAAGTTCTCTCAATTCACAGTTTTCATTTAAACAAACAAGCCTCCAAAATAAGTCTCTAGCCACTTCCTTGTACAGATATGTGTTTTGCCTTATATTTCCACAAGGGGAGGATCTAGAGACTTACTTTTTTTAAAAAAATGAAAGCTAGAGATTCAGAGAACCTGCTTAAATTATCACTATAGTACTATATCAATATATTGCTACTTTAGTGCCTTTTAAAAACAATTAAAAATAAACCCCTTATCTTCGGGGTGGGGGGGAGAGGGAGTGCTTGGAGAATGATGACAGTTCCGTCATCAGCAGGGGGGCTGGAGGTGGGTGGGAGTGAGCGGGACAAAGAAAACTGACAGAAATATTATGCACGAGGAAAAAGGTGACTCAGAACTGGCTTCCAGAAAAAGACTGGGGTAAAAGTGGTCTCAAAAGAAATAGGGGAGGGGGAGCTGAAGTAAACACTAAAGGCACAAAACGGCATGCAGAGAGCAAGGGATAAATCAATGCACTATGGGGCCGGAACCAACAGAAAAATAAAACATGTAGAAAAGCTCTAGGAGCTGGCAGCAACAGACAGTGCCACTGGAATGAAAGGGGCTGCTGTAAGGAATGCAAATTGTAGTTAAAATATATTGCCATCTATGCAAAGCTTGGTTTTGTGAGCTAATAAGCAACCAAAGGGACATGAACACACATTTCTGCCTTTCTATTTGTCTCTGTTTTTGGTAGCTAATGGCTTTTTAGTCGAACTATGGCACATAGATTGGAACATTTAATGACAAAGGGCTATGGAATATGATTCAAAGTGTGCCACGATCAGCAGTGAGATTTGATTTATGTACTTTTCTTCTGTGTACTTTAAACTCAAGAGCTCTGATTGCCAATTATTGATGGAAGTAGAATAGTTTTAGAAATATGAAGTGTTTATCCATTGCTGATATATTACCTGGAGGTAAACAATACAACATAAGAAACTGGAAGCCATTTTAGAGACTATATTAGGATGTATGATACATTTTGCCTCTGAATGACACATCATAATCTAAAATGGTATGTGTTGCACTTTTACCATTACTTTGTCCTGGAATCAGGAGGCTAGGCATGCAGAGTGGGAATAACAATACAGAATTGTACCACAAAACACAGGGTCCAGCTGATGGGTGGGAAGAGTCATAAGAAGCGATACTGTGAATTTTGCAGCAAACATGTTCAATAATCGAACTTACTATGTTTGAAGGCGTTGATCAGACATGAGCTGACCACCTGGTCTGCTTGGTGTGTGCTGAACGGCTGTCAACACCTGCTGAACAACTTTGCGTTGAGTTCCTGCAAAACTGCACATGCACAAACTTGCTGCTAATTTAAACTGATTGGTAGCAATTATTGTCACTAGGAACTTCTGAACACCAAAAGGTAGGATTTTATTAAGACACAGTATTTATTTAGGACTAATTTATATGATTTGTGACTGATTTTGTTCTCTAAGTAGAACAATTGCCTGCTAGGCTGAACAGTCAACTCAGTAAGAATGGGGGAGTATAACTTAAATGGGCTGCATGAGAATGTCCATGCACAGAAAGCTGGTTGTACCGTACTGCATAGTTTGGAAGGAATGGAGTGCAGTAACCTGCCAAGCAGCCATGAACAGGTCAATCAACACTCAAACTTCCTGTCAAAAAAAACCCTGTTCACAATTGACCAATCAGATGTGAGCTGAACAGGCGGATGTCTGAGCATTCCTAGTGAAAAGCTGTCTTCAAGGTCTGTTTGAGGTTGTCTTCTGACTACAATACAGAGGATTGTCAGTTCCTCATTTAAACACACAGTCTATATCTTTAAATACCTTTCCTAAAGGCCACAGTTTTACATTTTTATCAGTTCTTTGGCTATCTGAAATATTTATACCCCCACACTCAAAAGCAAAGTTCCCAAAGAATGCATAATTACACTAAATACCCACAGGATAGAATTGCAGTAGAGAAAACCAAACAGCAGCAGCAGCAGAGAGGATAATACACAGGAGCTGAAAGATATTAAAAAGCAGCCTCCCAGTTTGATTACAGTAACATTCTGTACATGAGGTCAGGCTGAAAACTGTTAAGAAAGTTCAACTGGTTCATAATGAAATCAATTACTAGGTACATTTAATTATGATAAAAACCTTCCATTCTATCCTCTGGGTAAACCCAGGAAATTGATTGGTAACTTCAGTATTCACGATAAGTAGTTGCAAAGAGGTAAACTGAGACAAAGATGTCTCAACCTGTCAAGGAACCTATCCTAACAAGGAAAGATTTTATGTACAGTTTAGCTTCCATCCAGCATTGATCTATGTAGGATGAATAACGTTCCACTCAGTTTTGAAGAGTAAAATAAACAATCAGTGATGTTTGCACATGCAGGGAGAAAAGGAGCAGTGTGAAAGACACATGATTCAGAAAGAATAATGCTGCTTGTAGGTTAGTTGCAGGAGACAAAATCAGAAGACATGCTGAATCTTTTCACAGGATGTGTTCAATTACCTCTGTCAATATATTAAAATTACTAGCGATAATTGTGTGTTCTGTCCAGGATTGCTGCTGTGAAAATTGGAGCCAGTACTCTAATTACTAAACCCTATGTGTCAGGCACAGTTCCCTGTGCTGGCAAATGCCAGAAACTTTTGAGGAGTGAAGCATGGGGAAAGAGGAATATCACTGACATGGTGTTGCCCCTTCCCAGTGATAGTCTGGGAGTGATGTCACTGTCCTCCCACCAGCACCGCACTGCTTTAGGATTTTAGGCGTGGAGGTAGATGGTCAAATGTCATGCCTTCAGTAATTCTGTGACATAGTTTGGCTGAGAGAAAATTCATGACTGAATGGGGATCTGAACACAGGTGTCACTTGGCAAGACTGACTGTCTCTCATTTAGGCTTTCCTGAAGTCATTTCACAGACTGTACACAGCTGTCAGTTTGCCTGAGAGTAAACTCAACAGGAAATACCACCCAGTCTCAGTTCCCTGACAACAAAACCATCACAGCCATGATGACCAACTGGAACCACCATGTTCTGAAGCAGTTACCCTCTGAATATCAGTGCTGAGCCACTCTTTTGTGGTTATAGTGTGACTCATTGCCCAATGGCTCTCTAATATAGAACAAAGTTGATCCTAGCATTCCCTTTGCCATCAAGTTTCAAGGATTTTGAAAAACATCTTCAACTAGGCTTCTGAATAGGGTACATATGGTAAATTCTCATGGATTGGAAGCCCTTATATTGCTCCTAGCTTGAGAAAAACTGTTTTTGTCATTGCAAGTGACATCTGAAGTGTAGACTGTTAATGTGTCTTTTACATCAGGGATCAGGAATCATCATTGTCTGATACATCTGATGGCACATTCTTAGCAGGGAAACAGCAATCGCACTATAAATCTATCTGTGATACATAAAGTCATTTTCACCTGTACAAATTAATTCCAGAGAACAGTTTTCTTAAAAATCAGTTATAGCAGCTGCTCTGCTAAAGACTGTTGAAGCACCAGCCTAAAGAAATGCAAAGGTGCTAATAATTATTTGATGTAATCCAGATGTTTTATAAGGACTAAAAAACTTTGACAATAAATTGATCAGTGAGAAATGGGGAGAAAGCAGCCACACTTGCCTCTCTTTTCCTGCTCCATTTTACCATCTTTTTCCCATCCTCTTCATCCTCTCCTGCAAAGTACAGCAGGGACTGATTTCTCCTACCACTTCCATTCCTCTCTGCATTTTATCCACACCTGCTAATCTGTGACCTACAAAACACCATCAGCTTACTGTGGCTTGCCAGATATGTGGCAACTCCTCTCTTAGCTGGCCTTTTTGATCTCTCAAGCAGATAGCTAATTCAGAAGATTTGTCAAGTTCCTAACAGGTTGCCATCCACTGCAAGCAATATGCAGGGCAGCACTAAAGGTAATGTAGCAACACACAGTGGAATAGAGCAGCTACAGTATTTACTGTAATTGGTCCCAGGGGAAGCTTCATCTTGAGGGATGCAGTAACTCCAGCTATTGGGTTCCTGGAACACCTAGATCTGAGTCCAGTAGCACCTTAGAGACCAAGAAGATTTTGGGGTACCTGGGTTCCTGGAGACACCACCACTTTGTTGAAGAAGGATAGAGAAGCTGTAGAATAGCATCAGGAGGCCAAACCTAAGCAGTTGCTTAGTTAATTAACTGAGAGAGGGAGAGTGGGAAGATGGCTGCCATCATGTTTCCACCCTTCAGTTCTTTAATTAAAACACATTGGCTCACCAAGTTGATTCTTCCTTCAGGAAGTGGCAATCCCACAGAAGCAAAATAAAGCAGAAGTGCAGTGGTACTTCTAAAAACTAACAACATATATTCCAGCATAGCAGCTGAGGCAAACTTGGGTCGGGTTGTGTCTGATAAATGCACACGTGTCCAGGGATGTGTGCATTATAGGCTACAATATTATCCCTTATAGAAGCAACCCCCTGAGGTGTTCCATTATACTACTGTAAATGTATTTCTACTACTGCATTCCTTTGTAAAAATTCTCTCCTGAGCTTTTCTGTTTTGCATATTTTGGAAAATGATAGCAGAGTGAGGGCCTTCCTGATCACCTTAGTCAGGCCATTCCATAAGGTGGGGGCCACCCCAAAGAATGTTCATGAATGGGCAGTTACTGATCTTACCCATTTCTGGGGTGGCACCTTCAGAAGGCTTTGTTCAGATGAGCAGATGCATAGCAGGATAGACAGTCATGAAGGGCTTTGTAGGTGATAACCAGAACCTTGAATTCAACCCAGTAACTGATCAGTAACCAATGCAGTGTCTGCAGAATGGATGTAGCATGCATGTTCCACTTTTCACCCAATTGTAGCCAGACTGCAGCATTCTGCACCAAATGGAATTTCCAAATTGTCTTTAAGGACAGACCCATGGTAGAGTGCACTGCAATATTCTAGTCTCAAGGATCTAACATGGATCCGCGTGGCCAGATTAGCCAAATCAAGGTAGGGAACCATCCTTCAAAGCCAACATTACTTCCCAATCAACATTACTTCTGTCTTGTCAGGTATGATGCACCTTTCCACTTCCCTCGACCCCTCAGAGGCAAGATTTCTCCTCCATTTTTCTTTCCCTTTGTGACTGAGCCATCCTGTCATGGTATGATATTTTACTGCTGGCTCACAGGAACCTGAGGGAAGGGTCAAGAGCAGGGGTCCTTTCGTAAAAAAAGAGGTGCAGGAGCTCATTAGCATAACTTATTTGCATATGCCACACCCCCTGACGTCACCGGAAGTGATGACATCATCTGGAGTGTGTCAGAAGGCAAGAAGGGAGGGAGGGGGAAGGAAGGAAAGGAACAGGAAGGAAGGTAGGTAGGTGGGGGAGAGAGAGAGAAGAAAGAAAGGAAGGAGGGAGGAAGGGGGGAAGGAAGAAAGAAAGGAACAGTAAGGTAGGTAGGTAGGTGGGGGGAGAGAGAGAAGGAAGGAAGGAAGGGGGGAGAGAGGGAGGAAGGAAGGAAGGGAGAGGGGAAGGACGGGGAAAGGAAGGAACAGGAAGGTAGGTAGGTAGGTGGGGGAGAGAGAGAGAAGAAAGGAAGGGAGAGGGGAAGGAACAGGTAGGTAGGTAGGTGGGGGAGAGAGAGAGAAGAAAGGAAGGAAGGAAGGAAGGAAGGAAGGAAGGAAGGAAGGAAGGAAGGAAGGAAGGAAGGAAGGGGGAAAGGAAGGAAGAGGAAGGTAAGTTGGTAGGTGGGGGAGAGAGAGAAGGAAGGAAGGGAGGAAGTATTGAGGGGGGGAGGAAAAGGGCTTCTCAGGGCCAGCGGCGCTCTGCCGCGGCCCCAAGGGGAGGGGGGAGGAAGGGGCTTCTTTTGCCCGGGCCAGCGGAGCGCCGCCGGCCCGGGAACACTGACTGGGGGGGCGAGGGAAGGGGCTTCTCGGGGCCAGCAGCGCTCTGCCGTGGCCCCAAGGGGAGGGGGGAGGAAGGGGCTTCTTTTGCCCGGGCCAGCGGAGTGCCGTCGGCCCGGGAACACTGACCAGGGGGCGAGGGAAGGGGCTTCTTGGGGCCAGCGGCGCTCTGCCGCGGCCCCAAGGGGAGGGGGGAGGAAGGGGCTTCTTTTGCCCGGGCCAGCGGAGCGCCGTCGGCCCGGGAACACTGACGGGGGGCAAGGGAAAGGGCTTCTCGGGGCCAGCGGCGCTCTGCCGCGGCCCCGGGAGCAGGGGGAGGGGGAGGAAAGGGGCCTTTCCTGCCTGGGGCCGGCGGAGTGCTGCCGGCTCCGGGAACACTGACTGGGGGGGGCGAGGGAAGGGGCCGGCAGCGGCAGAGCGGCCTGCCGCAGCCTGGGAAGAGCGAGTGGGGGGGCGGGGCTTTCTTAAGTGCCCACCCCCCCGCCTCCTCTCTCCCGGAGCGGCGCTCCGGCGCGCCCCGGCCCCAACGGAGCCCTGGTCAAGAGCCCCCTTTAACTTAAACAACTGAAATGGCACTTGAAGCTTTTGAAGTTCAAAAATAACAAAATTTATTCATCATAGAGGGGGAAAGGTTAGGTGAAATCAGGAGGAAAATTTCTGAGGTAACTCAAATAAATAAACTCTGAGGTAAAACCAGTAGATGCACAGACTACAATCCATATTGTTACCCAAACTGGTTGTCTCTTATTTAACTGGGGGAATTAGATTAACTGGAGACAAGCTAGAGGTGGGTAACTTGGGATCTCTATCTTTGTATACCAGGATCCTTCCTTTAGAGCAGGGGTGGGCAAACTGTGGCTCGGGAGCTGCATGTGGCTCTTTCACATATATTTTGTGGCTCCCAGCAGGGCAGCTGGGGAAGCTAGATATCATTAGCAAACAAATATCATTGGACAAATTAATATCATTATCAATATCTGTTTTTACTCCTTTTGTTATTATTTTTGGCAGTCTCATTTAATGTTAATAAAAAGCAAATTTGCTTATTTTCCAATAAAAGCAGGTAATATTTGTTCATGTCTTGTGGCTCTCAAACATCTGATGTTTATTCTATGCGGCTCTTACGCTAAGCAAGTTTGCCCACCCCTGCCTTAGAGAATTCTCAGAAAAAATCAGGCAGATGTTCAACTGATATGGTTTTTATCAAAAAAAATAATAAAAGAGCAATAACATCCCTGCACACACAGATAAACACTCCAGCTAGCTACAAGGAAATGGGATGAGTGGAAATAGAGAGGGAGTTTAAAAGGGGTTATATATACCAATCTAACAGTTTGGTCCACAGAGAAGTTTGTGAAATAGCTTGTGTTTCATGGAGAGAGGATGAACTCACAGAGCAGGAGTGTGCAGTTTAGCACTGAGAACACACATACACACTGCTCTGGAGCTTGGTGCTACCTTTATACCCAAAAGTGGTACCTGAGGGCATGCCTACTTGTATGATTCTAAAAAAAATGACCAAATGGCTTTTCTGGGGATACCTTTGATGTGATCATGGGAAACCTTTGATGAGTAATCTATAAGTGTGAATGTTTTTTGATGACCCTTGAATACAGGATAGGATGTTGATTATTTGGGGAAACAAGTGAGTATGAGAAGATATGATCAGACAGGATGAGACAGTTTAAAGGGTTGTAAATGTCTTTCCTAGGAGAACCATTTGTCCAGATAATACATCTCCTTTTTATGGTGGAGAGGAAGATGTCATGGGGCCAGCTGACATAATAGCTTCCCAGGCTCTTCTGTGTATCAGAACCATTTTGATTCCATTTTAGGCCAGGCAATACCTTGCACACCTTATTTTGGGGTGGTATCTATAAGAGGGGTGTATGGGCTTGTTTTCTCTCTGGGTGCCAAACTACCCATCTGAAAGATGGGTCTGACAGCTAACAGTATGTTTTAGGCTAATGAAAGTTTCTTAACCTATTCACAGTGACTTAGAATCTTTAGGTTGAGAGACTTTTGTTCCAGTGTTCAAACACTCCAGTGTACTTTGAGTATTCACTGACTCTTTTGATTCCTAGAAGGCTGGGACACTCTATCCAGTACTCAAACCCCTTCTCTAAACACACCAGTACTCTTCTTGAGTTTTAACTGACTCTTAAGATTTCACAAGTCACTCCCAAACCACACCAGACCAGGGATCTCTCCACTCTTCTGAGCTATCTCCCTGTTTTGACTGGATAGGAAAATTCTTCTCTCGCTAGAAGATCTAGCTCCTTTCCTTGGCCTGAATGGAGTCTTCACCTATCTACTCTTCCTTGCCAACCTCCCCAGTACTCTGCCTGTGGTAAACTGCTCTCAGTCAGGGCTGAATTCAGACTGTCACTACCCAGCTCTTCTCCATCAGGACTAGACTCAGACTGAATTCTCCTCAGCATTCAGCTCTCAAGTCTTTCTCTGCTCAGCTGATGCTAACCAATCAGATTCTTTGGAGCAACCTGTCACTCAAGGCTCTGTGTTTCTGTGATGAATTAATCTTTCACAGTCCTATATCTGTTTATACAACACTTCTTGGCTTTTAAAAGGGCAGTCCATCACATCAGGATTCAGTTTCAGCTTTTTCACCTTTAACCACTGTTAGGCTCTGGTTCAGAATCTCTACAGTATCACCAGGTAATCTAAAGTGATATAAAGCAGGTTGTCATTAGCATATTGATGGCAGCTTACTCCAGATCCACAAATGATTTCCCTAAGGTCTTTACACAGAGATTGAATATCATGGGGGAAATAATTTAAACCCTCTGATTGAAACCATGCTTCCCAATCAATGTACTTAAACCTAAGAATTAATTTCTCAGTCATCTTCATGATGTTGTTTCTTTTATTTATTCATGTTTATATACTACTTTCTAAAGTAGTTTACAAAAGGGGCTACAGTATAAAACAAACCCTATTAAAGTAAATTAATAAACCCTATAAAATAAGCTAATACCACCTATTCCTATTTTACAGATGAGAAATAGAGGTCACCAACATAACCTTATATATTAATTTTCATGGAAAATATTTCCATTTAATGAACAGAAAACACAGGAATTTGGGCAAGGTTACAACTTAACTATTAGTTTGAATGCCATGGGGTTTATGTTTGCATAAATGTTATAGGCTTGTATCCACCAATAGCCATGATCCAGTGAAGTAGTGCTACACTTACATGTGGTGCTTATCTAGTGACAGCTTTGAAAACATTAAATAACTGCACAAACTTGGAACAAATACAGTCATCTAGACTAGAAATTGACTAACCAAAACCCATAATTTAAATCAATGATTAAAACAGTACAACCATAGCTTCATAGATTCATTCACATCCACTGAAGAGTGTGTGTGTGTCCCCACATTTTTATTCTAACTTTGGTTTCCTTGATAGTTACCTGTAGTTCCTCTCTCCATGGAGCAAGCTGCAGCATAGGAGAAATTCTGACTGGGGAAAATACATGGAGGAAACAGTCTCTCCCCAGCTGCTGATCTGAATTCACAGCTTCCCACAGAGGCATTTAATTAAAGAGAGATCCAGTCATCAGGTGAAGTTTGGTCCTACCCTTGAAAGCAATTAAAGGCTTATGATGAAACAGTTAATGTGGTAAAGATACCAATGTCTCGAAACACTGTTGACATTGGTTCTCACATCCACATCATGCTAGATGGTTAAAGGCCAGTCAGTATTTCTTGGAATGTAATATCCTGATAAAGGAAGTTTAGAGAAACAGTTGCCCAAATAGAAGGATGCTTTCATTACCACAAGATGCCAGGCATTGAACAAAATCTTCACATTAAGACTTCAACCACGTTCTGTTTGAAGCTTTAAAACAGTTTTGAAGCTATAAACACTTCCTGCTGAATTCACCACAGGGTCAAGATCACCACAGGAACATGTGGCTGAATGCTAAGAATTTTCTAATGTGCAAAACAATTGGAATGTCCATAAGCTTATTCATCCAGACAAAAGAAAATGGGAAATGGAAGGTGTTAAATGATACAACTGCTGCCATTTGTACACTAAATTAGGTATTTGAATGTTTAACTACCACAGAGTTTGAAAATGAAATCAGGTGAGGGGGGGAAACAAGCACCCCTTACTGAGAATAAATCAATTAAATATGTGTCTTTCTTCTATGCTAGTTCAAGTAGTATTCTAGTGTTTGAGACTGCTGAAGCTGCTTTAGACAGAGTGAGACCATAGGACCACTTAGCTTAGGGTTGGTGTAAGCTGGGATAGGGTGATTAACAAACTGAATTAATAATACTAACAATAACAACTAGCAGCAGTTCTTCAGGGTCTTAGGCAGAGAAAGTTCTTTCCCAAAACTTGTTGCACAAGGCCTGGTCTACACGTGCAACAAAACTGAGTGACAGAATGGGGCTCTACCGCTTACGGTTACCAACCTCCTGTGTGTGTGTGAGCGGGGGAGTTCTCCCTGAATTACAAATGATCCCCAGAATTTCGCGATCAGTTTCACTGGAGCAAGTGGCTGCTTCAGAGGGTGAATTCTATGACATACCACAGAGATCTCATCCCCTTTGAGCTCCTTCAGCTTCTTAAACTTTACCTTCCACAGGCACTGCTCCCAAACCTCCTGGAATTTCTCAAGCTGGAGTTTGCAACCCTAGTATCAATTCATGCTATAAATGGGGGCATTGCATTTTCATTGCACCCTTATGTTAAAAAAAAACCCCAGTGCATTAGGGAGAAATGTAGTAGCTGAACTATTTCTATACAACTAAGTATTCTCCTTGCAGATAATCTTTAATGTAGGGGCATGTTTGACAAATTCAGTTCCTTTCCTGGAGTCTAAAGCAGTATAGTCCATGCTACCACCTGAGCACCCTGCCACTTCATCACCACCTCATTTTGCAGCATGTGCAGACCAGGTCTTTTGTATCCAGCCAATATGAAACACAAGATTTTTCCTTCATCTGTATATCTAACAAATGGGGACCCACAAGAAACCTACATGATGGCTATCCCATTCCTCACACCTTTGCTTCCTCCCCTCTCCCTTTCTCACACTCTTTCTCTCTTCTGCCCCCATTTTCTTACTTTCTATCTCTCCTCCATGCATGTTACTCCCTCTCTCTGGCCCCTCATCATTCTCTTTATTTTTCTGCCTTTATTTTTCTGCTAGAAACAGAGAGGGCTGGAGTGGGGAGCTGAGTGGTCTTTGAGAGACTCAGACAAGTATGGTTTACTGCTGGAAACAGGAGGTTGCCCAGGATGAGTTGATTGGTCATGTTAGGCTGGGTAGTGGAAGGTACAGGCACTAGCTGGAGTATATTACAACAGCAACACGGGAAATGAAGCTGGAAGTACTGACCCTGTTGGCAGGTGATCTTAAAATGATCCATTGGTGGCGGCATACCAATGGAGAAGCAAGAGAAGAAAACACATCTGATGGTTGGGTGAACCAGAAGAGTAGCAGCAAGACCTGGGACAGCTGCTGGGTCCCTAGATGCCTTGGAGGGTTGAATGGAGCAGTGCTTCTGAATCAATGAGGCCATTCAGCCACCGCCAGCAAAAATTTAGACCAGCAGTCATAGCAAACAGTGAGGATTGTGTGGCATGGAGCTATATCTCTCTGACCTGAGAAAACACAAGGGGGACTTCTGTGATGGGAACCCCAGATAAACGGCACTTTTCAAAAACTGCCAAGGGACAGGAAAAATATTGTTATAGCATAAGACTAATATTGCTTAGGTCAGAGACCTTACAGGTTTTTCACCATGGGATATGGACATGGGAGATCATCCGGTCCTCCAACTAGGGATGTAGAGATAATGTACCCTGTACAGGTCAGCAATGGAGGGGGGGGGGAGTTCTAAGCTGTGATTGCTGCAACTGTCTACCCTTATTGTCCTCACAACCCCCATAGTTGTGAAAAGCATGTTTATACAGTGCAGAAAGGGGGAAGGATCCTACAGATATGCTGGCAGCATTGAACCATGGTGTCAGCAAAACATCATGCCTCAAGTGAAAACACAGGAAGCACAACCACAGAAAAACTACCAGCCACTCCACTCTGAACATTATTACTGCTGGCCCCACATGAAGATGCTTATTGCCTTGCAAGATGCAAGCAAACCTGTCAGACAATGCCGACAGAGATGTAATTCAGTTCCTTTTAAGGGGCTTGAGGCTTAACATGAGGCTTGAACCATGGACCTTGGTTATGATTTGCCTGTGGCTTTCCTCTCTCTGCAGTCCTTCCTGGCAGGTGTACTGCTGGCTCATCCCAAATGCCCTACACTTTATTTTGTTCTTGTGTGCCCAGTTGGGTGTGTTGTCAGAGGATGGCTCCCAAGTATGTGAGGTGGAGATTTTAACCTTGTCTCTTCTTCCTGTTTTGCAGTTGATTGGCTTGTTGTGTTAGCCAAATTGCCTTGATTTCTTATCAATACTGGGGAATTAGAGCACCACCAATATATACAGAGGTCCCACCTCTTCCAGAAGCACCAGAAATAAACAGAGAGGCTGGCTTCAGTAATAAAGTAGTTTATTTTGTGAAAGGTTCTTATTCAGACAAACAATACAGATTCACACATTCACTTATACAGAGCCTAAGAAAGAAAGATAGAACAAAGACAGTTGCATTAGCAGGAATATCATCGGTATCTGTCGAGGGCAATAATTACCTGTCCAGAGAGATGTTGAGTTCCCACTGGAAAAATAAGGGGAGGCTATGAGGGGATTAGGGGCACGTGTCCTAAAACCACAGCGACACATGTAGACTTTGGCTGCACAACCAAAAGCCGTGGAGGTAGGGTAGGGTAAGAGGTAGTAAAAGCTAGAGAGAGAACACGTTGCTGGATGTCCTCTTTTATTAGGGGTTCTGGGGGAGGGCTTGACTGGACACCTCTTTTGAGACCACCCCTTGATGGTCTGCCCCAAAAGTCCTGTCCACTAGAGGAGAGGGGCTTAAGGGCTTGGGCAATGTTACACTCTACCTGTATTGTGACAGAGATACCTGGAGGGCTGATATGACTCATCAGCTAAACCCTTTGCTTCACTGATAGGCTTGATGTCTCTGAGCTGCAGAACTGGTTTCTGGCTAGCCAAGTCCGTTGTCTATGGGAAGATGGGAAAGAGTATTTTGTTTCTTCATAGCAAGGAATGTTTTTTTTTGGGGGGGGGGGGTGCCTGTGCGAGGAAGAACAACATCGTTAATGGTGTCTGAAAGCACATGTTCAAACCACAATGATGAATGGCTGTTACTGTGTGAGTATCTGTGTTAAGGGAAGTTTCTGGGAGCTGGCAACTTCAGGAACCACTGGCACATCAACTCAGGCATCAGTTGGCACATGTGTACAGCTGGCATCACGATCTGGTCACATTGCATCTCAGTCCCTTTTACACATTCAGCAACACAGTATATTGTTAAGACTTATAGACTTTATGTCTATAAGAGCACATAAGCACCTTGGAGGGCAACAGTAGTTGACCATGCTTTGCTCTCTTGCAAGCACCCCACTGGTCAGGATTCAAACCCATCGCACCCATTCATCACCGAAGTATCTTTTCTTAGTGAGCTACTGGGGAGGTAAAAGAAATGCCTCCTATTATGTTGTATTCTCTTATTGCTGCTCTTCTGACTGCATCCCCCTTCCTTAGCACTTCAGCTGCTTCCACCCACCCCAAGACCTGAACCCTTGTGTGGGCAAAGTCTTGGACATTGCCTCTGCTGAGCAAACAGCAGATGCATGTGGGTAGCATGGCTGGAGTGGCATATAGGCAGTGGCAGACTGCCATCGGGAGGGTGTGGCTATATCACTATGTGCTCATTGGCTGCTTTTATCTCTGCCTGTCACAGAGCTATCATGGGCATGCTTTGCCATCATTAGTGGGTTGTGGCAGAGTTGCTATGTTCTCCTGTGCAGCTGCTGTGCTCTCTGCACTTTGGTGGGTAGACTTTTTGCATGTTTCCCATCAACTGAGTGAGCACCAGGTAACAACTCTGAATTTTAGTGCCATGCCACTAATGAGCTTCATAGCCGGGCAGGGAATCTGAAGAATCCAGATCTCCGTAGTATAAGTGGAACACTCTAGCTACTGCACCAAATCAGCTATACCCAAGCTGGTATTTATTTGAGAACATCATGTTATATTTTATTCCCTAATTTGTAATGCCATTTTGCTTTCACTCCCTACACCCGAAGAACAATTTTCTTGCAATTCAAATGGGTTTTGTTCAGTATAAGATATCAGGTACAAGACTTGCTGACGCTCTATTTTTTAAAGGTGCTGATCCCTGAATACTAGTAAAGACGCTTGGAGGTGAAGGAAAATTGTTTAACGATTCATGAAGAGCATAGCGCCTTGCAAGTTCATGATTTACATCACTAATAGATTAACCATTTTAATCACTGCTCCAGGTGGGACTGCAGTCTTCCTCTACCCTGCAGAAGCTATTTTTAGGTCTGGATACCCTTGAGCATCTGTCTGCATGTTTTGCTACAGGTGGTGATAAAGGGCTCTAGGTATTTATGGTTCCCTTTGGGACCCTCTATGTTTTATTTCTTTTCTTCCCTTGTTTCTCCCCATCTGTTATTTTTCATAGTCTAATGTGGAAAAGTTAAGGCTAAAAGCGTTGAATCCTTGCATTTTTAATGATTTTGTAAAACTAAAATATCTAACACCAGTCTTCCATACACTGTAGATTAGATTCAAAAACGTCCTTGCAAAACCAGAAAGCATGCCACTCCTGGAAAGTGGTGAGTGGAATCTACAATCTCCAGAACTAGCTTTTGCTGAATGGTAATGAGAAATGTCTGTAAGAAAAGGGAGTGTTGTAGAGATGTGCATTCATTTTCAAATGAATGAAAAAATAGTTTGTTTCACTTGTTTGAAATACAAAAATAAATTATAGCACTGGGTCCCTGGGGTGCATCAACACAGAATTATGATAGGTTCTCAGCTTGAGCTGCATTTCACAATTTCTTTGGTTCCTGAACTGACTTCCCTTCTCAATGAAATGTAATCTGCTATTCTCTCTCTCTCTTATTGGGGCTCTAGTTTGAACATCATAATAATGGTCACACAATGCTCCCTCTAAACTATGGAGTCTTGCGAGCAAAAATTCTGCTTTGTGAGCTACTGGCATTAAAGTTGTGAGTGACCAATCTGGCTCCTGCATAAATTAGTTTGCTCTGGAGCCATCCTTCCTGAGCTAAGACAACAATGTGTGAGCTGGAGGGTAAAAAACTGTGAGCTAGCTCACACTAACTCAGCTTAGAGGGAACACTGGTCACATGAAAGGATTTCTGAATATTACCAACTGCAGTTCATTTTTCAGTTAACACCAATGTTAACTAGTTAATTCTTTTCAGTTAAGATTTTGGTGACTTCATATTCAAGTGCATATCACTAGGAGACTGAGGGCCCGTCCACACGAGTGCGATGAAGCGGACGGGAAGCGTACCTGCGTTGCGTCGCTGCATAAAAAGGCGTGTTAATGCGATCCCACGGTACGGCACAGAATCGCACGGCTAACGTCGTTGCGCGATCATACAGCGTCGCTCAAGCGTCCCACTGAGAGAGCGGACGAAGAGACGGAGTGGTGCGACCATACGTAAGGGCGCTGTATGCGGCAAACGTTCTTCCGGCGTGCCGTTTGCGCGTCAGAAGTGTTGCGTTCGCTTCGACTTCCACGCATGCGCACAGACGGTTCCTTCGCTCGCTCGCTCGCTTGGCCGATCGCAGCCGCAGCAGTACCGCGGACAGCAGTCTCGAGGTCACAGGGAGACTACAGGACACAGTTGCCACAGCGAACCATGGAAACGGAGGAAGAGCTTGTCGGGACATCCGTCCTGGCTCCGTGTGGGACTGTGCAGATCCTGAGCCAGCGTCAGCAACAACTGTGGCATCCAGGGGAGACAATGAGACATGGCCTCCGGAGACAACGGGCTGCCAGCTATGTGAGATGTGGCATCCGCCGTATAGGTCGCTCATGCCGGCGCAGGGAGAGTACAGCACGGCACGTCGTGCAGCTTACCTACCTTGCACAGCAGCTGCCACACCGCCGGTGGTGGGTGTACCCCTGGTCTACAGAGTGGTGGACGACATTTGTCACCCACGTCTGGGGAGAAGAAGAGTGGGTGAAGCACTTCAGAATGTCCAGGTGAAGCGCAGAGAGGGGCGGGGGAGGGGGGTATTGTGGTCCGCAGACACACAGGGGTGGCAGACCGGAGCACCTGTCCATGGCAGACCCGTACGCCATGTGACACAGGCCTGCATATGGGTGGAGTAGTTTGGCACCGTGCCTCAGGGCTACCTGAACCCCACAGCTCGGGCCAGTGGAGTCAGGGGGAGAGGAGGAGGAGGGGTTGCGGGTGTCATGACATGTTGTGTTGGAGGGCGACCCCCGAGTTGATGTGTTATGTCCACAGGGCCACATTCACCTGGCTGGTGGATGGGCTGCGGGACAGACTCCAAAGGGAGACGACGGTGATGCGGGTTCCCGTGCCAGTGGAGGAGCGTGTGGCAGTGGCTGTGTGGTGGATGGCCAACACCATGTCCTACAGAACCGTCGGCATGCAGTTTGGCCTTGCCCGATCCACCGTGGCGTCCATTGTCGTGGAGGCCACGCGTGCCATTGTGGAGGAGCTGTTTCGTCGAGTGGTGTACCTACGGAACCCAGACAGGGTGAGTGCGCAAGTACATGGGGAGCACCGTGTAGTAGCAAGGGGAGGGGGCCACGGGCAGACCCCGGAAGGCATGCTGCCGAGCAGGCACAGACCCATGTTTACAAGTTGCCCGTTACCTTGCCCACAGGTCATGCGTGCATTTTCTGCCCGGGGCTTTCCGCAGTGTGTCGCTGCCATCAATGGATGCCACATCCGGACCACAATCCCCGTGGACCAGGCGGAGGACTATATGAATCGAAAGCACTACTGCTCATTGCTGCTGCAGGGCACTGTCGACCATGCCACTTGTTTTGTGGATGCCGTGGTGGGCCATAGTGGGCGGAGCCACGATGCACACGTGTTGCGCAGCTCCAACATCGTGGATGCCATGGATGTGGGCCAGTTCGTGCCGGGAAATCCCACCCGCACCATCGAGGGAGTGGAGGTGCCTCCACTGATCCTGGGTGATGTGGCCTATCCCCTGCGGCGGTGGCTGATGGTGCCCTACAAGGGCCACACGACCCCCAGGCAGCAGCACTTCAATAAGGTGCATGCGCGCGTGCGCAATGTCGTGAAGCGCACCTTCGGCCGTTTGAAGGCACGATGGCGGTGCCTGCTTCTACAGGTGCCGCTGCAGCTGGATAACGTGAAGTATGCTGTGGCTGCCTGCGTGGTCCTGCACAACCTCTGCGAGGACCGTGGCCACGAAGCTCCTGAGGCGCTGGAGGAGGGAGAGGAGAGGGACTTCGAGGAGGGCTGGGACGAGGCCGAGCAGAGGCACCCATAGATGGATGCGGACGAGAGGCAGGCAGCTGCGGGTCGGGTGGTGCGGGAGGCCCTCACCACATGGTTCTGTCGCCGCGCAGGGATCCCCTAGGTCCCTCTCCCTGCTGCCGCCGTGGTGTGCGCCGCTCCCTGTCCCTGGGGTGCTGAGGCAACAAGATTGTGGTGGAGTTCCGCCCTCCCTCAAATAAAGCAGCTTACAACCAGATGCTAGTCCGTCTCCTATTGTGGGAGCCATGGAGGGTGGGAGTCAGAACTCATGGGGCTGTCACGCAGAGGGGTGCGGGTCTGGCATGGCATCTCCTGTACGGCATGTCCCCCCTGTTCCGGACCCCTGAGCTGCCAGAAGGGGGGGCCAGCTGGGGACCACAGACAGCACATTGGGAATGCATGGACAGCTAGGCTATGGGGTCAGCTGGAAAGGAGCCCCCCTGCCGTTGTCTGCAAACCATGGTGATGGCCCTGGTGCCTCTCCCCTTCCCTGCCACACACATAGTGTAAGGTTGGGCGTTCGCTGACAAGTGCGTCCTGGGAACAGAGGGCTTGCCCGTGTGTTCTGACATTGGGTCGAACATGCGCAGTGGCACCCGGGCAAAGGCTCGTTCGTTCGCGGGTGCGACGCGCCGGCCACCGAACGATCCGCATCGCCGAGCCAGTGGATGCGGAGCGGCGGCCACATGTCACCTGTTCGCTTTGTAGAATAACATGTTCACTGTACAGAGTCGTCTACCCGTTTCCCTCCCTTCCCCCCCCACGGAGGTGCGAAGCCTCAGCCCTTTGCGTTTTCGTATTTTTGCACAAACAGCGGGCAAAAGGGGGCGCGTGTCAGTGCATGCGCAGAACGCAGAGGCCTCCTCATTCAGGCAGCATGGCTTTCCGCACCAAGGGTGTGCTATGGCTGCCTGAGGAGGTGGAGAGTCTGTTGGAGGCTCTTTATGAGCTGGAGGCCGGGTCCAGGGTCATGCCCTCGACCCATGAGGAGACCCTCTCCCTCTTTGAGCAGGCTGCCAGCCGCCTGGTAGCCCAGGGGTTCCGGCGCTCAGCATAGCAGTGCTGGGCGAAGTTCAAACGGGAGAAGGCGGCATTCTTTGAGGCGCTGGAGGACTGGGATGGTCTCCCGTCTCGAGGACACTGCCCTCCCCGTTTTGGACTGCTCCGGAACCTCTGGGAGCAGGCTGGGCGGCCTGGATGGAGGTACCGGACGCCATACCGTAAGTACCACCCTACCCCCTTCCCCTTGGCTCTTAGTGCCCCCCCTCATGGCTGTCATTTCACAGGGCGTCCACGGGCGAAGAGGCAGAGGGGGGCCACCTCAGAGGCCGAGGGCCAGGGATCCCTGGAGGAGGGCCAGCGGCACCCTGCAGCACAAGGTGAGCATCGTGACGGCATGCCCACACAGGCTCCCAGCATGGGGCTGCCAGGTGCCATGACATGTAGAGTGCCTGTGGTGGTGGTTCCCCAGGGTCAGGGGGAGCAGACAGCGCTGGAGGAGGGCAGCATGGCTGACATGGGCCTAGGGTGGCTGGTCACTCGGTGGTCTGCACAACTGGGGCAGGAGCCCAGCTCCTGACGGCTGCCATGTGCCTCTGCCTGCAGGGCCCGTGGTGGTGAGCTCTCCGGAGCCACACTCGGGGAGTGGCCGATCAGGGGATGCGGGTGAGTACCCACTGGGCATGGCCATCGGCCGTGGCCATGCATATGGGGTGGCTCCCGCAGCACACACACATGGGGCCGGTGCCTCCACCTTGCAGCAAGGTGGAGCCTGGGTGGCCTGGCAGGATGTGGTTGGGTCACCCTCCACGCACGCCTGGCAGCCATCAGTCGACTGCAGGGCTAGCTATGTGGGCACCAGCCCTCCACAAAATCCTGTCTTTGGTCGCCCACGTAGTTTCCCCTTGGGTTCTCACCCCCACCCTTGTTTCACATGCAGGGGAGCCAATGCAGATGGCTGCCACTCCCGAGGAAGCTGGACCTGTGGTCATCAGCTCCGCCCCTGAGACAGAGTCAGGTAGGTGTGCATATGGATGGGGCCCAGGGACCACGGTCGCCCCCTGCCAATATGGTTCTGACCCCCTTCCTCTTCCCACAGCAGAGCGGGCCCCATCTGCACCCGAGGCGGGACCCTCTTTCGGCACCACCGTGGAAAGGCTAGCCATCCTAGAGGGAAAGATGGAGAACGTCATAGACACCCGTGAGTATCCCGCTTGGCATGTTCGAAGAACTTTGCCGTGGGTGGACTGTAGACAGTGGTGAGCAGCTGGCGCGTCTGCTCCCATTCACGGCATGGCAGCTCAGCCACCAGCCAAATGTCCTTGTGGGCCGGCAGGCGACCATGTGGCCACTGATGGGACACCCGCCCTTGTTTCCCCACAGTCGGTCGATACGGATACCGACTCTCCTTCCTGCAGCGGGGTATGCGCAGAATTGAGCAGCTGCTGACCGAGATGCGCCTGGATGACGCCATGGCAGCCCAGGTGGCGGAGGCTGCGTCTCCCGGGCCGTCCCCCCTCCGGACACACCGCACCTCACGCCGGCGACCCCACATCCTTGAGGACTCTGACGAGGAGCCACTGGGCCAGGAAGGGGAGGAGCCATCTGAAGAGGGGGTGACGGGGCCGGCCCCAGACGAGGGGGCAGCAGCGGGACAGGGGGGCAGAGGTGGCAGGCCAGGCCGCGATTCTCGTGGCCTCCTCTGGCGAGGAGGGGGCAGAGGGGCCACAGAGTGCTCGGCAGCATACCCTGGAGGGTGCGGGGGAGTCAGGGTGGGACACCGGGTCGGGTTAGGGGGGGCGGGTTGGTTGATTCATGTTTCTTGTTGTTGTTTACATAGTTCTGTTTATTAAAGTTTGTTATATTTTTCCAAAACCGTAGTAGTGTTGTCCTTCCCCCCCCATACCCCCCTCCCCGGGGGACCTCTGCTGGTTGCCCTGGGCCAGTGTCCCTATGATGCTCCCGGCTTCTTCCATGCCCGCCCATGGCCTCTACCCCGGCCCTGCCCTACCTGCGTGGCCACCCCACTAGGGCCGGGCCGCTGAGGCTCTGTCGCCACAGCCCGGGCACGCATGGTGTCCACTAGGGCAGAGACCACATCTGTTAGACGAGCCATCTGAGTGTTGGAGGCCTCTATGCTGGCCTGCATGGTGGCCTGTGCTGCAGCTTGGGTGGCGTATGCTGCCTGATCTTGCTCACGGGTGGCCCGCATTTCAGCAATCAGCTCGTCATGCATCCGCCGGTCCTCTGCCATGGCTTCTCTGTTGTCTTCCCGGGCCTGGGTGGCCAGGTGCTCCCCAACACTTTGTAGGGCAGAGAGCCGCTTCTTCTTTGTCTTGCAGAGGGCTGCTCTCTCTGCAGGGGTCAGGTCTCCCATGGTGACGTCTGGCGGAAGGCCTGTTGGGGTATGGGCAGTGAACACCAGGCCCATCCACCTCACACCGGCCACCTCTACCCTACCCAGACAGGAACATAGGCCATGCCCCAGCCTATCCCCTAGTGTGACTCACGGTCCGGGTGGCGGCCGGAGCCCTCCATGGGTTCTTCCTCCTCCTCCTCCTCTGCCTCCTCCTCCGCTTCCATGTCCGCATCCGAGACCAGCTCTTGTGTCCCTAGGAAGGAAGGTTCTGTTTACTGTGATCCACAGTGGCTGGCAACGCCAGTAGTGGAGCAGTGTGCAGTCGGAGGCCCACTGATGCCCTTCACCAACCTTGGCCGGGCGGCATGAGACTGTCCTCGTCAGTGTCATCATCCTCATCGCTGCTGTCCTGCTGGGTATTGCTCACTGACTCTGTACCTGTACGTGGGACAGACAGGGAATCACCAGCCGTAGTTTGCACAACACAGCCCCCATATGCCCCCTCTCCCACTGGATGCCCCTCCAGCTCTTCTTCCACGGGGTGCTCCCTTGTGGAGGGCATTGTGCCTTCCCACACAGCTCCCAGGGTCCCCCTGGCACTGTGGCCTGTGCAGGTCTCTGTCCCTGGGGACACTCACCGGTGTGGCTGCTGGTCGAGGGCAGGGACTCGGCTGACTCCAACTCGTCCTCTGCCCTGGAGCAGCGGGCACTCTCTTCTGATGAGGTGCTCGGCCCCTGGGTTGCCTGGCGTCTCCGCCGGCACCGGCCAAGGGTCTGGAGCACCATGCCGGGGTCCACATCTCTGCTCTTATGCAGGATCCGGTGCAACTCCTCATAATAGGGGCACGTGATCCTGGGCTGGCCTGATTTGGAATTGTTAGCCGCTACTTTCCGGTACTTGAGGCGCATGGCCTTAGTTCTGCGCCGACAAGCGAGAGCATCCCGGTCGTGTCCCCTAGCCACCATGCCCCTAGCCACCTCGGCAAACACCTCAATGTTCCGGTGGGACTGTCCCAGGGTCCGCTGGACCCTGGCGTCTCCCCATAACGCTAGGAGGTCCCTCACTTCTGGGCGTGTCCAGGAACGGCCACGCGGCTTAGCCATTGCACTGGTGCCTGTTCCGGATACAAGGGGGATCGGGAGCAGAGGGAGGTGTGGGGAACGTGTCTCTGGCCCTTTACTGTTTTTTCCGGCTGCGCGGCAACAGTCCGTGCAGCCCGTATGCCCGTACAGCCCCCCTTCTGCTTTTCGGCTATTTACGCAGAAGCGCGACGGTGGCCGGATGCGACGGCATAGGTGCGCTGCTGCGATCCCACGCACGCCTGCTTCCGGCTCTTCCGGAAAGGACTTCTGTTTTAGCAGTCCCTTTTTGAAGCGCATCAACGGGCGCTCGCGACGTTGTTATGCCGGGAGCACGACGCTTTGCAGATGTGCTCGTCTGATCCCATCGGTTTGTGCCGTCGCTTCATCGCACCGCTTGCGTCGTAAATGGGTACGTATGATCGCGCCCATAATGTTTGTAGAGCAAAGGAGGCAGCTTTGGGTTGTGATGAGTCCTAACACACTTTTTTCTTTCCAGTGCTGAACTGTGAACAAATCAGTGTAAGTTTGCAGCAGAAAATGGTTGAATGGCTGGTGTCTGTGCCATAATGCACCATTTCCCCTGTGTGCCAAATGAATTTTTCTGTGCTTTAAAATATCTATATAGTACTTGAAAAAATTAAAAAGCAGACAGCTTGCCTGAAGCATGGGGAATCTGAAAGCTGAGCCAGTATTTAATGGCCACTATAACTGTCTTGACATTTAAACTGCAAAGGCAGAGAAAGCTAGGATGGAGCTCATTGCATCTGTGAGTTCCTTTTTGTATTACATCTGTCTTCATTTGAAGTATAGTATGCATACATGTGCACACCATCTATATACATGGACAGCAAATCTATGCCAAAATAACCATGATACCTCTGTCATAACAAATGTTGTACACTGAATCAAATAACATTTAATGAAAAAAGACCGGGGGGGGGGGAGGAATGTGCCTTTCTCCACTCTTCTCTGTGAAAGCCCATGATGGTCTGAATTTCTCTTTTGTATTGATCCAGATGAGCCATTCCTACTAGATATAGATATTTATGATAGATAATCAAGGACACCTTTTGCATAATGTGGAACTTGGAAACATCAAATGAGGTTCCTGTTTGCGCTTTTCAGAAAGGCAGGACAGAAACTTTGAAAGTAAGTAAATAAAAAACTGCTGAGAGCATTCTGTTTTGCAAAAAGCTGGAGGGCTATTTCTTGGGGAGAGTCATAGACAAAAAAGGACACTTGGTATGCTCTTAACAGTGGGACAAACCAGCTGACAGATGCTTACAACGGACATTTGTTGCTGATAAACTGCAAAAAGGTATCTGGAAATACAACTGAAACTGGCACAACTTGTAAGTTAGTGACTGTTCTCCATTTAGAAGAAGCCAGAAACTAATACTAGACAATTCTACAATTTTGTGCACTTATTTTAAATATATTTCTAAATCATATGTTTCTGTATTTAAATTAACCTGAGTTGTCCTGCTCTTCTGGCTTTCACATGGCAATAGCCACATATAAAGGGGAACAAATTTAGAGTCCAGTGGCATCTTTTAAGATGAACAAAGTTTTATTCAATGGACTTTAAATTTGTTCTACTGCTTCAGACCAGCACAGCTAACCACCTGGACATATGGAGGGGATATCCATGTAGCCCCCTGGAGTTTGCCTTTTTCAAGCAACCTGCAGTTCTTCCAATTGCATTGTTGGTCTGTCATTCACAGTATAAAGATTACCTCCGGCCACTCACTTTGCTAAATCTAGTAACCAGTTTCTCTCCAGATCTTTGGTGCTTTGGCTACTCATAGCAGGAACCTTATCAGCATAGTCTGGAAAAGAATCAGTCATGGGACTGGACACATTGAAAATCAGGAAGGCCTTGCTAGGTAGTGAATGGCCAAAAGCTATACTACTCATGGAACAGTAGTAGCACACCCCATAGGACTGACAGGTGTCTTCTGTTTAACTCTTATAGGGCACTGCTCCATGTGCAGTTCTTCAGGAATGAGGAATAGGCAGAGAAATGTGGTCAAGGTTCTTGGGGAAGGATTGTTGCATTTATTGTAGCTACAAAATATTTACTCCAATGCTCTGAAGTATCGGATAAACTATTTGTATGTAGATGGACAGACATGAGTTGGCTGGAAGGATTCCATGAAGAAAATATCTTACACCTAAGTCATTTTTGTACTCCAGAACTGCATACAGACCATGTTGAAAGACAGTTCTAGTGATGGTCATGATTCCCTGGTCTGACCTTCAGATTAACGGCTTACAAAGTTTTGTAACATCTGTACTGGGGATACAGTGCAGCTGTGATAATTTTTGCACATCTTGGATTATTTCAGGAAAGGCTGAGATGGTAGAAGGAGTCCACGATTAAAATAAATTAAGTATTAAGGAGTGAGGTAAGTAGAAGAAAGACCAGTAAGGACTGTTGGCTGCCTTAAGAAAATAAAAGGTGCCTTCCTGGATCAGACTAGTACTCTTTGTCTGAAAAAGTGTGCTTTGCACATGAAAGCTTACACTTTGAATAAAACTTTGTTGGTCTTAAAGATGCCACTGGACTTGAACTTTGTTGTGTCTAATCTAGCATCCCATACAACACAGTTTCCCTGGAGGACAATTAAACATGAAGTAGAGTCCAAGGCCTTCCACTGATGTTGCCTCCTGACAACTGAATGTGGAGGTTTGTCACATAGTTTGTAGCCATTGATGGACTCAACTCCATGAATCTGTCTAACCATCTTTTAAAGCAATCCACGCTTGTGGCCATCATTACATCCACTGGCAGTGAATTCCACTATTTAATTAAATTCCACAACTTAATTTACTCATTCAGTAAAGAATTATTTCCTTTGGTCCATCTTGAATTGATTGTCCATCCCAATTTCATTGGATGCCCCCAAGTTATAGTATTATGGGAGAAAAAGTTCTCTCTATCCACTTTCTCTCCCCAGTGCATAATCTTACAAACCACAATGATGTCCCCCTTTAGATGTGGAACTGTAAGTTCACCAGAGTAGTTAAATGCACACCACTCTGGGCTGCCAGTAGATTTAAGATGATTTACGATTTAACATGAAGCAAGATAATTTTAAATATATGAGATAATATGACTAATCAAACATGGAAAAACTGCATGAAATATGATGATTCCTGAAAAAAACCAACAAAGAAGCATTTTTTTATTGTAATGTGCCACAATGCCTCAGATTCCTCAAATGCTAAGTCAGCAAATGAAAGTAGCAAATAAATCATAACCAGCCCTTTGGCATCAGTTCAACAGGTGATTCAAAAGCTGTTCACATTAGTTTTTCATTGACTTTATAGAACTTAACAGCAGCTTTGTAAGTGATTGTGAGTCACTGCAGATAACTTAACAGTTTGAAATGATACCATATACTAAAGATTTCTGGAGATAACCTGTAGCACATGGAGTGTTGACAGTAAACTATTATTTTGCTCATGACATTCTCCTTATATTGATTAATGATTTAATCAACCTATGCTTTCCTTTTCATTTTCTTGATATTTATTTTGCCACTGAGAATGGTGCTTGCTTGTCAAAATTGGCAAATGAGAATATTTGTCATTTACAGAGTGTGCAAGCTTTTTTCCAAGTACTGCTATTCTTCTAATCTATCATAATTTTTATTTATTGTTTTGGTCTGAGCATGGCAGCGATAGTAATACTCAGAGGACTGGATTTTACTACCTGTGAGTGCAAGGAGCACATCGGAAGCAAACCTCCCCCTTACCCCACCAGCCCACAGTGCTAAGGTGCTCATTGACAGAATGCCATATGGTACAGAGGGTGGAGTAAGAAGAGGAATCAGATGAAATTGCCTCCTCTCCTCTATGCTTGTGGCAATCTTCTACTAGTAGAAGACTTCATCAATTCCCCTTTTCCTCACTGTAGCTCCCTCCGCATTATGTTCACAAAGATATGCTGATCTTTAGCCTTATTGTGGGGGAGGAGGTCACAGGGGGCCACTTGAGAAGGGAAAGGTGGAATAGAGCACTTCTCACAGTATCCAACTCAACATTTACTTAGAGCTTTCAAGAATTCATTGCATTGCGCATACATTATCCTCTTTCTCCAAGCTGGGCACCTCAGGTATGTGTACCCTTGGGCCTGCCAAAAAACTCTGCACCTGGTGCTTTGTCCCTTATTTTACCATAACACCTGCTCTTCTCTCTTCACGTACTGGAATTTTTGATTTCTGGAACTGTTAACTCTCTTTAATAAACTGTTTAGGGAGATTTCAGAAGTGAACAGGATTTCGTTTCGGTTTCAAGCGCTTTAATGGCGGGCGCTTCTCCCTGCAACTGCAGGAGAGGCGACCCGCACTCAGCAGGTTGAAGGGGTCCTGGACTGGCGCCAGACCCCCAGGGAGCCTAGTAAAGGGTCCCTGCCTAGGGTGCTTGAAGGTAGCCTCTCCCTGCGGTGGCAATCGCGGGATTGAGGCTCCTTTTTACCCCTAGAGGTTCGCCTGCAGGAAGAGGCCCTTGGGCTACAGAGTGTGGCCGCAAAGCTGCAGAAAATGTATAGCAGAGAGAAGTGATGATTCAACAGCTATGCAATGGCAGAATCGTGAGTCTCCTGATCTTTTGATATGAAGCGTTAAAGGGTGGACTAGGAGGATTGGATCCCCCCCACCCCCTCCCTTGTTACTTACTCGGAGACTTCCCATGGGCGTGTTGCAGTCCCCGCCACTGCTGCCTCTCTCCGCTGCTGCCCCGCCGCCATGTCCCCACTGCCGCTGCCTCTCCCCCCCCGCCTGGCCACTCCTGCTTCCATCCCTCCATCCATCCAGGGGCCAGCTGGGCATTTGCTTAGCTGGCCCCTGGACTGACGGAGGGAGGGAGGGAGGGACGGAGGCAGCCAGGCCGGGGGGGGGGAGAGAGAGAGGCGGCAGCTGGCACTCCATTTTCCTGGGGGGGCTTAGTCCCCCCCCGGGAAATTTCGGGGGAGGCTCAAGCCCTCGAGCCCCTCCATAGTTGACGCCTATGAGTCCACCCTCCAAAGCATCCATTTTCTTCAGGGGAACTGATCTCTGTAGTTTGGAGATAATTCTAGAGGATCTCCAGATCCCACCTGAAGACTGGCATCCCTATATTATAGTGTTATATAAAGATACTGATATTTTAGAGCTGTGAGGAAGTACTATCCTCAACACTCTGCTCCAGATCTACAGGGAGGTTATGTACAGATGTAATGATTTCATGTTTTGATGTGTGTGTTCCTTTAAATGTTTAGTGTGTCTGCAGTACTGTGAGGGGGTGATAGAGGGAGGAGTGATTTTGATTGGCTGATTACTGAGTGTGAGAGAGATGATGTTCTGAGAGGAATCTGTGTGTGTGGATGCCTAAGAAGAATTCTGTATGTGTCTTGGGAGAAAGACAAGTGTGTGAAGTTTAGTCTGTGTGACTATGGGATTTGAGTCTTTCTCTGAGTAAATAAGACCAACAATTTAGTCTATGTGACTAAGAGAATTGATTCTATAATGTGTGAATAAAACAAAAAGCCTGTGTGGCTACTTATATAAGAGAGAGAGAAATAAGCCTGTCAGAGTAGATTTTGGAGACTGAGAGACTGTTTGTAGCACCAAGCATTACCAGTTATGTTGACAAGTCCCTTTCTTCAGCAACTGTTCAAAATAACCAGAAACCTATTTTGTTCTTTATTAAATAAATTAATTTTTGTTTAAACATATCCCAGGAATTAGTACAGTACTTCCTCAGAGCCACATAGACCTCTGAAGTGCCTAGACCCTAGGTCATACTACCAAAAGAGAGAGATTTGGAATTTTAAATTCCTGGTGGCAGCAAGAAACTACCAAGTTTACATACAAAGAGAGAGTTTAAAAGTAAAACCATATTCACCAACTGCAGATTGGGAGAAGGTCCTGAGGGCCTTTAGGCCCTGGTTTGAGTCTTGCCTACCAGAGGCCTAGCAGCTGACTCAGAGGCTAGTGGTGATGCTAACATAAGAGAACCCAATGTTGGCAGGCCAATGGCCCATCCAGACCAACACTCTGTCACACAGTAGCCAAAAATACCAGTTGCCATCAGAAAGTCCACCAGTTATAAACCCAGAAAAAAATACTGCACCTAAAGAGAATGAGTGTAAAGCTGCAACTAAAGAGAGAAGACTCCAGAGAAATGACTGGTAGCCCAGATCTTAGACTGAGAATAGTAAAGCTGAACAATATACACCAATTTTTTTCAGTGCACACCCCTAGTCATGAACCTAGTACCCATCAGTTTTGTTGGATGCCCTCACGTTCTAGTATTTCAGGAGAGAAAGAAAAAGTTCTCTTTGTCAATTCCACTGCATGCGTAACTTTATAAACCTCTATCAAGTGGATGACATTACTTGCTATGAGCTAGAAAGAGAAAATGATATAATAGTCCACAAGCTTAACCAAAATTTTGAAACTGAGGACCTAGGGAACATTATATATTACCTGGGGATCCAAACTGAGAGGAATGAACATGGGAGCTTCTTCCTCAACCGAAACCAAATGATCAGTGAGATGCTGGAACACTGCAAAATGATGGAAGCAAAGGAACAGATAATTTGAAGAATCAACCTGTTGTATTTTGACACAGTCACTAAGCCAGACATTGCAGCAGTAATAGGAATTCTGTGTAGAAGGTTGAGCAACCAACCCAGCATGACTGGACAGGAGTGAAGAAGCTGATGTGGTACTTAAAGGGAGTTTAAAAAAATAGATTTCTTTATTATATAGTGAACTAGAATACTGCCCACAAGGGTATTATTTACATGAAGTTAAAATTACCATCCAGCTCAGATCCTAGGCTCTTCAGTGATGTGAACGCAGACTGGGGCAAGTGACACAAGTGACCATAAGTCTGCTACTGGCTATCTTTTTGTGTACGATGAGGAGTTAATCAGCTGGGCTAGTAGAAAATAAAAACAGTAACACTCTCATCTACTGAGGATGAATATGTGACTGAAGCACATGCATGTCAACAGCACAGCAATAGCAATGGATCACACATTACAGAAGCGGAGAAGAAATTAGAGGGTTAATTTATTTGCATAATTACTCAATAAACAGAGGGGAGTGACATCATCTAGTAACTAATTGGGGCCTAGAAGTTTCTTCTCCAAGGGTGTGTTCAGATGGGCAGCTAATCTCACCATTGGCCCGGCTGTAATTTGATCTAGATCTTTTTAATCCAGCATTGTACAACCAGACAGCTCCCTCGTGAATCGCTTTTCCACACGTGACTCCACGGTGGATTGTTTAGACGGCATTCTCCTTAAGAAGCCGTGCAGTCGGCTTTTTAAAAAAAAAATCCTGTTTGTTCATGCACATATGTGCATATGTGCCTCACTGTCTGCAGATGTCACGTTTAAGCATTTATGCACGCATCATTAAGAGTTTCTAAAATGGTGGCCATTTGGGATGGTCAGGAGACCATCCCTATGGGCTGATTGCGCACTGGTGGAATGACCTGATGGTGGAAAGTCCGGCATTGGCCCGTCGGCCAGCTTTAGACCAGACTTTAAGCACTATCTTTAAAGTGTGGATCCCTGACAGAGATCGACAGGCTACTCACGGAAACGGCATGATTCCCAGATGTTGAGGTCTGGATGTGCACTTTAAATCCACCAGGCACTTGTGCCCGGCATGGCTCAAAAGAGCCATCTGAATGCACCCCTAGTTTCTGTTTTGCTTTTTCCTTCCTTTTGATGTTTGCTAGATCTGCTGTTATCACCAATGGCCTATCTTGATTATTGGGGAAATCAGCTATGAGACAGAGGAGGCCAGAAGGGTATAAGGGATTGCACATCTTTATATACCAAGGTCCAGTTCAGTAGGAAGACTCCAGATTTAAAGATTTTTAATAGTTTTATTGGAAAATATCCCTGCATACAATCATGCTAAGCAACATGATCCCAAACTAAGAAATAAAGAGGTGGTGATAGAGGCGTTTAAGGAGCAGTTATGGGGTTATACTACCTGTCCAGATGTGCAGATGTCTGTGTAGAAAAAAGTGCAAACAGCCAGCATTTCATGCTAAGAAAAGAGGAGACCCAAAGTCAAGGCTTTGGGGTGTACTGTATTGTAGGTGCTCTCAGAGTGAACACCAAGGTAGGGCTTGCTCTCTATTTTTATAGGAATTTGAGGGGTGGTCTCCCGGGCCAGGGCTTGATGGGATTAATGACTGTTGATGCTCTTACTGAAGTAGGCTGAATGGGTTTTATGACTGTTGATGGTTTTACCAGGGTAGGTTGAATGGGTTCCCAAGCTTAGATAAAAGAAGGAAGTGGATCTCTGATAGGTAAGAGGAAGAATTATTAATGAATTTAATGTTTGATCAATTTATCTCGGTAGGGAGGGGACAGGAAGGGCAGGTGCTGAGACAAAAGATTTCTGCATAGGTGTCACACAAAAGGGGAATATGTGAGGGTATGGAGACAGAAAAGGTTTGTCAGGTGTCCACTGAATGGCTTTGTAAATGCAGATACTCTACCTGGAGGAACTCGTGGTTATTTCATATGTATACCTTTGCGGGGGGGGGGGGGTGGAGATTGTCCTCGAGAGCACCTTGTGCAAACTTAGACTGAAACCCTTTTCTGAGCTTTGGCTAGCTCTTTAACACAGGTCAATAGTGTTCTCTTTGGCTTGGTTCTGTGGGTTTCTGGTTCAGGTCAGGTGTGGGGTACCCTGCTGTTGGGGCTACCCCATGAGTAAGGCAGTGCCTTTGAGCTACACTGCTGCTGATCAGGAGAAAGGTCTGCACTGTATCTGTTAGTTATCTGTTCTGTCTCTCTGACCATAGGCGTCAACTATGGGGGGGCTTGAGCCACCCCCGAAATTTCCTGGGGGGATTGAGCCCCCCCCGGGAAAACAGAGCACCCTCCGCTGCACCTCCCCAGGCCCTTCCTAGGGCCACCGCCGTCTCTCTCTCCCCCCCCCCCGGCCTGGTCCCTCCCTCCGTCCATCCAGGGGCCAGCTAAGCAAATGCCTAGCTGACCCATGGATGGATGGAGGAATGGACGGAAGCAGGAGTGGTCAGGCGGGGGGGATGCGGCGGCAGGGACATGGTCCTGGCAGGCATGCGCACTTTGCACGCATGCACAGAAGTGCCCCCCCCCCCCGGATTTTTAAAACTCAACATCCCTGTCTCTGACAGTTAAGTAAAGGCTGCTTCTTGAAAGGATCTTCAGATGGACTCATTGTTTATTTGTGAAACTGCAACATCTATCACTCCTCAGTCACCGATCTTGGCTCCCCCTCTGAGGACTCTGAGTCAGAGTCACTGGTCTGGTCTGAGGAGCTCATGACAAGAGCCATTTTTTTAAAACAAAAAAAATAAAAAATGAAACTACTCATCTTCAGAGTGGGGAGAGGAGAGGGAGTGGTTTGACAAAAAGTAGGGTGGAGGTGGGTGGACCAAAGAAAGCCAACAGAAATGTTACACACGAGGCAACTCAAAATCAGCTTCCAGGAAGATATTGGGGTAAAAGTAATCACAAAATAACTAGATAATAATATGGGGATGGGTGAAAGGCACAAAAATATGTGCAAAAGTCGGGGGAATAAATAGAAGTAGTTTAGGGCCAGAACAAAAAAAAATTTGCAGAAAAGCCCATAGATAGACCCTTTGTTATTCAGAATTTTGAAAGAAGAATTGGATTTATACCTTCCTTTCACTTGGAGTTTTCCCTTCCTCTCCCCCCCAACATACCCCTTGTGAGGTAGGTGTAGCTGAGAAAGCTCTGAGAGAACTGCTTTTGAGAGAACAGCTCTGAGAGATCTGTGACTGACCCAAGGTCACCCAGCTGGCTGTATGTGGAGGAGTGGGGAATCAAACCTAGTTTTCCATATTCGAGTCTGCTGCTCTTAACCACTACACCAAACTGGCTCTCCAATGTACTTCAGTTGTAAGTTGTTATCAGGCTTAGACAGTTTTGCATGACTCTCATCAACGTATTGTGTAAATCTTATAGGTCTGACTGAATACTCTACAGTTTCCTTACTGAACTCACTAACTGAGCTTCTATCCAGTACCCCAGATTGAGTGTCTGCTGTTGGCTGTAATCCAGAAACAATAATACATGTTCTCATCATCTTTGATTCTCAGCCTTTTTAATATGGTATATTTTCCACCATTCTTTAGTCTTGCATATAAACTCAGCAACATTCTCAGTCTACTTTATAGACCTGAAGATGTAAGGTATGGTCTACCATGACAGTTCTGAAACTAGTCATCAGAATGCCTCAGCCATGCTAGACTGAATAGATAGGGTGAAATATGATCCTTTTTTGTAGTATGGCAGTGTTGAAGACAAATATCTACAGATCACTGTTTAGTATCCTCTGTCTGCTGAAACTGAGGAACAACAAACCAAGTAGGAGTTATTAACATATTGGAATAAAAATTTCATCCCAGTGCATGGTTGTTTTTCCTTTGTCTTTGTGCTCCAACTGGTGAGGCTTTTAGTTTTCTCCTTGTTAAAGGAAGGCATATGAAAATATCATCCATTTAACCAGGAAGGAGAAGAAAGATTAACCTTTTTATGACATCACAGTGACTAGGTGATTGTTATCATTTATTATTTATTTAAAACATTTATATAATTTTTGTCTTTAATATAATAACCAATTTTTAAGTTTTTTGTTATATATTGTATAGAGTATTTGTTGATACACTATTAATACAAAAAAAAACTTTATTTATTATATAAGTAAAGATATATATTGCAAATCTACAGAATGGGAGAGGGAGGAGGGGAAAACCCAGTAGAATATTTAATAGTTGGAGAGCCCCTAGAAGTAAGCTTCCTTGTGGAGCAGAGTTATTTTTGTAATTATTGATTTGATATAGTGTGTGGATAAGAAGTTTAGTCAGACCACATAGTTAGGTGGTCCCCTTTGTAGGGCTGTGGTATAAATATTTTTATAGTTTTTTGTTAACGTTTTTTTTGTTGTTATTTATTTTTTAGATTTTGGTATAGAGTAATAATAGTAGTAAGGTTTTTTGTAGCCCAGTTGGCAAGTGTGGTTGTTTTGAGTTTTTTGTTTTTTGATTGAATTTTTATTTCAAGTGTGTGGGTCTAGAGATGCCAGCTCAATTTAAATGTATCACTTGGAATTGTAGAGGTTTTAAAAATCCCATAAAACAGAAAAGGATTTCTAATGCTTTATATAAAGTAAAACCAAACTTTGTATGTTTGCAGGAGACCCACTTGAAAAACTCAGCTAGAAATATTTTGAAATCTAAATGGTTCTCACAATGTTTTCAAGCTCCAGGGACATCTAAGGCCAGGGGGGTGGCCATTCTGATTTCTAAGTCTACCCCTTTCCAGAGCCAACAAGTGAAGATCGACACCAAAGGTAGATACCTTTTCGTAAAGGGTTTATTGGACGGCGTTCCAATCACTGTAGCCTCTATTTATGCACCCAACACAGAACAGATACCTTTTATTAAAGAAAGTCTGCATTTGTTATCAGAGGCCGTAGACAGATTGGCAGTCTCGGCCGCTCTGCCTCCGCTTCAGAAGCGGAGGCAGAGCGGCCGTTCAGATGGCCGCATCTGCCCCCAGGAGGTGGCCTGGACGCATCACATCCGGCGCCGCGCTCTTTCTGCACCAGCCGAGCCCCACTCCAAAGTGGTACTCAGCTGCTGCAGTGTGCCGCCCGCGCGCTTTCCACCCACCAGAGCGGGTGTGAACGCGAGCGGGCAGGGGCAGCCACACAGCGTCCGCCTGCCGCTGCAGGAAACCGCCTGCAGTCTGAACACTGCGAGTGGCTTCCTTCCGGCGGCGTGCGAACGCCACGCCGCGGGGGAAATTCCCCCTACCCCAGTCTGCCGCGCCGCAGAGGCACAGCAGACTGGCAGTATGTCCACAGCCAGAGTTTCAGACAGGGCAAGTTATCATAGGCTGCGACCTGAATATGATTATAGATCCTAAAATAGATAAAACCCATAAACAAACAAAACCAGGAAAGAAGAACCTTAAAACTACAGAACTGTTAAAAATATTTGACCATTTTCAATTGGAAGATGCCTGGAGAGCACTAAACCAAGGCGACAGGCAATACACTTATTACTCAGCTTTACACAATGTATACACACGTATTGATTTTATCTTGGTTTCAAAACCTTTATTGAACTCTATAATCACTTCAACAATAGGATCCCGAACAATATCTGACCACTCATGGGTGGACTGCACTTTTTTTAGTCATACTACAGATGGGAAAGGTCTTGAATGGAAATTTAATACAATTTTTTTACAAAATGAAGCTTTTTGTGCTGAGATTGAAAAATCGACCCAAGAATATTTCCATTTCAACGCAGAGTGTGGTGTTCCTAAAGAAACAGTGTGGGAGGCTTTCAAGGCAGTGATAAGAGGCAGACTTATTTCCCTATCATCCTCTTACAAAAAAGAACGAAAACAAACAATATTAGAACTCCAAAGCAACATTAAGGCTTTAGAATTAAAGCATTCTAAACATGGAGGTAAAAAAACTTTAAGAAAACTCACTCAAGAATGGCAAAAACTAGCACTTTTGGAAACATCTGCAGTGCAAAAGCAATTGCTATTACTCAAACAAAAATTTCTTACTAAAACACCACGGTCTCTGATCCTTCTGAAACACAGAGTAAGACAAAAACAAAATGTAAACCTAATACATGCTACAAAACCCCCATTGGGTCAGATAGCTACATCTTCCAAAGATGTTAATTCAAATTTTTACAATTTTTTTTACAATCTATATAAATCAGACAACCCATCCATTGAGGCTATTCAAAATTACTTAGACTCAATCTACTTCGACATTAAATTGTCAGAAACACACAGAGAATTCTTAGACCAACCTATTACAGCATCTGAAATTGGCAATATTATTAAATCCTCCAAATCAAACAAAGCCCCAGGCCTAGATGGCATTCCGTGCAAATTTTATAAAAAATTTAGAGAGTTGGTCTCCCCTGTCCTAAGTGATCTATGCAACAATATAATGACTCAAGGGAGCTTCCCTCCTACTTGGGCAGAAGCCAGAATCATAGTTATCCATAAATCTGGTAGGGACAAACTTGACCCGGCCTCTTATAGGCCTATAGTGCTATTAAATCACAATTTTAATTTTTTTTCTTCAGTATTAGCAGCTAGATTAAATAAAATTATTACTAATTATGTTCACCCAGACCAATCAGGCTTTATGCCTAATAGATCAATAATGGATAATATCAGGAAAAACTTAAACCTTATTGACCACTGTATCTCCCAAAACATCAAAGCAACTTTTTTGGCCTTAGACGCAGAGAAGGCCTTCGACAAGTTAGAAGTCCCATATATGACAGCGCTACTTCAACACATGTGCTTCGGCCCTAGATTTTTGCAATCAATCAATGCTATCTACAACAATCCCAACGCTCAAATCCAAACAAACAACTATAGATCTGACACTTTGTATCTCAAACAGGGCACGAGGCAAGGCAGTCCCCTTTCTCCCATCCTTTTTGCGATCTCATGAGAGCCGCTAGCCTTTGCCATTCGCAATGACTCCGAAATTAAAGGCATCAAAATAAAAGAGCACATTTTTAAAACAGGTTTTTTTTGCAGATGATGCTGTTTTTTTTGTCACACAACCTGAACATTCACTATCTTTCCTAATGCAGCAAATAAATCTATTTAGTAAAGTATCTGGTTTTACAATAAATTATTCAAAATCTGAATTATACCCAATTAACCTGTCCCTATTAGACAAATCCAATTTAGGAAAACAATACCCTTTTCGTTGGGTTATGAAACACTGGAAATATCTAGGTATAAAATTCCCTGTAGACATTAATGAACCTTATAACAATAATTATAAAGCCCTAGAACTCGAGTGCAAACGCCTCTTGGAAGAGTGGACCAAGCTTAACTTATCTTTTTTGGAAAGAATTGAGGCAATCAAAACTTTTCTTTTCCCAAAATTTCTTTTTTTATTTCAAAATTTGCCAATTACAATACCGATAAGCGATTTTCATAAATGGCAAACAACCTTTTCTAAATTTATATGGTCAAACAAAAAAGCAAGAATTAAATACTCTGTATTATTAAGGCCTACCAAATTAGGAGGGTTAGGCTTACCTAACCTAGAAAATTATTATTATGCCTCTCAACTTAAAAATATAACTTTTTACGCTCAGCCCCTGCCCTCAAAACCTTGGGTCCATATAGAACAAGCAAATTTAGGTACTAACAAAATATATGAAGCAATTTGGAACAAACAAAATGAAAGAATTTTTTAAAAGCCTAATAATTCTTATTTGAAATTTACATTGAAGATACGGGATAGATTTAGATCTCTTTTGGCACCAGACGTATCTCCAAGGACAGTCTTTTTGGGCCAACCATGGTTTAAACCAGGCTGGAATACACCAGAATTTGGAAAATGGGAAAGAAACGGGCTATTTAGATTGGGAAGCCTATGCAATAAACAGGGCATATTTACCAAACAACATCTAGAAAACAAATACAATTTTGGTATTCCATGGTTACAATACCAACAAATAGACCATTTTGTGAAGAACCCCAACATTATACCGCAGTTAAGTAGACCGTTATCTCCCTTTGAAGCTATTATAAATGAACAATCCCAGTCCTCTAGAGGCTTAATTTCATTGTTATATCAAATCATAAGTAAAAAATCCTGGGACCAGGTCTCGTCAATACAACATGCTTGGCACAGGGACTGTGATATTGTATGGTCCGATGTACAATGGAAAGCAATTTGGTACTCTAGCCTTTACTCAACAAATGTATTAAATATTAAACTCCAAAATTTTAAATTATACTCCCGTTGGTACTTGACACCACAACGTTTATCTCATATGAAAGCCTCAGTCAATTCACACTGCTCGAAGGGTTGTGGCGAAATAGGGTCTTTTAAGCAATGCTGGTGGTCATGTCCTGTAGTAGCTGCTTTTTGGTCAAAAATTGTTAATTTAACAAATGTTATTCTGGGTTGTTCAATTCCTTTTTCTCCTGAATCTATCCTTCTGAACCACTGGCCAGATCTATGTACATCAAAACAGAACAAAGAACTAGCTTCATTATTTCTGCTATCAGCAAAGACTTTGTTGGCACAGAAGTGGAAAGTGAAAGACATTCCGACAATACAGCAATGGTTCACGAAACTATGGGACTTAGCTGTTATGGACAAACTGGCAATACACATTACCAGAATGGAGACCCCTTCAGCTAAAAACAATTTTCTAGAAAAATGGTTTCCCTTTTTTGACTATGTATCAAACTCTAAGAAACAATATTGCACTCTACCAAAGAAATACTTGAATTTTGTATTTTATTAATGTTTATTGATTATGCGTATTTCATAGACCTGTACACAAGTTTATATTATTAGTTGGTTTGTAAAGTTATTAAGTTATTTAGTAATGTTTTATTGTTATTGTTGAAAATTAATAAAAATTATTTAAAAAAAAATTAAAACATTCATGTACAGCCTCTTCAGAGACTTGCTTGAGGCAGCTCACATCAAAGACAAAAATCATTCCAATTAATAGCCATTTAAAACAGAAAACCCAGGCCATATATCCCCAAACCTTAAACGCACATAAAATTCCACACAATAAAATGTCTAGAAGCCTCAGCGAACCTCATACCAGTCCTCAGGCTAGAATTGTAAAACCAATAGCAATAAAAATGCTGATAACAATAAACAACAACAACAACTCTATGTGTCTCAAGCAAGAATATGAACATGCCTCTACAGAATGTAGATCCACATCTAGGCTATACATTGTTTAGGCAACAGCTACAATCAAGTCAAGATTTCTGGAGAAAATGTTACAGTTGATCCCTAGAAGCAATGCAAGGCATTGTTTTGAAGACCAAAGTCATTAGTTAAACGAATCCAAGAGTCAGAGTTCAAATCTGTGTGGGCTTGATTCGGTCAGTAAAGGTTGTGCTGTGAACTTAATCTAAATGCAAAACAGGCCTTCTGAGGGGACATATTTTCTTGTAAGGTCAGTAAATGAAAACAAACAATGTGGGGGGGGGAGGAGAATTACAAGAAATAAAATACTCTGGGCTTTCATCCTTTGGGAATGTTTACCTACCAAATACATAGTTCATGAACCTGTGCTATGCAGATTGGTTTCATTTAATGCTTCTCAATGTTCAGATTCCTCCCCCCCCAGTCAGACATGGGTTTTGTTACAATGCCTGATCTCCAGTTTCTCTCAATGCATATCAGAGTTTCCAAGCAGTTCTTTAAAACAGTTATTATTTGGGAGGGGAGGGAATCCTTTCCTCTCACTTATGGGGCCTATGTTCTGATCTGAAATCTTTTTTGAAGTGGTCAGCTGTTTTACTTGTTTCTTGTAAAATTCATGCTAAACCAGTTTTTTTTTAAGGCAATTAATTTTAATATGAGTATTTACAGAGACCATAAAATGGAGGGCATAATCATAGAGGAAGCATTGCTCCTTCTCTCAGGATCTCACTTTGGTGTCGTGGTTAAGTGCGTGGACTCTAATCTGGGAGAACTGGGTTTGATTCTCCACTCCTCCACTTGCAGCTGCTGGATGACCTTGGGCAAGCCATAGTTCTGCCAGAGCTGTTTTAAAAGAGCAGTTTCTATCAGAGCTCTCTCAGCCCCACCTAACTCACAGGGTGTCTGTTGTGGGGAGGAGAAGGGAAAGGAGTTTACAGGGCTCATTTCGTAGCAGGAGCTCCTTTGCATATTAGGCCACACACCCCTAATGTAGCCAATCCTCCAAGAGCTTACAGACCTCTTCTTACAGGTGCTTCTGTAAGCTCTTGGAGGATTGGCTACATCATGGGGGTGTGGCCTAATATGCAAAGGAGCTCCTGCTACGAAATGAGCCCTGGGAGTTTGTAAACCGCTCTGAGACTCTGAGTGAAGGGTGGGGTATAAATCCAATCTCCTCCTCCCTCTCCTCCTCCTCCTTCTAGAAAGCAAACTTATATACCAAACTAGTCAGAGGTTGCTGCATACTGTGGTGACTTCCCTGGGCAGGTATAAAAATATTACTTTGTAACTTCAAACCCACACACAGAAATGTTCTTATGAAAACTGGTTATGTTTATTGTCTCTGGAATGGGTACAGCAGTTCAAGAACCATTTAAAAAGAAACAGGCAGCAAGAGATGGTGAAAGCGTTCTGCTCCAGCCCCCAATTATTTTACAGTCATGGCGGGGGGTTGATAGTTGGATGGGTAGAATTCCACAACTGTTCATCCCATCATCCACAATTTCCTGGCAGGCCCCAAACCCTAATGCAGAGAGTAGAACATAGAATTGCCAACCTCCAGGTGGACCTGGAGCTCTCCTGGAATTACAGCTTAGCTCGAGATGAGAGTTGAGTTCCCCTGGAGAAAATGTCTGCTGGAAGGCTAGACTCTATGGCATTATACCCTGCAAACCTGGTAGCATGCATTGGATCTGCCATGTCAATAATGATTAAAATGATTGATTTTGTAACATTTCATGATTGATTTTGTAACATTTCATAACTATATCCAACTGACATCTTAATAAACCTGTTTAGGATCAGGTAGCAAATTTCAACCCAGGTCCATTAAACTACTTTTGGGTTTGGGAAGGACTTGTGTCCTGCATGGAATGAAAATAGTTTCCCCTCCCCCTTGTATTCATTGACAGTGGGTAGCACACTATATTTGTGCATGTACAATTTGTACCTCTCCTGCTTCTTGAGGGGGAAGCATAAGTCTCTACAGCTACTCAGCGCCATATGCTAGCCCAGGCACAGGGCCATCCAGCTGCATCTTGCTTACCTTTTAAAAAGCTGTAAAATCCTCTTTTCAACTGTATTTTTTTATGGTGATGTTTTGTTGCCAGGCTCCTTTGCAGCCACATCAATGTCTCTCAAGGGGCTGCCAAGTACCTAGCATTCTTTAGAGATGTGTACAAAAGCCTATTTCATTTTCTTATCTTCTCCTCTTGTGGAAAAAACCAGACTATACTGTCTTGTTCATTATTAAAGCGGTTAATTGTGGTTATTGCATTTGTTTCTCATATCCATTGTTTTCAGTGGGGAATGCATTGCCATCTCCAACTCTTTTTGTCATGTAACTGTGATGAAATTATTCAGGACTGTACCTCTCTCCCAAGTGATCCTTCCTGCCAAATTTCAGGCAGACAAGAGAAAGAGTTTTATAGGCAGAATGGGCAAAGAGGCATCTGGCAGGGCAACCCATAGATGAAGGCATGATAAAGGAGGCACAGAGGCTTGGCCTTAGCAACCTAATAAAGCAGGCAGTGTGGCAAAGTATGGAGATATAGTATGTAAATGATAAATCTTATGCCACTGGACAGATACTGCATTTAGAAGACATACGGTAGACATACAGGAAGTGGGTTCAAGTGAAGGGGCAGTGTAATGAGCCAGCTTTCAACCCCTTTGCCTGCTCTGAGATGTCAGTGCAGGAATTATTCCTCTTTTCCTTTTCTCTTTGGGAACACATATATGTACAGTTGCACTGAGCTTGCCTGCAGTAAAACAGGTGTTGAAAAGCCAACAAATTATCAGTGTGCTTTGCCATGATTGGTGCTATTCCATGAACAACAATCAATTACAATCAGATTGGAGGAACTGAGAATGTCCCTTTTGTCTAATCAGAACAAGGGCGAGGAGCAACCAACTTCAATTCCCTCACAAAATCCAGCTGATATGACTTCACTTCCTTCCTCTACATAGAATTCAGCTGGTCCAATAAAGAAACCAGCGGTGGGAAAGGAAGAGATCCATCTTCATACGGTCCTGGGACCAGCCAGTCCTGTGCAGCCCAGTGTCTCTAATCCTAATCAACCCTCTTCTGGAACAAACTTCAGTCTGAACAACAACAATGGCTGTATCAACTTTGATATGAATACATCTTTGGAACAGCTGTTAAAGATTGATCAACAGTCAATGAAATCTCAGCCCTTAACCATGAAGTTGTTATCCTGGAATATAGCTGGATGGGGTAGTAAGAAAATTGATTGGTGCTATTGCTTAAGTTCAAAATTAATTAGGAATATAGATATATGTCCACCTCATAATGTGCAGCCTCATGACAAGTTGGGTAGTATTTTCCACCCATGTTGTCCTCCACAATGTAAAAAATGATTTCATGTGATTCTGATTTGGATCCTGACTAGCATTTCCATGGGTGCAAGGCTTATGGAACATGGTTTCTCCCTCCATCACTCTTGTGAAAGGCTGAAATCCTGTTTCTGGGGGTTTCCTGTTCCCCAGGAGCAGGATAGGGAGGCCATTTTGTGCTCTCACAAAAATAGGGGAGCTATTGTTGACCTTCATGATCAGGCTACTCACCCAAACAGCCTTCATTTGATGGGTATTTACTCTATATGGGCCAATTCCCTAGACTGTTTTTCACAAAGATTTTGACTCACATTTAAACCCTTATTATATTCATAGGTATGCTTATAGACATTGGGGAGCCAAATTTCTAATCTAGTGTTGAGAACTACAGTTCCCAGGGGGCACAAAACACATGCAATAACATGAACATACATGTGCCAGCATTACAAACTAGGAGAGAACTCTCAGACAAGAACAATTTTTGGAACAATTTTCTGAGCAGGGGATTCTAAATCAAGCCAAGGGTACTTTACCCATCACTGGGCACAGTCAACTGAAGAATACATCTAACAGACATGAATAGGATAATGTGCTTGCTCAGGAATTTGTTTCTACTTGCCCGGCCTTGAATTTGCTGGCTTGACTATGTGTCTGACTGTGGGTGGATTTAATTAGTTCCCTGTACTAGTTTTTATAAATTATGTAATTTTTGAAGTCTAGCTCATGATAAGCAAAACTTTAATAAGCTGTTCTTTCATATTCAGTGACCGGTGATGAAACGTAAAATTGCCTCCCTTCTTTTTCATTTATATGGCAGACAGTGAAAACATTATACTTTACCAAATCTATGCTCAGTTTAGTCACGAAACAATTATAATGATTTCCACAGTGTGCAATTCATACTTGGAGATTGTACATCAAATGCCAGTACATAAGAACATAAGAGAAGCCAATGTAGGTTCAGGCCAATGGCCCTTCCAGTCCAACATTCTGTCACACAGTGGCCAAAAACACAGGCCAAAAACACAGTGGCCAAAAATACCAGAAGCCCTCCCACTGTTGCCCCCCACCCCAAACACCAAGAATACAGTGCATCACTTGCCCCAGGCTGAGAGATCCTACCTATACCTTGTGGCTAATAGCCACTGATGAACCTCTGCTCCATATAGTAAAGAGAAGTCACAAGTGACATGAAAGCAAACAAGAAAGAGGAGAACACCAGCAATTTTAATGAGAGGGGCATTGGGTAAGGGGACCCCAGGAGAGTAAAGAACTAATGGAAGCCAAACCTGGGTCTTAGTGAGAGGAAGAGAGGCAAAAGCAAAAGAAATACTAGCAAAGCTCCATGGATCAGTTGTGGAAGTCCCTTCACTCCTACAGCTATGGTCTTTTCACTTCTATACGTATTCCTATGGAAGTCCCTCCTTTCTACGTGCTGAAACTTCTGTTTCCAGCACCTTCTGGAATTTTATTCTCTATATGACAATAATGAGATTCTGCACGGATTTTTAGGAATTTTCAGCTCTACAATAACTGTTGCTCCCAGGCAGGCAACTGTTCCTCCTAGCCATTCAATCTGGAAAAATAATTGTTTCACAGTTAGGTTCAGTTCAGTTCAGAGGTAGGTTTCGGATTGCCTCTGAACATCAGCTAAATACTGAAAGAACATTTTCCCCCAAAAGTATGAAAAAAAATAAGTTACCAGTAGAGATCAGTTGTCATTTTGCTACAAACTCTCTCCCTTCAAATCCCAGCTCAAAAAATACTTAGATTGAAATCCATTGGATTATTCCTATAGTCATCCTTAAATAAAACAAAAGTTATGTTACCTCTCTTACCTCTCTTTTCCCTGTTCCTCCCCCCCTTTCTGTTTTATCACCAACAAAAATTTAGATTGTTCTCTGAACATGGCCTTTAAAAAAAAATTGCTTATGTTTTCAATCTGCCCTGAGCTTTGATAAAATAACAATATAAATATTTGGAGGGTTTCCACCAAGGTTACGTACTTTTAAGCCTTGTTCAGTTTGAAGAGCATGTGCTGTCCCACTGGAATTAGTGGGAGCTCAAAATGTTCAAATTTGGCTTAATCATGTCTACTATTTTTTTAATTTCATTGAAAGGGAAAAATCATGATTTTTGAGGATTTGATACTGGCAAGCTTTGTGTATTATGATATATCTTGCTCTATGGGTCTGCAACTGCAGTAGATAATGCATGAATTTGCACTATGGAAGAAAGTAAGCCTCTTTTGAAGGGAATTCAGTGTTGGTATTTGGCTTTTGTTTCAGTAAACAAGACTGGACAAAACCTACCTTGGCAGTCTATTATGGCAAAATGGCTTCTCTTCATTGTACATCTACCAAAGCAGGACATGTTCGTATGCTTAATAAAGGATGCTAAAGCTGCTGACACATCTTATGTCATTGGCTCCAAGCCACCATTTCTCCTGTCATTAGCTCTTCCCTGTTGATGCAGGCCTGTAGCCAGGATTTTTTGGTTTTGGGGGGCACACATTTTTCTTGTGGGGCAACCATTATGAGGGAGTGAAGGGCTTTGTAAAAATAATACATTTTATCTATTGTTATATGCAGGGGTCATTTAGTAGAAAAAGAGGTGCAGGGGCTCATTAGCATTCATATTAGCATAACTCATTAGCATATGCCACACCCCCTGACAACACCAGAAGTGTGTCAGAAGGGGAAGCAAAAGGGGGGCATCTTCAAAAGCCTCCCCTTCACTTCCCCAGCTGGCCTCCCAAAGCAGGGGGGGAGTGAAGCAAGAAGGAGTTTAAAGTTTAAACCCCTTCTCTCTAGAGTCACGCAGTAGAGGCGATCTTTCCATTGTATTCTATGGGGCCATAGGGCCATGGGGCTTCTTGCTTTGCTTCTTCCACAGGCCCGCTGGGAGCTGAGGGCGGGGCTTGCCACCACTGCCATTTGTGCCCACTCCTGGGCTGCTGGAGCATCGCTCCGCCATGCACTGGCCCCAAATGACCCCTGGATATACGTACCAGTACCAATGCTGCATGTGAGCAATATGCAGGAAGTCGCTAGGTTATACATAAATAACATGCAAGTATGCTGAAGCATGCAAGGCTGTATGTTGGTGCGGTGTTCAGAAGAAATATAAATTTCAGTTTCATGCCACCCCCTCATACCCAGCTCGGCACCCCTGCCCCCCTCCCAGCCCATCTCAAGATTGATTCACTTGTCTATTGCTTAAGGATCAAAACCCTATGAATCCTCCCTACCCTCCAAGCAACCAAGCCACCTGTTTCCTTCCCCATACCAATCCCTACCCATGCCCTTGTGGTGTGTGGCTGTAAATTAAGGGGGCAGGGCCATAAGATGCCCCACTGTAGCTATGGGCCTGTGTTGATGTCTTCCTGTGATTACTGGCAGGGAGGAGCTAAAGGAACAGATGGTATACAGAAACTGCTGGTGTGACTGTGTTGAAAATACTGTTTCTTTTGCAGAAGAATGTGTGTGGAAATGTGCATGGAAAATGTCCAGAATGAAAAATCCACATAGATTTTCCCCCACCCAAATATCCATTACAAGGAACAATAATTTTCTGCAAATCCATTTAGCTTTTCCATTATGTCATACTTTCCACATATATTCCTTTTGGAAAGAGAAAAGCAGTTATGCTGGAAATGAAGCTATGCCACCCTCATGTTCTATGCCTTTTACCTGCAAGACAGCAGCAAAAGATAACAGTCAGCCAGAATAGACAGTAACACTAGACCACCACCCTGACAAATTACATAAATTTCATCTTTTGAGGATGACAACCTCAAAATGACAATGATGGTAATCATCATCAAAATGATATCCATGACAATCATGAAACTATAGAAAACTAGAAAAGTATATAGAGCCTCAGTACCTGAGGTTTCTTGATGGCAAGTCCATGTCGTACTAAAATACAGGCTATGACCACTGAAACCATACCTCTCTGTGAACAGAGCATGGTAATTACTGAGACGAGAACTAACTGTGAGACTTCTTCATAAGGATAATAGGAGCCACTGACCACTGATGATGAACGAGGTATTCTAACTAGAATCGTTATGGCCCTCATGGCATCTGGAACATCTACGGATATGGGTTGCTGTATGGACTATCATACAGCAATGGCCATCTATATGAAATTATACTGTATTTATACTATTGCTACATGAATTTTATTGAATGTTATTGTAATTTATTGTATTTTAACATGTTGTATGCTGCCTTGAGCCTGCTTGTGCAGGCAAGGCGAGATAAATCTAAATAAATAAATAAATAATATTCAATAGGATCCCTGCCTTTGGCAGAAATTGATGCCATATGACAGCTATTCCAACATGGTCTTGATAGCCTGTGACAACCATTCCACCTCTACTGAAGCCTTCCCTGGGGAAACGGTATGTAAGTTGTCTCTGGGTTTGCCCTCGGCTTTGGAAGAAAACAAAGCATTATTCGGCTTCTGTGTATTGGGCTGGTCTTGGTTCAGGTGGGCTAGCAAAAGTGCCTGCCCACCCTGCACTTTTGAGTGTTCTATGGGCCTTCTACTTCCCTTGCTTCTGCCATTTAAAAAACAAAACCCTGCCAGAATTCTCTGGTGTGATATTGGTTAGTTCTGTTGGGTTTGCACTGCTGCCGCATTGGCACTGGGTTGTGCTGCTGGGCACTATTGCACTGGTTCGGCTGTCCTTGCAACTCCCCTTCCTCTCACTTGGATTGTGATTATGTGCATGGGAAAACAGTTTCCAGGGGAAAACAGTTTCCAGGAAAAACTGGCCCGGGGCTGGCCATTCACACTGGCCAGACTCCTGCGTTAGCATGCTGGAATGGAGTGTTCAGACTGCTGTGGAGTGGCCCCAGGCGGGCCGGCCTCCACAGCTCATGGCAGGGCCATTTTGGCAATAGGTGCATGGGCGCCTATGCACATAGGTGCATGGCCACAGTAGCAGTCTAAAAATTTTAAATCCCCCACCTCCTGTATTGGAGCTGCTTGTGCGCATGAGTGCTCATGTGCTTCTCTCCATGGCGGCGTGTTCACACTGCCGCCTCCGCTTGAATCCCGCCTTCTCCCATCCACACAGCCGGGAAGCGGGATCCAAGCGGGAGATGGCCCCTGGACACCGCTTTCTGCTGGTGTCCCTCTGAGGCAGCAGGGAAGCGGCTCATAAGTGGGTGAGTACAGAAGTGAGCCAGGGAACAGCTGCACCTGTTTGAACTGGCTCCCTTCCCCCACTTCTGAAGCGGAGCTCTCCTGCTCCACATTGCCAGTCTGTCCTCAGCCATAGTATGGACAGGAGGACCAACTGGTTTGAGCCTATTCCCTTCCAATGCACTTTTGGAATACACATTTGAATATGTGCACAAGATTAATATCCTCACCATGGTTTTATTGCTTTTTATTGCTGCATTCTTATTGCTGATTTTTATTTTTATTGCTGATTTTATTGCTGCAGCTATAAAGTTCTGTTTCATAGAATTACATGGAGCAGAGCAGAACCCTGCCTTCAGAAAGTTAAAGTACATTAGTTCCTGCTAATAGAACTTAGTGATGTGCAACTTATTTTAATGCATCTGTAATGAGACCACAGAGCTGCAGAGTGGGGTACATTTTATCACATCCATCACATTTTAATGTTGTCCTTCCTCTAAGGAGCCCTGGGTTTTCCCCTCCTCTCTAATGATATCACAACAACCCTGTGTGGTAGCTTAAGCTGATAGAAAGGAGACCCATGTCATCTCCCCAATGTTATATATAGACCTAACAACAATGAAAACTGCCTAAAATGTGTAGATATTAACTACAACTCTCTCTTTTTTTTATAAAAGTGCCTTCCTGAACAATTCTGTTTTCTCACATTTTCCACATGCACAGTGTGTATATAACAATTCTGTTTTTCACATTAGAGCTTAGGAAAGCCACCTTCTCTGGCACCCTAGATGGGAGCCAAAACAGAGAATGCAAAAGTATGGGCAGTTGGCAATGTTGCCCATGTTTGGATGGATGGTGCCTTTCAGTAGACTTTGCTGAGATTAGCTAAGCAATATGAAAATGAAGAGATTATAGTATTACAAGATACTGCCTCTAGAGTAAGTCCATTAAATTCAACAGAGTATGCAATGATAACCTTAAAAGCTTTGACTTCTCCTCCACTAAAATTGTTATTATAGGTCAGTGGTGGGCAAACTGTGGTTCAGGAGCCGCATGCGGCTCTTTCACATATATTATGTGGCTCCCGGCAGGGCGGCTGGGGAAGCTAAATATCATTAGCAAATAAATATCATTGGACAAATTAATATCATTATCAATATCTGCTTTTACTCCTTTTGTTATTATTTTTGGCAGTCTCATTTAATGTTAATAAAAAGCAAATTTGCTTATTTTCCAATAAAAGCAGGTAATACTTGTTCATGTCTTGTGGCTCTCAAACATCTGATGTTTATTCTATGCGGCTCTTACGCTGAGCAAGTTTGCCCACCCCTGTTATAGGTGAAAGTTAGGTGGAATGGTAACTGAGCATATGAGAGACAGTGTGGTGTAGAGGCTAACAAGTCAGACTAGGAGTTGGGGGATTCAGGTCTGAATCTCCATTCTGCCATGGCAGCTTGCGGGGTGCCTTTGGGCCAGTCACACACACTCTGCCTAACCTACCTCACAGGGTTTTTGTGAGGATAAAATGGATGAGGGGAGTATGATGTAAGCCACTTTGGATCCTTTGGGGAGCAGGTGAAATATAAATAAAGTGTGTGTGGGTGTGTGGGTGTGTGTGTGTGTGTGTGTGTGTATATATATATATATATGTGTGTGTGTGTGTGTGTATATATATATATATATATATTGCTATCAAGTTGTAGCCAATTTATGGCAACCCTGAAGGGTTGTCAAGGCAAGAGAAGTTCAGAGGTGGTTTGCCCTTGTCTGCTTCCACATGACCCTGGTATTCCTTGGAGGACTCCCATCCAAATACTAACCAGGGCTGACCCTTCGATAGCTATTGATTATTTGGCATAGAAGTTTGCTATTCCCAGTTGAAAAGCATATATGTGTTTATATTAGAAGTAGGTTTTGTCCTTTGTATTTGTGCTTGAATTATGGAACTCGCACATGCACACTAATGTACCTGGTTGCTGAGCTAAGCCCCACGCCCCCGTTTTATACACTGCTATGTGAGAGACTGAAGGGATCATGTATGTTCTATCTCTGCTGTCCCACAGGATCTGCTGAGGCGAGAGAGGCAGAGGTGGTGATGGCAGTTCTGGTGGTTGTTCTCACAGCCACTTCACTGTGCAGCTCCTTTACCCAGCATTAAGCACAGCTGATCCCACCCTGTTTGCTAATACCACCTACTGAAATAAAAAGAACACTTTTGCTATTAGTTTTGTTCCCATTGCAGTCCTAGTAGGTTCCACCCCCTCATTACCCCAGGCTTCACCTATGCCAATAAAAAATTGGCCACTGTAATTATCAGTGGGGAAGAGAGCAATGTACCTTGTCATCTGTGCCTGAACTTTAGGTATAAGCCTTCTGAAATCACTGTGGAACTGTATCTCAATACTGCATTGATTGCACTCCATTAAATTTCCACATGGATCCACTCCAAGGACTGAACCATTGTTCTGCAGTAATGTTGTAATCCTTTAATTCACTTCACTGTGTATTGCTTTGAAAAATAAAACTTCTCTTTACAGCCTCTCATGGCTATTTGTCATTTAAACAATGTCAGGAGGCAATTACACACACCTGTTGGGTAATAGTCTATTTACCCTTAATTGATATGTACATCAGAATGCACTCATAGCAGGCCGTCAGAAAACCACGTTCAGCAGTACCATGTTATCCATGGCCAGCCACTCTTCAGGAAAGGAGAAACTGCAAGGCTTGTTCCACTGGTCAGCTTTCAGCATTTGGTGTCTGTTAGCAGCCACTTCGAGCTTTCTGTTTGGAAAAGGAAGTCTGAATATATAATAAATGTAATAATGGCATAGTGGAAATATGCATCAATACATTATATGGACTAAAACTACACATAGAGGGGAAGGTTGGTTGGATGATGTCAGTGTACATTTGAACTGGCTCTTAGCACACACCTGTGACCAGTGGCAATGGATTATAACTCTGCACCCTATAAACAGTGTTATTTTCAGTGCTTAATTTGACAGAGATACCCCAGGGTTTTTCTAAAAAATTTATTTACTTATCCAAATTCAAAGGAAATTCTTTTATAGAGGTAGTACACACAGGAAGCAAAAGGGAGAAGGGATAATTCTCTTTTCAATAAACTGCATAAAATAGTGGATTTGATATAACCAGATAAGGGAACTGCAGATTCACTTAAATGTGTTCAAATATTATGCATCATCTCCCATGACAATGCAGATTTCCAAACCACTTTTGTTAAGAATCAAATCTGTTTTGAGGTACAACATTTCTTTTAAGAAAGCAGAAAAACTACCACAATGATATTGTTATGAATTACAACCCAGTATCTAGCATGTGGGGATCCATAGCTTTGTAATATAAATGAAGTGGTATGGTGTCTTTTTAAAAAGAAAAAGAAACAGACCCTTTAATATGGAAAATCCACTACATCTTTGGCCCCAATTACTGTAGATTGATTACTCTTGCGTATATGTTTAATTAAAATGAAAGATAATCCATAAAATTAATGGTATTTATTGCAACAAATGATGGCCAATTCCTTTGAATAAATGGGAGCCACGCAGTGAGCAAAAGAAAGCCTATGAAGGAAAGCTTGTTAATGATTAACTAATCATGAAAGCTGTTAAGTATGATGAGTGTGGTTATGATATGAACTGAGAGACATTTGAGTTAGATTAATGATTCAAAAGAATAATGCATTGAATTTCATACTAAATAGCTGGGGCCGTAATTTGCAGCATGGAAATTATTTATACTAATGAAAAGACTCCGCTGTTTGGTTTTCAGGGAGACATAGACACCTTCCACTTTCTGGAAAGGCTGGCATAGTAATCTTCTCCTGGATCCATAGAACTGCAATTTATTATCCATTCAGAGTTCTCTCTTTTCCCTTTGCAAATCAGGTTATTTGTGGTGGGGTGGGAGGAAGAGGGTGCCTTGGTTAGGTTCCACCTCCTAAGTAGGTGATATGTCTATGTCATTTAAAAAAAATAAGTTGAATTCTATAATACTAGAAGTAATCTAGTCATATTTAATGCTGCTGATTTTTGGAAGGCAAGGGGTGGAGACTGAACCATGGCCCATCCACCCAGGGCATCAAGCAATTGCAACCATGTGCCCAGGACACAGCTGAGTTGTAAAAAAATCTTCTGGAGGGGTCTCTGCTCTTCAAGGAAACATTCACTACTCTCTGGACCTATCCAAGCAATTTCTTTCAGCTAGATACTATAAGCATGTCTCCAAGCTCACAGTATCTGAACACAGAACACAATAACTGAAACGCATCTAAGCAACTGTGACCAAACTATAACTCTTTGCTAGCATTCTGAGACTAATCTCCTATATTATTAGAATCCAAATAAATTTTATCTTCTAAATGGCTAATAAATCAGAAAAAGCCTCTGAATCACTTAAGTTTACATCAAGGGCAAGCCAGAGAGACCCCCTCACAGTATAACCAAGTACATTGCTTTTTGCAGACATAGTGGTCCATGAAAACTATGCTTTGCAGGCATGGGATGGGCAAAAATCAAATTACAAACCGAATTTCGTGACAAACTGGGCCAGTTTACGAACTACCATGGTTTTTGCCACAGTTCATTTGGTTCATAAGAGGGTTCGTGGCAGCTCTCACAAGTGAGCTCAGAAGGCATTTAAATGCCCTCTGACAGCTCACTCGCATTGCACCATGGTGGTGGCATGACTCACGCAAGTCAACTCAGAAGGCATTAAATGCTTTCTGAGTTGACTTGTGCAAGTCGTGCCACAGCAGCAACTCGGCATAAGTGAGCTGTCAGAAGGCATTTAAATCTATTAGATGCAAACCAGTTCCACAATGCCTTTTGTTCCCCCCCTGCTTGGAAGCAGCACAAACATCACGGACCCAAACTAGTTCGTTAAATGGAAACGTTTGTGGAGGTTCGTGAACTGTGGTTCGTGAGGACCCATGAACCACCACAAACCTCCATTTTCCTGTATCATTCTTTTTTTTTTTTTTGTAAAGAAATTTTATTTTTCAAAACATTAAAATTAATACATTTATCTTATACAAATCTTTTTTTTCATATTATATAACATTTTGTTCTATTTGTATAGTCTTGTTTTTATCTTGTATTGGTGGTTTCCCACCACATCTGAAGCCTAACACATTTTCCACTTTATCCAAAATAGTAATACTTATATCTATGTTTACATTTCTGGTAACGGTTATATATCTTTAAAATACTTATATACCAATTCTTATTTTCTATATTCTTATATAATTCTAAAAAACAACTTCATTATCTAATTATCCTTAGTACATTCATATACTCTATTTCTATTCCTTTATGCTATTATAACCATGTATAAATGTAGTTTTTCATGTCCCAATATTTTTCCACATATTCTTTCAAATCCTTCCAATCTTCTAAAAAGGTATCTGAGTACAGATTATTCAACTTTCTAGTCCATTTATCCATTTCCGCCATATATAACAACTTTTCAACCATTCCCACACTTCTGGTATTTTTTCATTTTTCCAATTTTGTGCATACACCATTCTTGCTGTTGTTATCATATACCATATTATTGTCCTTTTCTTTACATTTATCTCTTCTAGTTTAAGTCCAAGCAATAACATTTCAGGCAACTTCTTAAATGTACATTTCAAAAAAATTTCCATTTCTGCATGTATTATAGACCAATAAGTCTTCGCTTTATCACAAGTCCACCACATATGATAGAAAGAACCTTCTTTCTTTTTACATTTCCAACATTTGTTAGACATATTCTGATTAATATTTGCAATTTTTTTTGGTGTCATATACCATCTGTACATCATTTTAAAACAATTTTCTTTTAAGTTATAACATGTAGATATACTCATAGCATTTTTCCATAAAAATTCCCAAGATTCCATTTCAATGTCTTTGTTGAAGTTTATCGCCCATTTTACCATTTGTTCTTTTACCATTTCATCAGCGTTAAACCATTTTAACAAAATTTTATACATTTTAGAAATCATTTTTTCCCATCTTCCTCCCAAACTTGTTCTATTTCATTATTTTTTTCTCTAAAACCAGATTTTTTTATCACTTCTATACATATCATATATTTGTCTATATCTTAACCAACCATAGTCAAAGTCCATCTGATGCTGCTCCTTCAATATAAAGTCTTTACCATGTCGTGTTAACAAGTCTCTATACTTCAACCAGTCTTGTCCTTTGTAATGTGATGATGGATTTAAAACTTCTGCAGGTACAATCCACATAGGTATTTCTTCTGGAAAAAAGTTTTTATATCTTGTCCACGTATCCATTAGCGTTCTTCTCAAATAATGATGTTTAAACATATTGCTCATTTTTGTTTTACCATAATACAAATACGCGTGCCACCCAAACCTACAGTCATGACCTTCTAGGGCCAATAACTTTCTATCTTGTAACATAGTCCATGTCCCTACCCAGGTCAAACATATTGCATCGTGATATAGCCTTAAGTTTGGTAACTGGAACCCACCTCTATCTTTGGCATCACACATTATTTTCATCTTAATTCTTGGTTTTTTCCCTCCCCACACAAACTTAGACAGTTCCTTCTGCCAGCATTTGAATGTTTTTACATCTTTCACAATTGGAATAGTTTGAAACAAAAACATTAATCGTGGTAACACATTCATCTTAACCACCGCAATTCTACCCTACAATGGCTGAGGACAGACTGGCAATCTAAAGCGGAGGCAAAGCGGAGGGAACTGGAGCGGGGGGGAAACCCCACGGAGCTGGCCATTCACACTGGCCAGAGCAATGCAGATCAGTGGCGATACGGAGCGTTCAGACTGCTGCGTAGCCGGCTCGCGCGCGCGGCTGCATTTTTTTTTCTTTTGATGTGTTTCACATGTGCGCACACTTCCTCCAGATGCCTCCCGCTTCTTCCAGTTCACACTATTTGGAAGCGGGAGGCATGTGGAGGAAGGCCCCTGAACACCAGATAAAACCGGTGTCCTGTTAAAGCGAAAGGAAAGCGACTGGGAGACGGGTAAGTACGAAACGGAGCCGACGGACAGATACGCATGTCTGAACGTGCTCCTTTCTTCCATTTGCGAAGCGTGCCTGCCCCGCTTTACATTGCCAGTCTGTCCTCGGCCAATGACAAATTTAATACATTCCACTTTTTAATATCTTGCATAATTTGCTGCCATAATTTCTCATAGTTATTTTTATAAAGGTCAATGTTTTTCATTGTTAGGTTCACACCTAGATATTTTGTCTTTTTCACCACCTCACATTCTATAAGATTTTGTAACTCAATTTGCTTATTATTTGACATATTTTTACACATCACTTTAGATTTGTTCTTATTTACATAAAATCCCGCCAAGTCACCAAACTCTCTTATTCTCTGTAACAAATATGGTAATGTAGTCATAGGGTCTTCAGCTATAAACATCACATCATCTGCAAAGGCTCTATATTTAAAAGAAAAACCTTTTATTGTTAAGCCTTTAATTTCTTTATCTTCTTTCAAATTTAGCAGTAGAACTTCCAGAATCCAAATAAATAACAACGGCGAAAGTGGGCATCCTTGTCGTGTTCCTTTTTCGATTTTAAAATAGTCCGTCTTTTCAGTATTAATTATTAAAGAGGATTTCTGTTCTTTATATATTGACTTAATGAGGTTAAGCATATAGTCTCCAATTTCAAGATGTTCTAAGACCTCAAACATAAAGTCCCAATTTAAATTATCAAACGCTTTTTCCACATCTAAAAAGAAAAAACCCACTTCCTTTTCTGGATGTTTATCGTAGTATTCTATAGCATCCACTACTACTCTTAGGTTGTCCCTTATTTGGCGATTAGTTAAAATCCCTGCTTGTTCTATTTGTATAGTTTCTTTAAGATGTTCTTTTAGTCTATCCGCTATAATCTTGGCAAAAATCTTATAGTCATTGTTTAGTAAAGAAATTGGTCTATAATTCTTGACATTAGTTAAATCTTGATTTTCTTTCGGGATAAGTGAGATGGTTGCATCTTTCCAAGTTTCTGGGACCTCACCTGTGACTCCTATATCGTTCATTAATAGCAGTAACACTGGTGAGATCGACTCCTGTAATGTTTTATAAAACTTCGCTGTAAATCCATCTGATCCAGGTGCTTTTCCTAATTTTGAATCATTTATTGCATTTTTGATCTCTTGTAATGATATTGGATTGTTAAATAGTTCTTTAGTTTTCTCTGTTGGTTTTGGTAACTTTAATGTTTGTAGGTATTCTTTAATCTTTCTTCTGTCTTTATTTTCCTTCTTAAAAAGTTTTGCATAATATTTAAAAAATTCTCTCTTTATTCCTTTATTGTCTATTATCTCAATATTGTCTCTTATCACTTTAGTGATAAATTTATTTTCACGTTTTTTCTTTAATTGCCATGCTAAATATTTTCCAGGTTTGTTTGCACCTTCAAATGCTTTTTGTTGAAGTTTTTTCAAGTTCCAGTAAGTCTCTTGGTTCAAAATAGCTTTTGCTTGATCTTGTAGCATCCAAATTTCCTTTTGCAATTTCTTTCTCCCTGGTCTACTCTTCAGTTCCTTTTCTTTTGTTTTAATGGCTTGTATGATATTTTCATATTGTTCTCTTTTCTTTTTGTTGTCTTTAGCATTTAATGATATCAATAATCCTCTCATCACTGCTTTGTATGCATCCCATACGGTTTGAATTTTTACTTCTTTCTGTATATTCGCTTGGAAATATAAGTCTGTTTCTTCATGTAGTTTTTTAACTATTTCTTGGTTGTCTAGTAAGTCCTCATTTATTCTCCATCTCCCTTGTCTTTTTACCTGCCCAGCAGTCCATAGACAAGGATTATGATCCGAAATTATTCTAGGTAGCATTTCAACTTTTTTTGTCTTAAACGTTAAATTAGTAGTCATCCAAATCATGTCAATTCTTGAATGTGAATCATGTCTATTAGAATAAAAAGTAAAGTCTTTTCCTTGTGGGTTAACCTTCCTCCAAATATCTTCCAGCTTCTCTTGTTTTATCAATTCAAAAAAATTTTTTGGAAGTTTCCCCAATGCCTCATCTTTTCTCTTAGAGCGCCTGTCTATTTTGTTATTCACAGTTCCATTAAAGTCCCCCAACATCATGATTTGATCGTAGTTTACATTGTCCAATTCCACTTGTAATTCTTTAAAAAAAATTTCTTTGGCTCTGTTGGGGGCATAAATATTCACAATCAAAGTTTTCTGTCCTTGTAAAGAGGCTTCAATAGCTAAATATCTTCCTTCTTTATCTTTAAATATTACTTTAGGTTCCAAGTCTTTTCTAACATATGTTACAACACCATTCTTTTTATTACTTGCCAAAGAAAAAAATTCTTCTCCCAGCTTCTTCCTTATTAAATATTTGTGGTCTTGTTTCTTAAGATGAGCCTCTTGTATACAAATTACACTACATTTTTGTTTCTCCAACCAATGACCTACCATTCTATGTTTTGGGGGTGAATTAAGTCCATTTACATTCCATGTAAGTACTTTGTAATCCATCTTGATGTATTCTTAAATATCACCAAAGTCTTCCTTGTTCTCTCCAAAAAATGCATACATTTCTCCTGAACTTTTAATCACTACTCTGGTGTTGCCATAGTAAAAGCTTAGTCCTTGTGGTATTTCCCAACGAAATCTAATTTTTTTCTCCTTCAGTTTATCAGTCAGACGTTTGAAGTTTTTCCTTTCTTGCAGTATTGCTCTGGGCAGTTCTTTCATTACAATAATTTTCTTTCCATCTATTTCAAAAGGATCCATAAAACATTTCTTGTAAATTTGTTCTTTTGTCCTCTTCATTGTAAATTGAACTACTACATCTCTTGGTATATTTTTATCTCTTGCATATGTAGAATTGACTCTATAAACAAGATCCATGTGTTCTTTGACAGCCTCTTCCTGTTCTTGTAAAAAATCTGCTAATGCCTCTTGCATTCTTGTAAAGATGTCTTCACTCAATTTTTCCTCAATGCCTCTAAATCTCAAATGGTTTTGCATGTCTCTATAATGCATCATCTTTTCCATCCTGTCATTATCTTTCATTGTTTTTTGAGTGTTTTCTTCCAGTTCTTTTACTTTAATTTCTATGTCTTGTGTTCTTGTGGTTAACTTTTGTAATTCCGCTTTTAAGTCTATGAAGTTTTTATCTGCTTGTGCAGCTATGCCATTCATTTTAACATTTACCTCTCCTATAGCGTCTAACATTTTTTTTTCCATTGCTTCCATAACGGCTAATAGTTCTTTCTCTTTTTTTGCTGCCATTGTAGGAGAGGACCATGTAGCTGCTCTCGATCTTAGTCCGCGGTCCGTCTTGTCTCTGTTTTCCAAATCAGACACCGATTAGTGTGTTCAAACAAGCTAGTCTTGCCAAGTCGAATTCCACTGGTTTCAGCCTTCTAAGTTATATAGTTTTTGAGATATTACTGTTTAAAAATTTTATAAATCCAAAATGGCGGGCGCAACTCCGCTATGGTTTGTGTCAAAGGTTACAGTCTTTTTACCTTGCTTCTGGCTTGCCGTAGTTTCCTTTTGTCCCTTCCTCTTGCTTGCTTGTCTGCTCTCCACGTGTCACTTCCTGTTGTAGTCCTTTTGGTCCGTTGTAGTTCTTACAGTCCCTTTTCTCTCTTCCGGGTTTTCTTCCTTTCCCTTCTTGTCTGCTCTCCAAGGAGTTTCCGGTCGGAGGAATGGGGAGTTTCCAGTCGGAGGAATGGCGGTCTGACGCGCTTTGCAAGTGGGCAAAGCGGACGGCAGCTCTTCTTGACAGCTCGGGTGGTCAATCCCACCTGACGCAATCTCACACAGGTAGTGTGAGGACTAGCAAGCAATATAATCCAGGTTTGAGCAAGCTCGGTGAAGGAGAAGTCTCGGAGGAGACTTTTACAATACCTTGAGCACTGCAACCGAAGAAGATTCCTGCAAGTATCTCTAAGGAGCCGAGCCGAGCTGATCAAATCAGCATAAAATCGCCAATTCCCCTGATTCCTTAACAAAGAGGACAAAGTTTAAAAGTTGGGACCACATCTGAAGCGAAGTAATAACACAAGGTAACAGAAAAAAAGTTTTTGCCTTACCATTACCGCGTTTTGAAAGACAAGAAGCAGAACTGGTGAAGCAATAGACTGTTGCAGATTGGATGAGTGCAGTTTTGAAACGTTAAAAAGCTGTATTTGGACTTAAAAACGGTAAAAAGCAAGTTGTTTAACATTCCTGCGGTTAAGAAGAGTCGGGAAGGGAGCCAAGTATCGTGAGACAAGGAGGGGAGGAGGGAGCCAAGCATCGCAAGACTAAGCTGTGAGGATTAAGACAGGAAGTCCTGGTTCATTCTTAATCACTACCACAAAACAGGGACAAACTTGTGTCCCAACCTGTGTTCAATCATGTCCAATCTGCTTATCTCTAGCTGTTTTGCAACTCACTTCATTAGCCTTAACTCATCAATGAACTAATGGGCTGCATGGGTTCTGCTAGAGACAGCACCTGGTATTGGTAATTTTCAAATTCCAGAGATTCCAGAGATTGCTAGGACTTCAACACCTGTGTCAACTATGGTAGCAGAAAACTACTTGATGGCAGTCAAGAATCCATTCAAATTCATCACCTTCAGGGGCAGACCATGTTAAATTGTCCCCAACAATGAAAAGGTCAGTCCATGATAAGAAAACATTTCCCCCATTTAGCATTTGATCAAAACAGAAGATCAGGTTGAGAGTAAGATTCACTGTAAGTGTAGGATGCTTCCTGGATTCACACCACTGACACCACTAACATATTTCTATACTCTCATATTAAAAAAAAATTTAAAATCTTTCTTGGTAGAGTCAGAATGCCCAGAGAATTATTTATTTCAAATGGATCTGCATACCTCTATCAGGTCTTGAGTAAAGCATGATGTATCAGTGTATGACTAGGGGAACAGAAGTTTCCTGTAGATTTTAATTTTCTATTTAATTGGGCAAGGAGGAAGTTTTCACAAGCAGGCTGCCATTTTCCACTTAGCTTGGACTGTTCTGTGCCATACAGAGCAGCATGCCTGATGGATAGCAGACAAGGTTTGGGCTTACGCTCACCCTTGCTAACCTATTCCTATTGTCACAGCAGAGATCACTAATTAAAAACATGCAGTGTTAACCAATGAGTGCTGAGTGATGACAACAAAGTTCAGATATCTTCTATAAAAGCACTGGTGGCAGTGGCGAAGTTAAAAACATGTATTTCCTCTGTATGATCAGGTCTTAACATAATATGATTTTTCTTGGTCTTCTTAAGAATGAAGTGGATTTCGCTTCGTTACTAAACAAAAGAGAGAGAAAGCCTTACAAAATTTCTCCTAGAAGCATAATAGAACCTGTTTTTTTAACACCAGGAAAATGCTTGGATTTGATGATAGGCATTCAGTTGCAACCTTATGCATGCAAAGCATGAACTATGGTCACTCATTTAAAAATGCTGCTTGATGACTCACAGGTGAACATGTGGATTGCTTCCATTGCAAAACATAATATTTGGAGTGATGTAAGACAAAATGATGTCTGAGTAGGCTTGCCATTTGCTCCACCACAGTGAGTAAACCCCCACCTTCAGCCCCAGTCCTCTACCTTTGAGAAACTGAGGAGTGGGAGGAAAAAATGGCCAGAAAATGTCCTCCATAATTTATTTATTTTATTTAATTAATTGATCGATTGATTTGATTTATAGGCTGTCTTCCCCTGTGCACAGGGCTTAGGGTGGTAAACAACATCTCATTAAAAACATTTCAGTAAAAACCTATACAATCAGATTAACAGTTAAACAACAGCAATTTCTATCCTAGTTCAAATGGCACTTATATCCTTAACCTTGTGGTGGGAGGAAAATGGAAGAGGCCAGGTGTGATGGAAAAACCATTGCTGTCTTCAACCATAGGCTCGGCAGAATCCCTACAGAACTGTACTAGGTGTTACAATCCCTACAGAACTGTACTAGGTCTTGCAGGGCATGTATGTCATTTGGCAGAGAATTCCACCAGGCCAATGCTAGGACCAAAAAGGCCCTGGTTCTGGTTGAAAACAGCTTTTGGACAAGGGATCACCAGGAGATTTTTCTTCCCAGAGTGTAACGTTCTTTTGGGGGTATACCAGGAGAGGCGGTCCCATAGATACATAGATTCATAACATATGTCTGTGGCTTTTAAAATCAAAATAAGGGATAATTCCTGGAGCAGCAGCCAGAAGTGTTATCACATTCCCTTTCCCCATGCACTGCCATTAAAATCTCCTGATATTTGCCAAGGCAATGCTGGCAACCTATTTCTGAGTTCTGTTTTCTACACGCAAGTCATCACGATGATATCCAGTTATGACTACAGATATACTTGTGAGCAAGTTGTGAGCAAGGAAGCGTATATGACACATGCATCCCATCCCCAGTCTTCTTTGTGTTATCTGAAGGAACAAGATGTGAATTTTGTTTGTTTGTTACATTTTTCCCTTTGAAATATTTATATGCCTGCCTTTCTCCTGAGCAACTCAGGACCTAAGGCAGGTAATAATATATAGTACAATACAATTGTGTACAATCACAGAAATAAGAACAATGCAACATTAAAGCAACAAATATAAAATACCCTAAAACCACATTAACATACCCATCTAAAATCACCTCCTGCTTCTCTAGCAAGATATTCCCCTTCCATCTGCCCAGAATATTTCATTCTTACAGCCTTGCTGGAAAGCCAGGAGGGTGTTTCCACCATCGAAAACTTGAGCCTGGGCTTTTGAAGATTGTGCACTGACAATAGACCTTGCTTGGGAAACATACCTGTCCACTATTGAAGGAATTTGGAAGGGCAGAAAGAGGAAGAGCAACCCTCTTGTTCTCTTGAGCATACAAAACTGTCAGAATTCCACCTGAACAATAATGATTGACTGAAGCTGTCTTATGTACTACATACAGAGCTGCTTCCTGGCAAGTCAGATGTCAGGAGGGGAAGAATGATGTGCCCCTCCTGCCGCTCCCTCCCTGGGCCCCAGCATCCATCCCCCTTACTGAGAAGGACCAGTCAGATGCGAAGGCAGAACCAATAGTTGAAGCGGTGAGCGATCATCTGTGATGTAGTCACCTTGCCAACAAGGTGACGATAAGGGACCACCTCCTCAGGTGGTGAAACAGACACACGCGGAGACAGAGGTGATGCGAGGCATAAAGTTAGGGCTGTGAGGCCCCTGCTTTTATTGGCTATATTTGCTACATCAGTAGTTAGTTATTTGTTCAGTCAGCAGGAGAACATGCATGCAGTACATGATACATAAACAATGTTGCTACAAGATACAGCTCCCAGGGAAAAGTGTTTCTACTGCGAGAAAGCTGAGCTGGCTTCATATAACTGTTACATTTCTATTATGCTCAAAGAGAGATGAGAAAGGAATTCTTTATGACCTTCAGATGTTGGTGTGCCAAACATTCTATAGGTGTCTTAGCTATCTATAGACATGGTTTGCCAGTGCCTTAAGATAACTACAGAATTCCTACAAACAGTCACCGCCAAATGCGGGAGCAGGGTCCGAATCTGAATCTGGGAATCTGAGTCCCTCTTTCTGATGACAGCAGGCAGGGGAATGGCAAAGAAGCTTCCCCCGAAGGTCCTGGGCTCCTACCCTGCAGACCAGCAAGAGGTTCTCTGGCTGCAAAAGAAGGACACCTAGGAGGGTGTAGCCAGCACCCTCAATGCTGCTGGCATGACCGGGAGGAGGAGGGATGGCAAGGCACACAGGGAAATGAGGAACGAGCCAATCCCTTGGCTATTTTCTGCTGAGGAGGGTGGGGCAGGAACGGGGTGGGAGACTCTAGAGAGGATAAAGACAATGATTGGTGAGGATGCACCTTAGCTCCTATGAGGGTGATTAGGAAAGAGAGAAAGAAAGGTCTCCCGGACATCTCGAAGAATAGGAGCGAGGAGAAGGACAGGGGACGGGTGAAGTAACCCACCCCAACGCCTTCAATATTTGAGGCTGCATGTCAGTACCGAACTGGACTCAGGACCCCTCACCTACTGGTCCCCCAGCATGACAAAAATCATGACATGAGACCATTGGTTCATTTCGGTCAGGGTCATCTAATCTGGCAGCAGTTCTCCAGGCAGGTCTTTCCCAATACCTGATCACAGATATTATTTAACAAAATATGTCAACGAATAAACCTGGGGCATTTTATGTTCAAAGCATGTGTTCTAACAATGAACCACACTTCTCTAGCCAGTCCTCCATTCCTCTTGCCATGGATAAAACAAATTGTAAAATGCTGGCATGTGGACTTATTTTGAAGGAAACTGGCATTTCATTACATTGTGCTTCAAATGATCAGCCATGTTATTTATCATCCTGCTTTGCATCTGTGATCGATTCTTGCTTTTTAATTATGTATTCAGAACAAACCAAATGGCTGGATGGAATCCAAGAATTCTCTTTGGACAATAGAATCTGGAAGGGAGACCAGGAGGGAAATCTTAACTTTTCAGTACCCATTTTTAATCATTAGTTTAATCTCATTTCCTATGTGTTGGAAGGTAGGGGGCTTCAAAATTTATTCAGACTTCATGTGCCAGAGACAGCTGATGAGAGTATTATGGCTACATTTATTCTAGGCACAGGTGGGCGGATATAAGGAATGGGCCCTAACATTCTGTGCAAATTGGATTTCAGTTTATTAAAATCTTCTGAATATCTAGATGACTCAATTCCCTGAGATACAGGGGGAATTTGAAGAGCAGTCATCAGAAAACTCAAAGTCTCACATTGCTTCACTGACAAGGCCAAACTGCCCCGTATCAAATATACATAGGTAAGAAGAGCCAAAACAGATCAAGAGTTCTTGGCAGCTCATCAGGGATGTGAATAACATTAATATTCTGCAGCAGAAAAGGTCAATGAACAGGTTATATCACTTTACCCAAAAGCAACACAGGGCTGAGCCAGACAAAACTGTGCTGTAGTAGTTAGCACAGCTTCTGTGACAGTGTGCAGACTGCAGATGCATATAGAGTTGCCAACCTCCAGGTGGGGCCTGTTGTAGTTCCCCTCGAAAAGATGACTATTTTGGAGGGAAGGCTGTATGGCATTATAGTCTGCTGAAGTTTTTCCCCTCCTCAACTCCTGCCTGTCCCCAGGTTTCACGCCCTAGATCTCCAGTTTGCTGGGAGTTGGCACCCCTATGTGTACAATGTAGGTCTCACAGACCTTAAGGTTTTGGGGGTTTTTTTCTTAAACGTATATCACGCTTTTCTCACCAACGGAGGACCAAGTAAGTGTATCACATTTTTCCCCATTCCTCCACCTTAACCTCACAACAACAACCTTGTGAAGTAGATTAGGCTGAGAGAGAGAGAGAGAGAGTCTGAGTGTGTATGATGGGCCCAACATTCCCTGGCATAGGGCTGCCAAGTCTTCTTGCTGGCAAGGCCCAACCCCACCCATTGATTGGTAGGGTAACAGGCAGAAAATGTGGGAGAATTGCTGTCACTTAGATGGTGTGACATCACTTCTAGAGCAAACATGGAAGTGATATCATGTTGGGGTGACACTCTAGGATTCCACTAGGATAATGGTCATCTGCTTTTCCCCACCCCTCTGAGCCTCCCATCAGTAGCCAGCACTTGGCTGGCAACCCTACCCAGCAAACTTCCATGGCAGACCAAGGGATTTGAACCTGGTTATCCTGGATCCTAACATTCTAGCCTCTACACCACACCAGTTGTCGACTGAGCCAACAGCCTACAGTGTTGTTGTATGCCAAGAACAACCTATGAGTCTTTTCACACATTACAGAGTAGCAAAACCAGATCTGTCACAACATTTACTCAATGTAGCCAGCCATGGCTTCCCTCACACACACATGGACCTGCAAACAAAAGTTTGTCTCCTTGTTGATCATCCCTAAGGGTCAGGGATAGGTCAAGACATACTGAGGCTCTAAGGCAGGAGTCGCCAACCTGTGGCCTGTGGACCACATGCACCCCCTGACCTCTTTCTGTGCAGACCTCCAACCTGCTTGTCTGCTGCTATCACTCTCAAGGCCTTTTCCCTCAGACCCGCTCAGCTTTTTCACTCCCCCTCTCCATGCATTATCATGTTGAAGGCTATATATGTGTGTAAGGAAGATAAAGCAGCTGTGTGAATGGGTACAAGAGATATCTGGCCTGCTTTTACAAAAAAGGCGGGAAAGAATAGTAAAAGGACTGATATTTTTGCCAAAAAAAGGGATACAAAGTAGGGTTGCCAGGTCCCCATGCCATCACAGTGGGGGTGGGGGTGGGATTTCAGGGGTGGGCAGGACATTGCATACAACATCCTCAATGTGATATCACCAGGAAATGATGTCATCATGTTGGTGGCATTGTGCATGATCCTCTGGGTTTGGGGCAAAAACTCTAGGGTTTTTTTGGGTCAAAATAATAGAGTTTGCCCCCAGTCAGAGCATTGCTGCATGACGTTGCCAACACAATGATGTCACTTCACACAATGATGTCCCTGTTTGGGGTGGGGTGGGGCATATCAGAGCCCCCAAGAGCAAGGGAACCCCTGCTGGGACCTGGGAGCTGGCAACCCTAATACAAAGTGTTTTGCATACTGAACATTACTAGAGGCTCCACCCATCAAGGTTCCTCCAAGTGGCTTCCAAGGTTACAGGTGAGGTTGCTGCTGCAGGCAAAAGTATTATGCCTTCCTCAACAGGAGCTGGTGGCTCTGACTTCTTGCCTTGCTTGCTTCTGCCTCTCCTCACCCACCCACTTCAGCTAGGAGCCTTCTCTTGCATCTGTGACTGCAGGAGCCAGTGAGTGGCCCCTTGGGTTGAGAGGGAAGGAGTGCCCCCTTAGCTAGGAAGCTTACGGGATTCCACTTCCCACATCTTCCTCCAACCAAGTTCCCCTCTCCCAGCTGCCATTTTGGTTCCCATGATTGAGGCTTGGCTGGCAGGCAGTGATGTGCATGTGCACCCTTGCATATAATTTGAACTTAATGGCATATCCTCTGCTCCAGGTGGGAGGCTGCCCTTTCTCAAGCTGCAATGGACTAAAATTAGAGACGGATGAGAATTTACTATTCAATGTTGAAAGACGCATCAAAGCACTGAACCTATTGCAGGTGGGATTCCAGAACAGATTCACTGATTGCCATAAGCATGGAAAAGAAATAAGAATGTTTCAGAATCCATTTGGAGTAGCACCAGAAGATGCAACTTTTTTCAGAATGAAACTAATTGATTTGCAAGCCAGTGATCTTCTCAGAGACATGTACAAAGAAAATAGTCTGTTAGATTTCTATTCTGGTCTACCTGATATATTTATTAGCCTAAAGAAATCTGCTGCAGGCATGTTCACAGTCTTTGGCACCACATATATCTGTGAACAAACATTTTTCTAGATGACAACTGTGAAATCCAAGTTTAGGTCAAAACTTACAGATGAACATTTACATGACATTTTAAGGGTGTCTGTCACAAACCTTGACTTGGACATTAATGGCATGGCTAAGAGAAAACAGCCACAAAAATCACATTGATTAGGTAAGAATGTGTAGCTAGATAAAAGGGCTCTACAGTAAAATATTGTTCCAAAATGGATTGTGTTCGGGGACTTCCTGTTTTGCCAGCTTGAAGGACGGGCACGTCTCCTCGGTGCTCCGAGGGACATGACCCATGTTGTGGCAGTAGGGAGGGGTTTCGGAACAATCCGGACCCTCCAGAGCCCTTGTAGGGGACTCCCAGCCATGGGGCTTGAAGGGTGCCTCTCCAGAGGCCGACAGCTGAGGGACTGAAGCTCTCCTTTGCTCTGAAGGTCCCACTGCCACAGTTAGAAGGTACTGCAGAAGACAAAGTTTGTTTGCCAGGGAATCTGTTTATAATCAGACTATCCATGCCATTAATGCTTTTATGATAGTAAATTAATGTGGATGAAACCTAATAGTTTTCAACCCCTATTTTGAATTTAAATTGTGATATTCTTCTTACATAGGGCTGCCAAGTCCCCCAGTAGGGCGGGGGAAACACCGATTTTTAGTGCTTTCCCCCGCCTTTTCCAAGTTGGCCACCGGGGGGACAAAATGGCTACCTTAAAAGGGAAATGTCTGCAGAGAGCCTGCCCTGCAGTAAAAAGCCTCACCAGACATTTCCCCTTTAAGAAGTCAGCAAGAGAGCTTCCACAGCAAGAGAGGTCCGCCCAGAGATTAAGGAGGGACTGAAGGAGCTGCTTTTGCATGTGGCTGGCAAAGTAAGTTTCTCTTCCAGCTCCTTTCCTTCTCTCTCCCTCTTTCTTTTTTCTGTCTGTCTGTCTGTCTGTCTCTCTCTCTCTGTCCCCATCCAGCAGAGGTCTATCAGTGGCTATTATAGCCACAAGGTCTAAATGGAACACTTTGTCTGGGGCAGTGATGCTCTGAATTCTTGGTGCTTGGGGGGCAACAGTGGGAGGGCTTCTGGAGTTCTGGCCCCGCTGCTAGACCTCCTGAGGGCACCTGGTATTTTTGGCCACTGTTGTGACACAGAGTGTTGTACTGGATGGGCTGTACTGGATGGGCCGATCCACTGTGGCTTCTCTCCTGTTCTTATGATATGAAAATCATATTAAGCACTTGTGTAGCACTTAGTGCTTCATATTCTGCCGAGATGAGGAAGGATTCAGTAGGGCTGTTGCTCAGTGATAGAGCATCTGCTTGACATGCAGAAGGTATCAGCTTCTTCAGCTAAAAAAGGATCAGGTAATAGGTGACATTAAAGATCTCAGCCTGAGACCCTGGAGAGCCACTACCAGTCTGAGTAGTCAATACTGACCTTGATGGACCAATGGCCTGATTCAGTATTAGGAAACTTCATGAGTTCATGTGTCAGCATGTGGAAGCAACATCACAGGATGTGACATCACAAAATGATGTCACTTCCTTTCTCCTGGCTCCACCCCCAAAGTCTCCTGGCTCCACCCCCAGAGTCCCCAGATATTTCCCAAGTTGGACTTGGCAGCCCTATTCTTACAAGATTTAGATCTCCCAGCATCAAAGGTACACCTCTTGAAAGTTCTTCAGCTTTTTAAATAAGCTTTTCATTCTTACAAACAAGTTCTGATCTACTTACTGTACATTACAGAGACAACCCTCTCTATCTCTAATTGAAGGTTTAAGCATCATATTCAGGTATTTAGAACATGAAAATATAGGTCAAAAGAAAGTGGGGACCTGATTTGTGTCAACTGGTGAGTGACGGCAGGGAATGTGAGCCTGAGGTTTAGTGCTTACAGTCTACCCATAGGCTTGCAGCATCTCTCTCTCTCTCTCTCTCTTTTTGGCAAGGCTTCTGGGCCTCAGACACTTGTATGAGAAGAGGAAATGAAGAGGATGTAGCTGCATTCTGAGAGAACCTTCACCTGCTGAATTTGCTTGCCATGGATCCAAGGGCATCTTTTCAGATTCTGAGGTACAGGTGGGTGAGGAGGGTTTCAGTGTGTTGGGTGGACAGTGAAAGGGTTCTTAGCCAAATTTAACCTTGTATGTATTCAACAGTGGAACAGCAGCGTGAACTGGGAACATTCATTGATTTATACCTCATAATCACTAAAGCAAAAATTATTAATACAGATAACTTTCCCTCAAGAAAGCAACTTGTAGCTTGAGTACCTAATGCACTGGCTTATTTGTTTATAACAGTCACTCTGCATAACTGGTGTTCTTGAGGAGCCAATGTGATATGTTGGCGAGAGTGCTGGATGGGCATCTGGGTCTTCTCACTCTGTCTCAACCTAGCCTACCTCACAAAGTTGTTGCCATAATAAAATGTGAAAGGAAGTACTGTGTGTACTGCTATGAGCTCTTGTTGGAACGGCAGGATAAAAATAGGTGGGGTCTGGATGTTCCCTCTATTTTCCCCCCTACTGAGCAAAGCCGTTCACATCCTGAGCAGAATATAACTGCTGTAATTTTAAAACGGGCAATGGGCAGTGCAAAACCCTGTGCGGCTCCAGACTGCTGCTGAGTGGGGCTTCCTGTGTTAATGAGTGGCTGCTCACATGCACAGCTTAGAGGGGACACTGGTCTCCCAGTATAACAACTAATCTCCAGACTTTAGAGATCAGTTCCCTTGGTGGGAAATGGCTGTTTTGGAGAGTGGACTCTGTGGCATTATACTGTAATGCAGGGCTTTTTTGTAGAAAAAGCCCAGCAGGAACTCATTAGCATAATAGGGCACACCCAACAGCAGAAACTCATTAGCATATTAGGCCACACACCCCCAACAGCACAGCTCATTAGCATATTAGGCGGGAGCTGGGAAAGCACAGTGGCAGGCATGGAAACTTGCCTCTTCCCCCCCCGAACTTCTCCATCCCACTTCAGCATCGCCTTTCTAGTCTATCTCCCACCCGCCCTCCAAACCAGACGGCTGGGGAAAGGCGCTGCTGAAGTGCCTGGGATCAGATTGGGCAGGGAAAGAAAGGCATTTTCAATGTTCCAGAGTTCCCTGCTTGCCCTTTTCCAGCTGCCACATGTCAGCTAGAGAAGGGGAGGCAGAGAGAGGCTTTTCATCAGTTTCACTCTCAGCTGACTGAGGGGGGAGGGAGTGAAATTGACAAGGAAATCCCAACTGGCTCCCCAGAGGGAAAGATGGCAGTTTAACATGCCACCTTTCCCTCTTGTGTGTAACGTGGGGAGGGCAGCATGCTCTGTAGCCATGCATGCCAGAGGTTTTGGTTGTTGGCGTGGCCAATTCAGGAGCCAGCCAGAACTCCATTCCTGTGCGTTCCTGCCCAAAAATAGCCCTGCTGTAATGTTTCTCCTTTCCCCAAACCCTGCCTTCCCCAGGCCCACTCCCAAATCTCCAGGACCTTCCCAAGCTGGAATTGGCAACCATAGATAAAAACGTATAAGATACAAATGGCAGAAAGGGATAGGTCAACTGAAATGCTGTCCTTGTGTGCTAACAGAAAACCTGCCAGAAGGAAGAAAGAGCAATTTGGTTTCATTTATTTGATTTGTATCATCTCTCTCCCTTCAAGGAGCTTGGGAGTGTACAAACCACTTCTTTATCTTCATACAAATCCTGTGAACAAGCTTTGTGGCTTGGATCTGATAAAGTGTCCCCATGGGTTGAACTATTTCCACCCATTGAGCCAAGTTTTTTCCCTTCCTTTGCAACCCCAAATACCCCCCAGATTCTGTTCCTTGGAGAGAGTTAAGCAATATTTTGGAGAGTATTTGGGGCTACAGAAGAAGGTGGGAAGTAGTGCTCCATGGATAGAAGTTGTTCCATCCACAGAAACTATCCTGGAGATCCAAGCCATGCAGATGAAATGAATGCACCACAGAGGCTAGGAGCTGTGGCAAGCCTGTTCCCCAGCACCACATAAATCACCATTCATTGTTTTGTGAGAAGGGTTTTTTGTTTTCAGCAGTTCTTTCAGATTGTTATTCATTGATTTTCTCTTATTTTCCATGCTGCTTGTATACATATGTCAGATACATGATACTTGAGACTGTAAGCAACAGAAGTATCTCTTACACTTCATTCAGTTTTTAGCACTTTCACACATGCTAAATAAAGCACTTTCAATCCACTTCAGTGACCATTTGCAAGTGGATTTTGTTATTTCACAGAGTAGAATCCAGTAGCAAAGTGCATTGAAACCACTTTGAGTCCCCTTTGGGAAGAAATGTGGAATATAAAATGAAATAAAAATACATAACAATAAACTTGCCCTGAAGTTTACTGTTTTACCTTTGAGATATATTCTCTCTCTGCCTAACCTGCTTCACAGAGTCACTGTGAGATTAAAATGGAGGACAGGAGAAACATGAACTGCACACTGAGCTCTGTGGAGGAAGGGCAGGGTAAAAATGCATTCAACAAAACTAGCAATTTTTGCAAATTTGCCATATTTTTGCACAAATGTTCCAAATGTACACAACTGCAACATTTAATCTAAATTTTGCTTCCAGTAATATATTTTTCTTTCATGAGATCAGTTCAGATAATCTATGATACATTAAGGATAGCAGAGACTCCATGCTACTGAAATCCCGAAAAGACTCTCGGAAGTGGAATGGGATCCCCATCACACCTGTGAGGATACAAAGATGGAAGCTGACTCAACAGACCCTTTTTTTTGTTATGGGAATACTTTGTGGATCTGTTTTGTGAAGAAAAACCTGCCATGTCAAAAATTACCCTCAGGAAGTTGAATTCATGGCAGATGTATTAGATAATCATTTAGCCCACACAAACAAGTATGTAGCATCAGTATTCCATCTGCATTTCCAAGATGTCATTATAATGCTACACAGATATCTGTGAAACTGGCACCATGGAGTTTCTCTGCCAAACAGGCAGCCGGAATGTCTGAGCTACAATTCACTAGGGTCGGTAAACCCAGGATGAAAAGAATCCCATCTGGCTCCGAGAGATTCCAGGTGCAAGGCTCCAAATGAAATACTCCCACATTCTTCTGTTTTAACCACAGATGAGCTGCCTAACATCTACGAGTTCCTTCCTGTTTGGAAAACACTGGATAAAATATTCATATCCTGGCCCCGTTAAACTAAACACCATAAGGTCATAGATTTAAATTCTCTTGCAGCGTGGCAAGAACCGATGTGAACTTTTTTCCTTCTCTCTACATTACCCAAGAAAAATGGCATCAATTTAAATATAAGCTGGAAGAGCCAGATGTTCATGTTTAAAACCTTGATAAAGTTCTCCAGAAAGTCTTCATACCCGAAAACGTCTACACATTTTAAAGCTAAACTCCTGCAATGTGACTTCAGTGAGTCTGATGAGACTGAGGACAGTGGAGAGGTAGTTCTGAGAATGTGTGGAATGTCCTTGACCACTGTGAGGAATGAACTGTAGCAAGTGACAGTGTTGCGTGTCTGCACTGGAGTCCCTCTATGTCAACAGCAAATTGCTGGGTTGAGATTATATAGCATATTATTTCCATCATGCATGTTTTGGTATGAATTGGTGTCAGGGACATTTTGGAGGATTCAGGCCAAGAGTCTAATCCAAGGAAATGAGCCTGGGAAGTAAACATAAAACACTGAGCCTAACTGAATATAAGAGACTGATGTTTTAAGAAACTTTATACAAGCAAGCCTGTGACAGCTCTAGACATTTTGCATCCTGCCGCCACCCCCTTACCTCACTGTCCTCCTACCATAAGAACATAAGAGAAGCCAATGTTGGATCAGGCTAGTGGCCCATCCAGTCCAACGCTGTCACACAGTGGCCAAAAATAGTAGGTGCCATCAGGGGGTCCAGCAGTGGGGCCAGAACACTAGAAGCCCTCCCACTGTTGCCCCCCCAAGCACCAAGAATACAGTGCATCACTTGCCCCAGACTGAGAGTTCCTATCTATACCATTCCCACCTTTTGTCCAGTGTTTTTTTTAATTTATTTTTTATTTCCAAATTTTACAATGAACAAATCACAAACTAAGCACTAAAGCTGTAGAGGGGACATAGAAACCAGTACAGAACCATAATAACAAATATAAAGTCATTCAGGAACCAAGACTGATAACAATGTGAAAGAGGAGTTCAGAAGGCCAACATTTTAAACAAGACTTTACCAAGTGAAAATAGAATAGAATTCTGACTAGATATGGTCAAAATTAAAGTTACAACTTTACAGGGTGACTCTAATAATGGTGTACAATCTCAGTTACATTTAAAAAAAAACCATTTTAAATTAGCTTTTATTAAGGGATGACAGAATAGAATTCTGACTAGATGTGGTCAAACATTAAAACAGTTACAACTTTACAGGGTGACACCGTCAATAGCATACATTCTTGGTTACATATAACAATGTCGTAATAGCATGCAACAGGGAAGTCAAAAATAAATGAAATCATGACAAAATTCTTTTTGGAAGGATATCGTTATTTGTTACAGAAGAGTCTATTGGGCACCGAAGATTAATAAATTTTTCCTGTCTAAGTTCCATTTGAGCACTAGAACTAAATGCGTAAAGTTTACCCAGCAGAAAATAATCCCAAATTCTCCAGGGTTGTATGGAAGGCATTGAGTTGTTTTTCCAGTATGCAGCTAATGTTAATCTGGCTGTTGCTAATAATCAGGGGTCATTTCGTAGAAAAAGAGGTGCAGTCGCTCATTAGCATAACTCATTAGCATAATTTATTTGCATATGCTACACCACCTGACATCACGGGAAGTATGTCAGAAGGCGAGAGAAAGCGAGACAGAGAAAGAGAGAGAGAAAAGAGAGAGAGAAAAAAAGAAAGAAGGAAAAGGAAGGAAGGAAAAGGAAGGAAGGAAGGAAGGAAGGAAGGAAGGAAGGAAGGAAGGAGCTGGCAGAGAGGGGACAGCTACTAATCCAAGCCTCAGAAATACCACTATTCTGGGAGGATAGCTTCAGTGGTGGCTGAAGCCTTCAGAAGGCTGGTCAGAGGAACTAGGACCTTTCCAGGGGACGGGCTCATTTTGCTGCAGCCATGACACAAGCAGGCATTTCCCTGGGGGGGGGGGGCTGGCACCAACTCCCGGAGCTGCGCTCCCCCAAGCTCCTGCTTGAAATGACCCCTGCTAATAATAATGCAATTCTTTCTGTATTCACTTCATGAGTTGGGGCATCTGGCCACCATCCCAACAGTACTGTTTCTGGGAAGAAGGGGAGAGATTCGCCAGTCATTATTCTAATTTCTTTTAGTATAAGTTCCCAGAATTTATTGACATTAGGGCATTGCCCAGTGTTGCCAGAGCACCAAAATGATGGTTGTACACTCAAATGAGGAAGAATGTTGCAAGAGCTGAGGAAGTCATGATGGTTTGTGAGGAGAGAGATCAGAAGCAATAGTTCCTCCAACTCCTGGGCAAAATCTACTTCCTGAGACAACCACCTCACCTCATGGATGAACTTGCACTGAAGTTAGCCAATACCAGGACTGCAGGTGGACTCAAACAGGGCAAATAGGCAGTGAAGCAGATCAAGCAGGACTGATTCAGGGAGCAGGAAGTCAGAAAAGAAAAGCCCGGAGATATAAAATGGCAGCAACACTGCTCAAAAGACTTGGTCCTGAAGCCTGTGGACCCTATCTGAACCTTCTGGGTAGCTTGCTAGATCATCACAGAAGCCAATCAGGCTGCAGCTGGTTAATATACTGACAGGGCTGACACACTAGACCAATCAAAGCAGAAAAGCCCAATCCAGTGTTTTGGTCCTAATAACTGGTCCATGTGGCTGAAAAGGACAACTATGGGGCATTGCAACATAGGACTCAAAATATACAAGTATACAAGTACAAGAAGGTATATCTAAAATTGGGGTGTATTGTAAATTATGAAATGAAAACACCACGTGAACCCGCAATATGAAAAATGTGACAAGCATCCAATTGTAAACAATATTCAATACAACATTAACAAATGTGTAAACTGCAAAATAAACAGTATACTTATAGAAATGTTGGAAACTTCAAAAAGAGTTACATATGACAAACTAAGGATTGCCAGCCGAACTCCATTCTGACCATTCTTTCATATTCAATTTTAAAAGAGCTACCAGTTCAAAACAAAGAGCCAGAAAAGTTCTCTCACCCCTGCTGTAAAACATCCAAAGTAACATTAAACCAAAGTAGAAAATCCCCATCCAGTGTTTTGATCCTGAGAACTTGTCCACATGGTTGGCAAGGACCGCTCTGCAACTCTGCAAAATAAGAGGACTTCTTCTGGCTTCTATATGAACTCTATAACTCCAGTTGAGAATGTGTGCAGTTGGTATGGGGGCATGTCCAGCATCAAATTAATCATCCCTGAAGTCTGTCTATTCCAAGGTATCTGACTTGCAGATTGCAGCTGAACAAAAAACTTTCAAAAACACAGATCTTCAGCCTTGAGAGGTGCCACCCATTCTGAATTAATGTGCCTCCTTTGAAATAGATGAATTGTCACTCACTACGCATACCATTTAAGGGAAAGGACTGCTAAGGATTAATGAAAACAGTCCTCTTGTTATTCAATCAAATGTTCAGGAAGCAAATACAGGAAGCTATTGCAGAGAAGCAAGGATTTTCCTAAGCATAGTAACTTAAGAGAAGTTCAGGAAACTGACAGTCTATTATATAATCTAATCAAATACTGTTAAAGTAACTGACTGGAAAGCCTGTGATCTCTATTACCGCATCAATACCATCTCCACCACCTATTTTCCTATATTATTTAGCCATTGAAGGAAAGTGACAAATGTCGTTCATTGCCCAGTGACTGCAGAAAACAACAATGCAAGGTTAAATGTTTTATATATATCCTTGGTGGTCTCCCATCCAAGTACCCACCCTGCTTAGCTTCCAAGATCTGATGAGACTGGGCTACACAATACCATTCCAGATCCTGCAGAACATCCATGCTCTTAAAAATTACTAGGAATAAGGCCCGTTGTGGAAATAAATACAACAGGCTCTAGAAAGAGGCTCTGTGAGAGTGCCAAGGCCTTGGGCACTCAGCATCAATTTGCTGTGGCAACCTCAGCAGGGTATAAGAACACAGAGTCCACCATTTTCTCCAGGGGGAACTGATCAATGCCATCTGGAGAGCAATTGTAATTCTGAGTGATCTCCAGCCCTCACCTGGAGATTGGCAACAGTGGTTCCCCAAGAATGGCTGGTTTGGAGGGCGGCGTCTATGGCATTATACCTGTCTGAGGCCTCACCCCTCCTCAAACCTCACCCTCGCCAGGCTCCATCCCTCAAATCTCCAGGAATTTCCCACCTGGCGTTGGCAACCCTATCTCCGTTCCAGCCAAGCATCAACCTATCTTTATTTTCCCCTCACTGTTCAGCTTTTCATCTCCCCCCCCCCACCTGCATCCTCTACTGTGCTCTGAAGCCCTGACTGCCACACTACATTGGCTGTCATGGGGAGGGGGGGTGCATCTCAACAGGGTATAAAGGCACAATGACTTTTCTCCCAAAGGCCAAAATAGGTGTGGAAAGGGCCCTTTACTGACAGAAACCAAGCTTGGTTGACCAGCAGCAAGCACCAAGGAGAAAGTAGGGTTCCCAACTCTGAGTAGGGAAATACCTGAAGATTTGGGGGGTAGATCCTGTGGAGGGCAGTGCTGAGGGCGGGGGTGTGTGTGGAAGGACTCAGCAGGAATATCTCTACCTGGAGCTGGCCCCAATGAGTTCCTCACAAAGGCGTAGAAAGGGTTTTGTTTCTTTGTCTTTTTACTGACAGAACCAAGCTTGGTTGCTTACCAACAACCACTGAGGGAGAAGTGAGAATGCTCTGGCCACTGGCCTCTATGGCATTCTATTCAGTCGAGGCCTTTCCTCTCTTCTCCCCTCCCCAAACTCTGGCTTCCTTAAACTGGCTTCCTTACCTGGAGCTGGCAACCCTATGAGTTCCTCACAACAGCACCGAGGGAAAACTTTATCCCTCACAGGAGAAGTGTCTCCATCGTGAGACACAGTGCTTCTGACAGAAAACAGTGGCTGAAAGAGGAGTGGGCAGGGAAGAGGAGCAGACCCAGCACCCAGCCAGTGGCATGCAAATACTCTTGAGTGGCGACTGATGGGTCAATGGCTGAGGGAGAGCATTTTACAGCCAATGATAGTACATGGAATGTTGCCACCCCACCTGGCTTTTATATAATAGGGACAGATACCAGTTGTTACCTTAAATATATCCAAAATATCTGCCTGTAAACAACTGGATAATTGGATAATCTACAGTGACTATCTAGATTTCATTTGTAGCTTTCCCCCTGTCCAATAAAGGAAGTGAAATATATTTTTCACATTAATGTTGTGCTGTGCTTTAGAAGAACAGTCATCTGCACTGTTTGTCCTTCCTCAGTTCTGCCTAAGACATAATGACTTGACCAGAGATATTCAGAAAGCCCGGGGTCATTTTGTAGAAAAAGGGGGAGCTCATTAGCATACCTATTAGCATAACTCATTAGCATATGCCACGCACCCTGACATCACCGGAAATGTGTCAGAAAGGGAAGCAAAAGGGGGGCATCTTCAAAAGCCTCCCCTCCCCTTCCCCAGCTGGCCTGCCAAGGCGGGCAGGAAGAGGAGCAAAGCAAGAAGGGCCCTATAGAATACAATGGAAAGATTGTGCCGCTGCTGCTGTGTGACTCTAAACAGAAGGGATTTAAACTTTAAACCCCTTCTTGCTTTGCTTCCTCCACAGGCCTGCTGGGAGCTGGAGGAGGGGCTTGCTACCACTGCCATTTGTGCCCACTAGGGGTGCGCAAATAAAAAAAATTGACCCAATTCAGATTGGGCCAAATCAAGCCACATCTGTTCTGGCTGCCAAATGACCCCCGCATGTCAGTTTTGGCTACGCAAGCCCACTGCGGAGTTATTCGGCTGGCTGAATGTCAGTTTCAGCCCCATTATACCCTATGGGCCATTGAAGTCAGTGGCAAAAAATCATAGGGTATATGAGGAGCTGGAGGAGAGGGGGCTTGATGGAGAGGCTCCAAACTTGCAGGGTAGCTGCTGGGGTCTCTCCCTGAAATACCCACCAAGTTTCAAGAAGATTGGACCATGGGGTCCAGTTCTACAGGCCTTCAAACAGGTTGTCCCATCCCCTCCATTGTTCTCTATGGTGGGGGAAAATGTTACTTTTTTCCCATTATAGAGAACAATGGAGGGAATGGGGGCAACCTGTTTGGGCAAGCTCGGACGCCAGCCGGAACGGCGTTCCAGTGCATTCCTGCTGAAAAAGAGCCCTGGTGAAAGGACATGTCCTCCATCCATGTGCTTTCTTTCCTGGCTCACTCACCTGTCCCCTAAACATCACTGTTGCTACAACCTCCTTCTGGGAAGGAAAACATTCTGAGAAAGTGGTCCATCTACTCTTGTCAGTCTCCAGGTGGGGCCAGGAGATCTCCTGGAATTAAACTGATCTCCAGACTACAGAGGTTTGGGCTGGCTTCCCTGTCGGTCTCAGAACAGGAAGAAGAGGGGGTTCAGGTACCCTGGGGGCCCTGTGTACTCCACCCAGTTTTTCCTCCCCAAACTAGCTTGGAAGCCTCCCTAATGTACCACCTTTGGCCCCACTCAGAGTTCAGCCTCACCTCTTCCAGGAAGTGATAGGAGGGTGCATACACACTCTCAGGGCTGCCTGTCCTTTGCTCTCCTTCCCAGGCTTTAGAGGTATCAGGCCCCACCTCCCTCCTCCATCTTCTTTTTACCCTCATCCTTCCCAGCTGCTGGCCTTCTCACAGCTTTCCTGGTGGAAGGGAGGCTGTCGGGGATGGGAGCTAGCCCTGGACTCTGGAGAAAATGGCTCTTTTGGAGGTTGGGCTCTATGGAATTATACCCTGCTAAGGTCCCTCCTCTCCCCAGACCCTGCCCTCTCCAGGCTCCATCTCAAATCTCCAGAAATTTTCCAACCCTGAGATGGCTTCCCTAAGCCCATCTCAATATATCTTGTGCCTCCTCAGGAATAGGTGGAGGTGGAGGTAGCCTCAGTAGAACAACCAGTCAACAGCTATAGCTTAGGGCTGCTATCCTAAGCACACGAAGGAGTGGATCCCATTGAACTCAATGGTATTTATTTCTGAATATACATGGTTAGGATTGCATTGTTAGTTATTTATTGTCTCACCTTTACTTCAAAACAGTCAGAACCCAAGCCAGATAACCAGACTAGGTTTGTTGATATGCTACAGTTACCCATGCATTAAATAGCATTCAAAATATTTTTCAAGGGTTTTTTTTAACCTCTTGTAAATGTACATCTCTATGCTTTCTAGGATCCCTTCCTATACCCAAACTCATTGCTCTATCCACTATACCATTCTGACCCCCCCCCCCCCATCTGGTGGCTGGGAGTGTTTGGAATAGGTAACGCTATCAAGACTTGAGCCTTCAGTCTGATTTGGGACCTCAGGGTGTTGGGTTGATATCACAGGGCTGTAACCTAGCTCACATATGTGAGGGCTTCTTTTAATACATGTCTGCTTGTGATACCTACTGCACATGTAAATTGGTGTTAGGAAGCAATGATCTGACATAGCTCAATTATGTTTGATATTTAGCACATAACTAATTTCTATGTGATATTTGTATATGGTAAATAGTTTGTCTCTTCAAAGTCATGTGATTGTGACTATACACATTCACAGACACCATGTGGTATAAATGCTAGTGGCATGTAGGGGTGTGCTATTTCTTGGTATTTTTTGGTTTGGGTCTATTCCCTCCCCCCGCAATTGGATCCCAATACCGGTAAAGTATTTAGATCTAAATATTTTTGGAAATCCCAATTTTTTTCAGATCCAATAGACCTGAACTGAAAAATACAGAGGAAAAAAGCAGCAGCAAAGCCACAAAAAAAAACCCTGAGAGGCAGCTCAGCTGGGGCTTTTTTGGGCGATCCCTTTAAACCAGACTGCCCAAAAGAGATCACAAAGCAGCTGCTCAGGCTCTGTTGGGTAGCCCGGTTTAAATCAGATTACCAAATAGAGCCTGCAAAGTAGCTGATCCTGCAGCCCCAAAGAGCCCCAGTTGAGTGCTCCCCAGCTGTTTAGTGAGTTGTCTTCAGCAGTTCCTTTAAACACTGCCTGTTTAAAGGGACTGCAGAAGAAAGCCCCAAAACAGCTGAGCGGCAAGAGCAATCTGCTCCAGCCCCTCAGCTGTTATTCTGGGTTTGCCGGCAATTCCCAAATATATCTGGGATTTTGGGGGGATAATTTTCCATTCTCCTGAAAAATCCTGGATGCTGAAATATACCTGAAAAATACCAATAAGGTATTTTTCAGGTATATTTTTTGTTCAGGTAGACCCGAATGGACACCTTGTAGTGGCATGTGAAAGTATGGCTACAAGTATTGCTATAGTTCTTTCTCCATGACATCACCAAGTCTAAGAGTCTGGGTTTCTGGGAGCCTGACAACCCAATTACATGAGGTTCTGGATCACTGGCCCTGGTTTTTGTTTGCACAGTTTTTGATGTCTGGAGGAAATGTAAAACAAATTAAATTAAACGAAAAGTTTCAGTAGGTCCTAAGAGTCTACCCTGAGGTTAACTATTGTGTTAAACAGATTGAGATTTTCTGTTTTAATAGACATGCCAAACCAGTTTCATGTAAATCTTTGTCTTATTGTGTTTTTTTCTGTCATATTTTCCATGCCTGCTTACTCTCAATTATCAATGATTTTTTTTCTTTTAAAAAGCCTGGCCTTTAAATTACCATAATTAATTATGACATTTTCTAATGAATTCATCTGCAGGCATAAGCAGCTCTAGTATTAAAATGTTGTGACAATGAAAAAGAAAGCCATACTTAATTTTAATGCCAATATTTGATACATTATTGTAGAGCATTAAATCAGACAAAGCCTATTTTTGTCATATTTTTGAACACAGGGCATTTTGCTCTTTCATAAATACCATGAAAAAAAGAAATTCAGAAAGAATGGGAACAGGCAATTTTGTTTAGTAGTTCTTTGATTTGTCTTGGGTGTTCAAAAAATAATTACCTTATGATGCTTCCATCTCCATCTAAAAACAGGTTGATATAATAGAAAGGAGAGAGAAATGGTGCAGTTGGACTAGTGTGAAATAAGAAAGGCTGACCTTGAGTTCCCAGGGACTCCTGTACAGCTGGATGCAAAATAGGTGGCCCTGAGTTTAATGCCAGTATAAAATATGATCAGCTCACTATTTTTCATGAAAATTAAAAGCTACCCCAGAGAGCCCTGATGTGGATAGCCCAGGCAAGCCCGATCTCGTCAGATCTTGGAAGCTAAGCAGGGTCAACTCTAGCAAGTACTTGGATGGGAGACCTTGAAATACCAGAGGTGGGAGGCAGGGGCAGGCTTTATTCAGCCACCTGAATAAAGTATTCAGCCATCCTCCAACCCCCCCAGTAGGGGTCATTCACCAGTGATTTCCAGGTGCGCGCACACATACACACACACACATGCACACACACACATAAAAAAATACAACCCCACCAAAAAAAAAAGCCACCTCAGAGAATTTGAGTAACAGACTTGTGGTTTATCAAGAATCACACTAGAACTGCTACATGTTCATTTTTTTTCTTTTAAGGTTAGGCGAACCTGGCATACCAAGTTAATAAGTAACAGTGTTCTCACATAAACCTTATTTTTAAACATTTCCCCATGAATTTTTTCTCATGTTATGATTTTCTGAGCAGGACTCATATAATATAAAGCAGATGGCAGGTAGGAGCTAGCCTTCAAACAAAATGTCCCTCGTGCTCAGGACAGAAAAATGTGATAATTACTTTGCGCCTCTCACCTAGCTTTTGCTTTATCACTGACCTACTTGGAAACACTTTGCCATTCTCCACCTAAGATGTCCCTTGGTGCTTTCTTTCCACCCTTTCCTGCAATTGATGTTGGTTTTGATTTGGCCCTTGTGTTGACTTGCTGGCATCAATATTTCTGCCCTCATGGGAGTGTTAGTCATACTAAAAACTATGCATGCAACTGAATACATCCGCAGTAGGCAATAGTGGAGCAGGTAATAAGAAGCATAAGATTTTCAGAGACTTGTTAAAGAGGGAGACAAATGCCATGATTTTTTTCTGCCAGTATGGATATACCTTTAACTACAAAACATGCAATGCTTTGGATTCTACATAGATACATGATTGAGATGCAAGGGTGCTTGTATAAACATTCATCTAGAGTTCAGGGCTTTTCCATGTTCAGATGTTTTATAACAGTAGTGAAATTTCCTGTTAAGAGGGTTTGATCAAAAGAATAATCAGAGTCTGTACAAACTATTCTTCAATACAAAATGAAAAAATTCCTATCGTGATCATAAAGAAGGGGGAATATAACAAGCCTGTCAAATAGTGCAATATTTCTCTGAAGCTGTAGGCCTCTTCATATGGTCTTGAGTCTTTCAAGGTACTCGAGCTTTAAATGAACTTAATAGCTCAGACAAATTATATGTTAAAAAAGAAACAACTGATGAAGGAATAACCTGAGGTTTCTCTCCTTCACATAACCCATCCTCCTCTCATTCAATGTATTAATTAACATATTTATAATCGTCTTTCTTTACATAGTGTGCCCAAGATGGTTTACAAAGGGATACATACAAGCATACAGCCAGTTTTGTGGTTGCACAGTGGCTGTGTAGGTAGAGTTTCATTTTGTTTTGCTTTGAAACTGCTTTACGTCTGCTCAGTAGGTGCAATCAGTTCTCTCCTGAGGTAATGGATGATTGGATGAGGTAACTACATAAATAAATGGCGTAGGTGGGAACTACAACTCTTATAAGGTTGTGTGAAACCTAAATCTATGAAACAACATTGATACATGGATTCTGTCAAATACCAAACCGCAGTGTTTATAAATACTCAACTGGTTTATTTGCTCTTTGATTAAATAATTGACTGTGGAGCAATACATAATGGCAACAAGGGGAGAAACTAGGACTTCCTCACGCTATGTGAAGATAATGCACATGCATGAGATACTGCTGATTGTACCGTGTTATACTGTCTGAGTAAGAGAAAAGCACTCTGACAAATAGGCTTGAGCTAGGCTTGCCATTCCCCCCGGGGGGTGGGGGCTTGCCCACTTTAGGGGCCTCTTATCTGCCAGCCTGGATCCAGACAACAGGGGGAACCCTGCCCCCAAAGTGCCAGGATTGTAGCAACGTACCCAGTGTGATGATGTCACCCAGAGGTGTTGCTGCGGGGACGCTGCACCCGGGCATGTTGCTGCGGGGACGCTGTAGCACTCGGCCTAGAAACTCATTTCATTTCACTTCATCGCTTTATTACAGTACATAACCAGCACTGTCTAAAAACTCTATGAAGTTTCTGGCCGAATGCTAGAGCATCCCCCTGGCAATGTGCCTAGTGTGATTTTACTTCTGGGTGATGTCATCACAGTGTGTGTGCCAGAAGATCCCAGACAAGATGCTTGGTCCCCCCACCAGCAGAAGATAGGGATCAAGCAACCCTAGCTTGAGCTATTATGAACAGCCAAACTACATGATGAAAAATCAGTTATCTGCTTGTGACTGGTGAGCAAGAATGTATGCTGAGCCAGTGGGTTTTAAGGTTTCCTAATTCAAACTGGAATCCAAGTCAGACCAGGCCAAATGCTGTGTTTCATAGAATCTAAGTTATACTATATAATACCATTGCCATTCATTGATTTAAAAAGTGTTTTAGCCATAAAAATATAACAACAATATAAGGCTCTAAAAAATAATATAAAGGAAACTTAAAAACTGGTCACTATATTAATAAAGTGTTTTTACCATAAACATTTAAAAACCAGAACAATAATGTTAAGTATTAGCATAGGAAGGAAGGAAGGAAGGAAGGAAGGAAGGAAGGAAGGAAGGAAGGAAGGAAGGAAGGAAGGAAGGAAGGAAAGGAAAGGAAAGGAAAGGAAAGGAAAGGAAAGGAAAGGAAGGAAGGAAGGAAGGAAGGAAGGAAGGAAGGAAGGAAGGAAGGAAGGAAGGGGACAGCTACTAATCCAAGCCTCAGAAGTACCACTATTCTGGGAGGATAGCTTCAGTGGTCAGAGTAACAAGGACCTTTCCAGGGGACGGGGGCATTTTGCTGCAGCCATGACACAAGCAGGCATCCCCCCCGGGGGGGGGAGCTGGCACCAACTCCCGGAGCTGCACTCCCCTGAGTTCCTGCTCGAAATGACCCCCTGACCTTAAAGATCTGGGACAGGTTTAGGTCACAGTTGGCTCCAGACGTGTCTCCGCTTACAGTGTTTGTTGGTTTCAACTCAGTTTGAAAAATCCTGTATATGAGAAATGGAAAGAAAAAGGATTGTTTAGATTGGGTGATTTATGTAATAGACAAAGTATGTTAGCCAAACATCAACTAGAAGACAAATTTAAAATTTAAAATTTAAGTCCCCTGGCTAAACTACCATCAACTTAACCACTTTTTGAAGAACCCAAATATTATTCCCGATTTGATCAGGGCGCCTTGCCTGTTCGAAATCCGAATGTCTGAAAACTCACAAACCTCTAGAGGTTTGATATCACAGCTTTACCAAATAATAAGTAAAAATACCTGGAGCCAGGTGTCTTCAATTCAACAAGCTTGGCATCGAGACTGTGGAACAACATGGACTGAAACGCAGTGGCAATCGATTTGGTCTTCTAGCCTTTACTCAACAAATGCCCTTAATATTAAATTACAAAATTTTAAATTGTATTCACGTTGGTTTATGACCCCACAATGTTTATCTTATATGACATCATCATATACTCCACTTTGTTGGAAAGGTTGTGGGGAAATAGGAACTTTTAAATATTGTTGGTGGAGTTGTCTGCCCATTGTAGTCTTTTGGTCTAAGGTTGTTAAACGCACTAATGAAATCCTGGGTTGTTCTATTCTGTTTACTATGGACTCAGCCCTATTGAACTTTTGGCCGGACTTGTCATTACTTAAGCAGCAGAAAGACCTAGCACTAATTTTTCTGATTGCAGCTAAAACCCTAATCGCCCAGAAATGGAAAGCAAAAGACTGTCCAGCGATACAGCAGTGGTTCCTGAAACTTTGGGATCTAGCAGTGATGGACAAGTTAGCTCTTCAACTAATAAGACTGGAGACCCCCTCTGCAAAGAACAACTTTTTGGAAAAATGGTTTTCATTTTTTGACTATATCTCTAAATCCCAGGAAAAGTATTGTATCTTACCTAAGAAATATTTGAAATTTACATTTTATTAAGTTAATGTGTAACAGTTGAGTTTTTGTTGTGTTACTGATTTGTAGATATAAGATTGTTGTTGTTTGTTATGTTTTTGTATTGAAAATAATAAAAATATTTGGGGGGAAAAACAAGCTCAGGGATATACAAACAACATAAAGTTAGCTATCAAACAGACGGCAGACCAGAAGCAGCCCATAAAACATCTAGAAAGATGAAATTCCCCATTAGGGGAATTAGGCTTGGCACCTAAAATGCATTAAATAGGCACCAGGCAATTCTCATGGGGAAAGGCATTACAAAGTGAGGTCCCACTGCAGAAAATGCCACATCTCTAGTCGCTACCCTCCAGTCTGCATCTAGCATTTGCCACATGGGAACAGAAAAAGATGCAGCTCATAACTACATTCATTTACCCCAGGCCAACACCATACTGACGGCAGAGTCACCCCTGAATGGCCATAAAATGGCCATAAATCTATGCAGACAGTTCCATAAAACCGAGAGATCAAACGAAGTGAAAGCAGCATGCAGTCTAGACTCTGCCATAAAATCCGACCATCAATTAAAGTGAAAGTGGCATGGAAACCAGAGGGGAATTTCTGCTCCAACATGGTTTTGGTACAACAGCGGAGCAAATACTAGATGCAGGATTGGGCCTTCATCTCTGGGCTGAGTCAACAGAGAAGAGGGACTGAGCGGCAGATCTTAACTGGCAGGCTGGGCAGAATGGGAGCAGATGATTCTTCAAGTACCCTGGCCCCAATTAGGGCCATAACGGTAAGAACCAGTGCTTTGAATTGTGTCTGGAAATAGATGGACAGGCAGAAAATCTTCCAGCACTACAATAACCTGGCTGCTGCATTTTGGATGGTGAGGTTTCCACACTGGAAAATCTTAAGACATTTTCCAACTCGCTTTCTTCAACACGAGTAGCTCTTGGGTTCCATACGTGCATTTATGTAAAGAAATTTACCCCTTCTAATATAAATGTGCCAGAACTTCTACAGCTGCATAAATCTGATTGCCTTGCCTCTCTTGTTCCCTTCTGGCATCCACTCTTTGCGTGGTCCAGAAATGCTTACTGAAGACTATCCATACTAACGCATAGTCATCTTTTTAAAAAAAATCTTTTGCATTCATTGGATATATGTTTGGAAATATATGTATCATAGAAGTGCATTAATCTAGGAGCTATGATCTGGATGCAATTCCCTACTGAATCTACACTTAGAAGCTGCTCTTGGTTTGCCATTCTCCTGAGCCTTATCCTAATCCTCAAGGTAGTTGTGAAGATAAAATTACAGAAGAATATGTTGTAACCTATCCCAACCCATTGGGACCAATGTAGAAAAAGAAGTCTAAGGAAATAAAATAAAGAATACTACTACCTGTCAATCTTACTCCAAATCAGAATAATGTTTTTCATATATGTCTGTAGTCATATTTTTCCTGTTCTTTAGTTTTCTCATATTATCTCTGCATTATGCCTCGGTTTCCAGAAAATGAATGAGACATCATGTATGATAGTTAATATGCACCACACATGGGCAAAAGGCTCTGCTAAGTATTAATTGTTATTCCTTAGCAGCTGTGGTTTCACTTGCTCACTTGGGCATTTTGCTTCCCCACCATACATTACAGTTGATCAAATGATAAATGTATAGACTAGTGTATTTGAAGTCTTATATCAGGGGACCTGGCATCACCAGAAGTGTGTCAGAAAGGGAATGTCAGTTTCAGCCCCATTATATCCTATGGGCCATTGAAATCAATGGCAAAAATTCATAGGGTATATGAGGGGCTGGAGGAAAGGGGGTTTGAGGGAGAGGCTCCAAACTTGCAGGGTAGCTGCTGGGGCCTCTCCTCGAAATACCCACTACGTTTCAAGAAGATTGGACCACGGGGTCCAATTCTATGGGCCCCCAAAGAGATTGTCCCATCCCCTCCATTGTTCTCTAAGGAGGGAAAAAATGTTAACTTTTTTCCTACCATAGAGAACAAAGGAGGGAATGGGGGCAACCTGTTTGGGGGCCTATAGAATTGGACCCCCTGGTCCAATCTTCTTGAAACTTGGTGGGCATTTCGAGGAGAGGTCCCAGCAGCTACCCTGCAAGTTTGGAGCATCTCCCTCAAACTCCCTCTCCTCCAGTGGCTTTTAAAATTGCCGCCGAATTTCGGCAGCAATTCGGCGGTGAGCTGAATCAGATTAGAGAATCTGATTCAGCCCGCGGCTGCCCTACTGGCCAGTCCTGAGCTCCGCCTCGCTCCGGCCCCAACGGACCCCTGTGTGTTACTGTAATCTTCTTCAGAAGGGGAGAGGCTAAGTGGTAGAGCATCTGTTTGGTATGTGGAAGTTCCTGTTGGAATAGGCAATGTCTGGTACACAAAGAACAAGAGAAAAAGACCCTGCAGGAGGCAGCAAGAAGGCAATTAGATAGGATAGTGAGGTCAGCAGCTTCTCTCCTGGTAAGTGGTATTCTTGTCTGTCTCCAGATTACTACTCTTAGGCCAATATCCTGCTTCTTCTTGGAAGTTCCACACAGTCTCTCACTCAGCTAGTGATGTAGTTAGGATACTATTTCTTTCTCTTCTCTTCACTATCAAGTATATTAGTTACTGAATAAAGCTTTATCTACACTTTAATCAGATTGTGCACCTTTGTTGTGTTAATTATTCTGCCAACAGTTCCAGGTTCAATTTCCAGTTAAAAGGATCAGGAGTAGGTGAAGTGAACGATTTGTGCCTGAGCACTTGGACATCCACAGGTAAGCAGAGAAGACAAGGTGGACCTTGGTACAGCTATGTTCAGATGTTGCATAAGGCAGCTTCATCTGTGCACATCTAAGTGTAAGTAAGGATGCTGCAAATTTTGCTGTGAATAAGTATGATGGTCAAACTTAACACATTCATAGATAGTGATCAGATGTGAGCTAATCACCTTGTCTATTCGGTTCATGCCGAGCAGCCATGAATGCCTGTGGAACTGCTGTGCATATGCACCGCAACTGTGCACATGTACCACAACTTCAAACCAACTGGCAGCCTTAAGGGCCATCAAGGACTACATAGATGAACATCAAAGCACAGGATTTTATTGAAACACAGCATTTATTGATGACTGATGTATAGGATTTGTGAGTGATCTAATTGTCTATTTAAACAATTACCTGCTGAGCAGAGCAATTATGTAGAAAGGATGGGGGGAATAGTAGTACTCAGTCAGGGGGTGTGAGAATATGTATGCCCAGAAAGCCAGTTGCACTGTTAGTAAGGCATATAACAATCTGTCAGACCCCAAACAGATTGATGAACTATTGAACTGATCGTCCAAAAAAAATCAGTTATTTCTTTGCAACTGGCAAACCAGGCATGAGCAGCCGGTGTTTGTGCAACCCTAAGTGTAAGCCCCAAGAAGCTTATACTCTCATTTTCAAAAGTGGGGGGATACAACCAAGCAAGGGGAGAAAGGAAAGGAAAGGAAAGGAAAGGAAAGGAAAGGAAAGGAAAGGAAAGGGAGAAGTTAGGTGTGCACAACAAGAAGTGACTGTGAACTAATGCAGTTGCATATATTTATTTAATTCATTTCTACCCCACCTTTCTCCCCAGTGCAGACCTAAAGCAGCTTACATCATTCTCCTCTCCTCCATTTTATCCTCACAACAATCCTGTGAGAATGTGTGACTGGCCCAGGCTCACCCAGTGAGCTTCCATGGCACAAGTGAGGATTTGAACCTGGTTTTCCCACAAACTACTCCAGCCTTCTTAACCATTACACTACAATAGTTAGTCTTAATTTCAGTTCAAGATGAAGTCTAAGGGATTAATCAATAGGGATGATAGAAACATTATTATTACAGACAATAAATGTATTTATCTAAAACATGTATATCTCACCTTCTAGAAAGTATCCAGTGTATCAAATAAAACTAAAAATACAAATATAAATATAGGAGCAGCAAGTTAAATAGCTAATAATAGCAAGAAAAGAATAAATAACACAACACGACACAGCAATTGCATAAAGTATAGACACATTTCATAGTAGCAATAAAGATCAGTTCTCACAGCAGTAGGTAAACAGATGAACCGGTGTTACCCAATCTGGACCCAAAGAAGAGGAAATTAGCTTTAAAAGGGTTCCAGAAGGAAATAACGCAGGACCTTGGTCTATGTATACAAGGGTGGATCTTGGTAGAGGTACTCCACAATAAAATTATAAGAGAGTGTGAGAGAGTGATTGTAAACAAAACCAAATAATTTTACTGTATACAAAATAAAATAAAATGAATAAAAATGTAAAGAACCAACACTAAGCACCTGGGAAGTAATTCCCCAAGTAATCACACACCTGCACTTACACACACACACACACACACACACACACACACACACACACACACACCCTCAGCAAGAGGGTGCACTTGATAAAAGAAAAAAGGGAGGAAATTAAGAAGCTTTTAGAGAAGGACATGTGGCCTTAAATCCTGAGATTGATGTCTGGAGAGGTCCAAGGGCAAATGCACCCAAAGTCCAAGGAGCACAGTGGTGGTGGTGGTGGGGGGAGCCTGCAACACAGTTGTAGGGCTGTTTAGGTAGTGGGAAAACCTGGAACACTTTCTACTAAGTTGGGATGGTCTTTTTATGGGAAGAGTCCCACAGCGGGACATGGGAACCCACTTTTCCAGGAACATGACTGGTCCAAGATATGAGGCTTGAATTTAACTGGACAGTTTGATGTTTTGGTGGGGGGAAACGTGGGGGAAATACCCTCATTAGACTATTGTGAGCCAAATCTGCATGGGCACAAAGAGCCTAAGTGAGGCAACATGAGTAACATACTTTGATTGGTATGAAGCGAGCCAGATCTGTGCTGCCACAACAGTTTTGTTCAGTCAAGGGAGCTCCTGAAACAGGATGGAGTGTAAATTAATGACTTGAGTGCCCTTCATGATTGACTAAAAAAAGGCAAAAGATGAACCAGGCATTGTTTAATGAAATAGGAACTTCTTTGGGCTGGGCAGACACCTCTGGGGTATGCTAGAATATTTGAGTATTGAAAAGTCTTCTGTTATTGAGAATGAAGTGAAGTCTTATTGTTATTGAGAACCCTCAGCTGAAGAAGACTACACTTGATCAGTTTGTGATGCCAGCACATTCTTCCTCTTCTGCTCTGGGAATTTCCAATGTCATGACAGAGCCCAGATGCCTTTATGAGACTCCCTAAGTTTCAGGTCCCCTTGGCACTATTATTATTGGTGCCTATTAAAACAAGTCCAAAATAAGATGGAGATGTCACTAAACAAGGGGGTCATGGCTGGAGGAAGGGGTGGTATACTCACACAGGATATACAATGCAAGAAGAATGCAAATAATCTAAATAAAGTCAACAGTGAAACAGACAATAGTGACAATGTATAAGCCAAAAAAAGTATTTGCTTGCCAGCGCAACAACAGCAAGGATGGCGCCAGTGGGAGGCTAGTCCACAATTATAACAGCCCACTGGAAATGGCTCTGCCATGATTTTGTGTAGTGGATCAAAAATGAACACCCAGTTCTGTTTGGCTGATGGTCTCTTTATTAACAGTAACTTTAAGGCGGGTAACTTGGCTTTTGGAATAATGAATAACAATGCTTAACTAAGCTGTTTCTAGAGCTCTAGACCTGAATTGCCCTGGCTTGGTTCTGCAGATTCTTAGTAGTCCCTGCACTCCTACAGGCTGCTAGAAGTGAGACCGAGAAGAGAAGCACTGAGTCCCGCCTACTCTCCTGCTTGCTCTGAGGCCTACTGGGATAGCCTCTTAACAAAGCCATATGCAGCACATGAGTCACCATCTGCTTCCCATTGGTTGGCAGTGAAACCTGAGGGAGGACCCGTGCTGATGATTTGAAAGAGCACCCAGGAGGCACCCATGCCGTGCATTAGTGTTGATAAAGAACTGATTGGAGAAAAGCCCAGTTCGGGTTGCATGGTCCCTACATTCTGCCAGTGGGAGGACCAAGCGTTTTGTCCAGGATCTTCAGGAGTACACGTGCTGTGATGTTGTCACCCGGAAGTGATGTCATCATGCTAGGCACGTTGCCAGGGGGATGCTCTAGCATAGAGTTTTCAGGCCAAATGCTAGAGCGTCCCCCCGGCAATGTGCCCAGTATGATGATATCACCTCTGGGTGACATCATCACACTGGGCATGTTGCCATGATCCTGGCACTTTGGGGGGCAGGGCTCCCGCCGTCGGCTGGATCCAGGTGGATCAGGGACCCCTAAAGTGGGTAACCCCCTGCCTCCCTGGGGGAAATAGCAAGCTGATGCCAAGTAAGTGTGCTGAGAAACCAATTGTCTTACCTAAGAAAGCCTCCCGCCTTGATTAGCTCAAAATTCATTTTAGACAGATTTCAGAGGCAAGCCTAGTAGAAAGAGAAAGGAACGATTCTGGGGAGTTCAGTTTCAGAAATATAGTTTCCTGAGAATCTTCAAGAGAGTTTAATTATGCACGTCAGAAAATGATTCTCAAAATGGCTCAAAGCAATGAGGCAGTACATTGTCAGTATTAATCAAAAACTGAATACATTTTCAAACTGCTTCCAATTAAAACACAGTAAACAAACAATCTATATTGATTTCTCTTTATTAGACAAAAAATATGCCAGGGTTCACAATTTATTAAAGAAAACTCCAAAGAATCCTCACCCCTTTCCCCTCCATTCTTCTGTAATGTTTTCCTCAGTTTTAACAGCATGGGTGAAATAAGAATAATCATAGGAATAAATACTAATTATTGCTGTTAGTAGCACATGTTACATACTCTGTCTCATCTCTTATAACATTCCTATCAGATAGGTCAGTCTTATTGTCCTCAGACAGTGGATAGTATCAGCTGCTGAGTACCGTTCAAATATCAGGTTGGCACTTCACATGATAGAAGAGTGCCGCCTCCACACACATACCTAAATAAAGTCTGATGCAGACACTCTGCATATAGGTCTCCTTTTTTGAGAGAATCATTTCACGAGTTGGGTCTCCACATGAGATACTCATGTCATTAAGCAACAGCATTCCTTTGTGGTTTTAACCCCAGCATCTAAAATTCGGACACACTGCCTCTGATCACAAGGGTTCCATTTAGCTATCATGGGTGAAGCTCAGAGTTTCTATAGTGTATAGGAGGCAGGTGGATGGAGATGGAAGAAGGTATGGGTACAGTGACTTGGCAGGGTGTGTGGAACAACTTTGTGATGCCAGATACTCAACAGTTGGTGAGAAAGTGTCAAGCTCCAGGGAACCAAGTCCCTTTTCATTATTTGAATTTCCCTGCCATTTATTTGTATTTATTTTTGGATTCATATCATATCACATTTTGGTCTCATAATAAATATTAAAATAAATAGAGTTGCTTATAAAAAGGCTACAATATAAAAAAATAAGGCAGATAATTTTCTTTTTGAATCCAAACTGGCTTATGGTAGTTTGCTGGACTTTCAAAGCAGAAGCAGAGCTTCTCTTCATGCTTCAGAGACTCACTTTCTATCCTGACACCGAACGAAAACCAGAACAAAGGACTGCTGAAAATAAGGCTGTAGCCTGGTGCAGTGGTTACAGTATCTAACTAGGAGGGAGGCCTGTAGTTGAAATCCTCACCCAGCCATATAGATTGCTGTAAGACCCTAGGCCAGTAACTCACTTTCAAGTTAACCTGGATACCTAGGGTTGCCAGCCCAGTGCTGACAAACTTTAGGACTGTTGAGGGGTGGAATGTGGGGAGGGGGAGTGTCACTAATACTGCTGGCAGTGCTTCTGGATGAATATCAAGAAGTATTACAGCTCCTCCCCCATGTTGTTCAGAAAGGTTCGCAATCTCATGTGCAGTGTGCTCCCTGGCACTGCTCTGTTAACATCTGGATTAGATTACTGCAATGTCATCTGTATAAAGCTGCCTTTGAAGACTGCCTGGAAGCTACAGTTGATACAGATTGCTGCAGCCAGGGTGTTGACTGGAGAGGGTCTTAGGGATCATATACCTCCAGTCCTGTTCCATCTACAGTGGCTTTCAGTTTGCTTCCTGGTGTGGTGAAGAGTGTCAGACTAGTATCTAATTCCCACTCATACTCTGGAAGCTCACTGGATGTCCTTGGGCCAGTCATACTCTTCCAGCCTTACCTACCTTACACAGTTGTTGTGAGGATAAAATGAGGGAGAGGAGAATAATGTCAGCCACTTGGGTCCCCATTGGGGAGAAAGGTGGGGTACAAACAAACAAATATATAAATAAAATTTCAAGATGCTATTTTGACCTTTAAAGCCCTGTATGGCCTGGGACAAACTTCTCCCACTTTTTTGCCCAGGAAGAGCTGCATCTGGTTCAGAAGCTGAATTTGGTGGAAGGCATCCTTGCCCACTGCTGCCACCTGTTTATCCAACAGGAGGCCTAGGTCCAGGAGCACCCCCAAGCTATGAATCTGCTCCTTTAGGGGGAGAACAACCCCATCTAGAACAGGGGATAACCCCTTTCTTGGGTCAGTTCCACCCCCCACCAGTAGTACCTCTGTTTTGTTGGAATTAAATTACGAAAGGCTGTGGGGATAAACCACTTTAAGTTATGTCAGTCAGAACATCACATTCAAGACCGATGAAGACCGACGAAGAGGTACTGGAAAAACCCTGTCCAAAATGCTGTGTTCTGTTAGGAGGCAATGTTTTAAATTTACAGACAGAGAGACTGTGGAATCTCCTCCCCTAAAATGTTTCAAAGAAAGCCTAGTGCATACTGGTAACCACAGTACCCTTACTTTCCTGAAATTTGATTTATCATCTCTCTTTTGACAGAGAGTTTAACCAATAGAAATTGGCATGATCCTTTAATAAAAGTATCTAAGACTGCAATCACACACAATTTACCCCAACATAGGTGTGAATACTGGGCAGATTTAATGTGTGTGATTAGACCCAAATATCTGGGAAGCGTCCCGCAGCCGGCAGTAACCCATGTTGCTCCGCCGCAGAAGTGGAGTAAACAGGCACTGGGGAAAGTCCGGTATCAAACGGGTTGCTACAGGCCATGAGCAAACTTTCTCCTGTCTGATTGCTCCAGCACGCTCTCATGGCGTCGGGATGGTCTCATCAGGCCATCCTGACTCTGTGCCATTGTTTTTTTTCTTCTCAGTATGTGCATCATTGCACACTCCATAGGAAGCCCTCAGGGCTGAGGTGTGAATCATTGATCCCTCATTTAACCGCATCAGGAACAAATGGCAAAGAAAACCCCAACTCACCTGTGGTTGTGTCTGATCACACAGTGGCAGGCTGCGCCTGCAGCTTCAAAAGACTTTGTGATCGCGCGACTGTGGGTGAACTTCTGCTGGAGGAAATAGCTTCTCTTCCCCCCTCCCGGCTTTATCTCACACGTGTGACTGCAACCTAACACACCTGACTAGGAGTTTTTACATTCTCATTCCTGGTATTTTATGCTAACCACTTATGGTTACATAGGTGGAAGTGACATTGCAGCATCAGAAGATCAAAATTTGCACTCCCAATTTTTCTATCCTGCCCTAGGGGAGCTCTGGCAGAGGTTCCATTCTTTTCAGTGGGCAAACTTCAATCTTCATGACCTACCATAAAAGGGGCGGAAAGGCAGCATCATGTGGAGCAAAGCTCCTTTCTCTTCAAAGCATGTAGTTTCTAGCCTGAGGGTTTTATGCCATGTGGGTAGCAGAATGGACTGATCTGAGTACTGATGTTTGCTGCAGATCAAATGACTGTAATTTGGTGTTTCAGGCACAGAGGAGGCTTTCAGTCTGATTATTAATATTGATTATAGTGTCCTTACTAATTTGTTACTAATTTGTTTAATAATTTACTAATTTAGAATGTTAAATGTCAAAGAATCAGCTTGGCTTTAGTTATGAAAGACAACTCAGTTCAAACTATTGTTATTATTGAGACCTCAAAGAGACTGGAGCTTTCATCGTTGTAACAACTGTGAAGTATTGAAAACACCTTTAAAGAGCAGGAGATTTCATCCTCACAGGGACAGAAGGACTCAGGCAGAGAGAAGCAGAAACAACTCAGCTATTGGGAGCTAGATGGAGGAGGCATTTTACTCCCATTCTGCAGACACTCTGTTGGTTGTCTTTGTTACCGGGCTCAGTTTAAGGTACTGGCTATCACATACAAAGCCCTTCATGGCCTTAGTCCCTCTTATCTGTGGGACCCCCTCTCCCCCTACGCTCTGCTGTAATAGCTTCACTCATCTGAACAGTGTCTTCTGCATATGAGCAAAATCAACAACTGCCTGCATACAGGGGCCTAGAGTTTTCAAATTTTTTGGGGGGGGGGGATGCGCGCCAGGACAATGTCCCGGCCACCACCACCACCACCAGAGCCTCTTCCCTCCACCTGGTCACTCCTCCCTCCCTCCCTCTCCCTCCCTCTGGGGGCCATCTGAGCGACTGCCCAGCGTGATGGCATCACCCAGAGGTGACGTCATCACGCTGGGCATGTTGCCAGGGTGACGCTCTGGCAATCACCCTGAAACTCTATGGTGCCATAGAGTTTCAGGGTGATTGCTAGAGCGTCGCCCCAGCAATGTGCCCAGAGTGATGGCATCACTTCCAGGTGACACCATCACGCTGGCATTTACCCAGATGGCCCCGGGAGGGAGGGAGGGAGGGGTGGGTGCAGGGGAGCCGGGAATGGGGGGTGAGGCTCTTGCAGCGGTGGCAGGCGGGCCTAGGAAGTGGGCCTGGAAGGCAGGGAGGCGTGGCGGTGGGTGGGTACTCCATTTCACCAGGGGGGCTCAGTCCCCCCTGGGAAATTTCAGGGATGGCCCGAGCCCCCCCATAGTTGATGCCTATGCCTGTGTACACTTGATTTCTCCATTGTGACCCTCACCTTATGGAGCAGCCTGCCTGAGGAGGTCAGGAAGGCTCCCACTCTCCTGGCTTTCCCCAAGCTATGCAAGACTGAATTATTCGAGAGGGCTTTCCTGGGTAGGTACTAGGGTTGCACTGTACAAAATGGTTCACAAACTTACTTGGATAAATGATTAGGGACTGTGGTCTCTACTGCTGTGTATAGCTTTCTGTAAGTAGGATCCTACTGTGTAATTTTTGCACCACTTAATGTGTCATATTAATTTTTATGCTTCAGTTCTGTCTTTTGATTTCTGGTTGGTTCCACCACTCGTCTATAGTCCCAATGCACTAGTTATTGAATGTTCCGTTTTGTTGATTGTATTGACATACTCTGTGCAGCCCTTCTTGAGTCCCTGTGAGAAAGGCAGACTATAAATGACATAGATACATTATCTTTGAGGCTTCACTGATTTAGGGATTCATTTGCTCATTTGTTCATTTTCTCAAACAAATTAGGAAATGTTACATTTAATTTAATGCAATTATCAGCATCTTCTCTAATCCAGCACTTTTACTGGCCACATTAGAGGATTCTTAGTGCTTTTTGTTTACTTTATTTATATCCCGCCTTTCACCCCAGTGGGGACCCAAAGCTCCTATCATTCTCCTCTTCTCTGTTTTATTCTCACAACAACCCTGTGAGGTAGTTTAGGAGAGAGTGTGTGACTGGCCCAAAGTCACCCAAACAGGCTTCCATAGCATGGGTTCAACCCTGGATTTCCCAGATCCCAGTCCAATACTTTAACCACTACACCACGCTAGCTACTTGAAGTGGACTGGGGCACAAAAACAGAACAAAACAATATGCAGCTTTAAAAGATTATCAAAATGGTTGTCAGGCTATAAATCAGACTGAGCAAACAATTGTTTAGAATATGGGACAGTGTGCACTCCTCCTTTAGAAATATAGAAGGGCCACTTCTATATCTTGATATGGTGCTTATAGAGCTCCGAAACAGAAACATAGTTTGTTCGATGTTCAAAAGTACAGTTGTTAAAACATCCTTAATTTGTGTAAATTTTAGCAGTTTACTGTCAACCTACTGGCATGCAGCAATGTAGATATTTCTGTTCATTTCTGGAGCTACTAGACACATTACACATAATTTAACTTTAATGGCTGCAGACTTTTGCCACCCAGCACATTAAAGTAAATGGAAACTGAATACTGGATACCTTTCACCACAGAGTGGTTATCAAAAAGGGAACATTTGATTTTCAGCGCTACCTATTGAGCTCACATATAGCCTTTGAGGTAAATGTCCTGGTGTAGATTGTTCTTTCATTCCATAGCCTGAATGTACCTATAAGCAGTTTACTGTCTGAAGCCTCCAAGCCCAGCCGACTTGTACAAAGTGAGAAGAGCCATTTGAAAACAGAATATTTTATTTACTTACAATATTTACATCCTCCCTTTTCCCCCCAGCTAGGCAGTGAAAGATTAGAACAAATATAATAAAAATTACATTGTAAAAACAGTTAAAATTGGAGCTAAAATACATATATAACCCCCAAAATAGCAAACACAAAGCAGGAAGGAGGGATCACTGTAGGAGTCACCAGAGGGTGCCATGACTTCCGGGCATACACACACACACACACACACACACACACACACACACACAATGCAAAAATACCAAAAAAGTGGGGGTGAAAGACAGTGAGAGAAGGGGACAGACTAATATCCCTGGGAGAAAGTTTCATAATCTCAGTACCAGAGATGAGAGGCCCTAATTCTTGTTGCCATCCATCTAGCTTCCAAAAGCAGGGTCACTTGAAGCAGGTCTTCAGAAGATAACCGTGGCAGTCAGGAGTACAGGAGTAGGTAGTAAGCTTTGCTGGTCCCTAACGGTATGAAATTGTTGTTACGTGGGTATTACATAAAGCACTATTTTGTAAGCTGCATGAGAGCTGATCCCGCTGCCTTTCCCAAGTGCTCCATCAAGGATGTGACAACCCAGATCACTTATTTTCAGGCTTGTGGAGGAGGGGGAGATGGTCCTCAATGGAGGGACACTCCAGAACCTGCCTGGTCCTAGCAATGCCTTGAAAGAAGTGGGGGGTAGGCCAGACTTCACCCTCAAGTTTACCAAACAATAACTACCACAAAGAAACACAGTTTGCAGCATGGGGCAGAATTGCTAGGACTATAGTTAGTAGCTGTACACCATCACCAAAGGGACAGGTATGAGAAGGACAGGATATGGGAACCTGTCTTAGAAATTCTGTAAGAGAAAAGCAAGAGTGTAGGAAGTTATTTGGCTTCCCTAGTCTCATTTAAGGCACCTAGCAAGGATAATGTTGTCAACTGGGCAGGAAAAAAGAGTCATATATTTATTTATTACTTTTTTATTTAGGAAATTTAAATTCTGCACTTCCAGAGAGACTGTTCAAGGTGACTTACAAACTGAAACATGATTTTAAAAACAAAATTAAAAGTTAACAATTTAAAATGATTATTAAAAGCCCAACTGGGGCAGAAAAACAGAATGAAACAATATGCAGATTTAAAAAAAAAATCCAAATGGGATTGTCAAGCTAAAAAAAGCAGAGTATAAACATTATTTGTTAAACATCAACCCCTTAATTCAAATATGGAGGGAAAAGAAGCATTTTAGCTTGGTGCTAAAAGAGAGTCAGGTTGGCACAAGTTGAGCCTCAAAGTAGGGGTGCTGCAAATTTTGCTTTGAACACTTAATGGATTCGAAGGTAATGATCAGGTGTGAGACAATCACACTGTTCAATTCATGTCAAGCAGCCACAAACAGCTGCTAAAACTAGTTTGTCACAGTTTGCCCAAAACTACATATCCACAGAGATGCTGCCAATACAAACTGATCCATGGCCATTAGTGTCACTAAGGACTACTTAGATATTAAAACACAGCATTCATTGATGATTGATTGAAATGATTTGTGAATGATCTGATTGTCCATCGAAACAACTGTCTACTAAGCAGAGCAGTTACAGAGCAAGGATGGGATGGTGATGGTGGTAGAACTCAACCAGGCTCTGCAAGAACTCACAAACACAAAAAAACAATTGCACTGTACTGTGTGGTAAGTAAGGAATATAGTGAAACAGCCCACTGAACACCCATGAACAGATCAACGAATTATTGAACTGATTGCTGAAAAATCAAGTCTCTGTTCACAACTGACAAACAGGATGTAAGCCAAACCAGTGGGTGTTGGAGCATGCTACCTCAAGGAAAAGGGCATTCCATGGGGGAGGTGCCACTGAAATCAGCTTTATTTGCTATGATCCTAGATCAGCTAAGAGGTGCCACTGTGGTCTCTGGTCACCAGCTGCCTCACTCCTGAAAGTGAGGGGACAGAGCAGGACTTGTGAGAAACATCTTAGCTAGTGAGCTGGACAGTATGAGAGGAGGCAGTCCTTCAAGCTCCTCTCCTAGGATGAAAGGCTAAAGACTCTTGGGCTTTGTTTTTGCCATCAAGTCAAGCTGACTTCTGGCGACCCCTAGTGGGGCTTGAAGGCAAGGGATGTTCAGAGGTGGCTTGCCACTGACTGCCTCTGCGTCACAACCTTGGTATTCCTTGGAGGTCTCCCATTCAAATACTAGGACTCTGGGGCTTTTTAATTTAGAAAAAAGATGACCGAGGAAGGACATGACAGATGTTTATAAAATTATACATGGGGTGGAAAGAATGGATAGAGAGAACTTACTCAGGGGCACCCAATGCAGTTGATGGGCAATAAATTCAAGAAAATACAAAAGGAAATACTTATTTACTCAGCAAGTAATTAAGTTGTGCCAGGGGGTGTAGTGATGGCCACAAGCATGGGTGGCTTTAAAAGTGGTGGGACATATATTAGTGGAGGATAGACTCGGCAAAGTTACTAAAGGGAATCTCCATATTCAGAGGCACCAGACTTCTGAATACTAGTGTTAGAAGGTAACTTCTGGGAAAGGCTTTGGTCCTATGCCTGGTCCTATACCCCCCTCCGGGGGTAACTGGTTGGTTGCTCAGTGAAACAGTTTGCCAAACTAGCTGGACTACTGGTCTGATCCAGTGGTGTTCTTTTTATGTTCACCCTAGCCTCAAGCCACTTACGGTCTTAAAGGTAAGAACAAGCACTTTGAAAAATGCTCAGAAATACATGGACAGTCAGTACAGATCTTTCAGCACCATATTACATGATTCCTGTGATCTACCCCGACAGCAGCCTGGTTGCCATATTTTGGGCCAGATGAAATTTCTGGGCAATTTTCAAAGGCAGCCCTTCCTAGAGCACATTACAGTAATCTAACCTAGATATAATCAAATCCAGATCACCATGCCCAGAACACACTTTCTGAAGAATTGTTACAGCTGATGTATTAGCCAAAACTGGCAAAAGGTGCTACATGCCAGCCTGACCCTTCAACCTTAAGTAAGCATATAGCAGCAGGATATGAACCTGTTTCTTCAGGGGAAGTGCAACCCTTAACTCCTCAAGCAGCTTTGCCATTGAACAAGAGCATTTCAATCTTGCCTGGACTGAACTTCAGTTTATTGGTGCTTTTCCACCCCATTACTGTCTCCAGGCATTTCCACAGACCCACCAAACTTAGCTGTTAAGGAGCGATAGAGCTGGGTGTAATCTGCATATTGGTGGCACTTTACTCCAAGTCCCTTGATGATTTCTCCCAGTAGTTTCATGCAGACATAAATAATGTGCAAAACCAGATGGATTCCTATAGAACCCCAAAACATAAACACCATGGGGGCAAGCACCACCTTGTAGAATCAGCCAGTCAGAGCAGAACCGCCTAAGCAAGGAGCCTTTACTTAGCCTTTGGTAGCAGAAATGGAAGATAATGCAAGCTATACTACCCCAGAAAATGCATTTGAGAGCAGTGGAGATCTTGAAAAACAAATCTTCAGGTACTACACAATGCTTTGACAAGTTGTACAGTGGTAATGTTCTAATGTGTATTAGCTAACTTGGACTGGAAGTCAATGATATCCTCCCGCAAGATGCATTGTTAACAGGAATGAATCAGGATAATACATATCACCCTGTGCTTTGCTTCAAGATTCTTCTCCTAAAAGCATATCAAGAAGCCCAGGATTTTGAGTACAACAGAAGGGTAGAGATTTGTTTTCTTGCATTCTTAAGCCACTAGCCTGTATCTTCCAGTCTGGAAGAAGAAAGGATATTTTTCTTCTCACTTTGACAGAGCAGTGTTCGGTTTGGATGAGACTGCATCAAACCAATATAATGAGTAGATCTTGCCAGGGCATACTTTTGTAGGCAGTTACAGTATGTCTGGGAGAGACTGTCTGGAACATAAAGTAAGACGATAAAGTCCTTTCTGAATTCAGAACTAGCCCACCTACTTCAGGTCAGTCCCATTCAAATCACTGGCAGCCACATGGCTTCAGTTTAAGGAAGCTCTAAAGTGTGTGAAATAAGGTATATTGGCAGGTGAGAAGCCCTGCGCCTGCTAAAATGCCCTCTCCTGGATGTATTTTGATGCAGGGAACCTAGCCACTGTAGTCTCATGGACACCTGCTGGGCAGGAAACCAGTGTGAGGCATATCAGAAATCTGTCTTGTCTGCTTGCACCACTCTGGATCTCCTCGCCTACTAAAGTGTCTTTTTCCTTGGAACCCACTTATGAATCCTCCCCAGTGTCTGGATGCATGTTTTCTGCAAGTAACATAACTAGAGGTTCATGCTTTCTACAAATTAAAAACCACATGCTAATGGATACTTTATGTTGAATTCCTTGCTCTTGTAGAAATTGTTTGAATTCAGCATTACAATATTCACCACCTCCATCTGTGAGTAAGCTTTGAGGTGCTTTGCCAAATTTATTTTTAACAATAGCCACATAATTTTTAAATCTACGCAGTGTTTCATCCTTACTTCTCAGCATATACACATAAGTGTATTTTGTTTTATTCTCTGTGAAAGTCACAAAATATTTGTTCCCACCTAGGGATGCAGGTAAAGGCCCAACAAGATCACTGTATACAGTTTCCAAAAATTCTTGATTTTGCGCTGGAGTTTTCCCAGAATAACTTGGGGCATCTCCCTTTGCTCTGAGGCATGTCTCACATCTAGTTTCACTCTTTTCACAATGCACAACAGGTATTCCACATTGCTTTAACAACTGCTCAACAGATTTCAAATTTCTATGTCCCATTTTAATATGCCACGAAAATAAACATTTTTCATGTTTACAAGCATCATCACAAGCATCCTTAGTCTGGCAAATCTGTTCCTTATCATCAACAGTCTCTATTTCCTCATCAGGATCAACATCAAAAGTTTCTGTCTCCTCATCATCACAAGCTACAAAGTAATGAAAGCCATTTTTCTCTTCCACTTTAAATTCAAGCTCTCCATCCTTGGTAGAGACCTTGCTTCCTTGCTCTGGTTTGAGCACTACAATATGGCCAGTATTCATAAGGCTTTTTGTTGAAATTAAGTTCTCAACAGCTTCAGGCACATAAGCTGTATTTCGCAATTCAACTTCAATTAATTGATTATCTGTAGTAGACAATCGCAATTTTACAGTCCCAACGCCTTGTACATTCAATAATTCCCTGTTAGCTTGGTAAATTCTTGGTTTGTTTTCAACATCTATGTTACTAAACCAGGCTTTTTCTCTACACACGTGTGTACAAGCGCCAGAATCGATTAAAAATATTTTCTTATCATCTGTGTTAAAATCATCAGTGATCCTAAAAGCATTGCCTTTGCTCTGTGTCTGTGCTGCAAACTTCTTTCCTCTGTGCTGTGCCTGTGAAACGTGACCTCTGCTCCTCCCATAATGGCTTCCCCTTCCACTGGCTGGTTCTTTGTTACTGGAACCATGTGCTCCTGTGGCTCTTTGTTCTTGGGGCTCATTATTAGGTGCATACTTAGAAGAGCAGTACTTTGCAAGATGATTTTTCCCACATATAAAACACTCTATTTTCCTTTTAAATCTCTGTCCATGCTTTAGACTCAAAACAGACATCTCATCAGACAAACTTTCTTTCAAATTTCTAGAATCATATTCCTCAGTTAGTGCAGACAAAAGACCTTCTAAAGTCAGATCATCTTTCAGTCTAATCATACTGGTTACAGACTTATAGGAGCCAGGCAGACCCTTGAGAATTGAAGAAATCATATCTGTATCAGAGGGTGCTTCATTCAGGTCTTTAAGCTGTGTGTAAATGCCCATTAATTTGTCCATCTCTTTGGGAAGGCAGTCTCCCTCCTTCATCCTGAAATCAAAAATCTTTCCCTTGAGGGAATAGATTTTACTCTTGCTATGCTTATCAAATTTATCTTTTAGCTTTTGAAGCATCAATCTGGACGTGGCTAGCCCTCTTAATCCTGGTACCTCTGTGTAGGAAATACTCCCTAAAATCAGGGCTTTAGCAAAACCATCCATCATAAGGAAATTGTGTCTTATCAGGGTCAGTTTCTGGAGGATTTTCAGTTGTTAATACTTGAAGGGCATTGTGAGTCTGCAGGCGACTCTTCAAATACTCCTCCCACCACTGATAGTTAGCCTTTGTAAGTCTGAGGTTTGGCATTTCTTGGGATGGGGCATTAAAAGCCATTTTCTTTTTTTTTTTTACTCACGTCCCTTTGGATTTGAGGTAGAAGCACAGGTTCTGGCTCAGTCATCTACTTCTCCAGGAGCTGGCAGGGTTAATCTTTCCTTTCTCTGCAGCAGCGCGAAGTTCAAAAGCTCCTTTGCCTCGCCTTCCTTTGTTCTCCAGGCAGCAGCGTCTCTTCAGTGCTCCAAGGCTCAGCTCCACTTACAGCAGGCAAAAATTAATCCAGTCAAAAAAGATCCTTTGCTCCTGGCAAACTACAATCCAGCATAGGTTTTCCCCTGATCAGCAAGGAAACAGGGTTGGGCCTTTCTAGCTGCAAGATTGCTCTGAGAGCAGGAAGGAAAAAAAGTGGTCGTTTTAAAAATCCAAGCCTCTAGCTCTTATTCCCTATTTCTCTTTCTCAATCAATCCAGAAAGTTTTTTTTTTAAGAGAAGAACCATCTGTTAAGAACCATCCTCTGCTACCATTTGTTAGGACTTTTGTCCAATAATCAGAAAAATCAGAGTAATGAATCTTGCTTTTCTGGAAAGAAGAGATTGCTTCTTTTAGTTTAAAAGAAGTTTATTACTAAAGGGAAAAGGTAAACGGGATTAGCTACAAATAAACAAAACATGCTTTCTAAGGAGCTGCATTGTGCTCCGTCTTCACACTAAGACATGCTGCTAGAGAGTGAGAGATTGTAATGGAGGATCTCTCCTTCTTCTTGACCCCTGAAAGGAAACACCTGATATCATTGACCAATTAGCAAGACAGTACACCTTTAGTTTTCCCGGGTCTACAGTCAATTGGCCAGCTGCCAGGTATTGCTTCCAGGCTAACATAGGTAAACAAACAAGTTGCATAGTTAACCCTATAATGACTGAATTTCTCAGGCCTTGCATTACATGCTCATTTCTCCAACAGTTGCTACCCAGCCTGTTACACATTACACTCTTGGCCCCTCTCCTTAGCATCAGTTGCTAGGCATGCAAATAAGTTTGAGAGGAGTATGGGACTGGAATTATGCTTATGAATGTCACAAAGGCACTGGTGTCTCCCAGGGCAAGTGGTGTTATTTCAGTGTTCAGTTAGGAGAGGGGACTGGCATTTTCTCCCATTCATTGATGAAAAGGTGTTATGAAAATAGCTTCTTTCTGGATTTCCCATGATACCATTTGCATCCATGCAGGCAGATAGAAAGGTGTGGAATAATCAGACTTTTCTGACATTGCAGCAATACAATGCATGTATTACATGCTAGGAACCCATCAACCATGTTTAATGGGAATGCACACTGCCCCCACTCCCCCCAGTATGTGTGAATGCCGTGTTTTGTGAACAGGGGAAACCCACCTATTTACAATGTGTGTATAGCCTTGGAATGCACAAACTGACCACTGAATTTTTCAAGGTTCACATTCACATGTACATGTACATGCCTAGTAAATATGTGCATTGCCCCATTCATACACCATGGAGACCACAAATATCAGGAGGATCACAGGGAGCGCATGCTCCCATTAGTCATGGCTGCTGTTCTCCTGGTACACATTGTTGTTACATCTGAAGTGTGCTAATATTTATTATAGAAGATAAAAGTGCAGAGATTTTGAATGAAAATGAGATAAAAGGTCTGCAAACCTGTGACATTCTTCACTATAATTACAGCTGAATGTATTGCATGATGGCTATTTTTTGCAAGCCCTATTAATTACAGTGAACAGAAAGTTTGTGAACTTTACAAAAGAAAGTAGGCATATCAGCCGTCAGTAGTGAAGACAGCAAATTGTTTGCTGGGGGAATAGCCCGGAGGAAAATGAGATGCCTAATTAACTAGTTTGTATTGAAGGGATTGTAAAAAAATGTGCTTCATCAGCAAGGTACCTGTGAGATCTTCAGCACCGTCATCAAAACCGAGCTCATTAGCGTTAGCCTTTTACGTTTTCCGAACTGTTTTAGATTTCAAAGAAAAATTATAGTGATGACTCTGTAAGGAGGCTAACTCTTTATTTCTGAAGAAACACCCTAGGGATTAAACTCACTGAAACAGGAAACCTGTGAGTGAGCTCTACTCCTGCAGATTTCAGGTGGAAGTTTGCATGACTGAATTCTCCTCCATTCAAAAAATGCCCATAGCAATCTGGCTGTCAGGGAGATTGTTAAACTTGAACCTGTCCATGAAGAGGGATCTTTGTCTATGAAGGAACTTCCAGTTCAATGAGTCCCTACCCTGCATGCTTAACAAGCATGTGGGTAAGGGTGATCTGGTACATTTGGACTTTGAAAAGGCTTTTGACAAGGTACCCCACCAAGGATACTTCAGGAAACTCAGCAGCCGTGAGATAAGAGGACGGATGAAAAATTGTTTAAATGATAGGAAGCAGAAGGTATGAATCAATGGACAGTTCTTGCAATGGAGGGAAGTGAGCTGTAGGCTCCCATAAGGATCGGTATCGGGACTGGTGCTATTTAATTTTTCCTAAATGATCTAAAATTGTGGGTGCCTAGTGTAGTAGCAAAGTTTACACATGATAACAAATTATACAGGATGGTGAAAACCAAGGCAGATTGTGAAGAGCTCCAGGAGAACCTCTTTAAATTAAGTGAGCAGGCAGCAATGTGACAAATGTAGTTCAGACTGGATAAGTATAAGGTGAGGCATGTTGGAGCAAAAAAACCAGACTTTAAATACACGCTGATTGGATCTGAACTGGCTAAGGCTGCAATTGACAGAGATCTTAGGGCTACAGCAGAAAGTTTGATGAAACTGTCAGAAATGTGCAGCAGTGGTGAGAAAGGCAAACTCCATGCTGGGAATTATTAGGAAATGGGTTGAATTGAAAACATAGCAGCCAATATTTTAATTGACTTGTACAGTGTGCAGTTTTGGTTACTATATCTCAAAAAGAATATAGCAGAGCTGGAAAAAGTACAGAAGAGGGCATGAAGATGATTAAAGATTGGGGTACTTTTCTTGTAGGAAAAGGCTAGGGAGTCTAGGAAAAGGAAAGCTAAGGGGGGACATGGTAGAAGTTTAAAAATTATGCTCAGGGTGAATAAAGTTGACAGACCATTTCTGCACAAGTGCAAACCTCCACATTGGCATTCTTAAATAATCAAAGTTTGTAAAACTTTCTGTACAACTTTTTGCCTCCCTAGTAGAAGATCCAAATTTAGTACCCTGTTACCTCAGGGTTTTCTCCCCCCTTGGATCTGAACTCAGTTTTCCAGTGAGGAATTCCTGATTTTCCACCACCCTTTTGTGTGTTCACCCAACCTCCTGCCCTTCCCCCCAGGTTGTCTCCTGAGCAATTTGCTCATTTTTTAAATGTAGTGTTTCTTGCATTGTGAAGCAATTCCCCCCCCCCCCGCCGCCGCCCTTACAATATAGCAACATTATAACATTGGCACAAAACGGGCAGTGAAGTTTCATGTTGCTTTCTCCTTGGTCATGAATGACAAAGGAGGGACTTTCATTTAAGTCAGGAGGATGTGAAAGCCAATTGGAGCCCCAGTAATGGGGCAAGTGAGAATAGAGGCACTCAAGTAGACAGCAGTTAATGCTCTTTCCACAGTGAGTCTGATAGCAGCCAATAGAGGTGCAGAAGGTGGAAAGGAGAGGCATCCGCCACTCCCCCTGCCTGAGTGGGAAGTCTGACTGAACAGAGTTGGCATCCTTGCTGAAATGAACACTGCAGAGGCACTTGGGACCTCTTGGGGCAGCCTGGGATGAGGAAAGCCTCTTCTCCCCATCATCACCATTGGGGTGAAGGGAAGTTAAGGTGTCCAGCAGGCTCATCCTGAGGACTAGAACTCTGGCATCTCAGTTCAACCCCTAAGAAAAAACCTGACAGCATTTTTAAGCATTAGTGAAAGAACATAGCTTCAAGGTAGCCTATTGAACAATTGACCTTTGTATATTGGAAAGATTTCATCATAATGAATGTGGCCCAAGATGTGCTGTGTCAGGACATTTTTTCATTTCTTAAATCACTTTTCTCAGCAAAACAAGAAACTCATCCAACATTTCCAATTTGGGGCTGAGGGTTTCTCTGTGGTATAGGTGAATGAAAAGACAGCTGAGTGGACTGAAATCATTTTCAGAAACAAACCTCTCACACACTCTTTCTGCCTTCTGCCACCTCTTTTCCTATTCTCTCTCTCCTTTATGCATGTCACTGACAGAATCTTGGAATACAATGGTTGTCTAACAACAGCCACTGAGGGAATCAGGTTTTTTTAAGCTACAGGTGCTCATTTTATTACTATTGGCTTTTTAAAGCTGCCCAATATACATTCGACTGGCTTTCGAGCAAGGGAAACATCCATCCATCCATCTATCCATCTATCCATCTATCCATCTATCTATCTATCTATCATTTCACATTATTCTGCAAACCTAGGGCCCTTTTCAGGTTTGTAGAAAGATCTGTATTGCCTCTTCTCAGCTCTAGTCACTGGATTAAAGTATCCAAATCTATCCCAATTTTGCTATTAGAATATAAGATCAGCATAACCAATGAGATAATATAGCCCACAAAAGCTCTGTTAATAAGTATGACATGATGCTAGTGAGGATGAAGACTTTCCATACGTGCCAAGGCACTACTATATAGGGTAGTAGTCATGCAAGCTTCAGCAGCAATCACAAGTGCATTTGCCAGCTACTACCTCCTTGGTAAAAGATAACTGGACATTCAAGCTAACACTGCACTAAGCCATCCTGGCAAATATATTAGTATGGCTGAGAGCCTAAACTATACCTTACAAACAGCACAAGTTCACTCCAGTGACTTGCAGTTATACTTGTGACTGCTAGTTCTTAGTGGCTACTCATGAGTAAACATAAAGCAGGGCCTAATTTGGATCAGCACCACTGCACAGGAGAAGGAAGACTTCCTGTCTTCTCCTTTGTGCTGTTTTTGGCAGCTGAAATGGCCTGGAGGTATGTGATTTGCTCTGTAAGGAATCACCCTGTGCAAGCACAGGTGCTAACTCCCAATGGAGCAAATAACACTCCCTTCCCCCTCAGCCCCTGAATTGTTTCAGCTGCCAGAAATAACATGGGGGGAAGGCAGGAATTCCTCCAGCTTTTGCACAGTGGTCCTGATCAGAAACAGGCTCTGCTGCATATTTACTCATAACTTGCCACCAGCAGCTACAGTAGAGTCCCTGTGATGAACTTGTGCAGTTTGTAATGTCTAGCAAGGCTAACAAGGCTCTACATTAATTAAATTTTTCTCCTTTGCAGTCAGGAATTTGGCTGTAACAGGCCTCAGGTAAACAGGTCTTGGGTACTCCTCCTTTACTACAGTGTGTGCCACAGTCTGCTCATAGCAACAGGCAGTTCTTCCAAGTTCCTGCTCCTTGGAGTTACTTCCCTCTGAAGTACTACTTCACCTGTCATTCCACATATTACCACACCACTGCTACTTGTGTTGCCCTGGTGGATATAACCCATTTTCCCACAGCTGCTGCTCCGCCGCCGCTCCTCCCTTCGCCCCGATCGTAAGTGTCAATTTCCCACTATTTGCCGTGCTGCCACATTTTGTCCCAGAGTTTTGCCCGATTTCTGCCGCGTCTACTCAATCCTATTTTTTTAGGATCAAGTAGATGTGGCGGAAATTGAATGAAGCTCCGGGGCAAAATGCGGCCACACGGCAAATAGTGGGAAATTGACACTTACGATCAGGGCAAAGGGAGGAGCAGGAGTGGAGCAGCGGCTGTGGGAAATCGGTCACAGTGTCACATTACTACCACTGGTGATCTCATCTCTCTGGTGCTGTGGCGTCACCATGCTGATGACTCCATACCCTCTGATATTTCACGGACAAAAATAGTCACTTTTGCATTATAGCCCTATTCTTCTACCAAAGATCACTAAGTAAGGCCCCCAAAACCATTATCACACACAGTGAATGTTCTATTCTACCTGGCATATTCACTTCATTTGTCATAACCTGCCTTGCTCTTACTTAAAAGTAAACAGGGTAATTTTGCTTTTGATCAAAATCTGTTGGAAAAACCAAATTGCCCTATAATACAGTATCTGTCACCAGTTGAAAATATACTAGTGTGTGCAGTGGCAGGTTGTGCACCATTTGTGTTCATGTGTACATATACCCTGAAGACAAACTGCATTCACCATCATCACCCCTCAGAGATTTAACTCCTATAGACTTGGGGGCTGGAGTTCAACCCCAAAACTGAAGAACTCTGGTAACTCACACTATGTTAATTAGGCTTCCGAAAAGGGGGAAACAGCAGGACAAAATGGGGACAGTGATTAGGTAGCAGAACGTTGGGGCTGTCCCTTGTAAACCAGACAAGCTGATGTGTATGTGACACTGCTGTTGGCCTCAAGCTCATTCCTCCTCTTTCATGGGCTTCTGTGCCTTATCCAAGCTCCATCCTTTTCACCTGGTATTGAGCTGCTTCTCCTTCTGTGGGTTGGCTGTGCAGGGCAAGCTGTGAAGGCCTCCTTATAGCTGGTGAGGACATGTGGCTGCCAGGGCCAGGCAGTTGTGTTCTACAGCTCCAAGTCCTTAAAGTCAAAGGCCATACCATAGCTTGAGATCAAAGCCACTTTTCCTATGGCCAGTTTATGACGTGTGCAAAAAGCAGAAGGTACTGGTTTGCAGGCAGAAAACCAGTCTTTATGCTGTGTATGTTATGTGCTGACAAGTTGCTTAATATCAGTGACCCTATGAATTAGTGACCTCCAAAATGTCATTAACAGCCTTGCCTAGGTCTTGCAAACTGAGGGTCATGGCTTCCTTGATTGAGGCAGTCCATCTCATGTTGGGTGTTCCTCATTTCCTACTGCTTTCAACTTTTTCTAGAATTACTGCCTTTTCCAGTGAGTCTTACTTTTGAGGTCTGGATAATAAAGGCTTCATACTTAATTGTGTGACCACAGGGACTACTGGTATACACTAATGATATACACAATACCTTTCTAAGTTTACCTGAGGTATAACCAGGGGTCCGTTGGAGCGGGAGCGCACAGGAGCGCAGCTCTGGGAGTGAGGAGCCCAGGGGGCGGGCACATGACCAAGCCCCGCCCCCTCCTCGGCTTCCCCAAGCAGTGCAGAGGCGCAGCGCCCCGGGGAAAGCCCTGCTAAGGTCTTTATTGTTTTTAATGTTTTGTTTTAATATTGATAATTTTATCACTGTTCCTTTTATGACTGTGTGCTGCTTTTCCAGAGACTTGCTCAAGGTGGCATATAAATTTTCTAAGTATACCATTTTTTATCTGGGCACATGGCACATAAGTACTGGAGAAATTTCACCAACCCTTCAGCAGCTTCCACCTTATCAGTTTGGTATAGTGGTCAGGAGTTGAACTCTAATCTGGGAGAACCGGGTTTGATTCCCTACTCCTCCACATGCAGCTGCTGGTGTGACCTTGGGCCAGTCACAAGTTCTCTCAGAGCTGTTCTCTCATGAGCAGTTCTCAAAAGACCTCTCTCAGCCCCACCTACCTCACAGGGTGTCTTGTTGTGGGGAGGGGAAGGGAAAGGGATGGGTGGTGCACATGTCCTGGGTATCTCAAGCCTACTGGGTATCTCAAGCCTACCTGGTGGTTTCAAGGGAGCAGGAAGAGAATGAGGGTGTGTTCTTTACGCTTATTTTTATTGCACAAAGTATTGGATGGGGAAGGGAATGGAGGAAGAGAAGGTCGGTTTCACTCACCTGTGGAGTGGCGCCTGAGGGGTGGGTGTTGCCTTCTGACACACTTCCGATATGTTAGGGGGTGTGGCATATGCAAATGGGTTATCCTAATGAGCTCCTGCACCTCTTTTTCTACAAAATGACCCCTGGGTATAACAGAAAGCTAGAGCACACACAGTAGTATGGGTTCAGGTTCACTGGGCAGGGGTCATTTCGAGCAGGAGCTTGGGGGATTAGCTCTGGGAGTTGGTGCCAGCCCCCCCCCCCAATTGGGGGAATGCCTGCTTGTGTCATGGCTGTGGCAAAATGACCCCATCCCCTGGAAAGGTCCTTGTTCCTCCGACCAGCCTTCTGAAGGCATCAGCCACCACTGAAGCTATCCTCCCAGAATAGTGGTATTTCTGAGGCTTGGATTAGTAGCGATCCCCTCTCAGCTCTTTTTTTCTTTCTCTCTCTCTCTTCTTTCTTTCTTGCCTTCTGACATACTTCCGGTGATGTCAGGTGGTGTAGCATATGCAAATAATTTATGCTAATGAGTTATGCTAATGAGCTCCTGCACTTCTTTTTCTACGAAATGACCCCTGTCACTGGGCTATGTCTGAGCCATAGATTTTGAAGCTTCAAGTTTAAGCTCTAGACTCCTTACTGGTTCGCAAGGTCACCCTGGTTTCTCTGAGGTTTTTCTCTTAGAATTTTTTCATGGCATTTATTACAGACCCCTGTCACTTCCCAACTCCCAGACAGATAAGTTCCCTTCTGTTACAGAGCGGCCCCTCGGTAGCATGTATTTCTTCTTTGTCTTAAAAGACTTGATTGTCGCACCCTTTGACAGAGATATATTTTGGCTTCAGACCCAGCATAGGAACTTGAGGGAAAAACAGGAGCCCTCTTGTCTTAAACCCTTTGAAATAGCACTTGAGACTGTATGACTTTTAAAACAGAATAAAGGATTTTTATTTAACAGGCAGGGAATGTATACAGGAAAAGTCAAAGTTTAGAAATACTGAGGTAAGTTATATTTTGTACGGGAACAAATTCTTAGGACAAACAATAGTATGCTGTTGTAGCTTATTTTCAGAGATTTCTAGATCTTTCTAGTGAACGGTATTTTGCTTAGTATATTTCAGCAGTTTTAATATTAATACTGGAGATTTGCTCTTTCTTAGAGTATCTACTTCTCTTTGAAAACAGTTTTCCACTAACTCCTGAGGTGTCTAAAGCTTATTCCCTTTACCACAGGACAGGTTTCTCTTCAGAGCTCAACCCCTTTTAACTGGCAAGAATTATTCTTCTTTTCTCTAAGAAGCAATAATGCTTTCCTTTTTGGCTTGATTGGGAGTTACATCCTAACAACCTGGTCACCCTTGCCAAATCTCTCTTCCAGTACTAATGTCTGTGTTAAGCAGTTTTTAGCTCTCTAGACTCAAAATCACAATTCTCCTTCAGAGTAGTTCTTATTCAATTAGGACAAAGGAGTCTGTCTGACTAATCCTGTCAGAACCACTGACTCCAGCTGTCTCTTTTTCTATCAGAAGCCAACTCACTGGCTTGCTGACTCCAGACTAAAAGCCTTTCCCCCTCCAGTACACAGCTGATCATGTACTTTCTCTCAGCTGATGCTGGCCAAGCAGAGAGTGTGCAGAGCAGCCAATCAAACAAGTTCTCCACTTCTGGGAAGATTAACTCCTTACCTCCCAGGCCCTCTGAAGTACCAGCATTTTAAAACCTACTTTTCATGTGCAATCCATCACATAGCATTTAAATCAAACTTTTCCATATCACCCCAGTGTCCCAATTCAGCTGAGACAGCTGTGACCTAGGGAAAACCCATCATTCTTTTATGCTGATTTAGCAGTTCTGTTTATTTTTCACTATGGTAGTAAAAGCTGAATCCCAGAATAAGTGTTACAACACTATTTTATTTTGATGCCACATAGATTATGGGCGATGCCAAAAATTACAATTACTGATTGTGTCAGTGTTCTTACAAAGAAACTGACATTTAATGTATTATTTTAGATGCATTTGCTGATTTCCCCCCCCCCCTGAACTTTCACCCCCAAAGCCTCAGTGTTAAACATATTAATGATTGGCTTGCTACTTTTGCTTCTGCCATCCTTCTGAGATTGGTCTATGTTGGCAGGTGAGCAAATACTCACCAAAGGCAGGGAGTACGCCATGTCAACAAAGCCTTAAGGGAGGTGGATTTTTTGTTTTGTTTTTGCATCAATTTCAAACACCAATGGAAAAAGAGTAGATAGACATACACAAGTGGTACAAGTCCTGTGGAAACCAAAACTGTGTGCATGTTTCTGCTGCAATAGTTTTCATGACTGCCAGCCATGAAATAAGATGATGATGATGATAGATAATAATGAGGAGGAGGAGGAAGATTGATGATGATGATGATGGGTAGACAGACAGACATACGGACAGATGGATAGACGGACAGACAGACAGATAGATATGCATGTATGTGTGTGAAATAATTCACAAAACAGAATACCCTTGGGTGGTTCTACTAAAATTAACAGTGGCATTCTGAGCAATGTTACAGAGTTCTAAGCCCAATTGTGTTAAAAGGATATAGGTATTCATCATTCCTATTAAGTTATTCCAACCACATCCTTCTCTAAAACTTATTGGACTGAAATACCCAGATGCTTAACTCCTGCTTATTGAAATCCCTGGGCTCAAAAGTGCTAACACTAGGGTAGGGTATATTCATAGAGCAAATGAAAATTCTTAAACTTTATGGTTTTTTCCCAAGCAGGGTCTGTTCTAGTCAGTGAAAATTCTTGGCACTAAGTTCCTTTGTAAAATGATTAGAATAAATTAATGAAGTCCAAAGAAAAGCCAATGCTTCTGGAACCAAATACACAAGTTGATACAATTGCTACAAATGAATTCAAAGTCCCAAGGACTTAAAACTTCAACATGTCAATAAATATGTGTAAATTATTCCTATGATGGCAGCAAATTAACACCAATAGAAATAACAAGGTCACTCTTTTTGGATTCTTAAGACATATTTAAGAATTATTCATTTGCACGTTACTTAGTATTCAGAACTCATAGCTAATGAGCAGCATATCCTTGGGGAAGCCAGATTCCATACAGACTTTTAAGAATTTACAACCCAGATCTTTCTCTCCTTTTGTTAGTGTGCCTGTGTGCATCACACACATATACAGATACAACATATTGAGTCAAAGGGTTAAATAGAGGAAAGTAGTGTCTGTTCTAGGTTCAAAACAAAATCAGAAATATCATTGATGCCAAGGAATGCTAAGTAAGACCTTGTATAAACTGCATGTGAAAGGTATAGAAAAACATTTTGTTGAACAGAATGACAGAAATAGGCCCTTCAATTCTAGGTATCTTTGGAGAATTGACATGCTTAATTTCTTGTAAAGAGACTTATGGATTCCAATTATATACGTCATTCAGGAGAATCATATAGATTTTTTTTCAGCCAGTGTCAGAATGAAAGAAGAAAAGGCTCTGGATGAAATCCATGCCATGGGGACATTAACCAGAAGCTTCAGCCTAGCCAGGATAATCTTTATGTCATTTTGAGTATTTCTAAATTGTTGTGTAAGTGAGCTGTCAGAAACACAATGCAGCTAAGAACAACTTTTATCTGCACCTGATACTGGTTTTCTGGAGTGAATACTTTGACTTCGTTCATAAAACACATGAGACCATGGCTTTATTGCATAACAATGGCATTGTCTTGTAATCTAAAAGCCCAGTGGGTTTCCAGTGTATCCCAGCCACAGCCCTCCTGATTCTAAATCCTTGCTAAACTACCTACTGTGGGAACACAGATAGACACAGAAATCTAGGAATCACTATAAAAAAGTCAAAAAACAAGCAAACCACACCTATTACATTATGTTAAAAAGATTGCCCGTCCACTTAGTTAACATGTTAAAGCACGGGTTGCATCTGGCTTGCAAAGACAAGTGCTTCCTAACAGGGCAAAACTACTTCAGCTTAGAGTCAGGTCTGGAATCCTTCCAAACCTTCCTCCTCATGGCCTGCATATGGGTGCACAGAGGGGATAGAGGGACATAGTTCCGTCCGTGACAGCTAAACCTTAAGGCTCGTCACATTACCTCCATATCGTTGATATCTCTGGGTGTTTACCTACTCAAAATTCCCTCAATCTGTGCTTTTTTTGCTATCCCAGTTAAGGCCTAGCCAGATTTACCAGGTGGCCTCTAATCTAGAGAATCAGGTTTGATTCCCCAATCCCCACTCTTCCTCCAGATGAAGCCTGCTGGGTGACCTTGGGCCAGTTGCAGTTCTCTCAGAACTCTCTCAGCCCCACCTATCTCACAAGTATCCTGTTATGAGGAAAGGAAGGGAAGGAGATTGTAAACCATTTTGAGACTCCTGAAGGTAGAGAAAAGTGGGGTATAAAAACCAATTCTTTTTTCTGGTCCTCCTACAATCAACCCCTCAAGTAAGTTGCACTCCAAGACATTGTCACCAAGGAGGTTGCCACCAAGCCCCCCTCCTACATATCACACACTTACATTGGGTTGGATCCAGGGGTCATTTCAAGCAGGAACGCGAAGGCATGCCATTCCAGGAGTAACAAGCCCAGAAGCAGGCACATATGGTGATGTGCTGTGGAAAAAAGCAAAAGCATACTAACTTGATCTGTATTTTCATGCTTGTTGTAAGGTAGTTTCCCTGCAAGAGCAAAAGAAACCTAAAGTGTCTTTAGTCAAAGTGTAAAGCTCTCTCAAAAGCTCTGAGTTGGGAAATACCTGGAGATTTGGGGGGGGGGGTGGAGCCTGAGTGGTGGGTGTTGCCTTCTGACACACTTCTGGTGATGTTGGGGTGTGTGGAATATGCAAATAAGTTATGCTAATGAGTTATGCTAATGAGCTCCTGCACTTCTTTTTTTACAAAATGACCCCTGGTTGGATCCATCACAAAATTTCAGCTTGTCCTAGAGCTCTTATGCAAGCGGAAAGGTACGAAAAAGACTGCAGGGGCTGCTTGTGCAATGTGAAACTCATTGTATCGCCACTTGCTTTTGCATTTGCACAAGATATGCAAACAATTTCTGGGCACTATAATATATAAGGAGAAAGACAACAGGTGTTGAGCAAGATCTCACACAAGTGGAACTGTGTAAAATCTGTTTATGCTTTTTGTGCACATTGCTGGATCAAGCCATTGATCCAGCAAGGGCCTCTCTTCTGGGGAATAGTTGATGATCCACCTTCAAAAATCCCCCCAAGATGAGATGCTTTAAAAACGTCCTTTGTTGTGTATGTGGACCCTGAAACCATGGCAACTATCTATTACCACAAGGGGGGTAGTACCAGGGGTCATTCTGTAGAAAAAGAAGTGCAGGAACTCATTAGCATGACTCATTAACATAACTTATTTGCATATGACACACCCCCTGACATCACTGGAAGTGTATCAGAAGGCAACACCCACCACTCAGGCTCCACCCCAAAAATCTCAGAGAAAAGAAAGTACCATTCAGAGAAGGCCCTTTGCACATGCTCAAAGATCGTACACTAACACACACAAGTCTGAACTGAAATGTCTGCAACTTTCTCCTAGCCCTCTGTAGTCTTCCCCTGGGTTGAATTCTGGTTGGTAAGCAGCTCAGGGCAGGGACCTGCATTTTTGATAGCTACTCTGTGCCATGCCCAGTGACTGCACTACATAATAATAATTTCTACAAGATGCTACATGGCTGGCAGCAATGCTCCCTCTAAACTGTGGAGTCTTCTGAGCAAAAATTCTACTTTGTAAGCTACTGGCATTAATGTTGTGAGTAAGCAATTTGGTTATTGCATAAATTAGTTTGCTCTGGAGCCATCCTTCCTGAGCTAAGACAAAAATGTGTGAGCCAAGGGCTAAAAAACTGTGAGCTAGCTCCCACTAACTCAGCTTAGAGAGAACACTGCCTGGCAGCTCCTTGGAATGGCTCAGAGGAAACTGGCCAAAAGGCTTTTTAAACAGACACTTTGTCCAGCTCAGGGAACTACACTCTGCATGTGCTCAGAGGCCTGGTTATGGCCTTTTAAAACACATATACCTTTGTCCAGCTCAGGGAACACATACTGCCAAATGCTTAGGGATCCTTTAACCACACTGTGTGGTTTTTTAATAAGAACATAAGAGAAGCCAACGCTGGATCAGGCCAACGGCCCATCCAGTCCAACACTCTGTCACGCAGTGACTCACGGAAGCTCACTGCCTGCCACAAACCTTGTTAAGTCTTGAAGGTGCTACTAGATTCTTTCAGTGACTCCCAAAAGCTCATCCCCTGCTGAAATCTTGTTAGTCTTGAGGGTGCTACTGGACACTTGCTCTTTTCTAGTGCTCCAGGCAGACTAACATGGCTACCCATCTTGCTCTATCTGAAGAAGTGAGCAGTGACTCACAAAAGCTCTCCCCCTGTCACAAATTTTGCTAGTCTTTAAGGTGCTCCTGGACTCTTGCTCTTTTCTACTGCTGCAGACAAACTAACACAGCAACGCATCTTGAACTTAGGGAAAGCCAGCATTAATGGCATTATCATTACTGTTCAATTAATAAGCCAGAGGAGCTATTATTGTCATTCGGGCTGAGATGAACTGCTCTTCACGAAGCTGAGAGGTTAAATGCACCCCCCCACACACACACAGCTCCCAAGACATGACTGCACTCCAAGCAAAGCGCCTGTGGACTTGGCAGGGTAGGCGGGCGAGTGAGTGAGTGGGGCAAGAAAGACCCCCCCCCTTTTCTTTCCATTTATGTTTGCCTTCTATCCCCGGGCCCAGCATGTCGGGGACCATTTCACTTCGCCTCCCCAAAACATACCCAGAGATTAACATTCTGCCCCCTTCTCTCCCCCCCAAGTCAAAAAGCCTTATGAACACAGCGCCCTGAGGAGATTCTTGATGGTTAGCAGGGGGAAAAGAGAGCGCATAGCGAGTCCCACAACCATGTTGTGGTGCCACCAATAGACACCCCCATATCTCCTGAGAGGCCGCTGCTGGCGGTGCCTTGTGCTCCCACTTTTTTTTTCTTCTTCCTCCCCCCTCCCTCTCTCCCCACCTTCCACCTCAGGCAGCAGAGGCAACACGCTCTTATATTCCATTCCCCCGGGGGGGGGGATTCATCAGGCCCAGCAGCAACAGCGGTAATGGGAGCCGCTCCCCTGGCCATGTACATGGCTGTTGGAGGAAGAGGAGATGGGGGAGAGAAGAGGGAGGTGGCAGGGAAGGCAGAAGGTGTCCGGGCTCCTCCTCCTCCTCTTTCGCCTCAGGTATCATTCCCTCAGCAAACTTCAGCCAGCCTCCCTCCCTCCTTCCTCCTGCTCCATGCACGAGCCCCTAACACCTGGGGCAGGAATGATGACGGTGGTGAAAGGGAGGGCAGAGGGAGCTTAGGCGGGCAAAGGCTGAGGAGGACAGGAGGAGCCAGGGCTGGTCACGGGCAGCTTAAAGGAAGGGGAGGAGGAGGAGAGGATGGCTGCTCCGCCCTTCCCTGCCTCAGCAACTGGCCCTGGTGACTCTGCCAAACTCGGTGACTCTCCTGGCCTCGGGCCTATGCTTAGCACAGCCAATGGCCTCTTGTGCTTCCCGTGCTCTCGGGGGGGGGGGGGCAGGGGTTACCAAAGTTGCCAGAGCAGCTGTGCGGCAGCAGGGGGAGAGGGAGGCCGGGAGGAGGAAGGGGACAGGACCAGACCACCAGGTAGGGCAGCTGGGGCGAGCGGCAACTCTTGGCAGATTTGGAGTGGGGGTGGGGTGAGAGGGGCGGAGGTGACCTGGTGGCAGCAGCCCTCCTGCATTCGACTGCCTGTCCCTGGGTGAGGTTGGTTCTCCTTCCCTGCCAGCCTTGACTTGTTTGGCTGAGCTCTGCAAGGTTTTCTGAGGGGAGCAGGGGACGGGGCTTGCTGCATGTGCCCACCCCCTGGGCTCCTTACTGCCGGAGCACAGCTCCAGTGAGCTCTGGCTCCAACCAACCCATGGGTGGTACAATAAAATGCATCAGGGTGAGTCAGGAAAAACAAGATTTGGGTTTCCACTGGAGAAAACCTATTTGGCCTGCATGCCAAACAGGGGAGCTGAATGCTGGTCATTATAAAAAAAAAAAAGATCAAGGATAGAAAGATGAGGACTGTGTGCCAAGTAACCTGACTGGGAGAACTTGAGGTATCTTCTACAAGGGGCAGAATTCCTAACTCTGGATTGGGGAAAGTGTTTACCAAAGCAGTTTTAAAAGGTATAACTTAGATAGACTTATGTTTTGGCATTCTTTTCCTTAGATCTGTGTCTGCTAGGCATGACAACTATTTTCCATATATGTGCTCTAGTTTAATCTATAGTAATAAAGTTTCTTTCCTGATTAAATAAATGAAATCCTGCCCATATGTCAAGACCTTCTTACACAAGTAAGAACATGCAGGCATGGGGTAGGGGGTGGGGAATAAAGGAACTGGAAAGCTCTGCCCTTTGTACTTGCTCAGAAGCAGCCTGACAAGGGTTCCCCAAGGCACTGGTTATATGAGAGCCTGGGCTTTATCTTTTGGAGTGGTGGCACAAGGCAAAAATCACAGTTTTATATGCAGGCAAACACGTAACACTCATGAGAGGACACACAGACCCAGGGTAGGTTTGTGATAGCTCTAAACAAATGAAAATGAAAGAAAGAGACAGGTTGATATTATTAGGCTATTATGGGAAGTACTGTTGTACCTTTTTTGTGATGGCCCTCTCCCATCTAACAGCCCTGCCATATGGGGAATAATGGCTCAGCAAAGCCTTCTCAATGGCTGCAGAAAGTTTCTTTAAAAAATAAAGTTACTTTTTCATATGTAAGAGCGAACTGGGTACAAAATGGAAACTTCTGTCACTTCTATTCATGCCATAATTTAGTTACAACTTGGGCGAGTGACACAGAAATAACAGTTGCTACCAGTTTATTGAATACAGTGTGGTATAATATCAGTTATTTTTCACATGGCTGCATTCTTTTTTGGTTTGTGTCTGGATTTAAAGTAGTAGTTTCCATTGAACAGATGTGGGAAGAGAAAGGAAAACATGATGTTTCTGTGTAGCATATTTTTCAAATTGGCTTGTAGTGCAAAGAAAGAAAAAGGACTGCTCTTAGGTATTCAGAATCATTATTATTTTTCAGTTGGTTAGAGGCAGCCATTTTCATAGAGGTTAATGTTATTTAGAACAGGAGTTTAAGGATAGATTCTTACTGTAATAGTAGTAAGAATTACTGACTTTGTCCTAAGAAACAGTTGCCTTTTCCTGGGGGGGGGGGGGGGGTGAGAGGCAGAAGAGAGCAAAAGGGAAGGGGACAGATTTCTTAGAACTACATTTGGAAGGGCCCCTATGGGGACTGTACAATTTGGAGCAAGGAAGCTCTACTATCAAGCCAAAACCAAAGATAGAGACTCTGATTAAAACTGACTGTGATGGAGATCCCTGAGAAGGAGTACCTGGAACCGACTGCATTCCTGCTACTGGCAAGATGAGTTAAAGACTGCTGCCTTGGAACCAGGTTGTTTTCCCCCAGGAGGTTCCTTGAGGGGCACGAGTTATATAGGCTTGACCTATAGCAACATTATACATTTCATGTGGAACAGAATGGCACCACTCTAAGTACATATCTGGATCAGCTTTATTTAATTTTGAAATCTCATAATAGTGACTAGTTTTTCATAGGTTGAAAAAATATTCAGAAATAATATTTTATCAATTTCTTGAAGGGGATTTCAAATGAGTAATGGTTGCTATCTTGGTAAAATTCAGGAAAGCATAAAATTGCTTCATTTCTAAATGCTGCCTTCCAATTAAACAGACAGCAACAAATCCTACAATGAAACATATTCATGGGTCAGAAATGAGAGATCCGATGTCTTGAAAACCTTCTCTATTGCTGATGCTTCTATATTTTCAGGTATACCTTCTCATTCCCAACTCTCATTGCTGAGTTGCTTGGATTTCCAGCAGAAATTAATCTGAGGTCACGTTCAGACGGCTCTTTTGAGCAGCCTCGTGCCTGGTGGATTTAAAGGGCATGTCCAGACAGCAACATCTGGGAAAAGTGCCACTTCTGTGATCAGCCTGTCGATCCCCATTGGGGAGCTGTACTTAAAAGATAGTGGTGAAAGTCCGGTCCTAAGTTTGCTGACAGGCCAATGGCGGACTTTCCCCTGTCTGGTCATTCTACCAGCACACAATCAGCCCATAGGGATGGTCTCCAGACCCTCCTGACCAGCCACCATTTTAAAAAAGTCTTAGTGATACGCATATAACCGCTTAAACATACGACATCCACAGAGCTCCGCTCAAACGATCCGGACAATTTAATGTTTCTGAAGGTCCCATGATATTTATGAACTTTGTTAAATGAAATGGTACCTAGAGGAAGGTGCCGCTGGGGGTGCTTTTACCATTTAAGTCCGCGCATGCACGGAAAAACAAGTAATCAATGAGGTGCAGACAGGATTTTTTAAAAAAAAAAAACAGCCAACCGCACAGCTCATTAAGGTGGATGCCATCTAGACAATCCACTGTGGAGTCACACATGGTAAAGCAATTCATGGGGGAGCTGACTGGTCATGCAACATTGGATAAAAAAGATCTAGATCAAATTAGAGTCAGGCCAATGGCGGGATTAGCTGCCCATCTGAACACACCCTCAGTCACTAGAAAGGATGCATTCAAACTTACTTTTTCTAGGTCTGAATTCTTATCCAAACCATTTAGCCGTTCTGCCAGCATTGTTTCCTCTTCTATCTTTTCTTCTTGACACTTTAGTTATATTTAAGATCTGTTATCTGATTAGTAACACCTTCAGGGGTAAAAAATAAATGTATCAGATCCCTTTTTAAAAAGCCTGAGATTTATTTTTTAGAGAGCCACATTAGTCTTTATCCTCATTTTTTCCTTTAACCAGTATTATTAAGGATAAGGTCACCTCAGAATAATGCCAAAAAACTCCCAAGCCATTTCAGAAATATAGCCCTTTGCTAACTATAAACATATTCCAGAAAGAATTTTTGTTTTGCCTGAGTTTTGGTTTGATATTTATTTTTATAACATGGAACTTGCCTAAAAAGAGCTCAGGGCGCACTGTCACTCTTGATGACTCTATAATGTCACACAGTCACCTACAGACTGGATGAAAGATACTCCATATCCTTATTTATTATTTATTTTAGTGATTCATTACCCTACTTTTCTCCCTGAAGAAGATCACAAGCTGCTTACAAGAACACCTAGATCTAATGTAATCAATAGTTTAAACAAGCAAACAGTGTGGGAAATGAGCCCCCCAATATAACTTTAAAGACTAGCTTGTACTTTAATTGCTACCTTTACTAAGGAAAGTAAATAGGGATTGGCTTAGGACTCAAGGGACTCCTCTACCCACCTTCTCCCTCAGTCAAAGGTGCACCACATGCCCTGGATATTACATGCAACAGCAGCCCCCCCCATGTATGTCCCATATATAATCCACCCATTTCTTTCCATCCCAGGGTCTAAGTCACTGAGTTACTCATTCTTGGAAAACTGGCTGAAGTTTGGGAATGTAACAGAATCCTTTTCTAACCCTGTTCTACCAATGCAGATGTACCTATGGTTGCCTGGTTTTGGGAAATAATTCATACCTTTAAGTTCTACTCAATTATCACAGCTGGTAAAGAGGAGTCCTCACTAGGTGTTTGCAGAGTAGCAGAATGCACTCATTCACTGAGCCCTGCAAGTCAAGAACACACTGAACCAAGCCTTCTTTTGGCAAGGGGAGCCGAAGGTGTGTCTATGGGGAAAATGTGGACTGTACTGCCTCCACATTCCAAGCCTCTATATCATCACAGGGATCTCCTATGTTGCATTAAACCTATTTCAACTCAAATCTCAGCCATGATCTCATGAGATAACCTTTAGTCCCCCCACTCCTCATTTGCAATATGGCAATGATAATATTATCCTGTCTCTCAAGGTTATTGTAGGGATCACTGAACTAATGTGCGTGAAGTGCTTTTACTGTTTGAAATGTTCTCTATAAATGCTAACTAGTAGCATTCCTCATATGTAAATTTACTGTTCTTTTTTAATCTAGTAGGTTTTCTCCCCTACCTTAGTGGAAGCAAAATCGATTCACGTTAAATGTAGTTTCTGAAATGGTAATCAATATGCTCAGAAAGCAGTGAATTCACCATGTTAACCTCCCCCCCATGCTATAGCACTCAATAAGAGGCATTGATTAAATGTGGCTTATAATTATGACTAACGTAACAGTTCTATGACATCTAAGCTATCATCAGGTGAGAGGTGTTTAAAAAGCATCTCCTTCCCCTGCCTTCTCTATGTTACCCCCCATGCTCATGCTGGCATACTAGGCCCCATTGCCAGCTCCACATCTCCCATAGTAGATTTCTTCTTGTGATCCAACCGCCTCTGATTCACTACTGAGGAATTATTCCCCCTGTAGTTTCCCTCTACATTTTGAAAAGCTTCCTTTAGAGCCTTTATGGTTCCTAAAGCAATACTGCGACTTGTAATGTACAAGGCTGATGGTATGACCTCTGCTGCATTAGTTAACAGAGAAAGGACTGTTTTGTGGATTTAGTGACGAAGCAGTGCTTTCTTGGCAATTGTTTACGATATTTGAGAAGTCAGTGGTAATAAACAGTGGTTCCATTTTGTTAATATTATTGGCTCCCTTTTTGGTTGCTTTAATATGACTAATTGTGTGGTTTGACTTGGAAGCAGTTCCTGTTGAGTGACAGCTGTCTTATTCAGCCAAGTCAGTGGCTTTCTTCTTTGTGTGTTGCTGTAATGTGTCAGCATTGCTTTTTAAAATATTAATATTTAATAATCTGTCACCTCAACTTCAGGCTATCGTTGAGTATGACACTCAAGGCTAAATTCTGCTGCTGTTTTTGTTCCCTGGGTGCTGCATCAGTTTTAAGGTTTGCTTTGCAAAGAGAATCTGTGTGCCTTGGCAGTACATGCGTTATTGCTCTGTCAGTTCAGATAGGTCCAAGGGATATTCAGCTATTGTGTAGTTCTTATTCACCAGGTTAATATACCACAAATATCTATATCAAGCAAACTTAAGTGTGGTAATGCTGGAGTAAGCAAGAAAGGTCATGTAGGTTGTGGTCACATGCATGAGATAAAGCGGGAGGGAAGAGAGGCTATTTCCTCTGGTGGAAGTTGACCCACAGTTGCATGATCACACAGTCTTTTGAACCTGCAGGCACAGCCCGCCACTGTGTGATCAGATGCAACCACAGGTGAGTCGGAGGTTTTTTTGCCGTTTGTTTCCAATGCGCCTAAAGGAGGGATCAATGATTCACACCTCAGCCTGTGGGCTCCCTATGGCATGTGCAATGATGCATATACTGAGAAGGGAAAAAACAATGGCATGGAGTCAGGATGGCCTGATCAGACCATCCCAACGCCATGAGAGCACTGGAGTGATCAGACAGGGGAAAGTCCACCTGTGGCCCATAGCAGCCCGTTTGCTACTGGACTTTCCCCGGTGTCTGCTTACTCCACTTCTGCAGCAGAGCAACATAGGTTGCTGCCGGCTGCGGGACACTTCCCAGATATTCGTGTCTGATCACGCACTTTAAATCTGTTAAGGATATGATTAAGGAGATCCTAGGTGTGGAAACTGATTTGACGCCAGAGACATATCTATTAAATATGACACCAGAAGGAATGACACCACCGGATGAGAGACAGTTAATTTCAATTTTGACTGCAGCACGTATCACTAGAGCCAAGCACTGGAAATCGTCTAATATACCCAGAAAGGAAGAGTTGATTGATAAATTATTGGAGCTGGCAGAAATGGACAAACTGAGCTGTTTATTGAACGCGGCTAAATGTCAAGACCCGATAAATATTTGGTCCAAATTTTATGATTGGTTAAACTGGTTTAGAGGCTCAAAATGATGTTGTATTAGAAATAACTTTATTTAATGTTTTTGTTTAGGTGAAAAATAAAATATTTTTTAAAAAAATCTGCCCAGCTTTGTGCCTATGTCAGGGCTAATTGTGTGTATGATCACAGCCATAGATACCTCTTAAGGGAACAGAAACAGTGCAATGTACTTATTACCAGTTATATAGCACTTTGTAAAGCAGTGTTGCCTCCTTTGCTCTTAACATAAACCTGGAATAAAAACCAATGTTACTGCCATTTTATGTGAAGGGGACAGAGAGAGAAAGAAATGTAAATGGTCCATAAATGTGTGAAGGCCCTCATGAATATTGGATGGGTTTGAAGCAAAATACTACTTAATTAGACCACTAGAACTGCAAAACACCCCTGCTTGCTCTTTTATTATTAAGAATTAGGTCCAGAAGTTAGTTCTTCACTTGTAGTCTGCCTTTCTTGACTCCAGGTGACAAAAATAGAAAAAAAATCATTAAGGAAAAATAGTATAAGGCATACAGTAAATGATGCAAAAATGGCACTACAAAAATTAGATAACAATACAGTACAAACTAGATAATGCATACAATAAACAGTGAAATATACAACAATCCTAATTACATCGTAAAGGACTTTCCTGACCAATTCCATTTACTACTGCCCCGTTGCTCTCAGTCACTGCCACCCCAAATGTATTGCAGTGTTCTAAGTGAGACAATTATACCTCCTAATCTATTAAAAGCTAATTTACTTTGGTGGACCTCCTTGTTGGCCAGATTATTTAGTTATATTAAGAAGACTGGGAAATTATATGCTAGATGGGTGTTCCCATTTCTTTAAAAAAGGTTGTGGAAGAAATATGAAACATTTACAGGCCAATTAGCCTCTCAGAAGGGACCAGTCCAGTTTATAGTTGCTCCTCAGATTAGACGACTGGGCAGAACAGCATCAAATCAAAGCAGAAGAGCAAACAAGCTTCAGAAAGGTAAAAACATAATTGATCAGTATTTTGTCCCACACAGTTGGATCATTAAGTACTTTACTTTTTGCGATCTTTACAGCACTCTTCAGACTAACAAGTAGTAATTATCCTTAGACCAGACTTTCAAAGAAGATGAAGAAGAAGAAGAGGAGGAGGAGGAGGAGATTGGATTTATACCCCGCCCTTCACTACCCAAGGGAATCTCAGAGCAGTTTACAAACTCCTTTCCCTTCCCCTCCCCACAACAGACACTCTGTGAGGTAGGTGGGGGCTGAGAGAGCTCTGACAGAAGCTGCTCTTTTTTAAGAATAGCTGTGCCAGAGCTACGGCTTGCCCAAGGTCATCCAGGAGGTGCAAGTGGAGGAGTGGGGAATCAAACCCGGTTCTCCCAGATTAGAGTCTGTGCACTTAATCACTATAACAGTATAGAGAGAAGACTTTTAATCCTGAATGATAGGGAGCTCAGAGTAAGAATGGATTTAAATGATGAGAAGACACATGGAACTCTGAAAACTACAAGAGTAAAATAGGGGTCCTTCCTTAGCATCTGCTTCTTGGTTTTTGTGAACAACAGTTAAGGAACTCAAAATTCCCCCATTCCCCCAACAGATTGCATGTTTTATGTGTGTTAAGTGCCATCAAGTCACTTCCAATTTATGGTGACCCTAAGAATTAATGACCTCCTAAAGCACCCTATTGTTAACAGCCTTGCTCAGGTCTTGCAAACTGAGGGCTGTGACTTCCTTGATTATGTCTTCCTCTTTACCTGCTGCCTTCAGCTTTTCCTAGCATTATTGCCTTTTCCAGTGACACTTGTCTTCTCATAATGTGACTACAACACAATTATGTCTCATTATGTTATTGGACTGACCGGTCTAACAAATTCCTGACTTAACTTGCTGTCAACTTTATTTTCCAGAAGATGGGGAAGAAAACAAGACTTGATTTTCATCTAGGCAGAAGAACTGGTTGATGAGGTGAATGTTCCCTCTAAGCTGTGGAGTCCTGTGAACAAAAATTCTACTTTATGAGCTACAGACATTAAAATTGTGAGCAAGCCATTTGGCTACTGCATAAATTAGTTTGCTTTGGAGCCATCCTTCCTGAGCTAAGACATAAATATGTGAGCCGGAGGGTAAAAAACTGTAAGCTAGCTCACACTAACTCAGCTTAGAGGGAACACTGGGGGCATCCTGGGTAGTAGTGACCAACCATGTAATGTTGGAATTTAAGATCTTGGGAAGGGAAAAGCTGTACATAGTCAGACATATAGGTTGGACTTTAAAAATTATTTTTAAACAAACTTAAAGTTATGCTGGGTAGAATCCCATGGTCAGAAATACTTAAGGAGAAGGGAGTTCAAGAGGGGTGGGAGTTTTGTAAAAGTGAGATATTGAAAGCTCAATCACAAATTATTCCAATGAGAAGAAACCTAAAGAAGCCAGTGTGGCTCCATAAACACCTTTCTAAAGATCTGAGAATTAAAGAAGATACACTTAGGAAATTGAAGGAGGAGGCCATATAACAAAGGATGAATATAAACAAATAGCCAGTGCTTGTAGGAAAAGTGCTAGAAAAGCTAAAGCTCAGTATAAGCTTAGGCTAGCGAGAGATGCTAAACACAACCAAAAAAGGATTCTTTGGTTATGTTCAGAGCAAGAATAAGAACAAGGAAGTTGTAGGTCCATTGCAGGGAGAGGAAAGTGAAATTGTAACAGATTAGGGCAGAACTGCTCAATTCCTACTTTGCCTCAGTCTTCTCTTGCAAGAGAAATGGTGCTCAACTTGTTAAAAATAAAACACATGAAGAGAGAAGGGAGTTGCAGCCTAGGATAGGTATAGGGGTGGTATAGAAACACCTAGTTTCTTTAAATAAAATTAGTTCTCAGGGCCAGATTACTTGCATCTGAGTGTACTAAAGGAACTTACTGATGTGATTTCGGAGCCTCTGTCCATTATATTTAAGAATTCTTGGAGAACAGGTGAGGTGCCAGAAAACTGGAGGCAAGAAAATGTTGTTCCCATCTTTAAGAATGGGGGAAAGCAGGATCCAGATAACTACCAACCCATCCAAATGATGTCTGTACCTGGAAAGGTTATAGAACAAATAGTCAGTTCTTGAGCATTTAGAAAGGATGGCTGTGATTACTAAGAGTCAGCACAGGTTTTTCAAGAACAAGTCATGTCACACTAATCTTATCTCCTTTTTTGAGAGTGTTACTACCTTGCTAGATCAGGGGAATGCTATGGACATAATTTATCTTGGTTTCACTAAGGCTTTTGGTAAGGTTCCACGTGGTATTCTTTTTGAAAAGTTGGTACAATATGGTTTGGATCCTATTACTGTTAGGTAGATTTGTAGCTGGTTGACAGAGTGCACCCAAAGAGTGCTTGTTAATGGTTCCTCATCCTCTTGGAGAGGAGTGACAAGTGGAGTGCCTCAGGGATCTGTCCTGAGGTCTGTTTTGTTCAACATCTTTATAAATGACTTGGATGAAGAAATACAGAGTAGGCTCATTAAATCTGCAGATGACACTAAATTGGGAAGGGTAGCAAATACAGTAGAAAATCAAGTCAAGATACCGGATGATCTTGACAGGCTAGAAAACTGGGCTAAAACTAACAAAATGAATTTAAGCAGAGATAAATGTAAAGTTCTGCATTTAGGTCCAAAAACTCAAAAGTATAGTTATAGGATGGGGGAGACTTGTCTTGGCAGTAGCACATGTGAAAAGGATCTAGGGGTCTTAGTAGCCCATACACTGAACATGAGTCAGCAGTGTGATATGGTAGCTAAAAAGGCAAATGCATTTTGGGGCTACATCAACAGAAGTATAGTGTCCAGATCACATAAAATGATAGTATCACTTTACTCTGCTCTGATTAGATGTCACCTGGAGTGTTTAGTTTTGGGCACTGCAGTTTAAGAAGGATGATGACAAGCTGAAACATGTCTAGAGGAGGGCAATGAATTTGGTCAGGGATCTGGAGAACAAGTTGTATGGGGAAAGACTGAAGGAGTTGGGTATGTTTAGCCTGGAAAGGAGATGACTGAGAGGTGATACGATAGCCATCTTCAAGTATGTGAAGGGCTGATATACAGAAGCTGGAGCAGAGTTGCTTTCTGTTGCTCATTTTTCTTCAGTGCATCCAAAATATCTTGATATTGTTGTCTCTTTTCTTGTCTTCATCTGGCCACAAATCTAATTGCCAATCCTCTGAAATAAGCTTTACTCACATCCCAAACAATTCGCATTGGGCTTTCCATATTCATATTTTGCTGAAAGTACAACTTCATTTCCTTGTTTACATACTCCAAAATTATGTATTTTTCAACAATTGAACATTTAATCTCCATCTGAATTTTCTTGGGGCGTCCTTTATTTTCATGAGCAAAGGGCTGTGGTCCACATATGATCTGGGGAAAATATCAACATTTTAAATATCCTGTAAGAAGCTTGCTGAAGTCTAACACGTATTCAATGGAGAACACGACCCTGGGAACAGTTTATTATGGACAAAATCACAGACAATCTCAAATCTCACAACTCTTCCTCTGGAGCGACCTCTTCCCGCTTTGTATGCACTTGGTATCCATTCTTACAGTACATGACAGAACACGGCCTACTACCTCAAGATCCCAGTTACACCTCCTGGCTCCATTTCTGAAACCAGACCATAACCTCTCTTGCACCACTTTCTCTTCTTCTTCTCACTCCACAATCTCTAACCGCACTACCAAAGCAGGTTTTATATAGCTATTTGTTGTACAGAAGAAGAAGAGATTGGATTTATACCCCGCCCTCCACTCCCCAAGGGAGTCTCAGAGCGGCTTACAAACTCCTTTTCCCTTCCCCTACACTAGATCTAAGGCACCACTCTTAGATTAATTTCTAATTGATATGTTGAAATTTAAAGTTTGCACTTATTTCTATAGTTTTTCACATAAACTTGTTGCTAACTGTGTGTTTATCTTATGTTTTCACATCAATAATAAAAAAACATTCAAAAGAAAGAAGTTTAACACATATCAATTCTAAACCAGGATTTATGTCTATCGGAATAGAAGGATTCTATTTCCGTAGGATTTCTTACTCTCCAAGCATCAACCAATTTATATTCTTCAGTGAGTTCAAGAAAAGATCTTGGAAGAAGTCCTTTGGTGATTCTAACCTTCTTATTAGTCTTCCTATCCAGATCATGATCAAACACTGCATTGAAATCTCCCAGCAAACATATGTCAGTATAGTCAAATCTTGCTAAAACATCTTTTTTAAAATTAAAGAACTTTCCTTGAAGGTAATTTGGGGCATATATCATTACTAATATGATCTTCTTGTCCCCAATAGTATTTTCAACCAACAAGAGTCTCCTGTGCTCAGCCGAAAAAATCAAGATAGGTTTCAATTCTTCTTTTATAAATACTACAATACCTCTTTTTTAACTTCATCTAATGAAGCAAAAGTAAGTCCAAGTTTCTTACATGACAAATAATGTTGATCTTTCCACCTTAAATGTGTTTCTTGTAAACAGGTAACATCTGCATTTAATTTCTTAAGTTGCTTAAAAGATTTCCTTCTCTTTTCTGGTGAATTTAAGCCGTTGACGTTGATTGAAAAGATTTTTATTACTGTTTCAACCATTATGAATGTCCTTTGTTACTACCTTTCTTCTTGTCTTCCTTTGAGATTTCAATTCAAGATTCAGTTTCTCTGCAGGTCCAAGTTCAAGTTCTTCATCCGATGCTGTTGAGTAATCCTGTGTCGAACCATCTCTTTCTTTTTTCTGCTGATATTCCACTCTTCACCTTCGTTTCTTTCATCTCTCCTCCATTCAGTTTCCTCCTAAGTTGTTCCATAAAATCTTTAACTTTAAGGGTTGAGTCAGTCTTGAATCTCTGTCCGTCAAATGTGAAAAGGATCCCTTTCGCCACTAGCCATCGGAAAGAAATTGAATTTGATGTAAGTTTAGAAGATAGGAGTGCATACTCCTTCCTTTTCTCTCTCATCTTAAATGGGATTTCCTTCAAAATTCTTATCTCTGTGCCTTTAATTTTAAATATCTTATCCAGATTGCTCTCAAAATATGGTCTCTGACTGAATGCTTTGTAAATTTTACATGAACCTCCCTTGGAAAATCATTTTTTTCACATAAGTTGAATTGACTCCATATATCAGATCAATTTCTCTTGTAATCCCCTCAAACTCCTCTTCCAAGAATTCTGCCAAGGCTTCTGCAACCACTGTTGTCAAATCTTCTCCTTTTTGCTCAGGAACATTATGGAATCTCAGCATGTAAGCAACTCTTAAGCTTAACTAAAGAGTCCCACGTAGCTTATTGTTGAGTATCTACCTTATCTAGCCTTTGTGTTGCCATTTCAGCTTTTTTATCCACTATTTTAATTTGTTGAGCCATTTCTTGGGTCTCACACTTACATTCTGCTAATTGAATTTAAAAGTCATTCATTTTCCCTTTCAATTCCAAGACTTCTGTCTTCAAATTTGTGATTTGCTCTGTCACTTGAATCAAAGCATTGTGTATTTGACCCATACCTGAGTGGAACATAGATTGACAATTATTTTGTAGGTCAATCAATGCTTCTTGCGCTAACACACTTTCTGCTGCTTTGGATTGCATTGCTGAGGAAGCAGCAGAAGATGGGGAGTATATTTCTTTGTTTGTCTACTCATTTCATCAAAAATCCAAGACCAATTTGGATATCCCAATATTTAAATAAACCAGCTTAATGATTTCTATTTCTATATTCCAAATAAAAGTACAACTTAACCAAATGTAATCACACATACTTACTAGATGTTCTGACACACACACTGATCAAGGCTTCCATTACCTATGGATATTCCTTGGGTGCTGCAAAGGAAAAAGTCTGTTTTTGGTACTTTTGTTGCACTTAGTTCCCCATATAATCACAACATACTCTGTTTCTCAGTGGGACTACTGAACTTCATTAGGCTATCACCAGAGGAGTACTTGCTGCATTTGTGCCACGAGGGTTACAGCTAGTGAGAAATTATTTTTTGTAGCTGTGTAAAACAGTGATGTTCTCTCTTTCCAAATATTTAAACTACAAAATCACAGTGAAATAAAGTCAATCTTCAACAAAATTGGGAGGAGGGGGGATTTCTGGCCGGGGAGAGCAGCCTATAAATACAATAAATAAATAAATAAATTTATGGAAGAAACAGTACAAACCTAATTAAAGGAATCTCCAGAACCAAAAGTGCTTTGGAACTTCTGGGTTTTATAGTTTCATGAACAAGAACAGTTCCAGATCTCACTGGGGAAGTGATGCCACACCCTCAGAGCAATTCCTAAACTGATCAGGCTCTATGCTGTAATCAGCAATAAGACTATGAGGTGGGGATGGACAGTCCATCTCAAAGGCATATCAGTACTAGGCTATGAGATACGAACCAACATCTTGAATTGGGCCTCAGAGCTCATTGGCAACTACCATCACAATATAGGATGAATATGCTCCTTTTCCCCAGTATTGGATAAACAATGGGCATGTATTTAGTTGGATCTAGATGAAAGGGTTCACTGGTGGAAAGGCAGACATAATATCTGCAAGTTCCCCCTTCCTAATGCAGACCCCCAATTTGCCTGTCTTGCTATTCCCAAGAGTTCCAAATTCCCCAGGAGCAGAATTTCCAGGAGATCAGTGGACTGCAATGGTGGTGGTGGGGACCTGGAAGTTCTGCTACGCTGAGTGTAGTGCCTTCTGTTAACGGGAAATTTAGTCTGGATACAACCCATTAACTCATGACTAAATTTGAGGGTTGCTGTGTATTCAAGTCAAGTTTCAGATCTTAAGAACCTTGTTCCAGATTCTGAAGAGGATGGGCTTGGAAAGAGAGAGAGACATCAAAACAGCTTCTAGATATAATTTGTCAAGCTAGACTTTTAATTCCACCCTGATGGGGATGAGGCAGAAAAATGTAGTATCTTAGTGGTAGAGCTTCTGTTTGGCATGTGGAAGGTCTTAGGTCCAGTCTCTGACATCTCCATTTAAAAGGAACAGGTTGTCAGTGATGTAAAAGACCCCAGCCTGAGACCCTGGAGAGCCACAGCCAGTCTGAGCAGAAATACTGATTTTAATGGACCAAGGATCTAACTCAGTATAAGGCAGCTTCATGTGTGTGTTCTGAACCAACTTTACAGGGCAATCCTAGGGATGTATACTTAGAAGTATATCCCATTCCATTCAGCGGGACCTACTCCCTATGACCCCCTAGTAAATGTCTACAGGATAGCAGACATAGTTAGCTTCCACCCCCATCAATGTTCATTCCAGTTTTCTCTTCCAGCCTTTCATGAATAGTTTTCTTCACTTCTCTAGATGTACTGTGCTTGGGGTTGAGATTTTACTTTTTTGTCTTTTTTTTTGGTGCATTCATTTTTTATGCCTTTGCTGAGTTAGCAACAGCATCTCACTGAAGCAAAAACCGGCATGGTACAGGTAAGTTCTCTTTGGATTCTTCCCTGAGGGTAGTGAGCAGTGTGTGTGTGTGGGGGGGGGGGGGGGGAAGCCTTTCTGTGTGGAAAATTTAATAAGCAACTCTTGCTTTGCAACTGACCAGTAGATATCCTTAGCTAAACATATTTGTACATCAAAGGGCTACTAAAAATAGTTGATTGTAACATGACATGGTGCTACATGCTGAAAAATATCACTTACTCATGCCCTACAACCATCTAAAATCCCTTTCACAGACACATCCAGCCGCTTACCTTCTGTGGTGAGATCCTGTGCCATAGCAGTGTGTGACTATCATACTACCCAGGCAAGGATGACTATGTAAGTCATCTGCTTGGCAGCCTACTAGAAGTGGAAAGACACACTTGGCCAACCTTATACATATAACTGTAAAATGCATACACACTTCCCAGCAATATGGCATCATACAAGGCCTCCTCGCCAGGACCACCATTCAGGGTGATTACATCACTTCCAGTTTTGAGCCAGCAGAGATATCATGCATTAATGTAATGCCAGATCCTTTGTACCTGCCCCAGTTTCTCTCCATGGGATGCCAGCTAGGGATGGCAATCCTCCATCAGACCACAAAACAGAACACCAGTGTTATGTGCATGAAGGGGCTTAATTTTCCACTGGACTTAGAGGAGAAGTTGAGAATTTCCATCCATACTAGGTTTCAGAGGTGGTCTGTTTATGGAAAGTCAGCACAATTAGAACTTAGTGCATGTTAAATCCAGTCTTCTGAACTGCTGTATACTCAGATGCTTACAGAACAATATACAAAATTACTGGACTATGATCTTGAGTCAGTATCTGGCTGTATGTATGAACAATTCACAATGCTGACAGCAGATGGCAAATCGGTTTCCTGTTTGATGCTATAAAACACTGTCCCAAAGGTCAGGAAGGGTCTGTGGCTCAATGGCAGACAATCTTCTTATTTATGTATGTATGTATGTATGTATTTATTTATTTATTTATTGGTTCAATTTATACCCCGCCCTCCCCACAAGCAGGCTCAGGGCGGCTTGTCAAGCAGAAGGTTCCAGGTTCAATCCTCAGCATCTCCAGTTAAAAGGATTAGGTGGTTGGTGATGTAAAAGACCTCTGCCTGAGACCCTGTAGAGCCTCTGCCAGTCTGAGTAGATAGTGATCTCCTGGGTGGACCAGTGGTCTGATTCAGTATAAGAAGAAGAAGAGTTGGTTTTTATACCTCGCTCCTCACTATTTGCTCCCAAGTTTCTTCTACCTGGCCACCTTCCCTGCTTGAGAGCCTCTCTGTTCTTTCTCTTCATGCCCCTCTTCCTCCTCTATCATTCCATACCCATTTCTGGTACAGTTTTATGAATTAACTTCAATTAAATTAGGCAGTGCCCCCTGAGGAATTTAAATGCCCCCCTGACTTAAAATTCCTGGATATGGGCCTGAAGCCAGCCCTCATATGGCATTGCAGGATCAGCTGCAGCAGGTGGCACTGTGCCAAGGCATGCAGCTGGCAGGTGGAGCCTTCCCCTGTTGCCAGGTCTGGGATGGGATAAGGAGCTACGCTGCTGCAATGGCAAGCAGCAGCCCCTGGCACTCCCACTTTGTTAAACCCAGGTGACAAGTAGAGCAATCTGATGTTGCTAAGTCTGGGATTGATGGTGGAGCAATACATCTCTGGTCTCAGTGGGGGCAGCTTCTCTGTAGGTTGTGTGGGGGGCAACATCATTCACCTAGGGCACCAAAAACCTTTGTGCTGACCCCACTCTCAGCCAACTCCACAGAAAGCACAGTTCTCTCTTCCTTGCTGACTGGTTGTGTGTTAAGTGTGTATAAAGAAGCTTATGCTAGGGAAGGTGATATCACAGGGATGTTGCTTATAACTGTGCATTGACTAGTATTTCTATACATGTGGAGGGATTGTCAGCTACCATAACGGTAAAAGATGTGTGGTGACAGTCTTGCCAGAGACTCTAAAGAAGTCCCTTTTGATGTTGCTACATCATCTCTTGTTTCTGCTAGTATTGTGTTCTACTTTGCTGTATGGCTGCATTAGTCAGACAGTGATGGCATTATGTCAGAGAAACACTTAGTGTAACTGTGGTGTAACTACTGCCAGAGCACTGGGACCACAGGATCAGCTTGCAGAAGTGACCAACAATTAGAAATTACAAGGGGGAGGGGCCCGTGATATTCGTGGGGGGGGGGGAGAAGCTGACAGCTCCTTCCCCCCGTCCCCCTCCAGGCAGCTTCCCCCCCACCTTCAAAACGACGGTGGTGGCAGGGAGACAGCCACCCGCCGAGGCTCCCCCCCCTGTAAGGTGGTGGCGGCAGGGAGACCGCTGCCTGCTGAGGCTTCCCCCCGCCTTCAAAACGGCGGCGGCGGCAGGAACACCTGCCGTCCACTGAGGCTTCCCCCCCTCCCTCCCTGCTTTCAAAACGGTGGCGGGGGCATAGAGACCTGCCGCCCACCGAGGCTCTTCCCTCCCTCCCCCCCACAAACAGAGGCAGTGAGTCCTCGTCACGCCGCTTCCCACCCCCTCCCCTACAGCAGCCACAGCGTTCTCTGCGCACGCGCGGAGAACACTTTAACTTTTCGGGGGATTTAAAGATCCCCCGAAAAGTTTTTTATTACCTAGAATACTATGGAATGAGTGTACTGAACGGAAAACTCTGCAGCTGTTCCAAGCTGGACCTGTTGCAGAGCTTAGACTCGTTTTATCCAATGTTTCAGACCCTACTGTAGCCTTGTCAGCTTATGACTCTTTAATTTCGCACATCTCTGAATCACTGGGTGTAAGGCCAGGGTGCCCAGATAGGGGGGTCACTAACTCTAGAAGCCCCTTATGGTTTGATAAAGAATGCAGGCAAATTAAAACATTATTACGTAATGTTTACAGCCGCTACCGCGAGTCGAGAGCCCCAACTCTCCCAACAGAATATTTTAATCTTAAGAACCAGTTGTGTCAACTTATTAAGAAAAAGAGGTATGATTATTTTCAAATGCGGTGGGATGAGTTATACCATGCCACAACTTTAAAGAACTCTAAAAAAATTTGGGCTATTGTCTCCGGTGCATTTAGAGCCAATGATACCTCTATGTCTGCCATTTCTTCTCAAGTCTGGTTTCAGTATTTTTCAACTTTACTCTATCAAGATCCACCTCGTACTGAGTCTCTAGCACCTTCTGCCGATGATCTCCCTGATTGGCCCCCTGTGCAATCGGCCGAAGTCAAAGAACTTATTGGCCAACTGAAACCAGGGAAAGCCCCTGGCCCGGATGCTATCCCTCCAGAAATTTTAAAACTTGACCCTGACTGGTGGGCTCCCCTTCTTGCATCCCTGTTTACAATGGTGGACAGAACAGGTATTATTCCTTTAGCATGGCTGAATGCAATAGTAGTTCCACTCTACAAAAAAGGTGATCATACAAATCTGAGCAATTATAGGCCAATTAGCCTATTATCCATCATAGGCAAATTATATTCCAAACATCTTTCGGCTAAGCTAAACGCTTGGATGGTACAAGAAAAAATCTTAGGACCTGAACAGCTGGGTTTCTGCAAAGGGAAGTCCACCCTAGATCATTGTATCACCCTATCTCACCTTGTTGATACCCATACTGTACGGAACAATCGGAAACTCTTTGCAGCCTCTCTGGATCTGAAGGGAGCTTTTGATTCAGTGGACAGGGACCTTCTCTGGGCCAAATTGAACCAGCTAAACATGGATAAGAGACTCCTTTTTCTCATTAAACTACTTTATACATTCAATACATGCCAGATTAAATGTTCACCATTAGGCAACTTGACATCTAAGATTGCCACAAATAAGGGTGTTAAACAGGGTTGTATCTTAGCCCCCTTTTTATTCAATATTTTTCTTAATGACCTTGCAGGCCAGCTCTCTGACCCTGACTGCCATAGTCCTAAACTGGGAAAAATACATGTTCCCCTATTACTCTATTCCGATGACACTGTGTTGTTATCTCACACCCAAGTTGGTCTGAGACGGTTGCTGTCCCGCTGTATTGCCTTTTTTACTAACCACAAGCTTCAGCTTAACTATGATAAGTCCAAAATCCTGGTGTTCTCCAAAAAATGGAGATTATACCATTGGTCCATCAATGGTAAAACAATAGAACAAGTTAAAGACTACAAATACCTAGGCATGTATTTTCAATATAACGCTAGGTGGTCTACTCATCGTAAATGTGTGGCGAAGGTTGCCAGTGCTAGTGCATCGGCCATAGCTCGATTCTTTTACTGCAGGGGCAACCAATTTGTGCCAGCCGCAATTAAAATCTTCAGGTCCAAAGTTAGCTCCCAGCTATTGTATGGTATCCCAATTTGGATTAGAGCCTTCGACCTCGCCATTGAACGTGTTCAATCCAAATTTTTGCGGAAAATTATGGCCCTACCTAATTGTGTACCGAATGCTGTTATATACTTGGAAACTGGTTCATCTCGAATGGAGACTTTGGCGTGGCTTTTAACTTTCAAATATTGGCTCCGCCTCCATTATAACTTTGAACAGGTGAGCCTTATACACCATATGCTCCCCGAGCTTAACCTTTCTAATTGGTCAGCGTACATTGAAGGGAAAATCAATGAACTGGGTCTCTCCTTGGAAACCCTGTCCATGATGCCTTTTGCTGCCTCATTTCATCAAATTAAAACCAGGCTGTTAGATTCGGAGCGACAAAATTTATATAGCATAGCTAATAGAACTTGCTCCCCTCTGAATTTTGAGATTCCCCTTCCAATAGGGCCAATAGCCTCATACCTAACATCTCTGCAGGTACCCCAGCAACGCAGAGCGTTTACCCTGGCCAGATGCAATGCTATGCCATCAGCCATCTTATATGGCAGATTTAACAAGGTTTCACATTTGGCCAGTTATTGCCCATGCAGAAAGAGCTGTGTGGAATCAATTACTCATGTGCTTTTGCACTGCGACTTGTATGTAGATCTAAGGAGCACACATTTACATTCTCTGCTAACTAGTATGGGTGCTTGTTCTGATGCACTCAAGGTGCATAGACTTCTAAGAGATTCCAGTCCGGACACCACGGAGAAGGTGGCCAAGTTTCTTTGTCTGGTCTTAAAGTTGTGCCAAAGGTTCTTTTAGAATTTTTATATATGTGTTTATAACGGGTTTTAACATGCAGAAATTGTTTTTCTAATTTATGCCAATAAAGGCTGACTTGACTTGACTTGACTAAACATTTAGGATTTTTCTGCATATGGGGGGGAGTGCCCCCGTGTGTAGAAACCCCACCCCACCCCCCAAGTGCCCCCCCACGCAGATTTAGGTATCCGCACGGGGGAGGGTACTTGGGAATTAGATATATAGATATTTCTTTATATTTGTATTCCACTTTTCCCAAATTGGTTCCCAAGGCAGAATACAATAGTTAAGCCATTGAACTTTGGAATGTGACCATTCTGTTCACTTTCATCTGTGACAACACAATTTTCACCATGTTGCTGTAGGAATAATTGATTTTGACAGGAATTTATACATTCTTTAAGTTTACTATCCTAAGCAGAGCTGCATCCATCTAAGTCAACTGAAATCAATGGGTTCACAAGATTTAACTCTACTTAAGATGGCACTGTTAATTTGCAATGATGATAAAATGAGTTTATTATTTGTTATTACTGAAGGATATGATAATGTCAATATTCCGTTCAGTTTATTAATAACCTAGCAAATGCTTCTCTTTGAAATGAATTGGACTTAATCCAACTCCCTCCCCCTCCGCTACGCCACTTTTGCACCATCTATGTAGCGCTGTCTATTCTTCTTCAGTTCCACAGGGCTTGCAAGACGGAGCTGTTCTGCCAGGCCTTTGGTTGAAGCAGCGGGTGTCCATGTATGGCCTCCCTGAAGTTGTTGTCACCCACCCACTGATTACCATTACTTCATCTATACCAACAGGCCAGAATCTCTCATAGCCAGCTGATTTCTGTTGTTAAGCTGTAATCTCCAATTTTAATGTTTATACAATATTTTAATTTTTAATTGCCCTTATTGTAAGATGATGTTAAGTGCCCTGAGCCCGCTCGTGGGATGGGTGGGATATAAATACAAAATAATAATAATAAATAAATATTCGCTGCTGTCTGCCACCTTCCCAATACCTGGCTCCATCTATGGGCATACATACTGAAAGTTCTCTGGGGCCACTTACTGACTGTCCTTTATTGCTATCTTATGTACTATTTGCTGCTGTACAGGTTTTTTTAAATTAAAAAATGGTGTAGATTGTGTTCTAATGGTTTTATCTTACTGTGTATATTTGCTGTTGTAACCCCCCCCCCCCCCGAAGTCCTGCTGTGTAGGGAAGGGTCTGCTAGAAATTAAATAAATAAATAGATAGCTAGATGACAGACAGACCGATAAACCTCTGTTTTTGTTCTAAGCCTTCTGCATATTTGGAAACTCTTTTCAGACTTGCTATGTAGAAATGTCTAAGTATCAGTAATTAAAATGAAGCCATGAATACAATTCTAATTTATAATTAGGAAAGTAATTTGAGTCTGCAGTTCACCCACTGGAAAATATTATTCATCTCTGTTGGCAACATGTGATTAAGTTGTTTAATGTATGCACATAGGAAGTAAGTAGAGATTAATGTTACACATTCTCATTCACCAGGACTAGCTCAAACAGGCTACAGACTTTTAGGGGAGGGGTTACTCAGGGGTTTATTGTACCTTGTAAGTTGCCTTGAGGGTATAAATATTTGTATTAATTAATTAACATTTGGGTTAGCAAAATGAATCACTTTCAGGAATGTCCTGCTGTTGCCAAGGCTAATAATCAGAATCACTGTAAACATGCATCTGTATATAAAGATGAACTGAGGCTTCTGAACCTCTGGATTCCATGAATAGCTATAGTATAGAAGAAGCAGAAGGAAGTGGAGGAGGAGATTGGATTTATACCCCACCCTTCACTACCCGAAGGAGTCTCAGAGCAGCTTACGATTTCCTTTCCCTTCCCCTCCAACAGACACCCTGTGAGGTAAGAGGGGCTGAGAGAGCTCTTTTGAGAACTGCTCATGAGAGAACAGCTCTGGAAAAACTTGTAACTGACCCAAGGTCACACCAGCAGCTGCATGTGGAGAAGTGGGGAATCAAACCTGGTTCTCCCACATTAGAGTCTGTGTTCCTAACCACTACACCAAACTGGAAGGATTAGAGGCAGTTTGTGTTGATTCCAGTATTTAAAAGATGTGTAACTTGTGATTCTGTTTGCTTTTCACAAACTGCAGTGAAATGAGCTTTTCTCATGAGTAGTCAGTTCACACATTACAAGCACAAAACATATTCCTCCTCTTTCAGATACTGGAAAAAAGTTGCAGGAGGACATTTAGGAACTGCAGTAATTTCTGCACAAAATATCTAAGCAGCATTTTTAAATCTACCAAAATCTGTATCAAATTGAACTAAAAATTGGAAAATAAGATGCATCAGACAGCTACCAACTGATGACCAAGAAACATCTTTGCACAAATGGGAGAGGCAAGAAGTCACAATCGATCACTTTGCCTTGCTTAGCTTCTGTGCTCCTTCTAATACGAAACTGAATTCCAGTCTGTATCACCGTGCCTGACCCAACACCTACCAATAACATGTAGTGCAACCAGCAGCCATGTACCTTCCAAAAGATGGCATGACATGACATTGGATTTATACCCTGCCCTTCACTACCCAAAGGAGTCTTAGAGCAGCTCACAATCCCTTTCCCTTCCCCTCTCCACAACAGACACCCTGCGAGGTAGTTGGGGCTGAGAGAGCTCTGAGAGAACAGGGTAGCCTTAGCAGTTCTGATGAAGAGTTAGGCGATCTGTTGGTGGAAGTGGCCTATGGACTGTGCAGAATCTCAGCTCTCAGATAGCATGGAGTTTTGTGGGTGTCCCTATGGGTACTATGAAATAAGGGACAAAGATTATCCCAATGTGCAATGACCCAATCTTGTGCAATGTAGCCTATTTAATTTATGAACATTTGAGAAGGTGAAGCAGAACAAGAAAAGCTAGAAATCTGTTCAACTGAATTTCTACACACTTTGCATTCATGCAATGTAACTCTTACTAAATGCTGTGATTTTATTTTCCTATACTTTATTCCTGTTCTTTATTACAATATGCATTGACTCTAATCAATAATTCTTTATTACAATATGCATTGAATCTAATCAATTACCTTTGAAAGTCTATGACTAAAATACTGCTGGAAGTATGAAAATTATAAACAATTAATCCAAGGGGTTTCCTTCTAGCTCCCCAAGATCCATTTAACTGGAGACAGAATTCGGCATTCTTCTCTACAGTAACCCATAATGGCTCCTCCTATCTACCTAATGAAGCCAGAAAAGTCCCTACACTCTAGTCTCTACACTCTTCAGAAGCGGAATGTACATAAACATGCAATTATCACTAAAATTACCGCTACTCTTGGACAGGTGTACAGTTCTCCAAGTATGCAAAATTTTTGCCCATGGACACAATAGTATCCACACTGACACATAATATGATGTGGCTATTCTGTGAAGGGTGACTAAAGGAGTTGTACATCAGTCTGTGCTCAGTGACGGCACAGATTCCTCAGACAAAGAACTGCCTGCAGCTAGCCCTCAGCCAGTAATTGAACAACTGGCTGCAGCTGGCTCTGAGCCAGGAGGAGAGCAACAAGGGGTCAGGTTACCGTCTGATCAGAAGTTGCAGCCTATAGCTGAAACCAAGCCAACACCTTGTAGCTCTGAAGCAGGAAACAAATTTTCAGAAGCCACTCCCAGCCAGCCTAGCTCACCCACACCCCTACAGCACCAGCACTATCAGAGGCAAGCTGAGTTACAGGAAAGGCAGAGTGCAAGACTCATGGCCCATTGTCAGCTGACAAGATGGATGAGTAGTTTGAGGATGACTGCCAAAGAATTGGCTGGGAGTGTAGCTCATTAAGACTGGCTATCAGCCAGAAGCAGCAGTTTTGTGGATGTAACAAGTACACATTGCTACTGAACCACTCACCTTGCTGTTACTGGACCACTGGAACCTTGAGCCTTGGACTGGACCTAACTATTGGCTTTTGTGATACCCCTGGACTGGACTTGGACTTGCTGCCTAGATCCCTTGACCCTAGATTGGACTTGGCATAACTACTCTCTGGAACTCCTGGCTTTTGGACTAGACCCTGGTTACTCTTTGCAACCTTGCCTGTAACCTACCCTGCTGAACCCCAGCCCTTGTCTCCTGGAAGGGCTGCACCAGTACAAAAGGACTAGCACAGTTGTAGTTTCCAGGCAATCAAGAATACACACCTGAGAATTTCCAGTGACCACTGCACTGGAAAGTTGAAGCATTATTGAAGTTAGGGCACAATATCCATGCCCAGATTCCAATGTGAGGGGATAGCCAGAATGAATGTCCTAAACCAGTGGCTCAGAATTCTTGATGTATACATATTCCAGAGTCATTAGAGTGCTAAATGAACTTCCCATCTTTCATCTTTGTAATTGTCCAAATATTTTGGGTGAGTCCCATACCATTTGGCTAAATGAAAAGACACATTGCACCAGCCCTGGGAAAGGATCATTGATGCTACATGTCTCTTCATTGATGAAGATGATGGTGATGACCCTGTCCCTGCCAGTCCAGGATGCAGCTGCTAGGAAATCAGGTTTCACTTCCACAGTGTGACAAGCCAATCTTATTGCAGACCTTGACCTCCTTCTCAGTTTTACTGGGGATTGTACCTGTTTACTTGACATGGACTAGCAGCAACTCCTGTCTAGGAAAATTCTTGGGCTATAATCCTAGCCACACCATGCAACCCCCAAAACACCTGATAGGCTGCCAGACAAGTGAATACCTGATGGCTCAAGAGAACTCAAATAAAACAATATTTTGCATTTATAGTGCTTTTGGGAAGTCATGGTGATATATATATATATATATATAATTTATTATCATTTCCTTACAGTAACCTTGTATTGTTCCCATATTGCAAAAGGGTGAAAAGTGAGCCTCCACTGGTGCAACATCTCTAAGTACTGTCCAAAGTGCTGAAGGACATACTGCCTGCTGCATATGGGTGTTTCTGTTATGATTCCCACTGAACAGGGAAACCTGTGTCTTGGCTGTACATGGGGGTTTATATGACAGACTGCTTCCCCATATAAAAATATTCTTCTCACATAGATGTCTAGATGTCCGGGATAAATTTCTATGGAACCTATTTCCCAAATTATGAGATGTGCAAGCAAGTGTTTTGCAGAGGCAGCTGAGCTTTTAATAGCAGCACTCTATCTTGAATCACAAGATGCTATACAAACTCCCTCCAAGTTTAAAAAGTAACTTATAATGCCACTGGGAGGGAGGCACTGATCTTCAGCAACAGAAATTTAAAGTCTGTTGTACCTCCATAGTGCCTTTATTATATTTAAAGGAGCTTTCAGGATAGGGGCCAATGTGCTTAATCCAATGTACAAATATAAAGGGGCAGGAGCAAGAAGAGTAGTTAAGTTTAATTTGAGAAGAAACAAGTTGATGCTAAAAGGGCATGACGTTATTGAATATGCCAAGTTCATTTTATTTGCTAACCATTGCAATTTGGTACAAAATAATTCCAATTCCAGAGCTCCACTGTGCTGGTTTTACAAAAGATTTCTCACCATTATAATGGCAACAAGTAGGAGACTTGGTAAGGTACGTTTTAATTAAAAACTTTTATTATTTTCTTATTTTCATTACAATTCACAGTTTATACATGGCAAGGTGACCTTTCTTACCATGTCAACATTCAGAACACTGTGCTGGGGGAAATGGTGGGAATGGGGGCTTTCTCTTTGAAGAGCCTGGCCATATTTAATGGAACTTTGCTGATTTGAGATGTATACTCTCATTCACTCTTAACTGATTGCTATTTACACTGATAACTTAGATTTGTAGAAAAGAAGATGAAGCATCCATTAATTTAACATTCATAGTTTATAATGTTATTTAATAGTCAGACAATATGGATTTATTTGAATTGTGTCCAATCAATGTCCCATTTTGCTTTAATGTTCTCAGAGTCAAGGATGAGAGCCTCAAATAGCTCTGCAGGTGCAAGCCCCTGTCATTTCAATGGCATTGCACCATAGTTATGCTTTGAGGATCAGGCTGCCTATTAATCTTTTAAGGGGTGTTATATTTATTTTATATACAGCCAGGTTGCAATAGAATTAAAACCAATTAAAACTTTAAAAAAAGATAATCCATTCCATTATTTTAATCCTGCATTCCTTCTGAATCTTGCGCGCACACAGAGAGAGAAACAAAGACACAAGAGGCTTTAAAATGAAAGTCAATTATTTTTCTTTAAGACAACCAAAGAAATCCCCAGGATAGGTTTCAGATCTGCATATCAGCCTATTCTATCCAAATATCCATTGATATTCGGATTGTGCTATTGGTCAACTGTTGTTCACGTCTGCATTTGTGTTCAGTTACCTTCTATATTCTCAGTGGAGAAAGTCACAGTGATGCCAGTTTCAGCTGCATTCCCACTTCTAGAGTGGGAAAAAAGCATTGTAGGTTGTAACATTCAAGAAGGCAATCCAGCAGGCAGGATCCCTGTGCTAAAATAGCTTATGGCATGACATGGCTAGAACATTTTTTTTTTTAGAATCCTTTTCTGCCAGCAGCATTGTAGTGACTAGAAACCACTCTGATGATGATGATTCAGAATTGTTCTGCATTGTTGGTATGTAAATGAATCTTCTGAATGCACCAAGTTACTATCAGTATTTGTTATCGCTTATATAATTTAGCAACACAAGACTGACGATTTTTTGGTATGTGATGTGCGGGGCTGAATTGCGGACCTTAGCTTACATGATACCTGACATGGATCCATAAATTCTACAGGTCTACAGAGTATACATATATCATCTGCACCTGAGTAAAAGAAATGCTTGCTGGGGGACACCTTTTGCACCTTCATAATTGCAGTGCCTTTAAAGCTAGACTTAGGAGTGTTGCTTTGATGTCCTGTGATTTGGCATCTCTTTCAGCGCTGGTATCCTCAGCTTTATAAACATCATAGTTTGGGGCATGATGAAATCTCAAATAAGATATGTTAGTCATGCAGGAACCAACCAATCAACAGACAAAAACCCATATGAGAGTTATAGAGGTTCTGTTTCTTTAAAAGATAAGGCACTGACAAAAATTTCTTAGGTAAAAGGCTGCATAAGATTTTCTTGCCATTTACATTTAGTTTGTAGTCCATACATGGTCCATTCCTAGGCTTGGTAAGGTAGACCCTGAAAAGTTTAAGGACTGATCCCTCAAAGCTACATTGTTAATCTAAACTGGTATTATTCATTCGTTACGCCTTATGGCACAATAGGAGAGATGAAAAAACAGTCTGGGCACAAAAAAGGCATCAGACATTGCTTGTTCCAGCATTTGTCAGTGACAGTGCCATTCATTTTGTGTCTTTCAAGAAATATGATGGTGACTCTGAATCCTTATTGTGGTGGGTTTCTGTTGGAACTCATGCATGTGATAAAAAATGCTATTAGCATCAGTTATGAACAGGAAAAAATATCAGGAACTACAAGGTAAGTCTAAACCATAGGCTTCTTCTTATTAAAAGATCAGGATTCAAAGTCAGTGCTACTTAATGTTTTCAATAACAGCAATTTCGTCCGCTGCACAGTGAGGAGTCAAGCCATTCATATAAATGCTGTCTGTCTTTGTGATGGCAGGCAAGAGATCTTTCTCACTGGTGAGGTGGTTGACAGACAAGGTTCTCTTGCAAGGAGTCAGGTCCTGGCTGTGGTTCACTGCCATTTCTGCAGAGAGCTTCCTTTTGATGGAGGTAGCCCGCTGGAACTTGTCGTAAATCTCCACGCTCAGGCGCCTGCGTGTTTCTTTGAACTCTGCAGTGACATTGGCCGTCCATTCAGCTGCATGAGCTCTGAACTCTCCCACCTAAGGAACATAACAACAGAGGGAAGAAGAGAAAGGAAGAAAGAGAAATAACATTGCTATGCACTTTTTTAAAAATGCTTGAGCGCTAAAGTCTCCAAAGGAAAAAAAGGGTAAACTGTGCCCAAAAGACTGACAATGAGCACCTGCCCATTGGCATTGCTCTTTTGTGCCCTGGACATTCCCTTTGATCAATGCTTGGTCTCTAATTATTTTGTTCCAGTGGAAAAATTTAGTTGCCATATTAATATAATAAAAGGAATACACTGTCATAAACAGCTAAAATCACTCCAGCAAAAACATTTCACAGCTCTTTTTATAATTTTATCTAGGCCAGCGAGGTGAAATTACCTTTAAAAATTAAGCCCAGACAGCTGAAAGGATCCCAGCTGGACAGGGAGCGCTGAATTCCCTGCAATCCAGACTGTCTGTTATTGTTTTGTTACCAGGGGAGATGTCGTGGTTATTTATGGACACCCTGGCTGCATGTGTAACAATCCCTGTGAGATTCAATACTGACATTTCTAAATTTAGATTGAAAGGGCTTTTAAAAGAAAAATGTCAGCTGTCCCTGTTCTATTTTTAGTGCACGTTTGAAACGAGGATAAAGGCAAGTGACAGTTTTAGTCAAGTCAGCAGAATGGCTGTCATTTCCCACCTCTGTTGCAGTCAATATGAGAAAACTGCAAGGGTACTATAATAAGAGGGACTCTGCTACTATTACTTTCTAATCTGATATATATGTACATCCCAGATGCCCGCATTTCATAAAGTGAAGAAAGCCCTCCCTAATTTAAGCTAATAACTGTTTCCTTTTTAACTGATTTGCATGACCTTTACAGTTGCTGGCCACTTGGCCTAATGTTATTTTCTCAGCCTAGATTCTGGTGTGTCATGGCAAATCAGCCATCTGTACACTTCAACAAGCTCAAATGGCAATATAATCTGGCCTGTGCACAGAAATTGATTCAGACTTGGATTCATCCCATGTTTTCTACCCAAAATTTATGATTCTGTAATATTATTTTAACACGTATTCCAAGTCTTTATTGTATTTGGGTGACATTCCCTTTGGTTTCGATGGGAAACATATTCCTGTTTGTAACATTTCTCTCAATCAATTGGGGTGACATTCTCAGAGACGGTAGTCCTCATCCAAGGACTGCTTTCCCCCAAACCTCTCATTTTTAATGAAATTCTTGTTTGCAAATCCAACTGGGAGAATTAAAAAAAACCCTTCAGTCAACCAAACACACTATGAAATAATGGGTGGGAGCAAGTAGGGTTTGTCTTTACTTACTTGCAACTCAGCTTTTATATAAAAAATACCCCCCTGCTTTACTCATTAATAAAAGGGCTCGTGTGTATCATGTTCCCCCACAGTTGCTTATTTATACTACAATTTAACATGTCCAAGAGATCTCAGATTCTGAATAAGTAGCTTGTACCTACAGAGATTAACTGATCATCATTAATGATCTATATGTATGCCTCCTAAGCCTTTTTCTATAGGGGGGACACTTATGCCTCTGTCCCTCCAACTACAGGGAAAGTGGGCTGCCTATTGCCAAAAGAAGGAGGAAATCCTGGGCATCTGCCTCTTATCAGTTCTAGAAGAGCTCTTACCCTGCCTTCCAAACATGCTCACAGCCCCACAAAAGCAAAGTGTAACCGAAGACAAGGGGGCATTTCACACAGTACCCCATAGCACTTCAGGACACGGTACAAGAACTGAAGAACGCTTGGGTGGAAGTTTCCAGGTAAACTGGCTCAGGAACGCTTCCCCAACGGGACAGGCATGTTTCTGTGTGAAAGGGCCAATATGTTCCGTTAGGGAACCTGTACTAATACGGTTCTGTGTGAAATGCCAGACAGAAACCGTTACTGAAGAGTTCCTGAAATGGAACATATTGGCTGTGTGAAATTCCTCATTCTGGCATCATAAAAATATTTTCATTCATTCAAGTTAGTTATCCTTCTAAAGTTAATGAACAAGACATTTTCAAAATGCACATTTTTACACAAAAACACCTACTTTGGGGTGTCTGTAAAGTTGTGGCAAATTGCCATTTTTGCACATAACAGAGCACCTTAGTGACTACCTTACTATATTAGCATGTCAGCTCATAACCATATGTCAGCTCATTATAACATGGGGAACCCAAGGAAGTTCAGCCTCTTTCTCTGTATCATCATCATCACCATCATATTTATTTATTTATTTATTAGATTTATGAATTGCCCAACCCCACAAGTGGGTTCTGTGTGATTTACAACCTTAAAAACAAATAAAATATAGTCAGCATAGTAAAATTGTCACAATACACTAGTAAAACAACCAGTTCAGATGGTGAGATCAACCCCTTTAGCCAGTTGCTGTGCTCTCTGTGCAGCAGAGCAGGGAAGGGGACACAGGGGCCATAGGAAGAAAAGGAGGGTGCCAGTCTTAACTGTGGCTGCCCTCAACTAAAAGCCCAGAGGAACATCTCTGCCTTACAGGCCCTGTGGAATTGTGTAAGATCCTGCAGGGCCCTGATGTTGTTCAGCAGAGAGTTCCACCAGATCAGGGCCAGGACTGAAAAGGCCTTGGCCCTAATTGAGGACAGCTGGACCTCCCTAGGGCTGGGGCTCACCAGCAAGTTGTTATCAGCTGATCTCAGTGTTCTTCTGGGGACATATTGGAGGAGACAGTCCTGACGATACATGGGTCCCTGATCACTTAAGGCCTTAAAAGTCAACACTAATACCTTGAACCTGACTCAGTATTCGACCGGTAACCAGTGTAGCTGGTGCAGCACAGATCACATATGTGCTGTCTGTGGCATTCAAAGGGAAAGTCACTGTTTAACGCAGAACAAATCACAAACAATATAATAGCCAACTATGTGAGGCTGTGTCCCTTTTGGATCGGTTGCCCGTCAATGCTCTTACTTTTAGAATAATCGTTTTTGAATAAAATAGAAATTGGATTTCTTGTTCTGAAGAGGTTCAAGCTAAAGAAGCTCCTGATGAAATGAAGGATCAAAGCCGGCATCTTTGTCCTTCGTCTGAAGATTATGTGTCTTTGTTTGATGATATTCTGTACAAGAGAGACTTATATGTTTTGCTTGTAGACCCTAGTGGGTTGTTTATTATACATATAGACCCTGTTGGGCTATTATATTGTTTGTGATTTATTCTGCGTTAAACAGTGACTGCCACAGAACCTCCATCTTCCCCAGATTCAGCCTGCTCTTCCTTAACCATCCTGCCACAGCCTCCAAACCCTCAGCCAAATGTTACAGGGTGGTATCCGGGTAACTATCCAAGAGCAGATATAGCTGGGTGTCATCTCCATATTGATGACATCCAAGCCTGAAACTCTGAGCCAGCTGGGTGAGGGAGCACATATAGATGTTAAACAACATCGGGGAGAGGACTGCCCCCTGAGGAACTCCACATAACAGTGGGAATCTAGAGGACATTTCTCCTCCCAGCACAACCCTCTGTCCCCAACCATGGAGAAATGAGGAAAGCCATTGCAAGACTACCCCATGATTCCCTACATCAGTTTCCTTATGCAGCAGGCCCAATTACCAATCAGTTCCATACTGCTAACAGAAGGATCCAGATGCAATAGAATACAGATTTAGTTGCTGCAATTATTCTCAGTTTATGCTCTTGGGGCTGTGGGTACAAACTGCACATTCTCTACTGGAAGCTTTGACTGGAACCTCACAACCTTAATTATTATATCAAAAGTACATACGAACGTTTTGATTTTAGAACATTTACTGAGTTCTTTAAAAATATCACCTCTCAATGTGCTTTTAGGTAAAACTCTCTTCATATTGGTATTCCCAGTTTCCTGGGTTCCAAATAGCAACATGGTATTTGGATTCAGGTTTTTTTCATGGGTTTCTCATATTTTTTAGCCCCATTATCCACCCCATGGAGAATGTTTCTAGAGGAATGGGGGTGTTTTTAAAGATACTGGCACCAAATTGCAGGGGAGCTGCTGGTGGCGACCCTTCTTTAAATAATACACAAATTTCAAGTCAATTGGACCATGGGGTCCAATTCTACAGGCTTCTGGACAAGGGACCCAAGAATCTCCCTCATAAGAAGGCTACAATAACCTATTAATCCCAACCAATGTAAAACCTGAGAATCTGAAACTATGTCAAACGTGAGAATAGCAACCTTTGTAAAACACAAGAAGTTCAATGTTAAATGTGTGTGAATCCAAACAAACCCCTGCTCTATCTCATGCATAATCTTATTTTTCCTCCCTGCCCATGTGTCTGTGTGATTTGGGGGCTTGGTATTAGCTTGCCAGGCTGTAGGGATGATGTAAACACCTCACAAGTAACAAGTAATGCATTCTCCAACTATAGCAGTTACATTTGAGTTATTACCTTTGTTAATATTATTTAGTTGGGAGCCCATTTATGAGGATCGTCATACACCAGACTGTGAACCCTTCTTGGGTCCATGATAATCGTGTAAAATTGTCCTTTTTGTGAAATGGTATACAATAGACATGATTGATAAAGATCTCATAACAAGGTCAAATCCGGAATAGTCTTAGGACAAATATGTATTATTCATTCCACGACTGCATATGGAGTACCCTTTTGACAATACAAGAACTCATGGGCACTCCATGAAATTGCTGAGCAGTCAGGTTAGAACGGATAAAAGGAAGTACTTCACCCAAAGAGTGATTAACACATGGAATTTACTGTCACAGGAGGTGGTGGCAGCTACAAGCAAGCATGGCTTCAAGAGCAAATTGGAGAACCATATGGAGCAGAGGTCCACTAGTGGCTATCAGCCACTAGGTATAGATACTCTTGGTCTGGGGCAAGTGATGCACTGTATTCTTGGTGCTGGGGGGCAACAGTGGGAGGGCTTCTAGTGTCCTGGCCCCACTGGTGGACCTCCTGATGGCACCTGGTTTTTTTGGCCACTGTGTGACAAGAGTGTTGGACTGGACAGGCCACTGGCCTGATCCAACACTGGCTTCTCTCTTGCGTTCTTATGTTAATATCTCTCAGTGCAGAACAGACAAAACTCTGTTCTTTTTGCATTGCCTGGAAAAACAGCACTTCCTGATTTTATCTGCCAATCCTTTTACTAATAACTCAGATTCAGTGTCTCCAGCCTCTTCCCAAAAAAAGGCGTAGATCTGGAGGCTTTACTAGGCTATGTGACTTTTAAAAAATAAACTGCTTCGAAAACCAGAAAATAGTGGAATATTTTGCCAACTTTTGTTATGGGTTTTTGCTTCAAGATTTTTTAAAAGAGAGAAAGGCTGACCACTTTTGGGAGACACATTCATCAAATAATCATGAGTGAGGTAATACAAAATATTACATGCATTCTTTCTTAACATTATGTGTTGTATTAGTGAGCTGTTGTGCTTAATGAACCAATTAATTACTGAATTAATTAGTAAACTTTAATCATAGTTTCCAAAAAGGTTTATCTTTTCTCCCAATGGCAATTCAAAAGAACCTGGAGTATGCTATAGCTAACTCATATGAGAAGATTAAGCTGTTCTGAGGAATTCCAAATAAAGATAAAGCCTAGATCTGTCAATGTACATCTGCTACAGTATTAGTAAAAAAAAAATGTATACAACTGAATGTGGGTGCTTTTCTCTGCCTTTTTATAGCATGTCTATACACCTAGTTAAACAGTACTCATCCTATTTTTGGAAACCTCCCATCAATACCCCATTGAGAATATGTAACTTCAATTTACAGAAGTAAATGATTTCAGCTTGTCCAAACACTTTCATAATGTAGTAAAGTGCAGGGGTCCTTTGGGGCCGGAGCGAGGCGGAGCGCCGCTCTGTCAGCTCAGGAGGGGCAGTAGGGCAGCCACGGGCCGAATCAGATTCTTTGATCTGATTCGGCCCGCCGCCGAAATTCGGCGGCAACTTTAAAAGCGGCTGTAGGGGAGGGGGTTTGAGGGAGAGGCTCCAAACTTTCAGGGTAGCGTCTGGAACCTCTCCCCCAAATGCCCACCAAGTTTCAAGAAGATTGGACCAGGGGTCCAATTCTGCGGGCCTCCAAACAGGTTGCCCGCATTCCTTCCATTGTTTTCTATGGTGGGAAAAAAGTAATGTTTTTTCCCACCATAGAGAACAATGGAGGGGATAGGACAACCTGTTTGGGTACCCATAGAATTGGACCCCGTGGTCCAATCTTCTTGAAACTTGGTGGGTATTTCAAGGAGAGGCCCCAGCAGCTATTCTGCAAGTTTGTTCCCTCTCCCTTAAACCCCCTTTCCTCCAGCCCCTCATATACTTTATGAGTTTTTGCCATTGATTTTAATGGCCCATGGGGTATAATGGGGCTGAAACTGACATTCCCTTTCTGACACACTTCCGGTGATGTCAGGGGATGTGGCATATGCTAATGAGTTATGCTAATGAGCTCCTGCACCTCTTTTTCTACGAAAGGACCCCTGGTAAGGTGAGATTTCAAAAACCCCACAGCATAGGAACAGAGTCCAGAGATCTGGAAATGAGAGGATAAACACAATGAAAGTTGTACTTTGTCCAACTTGTTTTCAATAAGATATAAGTACCCTAGACTTTCTTTGCATCACACTCTACCAGTGTTCCCTCTAAGCTGAGTTAGTGTGAGCTAGCTCACACTGTTTTAGCCTCCAGCTCACACATTTTTGTCTTATCTCAGGAAGGATAGCTCCAGAGCAATAATTTATGCGGTAGCCAAATTGCTCACTCACAACTGTAATGCCAGTAGCTCACAAAGTAGAATTTTTGCTCACAAAACTCCACAGCTTAGAGGGAACATTGCTTACCCTACCTTTTTCTGCAATACAGAAACTTTCTTCACTTTCATTGGCTCTAAAACAGTCTTTCCCATCCGCTGGACCAGTTACTCTGGCTTTAATAGAACCTGAAAATGTCAACTGATAATCTGGAAGGCCATATTTCAATACAACGTAAAGTCTCCTGATTTAAAATGAGAAGTTATTACACTTGCTTTGCTTCTGTTACCACCCTTCTTTTCTGTCATCCTCTTCAGTACTTAAGTTCGGGACAGCTATTCAAAACTGCCACCATCCTGATCTGACCTCTTCTTTTGCAGTTGCCAATCTCCCAGCAAAGAACCAGCTGGCTATGTAGTAGGAGCTACTCATAATGTTCCCAAACTGTTTAGTCTTTACTCTTCATGCCCACTCATCCTGAAGTGGAGGACAAAAAAAGTCTCTCTCTAGAAATCATTGTACGATGGGGAGAAACACAGCAATCTGAATTCATCTCATGTGCATCCAAGAACAACTTTGCAAGTGACAATCCTACAAAGACATCCAATTGTGCTATCTTTCACTCATTTGGTTGGCATTCCCAGGTGATCATGTCTGAAGAAGAACATGCAAAGGAAAGCTACATAGGCTATAAGCTCCAAAACCATTTGCAATACATTAGACATAATGATTCTGTACTGCTAGCTAAGCAAGAACTGACTAATGAATCGTAAAAGGCATTGGTCCTGAATTCTGCTGCCCATCTTTTGACAGAAAATAGACATAGGGAGTGGATAATACCTATCCTGGATCAACTGCTCTGGCTGCCTGTCTACTACTAAACCCACTTTTAAGTATGAGTGCTTATCTTCAAAACATGGCCCATGTCCAATATACTTCTCCCACACATTCTAACACATTCATAAGATTCTGGGGTGGAGGGAGCTCTCCATAAATAAAATCTGTTAAAACAGGATTATGACTTTATTTGTCACTTCACACTGGCAGGTGGCTTGTTGGCAGTTAATGTTGCAAATAATTTTTGTTGTTTGTTGTTCACCTTTTCTATTTTTAGTTTTTTATCACTACTCTTGCTTTAATGCTTGATTTCTTACTAGTAATTTTTGTACTAAGTTTGTATGTTTTAAAATCAATGTTCTAAATGGAGTCAAATTGTATTTTAAGGCACTTGGGTGCCTTCAAACAAGAAGAAGAGTTGGATTCACACCCAGCTCTTCACTACTTGAAGGAGTCTCAGAGTGGCTTACAATCCCTTTCTCTTCCCCTTCCCACAACAGACACCCTGTGAGGTAGGTGGGGTTGAGAGAGCTCTTTCGAGAACTGCCCTTGAGAGAACTGCTCTGAAAGAACTTGTGAGTTCTCCCAAGGTCACCCAGAAGCTGCATGTGAAGGAGTGGGGAATCAAACCCAGTTCTCCCATATTAGAATCCACATTCCTAACCACTACACCAAACCGATATACCCTAAACAATGGCCGAGGACAGACTAGCAGTTTGGCCCGATATAGGTCCATTTTGCAAGTGGATTAAGAGAGCCTGTTCAGACATCCACAGCTGCCTGGCGTTGCCATTCCGCACTCACCCAGTCCTGAAGCGCTTTCATTCCACTTTAAACAGATACCTGGTGAAATCGGTGTCAAGCCGTCTGGGTGCACGTTCATCCCGCTTCCTGGCAGTGTGGACACCAATAAGCCGCACATCAAGCAGCGCCGGTAATGTAAACCCACTGATCCAGCTGCTGCACCCATGCGCCTATGCGCCCATGCACAGGTCGGCAAAATGGACCAAAGCCGCATGCCACCACAGCAGCACCGCCAGGGGCCGCCTCATAGTGTGAATGCTCCATTCCACCTCCTCTCCGGTATGGTCCCGCATCAGTCAAGGCAGTGTGAATGGAAAGCCCCGCAACAACTTGGCCTGGGTCTTTTTGCTCCACTTCCCTTGCACTTCATTTTGCCAGTCTGTCCTCAGCCAATGCATAGTGCATGATAATGATCCCACCTTTTACTTTTAATGCTTGGATTTTATTCTTGGGTCTGTTAATTCGTGAAGGTCTCATCCACCTGCATTACATTTCTACTGCATAACAGATGTGCAGTATAACAGTGGCCCAGACTGTTGCTCTGTATTGCTGTCTGTGCCCTCAAATGCACTCAAAGAAAATGTTACCTTTTCATAATACAGTTCCTTTTGCTATGTATTATGAAAGACATAAGCTCAAAAGGTTACTGATGGAGAACTGTGTAATTTTTAGACTGCCAGAGCACATAAGCAACAAGCTTGTGTAATTTAGTTCTTTCTTCTCTCCATAATATTTTGGTGAATATTCAGCCTTCTTTTCCTCCGGTATGACATTTCCTCATGCTACACTCAGTTTTAGCTTAATTTGATGTCTGGTAGAACCTCAGGAACTGATGCTAAAGGATTGAAATGCCAGTTGTATGTGCTGTTTACTTTCTCCAAATATGGCAGCAAGAATATTTAATTTTTTCCTAGGATCTTGCTGTGTAGAAACATTAACAGAATTTAAAGACAGAATAATCCACACTTTGCACAAAGTTATCCTTGGGAAGGAAATATCATCACAGACTCTTTGCATTCATAAAAACTGGGGCACAGAAAGATATTACAGAGAAGAACCTTCTTTGGAAGCCTAGTAGACTATCAATACAATAATGCCTGCCCCAAGGATTTACAGCATGTGAGTGAAGTCAGAAGCAACTGATAAGAACAGATACAGAAGGCAGAAGAAGGCCTTACTCTGAATACTCTCACTACCCAAGCAATTCTCTTCTGTGTTATCTACATAAGGAATGGTATCCTGTGTGGACCACAGACCACATACTTTTAGGAAGGCTGAAAAGAGCTTTCTGTTGCAGTGGATATTTTGTAATTGACTGAACTTTTTTAAAATTACCAAGAGTAAGGTGTGCTGGCTGTATATATTGATTATTTTTATTCCTTTGCTCTTTTTCATATAACATATTGTGTCATTCTTGAATATTTTAAAATGTTCTAACCCACATTGGGTTCTCTTTCATAGATGAAATGAGTGTTAAAATAAACCAACAATATTTCCTTAGCCTGGATAAGTTCAATGCCTAGAAAATATCAGCCTGACATTTAATGCTTTTTTCACAGTTCCACTCGATTCATCCATATCGGCAGATTATTTTAGGCTGCAGTCCTAAGGAAACTCATTTGGAATAAAGTTTCCAGCAGAATTTACTACCTGTTCAGGATTGGTACCAATATTATGGAACACGGCACACACAAAAAAGAACAATTAATACATACTTCCCTCTCTTGTAATTCAGTGGGAAGTTTATTCTTTTGGCTTAGCTCCCCTTTAATAAATTTATTTCTTGGTCTCTCAAAACAATTACACATATTGACTCCAGTAAAGCCTAATCAGCACTTCATAGCTGCCTGATCGGAATGAGAACATATTGAGACCTCAAGCATTATTGTGATTGATACAACAGGAGTTGGATCAATAACTGTAATGATAGGTAAGTAATGAGGTTGTACTATATTGTGTACCACAGAAAGACCTAAAGAACAAAGATTTTTCTTTGCGAATGTATTTGGTTTTTTTTTAATGTAACCAATTTTTGTCATTATGAAAAACTATACATGTCACTGTCATCACCATAAAAAGCTGCTCTAAGTAGTGCTCTAAGTAATGTAGGCTGAAGGCCTCCTTCTTTAAAATGCACTGGGAGAACAATTTGAAGTTGATATCATTTCAAACTGCTGCGCTCCTGTAATTTCTAACAATTATGACTAATACATTGTCTGAAGCTTTGAAATCGTTTTCCCTGATGTCAATAGATTAAAAATAAAACTTCCCATTAACTTCTTGAGGATACAGTAGACTAACTAGAAAGGATCGTCTAAGTGTTGCATTACTTAGCAGAAGGTTAGTGCACAGAATATTTTGTCTTTGCTTAATGTTTTTCTTCAGTGGCTTAAGTACTGTAGAGTCCACATCCATTTCTGAAAGCAGATGGGGCTCAGATGGAGTTCCTAGAAAGCAGGGGAATTGCTCGGATTCTTGTGCCAACTTACTGCTTGGCTAGGAATGCTGTTCTACTTTCAGTTTGCTGTCATACCTGAAGACAGTGACAGGGATTTCTTAAAATCTAAAATAATGGGACACACGGTCTTTCCAGCTCTTGTGACTACAGACAAAAGCATAAATGTGATTAGTTGAGTGTGGCTTAATAGCTCAAAAGCCAAATAAAGGAGCCTGTAACTCTTAAAATCAATTAATAACTGTGAGGAATGGTTAAGCCTTTTCAATATATAAGAAAAGCAGCTAATTCTTCAGTACTGGTATCACGTACATCACTGTTCTCATTGCACTACAGATACACTGATCAATTAATTGCATTCCCTGGGGATACTCAGGAACACCTCTACTTTGCTGATGTTCTAAGAACAACTGAGAGTTTTCTTCAGGTATCTTACAGAAAAGTAATTTTCAGGCCAAATATCTTCAATAAGGTAACCTTGCAATGGATGGCATGATGACAAATTCATAAAGGATTATTATGATGTATCAGTATATCTAATTCTCAACATAGCCTCATCTGCAGTAATTTAATCTGGAGATCTAGGCCATATAGAAAGAAAAGATATTTCAGCAAACTTGATGGACCCTCCAGATTGCAGACAAATATGAATAAGTTCTTTTAAAAATGAGGGAGGATATATCCCTCCCAAAGAGGAACATTGTCTGCGCAAGTGCTGACAACATACCTCCATCAGCCCACCATAGTCCATGGCAGGTTTGTGTAGGCAATGGAAGAAGTAGAGGGGAGCCACTGCCTTGTCATTGAGATAGGTGGAGGAGACAGCAATGCTGCGGAAGGGTGGGAGAATAAAGAGGACAAAAACTGCCGCCGCCACCACTGCCCTTCCCATGGCTGAAAAAAGAGCAGGAACTGCTACTGCCACTGCCTCCTGTCATCAAGGTAGCCTTGCCACTGAGTGGTGGGGATGGCTGGGTAGGCAGAGCAGTGGGGAGGGGACAATGTGGGGGTGGGCAGGCAGAGCAGCAGGGGAGCAAGTGGAAGGATGACCACAGCAACAGGGAGGAGGAGGGCAGACAGGAGACCAGAATGGCTGGGAGGGGATGGATGAGCAGAGCAGTGGGAAGGAAGGCTTCAGCAGGGGAAAGGCAAGTATAGTCACAGAGGAACAGGTGGGAAGGCAGGTAAAGTGACAGGGAGAGGGACAGAAGGGAGGCCAGAGCAGCTGGGAGGGGGACAGGAAAGAAGAGTGTGGGGAGGGGTGTGCAATATTCCCCATCCCCATGAGTTTCTCTTTGGTACCTGTAGGGGGGAGGAGTGGGAATTCAAAGGTGGAGGGAAAAGTGAGCTGAAGGTGGAATCCCCCCCCCCTTCATGAGTCTCATGGGTCCTTGCTTCTGCAGTGTACATTATCAATGTGCTTTATTGGGTGCAAGGAGAAATATCCCTGCCCCAGAAGCTCTCAATGTAAAATCTGTCATAAAGGAGACAACAAAGAGCAAGGAGAAAAGTGGAGGTGTGGACAAACAGTAGAAGGATAGGCTTTCATTCTGATTGCAAGTGGGAGGTGACTGTCTTCAAAAAACTGTCAATGTTTGCTTACTGTTATGACTCCATAGAAGTGACAAAACAACCCTCAAGTCACGAATTATTATACTATTATTAACAGTTCATGGATAATAACTATAATTAAATTTTGCTACATTTGTTATTTAGTCCATGGTAGCTTACAAAACACAACCACATGCCCAAACAACACAATAAAAATAGGGTTGCCAGGTCTGGGTTGGAAAATACCTGGAGACTTTGGGGGTGGAGCCAGGAGAGGGCAGGGTTTGGGGAGGGGAGGGGACTCAGCATCATACAATGCCATAGAGTCCACCCTTCAAAGCAGCCATTTTCTCCAGGGGAGCTGATCTCTATCAGCTGGAGATCAGCTGTAAAAGCGGGAGATTCCCAGGCCCCACTTGGAGGCTGGCAACCCTAATTAAAAACAATATAAACATTCACAAAGCTCTTTCAAAAAAACACCCAGAAATGCAATAATGAGTTGCTAACATGCCAAAAAAGAATTCAATTCATATTCACTTTAAAAGAAACGCCACTCAAGAGAAAGCCCACTGCAAGAGAGTAGTTTTATGGGCCTCCTGTAAAGCCATCAAAGCTGTTGCCTCTTTCCTAGCCATTTCTGGTAGTTCTGTGGTCATCATTTCATTCCCAGTTCTCAGTGTCTGGGGAGAGACTGTTGTACCAAGGGCAGCATAGCTGCCACCTGCTCTACCCTCTCCCTTCACCCCTTGGAAGCTTAAAGAGAAAGCTTGTCCCCCGCCATACTGTGATCATTGGTCTGAAGACAGATTTGTTTGTAAGTAACATGGCTTACAAATACTTCATTTATGGTATATGAAGCCATGGCCTTCAGTTCGCAAGATCCAAACAAGTCTGTCAATAATAGGACTTGAGGGGTCACCATAAGTTGAAAGCAACTAGACAGCACATAACACACACATTCAATGGTTGTTGTTTCTGCAATTGTAAGCTATTCTGAATCTGCACAGAGCAGAGAAAAGCAGATTAGAAGTGCCCAAATAAATGAAAAAATTCATTGTTCATAGTTCACTGGTATTCCTAATTTACAGGTGGAGGACAGGAATTGAGGGCCAAACCAGATGTAATGCTTCGAGTTCCACGTAAAAAGCTCCCAAGAGGTTTTTGTAAAAAAATTGCAGGCACATGGTACTGATTTGGATTGGGAAGGGGTTAAGGCATTCTCCTCCCATGACATTTTTCTAACCTGAAGCAGTCCCATGCAGCTGCTATTTTCCATGTGAGGATACACATATAGCTCCTGATAAAAAATGTTTTGGGGCTCCATTCACCAAAATCCCTGTGTATCATCTGATTGAAGGTATAATTTAGATGGAATTCTATCTGGGTGATGTCAGCAGTGGACCTTGGATGCTATACTTCCTTCTGTGGTCTCACCACAGAGGAAAATGTATTTATTTGAATGTAGGATCTTCCCAAGGGTACACGACAGAATCCACTGGAAAAGAGACTTAAGAAAATTATCTCTTACCCTCAGTCACTCAACTTTAAAATGGGTTATAACAATAATACTAGTCTACCTTACAGAGTTGTTATAAGGCTTATTGGGTTAATAAGGGCATTAAGCACAGAGGGAAAACTACATATATACTAAGAATTTATTTAAAAAATATTGAACTTAATTCATCAGTAAGGCTGGCAACCTCCTGGGAGCCCCAGAGATCTCCTGGAATTATAACTGATCTCCAGACTACAGAGAACAGTTCCCCTGGAGAAAATTGCTTCCTCAGAGGCTAGATTCTATGCCATCACACCTGCTGAGGTCCCCTCCCCTCCCCTAATCCCACCCCTCTGGCTCTACTCCAAATCTCTAGGTATTTTCCAATCCAGAGTTGGAGGCCATATATCATATATCCTGGAGTCATCATGAGTTGGAGACCATATACCATATATCATATATCCTGGAGTCACCATGAGTTGGTTACACACAATTATTTTGCACTGACCTGGATAGCCCAGGATAGCCCATTCTCATCAGATCTTGGAAACTAAGCAGGGTTAGCCATAGTTAGTATTTGGATGGGAGACACACACACACACACACACACCAGGAAGTTCTGGGTTGCTACACAGAGGGTGCTACTACAAGGGCAACACGTTAGCTGAGATTTTATGGCACTTTACATACAATACAGGCAAAAACAGAGCAATGGATAACACAAAGACACACTATAGAGCTTCCACAGTAAGCATTTTGAGCACATACGCTTTGTTTGCTTTAAGTAATGTATCTCTTGTGGCACACTAGCATTTAGTAAGCCCCCAGGATGTGAAAAAGATCAACAGATATCCTGTTGCTGGACTATTCAGATTGCAGTCATTCTCGGGGACAAGGGCTACACTCTGGATAGGGCAAATGCAGCATTACAACACCTGACGGACATGTTAGTAATCTAGAATTTGGAGATTTTTTTCTCTTTTTCATTAGAAAAAAGATTATGTCACAGAAACAAATCTATATATCCAATAGTCAAGTGGCCTATCTGCAGATATCTAAATCTGCAGATTGGGCCCATATTGAGAGAAAGGAGATTTTTCTCCAAATTTAAGAGACACTCCAGGTTTGCAGAAAAATCTGAAAACTTAAAACAAAAATCACATTTTGGGGTGGGTAAATCCTCCCAAACCAGAAGCATTGTCTGTGCATGTGCAGACAACACTCTTATGTTCTATGTGCTGTGTTTGAGGCAGTGGCATCAGCATCTGGAACCACAGCGGGTTCAGCCACTCTGGTGATGGAACCTGGGAATTGCACTGGGCCTGGCCACACTGGTGGCAGAACCTGCAAGCTGAATCGGACTTGGCTGCACTGGTTGCAGACTCCAGGAGGTACAGTGGGTCCTGGGAGGCACACCAGGCCCAAGATTACATCCACAGCACTTGCTGCTGTGCAAGGAGAAGTGGGGCAGGACAAGAAACAGTTGATCTCTCCTTCCCCCCAGCCACTGAGGTGGCAAAATTGAAGAGAGGCAGAGGGTGATGTGTGAACATCATTGCTTCCCCTCAACTGGTAAAGCTGGAGGTAGTGGGTTTTTTTTTGCTGAGTTGGCAACACTGGAGGTGACAGGGGGGAGTAATTCAGTAATTGCTGCCCCCCACTGAGCTCGCAATGCTGAAGGGGGATACAGAAGTCACCACTGCTCCTCCCCATCAAACTGCCAAAGCTGCAAGTGGGCATGCAGTAGTCACTGCTGCCCCCTCCTCCATGACCTGGCAAGGCTAGAGACTAGGGGGAGCACAGGAGTAGTCACTCCTCCTGCAAACCTGGCAAAGCTGGGGGTATGGAAGTCATCACTGCCTCTCAACTGGCAACAGAGGTGGGGTTGGCAGACAGGGGCTGGGGGCAGAAAGAAAGATGGGGTAACTGATTGAAGTGGTAAGAGTAGAAAAAAGAGTGCATGGGTGTCAGAGAAAGGGGTGGCGGAAGTAAAAGGGATACCCCCTCTCTGCAAGGTCTTTGCAGGTTCCCACTTATATATAACTATTTCCAGAAGTACATACACACAACTGAAGTAGCAGGCTGCTGCCTCATCTACTCTGGGTCAGCATGGCTGCAGAAAAGGCCCAGGGCATGCTCTTGCGAGAGCAAGGGGTACACTCTGGGGGGATCAGGCTCACCGTTGTGTTATCACCATGGTCAGGGGTCATTTCATAGAAAAAGAGGTGCAGGAGCTTCAACGGGGTGCCGTTGGTGCCTGCGTCAAGGGTAAGGAGTTTGGGAGTGCTCCTGGATCCCACCCTGACAATGGAGGCCCAGGTAGCAGCCACTGCCAGGTGAGCTTTTTACCATCTGCGGCTGGCTCGGCAGTTGGTTCCCTTCCTCGATCATGATGACCTAGCCACAGTGATCCATGCGACGGTCACCTCGAGGCTGGACCACTGTAATGCTCTCTACATGAGGCTGCCCTTGGTGCAAATCCGGAAGCTGCAGCTGGTGCAGAATGCCGCGGCCAGGTTGTTGATGGGCCTCACTAAGAGGGACCATATCCAGCCTGTGCTGGCAGCACTGCACTGGCTGCCTATAGCATACCGGGTTCGCTTCAAGGTGATGGTACTTACCTTTAAAGCCCTATATGGCCAGGGTCCAACATACCTGAGGGACCGCCTTTCCCCATATGTACCCCAGCGGGCACTTCGGTTGGGGTCCCAAAATCTACTCTGTGTTCCGGGCCCCAGGGAGGCCAGGCTTGCCGGAACCAGGGCTAGGGCTTTTTCGGTGGCGGCTCCTGTCTGGTGGAATGAGCTCCTGGAGGAGATCAGGGCCCTGTGGGACCTTATGCGGCCCATCAGGCCGCATCTGTTCTGGCTGCTGAAAACCCCCCACATGTCAGTTTTGGCAATGCACGCCCATTCAGCCGGCCGCATCTGTTCTGGCTGCTGAAAACCCCCCACATGTCAGTTTTGGCAATGCACGCCCATTCAGCCGGCCGAATGTCAGTTTCAACCGCATTATACCCTATGGGCCATTGAAGTCAATGGCAAAAACTAATAGGATATATGAGTTGAAGGAGAGGGGGTTTGAGGGAGAGGCTCCAAACAAGTTTCAAGAAGATTGGACCATGGAGTCCAATTCTACGGGCCCCCATACAGGTTGCCCCATCCCCTCCATTGTTGTATATGGTGGGGAAGAACGTGGTCCAATCTTCTTGAAGCTTGGTGGGTATTTGGGGGAGAGGCTCCAACAGCTACCCTGTAAGTTTGGAGCCTCTCCCTCAAACCCCCTCCAGCCACTTTTTAAGCTGCCTCCGAATTTTGGCAGCAATTCGACGGTGGGCTGAATCAGATCAGAGAATCTTATTAGGCCTGTGGCTGCCCTAGTGCCCACTCCTGGGCTGGCAGAGCACCGTTCCGCCTCACTCCAGCCCCAAATGACCCAACCATGGTGCAAGATACTAAGTCCTGTGGTCACAGAGCCGAACAACATAGCCCAATGCCATGTGACTTGGTACCTGGCCTACCTTGGTACCTGGCCTACCTGTGCACAGACCACCATTTATATTGGTTACTGGGAGCCAGCTTGGATACAGCGAAAAGGTTTTGATTTAGGGTTGCCAAGTGGTACTTAGAATTTGGCAGGGGGGTCCTTGCTGGGTCCTGGAGTGTTCTGGTGTGCACGCTTTGTGAGGGCGCCACAATGACATCACTCAAAAGGGATGTCATCACGTCAGGCACGTTGGGGGCTGGACCTCTATAATTTGAAGGAAAACCATAGAGTTTTCCCTTGAATTATAGAGCGCCTACAGCCCGGCAATTTGGGGGTGAGGTTCCCCCTGGTGGCCCAATCCAGGCTGCTGTGGAGAGGGCCATTCGAGCGGGGGCTTCCCCGCCCCCCCGGGGACTTGACAGCCCTAGTTTGGTTGGGAGCCAATGGGTGCGGGTCAGCACATATCTCCCTTCTGTGGTTCTTGGGGCACTGGGGACATGGTGGCTGATGAAAAGGTATTGTTTTCTCAGATTCAGTGGGTTCCTATGGCTTATATTATGATTTTTGTGGTGTTGCTCTGCAGTATTGCTAGGGGGCATTCCTGTGCTGAGGTGGCTTAGGGAGCTAACTCCTGGCCATGGTCCTAGCTAGGCCTGCCCTCCCCCTCATGGCACTGCCACACCAGCAGTGCCAGGCTGTCCACTAGTATATCTTTAGGTTACACCAGCATATTTTAGGAATACGTCAGCACAGTGGCTGGTTGATTCCCTGTCAGCTTTTACCCTGCCCCCTCAGAAGTGCACTGTTAGTGTCTATAATTACTAGGCTAAAGTTAAAAGATCAGCATTTTCCTGACCAGTCCTGATCTTTAAATATTTTCTGTGTATTGTTGATATTCATCTATTTAATCCAGTTTCATGGGGAGAAAACTGTAGTTTTCATATTAAAGAAAAGAACTTCATTCTTTTCTTCATATCCCAAGACTCCACTATAAAGTTTAATTATTTTTGCAAGAGCCTTGCTAGAGCACTAATGTCATCAGCTAATGTCTGATACAGTGTGTCCACATAAAACGTTTATGACTTATCTGAACAGAGACACATAATATAACATAGCTTTTTGCATATGGTAAAGCAATGCAGAAAGTTTATTACAGCAATTTTTTTAGTGTTCTAAGGTAACTGTAGATAACTGAACAATTCTACAACAGAAGATCACTGGTACTGTTGCAACAATGGATGCAACCATGCTTGAGTGAGTCCGGAGAGAGTCAGAGTATCGATTTGCTATCTAGGTGACAAAGGGGCTCATATTGAAGTGGAATTTGGATAAGTGTATATAAAAATAACTTTTGGATATGTTTTATTGTGGTTCAAACTTGTAAAGGTTTCATTTGGACATACTGTATAATAAAAGCTATTAGCAAGCACCACTATTTTAGGTCAAACAGTTCTAGATAGGCACTAGTACATCATTTTTTAGAACAAAAGATTGGTATACTAGAACTACAATATTTTGTCTGTTATTAGTCATATTTTAGGGCTGCCTTCTGGCCAGTCTTGCAAATAATCAGAGGATGGGAATTACCCACCAATGAATGTTGTACCTCTGAACACCCTTTAATATCATGAATGACCAAATCATTCTGGACCAGCTGAGGTGACTGGCAATTGAAAAACATGCTTTGCAATGGTTCCACTTGTAACTGTTCACATGGTTTCAGAGGCATATATGTGTAAATTGTGTATGACTATATATCACAAATAAATGCAAACATATACACACATACACAAAGTGCTGTGCAGAGTGATGGTCAGAGAGTTTGGAGTAAGGTGTTAATTGCCTGTACCCCTGTCAGATCTGAGTCCAGTAGCACCTTAGAAACCAACAAGCTTTTCAGGAAATAAGCTTTTGAGAGACAATGCTCCCTTCTTCAGAGCTTCATTCTATTACAGACCAACACGGCTACTTTCTGAAACTATAGCACTGATTTTCTTGTACATCAGACATGGAAGCAGAAGCCAGTTCTCTGTACTAGTTTTCAGACTAGGCTGAATGATGGAAAAATAGACTGAAGCAGAGACAAGACAGAAGTGTTTATAGATGAGAGGAGGGTGATGAATGCATGGTAGGGTCAAATTTTCCTTGAAGGTTCTGGTTTACAACCTATCATGCTTTTGAACCTGTCAATTTTTTTTCCTGGATGCTAAGGTGGCAGATATGGATAGGAGCACATTTTATGCTCCCTAGACCTAGCCACTATTTCAGTTGGGAAGGTTTAGCGTTGGATTCCATAATATCAGGAAGTCAGGTCATCATAGACCTATGGAAGGTTCTTTTTGGTAGTTGAATTTATGTTGTGGAAAAATGTCACCAAGGAGAATGGTTTGGTAACATCATTCTTTTCACTGACAAATAAAGACCTGGCTACCTAGCCTGACACCAGTCCTGAGCTGAGGTAAAATTTCCATGTATACTGGAATTGTAAATTCTTTACTCTGGATTAAAAAAAAACATTTTAATTTAATTTAAGGAATGTTTTGATTTTTTAAGGATATTATACAATGCTTTGAACACTATGGTTAAACCCATTTTATAAATTATAATGACAATACTTGTTGCTTTGTTGTTTTCATTCTCCTACTTTTTAATTCTAGGATGGTGAAGGAATCTCAACCCATATACAACCTCCACAGCATCAGCAAAAGCTTGCATCTCACCTCTCTCTTTCCTGGCAAGACTCAGTGATAGTCTACAAACTCTGTTCTGTTCATCACACAAATGCAAAGGAGGCAACTGGACTCTCTCTTTCTGTGTCTGTCTCCTCCTTACAAACAGAGAAGGACAGGAAGAACAGCAGGAATCAGCTGTACTGCATTTTCCCAGAAACACAGATTGCTCAGGTGTCAAAACTCACTGAGAGGTCCAGAAATATTGACAGGGATGAATTATTTCTGTTAATCTCTGGATCATCCTAGGCCACCAAGGCCAGAAACCTCTTAAAAATGGCCTGAGGAAGATGTCACATCCTTCTCAACCCGCACAACAGTCTTAACATCGTTTCCTAAAATGGAAACATGTATCTGATCACAAGATGGGCTTATCAGTGCATAACAACAGCTTCTTATAAGGGGAGCTAATCAGCTCAGCCTACCCAACAATGAACTGCAACAGTTTTCCTTCTTCCTTCTATTGCCATCTTCTTTTGTCTACCAACCCAGCCAAGTCACTTTTTGTTTTTCACTGTTGGAAGTTAAAAGCTAAATACTAAAATCATAACCTGCCATGACAATTATTTGGGCCTGGGCTACTGATTCATCGGTATGTGCATGTTTACTGCACCACAGAAAGAACTGGCATTCTCAATCTTCCCTTTCAGTATTGGAGAAGCATTTTCTGACGTTACTGCCAAAGGAAAGCAATATTTTGCACACTGTTTTAGGAACAGTCCTGAACTGACAGTCATATGCAAAGTATACCATGAAGGGTAACACAGATGGTGACTATATGCTGGTAACACAGAAAAGGTTCCACTTAAGAAAATGCCATCTTTCAACATCAAGCAAAACATGGTCATATAACTTTAAAAAAAATCACTAACAAATAGTTTATTTTAATAGCTTTGTGTTGTGTGTTCAAATGGATTTGTATTAATCGTAAGCCACCTCTAAGCCTCTGGAGAGAAGGCATATGCATTTTCAAAACAAACAAACAAATACCTTATCGAGCATATTTATGCCCTGGATTAAAGGAGACAATTGTGATCCAGGTATGAAGTGGATATCATTATGAGCAGAAAATCAGCAGTGATTCTTCTAGTACATTTAAGGAGAAGAAAAGTGACAAAAAGAACAAACCACAGAGGAACAGTATTATGTAATAAGATCCTTCTTTAGTCAAGTGAATAGGAATAGTTGACAATGTGTTTTGGGTTGCTGTAATAACAATGAACACATTTGTTTAGGTTACAGATGTGACAAAGGCAATTATGTAAAAGCACAACAGTCAGTTGAACAAATGAGGTCTGGTGCCATTGTGTGCTATAGTGCCTTGTCAAGTCACAGTGCACTGAGAGTATTATACAGGATTAATTCAAACCCTGAAGGTAGTTATGTTACTTTTTAGGGTCTAGAGCACATGGTTAACTGACATTAAACTCCCTAAAAACTGCACTCGCAACTGATCTCCATTCTGGACAAAGTGGCTAGAAGTGCTGGCAACGTTCATTTAAAAGATTTATATCCTGAAGTCTTCAAAATCTGCCTGAGGATAGATCATCACCATCATGTTGTGAGTCTCCCTGCATTGACAGATGCTACCAGGAACACAGAGCTGGAGTTCAGCAGCTCTTATATTGATTGCTGCTGGGACAGACAGGCCACTGTGGCCACTGGGACTTCTGCCCGTGAGCCAGTGGCCTCCAGCCCAGTGACCTGGAATAGCCAGCCTGCCCAACCCTCCATCAGACTGCCTCCCTCCTTTGGGTGGGTGGGGCTGGCATGGTCCAGGGCAAGCAGACTGCCACTTCCTCTCTCTCTCCTTGGGTGTGAGTACAGATGAGACCTGGCCTACCATCTAAACACTAAGCCTCATGGGAGTCTAGAAGCCATTTTCTGGCTGTTAGGGTGGGCTCTGCTGTAACCAATGGACCAATGCCAGTCAGTAAGTCCAAGGTCACTTCAGCCCATCCTTTTCTTTTAAAATTTAAAATGATATGGTAGAAGGTCTAGCTGACATAAGCGGTTAGCCCTGCATGATGGATTGGGGATGATGAAGGATGGATAGATTGAATACCATCCTAATGGGACAGCTAACTAAAAATTCCTATGCATGTCCTGGCAACAGCTAAGTGATTCCCATTCATTTCCATGTAGTGTTTGTGGAAAAGAAACTTCAAGAAGATTCATCCCAGTGACATGGGACAATCAAGAGTTTAGCACCCCTGAGAATATGCTAAAAATGGGAATCAGATTAACATGCCTTATCCCCATTTCACAGTACTCCTTTAAACGTTTACAAGAATGAAGTCTTTCAAGTTAATCATAGAATCACAGAGTTGGAAGGAGCCATACAGGCCATCTAGTCCAATCCCCTGCTCAATGCAGGATCAGCCTACAGTGTTTGTCTAGATGCTGCTTAAAGACTGCCAGTGAGGGGGAGCTCACTACCACCCTAGCTAGCTGATTTCACTGTTGCACAACTCTTACTGTAAAGAAGTTTTTCCTAATATCCAGCCGGTACCTTCCTGCCCTTAATTTAAACCCATTACTGAGAGTCCTATCCTCTGCTGACAAGAGGAACAGCTCCCTGCCCTCCTCTAACTGACAGCCCTTCAAATACTTAAAGAGAGCAGTCAAGTCCCCCTCAACCTCCTCTTCTCCAGACTAAACATTCCCAAGTCTCTCAGCCTTTCCTCATAGGGCTTGGTCTCCAGGGCCCCGATCATCTTCTTCACTCTTCCATTATTAACTGGATACCAGATTTTCATGGGAATAGACAAATTAAAAAAAACTTAGGGGACTCATATTGGAATTTTCTAACCAAATAATGCAACTAGAAACAGAAGATACGCTCATGATTACTGATGCAAATATATCTGCCAAAACATAGTACTTTCTCTTTAAAAAATGCAAATAAGCATATATTTAGGGATGAACTCAGCTAAGGGAAGAAGTGAACACAACCTAAGCAAAAAGCGATGTCTCCTCATCTGATCTGTAGATTAAGAACAGATTTCCTTTTCCCACTTCCAAGAAAACAAGCTGTTTGTTAGAACTCAATGACATTTTAATTAAAATAATTTATAGCCACTGTCGCTGTAAAAAAACATGCAAAGTGAAACTAATATATATATGCTTGCAAATGCATACACATGCCTCAGAATGAGAATAGGTGAGGACCCTTCTGAAGGTGGATTAATAGTCCCTAAATGTGGGCCAAAATACAGATTACGTTTATTATGAAAGAAGGATTTTCACAAATCTCTAATACACTCCACAAATATTTTAGTATGTAATATATCAGGGATTAAGAGGTTATTTTCTTTATTACGTTTACACACCTGTGTTACAAAATGTGACAAAACCATTGTTTTTCTTTTATATACATCTTAAACCACATGATTTCAAAGACAAAGAACTGTGAAGATGCTGCCACTTCTAGAAATAGTTTTAAATGGTTCTATTCAGTAGGTCACACTGAATTTTAAGAATATGACTGTTAAGAAATTGGCAGTCGCCTGAATTATATGCACATCCAACGAGACTGGACTCATCCTTAATATTACCTTTGGCACTGTTGCAAAAAAAATAAACACATACATCCTTGTGTCAGCATAATTTACTCCAATCCAAGTGTCTATATCAACTTTGCAACACTTTGTTAGGCAGAATGCACATTATATTTAATGGAACATTGCTCTGGCTCATTTTTAAAGGGTCAAAATAAGCACAGCTCTTATAAATATGTTCGCTGGGTTTACTTTTTCAAGTAGTATATTGATTCAGACCCTTGGTCCATCAAAGTCATTATGGTCTACTCTGACTGGCAGGAGTTCTCCAGGATCTCAGGCAGAGATCTTTCACATCACCTACTACCTTTTTAACTGGAGATGCTGGGGATTGAACCCAGGACCTTTTGAGCCACAGCCCCTCCCTTATAAGGAGAAGTCAAACTTTAACTCTCCCCCCACTGCGTTTTCATGAAAAAGCCACCAAGTTGCTTTTAGCCCTGTTGGGAAAAAATGGGTTGTCCTCATTCATTCCCTTAAACTGTCACCTGTAACAAATCACTTCAGTAAAAAAGCAAATATCTAAAAAGCTTGATTAAGTGCTTTCAGTAGTTATTCCTTTAGCTCCACCTGCTTATACCTACTGTTTTTCTGAGCTCTGCAGTGAGCAACACTTAGGTTAAAGGAACAGTAAATCTCATGTGGGGGAAGGAGAAGTTCTATTGTAAATCAATCCAACTGTTGAGTCTTGCTATAAGGTAATTACTGGTTTTCAATTACAGCTTTCCATAATGCCAAAATTCCTTGCCACCTTCATTGTTACATAGGAATTTCTGTTGTTCCATTGATGAAATTTCATGGATAAAACTTGGAAAGGGAAATGTAATTGAGGGAGAACTGTAGTCACAGTTAGTTCTCTCTGACAGAACTGATTATAAAATTTGAGTACAATAAACTAAAAGGGGGAGGGAAAATCCCATGAACAGTATAAATCTATTAAAGAAGACCCAAAAATTCTAGAACTGTTAGAATCCTCTGCAAATTTAGTCATTTTTATTTGGCTTCAACAATTTGGTATTGTGTTGGTAGAGAGATTCAGCCCAAATAGCCCAGCTTAGCTCAGGCTAAGCAGGGTCAGCCCTCATTAGTACTTGAATGGGAGACCACCAAAGAAGACTGGGTTGCTATGAGGAGGAAGGCAATGGCAAACCTCTGCTCCTCTTTTGCCTGGACGGCCCCAGGAAAGGGGTCACCATGAGCCAGTTATGACTTGATGGCATCTTCTTCTTTTTTTTTCTTGTAGAGAGGGAACTGCATATGATTCTATTAAGCAGTTTCAAGAGTAATGTATTTTTGCAATACTGGAATATACTCTTGCAACACTGATAAAACATGTAAATAAAATGTAAATACTAACAAGTATATTATTTGTGAAAATGAAAAGAAAAATAACTTTTAAGTGGAAAATGACTGTGCTAATATAAATTCTGCAAGAATTCCTTACCTCTTCCTTGGTCTTTTTGGATATGACTCTTAGCCAATCACCAATCATGCTCAGGACAGCAGCAAAATATGCAAGGCCCACAAGGATCCAGAACCACACTACTGGTTTGTACAACTCTAAATATTCAATATCACCTCCCCCTAGAAAAATAAAGATTTAAAAACACTTAAATTAATGCCTTCTTTCCATCATTCTTCTTCATTTATATTTGGTTAGCATATTTACTAAAAAGAAAGGTGACCTTGAATGCAAAATTACCTCCCTGAAAAAGCTGCATTACCTCCCCAAAATTTACTAGACATAACTGTAACTTAAATGCAAATGTAAGATGACTCTGACCTCCCCCCACTTTAATGGCATACCTGGGGAAAAACCTAGCCTTTCCCTGAAGTAAATACTATATATATACTATACTACTATCTATCTATCTGTCTAAAACATAGTTTACTATTCCATGAAAAATGAACTTCACACTGTCTTTGCAAGACAAATTTCAACACTTCAGCAAAGGTTAGAAAAAATTCAATGGAAAACAAAAAAAGGACACAATCTATTCCAAATTAAGAGCCTAACCTACCTCACAGGGGTGTTGTGGTGATAAAATGGACCAGAGAAGAATGATGTAAGCTGCTTTGAGTCCCCATTGGGGAGAAGAGCAGGGTATGAATGAATGAACTTGTTGGTCCCATTGATTTGAATGAGAAAGTTAAGCACAGTCTCAAATGTCTCACAACAGATGCAATGGATTAGGCCAGGGGTGGGCAATTGTTTTGGCTTGGGGGCCACTTTGTGAGAGCGGAGGTTAGCGGTGGGCCGCACCTTTTAAAATGATGGCATTCATTAGTTAACTTTGCATTACAGAAAAGGTATCAACTGTATCATAAAAATCAATAAATATAAATTAAATAAAATAGTGGTAGTTTTATTCAATGTATTTATTGTCCTAATTTCATATCATCTATAGCTGCAAGCACATTTAATTTTAGAATCAGTTTAATGAGACAAATGTACCCTATCACACTTTTCCACAACTTTTTTGAAATCAGATCGCTTGTTGAGATTCTCATCACAGCCTGCAAGTTAATGTCTGCCAAAGAGCATCTATATTTACTCTTGTTGATCTTCATGCAAGAAAAACTTTCTCACAAATATATGTAGACCCAAATATAGAGAACATTTTCCCAGCAAATTTCTTCATGCATGGAAATTTTTTCAGCAGACAAAGATTTGTAAAAGTCAACTAATGTCACAGCATTAAACATTTCTTTCCCAGTGTGATCTGACTGCATGTCAATAAGTTCAAGCTGCAGCTCCTCAGGTGCTGCATCAATATCAGCAGTGATGGGATGAGAGAGCAAATTGAATTTAGGCTCAATTTTCTTGAAGTCCTGAAATCTTCTTGGCGGGCCGCAAAAAACTCTGTGGCGGGCCGCATGTGGCCCCCGGGCCGCCATTTGCCCACCCCTGGATTAGGCTCATAGGTTTCCCCTTCTCCTTTTCTTATACAAGTCACAGACATCAGAGAACAATGCATTAACTCAGCAGCTAACCATGCCTAATCAGGTCTACTCAGAATCCTACAAAGGTCTATTAAATAGGGCTTACCCCCAGGAAAGTATTTTCAGAATAGCACTGAAAGTACCATTTCCAGAATATTTAGGTTGAACTCCTGCATTCTAAAAAACATGTTATCAGTTCTTCACCTGGATGCAGAGGAATTCTACTAGTATTCAGACTCATGGGTTCCTAAGCATTAACTTACTTAGGTATACTACTGAAGTGAGTGATCTTATTGGTAATACATGAACAGTCTAATACACAAAGGAGGCTGTCTTTACATTTTTATCCTGAGCCAGAAATCCATTTAGCCAAGTACTCAAATAGGCTGCACAAATATTATAAAGATTCAGTCCAACCACTCAGTGCAGTTTAGTCCCACAGAATCATTGGTATCTTCAGGAAGCAATCCCACTGATTTAATCACTTCTGCACAGTGAAATGCTCCCTCTAAGCTGCGGAGTCTTGTGAGCAAAAATTCTACTTTGTGAGTTGCTGGCATTAAAGTTGTGAGCGAGCGATTTGGCTGCTGCATGAATTAGTTTGCTCTGGAGCCATCCTTCCTGAGCTAAGACAAAAATGTGTGAGCTGGAGGCTAAAAAACTGTGAGCTAGCTCACACTAATTCAGCTTAGAGGGAACACTGAAGTGACTGTTGCTCCTGAAGTCTTACCGCTTGGGTGAAAAGAGTGAAGAACTGCTGACATATTAAAATGCATGTTTTCAGTATCAGTAGTAATTTACAAAATTAATGTGACAGGATTATTTACTTGATGAGGAAATCAGTGAAACTCCCAAAAGCTACTACAAACATTATTCAAAAGTAGAGTATTCCAGGATAACAGCACATTTTGCTTTTGATGTTTAGAATAGTGTAAGCAGCATTTTCACTGATAATGAAGAGCCTTAGACATAAAGGATGGTGTCTTAAATATATCAGTTGCCACTTAGGAATATGGGCCTCATGATGGTAACTTACCATAGGTAAATTTTCAAGTTCTACTTGCCCTACTCAAGCATGTTTGAATACAGATTGAAACATCTATGTGGTCAATGATAAGACATTGATGCAGTAATCAAGCATTTGCTGTGCAACCAAGAAAGATTAATCACAAGCTGGAATGACTTTTTAAAAAAGAGAAAGAAGGCAAACAATACAGGGCCTAATGCAGCATAAGGCCGGGCAACAGCACTTATTTAGTAATGGCAGACAGTGAACAATGAGATCAAAAGGTTGCTGGTGGTGAGCAGTATAAGGGTCTGTTCCAGCAGCCCTTTGGGTTCTGGGGATCAAGACTCATTTCCGGGCTGGGGAGAACAAATTAAGGACTCTAGCAGAAGCTGATGATGTTTGGGGAACTGTTCAAGGGACACGAAGAAGGATAAAACCACCTTTTCCAGTGCAGAGAAAAGAGTGCTCCCTCTAAGCTGTGGAGTCTTATGAGCAGAAATTCTACTCTGTGAGCTACTGGCATTAAAGTTGTGAGCAGGTGATTTGGCTACTGCATAAAATAGTTGGCTCTGGAGCCATCCTTCCTGAGCTAAGGCAAAAACTTTTGAGCCGGGGGCTAAAAAACAGTGAGCTAGCTCACACTAACTCAGCTTAGAGGGAACACTGAGCACCATTTTAATATTAGGCTTTGGGTGCTAAGAAGATCTAAAGTGTTTCTGTCTCTCTCTCCCCTTTGTTTGTGTGTGTGTACTTTTGATTCGTGTCTATTTGAGTGTGCTTCCATATTCTCTAAGTTAAGCAATGTCATCTAGTGGTAGACCCAGTTGACTGCAGTAACTACAGCACTTAGTGTTTCCCATTCTTTGAGGTTATACAAGGCTAAACCTGTCATAAGTATTTAACACTGCTTTCAATTACAGGCGAAGCAATTTCATTGACTCTAGTACATTAGTGAAATTGTTTAAATCTTCCTCTTAATATTCTTAGGCACTGCTGTGGTCTGCAGCCAGCTGGCAGTCTTATCATCAACACCACTATACTGAACATAACCAATGAAGAGGGCCTTTAAGATAGAGACACAGAAAGAGGCTGATTTGTAGGAAGTTCTCAAATGATGAACAAAATGCATTCTTGTACTAAATCCTGCACATTGTTTAAAAAGGCTACTTAACAATGTTAACAATCTTGGCACTGACTGGGGCACTCTAGTTTCCTGGGCACTCTGATAGGGTACCTGATTATTTTCATTTTTGTTTCATTTCATTTTTAAAATGTTCAGATATTGTATTTATTTCATTCATGATAAAGACCATTGGTTTCGATGGGAAAAACATATAGTTCTGCTTTCTGTAATTGCTTTATTTTCCATTCAATTGCAAAAGAATTTTTCAACAACTATACCTCTCACCCAAGGGACCTTCCCTGCCAAATTTCAGACAGATAGGAGGAAAACTCCAGTTTTAGAGGCAATTAAAATTCTCATTCACAGAAACTAATGTCTCCCAACTCCAAAGGAAGGCAGTGTTATAAAGCAAGAGCTGGAAGGCATTTGGCACCACAAGAAAAGCAGACAGGTGGATGGCAGCATGGGCAGTGACTTGATTTGACATGCCAGGAAGGACAGAGTGGCAGAGCAGACATAAAGATCTGTATTTGGTAAGCAGAGGAAAGGAGGTAGCATTATACAGCAGTCATAGGATGGTGTTTGGTATTCCAAGAAAGCTTATGGAGCAGCTACAGAGGCTTGCAGGAAAGGGGGCCTTTAGATGCAAATTATTTGCTTTTCTGGGTATCTACCCTGTAGCAGAGGAAAGAGCCAAAGCTCACTTACATTTACCATCCTTGCTGTTGACACGGATACCATCAACTGCCAGAATAGATAGAGGGAATCAAGGATTTAATTCCTTCCATTCATTCATTAGCCATCTCTTCTCTGTTAACTTGACTCATTTTCCAGCTGCAAATGGAAGAACCAGTCCTCCGATTTCTACTTTGTACTAATTGAATATAATTCCTTTGTAGAACTTTGATTTTGTCAGTCACCTTGAGCATACCAATGGAAAGGGAGGATGTAAATTTAGTGAATAAATAATAAATTTCTGGCTGAAATGCTCACTGCTCTTTGATCCATAAGGAAAAATAACACTATGCTGCAAAAAGGAAAGATATTGTCCCAACAGAACAGGTGAATAACAGGCCTGATGGCTTGGCAGGAGCCAACACACCAAGAGACAGCCTTCATTTCAATTGTTGATATTATTGGTGTAAGCAGCAGGGATGGCCAGTGGAGGTGGGTGTCTTCTTGTGGGAACAGGAAAAATATCACTGAGCAAGTTCCCTGCAGCAGCAGGCACGGGTATTAGGCACAGCAGTGATGACCCTGCCCTGCCATGAATGACAGCAGAGTGGGAGGGAGAAAAGTGTTCTGTACACATTGTCAACTCTAGAACAGCCATCTTTAGGTAGAGCCCATGCTGCTAGTTATACTGTCAACCATCCCAAGACTAGCCCAGTAGGAGCTGGATAGGTGGATTTGAGGTATGATGAGAAAGGAGATTTGGACCTGTGTTTGAAGATACATCTTGAGGATGAGGAAGTTGACAATGAGGCTCCCTTCAGTCCCCCCCTCACTATTCCTACAGGCCCTTTAGAGCAAAAAACAACAGTCCTCTTCAGAAGGAAGCAGGGGGAACCCTGCAAACTATGAGAGGTCACATAAGGGAAGAGTGCTTGGTTAATATACTGCTCTTTTGTGAAGGTGTTGGGAGACTTTACACTATGTGTCATGACCACAGAGCCCATCATAACTTGGCTGTTCCAAATCCAGGCAGCCAGTGACCAGTCAAGATTAAGAGTACAACATCTGGAACAAATTGCCACTACATAGCAGCAGGAATATGTAAGAGGCCTGCTCTGAATCACAGGCGTGTGACTGTTTTTTCTCCACTCTGTGTTGTTTGGTTTGCCACCATTGTTCTCTATGGTGAGAAAAAGTAACGTTTTTTCCCACCATAGAGAACAATGGAGGGGATGGGGCAACCTGTTTGGGGCCCCGTAGAATTGGACCCCATGGTCCAATCTTCTTGAAACTTGGTGGGTTTTTGGGGGAGAGGCCCCAGCAGCTACCCTGCTAGTTTGGAGCCTTTCCCTCAAACCACCTCTCCTCCAGCCCTTCATATACCCTATGAGTTTTTGCCATTGACTTCAATGGCCCATAGGGTATAATGGGGCTGAAACTGACATTTGGCCCAGGGAATGACTCCCTAACTGGCTTGCATTGCCGAAACTGACATGCAAGTGTCATTTGGCAGCCGGAACAGATGTGGCCTGATTTGGCCCGATCTGAACTGGGCAAAAAAAAAAATTATTTGCACACCCCTAGTTGGCACAAATGACAGTGGTGGCAAGCACCTCTCCCAGCTCCCAGTGGGCCTGTGGAGGAAACGAAGTGAGAAGGGGTTTAAAGTTTAAACCCCTTCTGTTTAGAGTTGCATGGCAGCAGCAGCATGATCTTTCCATTGTATTATATGGGGCCCTTCTCACTTCGCTCCCCACACCCGCCCACCTTGGCAGGCCAGCTTTTGAAGATGCCCCCCCCTTTTGCTTCCCTTTCTGACACACTTCCAGTGATGTCAGGGGGTGTGGCATATGCTAATGAGTTATGCTAATAGGTATGCTAATGAGCTCCTGCATCTCTTTTTCTACGAAGTGACCCCTGGTTGTTAGGATACCCAGCTGCTTGCCATGCTGCCTAGTCTCCCAAACACAACAAGTTTAACATTAGCCTCTATATTACCTAGTTTGCTGTTCTACCTGATATTCGGGGTATGCATTCAGTATCCTCAAACAGAAATGGTACTCAAAATTTCCTGCTTCATTTCAAGTCAGGAATACCCAAAGAAACCTCAAACACCCCTGAAATGTTGGGTTTAATGAAAGTTCAGGGAGTGGTTCAGGTTATTTGGACTTACTGGCTGGTGAGGAAGGTAGAATAGCCAGCTGAAGCCCAGCAGCAGCAGCCAACCTAGCTGCAGGCTCCTGCTCTCCCTTGCAGGCAGTAGGAGAAGTGAGGGACAGAGAGGAGGAGGAGGAGGAGGAGGGCTCTCAGAGCGGCTTACAATCCCTTTCCCTTCCCCTCCCCACAACAGAAACGCTATGAAGTAGGTGGGGCTGAGTGAGCTTTCTCAAGAACTGCTCTTTCCAGAACAGCTCTGAAAGAACTTGTGACTGATGCAAGGTCATGCCAGCAGCTGCATGTGGAGGAATGGGGAATCAAACCCAGTTCTCCCAGATTAGAGACCATGCTCCTAACCTCTACACCAAACTGGGCTATGGTGCTGATGCTGCCATGGACCATTAAACTTTAAAAACCCACTGTTGTCCATGGACAGTAGACCTACGTGCCACTGAAAATAGAGGGGGTACACCTGGCCTTCAAGTCCATATAACGGTTCTATATTCCGCTGGCTTCAACAGGTTATACCTGGTCTCCAGACATCAGATCTCTTTTCAGGTTTTTTCAACAGATGTTACTTAGCATCCAGAGGCCAGGTCTACCCCTGTTTGATTCTAATGGTTGGTAGACCTGAAGTCCAGATTCAGAAGCCAGGTGTACCCCCCCATTGTTTTCATTGGAGGACAGAACTGACCTCTGGTGACAACTGTGGAACTTTAAAAAGCCACTGCAGCACTGGCTACTCAGCAGCAGCCAGCCCAGCTGTAGGCTTCTGCTGTTCCATGCAGGCAACAGAAGTGTCAAGGGGAAAAGACAGAGTGTGCCCCACCAGGACCAACTTTCAAGATTCACTGCTGTCAATGGGTGATAGGCCTGGAGTTTGTTGACCATGTCAACTGCCCACTGAAAACAATGACAGTAGACCCAATGTTCAGAACCTGGACTCCAGGACTACCACCTTTTGAAAATAGCGGTGATACACCTAGACTTCTAAATACCTGAAATTCCAAAACCTGAAAAAAAAAATCCAGAACAGATCCCCCAAACTGGGTGAATACTCTTAATAAAATTTTGGGATACTCTTAAAATTTGGGGATAATGCTAATTTTTGAAACACCAAATTTCTGAAACAGCAAAATGGAATGAAAATGAAAATAAACTTTTTATCTATACAAAGGTGCAAGCCATATGCTCTGTAACAGCTAACCCTAGTGCAAACAGATTCAGGTGGGTAGCCATGTTGGTCTGTAGCAACAGAACAAAGTTTGAGTCTAGTGGCAGCTTTAAGACCAACTTATTCCTTCATGTATCTGAAGAAGTATGCGTGCACATGAAAGCTTATACCCAGAATTAAACTTTGTTGGTCTTGAAGGTGCCACTGGACTCAAACTTTGTTCTACTGCTTCAGACCAACACAGATGCCCACCTGGATCTACTACATCTATGGACATTTTAAGTCAGCAAAAGACAGCTTATGCAGCAACCAAGATTACAGTGAAAATCTATGGTCTCAACATCACCTGCAAACACATACACATGAAATTATCTTATGCTGAATCAGACTTCTGGTTGATCAAGATCAGTATTTTCTACTCTGATGGCCAGTAACTCTCCTGAATCTCAGGCAGAGGCCTTTCATATCACCAACCACTAGGAACACAGGTACTTTAAATAAGCTGAAACAGTTTTCATGATCATATAATGTTGTTGTTGTTGTTGTTGTTGTTACCCCGGCCTCCTGGCCAAGTCGAATCCCACAGAGATTTGTGCAACCATGAGGGTAAAAGGGAGATGTTTTTTTCTGATTCCTCCCTTTCACGGCAGCTCCACATGCTCCTTGAATCACTTCTCCTTGGAAAGCTCTCCCACAAAGGGGAGAATCAGCAAAGATTGCTTCCCCCCTGTGTTCATCTCTATGGGATCCAAGCAATTATGTGACCTCCATTAATAATAAACCGATCACAATATAAGTCAGAACGTTCCTCTTAAAAAGTGAACAAATATATTTGCACAATTAAAGCAGCTGCTATCAATACTTTCCTCCCACCCTTTCCTCCCGTTCCACTGTTATTTCTAAAAAAGATTTTCATAGATTCTACTTGCATTTCTAATAAAGGTACAAGCCTCTCCATTTCTATTTCATTTATCTGTGTAAATTCTTCTGACACTTTTATCTTCATAAGGATTCTCTAAGCCTCCTACTCATTTCTTTCAGACACTTAATGTTTTTCAAAGCACATTGTTACTGACAGACAAAATGTTTTAATGTTGGAAGATATCTCATAGATAGCTTAACTTTTTGCATAGATGGCTTAATTTTTTGTAAGCCACCAATTAAAAGCAACAATGAAAAAGGAATATCGAAGTCTACAAGAGAAAAGGTGACTGTTCATATGGTAAAAATAATTTTAAAACTCTGGTCATGTATTTTTGACTGGACTAAGGTTGCATTCAGATATTATGCTATACATTGAAGCCCAGAGGGTAGCCCTAAATAGTGGGGCACCCTACTTTGGACCTGAATAGAGACCCCCAAAGTCAGGCCAAGGAAAGCATTCTTGGCCTGAACTACAGAGCTAGCCAAAAGCTATGAGAAAAGGTCTCAATTTTCAGGTTGTGCACAAGGCTGCCCTCGAAGCAATGTCTAGCCTCCCTCCTCTACCCAGCAAGGTATGCATATGAAACAATGCTGAGTTCCACCAGTTAAAGTATCTATGTTTCTAAAGGCTATTTAGAGGCCACCTGGCAAACAGCCCTTCTGTCTCCAAACTTACAAGTAGTCCCTTTTGTGTGATAACTTTGTCTATGTGGAAATCTGTCTCCACAACTGTCCTTCCTGCTCCATTCCTCAAGATACTGAGATAAACCCATCAAACATTCAAAAGAGCCTTCCTGGTGCTAATCAGGAGCCCATTTCCCATCTTTTGTGTAAACCTGGGAACCTATTCCACCTGCCTTGGCAGGACCATCAGTGGTCATCAAACCTATTCAGCCAGCTCCAGTAGAACCATCCAGCACCTGGCTAATCTCTTAAACACCATTGTGAATCCAGACTCTGCCCTTCTGGGACCTCATTGGTCCCACCTAGGTTTTGCTCCTCCTGGTGTCACATCCAGAGACCTCTTATTGGTCCAGGTAACCTTTTGTCTTCACCTGAGACAAGCCCCTCAAGGCCTCCTATTGGTTGACATTGTGTCCCAATGTCTATATCCATCCAAGTATATGGTCATCAAGTTGTGCACTCTGATGGCACCTATACTTTGAGTACACCCCCGAAGTCTCTCCTTTGGGCCTCAGCACATAATGCTGGTCATTGGCACTATTCTCTTCAAGGACCTCTGCAGTCTGCAGGCCACAGGTTGGGGATCCATGTTATAGATGGCTGAGTAGCAAGAGAGGGGGTAAAAAGCAGGCAGCTGGTTTGAACACGAACTTAGATTTATTACCTGTATGTGCCATACTAGTCAGTGTTTGCTGCACAAAATAGTTTACATAAAACTTTATTTTATTCATTTCACACACATTCTGAGCCAATTTGCTCTGTACAGATACAGATTTGTTACCTGTATTTTTTTTCTCTCAAGGGGCCTTAGCTCCATACTGTTAATATAATTTGGAGCATAAATGTTTATGCATTTCTCCCTGCCCTCAATCTGGACCCTAGCAGTTGCTTTTAGCATTAAAAATTTGTTTAGTTTGACTTTCTTTCTTTTTTTCTTTGAATTTTTCATATGTGTGTATGCGTGCACATGCACACATGTCAGTATGTGTGCACCTGGGAGTCATGGCAACCTCTGGTGTCCGATCCCTACTGGGGGCCTGGAAGATATTCAGAGAGGTGGCTGAATAAAGCCTGCCCCTGCCTGCCATCTCTGGGATTTCAAGGAGGTCTCCCATCCAAGTACTTGCTAGAGTTGACCCTGCTTAGCTTCCAAGATCTGACAAGATCAAGCAATCCAGGTCAGGGCAGCTTGACTTTCAATGGCATAAATAGGATGACTTTGGTCCCTGTTCTATAGAGAACTAAAGCATTTATATAACCAATTCAAGTTGCCTAGTCTCTCTCATACATACACACGAGCCATACATTTTAAATAAAACAGGGCTGTAAAAACCCAATCTATTGATCTACCATGAGCCTATAACTGCTTTGGAAAAACTGGTAACCATGGCTGTTGCTATTTTTTTCCAGTTCTGCATGGGACTCGAGTTTGAACAATTGAACTAGATTCCTCAAGATTTTATTTTGGTCCCTAAGAATTTGAAATAATATTTTCTAGGTATTACTTTGAGGTTTTGGGCCATATTGTTACATTTTGTTAGGGGGTTACATAAACAGTACATATAAAGAGAGTTAGCAGTAAAATCCATAACACCACATTATGTATTCTTTAGAAGGGTTATGCTTCTCTTGGTCATAACAAACATTTTAATGACACTGAGGGCTAGAGGAAGACATTGTTATACCAAGTGGCCAGTAAAAAGGAATATGTATAAAAATTTATACAAAAAAACCCTGCTAGTGTACTTGGTGTTCTAGTTATAGCTAACTGGGACTTTGCACATCATGATCCTACTGCAAATGTAACCAGGGTATGCATTTCAATACCACACAAAAACAAGCTAAAAATACCAGTACTCTTAGCTTTTAAGTAGAATGTAGCTCTGACAAAACATGAACTAGGAGAATCAGTGTCTTTCGATAATCATTTAGGCTTCCTTCTCACATTGTATTCTTATACACAATTGTCCAGGGCTATTTTTGGGCCAGAATGCCCTGGAACAGCATTCCGGCTGGCTTCCAAGCCCGCCCCTCCCCTTCCTGCCCTCGACGAGCCGCCTGGCTTTCCCTGCCACAGGGAGCCTGTGGGAAAGGGCCCCGCACATCCAATCTCTGCTTGGAGATCGGGTGGGCAGGGGCCTCTGGCTCCCTTTAAGTGCAGGGAGCCAGCGAGAAAGGGCTTCCAGGGAAGCGCAACTCCAGCTGTGGCTCCAAATGTTCTGGAGGAAGCCACTTCCTGCTGCGGGGGACTTCCTTGCACCATAACACGTCCGGCAACCAAGCCTGTGAAACCCCTCCAGGTGCTGCCATTTGGACAGGGTGCAGCTGCCTCAAGGCGGCCCTCTGGAGCCTTCCATGCAGCTCTTGGGGGTATCGGGCCCGAGGCGCACGTGAGAGCTGCAGGGCTCCAGCTGGAGCATCTGGAAGAACCACCACAAGAGGGACTGGTAGGCCTTGGCCGTGGGAGGGGACTCAGAGGTCATCAGACTTGGCTTGCATTCTCAGCCCTGGGAGCTTGTACTTGAGGCTGCTCTTCTCCCCAGGCCTGCTGCACATCCATAGAAATGCCATTTTAAATTTGATTCCTCCCCCCCTCCGGAACAAACTTCTGCTTCTCTTAATAAATTTTGGAGGAGTTTCCCCCCCTTTCCTCCCTCCTCCCTCTCCGGTCACTTCACCGGGGGGGGGGTTTCCTTTCACCCCCCTCCCCACATGCTCCCATTCCTCATCCCTTCCAGCTTTCGATTATGGCTCAAGTCAGCCAGCCCAGCTCCAAAGAAGTCAAATGTAAGTAAGGATCCATGCAGAAATATTCTACCTGTGCTTCATGGGGAGAAAGGAGCAAATCCAGTTGCAAATGCAAGCCAGAGGTCGAGCAAATGGCAGGGAAAGAGACTTCATTTGTTGTTGAGTTGGGGGGGGGGAGAGAAGTGTTTGTGCCCCAAGGTAGAAACATCTGCCTGTGTTTATGACTGTTAGTGACTTCATGTCTTTTATTTTGCATGGGGGGTGTTGGTGGTAGAGGAGAGAAGAGCGAACTTTTAAAAAAGTTGCCTGATAGCGAGACCGGGAGACAGAGATGATGATGAGTCAGTTGCAGCCTTCCTCTTCCTTTCCACCCCCATCCTCCACTCCTCCCTGCCCCTCCTCCACTTTTTCTCCCCTCCTTCTTCTCCCCCCTTCTTCTGTGTTGCAAGTTCTACCAACGCAGCAACACCCGTTGCAGCCTGCTGCCTACAGGACCTGATGCTCATCCATATTAAACTTTTTGAGCTCAGGAATCCATCCAGATCATCTCTCCCTCCCTCCCCTCCTGCATGCAGAGTTTATTTTTAACCAGTGATTTTGCCCGGGGAGACGGTTGGCACTTGTTGCAATCGACCTGCCTCTTTCAAGGTAGAGAAAAAAAGTTTTGGTCCCTTTCCTCTCGAACATCTTTCTCGCCTGTCTGCTAACTTTTCGCCTTGTTTGCTAAGGCATCAGGTGGAAGCATCCACCTCTCTCTCGCCTTTCGTCCTTTGATACTCCTTGTTCCACTAGCTGTCCCTCTCCAGCCTCAGGCGGGGAGAGATGGAGGTGGGAGCCGCTTGCAAGATTGTGCCCCAAGGGACTCTCGCACTGCAGCCAAACCCCGGGGCCCTAGATTACTTGCATACAAGAGCTGCTGTATTCAAGGAGAGGTTCCTGCTATGTCAGCAGGCGCAGCTGCATTCCTTCTCTGTATGCATGTGTCCCAAATACAGCCCCCCCCCCCAATTACAAACTTGAACACTGAACCAGATTTCAATTTCTGGATTATTCCCCTTCTTCAACCCAGGGTCCTTTAGCTTCACCGGGATAAAAAAAAATGTGCAAGGGGTGGGGGGAGAAAGGACCTGATTCTTGCATGACATTCAGCACTTTATTTTTCTTTGGAAAACTGGCATCAAGGACTTTTACCCCCCTCCCATTGTCAGAAAAGTAAAATTAGCAAAAACAAAAACCCGTGATAGAAGCAGGCTGCTTAGATCTTTCCAGTCGCGCTCAGAAAGTAAGTAAAACTGCTTACAATCATTAGGATTTACTGCAAATGAACTGTGCTCAGGATTCGGCTTCCAGTCACTCTGTTCAGCTGAGAAGCAAAGGGGCTCCCTGGGCAAAATGAAGATTTGCCCTAGAAATTAATGGAGAAGGTGCACAGTCTCCCTCCCTCCCCCCCTCCCCATCTCTTTGCCCTCTTCCCCTCTTCTTTCTTTCTTTGTCTCTTTCTTTCTCTTTCCTTTCTTCTTTCCTTCTCTCATTCTTTCCCTTCTTCTTTCGTTCTCTCTCTTTCTCTCCCTCTTCTGTGAGGGCAGATCTGCGCATCCCCCCCCCCCCCATAGCTAGCAATCCAAAAGAGTCCAATGGTACCTTTAAGACCAAGGTTTAGTCAGGTACAAGCTCTGAGCTGCGCTGTCGGGTGTGGCCTAATATGCTAATGAGTTTCTGATGTTGGGTGTGGCCTGTTATGTTAATGAGTTCCTGCTGGGCTTTTTCTACAAAAAGAGCCCTGCAATTGTCTATCTGAGATGCATGTATTTTTTAACATGTAAATAGCAATGCCATTGCCATTCATTATTTTGGCATAACCTGTGTGCATGGAAAGAGATAAAGAGATCAGCTTCTACATGTATGGTTTGAGTGGAAAATAATGAGACTGATGAGGCCATCTGCACAATTCAAAGCAATATCTCTCTCTTCATACACAAGTGCAGATGTACGTATGAAAACACCATATTCTGTTCTTAAAAGTGGCCTGGTATGGCTTGCATGATCACCTCCTTCTATTAAATTATAATCAAATCAAAGACCATAAGCTGCAAGCCTACTCTGACCATTCCAAAGTGCCCATACTACAGCAGTTTATTCTCACTGTTTTGGGGGCTTTCCCCTACCACCACTCTTTCCAGGTAAAACAGTGAGGGTAACCTTGGTACAGGTTGGTATAAATGAGAATTTCCCAGTTTTTTTGGGGGGGGGGAATAAAGTGAACATTCATCAAGTAGCAAGGAACCAAGAAGGAAGGAAGGGACTAGACTTCCTATACACTCTCTGATTTAAAGCAGTAGCTCTTTTTTATTTCATAACACAAGCCATGGCTCTACAGTGTGTATTTTATGGTTGACAACTCCAGGGAACAGAACTCTGTAAGCTGGATATCAGTTGTAACTCTGGAATATCTCCAGGCCCTGCCTGGAGATTGGCTACCCAAGTGTATCTGTCATACACCTGTTTCAAACATGATGTGGTGTACACTTTTGGGGTATAGTCTCTTAAGGCATAGTATGTGAAATACCCATAGATTCCTCTGTTTTAATTAATTAACAGAGATAGCAGGAGCAAATGCTTAGTTTCAGGACTGTCATTCTATTTGTCATGGGAAACTTTTTAAATGTGCAAGGCTGATAAAAGTGATCTAAGGTGTATTGGGATTATTCTTCCCTTACAAATTACAACATTAGCCTGAACTAATTTAAATCCTGTATAATTATTATGTACATCTGTAAAATATTTTTTAAAAGCAAATAGCAGAACTTGGTAGAATTCTTACCTGCTACATAGTCACCAAAGCCAATGGTCGTTAAAGTAATAACTACAAAATAAATTGCATCTAGTGTATTCCAGCCTTCTATCCGCTTGAATGTGACTGCAGGGAGAGCAACAAACAGCACACAGCCAAACAATATGAATATTATTGTTGATATGATGCGAATCTTTGTTTGACTCACGTTCCATTTCTGGGGGAGCGGGTAAAACAAACATGAGGAAGGGGAGACAGAAATAATATCCACTATTAGTAAAACATATTGCACTGTTTTGCTAAAATTCTCAAGGCAATATTCAAAAGTTTCAAAACCATATAAGAGAGAACAGTAAAAATGAAGAAAAGAAAACAATGGAACATATTAAACCCATTTAAATGGCATAAGATTTTTTAAAAAACAACAACAACAACAACCTTGTACCTGGTGAATCTTTCTGTGAAACTGATTACACATCTATGGTGCAATCATGGAGATTGCCCTGGCCCAAGCAAGCCTGCAGGAGTATTTGCACCATGCCATCCTAAGCAGTTACACCCTTCTAAACCCAATACTTAAAATCCCACCACTCAAGTGGATCTGTTTGCTTCAACAAAGGAGTGAATAAGGCCTACAAACATGCCAGTCAATATGCACCTTTGATGCTGTTCACATAGGAGGAAGCACAATCCTACTCAGATAGGGTTGCCAGCTCTGGGTTGGAAAATACCTGGAGACTTTGGTAGTAGATCCAGGAGAGGGTGGGGTTTGGGGAGGGGAGTGGCACAGAGAGTCCACCCTTCAAAGCAGCCATTTTCTCCAAGGGGGCGGATCTCTGTCAGCTAGAGATCAGTTGTAAAAACAGGAGATCTCCAGGCCCCACCTGGAGGCTGGCAACCCTATTCTCAGAAGAGCCTAAATAGACATGAAGCAGGAGATCTGTGCTCAGTAGGATTACCCTACAACCAGTGGGGGGATGGGGGGAGCATTCTGCTTAAAATCCTGCAACATTCTGCTTAAAAGTTAAGGGTAGGGCTGCCTAGCAACCAGTGGGGGATGGGGGGGACTTACCAGGAGAAAGAGAAAGGTGCAGGCCTTGTTGCTGGCATCGCACAGGAAGTGATTGCATCACTCCAGCAACTTCCTGGATATGCCTGGTGTTTGGGCAAAAACTCTATGGGAAAACTAAATTCTACCACAGAGTTTTTGCCCAAATACCAGAGCATCACCCAGAAGTTGCTGGTGTGATGATGTCACTTTCTGTACAACGCTGGCTATGTAGCCTGGGCTTTCCTCTTTCTACTGGTAAGCTCCCCCTCCAGCCAGCTGATCGGCAGCTGGGGAGCAGGCCCTTGCAGTGGGGAGCTCCCACCTCCACTGGGGGGTCTGGCAACCCTAGTGATCAGCAGAGAAATCCTAGGCAGAGTTATACTCTTTTAACTCCATTCATGTTATTGGGCTTAGAAGAGTATCACTCTGTTGATGGTTCCATGGCTCTTCTATATAATTTTTTACTATAAGAGAGGCTCAGGGAATGAGCCAGACCTCTAGTGTTTTATACAATAGTATCTTCCTTTGAACTGTGTGCTCAGTCTTAAATCACTTCCTTGAGCTGCCAATAGCTACCTTAGAAAGAATGTGTGTATTTGTGTGTGTGTACTAGGGTTGCCAGGTCTGGGTTGGAAAATACCTGGAGACTTTGGGGGTGGAGCCAGGAGAGGGTGGGGTTTGGGGAGGGGAAGGGCCTCAGCATGGTCCAATGTCATAGAGTCCACCCTCCAAAGCAGCCATTTTCTCCAGATAGGGCTGCCAAGTCAGTCCGGGGGGCGGGGGATCCCCCACTACAGGGGTTCCCGATTCGGCCAGTGGGGGGAATCCCACCCCCCTTCCCCAACGTAATGACGTCGCCTGGAAGTGACATCATCACATTGGAGGCATTGCCAGGGCACCCCGAAACTCTATGATACGCTTTGTGCGTGCGCCCGGGAAACTCCCGGACGACGGAGGACTCCCCCCCGCTGGTAAGTAAGGGGCACTTGGCAACCCTATCAGCTGGGGATCAGTTGTAAAAGTGGGAGATCCTCAGGCCCCACCTGGAGGCTGGCAACCCTAGTGTGTACCTATATAAATGTTGTATATTTTTCTGAGAGTTACACAGGCCTCCTCCCTACAACTATAGTATCCAGTAAAAAGGATGATGGCAACATTTAAAAAGGTCATCATAAATGAGATGGAAAGCAGATGAATAAGGATAAATGGCAGCTTGGGAGAAGGCAACTTATATTAGTAAAATTGGCTCCACTTTTCTGATCCAACTCTGAATCCTTCCCCCCCAGTTACTTCTACATTTTAAAAACACTGACACATTTGATTACAGGTCTCACTTGTTGTATCTTTGGCCTCAAATTCCACTAATTTCAATAGGAATTACTGATAAAGCAACCATGTGTGATGTGTTGCATGTGCCTGACTGGAAAATGAAAACAACATTTTCAAGCATGTAACCCATACCCTACCACGAATAGATTTTACATGCTGTGTGTGTCCACATTTATTCAGAAAATGTATGTACTGCTTCTCCAGAGACCTACTTGAGGTAGGATTGCCAGCCCCAGCTTGAGAAATACCTGGAGATTTTGGGGGTACAGCCTGAGGAAGGTGGGATTTGGGAAGTAGAAGGACTACAATGGGGTACAATGCCATAGAGTCCATCTTCCAAAGCAGCCATTTTTTCCAGGTGAACGGATCTCTATTGTTTGGAGATCAGTTGTAATAAAAGGGGATCTCCAGCCACCACCAGGAGGTTGGCAACCCTAGCTTGAAGAAGCTTGCAATTTAAACACTAAAACCAAACATAACCACTGAAAATAAAATAAAGCCATTAAGCAAGCCTAAAATAAAATAAAGCCATTAAGCAAGCCTAAAAACAAGCTTCTGCCAAACAAGTCACTGAAAGGAAGCTCAGAAAGGAAGCTCACCATTGAAATAAGCCACTAGAAAACAAGCCATTAAAATGAGCCAGGGCATAACAGCAGCATAAAACACAAATCAAGCAGTCTAAATGATGCTGATAAAATGAATCTCAGGCCAGAAGCAGACCATAAAACATTTAAAGGGGAAACGCCTGGTAAAGGGATGTTTTAGCCCAGTGCCTAAAAGAAAGTAAGATAGGCAGGAGGCAAGTCTCACATGGCAGGGCATTCCAGAGGCATGGTGCCACCACGGAAAATGCCCTGTCTCTGGTTGCCACCGACTTCAGTTCTGAAGGTAGGGGCACAGACTGCAGGTCTTCTGAGGAGGATCTTAATTGGTGGGGTGGACAAATAGCCTGAACATGGATAAAGTTTTCTACAGGAGAAAGGAATCAGTTATGGATACGTAGAAATAAAGGGCACTTTTATTTGGGAGTAAAGTATAGCAATAACAAATGCAATGTCTCAGTATCTTTACCTCTGGATAAACTGATTCCATTGGGTGGTACTGGCAGGTATCCTACCATCCTACTGAGCAAAGCCTAAAGCATTCTTCCAGCCTAAGGAACTGGAGGAGCTCTTCCAACAGAAATTGGAGAAAGGCAACTTATACTGGAGGAAAGCACCTTACACTGGAAACATGTCAACTAGCCTAAGATTGGATATACGACAGTGCAACGACTACTCAATCTGTGATCAAGAATAACTACTAATGTCATACAGCAGTTGTCATATGAGGTACACAGTGGTCTGAATTAGCCATGAACCAGCTCATAACATATCATTCCCTTAAGAAAAATTTGTGAGTCAACAACAGAAACACCATAATGCAAATAATGAAAATGATGCAAAATATATAAATTTTATTTCATTATTTCTCACATTTGCCTGCCTATACTCATTTGGCTTCTATATGTTTTCTAGGAGTTTATTTCCCAGGATAATAAAATTGCTACCAAAGCCAGTGCATGTGCAAATTGTTTCACAGAGATGTTAATATAGTTTTTAGGGAAATGTCATGATTTGAAATGAACTATAATGCATACTATGCAATGAATCTGATTTCAGTTTCCTTAAGACCACTCTGCACATTACAACTACTGTGGGAAACATTGGTGGTACATTGCAGATGATATCCACCCTCTTTTTGCTCCAGGAAATACTGGTATAACAGCAAAGCAGTTGCCTGTAGATTCCTTTCCTTTAGTCTTCCAAATACACCATCCAGTTTGAAGACTGTGAAGAGGAATACTGCCCCAACTGAACCACTGATTTATCCCACCTAAAGAATTTTTCAAAAACTGGATTTTACATTTGTAGATTGATATTTTCCTTTTACAGATTTAGAATTTGGTTTTAGAATAGACATTTCTAAAAAAAATCAGTGACAACTGGTGCCCCTTAAAAATGGCAGTGCTACCTAAGATTCCTCTAGGCTCATGGTGGATTTCATATCACTGTCACCTGTATCATCCTTTCAAGATCCAGTCAAAATAAATCCCAGTTTTCCCATTGTGATAAAGAGCATGGCTGCATATTTCGGCTCAGAAATTTGGTGCTGAGTTAAAAACACTTGATCCCAGCTGTTTAGCCACCAGGCTGCATTTCCATAACCCTCACTACATACCCAAAGCAGCACCGTGGGAAGTTCCAGTGTTCCCTCTAAGCTGAGTTAGCTGTGAGTTAGCTCACAGTTTTTTAGCCTCCAGATCATACATTTTGTCTTTGCTCAGGAAGGATGCAAACTAATTTATGCTGTAGCCAAACCATTCACTCACAACTTTAATGCCAGTGGCTCAAAGTAGAATTTTTGCTCACAAGACTCCACGGCTTAAAGGGAACATAGGGGAACATTTATTAATCTCAGAAAAGAACTCAAACACACAGAATTACAAACCAATAAAGAACTCTCCAAAACAGCTGGTCAGCTAGTTTTCCCCTGAAGTGTTTTATGATGTTGCTCTAAATGTTAACTCAATTCTGAATCTGAGAGGAGTTGGCCCACCATAACAGTGATTTAATTTCCCTTCCCCCTCATTTTCCTTTATGATGCTGCACTGACAAAGAACGCAAGAAGATCATTACAGAAGTCTTACAAGTATTTTAGAGCCAAAGTTGACACTACATGCAAATATATTTAACTCTGTTCCAATGAACTTTTTAAAAAAAGCTTCAGGAAGAGGCAATGTAGAGTGCAGAAACTTCTTTGTCCCCACTTCTCTTCTCCAGATTTCAAGTGCAGCTATGGACCTCTGTTGCAGGGGGGGGGGGGGGGGGGAGTAGGATGAGATGTGTGATTTGGAGTTGAGAATAACAGAGAAAGTGTTAAACGTCCCCACCACTCACCATTCTCAAATTCACATAGCCGCCTTCCCCCATACTATTTTTGAACAACAAGAAACTCCATCATGATAACTAATACGTGTCAGTATGCATTGCCTAGATGACCTCTTAAAGGCAATGGCAAATATCCACCTTAACACATTGCAAAAATCCAAGACTAAATCAGCGGTGTGTTGCTGCTTCTGTGCACAGTTTGCTTTGAAAAGCGAGGAAGCTTTTCATACTCTTTCCACCAAGGAAGCTTTTCATACTCTTTCCACCACATATAGATCATTTTACTATTGTTTCCATTACATATTTCCTGTTTTTTAAAATCACATTTGCTAAGGTATAGCAACTATTTAAGTTTTAGGAAAATGTGTGTCATACTCACAACAAATGTGTCTTCTACTTTGGCAATTCCTTTCCCAAATATGGTCCCTAGCTGATCTCCAACTCCAGCCAACAGAAAACCAAAGAGAGGAATTCCTAGTAAGGCATAGATGATGCAGAATATCTTTCCACCTTCTGTACGTGGTGAGATGTTCCCAAATCCTAAATTACAAACAACTTGAGCTGTTGATAAATCAGTTAAAGGCATTAAATTACACATCTAATTAGTGTTGCAGATAAGGAAACTTTTAAAACATTCCCTGGGAGTACATAAATCACATCAAAATAGTGCAACATTCACATAGAAATCTTACCCTAATTTGATTGCTAAAATCACCTCAAACTGAACTGTATATGAGATGCTGTATGTAGAATCAATCTGCCTTTCTAACACAGCTAGAAGACATTGAAGAACCCTCTTAATTTTCACATAATTATATTATTATAAAATTTTACTGAGGCAGGCTTCCAATTCATCTCAATTTTTCCTGGTGGTTTCAAACAGGGCCAGACTCTCATAGGTAAAGTATCATTGGCAGTACAGTCCCAAGCAGTTACTCCAATTTAAATCCACTGATTTCATTGGGTTTAGTCTGGAGTAACTCTGCCATAGGATTAGCTGTACATAATCTAAATAATTATATATCTAATATATAACATTTACAATCACACTTGCCACAGAAAACCTCTCGCCCACCAATAACTTTCTTTTTTAAACTAAAACAGCTATTTTTAAAATAAAACAGCTGTTATTTAGTTAAGCAGAATGGTCAGCACTGGTAGAGCCAAGTAGCAAAGGCACATATCTCCTTAGTAGTTTAACTATCCCCAGTCCTAGACTTCCAAAAGGAGTCACTGTTCTTAGTGGATATCCTTAAATTTTTCTTGCTCTGAAGCTAAGAAATAATTTAACAGGCAGTGGGTGCTAAAACTTAAAGATGTGTTTTGCTCCAGTGGAAAAATTAAAGCAACTAATTCCCACCCTAATTGAGAGCATCAGTGTTAGGCTTAAGGTCTAAAATAATATTTATTTAAAATATTTGTATCCCACTTTTCTGTTGTTTGCTCAGGTCAGTTTCCAACAGATTATACCAAAAATATTAGAATCTTTAAAATAATAAGATTCAGATAATCTACCACAGCAGGTCAATTTCCAAAGGGCCATTTAAATAAACCTGACTTACATCTTTTCCTAAAGATTACCAGGGGAGACACTTCCTGCACTTCTCTAGGCAGCCCATTTCAAACAACTGGTGCTCCCCCTGAAAAAGTCATGAAGCTGTCAGGATCCACTGTAGCTGGGTCTGAGTCCAGAGCTGTCTCACTTTCCAGGGTTGCTTTCTGTTGAGCAAGTGCCCCTGGACAGAGCCTCAGAACCAAGCCAGAGGGGGTTTCTTTTCACCCAGTTTCCCCATACTGCTCTGCCAAGTACTAAGTCCCACCTGACTCTTCCTTCCTGGCTGCTCCTGGGCATGCCTTTTAAATGCATCCCCATGGGAGGGACAACCCTGGGCTCAGCCAGTCCTCTCTCCCCAACCCAGTCCTGGGGAGTGACAAGCCCTGTGAGCTCCCTGGCCCTTCCCCCTGAGCTTCCTTAAAGAGCTAGCTGCCCTGCCCAACAAGAAAACCTAAGTCAGATGGCTAAGTTCCATAATAAATGTCAAATTAGGTTTCCAACCATTCATGAATGCTGGAGACAATTTAGACAGACCATTTCAGATATTAGAGAATTCTGTTCTGTAAAATTCTGACTACACAGCCCTATTGAAAAAAGGTATGGAAATCAAACCAGTATTCCAGATTGGAACACAAAACCATGTCCAAACCACATACACTAAAATATCATTTCAGTTTCTCAGTATTCAACTGAGTTATTGCTTTGCAATCACTAAAACTTTTTACAAATAGAATGTTGAACTGGTACATCAAATCCATGGCTTTACTACTTTTCTCGTTCAATTAATCGTTTCCAATCTTTTACTATGAAGCTCTGTTACAAAGAAAGCTACATGGACACAGCAGCTGTTTTTTCTATTAGAGATGATCTTGTGTCATCATTAGATTTTAATGTAGTTTAGATCCTTATTCCAATGGCTGTTCTGTCAGTTGAACCAGTATCCAAACTCAAAATTCTCTGTTCAATGCCTTTCTTTGTGTTTCTTCACAGAACTCATTGCATCTGGAGAAGTTGATTATAATGACAGTTCTAACAGAATGAACTTTCAGGCGGTACTACAAAAGCAGAAGCAATTACAGTGTGAAAAAAGTTGACCCATATGTTTTATGTAATATGCCTTCCAGTCTGGAGAGCTATTATGGGCATGGTTCCCAGTTCTGGACTTACAATGAATTTGAAGACTATAATCATGAACAGAGACCCTAACCCATGAAAACTGAATGGGAAAGCTGAATAAGGTTAAAAGACCAATGGTGACTTAACTAGCCTTTCCTCATTTTGCTTTGCTAAAATTGAAGATAATTTATCTCCTTCTTCCACAAAATACATGCCATATTAAGTATAAATTATTCAGTACCTAGCACCTGATTTAATTATATACATTAATGTTTCACTCTCCCAGTGCATCTGGCCCATTCATCACTGAACTAATAATTCAAACAAAACACACTGATTGCTGAACTAATAATTCAAATACAACACACTGATTGTTGTACTTAGCAAGATGATATTGTATAATTTTAGGAATGCAATATAGGCCACAGTTAGATGTGGCTTTAAATCTGACCCAGCTGTGAGTGCCTGATGGCTGTAAAGGGCATGATCAGACAGCAACATCTGGGAAAGGTTCCACAGTCATCGGCACCCCATACTGCCCCACCACAGAAATGGAGTTAAAAGACACCGGGGAAAGTCCGGTACTAACACTTGCTGATGGGCCAGAGACTTTCCCATTTGACTGCTCAAGCATGCTCTCATGCCATTGAGATGGTCTGTTCATTCCATCCCGACTTGGTGCCATTTTCCACCCTCGCTTAGCACTACGCGCATAATTGCATGCTCCATAGGGAACCCACAGTGCGGAGGTGCGATTCCTCATTTATGCGTATGGGAAACAAACGGTGAAAAACCCCACTCGCCTGAAGGTGGTGTCTGATCACATAGTGTTGCCACCCCAGCCAGAATAACGAGACAGACAATGGTTGGAATTAAACAAGGGCCACTTTATTAACTATTTAACAGAACATTGCAGCAACGGGCAAACTAAGCAAGCACAGGAACAGGCAAGGCAGGCATCACTCCCTGACACAGCCTTCTTGCCCTTGATATGGGCGAGTCACCTAGCTCCAGTCTTGAGCCATCCAAATTCTGGCTCGTAACTGGCAGCCCAGCATACTGGTTGCCCCGCAGGAGCACCTACCCCTGAGCCGCACAGACCTTCAGGGAGGAGCCTAGCCGGAGAGGTTCCCAGAGGGGATCACCATTCACCGCCCTGAACCACATAGCCTTGGGGCAGTATCCTGATGACCTCCTGTTCCCAAATGGGATATGCCATGAGGCGCTCACCAGTTCCATTTTCTAGCTTGCACAAACCTGCCGAGCATAATAACAAGGGCGGGAGTGGGCACCGCCCTTTATAGGCAGGCCCCGCTGGCTCCTGAATCACGCGAGAGCGTGTTGTTGCCCCGCTCTCCGGCAAGGCGGCCCTCAGTCACAGCGCTTTGCCACGCGCCTGGGAGCCGAGATGGACTAAGCCTGCAGCACAAAGGGATGTGTGATCGCGTGACTGTGAGTCGAATTCCACCAGAGGAAATAGGGGTGCTTCCCCTCCGTACCAACTGACATCAACTGGCATGTCTGACTGCAGCCATACTGCATTTGCCTCTATCTTGCCTTTTCCCTCCTTCAGTGTGACAAAACCTGAGTCCAGTAAGACTATCACACACAGCCACCTTCTGAGGGTCACCATGCACCTTCTGAGCTGTGCACACTCATATTGCAAAACCGTGCTCAGTTTATTTATCCAGCAAAGGAAATCAATGCATATAAGCAGACATCCACATGCATATGATCCAACGATAACTGTAGGCACAAATCAGATGTCTACTGGAATTTATGTATGAACATAGTTGTCATCTCTTCCACTAAATAGCTTCCAGAAAAATTACCTTTCAATGGAGTGTTTTTCATTCAAATGTTTACCCAGATGTGCGTTCTGATTGCCATTCTGGTAAAAATAGTCATTTGTAAATACCTCTTAAGTTCCACAACACTAGACCAGGCCATGAATATTTGGATTTGATTTATGTTATATTAGCTTTAAATTGTATCTTAAAACACACTCAATAGTATTGGTGAATGTTTCCCATAATTTTACTGATAAAAAATGTATATACTGTTGGGGGGGCAGTGATGATGCAAATGTATATACATATATCTTTTGGATGGAGGGAAAAACTTGAGAACATCTGTCACATATCGCTTAAAAACCCCTTCCACATTAGCTGCCGCATTTAGTAGCAAATTCCATGAGGATCTTATTTAGGAAAGAACATTGTCACATAATTACCTCCTTTTAATTCTGTTCATCGCTCAGCATTGTTTCACTTTTATTATGATCTGAATCCTTTCACAGTACCGACTATATTTCTCATCTCGGACGTAACATTTCTCATTAGAACAATTGTAGTATGCTATACTAGGATATTGCTATCATTTGGACCAGGATTAAGGAATCACTGTATAGACAATTCTTTTGCATATACGAAGCATAATTGTCTCATTCAGATTATTTTCATTGTATTATTTTTTTAAAATCAAGTATTATGAACAAAAAACCCTTTTAAACTTTTCTTCTGAGGAGCTTTATGTATGCCTTCACACAAGATGTGGCAAGAGCAGTAGGGGTGCAGGGCCTTTCAAACATATTTACTCAAAATAACTTTAAATTCGGTAGGAATTACTACTTCGTAAGTGTGTTTAGAATACAGCCTAAGTAACTCATGGTTCCTGCTTCTGCATTCAAGACTTATATGAAGGGGGAAATCTGTACTTCCTCCTTACAAAACCTGAAAAGCTAAAGAAAATGAGAGCAAGTTAAAAGAAATGGAAGTTACTACATTTCCTTCCCTTGTAGCTTGTGTCTTGCATGAAGGTATCCTACCTCTAAATCACATACCACTGAAAAGATTTATTGATGTTCTAACAAAAATACTTTGGTCAATAAAGACTAGGAGACAAACAGGGGAGTGCATCGCTCTTGTTCTCCTGAACCTCTCCCTGGCCATTCAGTATCACAGGCCAAAGTGTTCTTTCTTCCTGTTCGCCTTGCTAGAACAGATTGGGCAGTACTATTTTACAGAACAAGCCACAGTGGGGAAAATGTCTAAACAAGCAACCAGGTCAGGGAGATCTACAGGGAATGGACATACCTGGAACACTAACAGGTGAGTGGCTGTGGGTGTGGCAAACAACTCTGCTATATGTCTCCCAGCTGAATCTGCTTCATTTCTCTCTCCTCCTCTCCCTCCCAACAGGTGATCACCACCGCCAGTCATCTCTTCTCTGCTTGATACAAATGGTGCTGGAGAGCAATGCCACAACCCACTGAATTGAAAGTAGTACAGAGTCATCTCCCCCCCCCCCCAAAATGCACAGTGTCCTTAATAAACATGGGACAAATTTCTAACGGGAAACTCTTCATTTAGAAACTTGTTTCCAAAACACTGAGCTCAGGAAGTAGCCAACAAGCAAACACTAACAACAATTTGCAACATTTGGATTCTGTCCCAGCAGCGCACTCTGAAAGTTGAAGAAGCAACCTTGAACTTTTCAGCTTTGCAAGTTTCCATACTGTGAACACCTGTGCTGGATGGTATTATAAGGATATGTTTTAAAGAATTCTGAAGTCATCTCATAGGCCAGGATGCAAAGAGCTATTCTGGGTGCTTCTTAAGGCCTCAGGCATGCTTACTGAATTTTTTTCTTCCATTCAGTAGAACTGACACTCCTTACCACACTCATAAGCTGCTTCTGAAACCTTTCTCCCATTCAAACGCTGTTTGGTCCGCAGTATTTTTCAAGGGAAGGGGAGGTTGATAATGAAGAAGTCCAAGTTAAAAGTCCCCATGGGAATCTAGACACTGTTGCCAGCTTTGGATTGGAAAATACCTGGAGACTTTGGTGGTGGATCCAGGAGAGGGTGGGGTTTGGGGAGGGACCTCCGTATGGTACAACATCATAGAGTCCACCCTTCAAAGCACCCATTTTCTCCAGGGGGGCTGATCTCTGTCAGCTGGAGATTAGTTGTAAAAGCTGGAGATCTCCAGGCCCCACCTGGAGGCTGGCAACCCTAGATCTGGAACTGAAAGTCACATGATTCTTTGAAGCATGGCCCTGTGCTTACCTATTGGCCATATACGTATATTGTATCTGGAGAAAAAAATTCAGAATATTTTTATAGGTGAAATTAATTTTATATATTGTATCAATTTATTAAAACAATTTTTCTACCTTATAACCTTAGATTCAAGGAAGCTAATTCATGTTCCTGTAATTTCCCCCCACATTTTCCAATTATGTAATTTGCCCAAAGATGACCTAATGTATAAAACTTAATAAAGAAAACTAAATACTAGGGGGAAAGGCATCAGCAGGTTCTGCTCTAACAAAAAAGTATTTCCTGGAAATCATGCTGTCATGATTAACTTAACTTCTTAGAACATGCTATAAATTCAGGGGGGTAATGTTGGCAATAATTACTCTAGCCGAGCAGCTAAATGAGACAACACATTGGTTACATAATAGTGTCAAGTTTTAAAACAGAATAAATTCAGTTTATCTTGTGTTTTTATCATTCTTGTTGTTCCATTAGAATTACATATTTCCTATTGTTATATACTATAATACTAAAGATGTTTTGCTGATATATTTATAGATGACCTCAGAAGATCAATGTGGACATAATGTCTCAGCTTGGGTCACTGTGATCATACGTAAATAGGTATGTCTCTCTTACATATTTACCTATTCAGACAGTTTTTGAGAGATAAACATGTTGGACTAGTATCTGGGGAAGGCGAGGTTTGAATCTCCAGTTGTGCCACGCAAGCTCACTGGGTGTGATCTTGGACCAGTCATACACTCTCAGATTACCCTACCTCACAAGAGAACAATGTAAGCCATTTTGGGTCACCGCTGAGGAGAAAGGCAGGGTACAAACAAACAAACAAACAAATAAAATAGTCATTTATTTCTAACAGTAATTGTACTGTTCCCCTGATGTCATACAGAGACATACTCAGGTCCTAAATATGAAATCTCACTGATGTCAATTAAAAAGCCCCATGGATTTTGGAACAGGACTCAGGTACCTCACTCCCAAGAGTGACCACCTGGCCTCCCCCCCCACCCCATTTCTCCCCAGCAGTGTTTAAAGAATGTCTTTAAACACTGCTGGAAAGAGGTGGGGGCTGGATGCCTGCACTCTAAGCCCCAAATTCGAGGCTTGGAATGCAGGCACATGCGGCCTCCCTCCCACCTCTCCCCAGCAGCGTTTAAAGTGACTTCTTAAACGCTGCTGGGGAGGGGGGCTGCCACTCCCCAACATGATGACATCAGTTCTGTGACTTTGAGGGGACCTGGCAACCCTACATTAAGCCTCTATCACAGGGACAGGGCATTTTTCCCCTCCACATTGCTGGCAACCCAGAGTGCTACATGCTAGCCAATATGTTGTTCTGGCTGTCTTAAAAATCCACCAAAATAGTCTGTCTCTTTTTAATATTTCAGAATTCACAGATATTCCTAGAACCACAATTCATTAAGAAAAAGTTCTGATGTTTAGCTATTTTAGAATCATCAAAAGGACTCATCTTCAGAGGCACTGCTTCAGTTATCCCATTATCTGGAGTGGTGACATCATCAATGGTGGCGACCTGAGAAAGGGCCTTCTCCCAACTGGCACCAAAACTCCTTCCCCAGGGAGATGTGTCTCTATCTATTGGTGTCTTTCACCAGCAGGTGAAGACCTTTTTTGTTTCATATGGTATACTCTCAATAATAATTTTTTGGCCCTCCTACTTTGTTTTTTTTTTGTTTATGTTTTTAATTGAATTTAACATTTTAATTGTAGTTTAATTATTTAAATGTTTTAATGGTTTTATGTTCACTGCCTTGAAGACCCCAGGATACATGCGCATACACACACATGCTGACCTGGATAGCCCAGGCTAGCCTAATCTTATCAGCTATTGGAAGCTAAGCAGGGTCAACCTTGGCTAGTATTTGGATGGAATACCTACAAGAAATATCAGCAGGGTGATGCAGAGGCAAGCAATGGCAAATCACCTCTTAACGTCTCTTGCCTTGAAAACCTTCTGGGGTCACCATATGTCAGCTGTGACTTGATGGCACTTTCCACTGCTAGCTAGATAGCTATCCATCTATCTACACACACATACACACACAACTGTTTGATTCTTACGTAAAATATTTTTTAAAAAATTAAATTGGGACTCTGACATTAATCATTGCTCCAGAATGATACCACCCCAATGCCATTTTCATCATGATGTTGCAAGCTGGTTAGTTTTCTGCTTGCACACTGCTTAATTCCTCTTTCCCAGGAATGATCTTTTCATTTCCCAGCAGCAGAAAAGGGAAGAAGCAGGTGCTACAGCTGTGCCTCAGCAGAGATGCCGTAGTCAATTGCCTAGAGTTATATGCAATGAGAATTTGGGACATGAAGCTCCTTGAAAGTATTGACAAGGTTGTCCTTCATCAACCCCTCCTGCTCTTGGAACCCAGCCCCCTGGTTTACCAAAGTGCAGGGTGATCAGAAGAAAGCTAGGAGACATCTAGAACCATGCTGGTGGAAATGATGCTGGTACTGAATCTGACAGAACATACTATACAACCAGCTCCGCCAGCCCAGGAGTGGGCATTAGGGCAGCCACGGGCCGAATCAGATTCTCTGATCTGATTCGGCCTGCCGCTGAATTGCCGCTGAAATTCAGTGGTGGCTTAAAAAGCAGCTGGAGGGGAGGGGGTTTGAGGGAGAGGCTCCAAACTTACAGGGTAGCTGCTGGAGCCTCTCCCCCTAATACCCACCACATTTCAAAAAGATTGGACCAGGGAGTCCAATTCTATGGGCCCCCAAATAGGTTGCCCCCATTCCCTCCACTGTTCTCTATGGTGGGGGAAAAGTAACATTTTGGGGAGAGGCCCCAGCAGCTACCCTGCAAGTCTGGAGCCTCTCCCTCAAACTCTCTCTCCTGTAGCCCCTCATATACCCTATGAGTTTTTGCCATTGACTTCAATGGCCCATAGGGTATAATGGGGCTGAAACTGACATTTGGCCAGCCGAATGACTCCCGAATTGGCTTGCATTGCCAAAACTGACATGCAGGGGGTCATTCCACAGCCAGAACAGATCTGAATTGGGCCAAAAAAAATTTATTTGCACACCCCTCCCCCACACAAATGGCAGTGGTGGCAAGCCCCTCCCCCAGCTCCCAGTGGGCCTGTGGAGGAAGTGAAGCGAGAAGGGGTTTAAAGTTTAAACCCCTTCTGTTTAGAGTCACACGGCAGTGGTGGCACAATCTTTCCATTGTATTCTATGGGGACTTCTTGTTTCGCTCCCCCGCCCCGCCAGGCCAGCAGGGGAAGGGAAGGGGAGGCTTTTGAAGATGCCCCCCCTTTGCTTCCCTTTCTGACACACTTCTGGTGATGTCAGGGGGCATGGCATATGCTAATGAGTTAGGCTAATAGGTATGCTCATGAGCTCCTGCACCCCTTTTTCTACGAAATGACCCCTGGGAATACCTATGAAGCTGTAGTCACACTGGCAAAGAAAAGTAATTTCTCTACTACCTCTGCATCACCTAGTTCATGACCATACCAGTTGTTTAAGGTATCTCAGAACATGGTGGCTCCTAAATCTGAACCTTTATTGTCTCAGGAACCTTCCATCAGCCACTCAAATCTGTCCATTGTTTAAATAACCATCCCTAGAGGAAAATGATGTGGCCAGTTTATCACACAATCTCTAATCTGACCTTTCTAGTTAAAGGAATTGAGAGAGCAGTAGCAAACCAACTCCAGGCCTTGTTGGTTAACTTATCTGCCCTGGACCTTTTTCAGTCTGGTTCAGGCTGTGCTATGGGACAGAGACAGCACTGGGGGGTTTAGTTGATGACCTTTGTCTGACCTTTGATGCCTGTTGATGATCTTTGATAGTTAAATATGTCAAATGCTTAAAAAATCAATTCACTGAGTTTCTGCTTCACTAGTACTAATATTATGTTGATTGCATTTCTGTATGAGTTGGCTATATCTCTGAATTTCTGAAAGAAATTGCTATATAAATTTCTAATACTCCACATTTCTCCTGAGAAAATATAGCAAAATATGATTTCTGGTCTTCAATAAACAGGAGGAAGAGGACAAGGACTGGACGAGGATGGGATGAAGAGGAGGAGGAAGGGGAGGAGTTGGATTTATACCCTGCCCTTCACTCAGAGTCTCAGAGCAGCTTATGATCTCCTTCCCTTCCTCTCCCCACAACAGATACCCTGTGAGGTACATGGGGCTGAGAGAGTTCTTTCAAGGACTGCTCTTAAGATAATAGCTCTGAAAGAACTGTGACTGGCCCAAGGTCACCCAGCTGGCTGCATGTGAAGGCGTGAGGAATCAAACTTGGGTCTCCAGATTAGAGTCCACCACTCTTAACCACTACCCCAAAATGGCACTTCAGGAGAAGCAACCTAGATAGTGGGCCAGTGTGCTTTCCCAGTTTTCTGGGATTTCAGAAACTGCTACATGTCTAGATCTTACATCTGCCCTTCTGGTCCAAGCATAAAGAAAAACACAAAGTTCAGAAGATCTCTGACCGTCAGAATTAGTGATAACTGTAAAGAACACAATGAAGAATCAAATCTGTGTTGCTCATAACTACCATTTTGTTTAGGGCTGAGCACTCTATATCAGAGGTGTCGACTTTTAAAATCCCCGGGGGGGCGGGGGCTCTTGTCCACGTGCTGGGATTATATCCCCGCCGCCCCCCCCCTGGACTGGCCTAGCCTGGCCACTCCTGCCTCCCCCCTGGGCAGCGGCCGCGGGGCTCAGTCTATGGTGCTCCGGGGGCCGCTGGCTGGAGGGTCCCGCCGGCTGCTCAGTCCGTGGCGCGGCAGGCACAGGTGGGCGGTTGGTCCGCTCTCGGGGCTGGCTGGCGGTGGCAGCAAGAACCAGAAGCCCCGGGCACGCCACTCCCAAGGACTCATGGCACTCCGGCTCTGCTCCAGACTGGACGCCACCGACAGTGACAACCCCCCGCCCTGGACCCCCCCGTGCATGCCGCCACCACCGAGAGAGAGAAGGGGAGGGGCCACACCAGCCCGGCCCCGCCCAAGCCCCACCTCCTCGGGGAAGCGGCACCTATCCCAGGCACTGGGCGCACGCGTGCAGGGGGGGAGGGAGCCTGGTGGCCGGAACCCCGCGGGAGGGGCGGGAGGGCGAAGGCAGCCAGGGTGCCTGCGGAGGTGATCGGGGACAAGCCCGACCCCCCCCTTCCTGGGGTGCGAGGCGCTCTCCAATCCCGCCGCCCCCGCCCCCAGCGGGGGCCCGGCAAAGCCGAAGCCAGGCTCCTGGTTCCTGCCCCACCGCCTCCCCCCTGCCTGCTCCTGCCTCCGTTCCTCCATCCAGCACGCTGGGCATTTGCCCAGCTGGTTCCTGGATGGAGGGAGGGAGGAACAGAGCAGGGGGAGAGGCGGCAGCAGCCAGCCAGCTAGCCAGCCAGCCGGCCTGGGCGCTCCATTTTCCCGGGGGAGGCTGAGCCCCCCCCGGGAAATTTCAGGGGTGGCTCGAGCCCCCCCCGTAGTTTACGCCTATGCTCTATATGTTTGCATTGACAATCTGCTCACAGTTCAAAGACTGCAGTTCTTTTTTAAAAATTCCACAGAATAAAATAAAATGAGGCTTACTTCTGAGTAGACCTGCTAAGGCTTATTAATGAAAATGATGACCTGTTAAGGCTTGCTCATGATAATAATCAGTATTTTGTATAGTTGGTAGCATTCAGCATACATATGAATACACATGAAGCTGCGTTATACTGAATCAGATCATTGGTCCACCAATGTCAGTATTGTCTGCTCAGACTGGCAGCAGCTCTCCAGGGTCTCCGGTCTTTTACACCACCTACTGCCTGGTCCTTCTGATGGGAGATGCTGAGGATTGGACCCTGAGGTACACAGAGAAAGAGAGTAGCAATAACAGAACCTAGAAACAGTAAATTTGTAAAATTTATAAATTGGTTTTTAAATGTAAGAAGAGGCAAAACCAACAAAATAAACATTTTACCTTATGATATTATTGATCTTTGAAAGCAGGGTTTTTTTTATAATATATTTTTTTTATTTTTCATATGCTTAACATTGTTCCACTGATACAATAAAATATAATCATCTGAATTACATAACAGTTTTCAAAGCATTATATCAACTTGTGAGTATAATCTTCTTTCTATAATAACATAACTCTATAACAAACTTCACTTACAATAACGTAATAAAAACAAGGGGATAATACAAAGGAGATTAATCTTAGTAGATATAAATGCTTCTATAGCTCTTATTACACAGAGTCCATGTTATAGTAACCAACTAGCTCTTTGAAAGCAGGTTTGATGACAAGGAAAGCATATTTATTATTCTCTTAAGAGTAAAATTTTGATATTTGCCACTTCAGAATTATTTTTAACTCTAGGATATAAAAAGTGAAAACTTTCTAAAATCACATCTAATTCCCAGTGTATCAACATAATGACTCTCAGCAAGTCTACTCTGACCCAATATCATTCTGAAAGCAAAACAGAAAACAAAACATTGAAAACTATGTGGATAAATGGTATTGTGGCATCCTAAAACTTATACCAGATGCCAGATAGTATTTCATTAGCTTTGTAAAACAATATAGCAAAATAACTCAATTTCCAATGTTTTCATAAACATTCAATGGAATCTCTGTATTAACAACTACTTCTGCAGTCCAATCCACTAACATTTCAGAACATTTATGGTGGACTTAGGGAGAAAAGTGATCACATAATCATACCATATCAGATAAAATTATACAATTTAGCACTTTAAAAGCACCCTGAAATGCACCTTTTGGCACAGACATCGTACTGTGGATCCTGGACCCAATTGTTTAAAAACCCGCATTCTACTTTGTCCATCAGTCAAGTGGAAATGAACACAGTACGTGGATCCCCATATGCAGTAGAAATGGAACCACTGGGCTAAGCTGTTTGAGATCTTTTTGGCCCAAACAACTCTCCTGGAAGTTACATAAGCAGCCTGTGAGACAGTTTCAGTGCCTGCCCCAGATCCCAGCCCTCTGCCATGGTTCCAGCTCTCTTGGGGTCACCTTCCCAGGCCTCAGAATGAGCATCAGAGCCCAAGACAGCTTTTGTGCCTCCTGCTCTCCCAGGTAAGGGCCCAGAAGTTCTCATCAGAAGGTCCATGGAGCTGGGCTATCCCAGACACAGCCATTTGAACAAGTGTCCCAGTTTCATTGTCTAGGTGTTGTTTTCCAAGCTTCTCTTGGCTCACAAATGGTATACTTTGCTTTCAGTGATCAGTTCCTCAGCAGCTGTTTGCCACTTTTTTTCTCTGTTGGGTGTCACTATGTTCCTGTTCAGGTCTTCAGGGCTAAAGTGCTATAGCAGCTTTTATATGGTGTGGCTGTCACAGTTATTAAGAGTTCATTATTCACCTTTGTCACTTGGACTCAAGGTAGATTACACAGAGTGAGTCAATAGAATTGACAGGATGGGATATTCAATAAATAATGAAATAGGTTTTAGGTTGTAAAACCAACCAGAATTTTTTTTTTTTTTTAAAAAAACTGAAACAAAGCATAGTCTTAACATGACACATTAGATGATAGAAAAATTATATAAGGGAATCCTACTTCCAGCAAGCTAAACACAGTAGTATAGACCACAGTCCCTAATGATTTTTCAAAGTAACTTTGTGAATCATTTAGTACAGTGCAAGTCTATTGCCTGTGTGGGAAAACCCTCTAAAGAACATAAGACAAGCATGTTGGATCAGGCCAATGGCCTATCCAGTCCAACAGCCTTTGTCACACAGTGGCCAAAACCCAGGTGCCATCAGGAGGTCCACAGCGGGGTCAGAACTCCAGAAGCCCTCCCACTGTCACCCCCCCAGGCACCGAGAATACAGTGAATCACTGCCCCAGACAGACTGCTAATAGCCACTGATGGACTCTGCCCCATATGTTTATCCAATCCCCTCTTGAAGCTTTCTTGCTTGTATAGTTCAGTTTTGAATAATTCAGTTTTAGATAGCTTGCAGAAAGCCAGGAAAGTGGAAGTTTTTTTACATTTTTCTTTGGAAAATCAACAGAGTTCCTCACTGTATTATATTGGTTGGAATTGGGCTTGGGTTTGATGGAATGGTAACTGGGAAGCCAGCTTTTCACTTTTACTTAAAGATCTTGTTTTCTGAAGATGCTTCACACTCATGGTTCAATCTGTGCCCTTTGTTCCTGCTGTCTACTGGCCCACAGGCTGCTAGACTATACAGAAGAAGAAGAAGAAGAAGAAGAAGAAGAGAGATGAGATTTATATCCCGCCCTTCACTTGGAGTCTCAGAGCAGTTTGCAAACTCCTTTCCCTTCCCCTCCCTACAACAGACACCCTATGAGGTAGGTGAGGCTGAGAGAGCTCTTTCCAGAGCTTTCCTTGAGAGAACAGCTAGTACAGAGCTATGGCTTGCCCAAGGTCATCCAGCAGCTGCAAGTGGAGAAGTGCGGAATCAAACCTGGTTCTCCTAGATTAGAGTCTGCACACTTAACCACTACACCAAATTGGCTCTTAGAGCACTATAGACCATTAGACCATCAGGCAGCTCTTGGCAGAGCTCTTGATACTGTGACCCCCTCCTACCCCTCCAGTTTGGTGCCTGATTCCCTACTCCTCCACATGCAGCTGCTGGCATGACCAGGGGTCAGTCACTGTTCTCTCAGAGCTGTTCTGGAAAGAGCAGTTCTTGAAAGAGCTCTCTCATCCCCACCTGCCTCACAAGGTGTCTCTTGTGAGGAGGGGAAAGGAAAGGGGATTGTAAGCCACTCTGAGACTCCTTCAGGTAGTGAAGGCCGGGATATCATCGTCGTCGTCGTCGTCGTCGTTGTTATTATTATTATTATTATTATTATTATTATTATTATTATTATTATTATTATTATTATTATTATTATTATTATCATCACTGACTAATTGTCCCCAAATATTTGGGGGCTTTTCTTTTGGCTAGGATAAATGCTTTCTCAGCTGCTGTTTTGGTGGGTAGATTCTGAGGAGTACCCTATTCAGATAGATTATGTGCATGTGAGTTTGAGGCAACTGAAACTGTACCTCATATTTTCTTTGATTGTGTGTTGGTTGCCCCTTTGAGAGATCTGTGGATACAGCATTTTTAATTGCTATATATTTAGTAGCTATATACATAATAGCTATATATATATATAAGAGGATGTTTTCAGTCTGTTTTTGACTAATTAACAATCAAATAATTCTACATGGGTAGCTGTGTTAGTCTGTAGCAGCAGGAGTACAGTGGCACCTTGGATAATGACAAAAAGGGGCATTCATGGTATTAGCAGCTGTGAATTCATTTGCCCTGGCCCCTTCTGCCAGATGAGGCACAGGGCAACATTGGTCAGGGCTGGAAATGTTCTTGTCAAGGGAAAGGGGTGGCAAGATACCTACTTAAACAGGCTATGCCCCTCCCAAACAGTCATTTGCTGTATGCCACTGACCCAGGCACTTTCCATGGGTTCTTAAGGGATTAACTGGTTGCTTGTAAAGGGCCAAGTAGGAACTTTTGGGCTGCCTCAAATTGGCTGGGGGAGCTTTTTCTCACCTCCTTTGCAATTTCACTAAAGGGGGTGCTTAAAATTAATTAGGCCTGGTCTTTGACTAGTTGGGCCATAAGTGGTTGGCATGAATAGGCTGGGTTGCTCATGATAGTTAGGCATAATTAGCAAGCACCATGATGGAGGCTCATGTCCCGAACATGCCTTACAGCTAGGTGGGTTGGAATGGGAATGCCCTTGGTGCTCAACAGCAACATTCCAAACCTGGTAGTGTCTTATGGCACATCAGAGGAGAGGGATGTGGCTTGGAAGAAGAAGAAGAAGAAGAAGAGATTGGATTTATATCCCGCCCTTCACTCACTTGGAGTCTCAGAGCAGCTTACAAACTCCTTTCCCTTCCCCTCCCCACAACAGACACCCTGTGAGGTAGGTGGGGCTGAGAGAGCTCTGAGACAACTGTCCTTGAAAGGACAGCTGGTACAGAGCTATCGCTTGCCCAAGGTCATCCAGCAGGTGCAAGTGGAGGAGTGGGGAATCAAACCCGGTTCTCCCAGATTAGAGTCCGCATACTTAACCACTACACCAAACTGGCTCTCATAGAGCCTCCAAAAATTGACAAAACGTTTAAGTGTGATCCACTGCGAGGAAATCGATGTAACTCCATATCATGAGGGGTTGGCGTGATGTGGTACCTTTTAGCACATTGCACATGCACATGAGGATAAACAGGGCCAACAGAATCACTGGCCAAGTTTGGAGCCAGAGTAGATCTGCCCAACAATGGCAGTTATTGGTGGCTCCCTAGCGCAGTCCACCCTTAAAATATTTATTTTATTTATTTATGTTATTTATTGCCACTTTTCTCACTTAGACTCAGGCAGATTACATAGAGTGAGTCAACACAATTGATAGAATGGGATATTCAGTAAACAATACAATAGGATTAGGGCTGTAGAACCTAAACAAAACTGAATCAAAGTGTAAGTATTAACATGATACATTAAATAATACAAAAATGTAATTACAATGTAGACATTTAAATAAACTAGTTAAACCTATGCTGTTGCCTTGGGTCCTTATGTGGGGGGTGCCTCACCAATGTATTTAAACTTTCATGATATACCAATTTATACTAGAGTAAATTTTGTGTCTAAAAAGTGCCACTAGGAAAGAGAAGGGTCCAGTAGCACCTTAAAGACTAACAAAATTTGTGGCAGGGTATGAGCTTTCATGAGTCACTGCTCACTGGACTCCTGTTTTCAGCTGCGATCACATGCACAATTAGCCCCAACATAGGCGCAAATGCCAGGCAGATTTAATGTGTGTGATCAGACACACACATCTGGGAAGCGTCCCGCAGCTGGCAGCAACCCGTGTTGCTCTGCCGCAGAAGCACAGTAAACAGGCACCAGGGAAAGTTCGGTAGCAAACAGGTTGCTACAAGCCATGGGCGGAGTTTCCCGTCTGATTGCTCCAACACACTCTCATGAGGTTTAGGATGGTCTGATCAGGCCATCCCAACTCTGTGCCATTGTTTTTTCCCCTTCTCAGTATGCACATCATTGCACACTCCATAGGGAGCCCTCAGAGCTGAGGTGCAAATCATCGATCCCTTGTTTAAGTGCATCGGAAACAAACGGCAAAAACCCCCAACCCCAACTCACCCACAGTTGTGTCTGATCACACAGTGGCGGGCTGTGCCCGCAGCTTCAAAAGACTGTGTGATCACGCAACTGCGGGTCAACTTCCGCCGGCAGAAATAGCCTCTCCCCCCCCCCCCCCGCGCTTTATCTCATGCATGTGACCACAACCTTATTTTATTTTCTTAATATACATCTTGCCTTAGAAGAGAAATGGTGTATCAGGGTAATAAGTAAACTAGCAACAACAAAACCATCTGCCTCTTTCCCAAGAGACACTCAGAGGACTCTGTTCCATTCACAATCCCTAATTCAGATATGTGACCATGCTTAACCAGGATCAGCACTTCTAATATCACTGTGGTCTCTATGGATTAGGAATCCCTACAGAGCAATGCTTGCCATTCTGATGAGGAAATTTTATACCACTGGTACTTAGCCATAAAAAGTTTATGGGTTGTATCCCCAAGCATAACTAGGGAAGCTTTGACAATTAAGAACTACAAATCACAGGAATTGCTGCATACACCAGAACACACAAAATATATCAACATCTGAAGGGTAATATGAAAGATCAGTTATTTGACTGAGAGATACATGAACTTCTCAGGTATGATACAAAGCTGAAATTAAGCATACTGGCCCACGACAGCACATTTCAACCCCCAATAGAAGTTTAAAAGATTACTCTCCAAAACAATCTCATCACTTAGCTACCACCAGAACAACAGCATATGGCTGAACTACAAATAGCTGTATAAAATAAGAGAGACAAGAATACTAGCCTCAGGAGAGCATGTTTCCTTCACTGCACATCCTCACCATTCATCATAAGAGGTTAAATGACCTGACACTTCCACATTTACTCTAAAAAAAATAAGAAGGGATATTCATTTTCAAATGCTAAAAGGGGACTTCTGGCAAAGAGAATGAGAATTTGATCTGCACAGCAGAGCAACAACAATCTGTTCTTACAGTAAATGGACACAAATGCTCTTCTTCTTCTTCCTTAAAAGACAATGAGTTGTTAAAAATTATCATTTTTACCACATATTTGCCCTTATTTTGTTTATTTTCTACATTTAGGACATTTTATGCCACCTCTCTGTAAACCTGCTTGAAGACAATTACAAAATAAAAAGATATTAATAAAAATCCAGCATTAAAAAGCCATAACCCAGCATAAAAACAGATCACAGATAGTTTAAAACAACAGTTTCCAGGCTAAAATGCATTAATACTTAGCCCCTTAATTAAATTTGAGACAGTGTGTGACTGCAGTGAAAAAGGCCAACACTATGCTGGGGGTTATTAGGAAGGGAACTGAAAACAAATCAGCCAGTATCATAATGCCCCTGTATAAATCGATGGTGTGACCTCATTTGGAGTACTCTGCACAGTTCTGGTCGCCACACCTCAAAAAAGATATTATAGCATTGGGAAAAGTGCAGAAAAGGGCAACTAGAATGATAAAAGGGTTGGAACACTTTCCCTATGAAGAAAGGTTGAAGCGCTTGGGGCTCTTTAGCTTGGAGAAACGACGGCTGAGGGGTGACACAATCGAGATTTATAAGATTATGCATGGGATAGAGCAGGTAGAGAAAGAGGTACTTTTCTCCCCTTCTCACAATACAAGAACTCGTGGGCACTCCATGAAATTGCTGAGCAGTAGGGTTAGAACAGATAAAAGGAAATACTTCTTCACCCAAAGAGTGATTAACACGTGGAATTCACTGCCACAGGAGGTGGTGGCAGCTACAAGCATGGACGGCTTCAAGAGGGAATTAGATAAGCATATGGAGCAGAGGTCCATCAGTGGCTATTAGCCACAAAGTATAGATAGGAATTCTCAGTCTGGGGCAAGTGATGCTCTGTATTCTTGGTGCTTGAGGGGGGGCAACAGTGGGAGGGCTTCTGGAGTTCTGGCCCCACTGCTGGACCTCCTGAGGGCACCTGGCGTTTTTGGCCACTGTGTGACACAGAGTGTTGGACTGCACGGGCGGCTGGCCTGATCCAACATTGGCTTCTCTTATGTTCTTAAAAGCCTAGATGAACAGAAACATTTTTGGCTTTTAGCCTAAGAAAACAGTAACATAGGTGCCAGGCAAGCACTTGAAGGGCACTCCGCTAGCAAGGTGGCACGGTTGAAAAAGTTCTCTTTCTGGTTGCCAGCTGCTTCACCTCTGAAGATGGGAGCATATACAGCAGGGCTTGCATGACAAATCTTAACTGGTGGGCTAGCCAATATGAAGGAGGATTTTTTAAGCCAGGGGGCATTTAAATTTCTTAGGGGAACCAGCTAACTGAATTAAAGGTAATTTAATTAAAGAAAGTGGGATGCAGAAACCCTGTGCTGAGCAAGCCACCAGCGGCCTCCGGCCACCAGCAAGAGTCTCCCTCCCACTGCGAGCATCGAGCCTGCCTCCCTCCCCAGAGGCCCTCAGCTGGAGCTTCCCCTCCTGGGGGAGAAGGCCATGACACCCTGGGCTGGATGGGAAGTTGTGGGGCCTTGCTAGGAAGTTAGGGGACCTCGCCTGAGATGCCCCACTGTAGCTACAGGTCTACCTGGCCCCGTCATTTTTAGCTTTAAAGGTAAGAACTAGCACTTTGGATTATGTCCAGAAACAAATGGGCAGTTAGTGCAGATCTTTCAGTACTGGGTGATACAATGTCTGTATACCACCCCTGATGCTGCTGCATTTTTAATGAGCTGGAGTTTCTGAACTGCTTTCAAAGGCAGCCCTTCATAAAGCACATTACAGTAATCTAACCTGGATGTAATCAGAACATGGATCACTGTGGCTAGATCACTCTTTTCAAGAATCAGCTATAGCTGGTATATCAGTCAAAGCTGATAAAGGAACTACATGTCACAGAGGATCCAACAGCACCCCACAGCTAGAAACCTGTTCCTCCAGAGGGAGTGTAACCCTGTCCAGGATAGGTTGACTCCTCAGTCCTAGAGCATCTTATCATTGACCAGCAGTACCTTAGTCCTATCTGGAGTGAGCTTCAGTTTATTGGTCTCATCCGATTACCATGTTCAGGCACCTATCCAGGAGGACTTCCAAAGGACCATCTGACTGACCTGTTATGGAGAAGTAGAGTTAGGTGTCACCCACATACTGATGGCCCTTTACTCTAAATCTCCTGAAAATCTACCTGAGTGTGTTCATATAGATGTCAAAAATCATAAATGCCATGGGGCCAAGCAACGGTCTCCCAGCATCATCTGTGGCAACGATGTGGCAAATGAAGCTCAGTTTAGGTAAATGTAAAGTGAGGCACACTGTAACAAAAAAAATCTCAACTTCAAATATATGCTAACGGGATCTGATCTTGCTGAGACTGCGGGGGGGGGGGGTTCATGGTAGAGGGCACAATGAAAGTGTCAATAATTTGCTGCAGCGGTGAAAAAGGCAAATTCTCCATTGTGAACTGTAAGGAAAGAGATTGAAAATAGGACAGCCAATATTATAATTTCCCTTTAGAGATCTATGGTGCTGCCTCATTTGGAATACTAGTTCTGGTCACCACATCTCAAAAAGGACATTGAAAAATGATGGGGCTGTGGCTCAATGGAAAGGTCTTTGCTTTGCATGCAAAAGTCCCCAGGTTCAATCATCTAAAGTTAAAAAATCATCTCCAGTTAAAAAAGACTAGGCAGTAGGTAATGTGTAAGACCTGCGCCTGAGACTCTGGAGAGCCACTGCTGGTCTGAGTAGACAATACTGATGGTCCAATTCAGTATAAGGCAGCTTCAGTAAAGCTTTTGACAGGATTCCCCATGATGTTCTGATGGGTAAACTAAAGGACTGTGGACTGGACTCTAGGATAGTTAGGTGGATAGGGAACTGGTTGGAGAACTGAACTCAGAGAGTAGTTGTCAATGGCATTCCATCTGAATGGAGGGAGGTGTCCAGTGGGGTGTCACAGGGCTCAGTTCTGGGCCCAGTACTTTTCAATATTTTTATTGAAGTTATGTCATCATGTTGGGGACTGGCATCCCCAGCTTCTTGCCAAAAGCATTTAAAGGGTCCTTCAGAGGTTAAGACACTGGGCTGCAGACCAGAAGGTTGACCGTTTGAGCCCCAAGTGCCGCGTGATGGAGTGAGCTCCCGTCTCTGGCTCCTGCCAACCTAGCAGTTCGAAAGTAAGAAGTAGATAAATAGGTACCACTGTGGAACAGTGTTCCGTGTGCCTTGGCATTTAGTCATGCCAGCCACATGACCACGGAAACATCTTTAGACAGCACTGGCTCTTCGGCTCAGAAGCGAAGATGAGCACCGCCCCCTAGAATTGGATTTGACTGTCTTTTGAGCAAGAGAAATCTTTACCTTTACCTTTACATTTAATTGCTTTGGAGAAGCAGGGGGGAGGCACATGGCCCTTGCTTCTTGCCAAAAGCATTTAAAGGGTCCATGCTTTGGGGGAAATGTTTTGGGGAAAAAGTGGGGGGAGGCTGCATGCTCTTGAACTCCAAGCCATGAATTCGCTGATTGGAGTGCAGGAGTGCATGGCCACCCCTCTCCCTCCCTCCTGCAAGATTTAAGTGGCCCTTCAGCTGATTGGCGGGCCGTGTGCTCCTGCCAGTCAGCTAGAGGGCTCTTTAAATCTTGCAGTAGGGGTGGCCGGGGGTTGTTGCTCTGGGGGTGGGGCTGGTAGTCAGCTCTGGTAGTGGGGGGTGCTCTGGGGGTGGAGGTGGGGGTGCTCTGGAGGTGGAGCTGGTAGCCAGCTCTGGGGCTGGCTGGCTGGTAGTGAGAAGGAGCCCCTGAAATCAGGGGAACCCCTGCTTTGACCAGGGGTTTGACAACTCTCAATAGAATTAAGATTATAGAAGTCTGGCACCAACTAGAAATCTAAACAACAGAACTAGGTGAGGTATTGGGGGGTAAGGTTGCCAGCTCCAGGTTGGGAAACTCCTGGAAATTTGGGGATGGAGCCTAGGAAGGACAGAGACCTCAGCTGGGATACAATGTCACAGAGTCCACTTTCCAAAGCAACCATTTTCTCCAGGGCAACCCTGTTGCCTGAATATACTTATAATCCCAGGAGATCTCCAGGCCCCACCAAGAGGGCAGCAACCCACTGTGGCTTGAGACTTGCACCAAAGGGCTCCCTAGCCTTGTCTCTTAGAAACTTACTTTAGCCCAGAAATTATGTGGACCAGTGGATCCAGGTTCATTCCAGGAGTTGTGGTATTGTCTTGTTTGTTTATTTTCTCATTTTGTTTATTCAAATTGTATTTTAATATTTTTCAGCTGCTTTGAGTCCCCATCAGGAAAAATAATGTGGTAAAATACTCAAATATTTTAAAATTAATTAATTAATTACAGGCCAAGAGGGCTTGAACTATCACTGGCCTGTTGACTCAGAATGTGAGTGTGCGTCCACAGAGTAGCATCCCTTATATTGATACAGAAGTACTGGAGGCTTGGCAAATGTGAATGCAATGTTGTCACAATTAGTTGCCCCCAGTGTGATCTTGTTATAAACCATGCTTAATGGAATGTTGAGCTCACTTAACTGGTTCATTGGTGACTGAAACTTCCAGTAGGTTCTGTGCTACACAGTAGCATCACTGGTGGCTGTAGTAAATCATGCTAGAGTGCTACCATGCCGGTCTGAATAGGCCATTATATTGTACGGATGCTACAGCTTTGCATCTCATTCTCAACACTCATTTGCTAATACACTGACTGCTAGGCTTAGAGATCTCTTCAAAGCCATACTACAAAAATGAAAGTGATTCATGGTTCCATCTTTTGCCATTTTTATTTTAATGCAGTTGGGGGGAGTGTTCCAATTTGATCAGAGCAGGAAGGGAGTAATCAAACTTTGCCCTTCATGCTATTTTCCCAGTCTAAATTGCACCTCCCAGAATATGCAAATTAATCCCAAGATGTTCAAATACAGGTGGAGGCAAGATTCTCAGTATGAATGCATGCATATAGTCCATGTTGTGTAAGTTTACTATAGGAAAACGAGTGTTAAACTGCTGTATTCATCTTGATGATGTTTGCTGCATAAATTTAGACGTTCTCCTAAAGTGTCTAAAGTATATAAATACTCATGTAGACTGCTCTTTTGAAAGGTGATTTCCTCAGGATCAGAACTCTTATCTAAAGTGTAGAGCTAGCACACTATGCTACAGGCACATAGCACAAAATATTTTAAAGCACAAAACTGTGCTATTTTTAGATATGGTTTCAATTAAGGCACTTCTTGTGACCCTTGAAGCACTTAGAAATGTACTTAAATGTGCATGTTTCAATAATCTGACAACTGGGTCAGGACCTTGAGTGATGTAGCAAAAAATGAATGTTCTACTGAATGAGTGAAACCAAAACATTCTTGACATTGTCAGTTACACCTGGGCCAGCAAAGCCAAGCGTCATCATTTTTCAGTCTTGCATTCACTCCAGCAATAGTAGTATGTTCTTGCCATTACAGCATTTTGACCTCAGTTGGCTATTATGTTCATATAGATAAATCAGAATATGGGAAGGGCAAAACATAACCTAAAATTGTATTTTTCAAAATTGCTTTTAAACACATTTAAGGTAACAAGGCACATTCAGAGAGCAATCTTTTAGTATTGTAGGGAACTCACTAGCAATTTTGGAAACCTATTTATATTTGGAAATCTATAAATAAAAATATTTAACAGTATTTTACACTGTTCTGAACTTTCAACATGAATGGAAGGATATTTTCAGGCCACATTTCTATTATATTATTGTGGGTCTTTTGTCTTCCTGCATATTTTTTCAGAAATTGTTTTGGGGTCATTTAGACTTTTTGTCTTCTGTGCTTTTCCACACTAGCTGTGGCATTATGGGAGATCCTCTGGTTTCTCCACAGTTGATAGAAGTTACCCCTGAAGTTGAGCAATCTATAGTACCGTGGAGGGAGGAAGCAGGAAGAACTGGAGCATAGAGATGAAGTTCTAGGAAACTGGTTTGGAATGTGTAAATGCTGTTCTTTTTTAAAATAATATTTATTTATTTAAATATTTATACCCCATCTTATCTCTGTAAACTCAAGGTGGCTAACAAAACAGCAAAAGCTACAGGACACAGACATCACAGGTGTCCAACAACTCAAAAACAATACACAATTAAACATGGTTAAGAGCCAGTACACATAGTTAAATGTTATTTCATGTAATTCACTATTTCTTAAAATCCTCCAGAGGATTTGTTTTTGTTTGTGCCTACAGTGCTTTAAATCGATTCTCTGTTTGTTCATAATACATGGCTGGAGGCAACACAACACAGGCAGAGCAACACAAATTAATGTACCGCAACAACTGAACTTGAATGAATCAGTACTGAATAATTTACTTTCCTTAGCAATCCAAAGATTACATTTTATATATAGTTAATTGGGAATAATTTTACATCAGTGATATCTTCACCTAATTGCTCTTAAACATCCAGGATACATACTATATTTGCAGTGGATGTTATGGAGTAAGCTGACTTGTGGCAAGTTATTCTCTCCTATGTGTTTTCAAGTTGTGTTCTCCTGCTCCAGTTCTAAATCTCATGATTGCCACTAGTGGGGTCTAAGAACTCCCAAGGATCATGATTCTTGCTATGAGTATCTTGTCTAGAAAATAATATGTATGTAATATACTTGCAACCAATCCTGTTTTATCATAATTTGCTGAACTTGATAGCCAAACCAGATGTGACTGTGCCATCATTCACATACTTCCCCATCAACATATTAAAAAGGAGGGCTTTACTTTAATAATAATAAAAAATACTGTAAATATAGACAATATCAGAGAGAAAGAACTGCAAACCACTGGACCCTATGAAGATGTATCTTAATATTCACCATCTGAAAGGTAGAAAAAAATAGAAACTGGAAGTAGAAAACAAATTTGTAGTATTGGGGTAAAAATATTGCTTTTTCTCTTCCTTGGCTTCCAAGTGGAGCACTCTTTTTTAAGCTTCGACACAAAATCATGCTGCAATCACTCTATTTTCAGATTTCCATGTTCTCAATACGCTCCTTCCCAAACCTGCTCTACTTTGATATTTTTGGAAATAAAGCAGTCAAGGGTATTATCAAATCTTTCCTATTATATAAAGCCATTTTCAAGTGGCAAGATTCCATGGGGCGCCAAAATCAGTAGGCTGGAAGGACTGCCACTCAAAAGGGGGTCCCTGGCCATTGGCTGCATTCTCTCCCTGCTTTGCCTCAGTCCTGCCCACAGAGCCACCGGCCAGCGTCCTGGCCTCAGTCTGGAGGGAGCCAGTATCCCATCCCGGGCCATTGCCCCCCAGACCACCCCTTACTCACGGGTCAGGGCGCTGCTCCCGAGTCACAGCCCTGGGGAGGAAAGAGACCGGCCGCTGAAGTGCCCCTATGGGGGCTGAAGTAGAGCCCTGAGGCTCACCGTCCAGGTGCCTGGCAGGCCGTGCCCGATCCGAAAGCTGGGCAACGTGCCCCACTGTCACAGCCCCTCCATCAGTGGCCGCAATGACATCAGCCGGGGCGACGGAGATGGAGCGGCCGACTGGCGCTTGCCCAGCTGGCATCATAGCAGCGGCCAGGAAGCAGCCTCGGGAGGGAGCCAGATGCGATGGGCCACAACGGCTCCAAGACCGAGCAGCCGGTGAGGGCGCCGGCCGAAGGTACAGCTGGGTGTCCCAGACTTTCAAGGGGGGCAGGGCTTGGTACAGGGAGGTGCTGGGCAAGGGAGGAGAGAATAAAAAGGAAGGGCTTGAGCAGGGCCAGGGAGGAAGAACCGGGAGGCAAGTCGAAGGTGAGAGAGAGAGGGAGTGGAGACAGGACAAAGAGAACGATGAGGAGGGAGAAAGACTTGCGCTTGGAGGCAGGGAGGTGACTCAGGGTGCTTTTAACCCTCACCTCCTGGCCATTCTGAGGTCCTAGCCGCCCCCTTTTGCTCTCTCTCCCACGCCCAGTGCCTTCCTCAGGGTGCACACATTACGGCGATGGGCGGCGAGCCCCTGGGGGAGATGCGGGAGCCTGACAGCCAGTGAAGGGGAAGGACCGACTGGGTGCTGGGTCCACTCTTCTCCGCCCACTGCCAGGTGGGTCTAACTGTCCCCTCAGTGGCCTGCTTCTGTCAGTGAAAAGACAATGGACTATCAGCATAACCCCCTCCACCGCACACTGCCAGTGTGCCCAGAATAAACTGTCAGAATAAACTGTCAGAAACAGGGGGCATTCCATACAGCACCCCATAGCGCTTCAGGACCGGTACAAAGATCGGATGAACACTTGGGAGAAGGTTTCAAGGTAAAGCAGCTCGGGAACGCTTCCCCAATGGGAGAGGCACGTTTCTGTGTGAAAGGACCAGTATGCTCCGTTACGGAACCAGTACTAATACGGTTCTGTGTAAAATGCCTGACAGAAACCATTACTGAAGAGTTCCTGAAACGGAACATATTGGCTGTGTGAAATTCCTCAGGCTCTTTCTCCTGCTTAGGTCCACCATGGCTGGCTGGCTAATGAGGTGGGCCAGCAACCATCAAACCGTTCCCTTCAACCCCCTGCAGTGCGGCTGACTTTCCCCCTAGGGTTGCCAATCTCCAGGTGGGACCTGGAGATCTCTCGCTGTTACAATTAATCTCCAGATGACAGAGGTCAGTTCCCCTGGAGAAAATGGCTGCTTTGTAGGGTCGACCTTATGGCATTATAGCTTGCTGAGTCCTTCCATTCCCCCCCCAAAAATGCTGCCCACCAAAGGATCCACCCCCCAAATCTTCATCATAGGGTTGCCAGGTCTAGGTTCGAAAATCCCTGGATACTTTGGGGGTGGATCCAGGAGAGGGTGGGTTTGAGGGAGGGGAGAGGCCTCAGCATGGTACAATGCCATAGAGTCCACCCTCCAAAGCAGCCATATTCTCCAGGGGAGCTGATCTTTGTCAGCTGGAGATCCATTGTAAAAGCGGGAGAACCCCAGGCCCCACCTGGAGGTTGGGAACCATATTCCATCATCAGAGCCGGCAACTATCCCCTCAGTGCCCATTGCTAGGCAACCAAGCTTGCTTCTCTGAAAGCCCCTTTCCACATCTATGTTGGCCTTTGGGAGAAAACTCATTGGGGCCAGCTGAACAGAATGCCATAGAGGGTACTCTCCAAAGCAGTCATTTTCTCCAAGGGAGGGGAGAGGATCTGTTGTCTGGAGTTCAACTGTGATACCTGGCGATCTTCAGGCTCCACCTGGAGGTTGGCTACCCTAGGCATTTGTGTTTGTGTGTGTATGTGTGTGTGTGTGTTTGTGTATGTGTTTGTGTGTGTGTTTGTGTTTCTGTGTGTGTTTGTTTTTGTATGTGTGTGTTTGTGTCTCTGTGTGTGTTTATGTGTGTTAGTGTGTTTGCATGTGTGTGTGTTTGTGTGTTTGTTTGTGTGTGTGTGGTGAAGAGGCTTGGGAAAAAAACGGCAGTCTGAAATGGCAAACCACTCCGAAGACGGCTCCAAAATGGTAGGGGAAGGGCTGTCTGAAACAGCTGTCACTGTGCCAGTTTATTACAAGCAGGTAAGCAGGATCTGCTAGACCCATTGTTGCCAATATCCAAGGGGAGGGATGGAGATCACGCTAAATTACAACTGCTCTTCAGATGGCAGAGGTCTTCCCCTGGAGAAAATGGTGAAATCTGTGTCATTATACCCTGCTGAGGTCGCCACAGCAAATTGACGCTGAGTGCCCAAGGCTAGGGCACTCTCCCAGAGCCTCTTTCTAGAGGCTGTTGTATTTATTTCCACAACGGGCCTTATTCCTAATCATCCATAAAGGAAAGGTATACATTTTTCTGCCCTGTAAAGATCCCACCCACATCAGCATAATTTTCCCACTGCCTAATTTTTCCAGTATTATTTTCCTGCCAACCAACCAAAGGGCTTTTTTTAAAAGTGTCATTGCTGTAGACCTATAACGCTATCACAATCTACTATTATTTATCTATTATAATTCCAAATTTTGATAGATACAAGTGTTTTAGCATTATAGCATTATAGAAAAGGAAAAGAGCAGGATTAGTTGCTGCAGCAGACATGATTACACCCCCTGAAAGCCAATGTGTCCTGATTGCTGGCACAAAGCAGGCACACAGAGGCAGTTTCTAGGCATCAGAGTTGGTAAAGCAATGCCAGGGCCAGGTGTCAAATTACAGTTCCAAGCTTCAGGCACAGGGTGGGCAACATTCACAGCTTCAAGTCCAAAGGGAAATCCAAGAACAAGGATGCCAAGGTAAAGGCCAGGGTCAGAGACAAAGAAGTCATTCTAGAGCACAGACAGCAACATCAGTCCTTAAACAAGTTGCTTCCACACAGCCACTCCCTTCGCTGCTGCTTTTAAGCACCATGCTGCTCAGCTGCCTGTACCGAGTCATGCACCTGCCAGTTGCCTCAGAGCTGCTCCTGCAGACACTCATCCCCACTGGTGGTGCTGGGCTGATGCTCTGCTGCTAAGCGGGCACTGTGCCTTCCGTCTAGAAGGTCTCTCCTCATCTTCCTCCTACAACATTCCCAAGGCTCTGGTGATGGGTGGAGGTGAGCTTGGCTGGTCCATGACACAATGAGCTTGGTTAGTCCATGACACAGTGATAAATACATGTGGAAGGGAAATTTGGGGGTGGGGAGAAGATGGAAGAAAGCATGCACAAAAATCTACAGGTACCAGTAGGACTGCCAAGCCACGGGTGAAGCCAGGAGATCCCTCACTCCCTTGTAGAAGGGAGATTAAAAGACAAAGTAGCATCACCAGTAGAGGTGTGAAAAAATCAATATTTTTCCAGGTTTGGGTATACTGACACAAAAAATATTGTCATACCCAATATTTCTGAATACCAAATATCAGCAAGGTATTTGGATTTTGGTTTTATTTGGGCTTCCAAATTTTTCAGGTCCTTTGTTCTTCAGGGGCAAACTTCCTAGGTGGATGAGACAATTGGTTTTAAAGAGACAGGCACCAAAATGGGAATAGAGCTCCTGGTGCCAGTCCTTTAAATAACACCCCCAATTTCAAATAAAGTGGACCAAGGGGTCCAATTCTATGAGCCCCTGAAGAGGGTACCCTCAGCCACCCTCCATTATTCTCTATGGAGGGGGGGAACCCTCTAAGCTGCTTCCATGGCAAGAGCCATCCCTGCAAGCAGCAATCACTGGTCAAATTCTTCTCATGGAAGAACCAACAACAAGCCCAACAGAACCATTGCAGATCCCAGTAATCCCAGTAGAACCACAAGCCAATGTGCCAAGCCAAACAGAACCAAAATCAAAACAGAATCTTTGCAGTGGAAACTAAAGGTGGGGGGGCACTCTTGCCTGAAAGTGAAGCCCAACAGAATTAATGACAATGTACAGATGCCCAGCAGAACCCAGTAACACCGTGACAGTTCAAGCCCAACAGAAGTAATGTCAAACCAGAGAATCACAGCAGAATAAATCCAAGCAAGGAGACACACACAAAGCAACTCCAGTACATAAAAAAGAAGAAAATCATTTTGAGGCTGACAGACTTGAAACTGACAGAAGCAGTCTGGCAAGTCTATAGAAACCCTAAGAAGACACAGATACTAAGTAAAGGTGGGGGCAGGGGTGAAAAAACAGTCTCAGGAGCCTGCGAACACTGACTCCTGATCTTCCCTGTCTTCCTGACTATTTCCAGAATTTTTCAGAACTTTTTTCAGTATCCTGAAAAATTCCTGAATACATTTGGGATGCCGAATATGTCTGTGAAATACTGATACCGGGGGGGGGGGGGGGGGGGGTTGGTTGGTTGGTTATATTTTTGGCTTTGTTTTACCTGAATGTACATCCCTAATCACTAGCATTATGATGTCTCTTTCAGGGAAAACAAGATGTGAGGGTGGGTAGTTTCAGGAATCATCAGAAACTCTATGGTTTTTTCATAGAGTTTCTGGCACTTTCTACAGCTACCCATGCCACTTCTGGATTTTCCCTGGAAGGCATACTGTCATGCTGGCGACACTGTCTCCTATGTTCCCAACCACAATTCCCATGCTTGGCGTGGTAACTCTAGTCACAAACATGTATGCCTCTGCTATCGCAGCAGCAGTGAAAGAAATACAGATACTGCTGTGATAGCAGAAGCATACATGTTTGTGAAGCATACATGTATGCCTCTGCTACATGTATGCCTCTGCTATCGCAGCAGCAGTGAAAGAAATACAGATACCGCTGTGATAGCAGAAGCATACATGTTTGTGACTAGAGTTACCACGCCAAGCATGGGAATCACACGCTTGATTTGATCTTCATGGCAGGGGTCACAGTGGACCAGATTACTGCTATGGCAGTTCCATGGTCCGACCACCATGCCCTGTAGGCTCACGTGAACATGGCACCCCGACCCTGTTTGGTCAGCAAGCACATTTTAGCTTGCCCGTGGAGCCAAATGGACCCCCAGCGGCTTCAGATGGTTCTACGGGATCCTATGCTCCTGGCAGCTCATTAGATGAGCTAGTCAAGGATTGGCATGGCCGACTCTCAGCTGCCATTGATGAGATCACTCCCCAACACCCTCTGCGCCCTCGCTCTAAGCGGGCTCCTTGATTTACCCAGGAACTGCAGCTGATGAAATGAAGGCTCAGATGACTAGCGAGCCAGTGGTGCCATGCTTGCGATGAAGTAACAAGAGCATCTTATAGGACATTTATGAGATCCTATGAGGTGGCAGTCAAAGCCACGAAGAGGGAGTTCTATGCAGCCATGGTTGCGTTTGCTAGCTCATGCCCGGCACAATTGTTTAGAACTATTCAGTTGTTAACTGATCTGCCACACAGCAGACCAAATGCTAGAGAAATGGATATTCACTGTGAGGCTTTTGTGAGCTACTTTGCAGATAAAGTCTTGTCGTTCCACCATTACCTCCCCGCCACAGTTGAGACAGTGAGCAAAAAGGCCCCATGCACGTCTTCTGGTCCTATTCTGGATTATTTCGATCCACTCAGCCTAGAGAAAGTCAACAGATTGCTCACAACAATACGCCCAACCACATGCAGCCTTGATCCGTGTCCTTCATGGCTGATAAAAACTGGCCATGAGGGTTTCAAGGTGCTCTCAGGGATATTATCAACAAGTCCCTCATTGAAGGACTATTCCCAGGAGCACTCTAGGAAGTGATGGTCCGCCCTCTCCTGAAAGAACCATCCTTGGACCCAGCCAAATTGGCTAATTATCAGCCAGTTTCAAATTTGGGCAAATTACTCAAGAGAGCGGTGGCGATTCAGTTGCAGAGCTTTATGGATGACACTTCCATCCTAGACCCTTTCCAGTCCAGCTTCCATCCAGGCTACAGGACAAAGACGGCACTGGTTGCCCTCACAGATGACCTCCTGAGGCATCTGGATCGGGGCGGCATAGTGGTACTGTTGTTGTTGGACCTCTCAGCAGCATTCGACACAGTCGACCATTGGTTACTGATCCACCGCCTCGCTGACATGGGGATTCAGGGGCTTGCCTTGCAATGGCTTGTCTCCTTTCTCCAAGGTCAGGGGCAGAGGGTGGTGCTAGGTGATCAAATGTCCCAGAGGTACCCACTGACCTGCAGGGTTCCCCAAGGGGTGGTGCTATCCCCAATGTTATTTAACATCTATATGCACCCCCTTGCCCAGATTGCCCGGAGGCACAGGCTAGGGTGTCACCAATACGCAGACAACACCCAGCTGTATCTGTTGTTGGGCAGTCAGTCCAACTCTACCCCAGATGACCTGGACTGGGCATTACAGGCTGTGGCTGGCCAGCTTAGACTGAGTCGACTGAAATTGAATCCAACGAAGATGGAGGTCCTGTGCCTGAGTCGGAGTGTAGGGATCCCACTACAGACCTTCGATGTTGGTGTCAGTGCTGAGGGCCAGGAGCTTGGGAGTGCTCCTGGATGCTGCCTTAGCAATGGAGGCCCAGGTAGCAGCCACTGCCAAGGCAGCCTTTTACCACCTACGGCTGATCAGGCAGTTGGTTCCCTTCCTCAAACGCAATGACCTGGCAACAGCTATGGTTACCTTGAGACTGGACTACTGCAACCCTCTCTACATGGAGCTGCCCTTGTCCCAAATCCAGAAGCTGCAGCTAGTGCAAAATGCAGCAGCTAGGCTGTTGATGGGCCTCTCTGTATGAGAGCACATCCGGCCTGTGCTGAAGGCATTGCACTGGCTGTCTACAGCATACCAGATTCACTTCAAGGTGCTGTTTTTGACCTTTAAAGCCCTATATGGTCGGGGGCCTGCCTACCGGAGAGACTGCCTTTCTCCATATGTTCCCTAGAGAGCACTGAGGTCAGGGGCGCAAAATAGCCTGACTCTCCCCGGTCCAAAAGACACCAAACTGGCCATCACGAGAACCAGGGCCTTCTCAGTGGTGACTCCATACTGGTGGAATGAGCTCCCGGAAGACATCAGGGCCCTGCAGGATCTTTTACAGTTTCATGGGGCCTGTAAAACGGAGCTCTTCCACCAGGCTTTTGATTAGGAGCCGCCACTGATGAACGAGCTATTAATAGCTAAACATCATGCTACACTGGACTACCAAATAGCAAGTGCCATCTGTATGTAATTGTATTCTGCATTTATATTACTTGTATGAAACATTTTATTGTAATTTATTGCACTGTATGGTGCATTTGTGTTTTATTGGATTTTTAACTTGTCGTACGCCGCCTTGAGCCTGCCTGTACAAGCAAGGCGGGATATAAATCAAAATGAAGGAATGAATTAATGAATGAATATGATTTTATCTGTATAAAAGCAGCCGTACTTTCATATAGGCACAACTATAGCCGTACTTTCATACAGGCAGCCGTACTTTCATATAGGACTAGCAAAATGTTTAGATATGCAGTAAAACCTCGTATCCATGAAAACACTTAACTCTTCAGTAGTGTATTATATTGCACGTTATATCTTATATAAAAAGGGGGGGATGAGTCACTATGGCAAGCATAAGCAATCAACCTATCTGTGAAAATATGCTGTACCATGTACCTTTTCTTCCCAATGGCAGTAGAGTACACACAGGAATTATTATGGCCCAGTGCTGTAAATTGTCTTACACAAAAATCTTCATATTTTGAGTGAGTAAAGTGCTGTCTTTAAAAGCATTTTACTCATTAGAAAGGGGGAAAAGTTGGAGTTTAAGTGCTCCTCCAAAAGAAGTTGGGTTCCCCCAAAATGTTTCCAGTTTTTTTCTCAGACTTCACATTTCTAGTGGGGACAGAGAATGGGAACAGAGCATTGGACTGAGAAGCAGCATCAACTCATTTCTCATGTACTCCTTTAATGGAAAAAATAATGCACACAGGCATATACATATGTACATGTGTACATGCACGCACTTTCACACACATACTGCTTTATATGAGAATAGTACTAAATACAAGGAACAATCACTGTAATATATAGGCTACTTTATAGGCTACTATACTATACGGGCTGCGGTGGCTCAAGTTTAGGGTGCTAAGCTGCAGACTGGAAGGTCGGCAGTTCGGCAGTTCAAGACCCGAGTGCTGCATGACAGAGTGAGCTCCCGTCTCTGGTCCCAGTTCCTGCCAACCTAGCAGTTCGAAAGCAAGAAATTGCAAGTAAATAAATAGGTACCGCTTCAGTGGGAAGGTAACAGCATTTCGTGCATCTCAGCATTTAGACATGCTGGCCACATGACCACGGAAACATCTTCGGACAACACTGGCTCTTCAGCTTAGACACAAAGATGAGCACCACCCCCTAGAGTCGGATTTAACTGGCTTTCGAGCAAGGGAACCTTTATTTGATAAAACTACATCTGAATTTCACAATTATCATTAACAAAGATTAGCAATAACAACCCTTAAAATAATCTTTTATCACCATTTTTAACAGGGCTCATCCTTATGTTATTATAAAACAATATAAAACAAGACGAGTAACTAGTTGTAGATTCGTTTCTTGTTACAATTTCTTCAGAAGTTTTCATTCTTCATTAATTATCTTCCTCTTGTTGCTCTGTGGTTATCTTCCTGTTGTAGCAATTCAGCTTTTACATAAGGAGCAAGCCAGTCCCTTTTGATAAGCAAGTACAAGCCTTCTGTTCTGTTGCTGGCAAAACGCTCTCCCAAAGTGCAAGCAACTGAGCCTTCACGAAGGAACCTCTTTAAAAATACAAATAGTAATACACTAATAAAGGTGGTTATTGAACTAAAATTGTTTTTATTTGAGAATAGGGGAGAGACATGAAAATAATTATATGTCCATCAGTATCATGTCTAATTTGACCTACAGTTACTGATAGAAGCTGTGCATTCTGAAAACTCCAAGTCAAAACGTGACCTTAATGTAATCACCTGTTTTTAGATGTGCACTGTTTGTAAACCATTTCAACATAGTTTGTTGATAAACTGATGAGCAAAGCCATACCATTCACTAAGAGAGAATTACAATGGGTATTATAGGAAGTGGAAGCCGAAGGCATTAGAACAACAGCAGCTGTGCATGTAGCAAATATTTCACAGTCACCAATGATGTAACAAATCTCTGCAGCCGGTGGTAGCATCATGCATGAAATCATCCTCATCATTCTCTTCTATACCCACTCCATTCTTTTTGAAATAAGGCTTCCAGAACTGTGCACAGTACTTCAGATGTGGCCTGACCAATGCAGTGTACAGCAGGACTATGACATCTTATGATTTGGATGTTATGCCTCAGTTGATACACCCCAAAAACTGCAATAGCTTTTTTTTTGCTGCTGCATCCCACTGACTGCTCATATTTAGTTTACAGTCCACCCATATCCCAAGATCTTATTCACACACACTGCTACCCAAAAGTGTGTTCCCCATCCAGTATGCATGCTTCTCATTTTATTTACCCAGATGTAGAACTTTGCACTTATGCTTGTTAATCAAACCATATGAGGCCATGTCTTATGCTATGATTGCAAAATTATCTTGGAACACTCTGATGAAGTACTTAAAAAAAAGGCAATCTAATGATTATAAAGCAACTAACTATTTTTAGTCCTCCAGTGAGAGTCCTAAGGGACTCCTGTAAAGAATTATTGGTTATTTTTTCAAGGTGAATAATCTGATGAAGAAGCAACATCTGTACAGACTAGTTCAACATGTCTGCACAACTGGTTCACATAATAATCCTCTGTCTACTACTACAGGGGCATAAAGGTTTTTACTCAGTGCTTTTTGTCCAATCTATTATAACAAGTAAAAAAATAAAATAAAAGTTCTCTTTGGTCAGGCATGTGTGACTGACAAATGGCAATATTATCTGCTTCCTTTTGATTAAATGTGAACTAAATTAAATTGTGAACTATGAAATTACACCTTGTCATTATATCTGCTACCCAGGGGTTCATGGCTTTTCACAGCAAGTGATAAAAAATGACAATTTCATTTTCAATTAATCCAGTACACTATTTATAGAAAAAGCAGATCACCTGTAAGATAGATATTGTAAGAAAACAACTTTGCAAAGCAGGGGGGAATGGTTGTACTAGCTATTCAATAGTAGAGCATAAAATAAGACAGGTGTGCAAACATACTGATGTTTAAGTGAGAAATAAAAATAGAATTGTAAACTTTCAAGGTATTGACATAAGACAGTAACTGTCACATCTGTGCTAGGATTAGTGTTGGCACCTGTGTGATTTCACAAAGCACAGGAGACAGAGGTAACCAGCAGTTTTTGTTCCTGTAACACTGTAGTAATCAACACATGAAAGGGCCATCTTCATACAGCTCTCACCTAAATAACCCTGGAGTTTTGGGGAGCCCTTTCACTTGATGTACTGTCCAATACAATAGTGGTTTATGGGAAGCAACAGTCAGTTTACTAAATAAATACTGAATATTAAACCAACATTCCAAATAAGTTCTTGAATCAAAAAATATGTAGGGTCAAGTGAGGATAGAGCTGAATAAGTTTGATTTATACTTTGATCAAAATGAAAATAAAGTATCAATTTTAGTTACATTTTAGGAATTAGCAGTTATGTGACCCTTAGTTACATTATGGCAGAAATCCTTAGAATATGCTAGAGATCCAAAAATCTGGTATTATCTTTTATCTGAAGGCTTTTCTTTCTCTGTTTCAACCCTAATTAAGGAAACTATGGTCCCTTCTGCACTTGGATCTCATCCCTGGTTTTATCAGAGTTCATCTCGGGACACAATACCTTGCATTTAACCCTGGTTATTAACAGCATCCGTTTATCTTGGGACAAGTATGGGGCAAAAGCCAGGTGACCTCAACGTAATGTGGAAACAAAAAATACCCTGAGATAATTACAGGGGTAAACTCGGTAGTGTAGAATGTAAATTCGGGGACAGGGTTGAACCAGGATTTAAGGTCTAGTGTGGAAAGGACCTATATGTAAGACACTGCATGTCACCAGTCAGAATATTGAGAATTTATGGTAATGTCAGCAATAACTGTTGGTTTTGTAAGAAATCAAGAGCAGACTTCCTTCATATGTAAAAGGGCAAATTTGTTCTGAAAAGAGGTATTTAGGTCCCTTCCACATGAGCAAGATAATCCGGAGGGGAATTGAGGCTTTTTTGCTCTGGAGCAATTTGCCCTGCAGTTGCATGATCACACAGCTCCCTGAAGCTGCCGGCGCAAATCGCCGCTGCGTGATCACATGCAACTGCGGGCGAGTTGGGGGTTTTTTGTGGTGAGTTTCCGAGGTGCTTAGATGGGGAATTGATGAATCGCTTCCCCACCCTTAAGGGCTTTCGATGATGCGCACACAGAGAAGGGGGGGAAACAGCGTCGTGTCGGGATAGTGTGTGATCACGCTATCCGCAACGCCACACTTCTGCGCTGGTGTGATCACACAGGGAAACTCCAGCTGTGAGCCACAGCAAACCATTTGATACTGGAGTTTCACTAGTAGTTTTTTACTACAATTTCCCACCGGATCAAAACGGTTTGCAACAGCTTGACGGCGGTTGCAGGACGCTTCCCAGATGTGCTGGTATGATCGTGCCAGTTTGATCCATCGATGAATCGTCCCTCCAGTGTGGCAAATAGGTTCGTATGATCGTGCCCTTAGATTATTATTTTTTTCCATACACAATTTATTCTGTATTTAGATTATTGACAGTAGCTTTTCAATGTCAGGTAAACAACTCAATTAAATGCACATTATTAAACTATGAAGTCTCAATTCCTAAACAGTATCATATTATTGTTCTACATTTATTGATAGGGTTGCTACCTCTGGGTGGGGAAATATCAGGAGAATTTGGAGGTGAGGCCTGGGGAGAGTGGGGTTCAGGGAGGGGAAGGACTTCAGCAGAGTACAGTGTCATAGAGTCTGCCCTCCAAAGCAGCCATTTTCTCCATCTTGCTTGCCTGGAAATAAATTATAACAGCGGGAGATCTCCAGGGCCTACCTGAAGGTTGGCAACCCCATTTATAGACAGCTGCAAGACTTGCATTTGCAAAATTATAGACGTCAGGTCATAGTCCATTGATCATAGATTGGTTGATTAAAGGTAAAGAGTTATAGAAATTGTTAAAACTAACTTCATTACAAAGACATTTAGATGTCTATAGAATAAGTAGACTATGGGATGCTATGATTTCTAAGATAAAAAAACACATCTAAAGAAATAAGTGGTTATCGAAATGAAATTATTAGAACTGGATGGTTAACTCATACTTTGTAGGAATTGAAAAGGTTTGTAAATGTTGCTTTTCATCAAGGTGATATTTTAGTTATGCCATTTATTGATTGATTGATTAAATTCAACTTGTTAGGCCACCCTTCAGTGCAAGCAGGGCTCAGGGCAGCTTTTATCAAAACCAACACAGTAATGATCCATTTAGCGTTGCCAGGTCCCCCACCCCCAAAGTGCTGGGATTGCGGCGATGTGCCCAGCATGCTGACATTACCTGGAGGTGACATCACTGCACTGGGCATGTTGTGGAGGGGATGCTCTATCATTCGAAGGAAAACTCTATGATTTTCCATTGAATGACAGTGGCTCTGCCCCCAACATGTGTGACACGATGATGTCACTTCTGGGTGATGTTATCACGGCACGTGCTTTGTGCGCACACTAAAGAAGTCCCGGAGAGGGGCCAGGACTCCCCCGCCACATCAGCGGTAGGACCTGGCAACCCTAGATCCATTAAATAACGTTTAAAAGTACTAAAACCAATATATAAATCAAGAAATATATTATCTAAGATGATGAGAAATTTCTGTTCCCTCTAGCCCCCTGGGTAAAGGGGGTGCGGAGGGGTGGGTAGGAAACTGCCAACCATCACTGTCTTCAACTGAATGCCTGGCAGAACACCTCTGACTACAGTTGTGTTTACATTTGCCTAGTCAGCTGCCGACAATTATTTTCTGCTACCATTGACTCGCAAGTGGATTCTCACAAGCCTGTGTTAAATAAATGCTGTCTTTATTTGGCTTTTGGGTTGGTTTGACAGATTTGACTAGTATTTTTAAGTTTAATAAAGACTGCATATTAATAAAACAGCTTTATAAAACAAGATGGAAATTACTGTAATTTTTGCAGTCCAAGTATCTAACACTTTGCATTTTGAATATACAAGCAGCATACCTTCAAAGATTTGTGGGGGTTATCCAATTTTTCCCTCCTGCACTATTGTCTCTTTCTGTTTCCTGAAAGCCCCATAGCATCTCCCCTTTTCCTGCTGCATTCTCTCCTTCCCATACAACAGCCAACCTACCTTTTATCTGTACCCCCATCTTCAGCTTTCCTTCACTCCCAGCAGCCTTTACCTGGAAAAACTACAGCACAGGTGTATGGTGCCAGTCATTCCCCCTTCTAAGCTGCGTTAGTGTGAGCTAGCTCACAGTTTTTTAGCTTCCAGCTCACATATTTTTGTCTTAGCTCAGGAAGGATGGCTCCAGAACAAACTAATTTATGCAGTAGCCAAATCGCTCACTCAAACTTTAATCCCAGTTGCTCACAAAGTAGAATTTTTGCTCACAAGACTCCACAGCTTAGAGGGAGCATTGCCAGCCACTGGGCCAGGCCCAATTCCACAGTAGGGAACCTGCAGTGACTTGTAGGGGGCTCCTCACTATTCCCTGCATCCCTGTCTCCACATTATTTCCTCTTTCCTTCTTCCTCCCCTAACCTCTCTCCTTCTCAGCCATTCATCAACTTATGTTTTATCTGCCTCCCCTCTTCAAATTTATTAGTTGCTTATTTTATTTATACCCTGCATTTCTCCACAAGCAGCTTACAGCATTCTCCTTTCCTCCTTTTTATCCTCACAATAACCCTGCAAGTTAGGTTAAGTGGAAAGTATGTGACTAGTCCAAGGTCACATAGTGAGGTTTCATGGAAGACTGGGGATTTGAACCTGTGTCTCCCAGATCCTAGTTTGAAACTCTAACCCCTATACCATACTGGCTTGTGTGAAGTAGATGCTGTCGAACAGTAACAACCAGATGAATAGGGGGAGGGCATCAGTAGGGGTTTGCATTCGGATCTACCCAAGCCAAAAAATATACATAAAAGAAATACAGTATTTCATATCAGTATTTTTCAGGTATATTTTGGCTTCCCCAATGTACCCAGATTTTCTTAGGAAAACTGGGGGGGGGGGGGGATTCCCAAAAAATCCTGAATATATTCAGGAATTACCAGTAGATCCAAAAACAGTGGAGAGGTGGGAACAGATTGCTCCTACCCCTCAGCTGTTTGTTGGGCTTCTACTGCAGTCAATTTAAAGTTTAAAGGGACTGTAGAAGACACCCCAAGGATCAGCTGTGCTGGAGAGAGCAGACTGTTCCCACCAGCTCGGCTTGGGGCTGGTTTCTCGTGCAGCCTGGTTTAAACTGGGCTGCAGGAGAAGCCAGCCCCAAAAGCTGCTGTGCCACAGGGAACAATCTGCTAGCTGTGGCAAAGCAGATCCTGGGGCCAGCTTCCCCTGCAGCACCGTTTAAAACACACTGCAAGAGAAGCCAAACCAGCCCCAGAATCGGGCTGGCTTTTTTTTTTAACTTGCATTTTTTCTTCTCAGGTCTATTGGCTTTTGGAAGAAGTACAAAATCTGCTGCTCCAAAGAAATTGGAGACACTAGAGAATGGGACAAGTCTCATCCAGCATTCTTAAGTAAACACCTTCACTTTCTTCCATTTGAAAGAACAGCTCTGTTTCATATGGAAAAATGTAAGGATCACATAATGAGGGTCATATTTTCACTTGTTTATTTCTTACCATGTACAGCAAACCCACAACGAATTGGCTATCTCCTTCCCCTACAGTTGCTACTGAGAAGCAACAGCCATTGATTACCACTGCACCCCCTTACAGGTAGGGTTGGCAACCTTAGTGGGGGTAGATTTCACCCAGAATTACAACTGATTTCTAGGCTACAGAGATCTGTTTCCCTAGAGGAAATGACTGTTACAGAAGCTGGGCTCTGTGGCATCACATCTCACCCTCCCCATCCCAAAAGCTGCCCTCCACAGGTGGGCACCACCACCAAATCGCCAAAAAACTCCCAAGCTACAGTTGGCAATGCTTACTGGTTATTATTGCCTCTCATAATGACAGGCATTTTGCCAGTATCCATAATACTGAATACAATATTGGGGGCGGGGGGGGTTAGCAAGATTAAACAATAAACAGAACAACACTAGAACTGCATTTTAGCTAGAGAGGACAAGAGAAATTGCTTTTAATTACCATGTGGGGTGAGAGCATCTCAATAGTTTGTACGTAAACTTGTACAAATACTGTTGTCCAGTGAAAAGCAAGTCAATTAAGGAAATAAATAGTATTTTATATGTACTAGATCAGGGGTGGCCAACCTTGCTTAACGTAAGAGCCACATAGAATAAATGTAAGAGCCACATAGAGATGTCTGAGAGCCGCAAGACAGGAACAAATATCACACACACGTTTTTATTTTTTAAAATATGCAAATTTGCTTTTTATTAACGTTAAATGGGACTGCCAAAAATAAAAACAAACGAGGAAAACCAGTTATAAGAAAGAGAGAGAGAGAAACTAGGAAAGCAAATAGATGGGAGGGAGGAGGGAAGGAAGGAAGGAAGGAAGGAAGGAAGGAAGGAAGGAAGGAAGGAAGGAAGGAAGGAAGGAAGGAAGGAAGGAAGGAAAAGCATGCCTCCCCTTTGCTTCCCCAGCCGCCCTGCCAGGAGCCGCACAATATGTGTGAAAGAGCCGCATGTGGCTCCCGAGCCACAGGTTGGCCACCCCTGTACTAGATCTTATGAAGGCAAAAACATTTAAGATCACTGGCTTTCTCTTTGCACATTCAGACGTTTAGAGTCATTTGACTTATATGCATTGATTCCTAACTCAAGAGAAACTATAATTGCCTAGCATATCTGTCATACATATGTAAGTAGACTAGGCACTACTTTTATTTCATTTATTTAATACACACATCACATCTTTCCAATTACAAGCCTTCAAACAGCTTAAAACAATCAAATCCATAACAATAAAAACCAAAATAAAAAAAAGAAGCAAAGAAGATAAAGCAATCACCCTATAAAAGCTCCAAGAAAAACTTACAGGGTAGCACCAAAATGACAGAATTCCAAAGGAAGATTCCTTAACTGGTGCACTCACTATTCTCGGTTGCCACCCACCTAAGCTCTGGTGCAAGGTTTGAAGAGCTGATGCTAAGGAAATTTGCAGGTGTCTTATAGGGTTGCCAGGTCCCCTCACTGCACCTGTGGGGGGATTTGGGGGGTGTTCTGGGACATTCTTGATGGGATGACATCACCTGGAAGTGACATCATTGCATGGCGACACTCTGGTTGTGGGCAAAATTCTATGGTTTTAGGCCAAATTTACCATAGAGTTTTGCCCTCAAACCAGAGTATCCCACCCAACGTGATGACATCACTTCCAGGTGATGTCATTGCATTGGGGACATAGTTGCTTGGGGGTGGGGGTTCCCCTGCCAGCCAGCTGGCTGGTGGCTAGTAGAAGCCTCAAAAACTAAGGGGAACCCCTGCCAGGATCTGGAGACTGGCAACCCTAGTGACTTAAGAGCTGGGGAAGTTCTGGGATGGGTCATTAAGAAATTATAAGTAGTATGACTAAGGCAAACTATGAACTGTTCAAAGTTAGATTCACCTTTATGCAAATCTGCCATAGAGCATAGCCACATAATTGGGCTGTGGAAAGAGTCCCACCATGCTTACTGCATTGGGATTACAGTTCTCCCCAATTTAAAACATAATTCTATGTTCATAATTCCATTTGTAGACAACCAATAGACTGAGAAGTTGCTCAGAGGAAAAGCAGAATAGTCATTCAGTATATAGCAGATTGCCCTCACCACTTGGCAAACTGGGTCTGTAGTAGGGGGATCGGGTCTCCTGCTGCCCTCTCCCCACTGCTGGCCTCCTACTGCTGCCCTGTGCAGCAGCAGGAGGAACTGGCGGGGGAGAAGCTGTCACAGCATCACATGACAACACACGACACCTAGTCATGTCCCCAAAAGTTCCTGGGGGTTGCCAGCCAAAGCCAAAGGGCCAGGAACCACAGCATGTAGTTAGGTTTGTTTAAATACCATAACTTTTTACTGGAATATTGTACTGCTGCTTTTATGTTATCCATAATGGGATACATCTATATCTATACTGATCAATCAATAGATAGATGAGAGATGAGAGAGAGAGAGAGAGATCCATCTGTCCATTCATCCATCCAGGTGAAATGGTCTAGCTTAATGACAATAAGCTAAATTATATCAAATGAAAACAGCCCCCATTTCCACTGCCTGTGAAGATTCTTACCATTACTAGAATAACATCTCTCTTCTGACAAAAGTGTCACATTTTCTTAAGTAGCAGAAGAAGCTGAAAATACTTCAGTACAAACCCTTCAGCCCTATTGCCAAAGAACAAAGAAAGCACAAGAAAGGCCTTACCACCTAGATCTTCAAATATATAGTGAGGCTGAATGCAACAAGAGAAGTCAGTCTGAAACTGCATCTTGTGCAGTATCACATCTGAAGAAGCTATACTAGCATAAATCACTTTAGGTGGCATAGTTATCATAATTTTATAGGTAGAAATATTACTTTTATTTCTTGCGTCAGGTACCAGGTATCTTGGGCCAGCCCTCTGAACAAATATCAGGTGCTTTAGGCAGATAGTAATTGAGCCCATTAGTTGTGGGCTGATGGATAATCAAACGAAAATAAATTGAGAATGAGTTTGGATAGGTACTGTAGAAGAAATGAGGTAAATGGAAAAGAAATGTTTTCAGTGATACTTAAAGCATAACACCGTGGATTATGAGAGTCCTGTTCAAGACAACGATGAACACAGGGCTCCAAGATCAAAAAATAAATCTTGACTAAAGGTCACTGAGCACAAGAACTTTTCCAGAAAATGATTTGCATCTCAGAATGCAAAAATACAGCACCTCTTACTAGAACAGCCACTTCTCAGTACAGTCAAACAATGCTTGTACCGTCCAAAGCCTACTTGATACATCATGTCATATAAATAATCACCAGCAAGTGGGCCTCCCACAAGGACTTATGGAAAGTATCTCACTTTCCTATCCCAAATTATAGCCTCTTCCTATTTCCTGCTTCCTTCTCTCCTTGTCACCCACCAACCAACCTCATCTGCAGCTATATTTATTATTTACTTCTTTTATACCCTGTCTTTATCCACAATTGGGATCCAAAGAAGCTTACAGCATTCTCTCCTCCATTTTATCTTCACAACAACCCTGGGAGGTAGGTTAGGCTGATCTGGCCCAAGGTCACTCAGCCAGTTTTCATGGCAGAACAGATATCTGAACCTGGGTCTCTCAGATCCTAGTCTGAAACTCTAACCAGTATACCACACTGGCTTTCATATGGCGTATGCTGTTGAACAGTAGCCTAGGTAAGTCACAGATGTTGCATGGTAACAAGTCAACTGATGGTTGGTGCCAGGGCAGATACGATGAGTCCTCCCTTAAAAACCAAAATAGCCCTGGAAAGGCCCTGCTGCCTCCCCCTGCCTTTTGCTGACAGAAACTAAGGTCTGAAGGTTGGCAAAACTGTTGTGGTTGCCTAGCAATGGCCACTGAGGGTATTTGTTTCTTAAAGCTTTATATCCTGCTTCTATTACTTTGGGAGGTTAACCCCCATTTTTTACTTGTAGATTTCATTTTTTTCTGCAAACCTGCAGCATTTTTTAAGTTTGTAGAAAGATCTGTCTTGTCTGTTCATGGCTCCATTCTCTGGATTTAAGTATCCCACAGAACTGGTGGCATTCAGAATTAGATATATAGATGGGGGCCAAATTTTCCTGCCCCACTCTCTCGCTGAGCCCAACATGGAGTCCTGGACTGCCCAGATGATGATGATGATAAATAATAAACACAATGCAGAAAAATGTATTACAGAAGTAGAAGAGTGTTGGACTGGATGGGCCACTGTTCTGATCCAACATGGCTTCTCTTACATTCTAACCCAGTGTGCTACAGCAGTGAAAAAAGGAACACTCTTAAGTTAGGAATGATTAGGAAAGGAATTGAGAATGAAACAGCTGATATTGTAATGCCTCTGCCTGAATAGATCTGTGAGGTGGCCTCATTGGGAATATTGTGTAGTCTCAGAGGAACTGATAGGCCACTGTGTGAGCCAGAATGCTGGACTACATGGACCACTGGTCTGATTTAGTAGATTTAGTAGGGCCCTGCTTGTGCTCTTACATTTAAAGCATGTTTGTATTTTGAGTAAAAAATAATATCACTAATTGGGTTTCCCTATGTCTAGCCTGACTAGGGCTGCCAAGTCCCCCGGTAGAGCGGGGGAAACCCCGATTTTTAAAGCTTTCCCCCGCTTTTCCAAAATTGGCCACCGGGGGGACAAAATGGCTGCCAGCAGGGGAACCTCGGAGCCTGCCCTGCTGGCCTCTTGAACTTCTTAAAAGGGAAATTTCCCCTTTAAGAGCTGAGCCAGCAAGAGAGCCCCGCCCAGAGATTAAGGCGGGACTAAGCTCTTTCTACTGCGTGCAAGGTTGCTGCTGGAGTAAACTGCTCCAGTAAGCTGCTGGCGTCTGCGAGCTCTTTTCCTTCTCTGTCTCTCCCCCTCCCCCTCTTTCTTTTTTCTGTCTGTCTGTCCACTGTGGTTTTGTCAAAGGAATAAACTGTCACTTCCAAAGAGGTAAACATCACAAGGAGAGGTTGCCTGTAGAAGGTCTGGGAGTGGGATTGTTTGAAATGTCTTGTCGTGGCTGCTTGGGTCCCCCCAATCCTCATTTCCCTTCTGCAAATAAAAGTTGGGATTCCTCATTTTTATGCCAATTTTCTGTTTCTTTCCACCGTGTCCCCCCCCCCCCCAGTAAAAATCTGCATTTTTAAAAGCATTTGTACATCAAGTAACCGGTATTTTAAGTTAGGGATGGATCCAACTAGCTTTTCTGCTGGCTAAAAGGGGAGGACAAAGGTCCTCTTTAGCCACCAAAAAGCCTATGCTGGGGGGGGGAGAAGTTATGGGACTTACATGGACAACAGCTGGGTGAAACAAGGGCCAGAAATAAAGCCTGGGAATTGGGCAAGAGTAAGTGAAAAAGCTGTCTGTCTGTCTGTCTCTATCTCTCTCTGTCCCCATCCAGCAGAGGTCTGTCAGTGGCTATTATTAGCCACAAGGTCTAAATGGAACCCTTTGTCTGGGGCAATGATGCTCTGCATTCTTGGTGCTTGGGGGGCAACAGTGGGAGGGCTTCTGGAGTTCTGGCCCCGCTGCTGGACCTCCTGAGGGCACCTGGTATTTTTGGCCACTGTGTGACACAGAGTGTTGTACTGGATGGGCTGTTGGCCTGATCCACTGTGGCTTCTCTCCTGTTCTTATTATATGAAAATCATATTTAGCACTTGTGTAGCACTTAGGGCTTCATATTCTGCCGAGATGAGGAAGGATTCAGTAGGGCCATTGCTCAGTGATAGAGCATCTGCTTGACATGCAGGAGGTATCAGCCTCTTCAGCTAAAAAAGGATCAGGTAATAGGTGACATTAAAGATCTCAGCCTGAGACCCTGGAGAGCCACTACCAGTCTGAGTAGTCAATACTGACCTTGATGGACCAATGGCCTGATTCAGTATTAGGAAACTTCATGAGTTCATGTGGAAGCATGTGGAAGCAACATCACAGGATGTGACATCACAAAATGATGTCACTTCCTTTCTCCTGGCTCCACCCCCAAAGTCTCCTGGCTCCACCCCCAAAGTCCCCAGATATTTCCCAAGTTGGACTTGGCAGCCCTAAGCCTGACAAAGTGACATTTATGTCAGATCCAGCCCTTGAATCAAATGAGTTTGACACCCCTGGTCTATATGCCACTGGCGCCTCCCATGTCCCCACCTACCAAGCTCCTGCCAATTGCCACATACAGCCTGGCAACCCTATGCTGGAACCTAATGGCATTATAAGTGGAGGCTGGGATAACAACTGAATAAAATGGGGGGGGGGGGGGTTTATAGGCCATACTTTCCAAAACAATGTACTCTTGGACTGCATAAAAACAACAGTTATAGTGTCTAAAAGAATCAATATCTGAGAAGAATAAAGAAGTATAATATAAACTTATGACAAATTTATGCTAAGGTTTTGGTTTGCTTAGGTTAGCCTGGTAAAGAGGGAAAGAGAACCAGGAAGCATTTTCCTCTCTGTGTATGGGCTTAATTTGCCATACTTATATCAGCATGTAATCAAACTTGAGTATCAAGTTGTGATGTCATGTTCACTATATGATCTTCACTGGCTGGAAACACACTAGGAAATGCAAAAATATCCAAGTCGGGGGGGGGGGGGAGCACTGCAGCAGCAGCAGATGGGGAAAACAAATAGAAGCACAAAGGATAGAAAAAAGGTGAGTATTATTCATGGGAGAAATTTATTCAGCAGCTAAAACATCATAGATTCTGAAGACACATTCTCACATTATTGATATGAGAATGTGACTTTAGAATCCACGACTTTGTAGTGTAATCCTAAACAGAATTACACACTTCTAAACCCATTTACCTATAATACTCTAATCTTGGATACTTGGTCAGGCAGAATTTCTTCTTATTTGCCTAGCATTTCACAGCACCATAATTGCATCCAGACTTACCCTTCACATTTTTGCTAATAAAGTGGTACTCAGTGTGCTGATTTTCAGTCTTTTAGCCCTTGTATGTAGGCAGGTTTTATTATGAGGATCAACAGAGGATTCATTACTAGGGCCAATGTGAATGCATAATGATTTCCTTTCCTTTTTTAAAGTTTTTTTTTTAATTGACAACATGTATTTAGTACAACCAACAAATACACAAGCATGAAACATAATACCAAAAAAACCCCCAGACAACAAAGACAATTGGAATAGGAAGTAAATAAGCAATACCAAACATCAGATCTTACAACTTATAAACATCCTGGTCTGCTGGCTAGGCTAGGCGGGGTATAAATTGAACAAATAAATAAATAAATAAATAAATAAATAAATCCTTAATATGGCATTTCAATTAAATACTTCGGTTTTGGGGGGGACCACTCTCATCTGCATCAAGTAGTTCAATACCATTGGCCACACTTCTACAAAATTAGAGGAAGGAGGATTATTTTCAAACTGATTCATCTTATACATAATTCTTTCCATTATGTACATCTCCCATACATTATGTTGCCATATATAAAGCGTAGGTGCACTTGGGCATTTCCAATTAGCCGCTATAGATGTTTTGGCAGCTATTAGAAGCTATCTCCTTTTCTGTGTGCATTGTTAGCTGTGTGTTTGGAGGAATGCTGTACAATGTGTGAGCTGTTCATTCTAGTCTTGCTTTCTTCTGTTCTGCTCATCAAAAGATTAGCGCTGCCTTACAACTCAACATCAAAAAATCTAAGATCATGGCATCCGGCCGCATCACTCCCTGGCAAACAGAAGGGAAATTCATGGAAGCAGTGACAGACTTCACGTTCCTGGGATCCAAGATCACGCTAAACGGTGACTGCAGCCATGAAATTAAAAGATGCCTGCTCCTTGGGAAGAAAGTAATGACAAACCTAGACAGCATAATAAAAATTAGAGACATCACCCTGCCAACAAAAATCCATATAGTCAAAGCAATGGTATTCCCAGTAGTAATGTATGGCTGCAAGAGTTGGACCATAAGGAAGGCTGAGCACTGAAGAATAGATGTGTTTGAATTATGGTGCTGGAGAAGACTCTTGATAGTCCCTTGGACTGCAAGGAGATTAAATCAGTCAATCATAAAGGAAATCAAACCTGACTTGTCCCTGGAAGGACAGATACTGAAGCCGAAGCCCAAATACTTTGACCACCAAATGAGAAGGGAGCACTCACTGGAGAAGACCCTGATGCTGGAAAGATTGAAGGTAAAAGAAGAAGGGGACAGCAAAGGATGAGATGGTTGGACAGTGTTTATCGATGCAACGAGCATTGGATTGAGTGAGCTCCGAGGAATGGCAGAGGACAGGAGTGTCCATGGGGTTGCGAAGAGTCAGACTCGACTGTGCGACTGAACAACAACAACAAAAACTCCTTTCCCTTTCCCTTTGGAGAGACTCAAAGCCTCATCTCCTCTCTGAATGTTTATACCCACTTGGGTAACTTGTGTAAGGGTAATTTATGTGAATATGTAGTTGACTTCTCTCTTTGCCCATCTTAGTATCCCTCTCCTTTCTTTCACACAAATATTGCTCCTAGCAGGGCTTGATCCTTTGTATTGGTTAGGTCGTGGGTTCTTCATATTTGTTTCTTCCCAAGTGAGCTGCAATATGAATGCCTCTCCTTTTTTCTGTATGTTGCTGTGTGTTTCCCTGGTGAAAAGGTAGCTGTTCATGCTCTCTGAATAATGAGATTCAGATCAGATCCTATTCCCCCAGGATCCCATGTTATAGGTTTCAGTTATCTATAGCACAATGGAGCATACTGGCATTTCATAACTGCATCATGGTATATTTGGGGAGGGTCTGTAGCTCAGTGGTAGATAGGGCTGCCACCTCCCAGATGATGCCTGGAGATATCCCAGAATTACATCTGATCTCCAGACTACAAAGATCGGTTCCCCTGGAGAAAATGGTTGTTGTGGAGCATGGACTCTACAGCATTATAACTAGCTGAGGTCCCTTCCCTCCCCAAATTCTGCCACTGCTAGGTTTCACCCCCAAAATCTATAGGAATTTCCCAAACTGGAGTTGCACCCCTAGTGGTAGAGCATTTACTTTGCATGCAGAAGATCCCAGGTTCAGTCCCTGGCATTTCTAGTTAAAAAGGTTCAGGTAGTAGGTGGTATGACAGACACTCAGGAAAGCCACTACAAGTCTGAGTAGCCAGGTCTGACCCTGATAGACCAATGGCCTGACTCAGTATTTATATATGTTTACTGGTGTCTTCCAGGACATATCTTGTGTGGTGGGGTATGCCATATCAATCTTCCATGCCTCCATAATATTTATCTATTTATTTACACTGTGTATACCTTACCTTTCTGTGCTGGATCGGGGCCAACAAGGCGGCTTCCATGCTTTCAATTTACTCCACTACACATAAGATGCAACCTGGAAGATTGGATCCTTATTTTATTTTATGTTATCTATAGTCCACCTTTCTCACTGGGACTCAAGGCAGATAATAAACCAGTACAACCAACTGTGGGACATCCAGAAGATAATGCAATACGATTTGACTTGTAGAGATCTGGAAACCAACCAGAGGTGAAGCACAGCGTAAGTATTAACATCTAGGGATGCCAGCCTCCAGGTGGGACCTGGGGATCCCCAGGAATTACAGTTCATCTTCAGACTACAGAGATTAGTTCCCCTGGAGCAAATGGGTGCTTTAGAGATGAACTCTATAGCATTGTACCCCACTGAGGTTCCTGTCCTCCCCAGGCTCCTCCCCCAAATCTCCAGGAGTTCTCCAACCTGGATCTGGCAACCCTAACATGACACATTAGATGAAAGCAAAAATTACATAGTAGGAGCCTACTTACAGCAAGATACTACAATCTATACCCAGCAGTACTGTTCCTAACCCTTTACCCTGAGTGTCTTTCTTAACCATATTGCTACAGTGCAACACTATTTCCTGTGCAAAAAGCCCTCCTGAATAATTCAGCTTTGCACAGCTTACAGAAAGCCAGGAGGGTAGGGACCACAACAGAGAATGCACATGTACAAGAAGTTGTTGATTTTGCCATTTGCAGAGTGGCACCCATAAAATGCCCTATTAAGATGAGTGGAGCTGTCATAGCAGAGCATCGAGAAAGACGTCTTGTCAATGTGCTGTGCCATGACTGATGGCACAGCACATTGATGTTGATGGTGTTGCAATATATTCTCTGGTTCAAAGGGATATTGGCTTTTCTTTCCACTTTGCTCCTAGAAGTGCAAAGAATACTAACTATTGTACACTAAAATTGCACTAATGTAAGCAATGTCACATGGAGCCAAGATCATATGATTGCTCCATTAGGATCTAATCATCAGCTGCTGCCACCACCATGACCACCATTACCATCATACCGTTTAATTTTGCTGGCACCTTCAGCCCCCGATGCTATGCTTTTGCTTACATATAGGATTTAGGCATGGAGTTTAGGGTCAGAACAGTAATGTTGGTTACAGAACTAGAATGATGCCATGACTGTGGGGAATCATTAATGCATGGCAGAATTCTCACTCTGAATGTAATCTATATGGCCATAGTAAAATTCTACCAGCAAGGATGGAGTTAATAGTACAATCCCCATTGTTCAGTTGAATCAATAAACTACATAACACGATAGAAAATGTTCTGACCTCAAAAGAAATGCTTGTGCCCGCAGGGGACATACATGGCAGAAAGAAACATTCTTTACAATAAAAGTCCGTTTGAACTCACAGACCAGGTCTCTAATCACAAATGTGAATCTACAAGGATTTACGTTTGTCTGTTAAGTGCTAGCTCAGACCTGTTATCACACATGGCATACCTTTCCAGAATGCCAATAGTTGCTTGCTTTTTTTTTAAGTTTCAGAAAAACAAATAGCTTTGCATGGTATTATGCTGTATGACTACAGAGATGCTAAACACTGTTGAACCTTGTACAAATTTTATGTTCTCCTTGCATAGAGTCAGGATTTATGTTAAACATTACTGCATGTAATATCAAAGAATCTGTGCATGTAATATCAAAGATCAAAACACAGAAGCAACTGATCTGTCACTTCCTGGATGACCTCCAGTGGCTCTGCTGGCCCCACCCACTTTCTACATGGCCTGCTGCTGCTCTGTAATATTCAAGCACCTCATCACATCTGCCAGAGCTGACTTGAGCAGCTGAATATCATCTTCCTGCAACAGGACATGCTGCTCCAATGAAGCAATGAAGTCTGTCACCTCCATGCTGCTGGCTGCAGAAGCACTGTCATTGTTGCAGAACTGCAGGAGCAAGGAGGTATCATAGAGTCTGCTGTAACTGGAGAGGCCATCCTCCATTATCCTGAAGCACACACCCTCCCCCTTTTTCCTTCTGGGGTTTTATCCCGCCCCTTACTAGCCTACCCTCTTCCCCCCCACCCCCAGCTCTAGCCTACCCTCCCCCTCCCAACTCCGGCAACTGCAAGTTGTCAATGCTGTCACATCTCCTGATGAGGAACAGAAATTGAGTGTCACTACACTGAAATGTAAAACTATCATGACAATTCCCTCTTGCTATGATAGGATTATATTCCTTCTAGTTTAGGAACTGGTTAATATAAGAAAATTATCAGCCCTAGTTCATAATAAATGTCTTCCCATCACAGCTTTAGAAAGCTAAGCATGTGATCTCTGCTCTGCACTGCACACATTCTGTTGCTGGAAACAACGCCTAATTTGTGTTTTTCTATCAAATATTTACAGTTTAAAATCCTAAATCAGAAAATGGGCACTGCTGGGTGACATCATAGAGGTCTAGAAAATTACACATGGCCTACAGAAAGTAGATAAAGAGAAACATTTCTCCTTCTCCCATAGTACTAGAACTCAGGGTTCACCCTATTGATTCTAGAAGACAGACAAAATGAAGTGCTTCTTTATGTAAATGGGTAGTTGACTTGAGGACCTCATTGCCATGACATGTGATGGCCACTGGTTTAGATGGATTTAAAAGGAAGTTGGACAGATCTATGAAGGATATTAGCCAGGATCTTTGAATTGATAGAAAGAAAACCATTACATTTGTGAGCTTCTTTAATATGCCAGACTAGTTTATTAACTTTAGCCAAAATGGCCTGTACCCACACTATGAAAAATTATGATGCACTTAGGTTTCCTGAGGATACAAGGTAGCATGATAATAAAATCTCAATAGCACTAAAAGCATATGCAACATTCCACACATTTTATTTACAAATGACACTACTTTGTGCAACATCCTTCTTAATTCACAGGTGAGTCTGCGTAAAGGTTCTGGGCAAAGTACTCTTTAGGAATTTTGCTCTTGGGCTTTAATTGATCCAGCACTTTAAGAAAATGAATAACTGATTGTTTATGTATGTTTAATGTATGTTTTAGCTGTATTTTTATATAAGCATTTTATGTAAGCTGCCCTGAGCCCACCTTGGCAGGGAAGGCGGGGTATAAATCAACTAAATAAACAAATAATGTTGCAGCACAATCCTATTGCCTCTCTGCAAGAAAAAATGGACTGGATCATGTGGGGGGGGGGCATGCAAGTGCAGCATCATAAATTTTGGAATGACACTGGAGTAGCTAAACATTCGAGATGTCATACTGGTGCAGCTGCTAACAACAGTGTAGCTGTACTTTGTATAGCTATGCATGAACCAAACACTGATGGAAAATCAGTGGGATAGGAAAGAGAGTATCACTGAGCATTATTCAACAAGATCAGCTCTCTCCCCTTTCCTTCAATTGCAGTAGCATTCTGGGTACCAAACAGGAGAATGAATTTAAAAACAAACATGAGCATAGAGTATCGAGACCAACAACTCAAAGAGACCATAAGATGCTGACTGGCAGCCAAACTAGATGTGATGGCAGCAAGTTCATGTGTTCTAATATGGATCTGCCCTAGTAGCATATATAGCAAGAAACGTGGTGGTTTAAATTTAACAGCAAAGGAAGCATGCTGGTGAGATATGGAAACTGACACTATGCTCATAGCTTAGCTCACTGCATTCCTTCTCTCCAAGTACTTTTCTCCGAGCGGAGCATATCTCTAGGGATGAGCAGAAACTGGCTCACAAATGTAAGTTCATGATGAATTTTGGCCAGTTTGTGGTTTGTGAACCAAAGTTCATGAACTGAAGAGCTGCCATGAATGTTCATGAATTTTAAGGCAGATCATGACGAGCAGAAAGCAGGGGTTTAAATGGCTCAGAGCCACTCAGCTGTTTTTCACCAGGAGAAGAAAGTAGGGGTTTAAATGGCTCCAAGTAATTTAAACTCTTACTTTCTGCTCCCTGCCGCTTTTTGCGGGGAAGCACTTGCTTTCTGCTCTCCACTGCTTTTAGCAGCCAAACTAGATTAAATAGCTCAGAGCCATTTAAACTCCTGCCGAAAGCAGGGAACATGAACCACTACGAAATGGGTCGGTTCGTGAACCAACCTCCTGGTTCATATCGGTTCATGGTTTGGCTTGTGGTTTGGCCACGAACCCATCCCTATATATCTCAAGAACTGAATCTTCACTGACCAGAAAAGTGCCTACCACAACAGTCTGTGCGAGAGGTAAGATGCAGATGGGAAGAGTTCTGCACACTTCATTGGCATGTCCTTTGCTGTAAAAAAAGGGCCCTACCTGCTTCTTTCTATGTGACTGAGGAAGATCCAGGTTTTAACACATGGGTCTGCTGGCATCATGTCTAGTTTGGCATGGTGCAAATGTCCATGTAGCATCTGTAGTAAAGGTTGCATAAAATTAAATATTAGAGGTAATCCTGTTCCTGAATTTTTGCATGTAGCCACAAGTCTAATAAAACTTAAGATGGTCTGGCTTATCATAAAATTTTATTTCCTAACCTGACTCCCCAGAATTGTAATGTCTAATTCAAAATTATGAAAGCTGTATAAAATTAAGCATTCCATTTCTAGAAACCTAAAGCAATAGTTTATAGTACAGATTTATTTTAAAACACAAATATTCTAATTATTTGTTAACACAGTGAAACTGAATTGTTTCCTACACAGTGAAGTAAATCTGCTTTTTATCAATGCTTTTATATCACTATTGACTTTCTTATATGCATATGTATAGCAAAGGTTATGTACATGAACAGCAATTCAGTCAGCACTTCCAAGCAAATGTAAAATTATTATTAAAATGGATTAAATTTGCCACAGAATACATAGACATAAATCTTAAATTAGATGTTGAATACACTGTTAAAATATAATAATAAATTGTGTCCTACCTATGGTGGTTATTACAGTGCCAGCAAAGAAGAAGGAACTTCCCAAATCCCAATGACTGCCGTGATTAGTCGTGTTTCCTATAGGTATGACTCCTGCATTTATTGCTGCCACTACTTGCTGCAAGTTTAAAGAGACATTTGTCAATATTTATGAAACATAAATAAGGATGTTAAAGTACATGACTCTGTACTTTTGTGAATTTATCAGATTGAAGCCAATAAAAAATAAAGGAACACACAAAATTCTTTTAGTTTTGCAGATGACTCAAGTTCAGCCACATCTGACCTAAGCATAGTTAAATGCACAGAAAAAAATGCAAATCACATATTTCTGCATGCCAATGTCCAATCCTAAACCCACTGTAGTTGGTAGATAGGGGATCTCAACAACTTTGGCAGGCTTTGTACAAAAATACTGGGAGAATGTACAGGTATATTATATTCATTTTCTATTAATTCTTTCCATTCTCAACGTTTTGAAAACTATCACCTGAGTACCAACTGCCTGTTCTACAGTACATTGGAAACTTCAAATTTCTGATCCAGGCAGAAACCAATATGTCTAACTTCATAGCATATTTTCCCCTTTATTTTATGCTTTGTTGCAGGCATATCTCTCTGTCTGTCTGTCTGTCTGTCTGTCTGTCTGTCTCTCTCTCTCTCTCTCTCTCTCTCAATCCATCCATCCATCCATCAGCATCTGCAGACATGATTGTGGAAGACAGTGCTTAAGAATGGATATTTTGAACATGAATGCACATTACTGTCCAGACAGCTAAAAACTCAAGAAACATTATTTCTGGTTAAAGCACATTTGAAAGAATTGTTAGATATTATAGATTCTTACTCAGGAACCAAAGCTAGATATTGAAGCTACAGATAGGCAAGCCACAGAGGAGACAAGGCATAGAAAATGGCCATTCTTCCTGGCCAGAGCAACTAGATCATATAAACTTAGCTGGAAAATTATGTGCTGGATTCCCTGGAGAGGCACTGATCTAAAAGACTGTGGAAGGTGGTAAGCAGTGGGGTACCGCTGGGCTCAGTACTAGGTCTGGTGCTTTTTAACTTGTTCATTAATGATTTGGAGTTGAAATTAAGCAGTGAAGTTTGCAGATGACACTACATTGTTCAGGGCAGTGAGAACCATGGAAGACTGTGAGGGATCTGTTGAGACTGGGTGAGTTGGCATCAACATGGCAAGTGAAGTTCAACATGGGCAAGTGCAATGTGATGCACACTGGAACCAAAAATTCTAACAATAAATATACATTGACCAGGTCTGATCTGGGGTAACTGACCAGGAGAGAAATCTTGGAGTTGTGGTAGATAACACACTGAAAATGTCAACTCAGTGTGTGACTGCAATAAAAAAGGCAAATGCTAAGCTGGGGATTATTAGAAAGCGGACTGAAAACAAATCAGCCAGTATCATAATGTCCATAATAAATCTATGGTGCAGCCCCATTTGAAATATTGTGTATAGTTCTGATCACTACACCTCAAAGATAGATAGAGAGATAGAGAGATAGAGAGATAGAGAGATAGATATAGATATAGCGTGCATTGGGAAAAGTGCAGAAAAGGGCAACTAAAATGATTAAGGGGATGGAACACCTTTGCTATGAAGAAAGGTTAAAGAAGTTAGGGCTCATTAGCTTGGAGAAATGATGACTGAGGGCTGACACGACAGAAGTTTACAAAATTATTTATGGGATAGAGAAGGCAGAGCAAGAAGTACTTTTCTCCCTTTCTCACAATTCAAGAACTCGTGGGCACTCAAATAAATTAATCAGCAATAAGCTTAGAACAGATAAAAGTCCTTCTTCACCTAAAGGGTAATTAACTTGTGGAATTCACTGCCACAAGACATGGTGGTGGCTACAAGCATAGACAGCTTCAAGAGGGGATTGGTTAAACATATGGAGCAGAGGTCCATCGGGGGTATTAGCCACAAGGTATACCTAGAACACAATGTCTGGGTAAGTGATACTCTGTTTTCTTGGTGTTGAGGAGGGCAACAGTGGGAGGGCTTCTGCAACCTGGCCCTGCCAGTGAACCTCCTGATGGCACCTGGGTTTTGGCCACTGTGTGATACAGAGTGTTGGACTGGATGGACCATTGGTTTGATCCAACATGACTTCTCTTATGTTCTTAATGTTCTGGTGTATGTTCCAGTTTACACCCACAGATTAAAAAGTAGCAATAACCTGGAAAGGTGTTCCCATTATCTAGGAGACTGTCTTCTATGAAATGTATCAATGTTTTGAAACGAGCTCCAGTGCTGGAAACATACTGTATTTGTGGGGGTCAGTTTTAATAAGATCTTATTAAGTAAAAATCCGGACACACCTGGTTTTAGTCATAAAACAACCAATAAAATCAATGCAATTCCATGCACTGATTTTGTTTAGGTACTGATTCCATTAATCCACTCATTAATAAAACAACCCATGAGTATGATCTGACTTGCCTTGAAATTAATGGAGAGAAATCTATGGTTTTAATAGATTAGGATTTTTTCTCACAATGCCAAATTGTTTGAGTGAAAAAATCAATGTTGAGAGCAGTATTTGTAGATCGTTAAAACTGCATGTTCCATGCTTATTTTTAATATATTCAAAATAAGCAATACCTTTAATATCACTAGTTATTATATACACACTAACAACCCTTAAATATTCTGAATCAGAATTCAACACTATGAAATTGTTCACTTCTACTTTGAGACATACTAGCAGTGTAACACAGACAATAATGAAAATGAAGTCTTTGAGTACTTCTTTTGTGACAGCTAAAATAATTGAACCATTTCTAACACGAAAATATCAACTCCCTTTGCTGTTTAAGTGAAATTAACATTCCCATATAGGGGTGCTAGGCCAACCAGCAGGAGGGTTTCTGGGCAGGAACATGTTGGGGGCAGCACTGTGGACCGATGATGGGTAGCTCTAGGAATTGCAAAAAAACCCTTCATAAGAACATAAGAAGAGTCCTGCTGAATCAGACCCATGGTCCAACTACTCAAGCATCATGTCTCATGCAGTGGCCAACTAGTTCCTCTTGAGGGCCTTCCCCTGATGTTGCCTTGTGGCACTGGCATTCAGAGGTTTACTGCCTCTGAACACGGAGGCGCCTTTTGGTCACCATGGTTACTAGCATCTGATAGACCTATCTTCCATGAATCCATCAAATCTCTTTTAAAGTTGTCTATGTGGGGTTGCCAGCTCCAGGTTGGGGAATACCAAGATTTTGAGGGTGGAGCATGAAGAGTGGCCATTTTCTCCAGCTGAACTGATCTCTGTCACCTAGAAATCAGTTGTAATCCCAGGAGACTGTCCAGCCACCATCTGGAGGTTGGCACCCCTATGTTTGTGCCCATGACCATCACTACATCCTCTGGCAGTAAATTCCACATTATAATCACTCATTTAACAAAGTAAAACCACAGCGTTTCTGGTGATTCCTAGAGCTATCCTATGTCATTTCTGGGATTCTAATGGAAGTAATTCAGTGCCACATGGAACACTGGTGGGTTTTTCATGCAACAGAAGCAAGGAGCAGGGGATCCAGCACTGGGAGCTTTGCAGCCCTATTCCTGTGTCACAATAAGTGCTTTAATTTGTTGTGGATGCTATTCTTTTATCTACTTGTTTTAAACACTGTTCTTCTTGCCTCTGTCGCAGCATCATGTTTAAATCAGGACTTACTGATAGCATCTTGGTAGTACACTCCTACGGACTGGCATTTGCTATAACTGCACAACTAGTGACTTGCTGTAGTAAATCCACCAAACTACACAATTCATTTATGGTTTTTGCACACAGAGAGAAAATATGTATTAATAATGGGATCCTGTTCATCTTTGAAGTATGCTGGGTTGCTTGCTATGATAGATTGGGAGGAAACAGCACCAGCAGCCCAGGACTTAGAGAAGCTGTATCTGACCACGTTCCTTAGACAGTGGTTTTTGGGTCATCCCCACACTGCTATGCTGCTTCACACCCCATGGTTGACGGAGCTAGTCCAGCTTCAGAGCAATGGAGGACTATGGTTGTGATAAGGGAAACAACCTAATTCCCACCTTCCCATTCCCCTTCTGGGAGCCAGTGGTGGTGAGTGGGGAGAGAGTTGGCAGTGGTAAACCGGTGGGAAAGGGGCAGGGGCATCAAGGGGAGCCCCTCCCCCTACTTCCTACCTCTTTGCCTGGCCAAGAGTGGGAGGGGGAGGATCACCTTCTACCCTTGTTGTTCCATGAAAAGTGCCAAGGGCCTGTGCTGCCCTGGGGGGGGGGGGACAAACAGCCAGTTTGGGGTAGTGGTTAGGAGTGCGGACTCCAATCTCGGAGAACTGGGTTTGATTCCCTACTCCTCCACATGCAGCTGCTGGTGTGACCTTGGGTCAGTCATAAGTTCTTTCAGAGCTGTTCTCTCCAGGGCAGTTCTTGAGAGAGCTCTCTCAGCCCCACCTACCTCACAGGGTGTCTGTTGTGGGCATGGAGAGCGAAAGGGATTGTAAGCCACTCTGAGACTCCTTTGGGTAGTGAAGGGCGGGGTAAAAATCCAATCTCCTCCTCCTCCTCCTCTTCTTCTCCTCCTCCTCATGTTTCCCAGTGCGGCCACTGATGGTTTCCCCTAAGCTCTGCCTTTGGGGGGGGGGGGGGGGGAGATGGATCGCTGCCACTATTGGGCTCTGCCTGCAGAGAGCAGACAGGGAGATGAGTCACTGCTACCCTTGGGCTGGCAGCGGCCAGCTCCCTAACCCATCCTGAACCAGGCAGCAGCCTCGGCTCCAGAGGGACTGCTGGAGGTTGGGCAGGGGGCTGGATAGCTGCAGCTGTTGTGTCCCCCCTTTTCCAAGTTGTAGATCACAACCCAGCAGCAGCCTCAGCCATGTGCAGAGATCCAACTGAGTACAAACCCAATCAACAAACAACAACAAGGGAGAGGGAGAGAAAAAGGTCATAAAACAATGACCGTGTTCCATGGATGGCGGAGCCTGAGCAGAAGATGACCAAGAGACTGGGTAGGACTGTAATGGCTATGGGGAGACACTGGATTCATCATCTAGACATTTCACTACTCCTGGATACCCTGTTTTGCCCTGATAGGGTTCACTTATCTGATTGGGGTATGGATATCTGGCTACATGGCATTAGGGATGCCCTATGCACTTGGCTACAGTTGTAGGAGCATTTATGGGAGCCAGTTGTTTGAGGTCCAGCTCTTGTGGCAGTATCAGCATGGAGCCAGATCCATTACCAGGAAAGCCGGCCTGTGTGCCCATTTTCCTGAGAGTGGGGATCCCCACAAGGGATCTAGGCATGAGGGTCAAGTGGTATGCCCTGCCTGGGGCCACAGTTGAGAATTATCCTCACGCTCAGGTGGCAGGAAAGACCACCTCAGGGAGTCCACTCCTGTGGGATCCAGAGACCTGTCATCCCAATGTTTCCAGCGGATCATCAACTGCCAAGTGGGTCAGTCGATAAACAGGATCTGGTACCCCATGCTATGCCAAAGCATACTACAGCTGTAACCAATAAAGTTGTGGCCAATTTTATTCCACTTTTCTGAAAACTGTATGTTATTTCAACTGAAGCTATAAACAGGGTTAATATTTAGTTGAGTGTAGAGGAACTCTTTGCCTTCAGTACCTGCTTCGTCCCTTCCATGGGTGCTGGTGCTGCAAGCATGTATACAGCTTAAGTATTTGCAGTAGCTAGCATGTTGCTTCTTGCTTGTTAGTATATAGGCCTGAGAGAAGGACTATAGTGAAGAATGATTGGCTATTTATTGATGTTTTCCTCAAAAAGGAAAAAATAGCTTCAGCTACAACTGAGGTCAGTGAAACAACACAGGGGAAATGGCTACCCAATACCAGGTTGGTGGCCTGAGCTTGTCTTATTGCACCTAGACAGCCAGGCCCATGTCATGCCAGTTTAAATGAGACTTTAATAGTATGAAGTCTTATTAATGCTAAAGCTTTGTCTTCCAGAGCTAATTTTGTACTACACAAGAACAAATCATTCTAAACTGCATATGTCACAAAGGACTGGTGTACTGATTCAATTGTATAACAGGATAACATACAAATTCCTTGGCTCTTGGATGAGCTGTATTTCATACATAAAGTCTGCAGCCCATAAGCAAAGAAAGTTTATGGATATATTTCAATGTGGTAAAAATTCTGACCATAAATTCTCCCACCTGGAAATGATAACATATTCTCCAGTATGAATGGTGCATGGTAAAACATAGACCAATACCATTTTATAGGGTAATTCATATTTTAGTATAGCACTCAAGTAATGCATTATGACCAGGCTTAAAAGGTTTACAGTAATTTATTAGCTTTTCTAAAACAACAGATGCAAATAATTTACCTATTCTCTATTCTTGCTTTAGCTATACCACGTCATATTCTGTTTTGATTATTCAATTTTAAAAACATGTTATGTTACTTCACTTACAAATTTTGATGTCATTAAACTATTTAATTTCAGACTTACAAGACACTATGATTGATCACCCCATTAAAAACAGTCTCCCTTGGAAAATGGTACAGTGCTAAAATCTATGTAGCCATAAAGGCTTAAATGTTCAAGCTGCACATATTTCACTTTGACTTCACAAGTTACAGTTTAGCTTAAAGCAACTCATAACACACCTTCTAACTACTTAAATGGGTGGTAAACCATCACTTGCCTAGTAGATTCAGCATAGTTGCTTTTCCTGGCTAACCTCCTGCTGTCTACCATCTTCCCAAGCAATGTCTCCCCTCCTACTGAAACCATGTGCTAGAGTGGAGAGCTGAGACTTGGAAAAATTCTCACAATTAAAATTCTATCACTGCAGGTTCATTGGTGATCTGGACTTCTGGTGAAATGAACCTATCAGAGAACTAATATACCATGCATATATTTAATTCCATAGATAGAAATATGTATGGAAATAAGCCCACAATTTTGGTCATGTGAATTAGCCCCTACAGGAGTCCCTCATGTTGTAGTAACACCTGCGCAGATCTGTGCACGGCAATGTAATGATGTTTACAAAGGACTTGGCTGAATCCATTATCAAATTACCATTGCCATTGCTGACGAATCATGGGGATTTTTTAGTGGTTCTGATGGCAATTTGTACCTGAGGCAGCGTGGCTGAAGAATGTGCTATTTTACTGCAGATAGGAGCTGGTAGATATGGGGCTGAGAGTTTTCAAAGATGGCCACCACTAGGCAAGGCTGCTCATGGCTTATCTGATCATAGTATCCCAACAGAAATTGATACAAAGACTTCCACTTCCACTATAATATTCTGCAATACCAGACTGGTGAGGGGCAACACTGAACTACTGTCTATACTATTGGAGAAACAAAGAAAAATTGACCTGGCTTGCATAACTGAAACCTAGTTGCAAAAAAAATGACATGGTGCGCCTGTCTCAATTAACTCCACCTGGCAATGCCGTCCTTCATCAACGCCATATTGGAGGGCTGGGAGGAGGGGCAGCTATTATCCTCCCCAAGTGCTTCACCTTCTACAGACTCCCAGTGCAGACTATCGGCACTGACTGTATGCTCAGCATCTCAGCATACTGCTTTTTTACTGACTGCCTAGTTTTCACTGTCTGAGTTGGTGGACGAGCTCTACAGTGTAGTGCTGGACACACTAGACTGTTCTGGGGGACATAAACATTCATGCCAAGGATAGATCACTGGGACAGGATTTTCTAGCATCTCTGACTTGGGCATCTCTCAAATTGTTCCAGGCACAAAACATGAAAGAGATCACACCATGGACTTAATCTTTTGCACTGAGACTCTGAGGGAAGGTCTGGTTTCTGGAGATTGAGCTTGACCATGGTATGACCACTGTCTACCAAATGCAAGGGTGAATGTGGCTCCAACACACTGCTGGAAAGGGGCCTGGTTAAAATGGTCTGCACATGGAGGCTCATGGATCCCACTGGATTCCATAATGTACGGGTGGGGTTAGGTTTCCAAACACACACTCTGTTAACGATGTGGTGGGAGCTTGGAACATGAAGCTCATGGAAAGTAATGACGATGTTACCCTCCCCCAAACCTCTCCCATCCTTGGGACAGTACCAGCACCCCTGGTTTACCATTTAGCTGGGTGACCTAAAGAGGGCCAGAAGACATCTTAAACAATGCTGGTGAAAAGCTCATACTGAATGTGACATAGCATGTTAAAGAATGGACTGGAAGATCTATGAAGCAGCAGTGACAGTGGCATAGAAGTGTTACTTCTCTGCTATCATTGTACCAGCCAGTGTCCAGCCAATTGTTTAAGGTATTTTGGCATCTACTGACTTCTAAATTTGAGCCTTTATTGTTTCAAGAACAGGAAATTGATTGTGATGCCTTTGCATATATATAATTTTATGTTTTTGCTGGAAAAATCTCTGGAATACATATTGATTTGGTTATAGAACAAATTTAGAGTCCAGTGGAACCTTTAAGAACAATAGTTTATTCCAAGTATAAGCTTTCATGTGCAAGGCACACTTTTTCAAAAAATTGGAATAGTAGATGAGGTTCTAAACTTATAGACAGGGACTTAACAGCAAATTAACATGTGACATGATGATATTTATGCAAAACTTGTTATTTAGTTTTTCACTTTGCATAACTTAAAACATCATCATATCACATGTTAATTTGCTGTCCCTGTCTATAAGTTTAGAACCTCATCTACCATTCTTTTTTTTCTTTTTTTAAAAAGTGTGCCTTGCACACAAAAGCTCATACTTTGAATAAACCTTTGTTGGTCTTAAAGGTGCCACAGGACTCTAAATTTGTTCTACTACTTCAGACCACCACAGCTGACCATCTGGATCTATGATTCAGTTATAGGTTGTAACATGGATCAGACAGAAGAATTATTTAACATATTGTCAGGGCTGTTTATGGATCATTTTGATCCAGTTACCATAATGGATGTTGACAGGATTCTTAATGCTGTGAAGGCTCCCACTCGTGCTCTGGATCTACTTGTGCTCTGGATCTACTTGTGCTACTTGTGTACAAATAAATCACTCGTGTCTAACGTAAAACCAATCACTGACTCAGAGCATCTTCCCTTGGCTACTCAAAGAGGTAGTTGTCCATACCCTGCTTAATAAACCATCCCAACAGAAAAATTATGTGGCCAATTATCACCCTGTCTCTAATTTGCCTTATCTGGGTAAGGTAATTGAGAAACCAGTGGTGGATCAGTTCCAGAGCTTCTTAGATAACTCATTGAGCCCTTTGTAGTCTGGCTAGGCTATGGGAGGGAGACATAGCATTTGTGGCTTTAGCTGATGATCTCTGTCTGAATATATACAAAGGCCATGCCTCTGTTGCTCCTACTGGATTTCTTTGCTGCCTTTGATATAGTAGGCCACGCTATTTTTTGAAACAGTTAAAGGCAGAAGTAGGTATCAGGGGATGAGATTTGGTTTAAATCATGGCTTATGCACCAAACTCAAAGGATTGCCATTGGAGACCAGTTGTCATCAGTCTGGGACTTGTCCTGTGGGATTCCACACATGCAGTCTTATCTCCCATGCTATTCAATCTCTATGTAAAGCTACCGTATTTTTTGCTCCATAAGACTCACTTTTTCTCCCAAAAAAAGTGGGGGGGGGAAGTGTGTGCATCTTAAACTCCCCTCACCTTTCCCAAGCCACAGCACTGAGCGGAGCTAGGTGCGTCTTATGGTCAGGTGCGTCTTATGGAGCGAAAAATATGGTATTAGCAGAAATCAGTTGTAGTTTTGGTATTGGATGCCATCAGTATGCTGATGACTAGGGATGGGAACAAACCCCATTTTTGCAGTTCAGTTTGTAGCTGAAACACAAACTGAACCATGAACCCGTATGGACCAGGAGGTTGGTCTGTGAACCAATCCAGTTTGTATCAGTCTCTGAGCTTTTTAAAGTTTAAAACCCTGCTTCCTGCTCCCCATGAAAAGCCATGGGGAGCAGAAAGTAGGGGACCATTTAAACCAAAGAGCAGGTGTTTTGTGGGGAGCAGAAAGCAGGGTACCATTCAAATCAAACAGCAGCTGTTTCTTGTAAAGACTTCTGCTTTCTGCTCTTTAAGATCTACCACAAACCGCATCAAAATTTGTGAAAGTTCATGGCAGTTCTTCATTTTGTGAATACTGCTTCACAAACTATGAACCAGACAAAATTCATGATGAATTTTAGTTCATCAGCTGTTTCGTGCCCATCCCTACTAATGACGCCCAGCTTTATATCTTTCAATCAAAGTCCCTTAGGAATTTGGAGATGAGCAACTGCATGACCACTGTGGTTAAATTGCTGAGCGTGAACAGATTGAAACAGAACCCTAACAAAATGGAGGTAATACTGGCTAGGAAAACTCAGGTCTTGAAGGACATTATGCCTCCCACTTCCGCTGACTCATTTAAGCATCTGGGGTTATACCAGACCCAGCTTTGTACTGGAGAAACAAATTAGTGCAGCTACAAAAATAGCTTTATTGCAACTTAGTTTAGCCTGGAAGATGGCCCCCTTTACCGTGATTTGGCTGATCTAGCTATATGAATCCACATCATAGTAACATTGAGACTATACTACTATAATGCACTATAGGTCTCCCCTCAACATTAATTCAAAATTCCAGTTAGTACAGAATGCTGCAGCTCGGTTATTATCAGGAACTAGGTGGTACATGGATCCAGGTGGGCAGCTGTCTCGTTCTGAAGCAAGAGAGGCAAAGTTTTATTCACCATATGAGCTTTCATGAGCACACACTTCTTTAGATACAAATGTAAACCTTTGTTGGTCTTAAAGGTGCCCCTGGACTCTAACTTTGTTCTAGGTGGTACATGAATACTACACCCATTTTGCAGGCGCTCCACTGATTGCCCATTAGCTACTGGGTACATACACAGCCCTTCATGGCCTTGGATCCTCATAACTGCAGTACAACCTTTCCTCCTATGCCCCACCACAACAGCTTTGACAGGGCCTTCTACAGGTTCCACCCTGCAAATGGGCAGGATCAACAAGTACTCATATACATCTTCTCTGTAGGAGTCCTCAGCCTATGGAATGGGCTGCCTGAAGATGTCAGTAACGCTCCCACACTTCTGGCTTTTTGCAAACTATATAACACCGAACTGTTCAGGGTATTTTTATAAAAGAATAAGACTACACTATAAGAGAATGATTTTAAAAAGACACTTCAGTAGAGAGATTGGGACTGTGGACTATACTATTAATGTGTATTGTTTGTTACTGTTTCCATCTTGTTCCCATTGCCTTATATTTTTATTTACATAAACATTCCTGCACTGTTTAACATGTTATGTTTAATATATGTCTTGTTCCAGATTTCTGCAATCCTAGTGCTATTACATTGTTTATTAGGTGTCGCCTCATCCTACTGATTTTAGCAACCAAAACTCTGTCTTGAGTCTCACCATAAATAACATAAATAATAATTATAATAATAAATAATTAGGCTTTATGTCATGGAAAATTTTAGACTTTGTGTGAACACTGTGTATATATAAAACGGGGTTTCCCTCACTTTGGATGAAGTCTCTACATTTCATGCAAGTGGAAGGGTCTGAGAAATGGGACTCTGTGTGTATAAAGTGTGATCAAGTCCCAGTCAACATATGGTAACCCCAGCAAGGGACCTTCAAGGCAAGTGAGAAGCAGAGGTGGTTTGCCATTGCCTTCCTCTGCAGAGGCTTCCCTAGTGGTCTCCCTTCCAAGTACTGACCCTGCTTAGCTTCTGAGATCTGAAGAGATAGGGCTATACCATACTGCCTGCCCTCCCACCATCATGCATAATTAATCCAACATAACATTCATTACATACACAACAGACCCTGGTGTGAGCATACATACTATGGTGCATGACTTGCAGCCTTTAGACTTGTAAATAGTGTTGCTACATTATTCACACTTTAAAACTCTGAGGGACAGGCTAGATTGCACCTGTCCCTAAGAGCAACCAATGACAGCTGACGGAATGTTGGTGAGTGGACAGCTAGAAAACAGAAGTTGACAGCAGTTCGGAGTTGGCAGCGGGGCAGTTGAAAGGAAAACGAATATGTCTGATTAAATGAAACTGGGGAGAATTGCTGCTTAGAGTTGGCTGAAAAAAAGGCAGTTTGTAAGAAAGGATCCCAATTGCTGGAATAGGGATACAGTTCAAAAGTTCAATTGGAAATGAAATGTTGTAACATCTACCTTAAGAAAAACTTTCATAGGCCACGTCCACACTGTCACTTTTGTCACTCATTTCTCCCTATTGCTTTGCCCCCCCCTTTCAACATGTGTTTTGCTCCCTCTAGGATTACTAGAGAAAGCAAAACACATTGGGGTGGGGGGGACCTGAAGCAATAGGGAGAAATGAGTGACAAAAGTGACAGTGTGGACGTGGCCTTAGAGTGTTATCTTCAAACCATAAATAAAAATTAACTCCTTGTTTTGTTTAACCTTGTGGGCTTTTTGTCTCAGGGAGAGAAACACACACACACAAGTTAATACCTCAGTCTATATACATTATAGGATATAAATATACTGTGGCATGATGTGAATCAAACAGTGTATAAGCCTCCAACCCCAATAACTCAGTGAAGTGTTTGAGAGAGGGCCTGTTAGTAAAGGGGGCTGGGCTACTCTGCCAATGTCTCCACGAGAAAGAGTGAGGACCTGAGGGGTGAAATGGTCATGCTCTCTAGAGATTCTAGAGACAGTAAGGGTGGTGAAACTGATCTCCTGACCAACTTGGAACCCTGAACCTGAGAGAGAGGTTGCTGAGGGTGATAGACACTCTGCGTGAGTGAAAAGGGGCATCATAATAACATTTGGCCAAATTACTGAAATTTGACCATTTTTAACTACATGTTACTGCTGGTTTAATAAAAGTTGGTATTTGAAAATTTCCAAAACTTTAGTCATAAATTTGTCTATTAACTGATATACTGACAGATATCTATCTATTTATTCAAAACATTTATTAGCTGCCTTTCTACCTTGCGGTACTCAAGGTGGCTTACAATATAAATAAACTAGTAGTTATAAAACACATAAAGAAGACATATGGATGGATGCTTTTCACTGACCCAATTCATACAATAGCTAGTTGAGGTACTAATTCCAGATGGCTGGGCTTCACATTGCAGAAAGAATGCATGACAGGACCAATCACAGGGACAACCTGGATCATTTGCTTAGTTTCCAGACCTTCATCAAACCAGCAATGAGACTCCTGGGAATTAATCACATGGCTAAAGTACCACACATTACTGGACCTTACATATGTTATGCAATATGGAAATTATTTCCCAGTGGCTGCCAATACTCCCTCTAAGCTGTGGAGTCTTGTGAGCAAAAATTCTACTTTGTGAGCTACTGGCATTAAAGTTGTGAGTGAGTGATTTGGGTACTGCATAAATCAGTTTACTCTGGAGCCATCCTTCCAGAGCGAAGACAAAAATGTGTGAGCTGGAGGCTAAAAAACTGTGAGCTAACTCACACTAGCTCAGCTTAGAGGGAACACTGTTGCCATATATCCTAATTATGAACTGGGCCATTGAATTCTTTCATTTCTATGCTACCCCATTTGATGAATCTGCAGATATCACTGCTAACCTCTTGTCCCGAGTTGTGATTTTCTTTCAGAGTTACCTTTCAAGAAAGGCAACCCCCAGCATGCCCAATAAAAGAAGAATAAGTCTGAAAAGAACAAAACTAAGATTACAAGAAACAAAACTAATGAATAGTAGACGAAATGCAGTAAAATAAATTCACATTACAATAAATGGGAAAACCCTCCAGAAATACATTGATTTAGTAAAGCTGAACTTCTACAAAGTCTGCAGGGAATACGAGCATTAAGGAAGTGGAAACTTTTGGTAGGTGCAAAAATGAGACAGAAAAAAAATGAGAAGGGGCAATGTTTGGACAATATTCAAACATGAAAAAATACTGCCCAATTTGCAATTAAATTTTGTGAAAGAACTATCTGCTAGGAAAAGTGATTGCATATTCTGCATAGGAAATTTGACACTGCTATACCTGGAAAGTCACATTATCTCAATATCAGGCTGTGACATGGGAATAATATTCACCTACACAGTAGTATGCGGTGAACAAAATACAGGTTATAAATTGTTTTGTATATTATACTACAGAAAAGATTACAAAAAGTTACATTTACTTCCATTGATGAACAGCAGTTTGAGAGGCACAACAGATGTATATAGTCTATAGAGAAGAACTATATCCTCAAATTCACTTAAGAATGATGGTAGTTACAAATAAAGGTAATGGAGCTACTCCTGAGACAGTGAATTACAACAGAATTACTATAATTCTATAGTTAGAATTAATGAATGGCACCTGAGCAATTTCTGTCCTTGACTCAATGCTATTAAGGCTGGTTTTAATTAGAAGCCTATTACTTATTAAATTTTTATCCCACTCTTCATCCAAAGAGCTCAGAGTGGCATATTTGTGTCCTCTCTCCTCCATTTTATCATCACGACTATGACAATGCAATCTGAAACAGCTACACAATTAGTGAATTTAAAAGGGCATAATTCTGGGGTTGGATTGTACTGTGACTGGCCCACAGTCACCGAGGGCTTCATGACACAATGAGAATTAAACCTAAGTCTTCCAACTGCAACCAATACACCACAGTGGCTTTTTCCCCATTCAGGAATTCAGAAAACATATATGGATAAACTTCCAATATAAATGTTGCACATGTATGTACTTACATAGAGATTACTTCAAAAAAGTCTGAGACCGATTTCCCACAAGCGCTAACCCGGCGCCGTTCACCCCGATTGCCTGCTTGAATTTCCCACTATTTGCCATGGGGCGCATTTTGATCCGGGGCTTCGTGCAATTTCCTCCAATTTCCTCCACAGATTCAGTGATCCTCGAAAAACAGGATCACTGAAGCCGCGGAGGAAATCGCGCGAAGCCCCAGGTCAAAATGCGCCCCGCTGCAAATAGTGGGAGATTCAAGCAGGCAATCGGGGCAAACGGAGGAACAATGCTGGGGCAGCGGTTGTGGGAAATCGGCCAGAATGTTATCCAGACTAATGTAAATTCTTTTTTTAAATAAAATCTCAAACATAACTTTAGTCTGGAAGAAGATAATAGGCAACTATTGTCTGAAAACAGAATGCTAGTAAATACATTGCTGTAATTTTCTTCATACGTACTCTATCATTAGAGTTATCTAATACTCTACAACTGTATAATGTTTACCTTTCTATCTTTCAAAGAATTCAATTTTCAAATACTGTTTATGTTTTCAATCACACAGGAGAACAATCCACACTGGAGCAAAACTGTTATTATCACTGTATGATGAATGAGCAACTGAACACCACTCCTCAATACAATATATTTTCTTCAGCAATTAAATTACTGCACAAGATGACAGGTTAACAGAAATGGAAGGTGAACTTTGAACTACTAGAGGAGCACAAATTCCTTCCAACACTACCTGTTACAGAACTACATGAAATATGCACAACAGCCTTTGAGATACTTAACATTTCCCAAGGAGAAATTGTCCATCCAATAGGTTGGCAAATTGGTGAACACATCTTATGTAAGATAGGAACTCTCAGCCTAAGGCAAATGATGCACTGTATTCTTGGTACTTGGGGAGGGGGGCAACAGTGGGAGAGCTTCTACTATCCTGGCCTCATTTACAGACCTCCTGATGGCACCTGGTATTTTTGACCACTGTGTGACAGAGTGTTGGACCGGATGGGACATTGGCCTGATCCAACATTGGCTTCTCTTATGTTCTTATGTTCTTAAGTGGACTAAAACCATTCCCATAGAGTTTTTTTTTAAAAAACTGTATAATTTGCTCACAGGACAAAATTAACCCTTTTCTCATTGTTAAACTAGAGCTTTGCATGGAAAGCCATTTGTATTAACATTTGAAAGAACCAGCATATGGATATCAGCCGTTTCATTCAGTACTATATGGATTGCAACTGCATCTGAAGCTTCTCCATTATATATCATTTTGTAGTGGATTTAGAACAGAATTGCACCCTTGACTTTCAAGATCAGGCTTTTAATAGAAACAGCTGACTATCCCCTCCCTACCATTTAAAGCAGATTATTTCAAAAGCACAAGTACAACAAAACATATTCTTCAATAACCATTGAACAATAAAGGGGTGTTCTCACAGCCCTTCCTTTTAAATATTTTTTTGAACCTATGACCAAAGGACCCAGCCAGACTTATTCTCCACTTAGGGTACAGCAGACTGCAATCTTAGTATAATGGTGTGGCTTCTCTTTTTCTAGTGCTGAGAACAGTAGCTACTCTAAATAGCACTGATAATAAATAGGAAGGTTAGTCAGTACAAAGTGAGATGCTATACATGATGTTTGTACTGAACACACTTGCTGTGCAAACATGTTTAAACTTGGTTATGCCTGGAAATGATCTTCCATAGAGGGCAGTAAAGAAAACTCTTGTTGCTTATTCTGTCTCTTCTATCAGGCAATACAGCAACTTGCCTAATGTAAGTGGAGAACACTGAACTTCCACTGATGAACAACAATTTGGGATGCACAACAGAAATAGTCAATGAAAAGATTAGCTTTAGTATCAAAAACCAAAGTCAGCAATCATTTTTTGCACATCAAAGTCAAATTACCAGCACCAATAATTTCTTGCAAATATCAATGTACTGTGCCAAGATGCTGGGATCATAGCATTCATGTAACTCATAAATAACATTCTGTTTAAAATCATGGCAAGAGTACACTTCTTTACAGGTCATTACCTCAATGAGTTCATCAAGTTCTGTTGTATTCACACAGGAATGCTGAGATACAAACGTCTGCTTCTGGATCACAATAGTGGTCCTCTGGTTAGTTTCATGTGGCTGCTCCAGGGCTTTGAAAACAGTAGCTCCAATAATTAAATACAAAACCACCACCAGAAAAATGGTTGAGACCGTCTTCCATTTCATAACATTAATGGTTGTATCACTCTCTTCCCGTGAAGCGAGCACAGTGGGTTTGGTAGAAAATGATAGCCTGGGTTTGGAGTTCTGAGTGGCAGATTTGGGATCCAGTAAGTCAGGTGCCGCCACTAATAAAAGAAAAAGAGAGAATGCTAATTTTTACAAGGCTTGTCAGAGATTAATTCAGGGGTTCTTCTTCTTGCTAGAGGGCTAGAGAGAAGCTATTAATGCAAGTGACAATTTAGCTTCAGAGATTCTTGCATTGCAAATTAACTCCACTTGTTCATCTTCACAAGAGTTTTGAAGGAGAAATTCCAGCAACCTGTTGATGATGTTGCTCAACTCATTATTCATGTCTTTAGATAACCTTACTGTAGTATTTGCAGTCCTGAAAATCTGCAAAAACATTATATATATAAACCATGGGATGTAACACTAATGACATAACAACCACTGATAACGAATAGATATGGTGCATCATTGTTACTGAATGTGCTTTCTGATATTACATACTGCATTAAGGTCTCATATCCTTTACTCAATTTAACTCATTCTGATTTGTTTTAGATATTAGCAATGAGACACCCCAAGCTATAATTTCAGTCCAGCACCAAACATATACTACACCTCTGTCCATGTGTTAGGTTCAGAGGGATGCATTATTGTAGTACCACAGCTTCCAGATTCATCCCATATATGATTTTCATCAAAAATTTACTGTGAGTTATATTGGATGGTAAGCATTTGTTATAAAGACCCCTTTTAAAAAATGTATACTGATACTTGGCTGAAAACTGGCTAGAAAAGATTTTCAGCTGCTAAGTACTAGGTCAATTTTTAAGATAACCAGGTAGTCAGGATTCTCCCAGTTCTACAGCACAAAAGAGACAGGACTTTTTTCTTCATTTTTCACCACACAAAAAAGCCAATGATGTTGTCCTTCATTTATTTTAAACTAGATAAAGTCTATTACATGTGGCATTTGTATCATTTTTAATGTATATATTGAAAATATTAAACGTACTGATTTTTAATATATATTAATTTATTTTGAGTGACAGCAGTCTGTCATTCATCAATGACAGGGAAATTTCAACCCAATCATTGATGCAAATCTCTTTCTCCCTGTCTTTTCTACCCTCACATGTCTGAATGGTGGATATGACCTAAGAGAAGGGAGAGTAAGAGAGCCAATCTTGTGTGGCATACAGCTTGTTCTTCAGGAGGCTAGACTATAGCATTACAGCACGTCCATGCCTAGAAAGAGACATAAGCGTGAAGGTTTGGAGGCCGGCTTTGAAGAAGGCAATCTTCCATGGCAAATTTAATTAACATAGTGGACATGAACTCCAGACACATGTAGCAATAGGCTCAGATGAGAAACCACCTTCCTCATGACTCATTGCACAGCACTGTCATGCTGTTTCTCAGCTCCTAGAAAGCTAGAAGTTCAGGAAACACATTAATGAGCTGAATTCCTTCATACGTAGTGACTGTCTCAGAACTTTCATTCTAAACAAAAACACTGATATAATCAGATCTCCCTGTCTTCCCCGGGTCCATCTCACTATTCCTAAAGTAGACATCATAGAACTAGTCCCATTCATTTCAGGGAGAGTACTCCGGAGTGAGCAGTTGGGAGTATTACAACTGAATGGGGAGTTGCTTACAGAACTGAATGGATTCCCCCATTAACAGGTGATGATTTTCCTGTGATGATATCAGAAAGGGCAACCTTTAAAACATTGAAGCCCTGACTGAATGACTATAAATTACCTTAAGTGGGCAGGGGATCAAGCTGAGTAATTTGTGATGGGCAGTAAAATCAAGAGTGAGGCAACCACCATTCCATTATTGCTTAATGCTGGCACTATCACTTTGATTGTTTGTCCTCCTTGGCAAATAGTCACCCTGCTCCATCTCTTCCCCCATCCCAAAATGGTGGCAACTGAGATTTCTTCCACTCCTCCTGCTACTTACCAGGACATTCTGCTCTCTTCTCGTAGCAAGTCCCCCCCTCCCCTGCTCAGATGCAATGCATGTCTATCTTCCAAAGGAAATCCTGGCACCCTTGGGGAAGTGCAGTCCCCAAGTTCCCTTGATCCACTCCCCTTTAGAAAGCAAGATGCAGCTAAGCTAACAAAGGGGAAAGAAGTGGCAGAAGAAAGCTGTCTTCTTCACAATGATGGCATAAATGCACTGCTGCTCTAGCATCAGCCTTCCCCATCCACCCTCTCAGCCTTTCTGAAAAGCATCTACCTTGCCAAGATTAGTCCCCTCTTCCCTCCCCAGCGAGATCTTCACCCTGACAGAGACAACCCCTCCTTTTGACGTTTAAGAGTCATCACGCGAAAGAAAGAAACCCCCCTGCCTCTCTCGATTCCCCATTTTTACATTTTGCTTTAAAAAAAGAAGCAGCAACCAGTGTCCCCCCCCCCCTCCCCACGTAGTCGAAATCGTCTGCAAAGGAGAACTCTCGTGTACCCAGCAGGATGGCAGTGGCTTGGGGGGAAAGGTCTCGATGGGTCTCCTGTACCCTTTTCTCCTCCACACCCCCCCCCCCCCCCGCCCCGTGTATCCCCAGCAAAGCGCCACACATCCCTTTAACAAAGATGAAGTGTAACGAAGCGCCTATGAGACAAGGTGTTGCATGCAGCAGCAGCACGAAGAGCTCAGGCAAGGAGGATGGCTGGGCTAGCGGAGGGGAAGCGGGGGGGGGGGGGTGCGAGGAAGGCAGAGCAAGGTATCAGGGTGGCGGGAAGGGGGCAAACAGGGGCTCCCCTTCTCAGGGGCGGTGGGGGGGAGTTGGAGTCTCCTCGGCACTAGGGCGAGGGCGCACCGGCCAAAGCAAAGGAGCATGCAGCATATCCATCCCGGCAGCCTTCCCCAAGGCAGCGAGGCGCGCCATTGTACGAGTACTCACTTCTTATTTACAGACCCGGTGCCCTCTCCTCGCTTCACGGGCAGGCATTTTTTCAGGGCTCGGGGAGGCAGAGTTTGGAGAGCAAAGGGGGGCGGGGGGGGGGGGAACCGGGGTGGGGATGGGAGGAAGAGAGGGGAGGGGGGAGAAAGACGCGGAAGAAGAAGGGAATAAAGCAGCGCGTGGGTCTGTCTGAGGAGGCACCACCGAGATAGAAGGAGAGCGAGCGGGAGAGAGAGAGAGCGAGAGGCACTCTCTCGCGCGCGCGCACACACACCCCACCGGAGCACCAACAAATAAATAAATAAATTGAGGTTGGGGGTGGGGGGAGGCTTGGCTGCTGAGCCCGGATTCCACGCGCGCCCTCTCGCTGGGGGTGTGAGCTGCCTGCGCGCGCCAATGTATGCGCGAGAGAGAGAGAGAGAGAGTGTGTGTGTGTAGCGCCTCGTGCGTGCCTCTCGTGTGTGGTGTCTGGGTGCCCGGGTTAAGCGGCTGGCTCTCCAGTCAAGGTGGGGCTGTGTGCGGAACTCCCTCGGTTCTCTTCCTCCCTCCGCTCTCTTCCTCCCTCCCCCGCACCTCCTCGCGCCCAAGCGCTCGGCGCGGTTCGCTCGCTCGGTGGAGTGTGTGTGTGTGTGACTCGCCCTCCCGAAGAGAACAGGGTCTGGCACACGCGCTGGCGGGCGAGCGCGTGCAGTCCTTGCTCAGGTGGCTGAAGGGAGACTAGAGCGGGAACATTCACTTTGTCGAAGGGGCTCTTTCTGCCCCCGTTTCCACAGGGCTCTGTCTGGCACAGGAGACTGCACACCTTCTAGGGAAAAGGCGGTTACTAAAAAGTGACCCTCCCTCTGGCCGTTTTCCTGTCAGGGAGGGTCGTCGAGGCCTCACAATTCTCCACCAGTGTGTCCCCCTTATGCTAAGGTGGGGCCCACTGCCCCCCTCTGAAACCACCTCAGTACTTTGCCCACCCCTTCCATACAGCCACAATATCTAGAGCTACATGCTATAGGGTGGACAATTCTTTAAAATTAGTCAAAAACCCTGCCAGTGCAGGGACTACACCTATAATACCCCCCAACAAGTAGGTCTCTAATCGATACTTAAAACCCTCCAAAAACAAAGAATCCACCTCCTCACAAAGCTGACTGTTCCAGTGTCAAACACACCTCACCTTCAGGAAGTTCTTCCTCAAATTTACATGAAAACACCTTTGCTCCAGTTTATATCCATTAGTCTTTAATATCCATTAGTCTTTAATATCCCTTAGTCCCGATATGACTGAAAAAGGTATCCACCCTATGTCCCACATGGCTTCCCTTCAGGTATTGGAACGTGGCAATCATACCACCTCCCTCACAAGCATCTCTTGTCCTATGTAGAGATTCCTGACCCCTTCAACCTCTCCTCACAGGACATGGTCTGCAAATCCCTCACCAGCTTCATTGCCCTATGCTGGACTTCTTCCTGTTGACAATCTTTCTAAACTGTGGTGCTCAAAACTGAACCCAATACTCCAGGTGAGGTCTAGCCAAGGCAGTGTACCAATACTTTGCATGGCCAAGCAGAAGGAATCTCTGGAAAACCAAGAAAGCTTATGCTGAAATAAAAGTCCCTAAAGTGCCATGAGACTTGTTTATTTTTGACACAACAGAGTAACACAACTTCTGGAGCTGCCTTGAGGCGGTAAATGCTGGCAAGGCAGGATATAAATCCAAATAATAAATAAATAAATAAACTAGTCCTCTGAAAATATTACTTTGGTGTAAAAGAATTGTGGGAGGCAAACTGATTGGGATGGTGAATGTGATGTGAAAGCAAGGGAAAGGGAAGAATTCTTCTGCTAAATGGCAGGACAGCATAAATATACATCACACACTCCATCACCACTGAATGTCTATGAATTCCTTTGCCCTGACTACAAAAGATCTCTTCTTCTTTCACTGAACTTGTGGACTGAGCTAAGGATCAGTACAAGAAAAGCAACCACAGTGACCCACCATAAGTAGGGAGAAATTATGAACATTTTCACCAGAGATGTTAAAGGCACCTTTCGAGCATCTCACATGATACGTGCACATATGAATGTTATCACATGGCAGGAAACAAATTAGAAGAGAGCCAACCTTAAATCAAGTGTGTTTTTTTAGCCTTTTCCAGAGTCATGTCTCCTGCAACAAAACCAACAACCAAGTCTTGAGCTTCTCAAATAGTATCAAATGCCTTGTGTATGAGCTTTTGTAGACTGGAAACTGCATCATCAGATGTATATAGATGTGGGAAATGCAAAAAATAAACTGAAGTATTAATATGTGAAGTTGGTCTTAGTACAGGCGTTACCACATTACTTCCACTTAGGGGATCAGAAGTATAGTTTTATTCCGTTTCTTAGGCCTACACTTTTCATGTGCCACTCCCTCCACCCAAGAGCTGAACAACACAATCAGAATAATTTGGTGCCTCTGTTGTGGGATCATTATTCTTCAGATGCATCCTCACTCTAATTGCAATTCTGGTGGAGAAAAACAAGTTGAAGTGGAATGGTTCACTAGGTAGCCTTGAGCCAGTCACTGTCTCTCCGTGTTGTTGTAAGGAAGAGCCATAGCTCAGTGGTAGAGCATCTGCTTGACATGAATAAGGATCCAAGTTCAATCCCAGCATCTCCAGTTAAAAAGACCAGATATAAGGTGAAATGAAAGACCTTAGTCTGAGACCCTGGAGAGCTGCTGTCGGTGTGAATAGACAGGACCAATGCTCCCTCTAAACTGTGGAGTCTTATGAGCAAAAATTCTACTTTGTGAGCTACTGGCATTAAAGTTGTAAGCGAGCAATTTGGCTACTGCCTATATTAGTTTACTCTGGAGCCACCCTTCCTGAGCCAAGACAAAAATGTGTGAGTCAGAGTCTAAAAAACTGTGAGCTAGCTCACACTAACTCAGCCTAGAGGGAACACTGGACAGGACTGGCCTAGATGGACCAGTTGTCTGATTCAGTATAAAGCAGGTTCATTTGTGAAGATAAAATGGGAGAGCAGGACCATCAAATCAGCTCCTCGGAGGAAGGGAATGGTAAAATTCAATAAATACATGTTTATATTTTCCTCATAAAAAGAACTCCCTGCACATAGAAAAGCAGTATGTCAGGAAAAGCCCTAGGCTTAAAGCATTTCTCCCTTACATCCTAGTTTCTAATTGCAGGACACTATATGCCCCCAAGGGGCTGCAGTGGCTCAAGTGGTTAAGACACTGAACTGCAGACTAGAAGGTTGGTAGCTCAGCAGTTCGAGACCCCAGTGCTGCATGACAGAGTGAGGTCCCGTCTCTGGTCCCAGCTCCTGCCAACCTAGCAGTTAGAAAGCAAGAAATTGCAAATAGATAAATAGGTACCACTTTGGTGGGAAGGTAGCAGCGTTCCATGCGCCTTGACGTCTAGTCATGCTGGCCACATGACCACGGCATCAACATTGGACAGCGCTGGCTCTTCGGCTTGGAAATGGAGATGAGCACCGCATCCCTAGAGTCATATTCAGCTGGCTTTTGAGCAAGGGAAACTTTTACCTATATGCCCCCAAACAGGTGCATATAGCCTACAACACACAAAGATGTAGGCTTTGGCTTCAAATTCCCCTCACCTGAAATGTGAAGTCATAAATGCCAGTTAGAATTGTGCCAAGATGTTTGTTACTGACTGACTGCAGAACTTCCCTCTAAAAAGGATCATTGAGGATCATTTAGGTCAAATTTACATCTGACTTTCCCACTAGAATCATTCTAGTTTTTAAAAAAAACCTGTCTATACCTGTTTCTAGTTTCAAACTATACCTATTCTAGTTTATAAATTATTGTTTACATTTGTTAATTGCCCTCCTGTGGTCAAGTTAGCATTATACTGCTTTAAACAAATGCTGTTGCTTAGTACTCTTCAGACCCCCTGGAGTGAAATTTGAAACCAGTGTGAAATGAGCCTGGGAAAAGACAGCAGTCAAACTACTTCAGAGAGGAGGTGTAAATTGGGCCTTAGTCAGCTCAGTTGTCTTACCATTTCGAGCGCAACAGTGTCCCAGAAAGTTTGTGTAAGATGCTGCAGTGACTCAGGAATATGCTGAGGGTTGTCTTGAATAAATCAGCTATAACAAACAAACAAACAAAGGAACCCAAGGCGTAAAGAGTCACAGAAGCTTGCCTAGCCAGTTTATCCAAAGCCATCAGTAAAGCCTATGCTAGAGCTGTTTCAGACTTTAGTGCCCTGGAATATTAAACATGACATGGACTTTACAGTTCTTACACCTTGTTGTCTGCTGCAGTCCCAACCCATGAGCGCAAGGAAGCTGGATATGCTTTAAGTGCATGACACATCACAAATGACTGGGGGACCTAGGGCTGCCAAGTCAGCCTGGGGGGCGGGGGATCCCCCACTAAAGGGGTTCCCGATCCACCGGCCAGCATTTGGCCGGCGGGGGGAACCCCACCCCCGACGTCGTCCAGCAAGGACGACGTAATGACGTCACCGGAAGTGACGGAGCACGTTGGGGGCCTTGCCAGGGCGACGCTCTGGCAATTGCCCCCAAACTCTATGTTACCATGTTACTATGTTACCATGTTACCATGTTACTATGTTACCATGTTACCCCAAACTCTATGTTACCATAGAGTTTGGGGGCGATTGCCAGAGCGTTGCCCTGGCAATGCCCCCAACGTGCTGCGTCACTTCCGGTGACGTTGATAGGCGCGTGCGCCAGAAGAAACTCCTGGCGAGAGGAGGACTCCCCCCTGCCGATGAGTTTTCAAGACTTGGCAACCCTAGGGGGACCTATTCTTAATCAATGTTCATGCAGTCATAGTTTATCTGTGGGGGTGGTTTTAAGCCCACTAAGCAACACTTTCAAGTGACTTGACTTGCCCTTTAAGGAACTTGTACTACTAAACCCACTCTAGAGGATGCACAACAGACCCCATCATGTACTATTTAGTCAGTTTCCTGATGCTTCTATAGAGTTCAATGGGATTAATTCTTAAGAGACTTCTTAAACACATTATGTTTTCCAACAAGTCTGACTCTGTGGTGGAGAAAATATGTATAAAAAACTGACTCTAGGCTTCCATCTTCCAGCACACTAACCTAGAATTTTCCTGTTTGCACTACTGCTCTGGAGTAAGTTATTTTAGGAGAATAGCCATAATTTAGATGTAGGCTTTGGCTTCTGTACTACTCACTGTTGAAAGGATCTGCACAGCTCCACAATATGTAGTAGAGCCTCTAGACAGAAAGGGCATCACTACATATTTATATTACCTTATTCCCTTCTGTTAGAGCCTGGAAAATTTCATACATAAAACACCATTCTTCTTTTCTTTTTTTGCTTTCCCCACTGAAAGGTTTGTTACCAATGGTCCTGTATAAACACTTCCTGTTCCTCCCATGGGAGAAAAAAAGATTCTTTTCTTACAGCTCCTTTTTACAGTTATATAGAAAAAGCGGCATGTCACTTTCTTAGGTCCAGGAGTTGCTGGTAAGACATATTATTAAGACATATTAACTATCACAGCCTATATAAGCAATAAAGATGGTGTTTTCTTTCTGAGAAAGACCAACCTAAGCTGTCCCATGCATTCAAGGAAACACATATAAAAGTTAGGCTTAAGGACCCATATGGTTAAGGAAAATTTGTTGGAAAGCAAGAACTATTACTTCAAATGAACAGCACCAAGAACATTAGATAAATGCAGCATCCGTCAATATTTAAAAATTGTCTTTATGCCATGTACAGCAACAAAAATATTAATGCCTGATAAAAGGTACTTTTCCTATTTACATATTAATATACTACATGTAGAAGCATCCCTTAAGTTTCTACAACACATTATATTGTACAGTCTTGTTTTCAGTCATTTTCAACATAACCATAATATTGTTGGAATGTTTATCAGAAGTGAAAAATGGTGGCTTGCTTGTCTATGGTGAGCCATGGCTCTGTATGCCAGATAATATAATTTTAGTCATTTATCCTCTCTGTGTTACCAAAAAAAAAGGGGGGGGGGTTTGCAGCAATATTAGCTTCAAAGCTGCCAGCTGTACATAACCATTTTTAAAAAAAATTAGTTTGGCTAAAAGGTAGGCAATAGCAGGAAATGTTTACCTTCAGTTAACTAGTAGGTGAGAGAGAACCTGTATTACCTAGAGCTTCAGTGCAGTAGAGTGGAGGAGTAAGGTGGACATGGGTTTTATATTCCACATTGTTCCTTTAGCAGCTCATAATGACCTTCAAGTTGAAATAGTACGGCATAGGTAGTTGTTATGCAGCCAGATCCAGTAGTAAAAATTGTGTTGACTTACAATGTTATCTCCTTTTGGAATTTTATGAATTAATTGTATGTTCCAATCCTCTTACTGTTTTAAAAGAAATTCTCAATAAAATTTATTGTAAAAAAAAAAAATTGTGTTGACTCATCTGACAGTAGTGACAGCATAACAATGTGACAACATTTGTTTAAATACTTGTAATCACAGGGGGTCTCTGAGACAAAGGCTGACTATAAATTAAGTAAATAGTAAATAAATAAAAGTCATGTTTTAGAATATTTAAGTAGCTCAGTAGTTGTTTTGTATACTATTTATAACTGATTGATTGATAACATTTATATCCCATTCTGCCACAGGATTCTCGTTGCCTTATGACACAAAAATAGAAAATAAATATTAAAACAATAAGATTAAACCTTAAAAACATTAATAATAAAAGTACCAAATAAATCAGCAAAAAAGCAGCAGCAACCAGAAACTTTAAAACCCAGCAGAAACTTAAAGCAATAGCAACAATAATAATACCCTACTATTCTTAAAGATTTAAATGCAAATAGAACCAGAAACCACCTTTCCCTGGAAAATAACAGCATTTGCAAATTTCTGGAAGTTCATCAATGAGGGGGCCAGTTCAATCTCTGAGGATAAGGGAGTCCCAAAGCTAGGGGTTACAGGCCAGAGGGCCTTCTCCCACATCTTCACCAACTAGGGCTGCCAAGTCCAACTTGGGAAATATCTGAGGACTTTGGGGGTGGAGCCAGGAGACTTTGGGGGTGGAGCCAGGAGAAAGGAAGTGACATCATTTTGTGATGTCACATCCTGTGATGTTGCTTCCACATGCTGACACATGAACTCATGAAGTTTCCTAATACTGAGCTTCTGCTGCTGCCTTGAGCTTTATAGGCTTGCAAGCAGCATTACCCAGACTGTGACTATTATGCCACTGTTTTTTGTCGCTGAACAAGAGTCAGTGTTATGTAGCAGTCAGTTTGTTTGGCTGGGATCTGGGAGAGCCTGGCTCAAAACCCTGCAGTGCCATGGAATCATTTTATTTAATACTGAATCAGGCCATTGGTCCATCAAGGTCAGTATTGACTACTCAGACTGGTAGTGGCTCTCCAGGGTCTCAGGCTGAGATCTTTAATGTCACCTATTACCTGATCCTTTTTTAGCTGAAGAGGCTGATATCTCCTGCATGTCAAGCAGATGCTCTTATCACTGAGCAACGGCCCTACTAAATCCTTCCTCATCTCGGCAGAATATGAAGCACTAAGTGCTACACAAGTGCTAAATATGATTTTCATATCATAAGAACAGGAGAGAAGCCACAGTGAATCAGGCCAACAGCCCATCCAGTACAACACTCTGTGTCACACAGTGGCCAAAAATACCAGGTGCCCTCAGGAGGTCCAGCAGCGGGGCCAGAACTCCAGAAGCCCTCCCACTGTTGCCCCCCAAGCACCAAGAATTCAGAGCATCCCTGCCCCAGACAAAGGGTTCCATTTAGACCTTGTGGCTAATAATAGCCACTGATAGACCTCTGCTGGATGGGGACAGAGAGAGAGAGAGAGACAGACAGACAGACAGAAAAAAGAAAGAAAGGGGGAGGGGGAGAGAGAGAGAAGGAAAAGAGCTGGCAGACCCTAGCAGCTTACCCCAAGCAGCTTACTCCAGCAGCAGGCCACATGCAAAAGCAGGCCCTTCAGCAGAAAGAGCCTCTCTGGGCGGGGCTCTCTTGTTCTCTCTTAAAGGGGAAATGTCTGTTGAGGCTTTTTACTGCAGGGCAGGCTCTCTGCAGACATTTCCCTTTTAAGAGGCCAGGGCAGGCTCCGACGTTTCCCTGCTGGCAGCCATTGCCTCCCCCGGTGGCCAATTTTGAAAAGGCGGGGGAAAGCTTTAAAAATCGGTGTTTCCCCCGCCCTACCGGGGGACTTGGCAGCCCTATCACCAACCTTGTAATGTTGGCATACAAAGGCTGGCCTGAAAAGATCTGAGGATATAGGCAAGCTACAAACCTTTAACAAATGTGCAGTAACTTTTATTTGGAGGCTATAAGCACTCATTCTTCACCTCATTCTTAAAGCTCTCTTGCTTACACAAACTATTGGTGGAGCATTTATTCCAGCCATTATAAAGATAGCTATAACTGCCATTTTGCATGTTGCTTTAACTATGATTTAATTTAGAATGATGTTAAAATAGATTGACGGGCATCTAGATATCTGAAAGATGATTTTTAATCTATCTTCAGAATGTGAAACAGCTGCAATGAAAAGTGTGAAGTAGTTTAGATATATCATGCCCACAGTAAACAGGTGTGGTGGCATATCACTCATACTTTGGGCCAAATTGATACTGCATCTGTACTTCTGAAATATTTCTGTGAGGCACAAAAAGATGAGTCATACTGAAGCAATTAATGGCTAGTTCAAGGATGACCATCAACAGACTGGAAGAAAACAAACTTTAACTTCTACATTAGGACAATGCTTATTCATAGGGTGCAGCTATAAGCAAACCATCAAAACTGGTTAGAAACCATTAGGGGAACTCCACTTTCACTTTCAAGATTTTTAAACCTGATTTTGTGGTTTGCCTATTAAAAGAATGTCATCCATAATAGTTTATCTGTAACTTTGGAACCAACCATAAAATGACTTGTCTAGGGTATCATCAAAGCCATTGTGCTTTTCTAAATATGACCTTGGCTAGGTTGAGTTGAAAATAATAGTATGCTAAAGAATGTGCAGGTTACTAATTTAGATCAAAGACTTGCTAATCTTACTATTTTTAGGTTAAGTTTGTCAATGTCAGGTGCCACCATGCCAAACCAAGAACTTGGATTAGAGGCTCTAGGGCCTTGTTCAGTTAGCTGAAAGAATAGCCTTCATGCAGAAAGAGCTGAAGCCCTACTGCTCCATCCTCAACATGGCCAGCAGAAGAACTGCATACTGAACAGAGGTCCCAGTGAGATCTGTCCTGGAGGTATAAAGCTGTTAACTCCAGGCTTGACCCTTCTATCTGGTGAACATTGTTGGTAGTATGAGGACAATGCTATCTCTGCAAGACTGTAGTACTTAACCCTGGCCTATGTTCAGCTATGGCCTTACCCTGAACTCCCTTGTGAATTCTGACTACTTGCCCAACCAAGAAAACTCTTCTGTTGCACTGTGAACTACCTCCTGACACTGAATCTGCTGAACACCTACCAACCTGTTTTGTGTCTCTGACCTTCTATCTGCATAGCCTTTGGCTTGACTTGGACGACTCTATCCTGACTGACCAGCTATGTGCTTCAGGACCTGTTGATCAATAGTTAAATGGCTAGATTAGTGTTTATTTAGTAATATTTCTTTTTTATGATTGTTATTTTATGATTTATTCATCAATAAATCTTAATATTATTAGTTCATTTTATTTGTAACCATTAGTTGCAAGTGGTAAACTATTGTAATATGCTAGTTTAGAAACAATAAAGTGTTCTTCTTTGTTTGACTTATGACTCAGAGGGTTCCAGAAGCATTAGACATCTTCTGAGATGGGGGCACATTCAGAACTTAAAGGATGAGTACTCAACACTTCATGGGAATATTACTTCTGACCATAGGCTTCAGGGGGGCTGGGGAGCTGGAGCCCCCCTCCAAAACTTTTCCAGTTTTGGAGGGGTGCTGAGCCTTCCCCGGAGACAATGGCCTGTATTGTCTCTGGCCCAGCCCCCCTGGGAAATTGGAAAGTCTACACCCTTGCTTCTGACACTATTCAATGAAGTTAAAGGTAACTTTAGTCACAGTAACATAGCAATGTTAGTATATAAATGCATTTAATTACAAGTATCTGGGTCTGTTTAGCAATGGTGAAATGTTTAGAGGATCATAGCAAGAATAGCCCAGATCAGCAGAATTATGCACCAGTGAAAAATGTTTTATATAAAAGGTTCTTTCTGATTTATTTCTAATGTATTTCTAGTTGTGTCACTGATGTATTTCTAGTTGTGTCACTGGACACCACTGATGTTTTCTCAGCTGAAGTTTTGCCCTACATGACAGTCTCATAATAAGAGACATCTTGAATTCCATAGAGAACAACATCTTCCTGATGTCTAAGAAATTTGCACACTCTGTTTTCTTTGGAGCCTTCTATTGTTCCAGTGTCTATTCCAGGGGCGTCGAGTTTTAAAATCCCCGGGGGGGGGGGCTCTTGCGTGTGCGCACACGAAGCATGGGTGCACGCTGGAACCATGTCGCTGTCACTGCTCCCCCCCCCCCCCCCGCCTGGCCAGTCCTGCCTCCCTCCCTCTGTCCAGGGGCCAGCTGGGCAAATGCCCAGTGTGATGGCATCTGTCATGAGTACCTCTGAGGACCTGCCTCCTGCGGACCTAAGTGAGGTGGAGGATCAGCTCCCAGCTCCAGAGGAGCCTCCACCTGAGCCAGATGAGGCTCAAGCAAGCACCTCCAAGGGTTCCATCCCAGCACCACCAGCAGCTGACCCACAGCTAAACTCAAGCCCACCTGATTCACCTCCTCAGGTGGAACGTTTAAGGTCCCAATGCAGGCAAGACTTAGCTGCAAGAAGGAAAGAGGCACGCATGCGTGGTCGCAGATCACTAAGTCCTGAGTTCTAGAAGGAGCCGGGACCTCTCTGCCAGCTGCTAACAAGCACAGGAAGTGGCTGGGTATTTAGGCACAGCACAGAGACTACCAATTTGTGCTAGCAACAAGTCTTCTTGGCTAAGCTCTGCACCCGTTTGGCTCACGATAGCTAACTTGATTCTGGACCCTCTGGCTTGTGATTCTGGCTTTGTTTGACTTTGGCTCTGTTGATTCCCTGGACTGGTCTACTCGTGAGTTTCCCTCTTTGACCCTGGTTTGGACTGGCTCTGTTTTGGCTTAGTGTTTTGGACTTGGCAACTCGTTCCTGATTCGGCTTAACCTCAGACTGTCCCGGACTTCTGCTTGACTCCTGTCCTATTGGCATCCAGCTTGTGACAGGCGTCACCCGGAAGTGACGCTATCACGCTGGTGTCATAGAGTCTCGGGGTGATTGCTAGAGCGTCGCCCCGGCAACATGCCCAGCGTGATAGCGTCACTTCCAGGTGACATCATCACACTAGGCATTTGCCCAGCTGGCCCCCAGACAGAGGGAGGGAGGGACGGAGGGAGAGGGAAGGAGGCAGGAGTGACCAGGCGGGGGGGGGGAAGAGGCGGCGGCAGGTGGGCCTAGGAAGGGCCTGGGGAGGCGCGGCAGGGAGGCGCAGTGGCGGGCACTCCATTTTGCCGGGGGGCTCAGTCCCCCCCAGGAAATTTTGGGGGTGGCTTGAGCCCTCGAGCCCCCCTGTAGTTGATGCCTATGGTCTATTCCACAAAGACAAACCTATTTTTAAAATACTCACCAGAATACTTTGTGTGACTATTTTGCCCTCCGGTTTGGAGATGACCTTTGAATATTAGTAACCCAAATAGCCAAGCTTACCCTGCGATCATCAGATCTTGGGAGCTAAGCAGCAGCACCCATGGTTGGATGGGAGAGCACCAAGGAAGATGGGCATTGCCATTTGGAGGGGTTGGGTTGCCAGGTCTCCTCCTCACTCCAGTGGGGGGATTTGGTGGGCATTCCAGGGGTGGGTGGGGATGCCCTCAAGTCCCACCCCTAAGTGCAACCGCCCACTCAGCCATCCCTCTCCTTCCCCTCCTGCCAGATTTAAAGGGCTTTAGCTGATTGGCAGGGACCACATGGCCCGTCGATCAGCTGGAGGGCCTTTTAAATATAGCAGGAGGGGAGAGAGAAGGGAGGCTGGGCTGGTGGCTTTATTAGGTGCTTTTTAAAGTGCTTTATTAAGCAAATCACTGCAAGCATCGACAAAACACACCACAGACAAATATCCACAGGATCAAGCTAGAGCTGAAGTCATAATTTTTTTCAGTTCCAGTTTTCCAAACAAACTCTCTGCTACTGATGTCATTAGTACATAACTTGGGGAAAATGCAGAGACAAACATAACTGTGGTGGTGTGCTACCAAGGGTCACTTGAGAAAGATATTCAGTACCCAGGTTCTCTTGGAAAATATTTCACAGGATGAAAATCTACTACTAACTGTAACATTTGTTATAACAAAGAGGAATGGTTGCATTTAATTTACATAACTGATCTCAGGCCACAGCATATGTGGCACTCACGTTCTATCAGCTTCTGTGATTCTTCACACCTAGAATCAACAAACAGAAATCTGCAACCCAAAATAATGAAATGGCAGGGAAATCAGAAGACTTTTAAACCAAATTTTATAGTGCAGTTTTAAGCATATATACTCTTGTAAGTCCATCAAAGGCAATGGGTGTAACTGTGCTTAAGACTGCACTGTAAGACTTTCTGTCTGCTTTAATCACACAGCCATTATAGCACTGGAACTCCACCACACTTGCTATCAAATCCTAAAAACTTTCATTTTGAAATCCAGAGTCAATGATGTGTTTGTGCAAGAGACCAAGACCTGACCATTACAATGAGTGACTGGACAAAAATACTCTGTTTATGTACCGCTGTTTAGTTAGATCTAGTTCTTTGGATCCCAGCTATGGTAAATCCAACTCGGTGATGTGTAGCTCTTCCTTACAACCTGAGAATGATTACTGTTGCCAGGAGCAAAGCCATACTGTGGACTGGCTGAATAGGCATCTCTCCATGATGTTGATTCTGCTGAGAAACTGAAGGAAGAATTTGTGTCACAATTACTAAACTATGATAACATTCTGAGGTTGTGATGAGATGGATGGAGGCGATGTGGGATTTAGCAGACAGTGTGGAAACAGCACAACTAACAGTGTTATCCTAAGCAGGGGTCCGTTGGAGCAGGAGCGCACAGGAGCGCAGCTCCGGGAGTGAGGAGCCTAGGGGGCGGGCACATGACCAAGCCCTGCCCCCTCCTCGGCTTCCCTAAGCAGTGCAGAGGCACAGCGCCCCAGGGAAAGCCCTGCTAGGGTCTTTATTGTTTTTAATGTTTTGTTTTAATATTGATAATTTTATCATTGTTCCTTTTATAACTGTGTGCTGCTTTTCCAGAGACTTGCTCAAGGTGGCATATAAATTTTCTAAGTACACCATTTTTAATCTGGGCACATGACACATAAGTACTGGAGAAATTTCACCAACCCTTCAGCAGCTTCCACCCCATCAGTTTGGTGTAGTGGTCAGGAGTTGTACTCTAATCTGGGAGAACCGGGTTTGATTCCCCACTCCTCCACATACAGCTGATGGTGTGACCTTGGGCCAGTCACAAGTTCTCTCAGAGCTGTTCTCTCATGAGCAGTTCTCAAAAGACCTCTCTCAGCCCCACCTACCTCACAGGGTGTCTTGTTGTGGGGAGGGGAAGAGAAAGGGATGGGTGGGGCACATGTCCTGGGTATCTCAAGTCTACTTGAAACTTGGTGGTTTCAAGGGAGCAGGAAGAGAATGAGGGTGTGTTCTTTATGCTTATTTTTATTGCACAAAGTATTGGATGGGGAAGGGAATGGAGGAAGAGCAGGTCAGTTTCACTCACCTGTGGAGTAGAGCCTGAGGGGTGGGTGTTGCCTTCTGACATACTTTCGGTATGTTAGGGGGTGTGGCATATGCAAATGAGTTATGCAAATGAGTTATGCTAATGAGCTCCTGCACCTCTTTTTCTACGAAATGACCCCTGATCCTAAGCAAGTCTTACCAGGATCTTATTCAGGTCTGTTCAGTGGATCGTAGTCCCAGGAAAGTGTTTTTAGGATTATACTGTAAGCAGGGCTTTTTTTCTGGGGGAATGCGGTGGAATGGAGTTCTGAAACTTCGTTGTAGAAACAAAATTAACAAAAAAATGCTTAAAAGTTCACAAGGGGCATCCATGTGTTTCCCCTTCATTTCCCTCTTGAGAGTTCCAGCCCTAAGTCTTGTGAAGGGAGGGAAGATGTGCAGTTGGACTAATGATGAGATGTGCCATGGGTCTAGAGAAGCAGTGTGCCTGGGACCATTGATTGTGGAGACAATAGCTGGGTCCCCAAATGGACACTTGTAATATTTAGGACAAAGTTTGAGTCCAGTGGCACCTTTAAGACCAACAAAGTTTTATTCAAGGTTTGAGCTTTAGTGTACATGCACACTTCCTCAGACATATTTTGTGCATACACACGAAAGCTCACACCTTGAGTAAAACTTTGTTGGTCTTAAAGGTGCCACTGGACTCAAACTTTGTTCTACTGTTTCAGACCAACATGGCTACCCACCTGAATCTGTAATATTTAAGGTCAGCCATGAAGCTCGAAAACAGCATGTGTAACACTGTTTCCCTGCAGCCAGTAAATGTTGTAGTGATCTATCAATAGCCTGCTTCTCCAGTTTTCTGTCAGATCTCATTCTTATGAGAAACAGTCTTAAATGGAGCTATTTACAGTAGCTACTGGCATTGAAAGAAAAAAAATATGTGTAATCTTCTGTGAACAAATGTCAAAAATGTTTACACTTGTACTTAGTCATGAAATTTTCCTGTGGATAAATATTGCTTGGTTGCAAAAGAAAAAGTCATAGGTGTCATTAACTAAAATCTCAATCAAAGTAATTATCACACCCACTTGTATATCTTGATCACAGCATGGTAAATTATCTGCTAAGCAGCCATGCATTGGTTCTTTCACACAGCAGCAATTTATAAGGCAAAAATATTTTCACATGAGCCCATCTATTTTCATACTGATCAGTTGTCACTCTTAATTGGGCTGTAATTTTTTCCCCAGCCCTTATAACTGTCTGATTTATTCATGTCCAGTGAGTGGGAAGTTGTTTTAGAATTCAAAGAGTATTTGTTGTCATCATTAATATTGTCAAGGCATATTTTTCTTTACTTGTTTGCAAGACTCCTTACAGGCATGCTGTTTGCCAGCATTGTGTTTCTGGCTCTAAGAGCATTTGTCTGGATGAACTGTTTACAGGTATTCATGGACTGACTATAATTTGTTGGGTTACTGAATTTACTTGAACTGATTTTTGATTTGTTGGAAACAAGTGGGAGACCTGCTAGGACTTGCAGGGGGCATCTAACGACCCCCCACATACACACACACACTATTTCTTCTTTTTGTTCTCTAAAAGCACCCATATACTCACCTTTCCCTGCTTCCTCCTCTCACCACCCACCAACAAACCTACCTTTTACCTGTCCCCATATTCAGCAATCTTTATTATTTATTTATTTCATTTGTACCTTTCCTTTTCCACACAATGGGGACCTAAAGCAGCTTGCATAATTCTCCTCTCATTCGTTTTATCTTCTCAACAACCCTAGAATCATAGAGTTGGAAGGGACCTCCACGGTCATCTAGTCCAACCCCCTGCACAATGCAGGAAATTTACAACTTACTAACTCCCACACACCCCAGTGACCCCTGTTCCATGTCCAGAGGATGGCAAAAAAAAAACCCTTCAGGATCCCTGGCCAAACTGGCCTGGAGAAAATTGCTGTAAGATAGGTTTGGCTGAGAATGGAATGTGTCAGTAGTGGTTCTGTACAGTGTACTAGGTGCTGTACAAATTACAAACCCCACAATTTTGCTAAAAAGTAATTCTCTCCAACACTAACCAACCTCATCTCACTATGGGCAAGAAGCATGGTGTCCTTGTTCTCTATGGCTGCACACTAGTAGCAAATCTTTCTAAAAAGCAATTACCAGATATGGTGGCTTGGGGGATGTTCTGCAACAAACTTAGGGATCCCAACAAGCAGGCTGAAGAACACTGATCCCTCCTTCCTTTCAGGGAACTCAGGGTGGAGTAGACCATTCTCCTTTTCCCCATTTTATCCTACAAACACTTTGTGAGGTCAGTTTCAGAGGGCAGCTGTGTTGGTCTGCAGTAGAACAGTCCAGTAGCACCTTAGAGACTAACAAGATTTTCATGGTATGAGCTTTCAAGAGTCAAAGCTCCCTTTGTCAGATACCAATGCTCCCATCATCAGATACGTATCTCTAAGCCAAACTGACCTCACAAAGCACTTTAGACCAATAAGATTTTCGGGGTACAAGCTTTTGAGAGTCAAAGCCACCACAAAATGTACTTCTTGCGCTTTGATAAACACCCAACAATATCTGGTAAATTATCTTAGATAAATTAATGGCTGTCATTCAATCCATACTCTGAGACAGAAGAAAGAAATAAATCAAAGGCTCATTGATATCAGGATACAGAATGATGCCAATGTAAATTATCATGTTTTATCATGCCAATGTAAATTATCTATTTATTAAATATTTTGAGTATCTTTTACTATATAGCATAACTAAATTTTTTAAATTTTAAACTAATGAAGCTATTCTATGCAGAGTTACATCCTTCCAAGTGCACTAAATTTAATGGATGTAACTCTGCTTAGGATGGCATTGTAAGCGGAAAATATTTTATGTTTTGATGAAAGCTACTGAAATTTTGGGATGATGGAGTAGAAATGTTTTAAAAATAGAACATGCCTGGATGAACTGGGTTAAATAGATGGTGTAATGCACTATTAGTGTATGAAAATATCTTGTGTGTGAGAAAAAAAATAATTATTCTAAGGGCCAATAGGACCACTGGAGTTTTTAACTGAAAATCAGTACAATGAGTTAGTTGCAATTATCTTGAACTCCATTAAAGTCAATGAGACTTAAGTGTGACTAACTTTGCCCATTGTCTGCAAAAGAAAATCTGAACTGGTAAAAATATTTGTTATATATACTCAATGAATAAGAAAAAGAATTACATAAACATAGTATAGTATTACACAAAATGGTTTGGGGGGACTAAATTACTTGGCTGTGGATATCATTTGTAGGTTGGCCCTAAGGAAGTAGTGAACAAGCATAAGTTTGGGCAGTAACAGTACCATCCTAAGCAGAGTTATACTAGGGTTGCCATTGCCAGATCCCTACCTTTTGCTGGGGGGGGAGAGAAGCTCCTCTCCTGGGATCTTCTGGTACATGCACCAGACATCATCATGCTAGGCACGTCACCAGGGGGACACTTTAGCATTTGCTACAGCATCCCTCTGGCAATGTGCCTGGCACAATGGCATCATCTCTGGGTGACATCGCATCCGGCACGTTGGCCTTATCCAGGCACTTTGGGGATGGGGCTCCCCCACCAGCTGGATCCGGTGGTGGATCAGGGGCCCCTAAAGTGCACCCCTGGGGGGATCTGGCAACTCTAAGTTAAACTCTTGTAGGTCCATTGACTTCAGTGGGTTTAGAAGAGCATTGATGTTAATTTATTTGAAACTTTTGATTTTAATAACTTGTCAGTTTTGTAAGCTACCTTGCAGTCCCATGATCCAATGTTTTAATCAAAAAATAACATACTCTGGGTTTATGGTTCATTACATTATTTTCAATGAGACTTAGTTTATTTATTTTTATTTATTTTTTGCATTTTTACCCCCCCCTCCCTGCAAGCGGGCTTATCTGTCTTTTGCTAGATAATGACCAGTATGTTGGAGTGTGCTTTGTTTCCCTGCTGTATTAAAATAAAACATGTTTGATTTTGAAAATATACAATTGCTTTTACAGATAGCTTGTTTTTTGACAGTTCAAAAGAGTTAGCTATGTCCTTTTTTTTTTTTGCACTGTCCTTAAGAGAGAAGTGTGAATTAATGGATGTTGCCATTGTTATGGATTAGTTGTGTGGCAGAAAACCTTATTACTATTTTGAATTAATATTATCTCCTTGAAGGAAAGCTAATGGTACACGGTCCTGATTCCAAAAAGTATATTAACTTTTGTGTTTCTTCTTTCAGTGTTTCTTTAATGTGGCCTGCATTTAGAGCAAAAGGCTGATGGCCAGGATACTAACAATTTTCTTCCATTCTGCTCTCAGTTTTTACAATGCCTGGTTGAAGAGCTGTATATTTTCACATATATTTTTGGCACAGTATTTTTTTGTTGTTAAAACTCTACATTAAGGTTTTCTTTAGTTTTGTTATCATGAGGACATGGGAAAGGAAGCTGTGAATGTAGTTTTTTTAGTGAGTTAAATGTGGTTTGACTGAGGCAGCAGAAGGCAAGGCTCTTGATGGACAAATCTACACTCATGCTGTGTGATTGCACATAAAAGGTTGGCTCCTGGCATGCAAGAGCAAAAGAGACATTTTACTTTGCAGTTACTTTGCAAAAAACATTACACAAGAACTACTGTAAGCTAAAGCCCTTTTGTCATTTCCAATCAGAGTTGCTGTTTACAAGAATCTAGGTTAATTGACGCCATTGTTACGGTTCAGATTGGAAGTATGATATGATTTGATTGAAGAAGGTCTTTGTCGTTGGTATGCTACCTTTCCATTATGTCTTACAAAAGAGGAAATACAAGATGGAACACAGTCAAGTTGTCTGCAAGCTCTCTAGAAAATTCTTTGAGTGCTCTTGGGTGCAACTTAACACAAGGACTGCTTGTGACCCTTCCTTGTTTTTCTACTTCTGCAAGAGCTCTTGTGCAGCTGGTAATGTTCCATGAAACCCAACAGATTGTCGGTACAGATGGCGGACTGAAGGTACATACGATGTATGATGGGGTCTGTCCAGGCTACCCGAACTGAATATATGATGGGGCTAATATTTAGTGTCCTAGATTATTTCTCTATATAAGACTTTTGGTAAGAATAATGGAGGAAACTAGGCCAGTTAGGTAACAATATATGTGTCATCAGAACACTTCTCCAGTCAATAAACATACTGGGAAATGGTGGGCTTTTCTCCTATACCTTTATCCATAGATCCATAGTAATATTGTATCTATAGATCTTTTGCCTGTCACTTTGCAAATCTCTGTGTATAATACAATATATACTATTTTGCTCCAACTTGATTTGAGTCCAATAGCACCTTAGAGATTTGGGGGGGGGGGGGGGGTACAAGCTTTTGAGAGTCAAAGCTCCCTTAGTCAAATTCTCAAACGCTCATGCCCTGCAAAATCTTGTTGGTCTCTAAGGTGCTCCTGGACTCAAATCTAACTGTTCTACTGCAGACTATCCTCCAGAACGACTTTACACCAAAAAACCCTCAAGTACAATAAGAAATCTTTGTTAATTATTGCTCTGTATGTTTTCCTATATGCTTTAATGGGATCGTCACAGATGATCAGAGCAACAGCTTAACTTTTTAAAAGGAAGCCTGAGGCTAAGCATTTATACCACATGCATGGAAAATTGATTCATAATCTATATCTGAGCAGTGCAAGAAGCGTGATGGTTATTGTTGAGAAAAGTTTTAAAAGATCAACTTGGGTACCATAGAATATATGTGCTCTTCATAGCCATTGATTTGTCAACTAACCTTTTGGAAGTTCCATGAAATTGTGCATTAGTATGTAATTTATAATTGAATTTGAACACTGGATTTTAATTTCTTTAATTTAAAACCAGTGCAGTGGGTCTACATATGTGAAATGGTTATACGGCATATTTTATTTATTTTAAAATGTCTGTGTGTGTCAACTTTTTATTAAAATAGCCAAAACAGCTTACAGTAATAAAATACAATAAATATCACATTCCATAAAAGCTTACATGAAGCATCAGAAAACATGCTAAAAATAAAATCTAATTAAAGCATAATTAAAACAGTAGCAACACTAAAAGATGGCAATAAACCACAGCAAACATAATAAAGGGCTATTACCACTGATTTGTATGTATATAAATCAGCAACCATATGTATATAAATGGGATTAAATTGGTTTACATTCAACTATTTGGTTTAATTTGGCTAGAGATAGAGATGTTTCCTTCCTTCATTGCTTATACCAGACTGTTATACATTCACTGTGGTAGCAATGCATTGTCAGCCAATATGTTTAGTCTTGGCATGACTGCATGAAACATCCATACAATATTGGCACAGCTGCAGATTGTGATTTGAATTTTCACATTGATTAGTCACTTACAGTGCAATCCTAAACAAGAGTTACACTTTTGAAAGCCCACTGAAGTCAGAAGGGTATAACTCTGTTTAGGATTGCAGTTTTACTAGCATAACCACATGATGGAAGAGCAGTAACATATATTTCCTGTGTAATTTTAGGCTGAGTTGGATTGTGTCCTCATCTGTACATGAATAACAAAATGCTAACTGCAAGGCAATCTACTATGTGCCCTGTCATTGGTCCAACACTGACGGCTGGAATTGAATGAATAAATAATTTGCCATTGCACATTTTCTTTTTGTCTAATCATAGTGGTGGTAGAAAGGGTCACCAAGTCACAGCTGACTTATGGGGACCCCATGGGGTTTTCAAGGCAAGAGACATTCAGAGGTGGTTTGCCATTAACTGACTCCATGTCACAACCCTGGTATTCCTTGGAGGTCTCCCATCCAAATACTAGCCAGGACCCACCGTGCTTAGCTTCTGAGATATAGTCATATTTGAGTAGAGTAGAAATTGCCTGAAGATGGCCAAAGCTGGCATAAAATACATCAGAAAGCTATAGCTCACGTAGAAATCTGATAACAAACCGTGGTTTGTCAGTCAGGAGTATTCCCACATAATCCTCCTCCTCTTCTTGTTTTTGAGAATCATGATTTTCTGTGGTTTCTGGATTTTCAAACTGTGGTTGGCATTTTGCTGCCATACCATACTTGGTTTGCCACTACTTGGTTTGCCAGCCATGTTTGCAAGTTAGCACTAATCAGTTTGTCAAGTCCAAGTATAAGTACACAGATCTGAATTGTAAAGAGAAGGCTATTGGCATCTCCCTTTTTATCAAATATGTAGTAGCATGGCAAAGAATCTTAAGTAGACAGAATGGACCTAGAAGTAAAAGATCATGTTGGTCCAAGACAACATATGCAGAATGGGTGGGTTCCCTGACAGGGAGTCTGTTTCTTCCAATGCCTTTCAGATGACTAGAAATGGAATCTATAAATGTTACCTCACCCAGCTTCATTTGAGATCAGGCTTAGCTCTAGAACCTCTAGAATGTTCAACCTCAGTTGAGAATGTACAGAATATATTTCACACAGTTTAGATGAAAACTGAGGAAATGGGAATGGAGGTGTCTTCCCATGTATCTTTGCACTACTGTTACTCCTTTGGAAATACCCATGAATTAATACAAACTGACAGGGCTCTATATCTTTTTTGACTGGCATTCTCTCTAACAAATTTACCAAAGTTATCTTTTTCACATCTAAAGAGACAAATTGACAGGGTGTTGCAACTTGCAGAAAATTCACACTAACCTACTTCAAACACAGTAATTAAAAGGATGAATCCATTTCAACTACGTAAGATCAAAGAAACCTCCCATCAGCTGAGTGGTTAAAATTATTCCAGAGAAAAAAGCTACTTAATCTCTAATAATAAGCAGTCTCTTGATTTTGACAATGTTAGACATATTTTTTTACTTGCGTGTCAAAAATATCTATTCCCCCTATTGAAACAGTCAGTCTCTAAGGTATGTGTGAAACATCATATTTTAGTGATTCCTTGATATGATCAGTATGAAAATAGATCATACAAAAACTGGCTGGCTAGATAAAATGCTAATTGTATTACTTGTCATATAATGCGTACATATATTGCTGAAATGTGAATCTATCATACAGTTCAGTGTTTTGAAGACTTTTTTGCTTTAAATTGGTATGCACACATAATACATAAATAATAAATTGATAATGTTGATAATGTTGAATAAGCACATACTATAAGTGGATGCACTGAACATCCATCTCACAACTGAACATACGTAAAGAACTATATCTGGCTATAGTATTCCAGGCATATCCATCCCAGTCTGGAAAAGGAACAAAGAAGTTTTTGGTTGTTCATGAATAATCTACTGTCAGTCCCAGGATCTCGGAGCTACACTTCACCTTGTGAGGTGACAATTACTTGACCATATCTCAAAGCCTAGTTAACTGATTTCATAGGCAGTAGTACTAAGGAACTTGGGAAGGCAAAACTGTTGTGTATATATTTCTTATTCAGTGCACTTTTCAAACATCCGCAGTTCATTTCGCCTTTTGCTGGTGTTTAAGCTTTGGAGTTGGCACAATTTACTAGTCCTCAATGAAAAATTGTCTCTAATGCTGTAAATTTTTAGCAGTTTGAAGGTTAAATAACAGATTTTCCCTACTACTTCCCATAAATAGGTGTAGCTTTATACTGATTTGGGGGGAGGTGAAAAAACTATATTAACAATACATTATCAGAAACCTAACTGACTAGACTACCTGCTAGAGCATGGTATTAAAGAATTTGTGTTTAATGAATTTACAAGAACTTATAGTCATGCAAATATACCAAATATATAAATATTTATACAGCCTTTTCCGCTGTCATCTCATTATGAATTTTCTGTAAGTATGGAAACTCCATTGGATATAATTGCAGAGCTTCAGAGGTTGCCTAATAAGAATATTCAATATCTGATTAACTGTGCATGCACAGGAAAGCTTATACCCAGAATTAAACTTTGTTGGTCTTAAAGGTGCCACTGGACTCAAACTTTGTAGTAACAACCATGTTAGGTTAAGCTTGTACTGTAGTATTAAATAAAGGGGAAAGACTCCTACAAACTTCCTATGATAAACTAGATAGTACCTCTTCAGCACAGGACCATCTGTGGTCTGTCAAGCATTAAGCAGGAAGTAGGGGAAAGCAAATTTTTTTGACAAAGGAAGAACTGGATGTTGGTTTAAATGGAGCAAAGTGTAACAAGAGGATAGGGAACTTTTTATATGCCTTTATAAGTGGAGCAAACTTATAATGAAATGTCCATTTTCTGCTCAATTTATGGCACAAATGTTATCTGTTCATTTAAATAAATATGTCCTTTTTCAGATAAAACCGTTAAACTGGCTTGTAAATAAGTTTATAGAATACAAAGTCAGTTAAGGCAACACTAAACTATCAGTAAATGAAAAGTATTAAGCACAAATATAAAACTCAATAAAATTTGATAAAACAGAAGCTAAAATAAAACAATCTTACTTTCCAACACCTTTGCCTGGCATCTAAATGTTAATAATGCTGGTGCCAGGGAAACTGGTTTAGGGATGGGCACAAACTAGGATAATGCAGTTCAGTTCATGGTTTGTGATGTGCCTGGTTCGCAAACTGTGAACCATCACGAACTTCTAGGAACTAATTGAACTGGTTCAGTTTGTGAGGTTCATGACCTAGTAGAACACCTCCCCCCCCCCCCCCCACATGCTAGAGAAATCAGTCCTGCAGGGGATTTGTGGCTGACTCTCCTCTACCTGCCCTCTGAGTTTTGGATTTACTGGGGATTGGATTTACTGGGTCTGAGTTACACCCCCCCCCCCCAATAAAGGTACCTCAGGAGGGTGTTTTCAGGGAAACGACCGCCTGTCATTTGACAGGAGCAGGTTCAAGAGGTTCAGGAGTTTATAGAATGGATCCTGTGCAAGCTAGAGACATCAAAGTTGCAGGGGACCTGCCTCAGATGCTCCTCTACATGTCCTCCAAGCTGTGCAGCCCATTGCTTTGAGGTTTGGTAAACATGGAACAGAGACAGTCTGTCTGGAAGTGTATCCATTCATGAGCCACGACTAACTGCCATGAACAGCTGTAAAGTTTGTGGAAAGTTCATGCCTGTTGACCTGCCATGAACTTCACTTCACAAACCATGAACTGCCCAAAATTCATCACAAAGCCGGTTTGTGGCCATCCCTAAAGTGGCCTAGGGAGAGAATTCCAGAGCTCGGGTGCCTGCCATATAAAAAGGCCTTCTCTTAGTAGATACCTGTTTTATGTTAAAGTACACAGAGAGGGGTCTCAAATGAATATCTTGAGTGAGAGATGGGCAAGTTCAGTCCTTCAAATACATAGGTCCCAGGCCAATCATAGTTTGGAATGTTAAAACCAGTACTTTGTATTGATCCAAGAAATAACCAGAAAGGTCTTTTAACATTAGAGCAGGGGTGGCCAAACTTGCTTCATGTAAAAGCCACAGACTAAATGTCAGATGCTTGAGAGCCACAAGGTGACTTCGGAGGAAGAGACAGGTTTGGAGGAGTGGCCTGAATGTGACATCACAGGAAGCAGTGGGGTTTTGGTGTGGGATGTGATTTTATTGGAAGGGGTGGGGCGTAGGACGTGCCATCACCTGACATTTGTCCTGGAGGTGATATCACAGGACATGACATCACAAAGTGATGTCATATCCTTGAGAGGCACCACCCCCAAAGTCCCCAGATGGTAAAAACAGAAAAACAAAAGTGGTAAAAACAGATATTGCCTGGATATATTGAATTATTTTGTGAAATGGGAGAGGTACCTCAGCCAGTGTGGACAAGCCATCTTCCATGGCACTCTGCCTGCTATTCTTCTCACTAAGGAACCCTTCCTAAGCTTTCAGGAGACTTCAAGGTTTCCCAGGAGGAGAAGGGGTAGAAGGCGGTGTAATATGCCACACAGAAAAGTGTTAAGAGGGGGCTAAAACTGAAGGCGCAAAACAGAGAAGCAGAGATAGTCTTTAAACACGTTCTGCAAGCCCGATCCCCTGAAAGCAACAGAAGTAGCTTCACTAATGACTGGAATAGGACCGTAATTGCAGCCATGGAGGAGTGTGGAAGCAGATGAGTTCCTGCCTGCTCTGCAGTCTTGTTCCCCAGTGTGGGCGATTGCTTAGGTCCAATGAAATTGAGTCTTCATAGTTACATAGTATATAGTTATTTGTTGGAACACTATAAGTTGAGTGCCGCTCTTGCCAGAGCTGTTCCTGAGCTGAACGATGTTTTGAATAAAAGCCAGCATTTGATTTATCATCTCCTGACTCAATACTTAATATAAAGGTTCTTACAAATGAAAAAAAACAATAACTTGAAATTCATAAGTTGTGCACAAAAAGTAGGGATAATCTTATCCATGAACATAATGAACTCTTTTGTTGAATTGTATATATGAAATACTTAATTAATGACATGATGGTGAAGAGTTTTTAAAGTGTACTAGTGGTATTTATAAGAACTACCTAACTGTAATGTTGTCAGGAGAGAAGGCATGATATTTTGAATAATCCACTCTTTTACTTCTCCATTTTAAATGGTGCAGAGCTTGCAAAGGAAAGACCATTATACAAGCAATAGTAGAAAGAAATATAAAATAAATTCTCTTCTCAGCTGCCATCTGTTGCTGCAACAGCCATTTATTGAAATGGCATTGCAACAGAGTGGTGGGTTTGCTCCACTAACTTTTGTGATTTAACCTTCACAATTCTGATTGGGTTTAGTAGCTGATAAGATAAAAAATTAAGTTGTCTGGTAAGGAATTCTATGAAAAACCAGGCTGATGCAGCATATGCATGTCCTTGCAATGCAAACACATAAATTAATGCACTTATTAGGCTTGCTAATTTATTCACAATTCCAGGCTCTCCCATTGGCCCCTTAAGAGTACCATATCATCCATTGGCAGATGAACTGCCACTCAAGAGTAATCAATTGGCATTGGATGGGTGCTGGGTCCATTTTTCTCTCCCTCCCACTGCAGCCTAGGCCACTCTTCTCTGATTGGGCCAGCATTTCACGGTCATTTGCATATGGAAGCTGATTGGACCTCACTCCATTCTGCACCTCAAACTCTCCAACCCTCCTGAGACAGTTGGAGCTGTCAGTTGCATATGCAACCTGGTGTATCCTGAGGTAAAATATGTCCTCACCCACAACACATCACTTCCCATTCAAAAGAAACAAACCCAATAACGCAAAGACGCATCCCCGCAGCCGCCGAAGGCCGGCTTGGGAGGGGACAAAGTTGCCTCCTTGTAAAAGGAGGACTGATCAGACTGGCTGCATTTGCAGCCTGGTTTCGCTGGGGGGCGGGGCTAGCATGCTGAAGGACAGCCCCAGTCCTAGCAGCCTCATTCGTGCCTTGTGCTCGACAGAGAAGGAGCACGAGGCTTTTTTCGCTTGCTCCCTGGCTTTTGGCCTAGAGCCGGCAGAAACTCAAAGGGTATTCCCCACCCCCACCCCAGAATCAGCCTCCCTTCCCTCCTTTCTTGGAGGCTGTGGCTCAGCTGGGACTGGCAAGGGGTATTGGGGGGGTGTTTTGGGGGCATCCCCTTGCCGGTGGAGGCAGCAGGGTCTGGCGCTCCTGCAGGATGGAAGACACGTTGGCGGCTGGGCAGTTACTGTGGTGTAAATTAGAGTCGGCTGTGCTTCGCCTGGCTCCTAGGCTGCGGCCTGCGTGCTGTTAGCCTTGTTAAAGCAAGAATTACATGCACATACACTTAGTGGGAGTTTTCTTAGGCCCAGGGCTGGGGGTTAAGGTGCAGTTGGTGAGGCTGCTTGGGGCCCAGTTGGTCATTTGCCCACTTCTCCCCCCCCCCTTTTTTTTTCTCCTTTTGGGTTCTATAGCCAGTTCCTGGCAGTTTGGCTGTTGCTGGGCAGTTTTTTTGCTGTTGTTAGGCAGTTAGACATTAGGTGAGGGGGAGGACTTTGCTGAAATCATCAGGGATGGTGGCCATTTTGGGAAGGTCTGCTCCTGTGGGCTGAGTGGCTATTTTGCCTTTAAATTGTTCCTCTGGGGTATCCTTAGGATCGGCCATCTTTGGAAGGTCCTTTTAGGTGGTGGCCATTTTATTTGGCGACGGCCATTTTAGAAGAAGAAGAAGAAGAAGAAGAGATTGGATTTATACCCCGCCCTCCACTCCCCAAGGGAGTCTCAGCGCGGCTTACAAACTCCTTTTCCCTTCCCCTCCCCACAACAGACACCCTGTGAGGTAGGTGGGGCTGAGAGAGCTCTTTCCCAAGCTGTCCTTGAGGGAACAGCTGGTACAGAGCTATGGCTTGCCCAAGGTCATCCAGCCAGGTGCAAGTGGAGGAGTGGGGAATCAAACCCGGTTCTCCCAGATTAGAGTCCGCGCACTTAACCACTACACCAAACTGGCTCTCAATTAATAGGACAATTCTATTAATTGAGGGAGGCCTCCCGGCTCATTGTGTTTTGGATATGGCTTCTAGAAAGGGTGAAGGCCAGTCTAAAGGAAAAGGGCCTGCACCAAAGGTACCTAGGTATACTGCGGCACCCCCTCCTGTTGTTCTGTCATCCTCTGAGGACAAGGAGGAAGTGCAGGAGCAGCAGATTATATTAGATAAACTTGCAGCCTTACAGCAGGTCAGGGACACTGGGTCTCCCCCCACCTTTTCAAGCAGTCATTCGAACTTCGGGAAGTACTGGGGGTAGAACGGAGCAGAAGAAGTTTTGTGAGGAGGTGCTTAAGAAAATATACCTTCTTGAATCTCGTGCTGTAGAGTCCACCGGTCACGGCGAGTGTGAAGGGTTCTGACAGTTGCATCCAGGGCGGCGACAGTAACATCAAGCAAAGAAGCTGGCTTAGCTGTCCAATCCGAGGCAAGCTTGCTGTGCTAGCCTTTGCAAGCAAAGCCTTGGGCTTTGCTGAAGTCACGTGACTTCAGGATTAGAAAGATGCTCGAGGGTTGGACTCGTGAGGGGGGTGCTGCTAAAGATGAGTGACAGCCTATCTCGCCTGTGATACTTAAGGGGTTGTGAGTGACCTGGGGTGTGGATTGCGCTTCCAGTTATGAGGCATGCCTATTTCATGCAGCCTCTTTGCTGACATTCTTTGGGGCTCTTCGGGTGAGTAAGTTGGTCGCTCAGTCTAAGATAGACCAATTGAGCAAGGCTTTGCAGGTGTGGGATGTTGATATTCACGGCAATGGCATGCTGGTCACAATTAGGAGCTCTAAGATGGATCAGATGCGAAAAGGAGCAAAGGTAGAATTGGGGACCTGTCAGGATTCGGAGCTCTGCCCAGTTCTGGCCCTATTGCATTTGGCCCTGAGGGGTCTGGAAGCCGGTTTCCTCTTTAGGCATGAGGATGGGAGCCCTCTGACTAAACATCAGTTTTGGGCAGTTACTTCCCTGGCTTTGGGAAAGCTGGGTCTATCAGGTGTAAAGTTTGGGACCCATTCCTTTCACATTGGAGCGGCTTCCACAGCAGCAGCTATGGGCTATTCAGCTGAGGATGTTCAGCGCATAGGGCATTGGAAATCCGATGCTTATAAAGGTTATGTGCGTTCAATGGCCATGTGGTGATCTGTTCTTTCGGCCCGGTGTTTGACTGTCCTTTCCTTTCAGGTGCTGTGTCTTGTGGCAGGCGGAGAACCATTCTCATCTGCAGGCACAGCTTCATTTTTTGGGCTGCTCGCCAGGCTAACAGACTGGCCATCGGCTCGCAGTTGGGCCTAAGTCGATGGGCCACTGTTGAATGGAGGGGACACCGTGGCTTGTGCTGGGCAGGCCTACTCCATCTATTATTTGCTTTGAATGCCAGTGTTCCTTCTGACATATTGCTAATTCACCTAGGGGGTAATGATTTCGGAATTTTAAAAGGGAAGGCATTAGTTCTACAAGCCAGGGAGGGTTTTAATTTTATTAAAAGGCGATGGCCTAATACCACCGTGGTTTGGTCAGCCATGGTTCCGCGAAGGGAATGGCAATGAGCCTTGGACCCTAAGCAGATTGAACGGGCTAGGCATAAGATAAACGGGGAATTTAGAAGCATTTTAGTAATGGGTGGTGGCCACTTCATACCCCATCCAGCTGTTAGGGCTACGCACGCCAAGTTATATAGGGGTGACAGCATTCATTTGTCGGAGCAGGGTATGGATATCTTCCTTAAGGATTTATGGCAAGGACTGTTAACAGTGTTAAGGGTTTAGTGGGTGCAGGGGCCTAAGCAGAGGCTTGACCCTTGCTGTGGCGGAAGTTTTGTAAATAGTTGTTGCGGCTTGGTAAGCACCTGTCAGCAACCCTGGTGGGAAAGGGGCCTGTTCGGATCATAACTGCAGCCTTGCGGCCTGGGATGAGGGGAACAGGCTGCCTTTTGGAGTGCCGTTGAGAGATACTCAGCACTGACCTTGCGGTTGTGTGTGAGGGATCATCAAGGCATGTTCCAAGGCTGAGCTGCCTGGGGTTCGAGCCGCTTATAGCGGGCTATGACCCGGGGGCCAGGTACACTGCCCACACTATGGCAAGGGTGGGGTTAATGGTAACCCCAGGCCTTGGCCATGCCGCTTGTTAGGTTAAGCCCTTGCCATGTTTTTGTTTATAAATAAAGTGACCATTAATCCCATGTTTGTTGTCTGACTCTTTCTTCTGTCTATGGGGGCAAAGACGGATCCACGCAGCCACCGAAGGCTGGTTGGGGGGGGGGACGAAGTTGCCTCCTTGTAAGAAGGACTGATTAGACTGGCTGCATTTGCATCCTGGTTTTGCTGGGGGGCGGGGCCAGCATGCTGAAGGACAGCCCTGGCCCCAGCAGCCTCATTCGTGTCTTGTGCTCAACCCACCCTGTAGGTAATGCAGGCTTTTGGCTGGTCGTCCCATTTCTTAGGGAGGCCAAATAGGAATTTTTTACCTCTGCTCTGATTGGCCTCGAGACGGGGGAGTTTTTTGCCTACCCTGCATTGTTAGCAGTGGTTTGAGGAATTGGCCAGGGTGGCATCTGCATAAATTTGTGACTTTATGGTTGGGCGGAAGTTTAATAAATAGTTGTTCAAGCTTGGTAAGCACCTGTCAGCAACCCTGGTGGGAAAGGGGCCTGTTTGGATCATAACAGCAGCCTTGCGGCCTGGGATGAGGGGAACAGGCTGCCTTTTGGAGTGCCGTTGAGGGATACTCAGCACTGACCTTGCGGCTGTGTGTGTGTTGCTAGAGGTGCTGTCTTCACTCTTGGGTAGCCCCAATAGCAAGGGGCACCCCACTTCTAACTTGAACTAGAGACCCACAAAACTCAGGCCAAGGAAGACACTCCTGGTCCTGGAACACAGAGCAAGCCATAGCTCTGGAAACAGGGATTTCACATTCAGGTTTCAAAAGGCACCCTCAAAGCAAACCTCCAGTCTTCCCCCTCCACCCAGAAGAGATGATGTTTACGGGATAACACTGGGTTCCACCAGGTGAAGTATCTACATTTCTAAAGGCTATCCAGAGGCCATCTGGCAAATAGTCCTTCTGTCTCCAGAACCTCACCCAGCCCTTTTCTTGTGTCATCTCATGTCTATGTGTGGTACTTGTCCTTCCTTGCTCTTCATCCCTCAGGATACTAAGATAAACCAATCAAACATTCAAATTATTAACCATCCTTCCTGATGCTAATCAGGGGGCCATTTCCCTCTTTTGTCTGTGTCTGGGAACCTATTCAACTGCCTTGGCAGAACCATCAGTGGTCTTAAAATCCATTCAGCTAGCCCCAGCACACCTGGCTTCAGTTGTTAATCCAGACTCTGCCCCCTCTGGAGGTTCATTGGCCACATCTAGGCTTTGCCCATCCTGGTGTCACACACCTCCTGGGACACCTGATTAGCCCAGGTAATCTTTTGTTCTCACCTGAGACCAGCCCCCAAGACCTTCCATTGGTCTGCATTGTTTTCCAGTGCCTTTAACTATCTAGGTCCATGACCTCAGACCGTGTGTGTTTTCTGCCCTGATGCCAACTGGCAGGCCACCCCTTTACCCTCTGGGTTTAGGCCATAATCCTTTCCTCATGGACCTCTGCACATTTGGACAGGTAGTATCACCCAATAACTCTCCTCCTCTATTCCCTATCAATCACCTCTACTTCCTTAGTTCTGTATTGTGTGTCTGAATGTTTGATTATTGTTTATAAGGACTTAAGAATTCTTCAGTAAAGAGATCACTGCTTTAGTTATCTAGTCTCTGCGTCTATTTTTGTGACCTGGATAAAGTGGGACTCTGGTATATAAAGGCCATGATCCTGTAGTTATGCCAATTACACTTTAATATAATAATTCCCCAACCTTTTATTAAAGCAAACAGAGCAATTTGGCTAACATGTGAGGATCATCAAGGCATGTTCCAAGGCTGGGCTGCCTGGGGTTTGAGCTGCTTATAGCAGGCTACGACTTGGGGGCCAGGTGCATTGCCCATACTATGGCAAGGGTGGGGTTAATGGTAACCCCAGGTCTTAGCCATGCCGCTTGTTAGGTTAAGCCCTTGCCATGTTTTTGTTAATAAATAAAGTGGCCGTTAAGAAGAGAAGAAGAAGAGATTGGATTTATACCCCACCCTTCACTTGGAGTCTCAGAGCGGCTTACAAACCCCTTTCCCTTCCCCTCCCCACAACAGACACCCTGTGAGGTAGGTGGGGCTGAGGTAACTCTTTCCCAAGCTGTCCTTGAGGGAACAGCTGGTACAGAGCTATGGCTTGCCCAAAGTCATCCAGCCAGGTGCAAGTGGAGGAGTGGGGAAGCAAACCCAGTTCTCCCAGGTTAGAGTCCGCACACTTAACCACTACACCAAGCTGGTTAATCCCATGTTTGTTGTCTGACTCTTCCGTCTATGGGGGCAACCATGCCACACCATAAAAAAGACAGATCACACCACAAGCAGAATGCCACAAGGCAAAACATGATAGGAAAAGGTGCCAGCAGTCACCCTATTACTGCCACTAATACGTACCTGATAGCACTTCAGAGAATGGTGTGCATGTTATAAAAGCTTCCTGGGGGATTATGGACCATTCACAGACTTTCAGCCTAACATACTTCACAGGGTTGTTGTGCGGATCATACAGGGGAGAGGAGAATGATGTCAGCTGCTTTGGTTCCCATTGCAGGGAAAGACTGCTCTTTCCCTAGCTAGAGGCTGCAGGGAGGGGGAGGAGATGTAAACCTGAAGACAGGCAGATAAAGTTAGACTGATGGTTGCCTGGAAAGGACATAGGGTTGCCAACTCCAGGATGGAAACTTCCAGGATATTTTAGGGATGAAGCCTGCTGAGGGTGGGGTCTGAGGAGGAGGAGGAAGAGGGGAACATCAGATAGATACAATGTCATAGACCCCACCCAGGTTCTTGCTGTGGAAGTTGAGTGGGTGATTTTGGACCAGTAACAGACTTCCAACCTAACCTACCTCACAGGGTTGTCGTGCCGATCAAAAGGGGGAGAGGAGAATTATGTAAACTGCTTTGGTCTCCACTGCGGAGAAAGACTACTTTTCCTCCTGGGCAACCACTGCTACCAGGTGAGGGCTGGAGATCACTCAGAATTACAACTGTTCTCCACATGGTAGAGAACAGGGGCAGATAAAGGTAGTCTGATGGTTGGCTGGGAAGGAGATAGGGTTGCCAACTCAGGGTTGGGAAATTCCTGGAGATTTGAGGGGTGGAGCCTGGAGAGGGTGAGGTTTGAGGAAAGGTGGGACCTCAGATTGGTACAATGCCATAGACTCCACCCTCCAAACCAGCCATTTCCTCCTGGGGAACCATTGTTGCTAATCTCCAGGTGAGGGCTGGAGATCACTCAGAATTACAACTGCTCTCCAAGAGGCAGGGGGGAGGAGATGGAAAGCTGCAGGGGAGAGATAATGGTAGGTTGATGGTTGACTGGGAAGGAAGGAGATAGGGTTGCCAGCTCCAGGTTGAGAAATTCCTGGAGAATCGAGGGGTGGAGCCTGGAGAGGGTGGGGTTTGAGGACGGGTGGGACCTCAGACAGCTACAATGCCATAGGCTCCACCCTCCAAAGTAGCCATTTCCTCCTGGGAATCAGTGCTGCCAATTTCCAGGTGAGGGCTGGAGATCACTCAGAATTACAGCTGCTCTTCAGATTGCAGAGCTCAGTTCCCCTGGAAAAAACAGCAGACTTGGTCATTATACACTGCTGAGATCATCACAGCAAATTGATGCTGAGTGCCCAAGGCCAGGGCACCTGCCCAAAGCCTCTTTCTAAAGCCCTTTGTTTTTATTTCAAGTGACTTGATGGAAGGGAAGGCAATTTGTGCCTCAGTGAGGGAAAGGAAGGCAATCCCCTCAGCACCAGCATGTCTGGCTCATGGACCGCTCCCATAGGAAACATGGTCTTTGGGCAGTTTGCAAGTGGTGTGATTACATGGACCAAGCTCATGGACCATGGACTGGGCCCCAGTCTGTGATGAAATTAGGTCCATGGTCCAGTCTATGCCCATCCCTACTTTGGACAATTTTGTGATTTCAGCAACCATACCTCCAGAATGGCAATGCAAATAGTGGCTGCCACCACCTCCTGTGGCAGTGAATTCCATGTGTTAATCACTCTTTGGGTGAAGAAGTACTTCCTTTTATCTGTTCTAACCCGACTGCTCAGCAATTTCATCGAGTGCCCACGAGTTCTTGTATTGTGAGAAATACACCTGCTCTATCCCATGCATAATCTTATAAACCTCGATCATGTCAACCCTCAGCCGTCGTTTCTCCAAGCTAAAGAGCCCCAAGTGCTTTAACATTTCTTCATAGGGAAAGTGTTCTAACCCTTTAATCATTCTAGTTGCCCTTTTCTACACTTTCCCCAATGCTATAATATCCTTTTTGAGGTGTGGCGACCAAAACTGTACACAGTACTCCAAATGAGGCCGCACCATCGATTTATACAGGGGCATTATGATAGTGGCTGATTTGTTTTCAGTTCCCTTCCTAATAACCCCCAGCATAGTGTTGGCCTTTTTTATTGCAGTCGCACACAGTATCTCGACATTTTCATTGAGTTATCTACTACGACTCCAAGATCTCTCTCTTGGTCAGTCTCTGCCACTTTGGACCCCATCAACATATATTTATAGTTAGGATTTTTGGCTTCAGTGTGCATCACTTTGCATCTGACTACACTGAAACCTATTTGCCACGATGACACCCACTCGCCATCCTCAACAGATCCCTTTGGAGTGCCTCATAATCCTCCCTGGTTCTTACCACCCTGAACAACTTCGTGTCATCTGCAAATTTAGTCACTTCACTGCTTACTCCAACTCCAAATCATTAATAAACAAGTTAAAAAGCTTTGGACCAAGTACTGATTCCTGCAGTTCCCCACTGCTTACCTCCCTACACTGAGAAAATTGCCCATTTATACTCACTCTCTGATTCCTTTTAATTAGCCAGGTTTTGATCCACAAAAGGACTTGTCCTTTTATCCCATGACTATTGAGCTTACTTAGGAGCCTTTGATGAGGAACTTTATCAAAAGCTTTCTGGAAGTCAGGGTAAACAACATCTATTGGGTCCCCCTTGTCCACATTTGTTCACTCCTTCAAAATACACTAACAGGTTAGTGAGACAAGATCTTCCCTTACAGAACCCATGCTGAGTCTGCCCCAATAGATTTTGTTCATCAATGTGCCTACTAATTCTGTCCTTAATAACAGTTTCCACCAACTTACTCAGTATTACTTACCTCTGGAACCCTTTTTAAAGATGGGAGTGACATTCACTACGTTCCAGTCCTCAGGAATGGAGGCAGATTTTAAGGAAAGATTACATATTTTTTGTCAGGAGATCCACAAGTTCACATTTGAGTTCTTTCAGAACTCTTGTATGTATGCCACTCAGACCTGGTTATTTATCAGTTTTTAAGTTGTCTATCAGTAATAGGACCTCCTCTTTCACCACCTCAATCTGACTCAGGTCTTTCAACACCCCTCCCAAAATCAGCAGTTCTGGAGTGAGCAAGCACTTCTCATCTTCTGCAGTGAAGACAGAAGCAAAAAATGCATTCAGCTTCTCAGCCATTTCCCTATCATCCTTCAGTACTCCTTTTACCCCTTGGTCATCCAAGGGCCCCACTGCCTCCCTGGCTGGTTTCCTATTCCAAATGTATTTGAAGAAAGTTTTATTGTTGGTCTTTATGTTTTTTGCAATATGCTCCTCATATTCCCTTTTTGCCTGCCTGATCACAGATTTGCATTTTATTTGCCACAGCCTGTGTTCCTTTTTATCAACCTCACTGAGACTAACTTTCCACCTCTTAAAGGAATCCTTCTTACCTTTTACAGCTTCCATTACATTGTTTGTTAACCATGCAGGCTTTTTTCTATGCCTATTTGTGCCTTTCCTAACCAGTGGTATATATTTTTTCTGAGCTTCTAGGGTTGTAATTTTAAATAGTCTCCAAGCTTCCCCAATGGTTTTGATCCTTTCTATTTTTCCTTTCAGTTTCTTCCTCACATGTCCCCTCAGATCAGAGAAGTTACCCCTTTTAAAGTTAAAAGTGGTTGTGTCAGTCTTTTTGGGCAACTCCCTATTTATATAAATGTTGAACTCAACTCTCCCCTGGTAGGTTTTGTGACCATCTGCTCCATATCACAGTCATCGAGAATGCCTAGAAACTGAATCTCTTTTTCCCCCCCTCAGAGAAGCCAAGTTTAAACTGCCTCCCCTCCTCGGGTTCCCCGGGTGCCCTGCAGCTGTGGGGTGCCTGGGGAAGCTGATCCTGGGAGGGAGCTGCGCTGTCAGGTGTGTGGCCTAATATGCTAATGAGTTTCTGCTGTTGGGTGTGGCCTATTATGCTAATGAGATCCTGCTGGGCTTTTTCTACAAAAAAAAGGCCCTGCTGCAAAGTATCCTCATGGTTAAATGTGTTGACAGCTACTAATTTGCAAGCAATTAAATGCAAATCTAGAAGCAAAGGGGAGTGATATGAAAGAATAAGATCACAATAAAGCTTTTATTTGTTCAGCCCCAGGTATGGTTGAAGATGCAGGGCTATTTTGGGGCAGGAACGCACAGAAACAGAGCTGCGGGCACCTGGGGAAGCCAATCCAATCCAGGGAGGGAAGGCAGTTTAAACTGCCTCCCCTCCTCGGGTTCCCCAGGTGGAACTGCAGGGCACCTGGGGAAGCGGATCCAAAAACTGCCTTCCTTCCTTTGGGTTCCCCATGCACCCTGCAAGCTGCGGGGCACCTGGGGAAGCCGATCCTGGGAGGGAGCTGTGCTGTCAGGAGTGTGGCCTAATATGCTTATGAGTTTCTGCTGGGCTTTTTCTACAAAAAAAAAAGCACTGTGAAGATATATGCTACAGTTAACATTAATGAAGTTACACATGTCTGATTCTGCTCAGTGTCTGGGCTTGGGATCTGCTGTACTTCACCTTGAGCTAAAATGATGGCCAGGAGTGCCTGCCACCAGATGCAGCTGGTGAACCTGCTGTGGTCTTTCCTGAGGAAAAATAAAGATCTGACCACTGTGGTGCATGATCTAGTGACATCTAGATTAAATTATTGCAATGTGCATACATGGGGCTGTCTCTGAAGGTAGTGTCCAGATACTATATTTGATACAGAATGATGCGGCCAGAATGTTGACTGGAGTGGGCCATAGGGACCATTTCACTCTTGGCTTGTCCCGTCTGCAAAGGCTGCTAGTTCTGGGCCAAATTCAAAGTGCTGGCATTAAATTTTAAAGCCTTGTACAATTTGGGACTCGCATAGTTTAAGGATTGCCTATTCCCACATGAACCTGCCCAACCATTCCAAAACTGTGGAACTGTGGAATTTCCTCCTTGGGGAGATTTGGCTATCTTCCTCATCTGCGCCTGCAAGGTGAAGGCATTTTTCTTCAGTTTGGCATTCCCTTACTGACCTTCCTTCCTGTTTATGTTTTAATTGCTGTTTTACATATATGTGTTTTAAAGTTGATTTCTAATGTCTTTTTATCTTTTTGTTGGCTTGAGGGCCCAAATTGATTGGGAAAGTGGGAGAAAAATATTTTAAATGAATAAATAATAAATAAAAATGAGATATAGTGCAAAGGATTAAATAACACAGGATAATAGAAATATGCATTTAGCAATGATTTGTTGTATTCATAAAGAATATAGTTCAATGTACCCATAAACTGCAATATTCTTCATTACAAAAAAGAATTACACTGCAACGAAAATTCACTTTTCTCAAGTCACATTCCATGGTTTCCCTTTCCAGTTATATGTCTGTAGCTGTTTGCAAGAGACGTGACCTTTCTTTTTGGTCCTTTCAATTATCTAACTCTACGTTTTTAGACAATGACACATTCCTGGTTTGGAATTCAATGAAAATCAGAAAGAGCAACAAAACAACAGGCATTTCTCAACTGTATAAAGGACAAAGAGCCTGGAGACCCCAGATCAAAGTTATTATAACACTACATTTTTACATGAGCAGTTCACTAAACAACTTTTCATGTTTGCAAATGTTTTTGTTAGTTTGTTATAATAGTAATCAGGCTGCCACTTTTAGCATTGCAAAAGACCAGGCACAGTAAAATAAGGAAAGAGAAATTTGAAAATGAGCTGCAAATATTAGTACAATGTATTTTGGGGGGATTTAAAGAGATACTGAATCTTTGCCTAGTCCCAAACAAACAACATAAGCATTTAAAATCCTGTTCAAGATCCTAATGGGATGTTTCCAAAAAAATTATCATATTTTACCAGATATACAAAAACCTGAAACACATCAAGCTGAAAGATAATTTACCTCTGTTGATTTGAACATGTGGATCAAATTGATTCTTGTGGAAACAAAAGAAATGACAAAGTTGTCACCTGAATTACTTCACCCTGTTCAACTTCATACACTGAAATCACAGGCTAAACAATAAACTGCATAAGTGGTAAAGTAAATGACAATCACATCTTCTTCAGTACAGACTAATAGGCCTGCAGGTCACTGAATTACCAAGTGTACATAAACAAATCTCAAGTTATTAGAGAATAATATTTTTCAATGTTTTAATAAAATGCTAATTTCCTATGAAATAGAGTGACATTTTCCCCCAGCCATACATGTCCGAACAAAAGTCAGCCAAACTGGTACTTCAAAGACACTGAGGGTTTTATTTATTTAAAATGTTTATAACCCACTGTCAAGGAGTCAACAAGGTGACCCCGTGGGTTCCCAGGGCAGATGCACACAAGTAACCAGACTGATCTTACTAAAAAAAGGTTTATAAAGTTTATTTCAATAATTATCAAGATAAAAGAATATAGCCAACAGATATTTTCTAAATCATACAGTACATAAAACAAAAAAGCTAGCTTTTACCACCTAATATTCTCAAGACTTCGTTTAGGTGGCACAAACCATAAATCCAAAATAAAGCCTCTAGTCAGTGTAGTCTATGTATCCTGCAATTGTGAAGCATAGTCTTAGGCCTATAGTCAAAAAAGATCTCAGCTAGCTTCTAGTTTCTTGAGCCATATCATAAATATAGTTTTTTTGACCTACCCCCCTCAGGTCAGGTGATGATGACATCCAATCCCAATGCAGCCGCCCTGAGCCTGCTTCGGTGGGGGGGGGCAGGGTATAAATTCAATAAATAAATAAATAAATAAAATACATTCCCAGGAGAAATCTCTGGACAATTACAACACCACTCCTGATCTTCCCCCTCCCATCATCAACACACATTCTCATGGGAAGCTAATTGCCCTGTTCCATCCTCCCCTTGAAAGAGATAAGGTACCAGCCCAAGAATCCAATTAGCAACACCTGCAGGGAAGGCTAGACCTGCACATTAACCCTTGAGCGAAGGCAAGAAGGAAGCTTTGCTTCACACCCTCTTTTCTCCTGATCAATGGCACTCAAATTGGCTTACATCGATAAAATCAGATAAAATCTCAGTTTGCAAAAATAAACTACAAATACAGCTGGCCATTAAAGTACCCTTCATAAAAACTGAGCTCCACTCACAAGCCATCAAAAACACATTAGAAAAACTTTGCTTTGCAGTGCTTCCAAAGTCTTTGTAAGGTTGAGGCCTTACTCATGGAGAATCTGTTGCACAGAATCCAAGCAAAATGGTTTTCAGTGATCTAAAAGGAGGAACTACTAATATGCCCTAATCTGAGGAGTGGAGTGTCCTTGCAGGCACACATGGGTGGAGGTGTTAGCCCCCAGATCACCCCTGCTGAAGGAAAGTTTACAGAGGACACCCCTCATTATATTTCACTATCAAAGGATCCTGTGTGTGTGTACTGCTCAGCCTGGCCTAGGAGTAGAGACGCATGCAATACAAACAAGATGGTGATGGAACAGACAAAATGGAGGCTGGTAAAACACAAGCCTGAAAATACTATTTTGGGAAGGTAACTCTAAGGCATCTGCTTGCTAACAGCTCATTCCCCACCTAAAAGAAAGATATATCTTATCTGAACAATGGGCTTCTCAGGAAAGGCAGTCACCACCCTGACATGACCGCATCACCCCTGATCATGTCCTTCCTGATCTAACTAATGAACTGTTCACACAACCTGGTACCTTTTCTCTCTCCATCAAGTGATCATCAATGGAACATTAACACTTTTATTCCAGGTAACAGTTGCAACAGGAGACGTTAACAGTTTTTGTCTATACCAGACAATCCCATTCAGCTACACTACAAACATCACAAGTTCCCGAGATCTAATATCCATCCCTGTGAACCCCATTCAGCCTTCCCCACACATTGTCTCACCTTGAGTTAATCCCATCAGCACATTGTTCTAAGGGAAAATCGTGCCACCATGCCCCAAAGTAGTGTTTTGCCCTGTAACTGGACAGGCTCTGCCCCCTGCCGGGTGTGTGTGTCTTGGGTGCCTATTGCCATCTCAAGTTTGGGTTTCTTCTGTCTCTACTGTGTGAAGCGCTGGCTTGCGTCACTGTCACTTCTTCACAGACCTCTGATCTTCTAGACCAGGGGTGGCCAAACTTGCCTAAGGTAAGAGCTACATAGAATAAATACCAGATGTTTGAGAGCCACAAGACATGAACAAATATTACACACATTTTTATTGAAAAATATGCAAATTTGCTTTTTAAATGAGACTGCCAAAAATAACAACAAAAGGGGAAAAACAGATATTGATAATGATATTTATTTATCCAATTATATTTGTAGGCTGGGGGGGGGGGCTTTGAGAATGCAATTAAAGTTGCTTTCTGTCTCTGCTCCCCCACACACACCTCAAGCCTACCCAGGGAGGGGAACACTGGCTGGAGAAGGGAAAACTGATCAGGGAGGCATGCCTCCCCTTCGTTCCCCCAGCTGCCCTGCTGGGAGCCACACAATATGTGTGAAAGAGCTGCATGTGGCTCCCAAGCCACAGTTTGGCCACCTGTGTTCTAGACCGATAACTATAATTATAACCCCCCAACAGCCTCCTATTATTTCCATTCACCTCTGTATCTCCATTATTTGTGTGTATGTTTCAATATGTGTTTTATTTCTGTATGTATGCATTTTAGGATTTCTTCTTTTAATAAAAATAACCTTTCTGGTTAAGCCACTGCCTGGTTAATTTCTGAGAGTTTCCCTAAGAGAAAAATCTCCATAAACTTTGGTGGAGAAATCTCACTGTTACCCCGCTCACAAGCCTCTGTCTGCTTTGCTAATTCCCCCAATTAAAAGGTGACCTCCCCACTGGCTAACAGAGGTGGTCCCATAGATGAGCCATTTACAGCAGATTATGCTGTGAATCAATTTGCCTCAGCTTCATTAACTTCAAATAAGACTCAAGACAAAACTAGATCACAGCAAATCTGGGCAGCGAATCCAATATCCAGCGAATCAGGAGATGGTGGCAGGCTGCTTAATTCAACTGTACCCTCTCATTGACACCATTTTTACTGTGGCTGACCCTCCCTATGGGCAGCCCAGGACAAGCTGCTTGCTATATTTAGCGGCAAGAAAGAATGAGGGGGAGGTGTTTTGCCAGTTTGGCCAAGCTTGAAGCCTTTTGTTTTCCAGCTCTGTGACATCTATGTGGACAGGTTTTTCTCCATTAAATGGGCCTGGTTGTAAAACTGGTTAGGCCTTAACTAGTTGTCAGGGAATAGGGTGGGTTGCTCAGGATAGGCAGAGCTAATCAGCATTCAACCTGAGACACCATGGGCGTTTTCTCACTAGCTTTCCCCCGCGGTTTACACCGAAGCTAGGAGGTACCTCAGTTCACTTTCCACAATGGCCCCCATTGAAGAGCTGGGGGAAGGGTCCCTAACTCACACTCCAATCCCATAACCTTTCCCTGAAGCTACTGGCACCATCTTACAGAGATGCAGCCTTTCATGAGCCTGCTTCTGCCTTCATCTATAGAAGATAGCGGCTGCCTCAGTTAAAGATATTAGAATTGGAGGTTGCTAGGGATGCTGGCCTCCTGGTGGGACCTGAGGATCCCCCAGGATTACAGCTCATCTCTAGAGTACAGAGATCAGTTCTTCTGGAGAAACTGGATGCTTTGGAGGGTGGACTCTGTGTAATTTACCCCACTGAGGTCCCTATCATCCCAGGCTTCTGCCCAAAATCTCCAGGAGTTTTCCAACTTGGATCTGGCAACCCTACTCCCCATCCCCCACCAGTTGCCAGGGGGAACCTGCTGTTGCCCCTGCTTTTCTACCTCATAATTCTTAAACATACAACCATTGTATAGAAACGATGTCAGACTACTTTACACAGTAAATGCACAAATACATTTCCTTGAAAAATGGTAGGACAGTGATTTTCAAATATTTTATGTACTAGATATCCTATTTAAAAGCAGCCGCAACACTATGATTCTAAGAAGTCAGGTTTATGTTCACCAAGTGTCCATTATGTAGCACTTGCTGAAGTATCAAGGAACAGATAATTTGTGCAGTGGAAAGATGCCAGAAAGGAAGTTTGCTTTCCTATTGCTCTGTACATTCTCATATTATGTTTTAATATTTAACTCAGTATTTTAGGAAACATAGAGCCAGCTGTAAGCATGGTTTGGTTTTCGTCTTTTCAAACAGACGCTCATATGAAGCAACTGACTTTCAGTTACTTCTGATCTGCTCCACTGTACACCATAACTTCAAGCACATGTTATGTACAAAAAAGAATCAAATAACACGTAGAAGGGAAATACTTGTATGATCTGGCCTTTCCACACTGATACAATTGACATAAAATATATTTATATAATGTATTTTTATAACAGAAAAGCTGAAGGACTACCAGTTCTGCAATTCTGCACATAGACTTCTCAAATCCCACTGGAATCTAAATAACCTATGTGCACGAGGTTGATTCCTAGATAATGAATTAGGATTAGTTTATAACTAAATAATTGTTCAAATATTGAATTCTATACATTATGCCATCCAGAAGCACTGAAAATAGGCATGCTTGTTTTCCACATATTTTGTGGAGCATCATTTTAATGTAGCATTTTGCATGCATTTAAAAACCAAATAGAAACATAAAAAGTAAAATAGCTGGTTAAGGATTGACGGGCAACTTCAAATTCTCAAGCTCCAAAGTAACTTTTTTCTCATTTCAAATCTGAGCTCTGGAATCCAAAGAGGCTGAATCAGTAGCATGCCCCAGCAGGCTGTGATAATTATATTTTGATTTGCAGCAAGGATACTTACAATGGAAATGATACCGTGCTTGTAGGTTCATCATTTGGTGATACAATTAGAAATCAGCATTTTTCTTCCTTCCTTGGATATCGTATTTGTTTCCCACTCCTTCTAAAAGTGATTCACTTTGAACCATTTCATCCAAACAGCATATTTCATTCTTAACTGCATCACAGGGTTTTGGGGTGTTGTTGTTGTTGGTTTTTTTTTTTTGGTATTTCCGTCCTAAACAATCAAGCAATTGCACACAAGTCAATAAGTCATCCGTGGCATTAAATCTATCACATTTGCATGATGATTTACATCTCCAGTGTGTTCGACAAGTGATGGCTGATTCCACTGCAAAAATATTCTTCACTATTACAAGTATCCTTTATTAGATTTTTTAAAAAGAAACTTGTAAGAAGTAGTCCAGAGATGAAAAGACAAGAACTTGAATGAATCATCAGAATAAGTAATCTTATTTGTTTTTTCTTCCTACCCAATCACTATTCACGCGTAATGTGTGCCTTTGTTGAGCACAGTGCCATCTCTACTGCAATACTATCTAAAGAATTTGTAGAGACTCAGCAGGGTTTGAAGTAGATAATATTTTCCATTCTTTAAAGGACAAAGAGATCTACATAGCCAAAGTTTATTTTTAAGGTCCCATGAACACTAAATAGAATCATGATATGGTTTTTATTCATGTGTCTCTCCGTGTGTGTGTGTGTGTGTGTGTGGTGGGGGTGTTAAACAGCTGTTCCTGTATTATATTATTTCAGATAAATAAAAGCCTGCAATGTGTCAGAAGACTTTTTGAATATGAATTCCTTGCTAATTTTAAATCAATAACAAAATGAAAAAAATGATGTGCTGGAAACATCTATAAATCATCAAAAGGATGGCATTTCTCTCATGATTTTCACTTGTCAGGCACTGATGTGGAACATGTTTTGTAAACATTTTTATTTTATTTTTTATGAGATGATCTTATTTTTTATGAGATGACATAAGGAACCTCAGAGAAATAGGCTTGCTGAATCAGGCAAAAGGACCAGCTAATACAGCATCCTGTTTCAAAGAGTGGAAAGATAGATGCTTCAGGGAAGCCTCCAAACACTATATATGAATGTAATAGCATTACCATGTTGTTTGTTAAGATCTGGTATTCTGAGGCATACTGGCTCAAGATAGGGAGTTTCTGTTTAGCTACTGATAAATCTACCTCTGATGGATGCTACTGCAGCCTATCCAGTTTGGATAGTAGTGGTAGAGAGCGAGTTTGGTGCAGTGGTTAAGTGTGCGGACTCTAATCTGGGGTTGTGCTCACACACGAGAAATAAAGTGGGGGGGAAGCGAGGCTATTTGCGGCGGAGTAATTTGACCTGCAGTTGCGCAGTCACACAGTTCTGTGAAGCTGTGGCCGCAACTCGCCACTGCGTGATCAGACATAACCACAGGCGAGTTGGGGGGGGGGGGGGTTGTAGTTTGTTTCCAGTTTGCTTAAACAGGGGATCTATGAATCGCATCTCCACCCTGAGGGCTTCCAATGGCAGTATGTGATGATGCGCATACTGAGAAGGGGGAAAAACAATGGCATGGCATCCCTGACACCACAAGTGAATTCTGGAGCGATCACATGGGGAAAGTCCGTCTGTGGCTGGTAGCAACCCGTTTGATACTGGATTTTCGCTAGTGTTTTTTACTCCGCTTCTCTGGCAGAGCAAAACGGCTTGCTGACAGGGGCAGGACGCTTGCCAGATGTTCTCTTGTGATTGCGCCCTTAAAATCTGGCTGGGAGTCGTGCCTATTGCGTGGCTAATTTTGTGTGTGATCGGGGCCTGGGACAACTGGAATTGATTCCCCACTCCTCCACTCGCAGCTGCTGGATGACCTTGGGCAAGCTGTAGTTCTGTCAGAGCTGTTCTTGAGAGACCAGTTCTTGAAAGAGCTCTCTCAGCCTCACCTACCTCACAGGGTGTCTGTTGTGGAGAGGGGAAGGGAAAGGAGTTTGTAAGCCGCTCTGAGACATAGGCGTCAACTACGGGGGGGCTCGAGGGCTCAAGCCCCCCCCGAAATTTCCCGGGGGGGGCTCAGCCTCCCCCGGCAAAATGAAGCCTCTACCAGGCAGGCTCGCTTGCCTGCCTGCCGGCCCACTGGCCGGCTGCATAGGCGTCATCTACAGGGGCTGGGGAGCTTGAGCTCCCTCCCTCCCCCCGCCACGAACCTTTTCAGATGGTGCTGAGCCTCCCCCGGGGCCCAGGGCAAGTTCCAGTTCATTTTGAAAGCGAGGGTTTTTCCCCTCCGCTTTCAGAGACTCCGTTCTTCTGCTAGGTGAGAGGGGGGGGGGGGGGGAGGAAGTCACAGGAAGCTTGGAAGCTAAGCTCCACCCCCTCTCGGATCAGCCTACAGGAGCCTGGAGGCTGCACATGAAGATTGATTTCCTTGCTTTCCCGGGCTCACCAAACAAAGTAAGGAAGCCAGTGCTGTCTTTCTTTCTCCTGCAGCCCCAGGAACTCTTGTGCTGCAGGGAGCAAGCTGGAATCCTGGGCTCACTTTCTTCTGTGGGGGTGGGGGTGGGGGTGGGGATGGGTGGCTGCGCTCTCTGTCCCTCTCTCTCTTTCTGTTACTCCATCCTGGGAGAGCTGAAAGCAAGGAGAGACTGGAAGCAAGGAGATACTTTCCCTTTCACTTTTCTTTCTTTCTCTGGGATACAACATGGAGGCTACCCTCCAGAAACTTGATTTTTTTTCCTAGGGGAAAAATCTGGAAGTCTGGAAATGAGCTGTAATTCCAGGGGATCCCCAGATCCCACCTGGAGGGTAGCATCCCTAGCTCTTGTGCTGAAATTGGAAGCTCTGGTTCTGCTGAGTGAGTTGGTGCATGCAAACCACTGGCATTGGTTTGCATTTGCTAAATCACCCTTCGTGGGTGGAGGAAGGGAAGTTGAAGGAAGGGAAGGGTGTCATTCTACCAAAAATGGAAGGTTTGGGTTTCTCTGTGAATTTGAGGACAGGAACTGGCACTAAAGTGAGATGAGAAAAATGTGTGGCTTTCTGAAAAATCTTGTGCTACAGTAATAATTATGCTACAATACAGTCTGTTTATATTAAAGGAACTACTGAGCTTTTTACTATTTTGTATGTTATGGTAGTGATATGAGAGCCAATTGAGCTGTGGGTCCATCTCATGCTACTGACAATAGTTACATATTAGGCCTTGCCCAAATGGTTCTGGGCATTAAAGCGCAGTTGCCCTGTGATTATGGAAAGTGATAGCAAGTCAAAGTCAACTCATGGTAACCCTGTAGGGTTGTCAAGGCAAGAGATATTCAAAGGTGATTTGCCATTGCCTGACTCTGCATCATGTCCCTGGTATTCCTTGGAGTGAATAAATGTCACTGCTGGGAGACAACAGGCTCTCTGAGTATTTATGAGGGAACAGTGTATCTTGCTTGCTGCTTAGTTCATGTAATTAGGCTCTGAAGGACTGTTTTGGAAATGATCTGCTTAAAGACTCTGATGTGGTGGAGATGGTGTTCTATGTTTCTTATAGGTAAAGGTAAAAGTTTCCCTTGCTCGAAACCCAGTCATATATGACTCTAGGGATGCGGTGCTCATCTCCGTTTCCAAGCCGAAGAGCCAGCGCTGTCCAAAGACATTTCCGTGGTCATATGGTCGGCATGACTAGACGCTGAGGCGCACGGAACGCTGTTACCTTCCCACCGAACTGGTACCTATTTATCTACTTGCAATTTCTTGCTTTTGAACTGCTAGCTTGGCAGGAGCTGGGGCCAGAGATGGGAGCTCACTCCGTCATGCAGCACTCAGGTCTCGAACTGCTGAACTACCGGTCTGCAGTTCAGCATCTTAACCACTTGAGCCACTTGCTTCTAAAAGAGATAGGTTTTGAGTTACAGTTTGGTGTAGTGGTTAGGAGCATGGACTAATCTGGGAGAACCGGGTTTGATTCCCCACTCCTTCGCTTGCAGCTGCTGATGTGACCTTGGGTCAGTCCCAAGTTCTTTCAGAGCTGTTCTCTCAAGAGCAGTCCTCAAAAGAGCTCTCTCAGCCCCACCTGCCTAGTCACAGGGTGTCTGTTTTTAAATGGTAAGCCCATCTGCATGAACAAGATGGGGGGGGGGGGGGGACATGCAGATCAACGTCCTTTTAAAATTTCCTTTTGCTGTGTGCAGCCTGGAGAGAACACTGGCAAGAATTGTGCACTCTGTACATGAAGCTCAATAGTCATGGGACAGAAGAAGAAGAAGAAGAAGAGATTGGATTATACCCCGCCCTTCACTTGGAGTCTCAGCGGCTTACAAACTCCTTTCCCTTCCCCTCCCCACAAGAGACACCCTGTGAGGTAGGTGGGGCTGAGAGAGCTCTTTCCCAAGCTGTCCTTGAGGGAACAGCTGGTACAGAGCTATGGCTTGCCCAAGGTCATCCAGCCAGGTGCAAGTGGAGGAGTGGGGAATCAAACCCGGTTCTCCCAGATTAGAGTCCGCACACTAAACCACTACACCAAACTGGCTCTCTTTTGTGACAAGTCCTTTTGTGGATCAAAAACTGACTAATTAAAAGGAAACAGAGTGAGTATAAATGGGCAATTTTCTCAGTGGAGGGAGGTAAGCAGTGGGGTACTGCAGGGATCAGTACTTGGTCCAATGCTTTTTAACTTGTTTATTAATGATTTGGAGTTGGGAGTAAGTAGTGAAGTGGCTAAATTTGCAGATGACACGAAGTTTTTCAGGGTGCTGAGAACCAGGGAGGATTGTGAGGCACTCCAAAGGGATCTGTCAAGGATGGGTGAGTGGGCATCAACATGGCAAATGGGATTTAATGTGGCCAAGTGCAAAGTGATGCACATTGGAGCCAAAAACCCTAACTATAAATACACATTGATGGGGTCCAAACTGGCAGAGACTGATTAAGAGAGAGATCTTAGAGTCAAAGTAGATAACTCAATGAAAATGTTGAGACAGTGTGCGACTGCAATGAAAAAGGCCAACACTATGGGGGTTATTAAAAAGGGAACTGAAAACAAATCAGCCAGTATCATAATGCCCCTGTATAAATCGATGGTGCGACCTCATTTGGAGTACTGTGTACAGTTCTGGTCGCCACACCTCAAAAAAGATATTATAGCATTGGAAAACATGCAGAAAAGGGCAACTAAAATGATAAAAGGTTTGGAACACTTTCCCTATGAAGAAAGGTTGAAGCGCATGGGGCTCTTTAGCTTGGAGAAACGACGGCTGAGGGGGTGACATGATCGAGGTTTATAAGATTATACATGGGATAGAGCAGGTAGAGAAAGAAGTCCTGTTCTCCCTTTCTCACAATACAAGAACTTGTGGGCACTCGATGAAACTGCTGAGCAGTCGGGTTAGAACAGATAAAAGGAAGTACTTCTTCACCCAAAGGGTGGTTAACACGTGGAATTCACTGCCACAGGAGGTGGTGGCGGCTACAAGCATGGATGGCTTCAAGAGGGAATGGAGCAGAAGTCCATCAGTGGCTATTAGCCACAAAGTACAGATAGGAACTCTCAGTCTGGGGCAAGTGATGCTCTGTGTTCTTGGTGTTTGATGGGAGGGGCAACAGTGGGAGGGCTTCCTGCCCCCACTGCTGGACCTCCTGAGGGCACCTGGTGTTTTTGGCCACTGTGTGACAGAGTGTTGGACTGGATGGGCCACTGGCCTGATCCAACATTGGCTTCTCTTATGTTTTTATGTTCTTATGTTCATGCTCTTCATTTTGCTGTTACTTAAAATGGTGTGGTATAGTTTCAAAGGGACAATTAACTGGGATTTGTAAAAGGAATGACAGGATTGCCCATTGGAAACAATGGGAGAGGCTTGAAGGCCCATTGGAGATAATGGGAGCCAGGAATGCCAATTGACTTGCATACTGAAATACATTGCAGCACAAAAAAAGTTGCAAAGAAAATATGGAATGGTTTTTCCATTAAGGTCTTTGGGCCCAGATAGGCTACTCTGGGACTCGAATGACAGCTCCCAGAGTGGAATTACGGTCCCTAGGAATAGAATCTGTGCTCTGGGACTAGAATGACAGCCCCCAGAGTGGAATGACAATCCCTAGCAATAGAATCTGTGCTCTGGGATTGGAATGACAGGTCACAAAGTGAAATGACAGCCACTGGGAATAGGTTCAGTGCTCTGGGATTTGCACTCACTCCTAGGATATGAGTTTGAAGTGAGAAGAAGAAGAGATGAAGAAGAAGAGATTGGATTTATACCCCACCCTTCACTTGTAGTCTCAGAGCGATTTATAAACTCCTTTCCCTTCCCCTGCCCTCAACAGACACCCTGTGAGGTAGGTGGGGCTGAGAGAGCTCTGAGACAACTATCCTTGAGAGAACAGCTGGTACACAGCTATGGCTTGCCCAAGGTCATCCAGCAGGTGCAAGTGGAGGAGTGGGGAATCAAACCCAGTTCTCACGGATTAGAGTCCATGCACTTAACCATTACACCAAACTGGCTCTCAAGATTGCTGCTATTCTGAACTCTGTACATTGCTCAGAAATAGAGTGCACAGCAACTGTTTGGTATTCTGTCCTGGCTCAGAGATTTCAGCCAAGCATTTACCAAATGAAGGCATCTGTGATGCCATAAGTTAGTACATTTCAGTACAACGTCACCCTTACAAATAAGACAGAAACAAGACTCCTCTAAATGAATGTCCAGGAAAACTTTTAAAATATTCCCCTACAGGCTTTTCTGTGTTGTCTTCCTTACTGTCAAATTTGTGACCATTACTTTGTCTGATGCACATGGTATGTATATTTGCAGATCTATTCTAAAAGTGAATTTAAATAAAGGACACCGCAGAGACCGCTACCACTATAACCACTGGCCAACTCCCACCTTTTCCTGGGTTTTGCCCAGCCCGGGGGCATTGCTGGGGGTTCCCAGGCTCCCCTAAATTTCTGGAGAGCCCCTCCCTAAATCCCACATGGCTCTACCTCCATAGATAGTGACAATAGCCTATGATGTCACTGGCTCCTCCCTATGATGTCACTGGGCCTCGGTTCTTTTAAGGACCTAGCATAGCGACTCTGGCTCAGCCCCAGCCCCCCCCGGAAAATTGAAAAGTCTACGCCCTTGCTCTGAGACTCTGAGTGAAGGGTGAGATATAAATCCAATCTCTTCTCTTCCTCTTCTTCTTCATCCATCTGCTGTCCTGCCAGCCTGGTGCCCCCATTGGCAGGGTCAGGAGTAGCACCAGAATTGAGAGGGAAATGAGTTGCCGCCATGTCCTCCTTGGCTCTTCCTCGGCAGCCTGGAGAGATGCCAGACATCCACTCACTAGCCCACTCAGGGCCCTTTTAAAGACTGCATGCAACCCGAGGCTGACATGTTTAAGGTTATGACCTTGAACATAAGAACATGCCTTACAATGTGTCAGACACTGGCCCATCTAGTTCAGGACTGTTCACTCTGACTGGCAATGGATTTCAGGGTCTCAACTACATATCATTCCCAGTTCTGCTACCAAATATTTATTTACCTAGAAATTCCAGTATCTGAATTTAGGAACCTTCTGCATGCCAAGCATATGCTGTTTCTCTAAATTATCCCCTTCTTATCTGAAAAAATATATCTGAAAAGTGGACTGTATGAAAGTGTTAGTGTTTGTTGGGCCACAAAACTCTTTAATTCCTTCGGACAGGTATTTGAATTAAGCATTGTATTGGCTCTTTCAATAGCAAATACATAGTGTTTATGACATGCTCAGATACTACAGTATGTACATTTTGTGGAACAAAGCTACAAATGTAAAGTTGTAAACTGGCTCAGAGTTGTTCACATTTTGTTGAGGACATTTTCTTTACCAGAAAATGTATGTATAGTACACTCTTTGAGCTTCTTATATACATTATGCATTTGCTAGAAGAAAAAATAAAAGGGTACAAAATTAATAACTGCCTAAAACAAATACTAAAGATAGCAAGTTTTGCTTTCCTTTTATTAGTGCAGTTAATATAAGGTAATATAGTGATGGGATTGGGGTCTATAGTTGCCTAGCAAAAAATAAGTTAATTGACAAGTGCAACCTCAGCTTGTGGATTCTGGCTGAACCAAAATGGTATTATTCTGCCACACTGACTGCTGTTATGCCAGGGCATACAGCTTCTCCAAGCAGAGGGGATAGTAGGCAGCACTGGCAGCCTGCCTGGCCCACCAGCAAGCCTTCTACTCTGCTTACCCTGTCAACACCAATTGCCAAGGCCTATCACCAGAAGGGAAGAAGGAGCCTCCCACCAGAAGCTGCCAGCAGAGGCCCAAGGAGAAGAAACTTGTGTGTGTGTATATGGATGCCTACAAGAGTTTGAGTTCCCTACGCTACGGATTCACTTGCTCTGCGCTTGGGTTGCCTTTTTTGAATGATCATCTGTTTTGCATGGGTTTTGAATACCATTGTTGCTCAGCATGGCTCACTTTTTTGAGACACCTGCTATACATGAATTGTGGGTTCTGTATGATGGATTCACCAATCATCTTTTGACCTAGAGATTCTCAGCCTCATCGTCCCTGATCATAAAATAGATGAACATATTTGCAGAATGTACTGTAAATGCTTAATGCTAAATATTTAACTCCTTAATAACATTCTGTGTATATGTTTGTTATAGATGTAAGTAAATGTGTTAAGTATTATGCTCATTTTATTTATTTTATTCTATTTGTATCTCACCCTATCCTGCAACAGGGCTCAGGGCAGCTCACAGCACATAATAAAGCAATAAAAATTCATAAAAACATCGAATCATTTCATCCAATAAATATTTCAGTACTTAAATTGATACCTGATGCCAGCTAATAGTGTCTGGCTACAGTGAATGCTGCAACAATGTCAGAGGGCATATTTCTCTCAACTAACCAAAATCAGTTGATGCTGGTGCCAGGTTGGTTTAGGCAGTACAGCTGAGGCAGATTGAGCAGATTCAGATTGAGCAGATTAAGCAGAAAAAACCAATGTCCTGTGGACATGTGCTGCCTCTACTGAAAGCCTGGTGGAGCAGCTTTGTTTTGCAGAACCTGTGGAATTGTAATAAATCCCACAGGACCCTGATCTCAGCTGGAAGCATGTTCCACCAGGCAGAGGCTAGGGCTGAAAAGGCCCAGGCTCTGGTTGAGGCAAGGCGGATGTCCTTTGGGCCAGGGACTACCAGATGGTGCTGCTCAAAAGAGTGCAAGGTTCTTGGGGGCACATACAGGGAGAAATGGTCCCATAGGTACGTTGGTCCCTGGCTGCAGGGCTATTTTTGGGCAGGAACGCACAGGAACGGAGTTCCAGCTGGCTTCTGAGTTGGCCACACCTATAGCCTCCCCCCCCATGGGTTCCCCAGGTGCCTTGCAAGCCATGGGGCACCTGGGGAAGCCAATCCAGAAACTGCCTTCCTGCCCTCAGGTTCCCCATGTGCCCCGCAAGCTGGGAGGGAGATGCGCTTTCAGGGTTGCGGCCTAATATGCTAATTACTTTCTGCTGTTGGGTGTGGCCTATTATGCTAATGAGTTCCTGCTGGACTTTTTCTACAAAAAAAGCCCTGCCTGCCTGCATGAGGCCTTAAAGGTTAGTACCATCACCTTGAATCTGATCCGGTACTCAACCAGCAACCAACGCAGTTGGTGCAACACTGGCTGAATGTGCATCTGCATGGACATCCCAGTCAGCAGGTGCGCCACTGAATTTTGTACCAGCTGAAGCTTCTGGGTCAGACTCAAGGGGAGGCCCGTGTAGAGCGAGTTGCAGTAATCAAACCTGAAAGTGACCATTGCATGGATCATCATTGCCAAGTAATGAGTGGGGAGATAAGGAACCAGTTGCCTGACAAGTCGAAGATGGTAAAAGGCTGACCTGGCAATATTGGTGACCTGGGCCTACATAGTAAGGGAGACATGTAGAGTCACCCCTAAACTCCTCACCTTTGGGGCCAGCATCAATGGTGCTCCACCAAGGACTGGGACCCGAATTCCCAATCCTATCCTCCCATGACTCAGGTGCAGGAACTCCATCTTTGCTGGATTCAATTTCAGCTGGCTCTGTTGCAGCCAACCAGCCAGTCTCCAATGCCCTGGTCAAATTATCTGGGGCGGAGTCAGGCCAACCAGTCATCAGCAGATATAGCTGGGTGTCATCAGTATACTGATGACAGCCCATCCCAAACCCCTGGATTAACTAGGTGAGGGGGCATACATAGATGTTAAATAACATTGTTCTTGCTTTCTGCCCATGGCAGAATAGGAATCTGGAGTGTGGTAGGTTTATTTGTGTTCTCCCATTATCGTGTATTGGTATATTGTTTGGAGTGACTTTTAAACATGTGGAATAGCTATTCAATTTGAATAAATATTGCTTTCTGTTGGATCTCAGCTTTTATCCCACAGCTTTGGCCCTGAGTGCATGGCCTCTATCCCTTGGCTCTACTTAATTCCACACCCTAACTCTTGGTAGGGAAATTCCTAGAGATTTGAGGTGAAGCTTGTGGGGGCAGCTTTTGGGGGAAGGAAAAGAGCTCAGCAGCAATGTGATGCCATAGCATCCACCCCCACCCCCACCCCCAAAGCTGCCATTTTCTCCAGGGGAACTCTCTCTGCATTCTGTAATCTGGAGATCAGCTGTAATTCCTGAAGAATTCCAGGCCTCCCCCTATGTGGGCTCCACCACTTGCAGAACTGAGCACGTTGGAAGTCTTGGTTTGAATAATACACATATGATACTGACATCTTCACTTTCTTTCCTCAGTTTCTTTTATTGCTGAGTATGTTCCTCAGTTCAAGCTTCCTTTGTTTCCTTTCAGATCCCCCCTTTCAATCTGATCTCATTTTCATTGACTCTTCAGATGTCCTCCTTAATCTTCTACCCAGAACAAATAAAGCTTTAAAAAAACAAAACTATAGTACCGTTGTGGTGAAACATCTCTCATTAGTCCTATAATAAAAGAAAATCCTACAAAGAAAGGTAATGAAGTATCAAACTCCTTATGTAACAGTCATGTATGCTAGAAGAATTGTGGGCAATGCTCCCTCTAAGATGTGTTGTCTTGTGAGTAAAAATTCTACTTTGTGAGCTCCTGGCATTAAAGTTGTGAGTGAGCAACTTGGCTACTGCATAAATCAGCTTGCTCTGGAGCTATCCTTCCTGAGCTAAGACAAAAAATCTGTGAGCTGGAGGCTAAAAAACTGTGAGCTAGCTCACACTAACTCAGCTTAGAGGGGACACTGATTGTGGGCACGGTTTCCTGAGGAGGATTAAGAATGTGACACTCGACACAGCCACAGTATTTACCACAGTTCTGACCTTTGCTTTTTCCACTGCAGTAAACTCCCATGGTAATGGAAGGAAAATATGATAAAATTGAATAGTTCCATATGTTTATTTTGTTTTACCAGAGGTAATTTTTTTGTTTTGTGGTTTTCTCTCATACTTTTTGCAGGCTGTACTGATGCTTGTGTGTCCTCTACATTTTGGAGAGACTTACTTATATGTGGTTCATCATGCTTCTAGATTCCTGTACAGTCTGTAAACTATACACATCTTTTCCACAGTACTAATAAAGATACCTTAAAAATAGGAGTTTCCGGTCGGAGGAATGGAGGTCTGACACGCTTTGCAAGTGTGCAAGGCGGACAGCGGCTCTTCTTGACAGCTTGGGTGGACAAATCCACCTGATGCAACCTCACACAGGTAGTGTGAGGACTAGCAAGCAATATAATCTAGGTTTGAGCAAGCTCGGTGAAGGAAAAGTCTCGGAGGAGACTTTTACAACACCTTGAGCACTGCAGCCGAAGAAGATTCCTGCAAGTATCTCTAAGGAGCCGAGCTGAGCTGATTAAATCAGCATAAAACCTCCAATTCCCCTGATTCCTTAACAAAGAAGACAAAGTTTAAACGTTGGGACCACATCTGAAGCGAAGTAACAACATAAGGTAACGGAAAAAAAGTTTTTGCCTTACCATTACCGCGTTTTGAAAGACGAAAAGGAGATCGGGTGACGCAATAGACTGTTGCAGATTAGATGAGTGCAGTTTTGAACCGTTAAAAAGCTGAATTTGAACTTAAAAAGCCAAAAAAACAAGTTGTTTAACATTCCTGCGGTTAAGAAGAGTTGGGAGGGGGAGCCAAGCATCGCGAGACAAAGAGGGGAGGAGGGAAGCAAGCATCGCGAGACCAAGCTGTGAGGATTGAGACAGGAAGTGACGGCTTGAGGAGCAGACAAGAAGGGAAAAGGAGAAGAACCGGAAGAGAGCAAAGGGGACTGTAAAAACTGCCGGACCAAAAGGACTACAACAGGAAGTGACGTGCGGAGGGCAGACAAGTAAGCAAGAGGAAGGGACAGAAAGGAAACTATGGCAAGCCAGAAGCAAGGTAAATAAATGGTAACCTTTGACACGAACCATAGAGGAGTTGCGCCCGCCATTTTGGATTTATAAAATTTTTAAAAATTAATATCTCAAAAACTACATAACTTAGAAGGCTAAAACCAGTGGAATTTGAACTGACAAGACATGCTTGTCTGAATACACTAATTGGTGACTGATTTGGAAAATAAGAAAAAATCGATCTTTTTTAAAGTGACAAGACGGACCGCGGACTAAGATCGAGAGCAGCTACATGGTCCTCCCCTACAATGGCAGCAAAAAAAGAGAAAGAACTGTTGGCTGTTATGGAAGCAATGGAAAAAAAATGCTGGATGCAATAGGGGAGGTAAATGCAAAAATGGCAAGCGCAATTGGAGAAGTAAATATTAAAATAAATGCCATAGCTGCACAAGCAGATAAAAACTTTATAGATTTAAAATCTGAATTACAAAAGTTAACCACTAGAACACAAGACATAGAAACCAAAGTAAAAGAACTGGAAGAAAATACTCAAAAAACAATAAAGGATACTGACAGAATGGAAAAGATGATGCACTATAGAGACATGCAAAACCATCTGAGATTTAGAGGTATAGAGGAAAAATTAGGTGAAGATATTTTTACAAGAATGCAAGAAGCATTAGCAGATTTTTTACAAGAGGAGGAGGAAGCTGTTAAAGAACATATGGATCTTGTTTACAGAGTCAATTCTACGTACGCAAGAGACAAAAATATACCAAGGGACGTGGTTGTTCAATTTACAATGAAGAGGACAAAAGAACAAATCTACAAGAAATGCTTTACAGACTCCTTTGAAATAGGTGGAAAGAAAGTTATCGTAATGAAAGAACTGCCCAGAGCAATTTTGCAAGACAGGAAAAAATTCAAGCGTCTGACAGACAAACTGAAAGAGAAAAAAATAAGGTTTCGTTGGGAAATACCACAAGGACTGAGTTTTTATTATGGTAACAACAGAATAGTGATTACAAGGAAGAATTTGGTGATATTTAAGACTACAACAAGATGGATTATAAAGTACTTTCATGGAATGTAAATGGACTTAATTCACCCCAAAAATGTAGAATGGTAGGTCACTGGCTGGAAAAACAAAAATGCAGTATAATTTGTATACAAGAGGCCCATCTTAAGAAACAAGACTATAAATACTTAATAAGAAAAAAGTTGGGAGAAGAATTTTTTTCATTGGCAAGTAATAAAAAGAATGGAGTTGTAACATATGTTTAAAAAAGACTTGGAACCCAAACTAATATTTAAAGATAAAGGAGGAAGATACTTAGCTATTGAAATTTTTTTACATGGACAGAAGACTTTGATTGTAAATATCTACGCCCCCAACGGAGCTAAAGAATTTTTTTTTAAAGAACTACAAACGGAACTGGACAGTGTAAACTATGATCAAATCATGATGTTGGGAGACTTTAATGGGACTGTGAATAATAAAATAGATAGGCGCTCAAAAAGAAAAGACGACACACTAGGGAAACTTCCAAAAAATTTTTTTGAATTGATAAAACAGGAAAAGCTGGAGGATATTTGGAGGAAGGTTAACCCACAAGGGAAAGACTATACTTTTTACTCCAACAGGCATGATTCACATTCAAGAATTGACATGATCTGGATGTCTACTAATTTAACACTTAAGACAAAAAAAATTGAAATTCTACCTAGAATAATTTCAGACCATAATCCTTGTCTATGGACCTCTGGGCAGACAAAAAGACAAGGGAGATGGAGAATAAATGAAGACTTATTAGATAACCAAGAAACAGTTAAAAAATTACAGGAAGAGACAGATTTATATTTCCAAGCGAACATACAAAAAGAAGTAAAAATTCAAACTCTGTGGGATGCGTACAAAGCAGTGATGAGAGGATTATTGATATCACTGAATGCTAAAGACAATAAAAAGAAAAGAGAACAATATGAAAATATTGTGCAAGCCATTAAAGTAAAAGAAAAGGAACTGAAGAACAGACCAGGAAAAAAGAGACTGCAAAAGGAAATTTGGATGTTACAAGACCAAGCAAAAGCTATTTTGAATCAAGAGACTTACTGGAACCTGAAGAAATTGCAACAAAAAGCATTTGAAGGTGCAAACAAACCTGGAAAGTATTTAGCATGGCATTTAAAGAAAAAACGTGAAAATAAATTTATTACTAAAGTGATACGGGACAATATTGAGATAATAGACAATAAGGGAATAAAAAGAGAATTTTATAAATACTACGCAAAGCTTTTTAAGAAGGAAAATAAAGACAGAAAAAAGATTAAAGAATACCTACAGTCATTAAAATTACCAAAACCAACAGAGAAAATCAAAGAACTACTTAACAGCCCAATATCACTACAAGAGATTAAAAATGCAATAAATGACTCAAAACTAGGGAAAGCACCTGGATCAGACGGATTTACAGCTAAGTTTTATAAATCGCTACAGGAATCGATCTCACCAGTGTTATTGCTATTAATGAATGACATAGGAGTGACAGGTGAGGTCCCGGAGACTTGGAAAGAAGCAACCATCTCACTCATTCCGAAAGAAAGTCAAGATTTAACCGATGTTAAAAATTATAGACCAATTTCTTTGTTAAACAATGACTATAAGATTTTTGCCAAGATTATAGCTGATAGGCTTAAGGAACACCTTAGAGAGACTATACAGACTGAACAAGCAGGTTTTTTACCTAATAGCCAAATAAGAGACAACTTAAGAGTAGTAGTGGATGCTATAGAGTATTATGATAAACATCCGGAGAAGGAAGTGGGCTTTCTTTTTTTAGACGCGGAGAAAGCGTTTGACAATTTAAATTGGGATTTTATGTTTGAAGTGCTGGAACGTCTTGAAATTGGAGACTATATGCTTAATCTTATTAAGTCAATATATAGTGAACAGAAATCCTCTTTAATAATTAATACTGAAAAAACGGATTACTTTAAAGTTGAAAAAGGAACACGACAAGAATGCCCACTTTCGCCGTTGCTATTTATTTGGATTTTGGAAGTTTTGCTACTAAATTTGAAAGAAGATAAAGAAATTAAAGGCTTAACAATAAAAGATTTTTCTTTTAAATATAGAGCCTTTGCAGACGACGTGATGTTTATAGCCGAAGACCCTATGACTACACTACCATATTTGTTGCAGAGAGTAAGAGAGTTTGGTGATTTGGCTGGGTTTTATGTAAATAAGAACAAATCGAAAGTGATGTGTAAAAATATGTCAAATAAGAAGCAAATTGAATTACAAAATCGTATAGAATGTGAAGTGGTGAAAAAGACAAAATATCTAGGTGTAAACCTAACAATGAAAAATATTGATTTGTATAAGAATAATTATGAGAAACTTTGGCAGCGAATTATGCAAGATATTAAAAGGTGGAATGTATTAAATTTGTCACTGTTGGGTAGAATTGCAGTGGTTAAAATGAATGTACTACCAAGAATAATGTTTCTGTTTCAAACTATTCCAATTGTGAAAGATGTAAAAACATTCAAATGCTGGCAGAAGGAATTGATTAAGTTTGTGTGGGGAGGGAAAAAACCAAGAATTAAGATGAAAATAATGTGTGATGCTAAAGAGAGAGGTGGGTTCCAGTTACCAAACTTAAGGCTATATCATGATGCAGTATGTTTGACTTGGGTAGGGACATGGACTATGTTACAAGATAGAAAGTTATTGTCCCTGGAAGGTCATGACTATAGGTTTGGGTGGCACGCATATTTGTATTATGGTAAAACAAAAATGGACAATATGTTTAAGCATCATTATTTGAGAAGAACATTAATCGATACATGGACAAAATATAAAAACTTTTTTTCCAGAAGAGATACCTATGTGGATTGTACCCGCAGAAGCTTTAAATCCAGTATCACGTCACAAAGGACAAGATTGGTTGAAGTATAGAGACTTATTAACAAGACATGGTAAAGACTTTATATTCAAGGAGCAGCATCAGATGGACTTTGATTACGGTTGGCTAAGATATAGACAAATATATGACATGTATAGAAGTGATAAAAAATCCGGTTTTAGAGAAAAAAATAATGAAATAGAACAAGTTTGGGAGGAAGGTGGGAAAAATGATCTCTAAAATGTATAAAATTTTGTTAAAATGGTTTAACGCTGATGAAATGGTAAAAGAACAAATGGTAAAATGGGCGATAAACTTTAACAAAGACATTGAAATGGATTCTTGGGAATTTTTATGGAAAAATGCTATGGGTATATCTACATGTTATAATTTAAAAGAAAATTGTTTTAAAATGATGTACAGATGGTATATGACACCTAAAAAAATTGCAAATATTAATCAGAATATGTCTAACAAGTGTTGGAAATGTAAAAAGAAAGAAGGTTCTTTTTATCATATGTGGTGGACTTGTGATAAAGCAAAGACTTATTGATCTATAATACATGCAGAAATGGAAAATTTTTTGAAATGTACATTTAAGAAGTTGCCTGAAATGTTATTGCTTGGACTTAAATTAGAAGAGATAAATGTAAAGAAAAGGACAATAATATGGTATATGATAACAACAGCAAGAATGGTGTATGCACAAAATTGGAAAAATGAAAAAATACCAGATGTGTGGGAATGGTTGAAAAAATTGTTATATATGGCTGAAATGGATAAATGGACTAGAAAGTTAAATGACCTGTACTCAGAGACCTTTTTAGAAGACTGGAAAGATTTGAAAGAATATGTTGAAAAATACTGGGACATGAAAAATTACATTTATACATGGTTATAATAACATAAAGCAATAGAATTAGAGTATGTGAATGTATTAAGGATAATTAGATAATGAAGTTGTTTTTTATTTTAGAATTATATAAGAATATAGAAAGTAAGAATTAGTATATAAGTATTTTTAAGGTATATGACCGTTACCAGAAATGTAAACATAGATATAAGTATTACTATTTTGGATAAAGTGGAAAATGTGTTATGCTTCAGATGTGGTGGGAAACCGCCAATACAAGATAAAAACAAGATTATACAAATAGAACAAAATGTTATATAATATAGAAAAAAGGATTTGTATAAGATAATTTTAATGTTTTGAAAAATAAAAATTTTTTTACAAAAAAAAAAAGATACCTTAAAAATAGTTTTTCACCTTGAAGGTTTGCTGCAGCCAGCCTGTGAAGAACTATATTGATTTCAGCTGTTGACTTCAGTGAAACAAAAATCTATTTGTGCAGCTGGATCCATTTGTTTTCACAAAAAGAACCAGAGCAACCCACAGGAATAAAGAAACATATTTTAGATGAGGGGGACCATGTGGTATTGACCGGAAGCCTTAATTAAGAGAAGCTGAAGAATATATATGACTTTTCAACTCAACTAAAGTCAAAGAGGAAATCAAGTATTAAGGATTTCATTGCTTTTAAGACTTGGACCACTGGGAATGTAAGGTGCTCACTCCTTTGTAAGGTGCTCACACAAAAGTTCTTAAAAAGGGGTCAAGCTGAAAGTCCCAAAAGTAGCTGTGTCCATCTACATACACAAATGATAGTGTTGGCACAGTTACTGGATATTTCATTTCTTCAGGCAGGAGTTCTTTGGGGTTATGGGCACCGGAGAAAAAGTATGAATAAGCCTCACGTCTCCAAATTTTGAAACTAGTCAGGATTCAAGGCTATTTCAGATATAGCAGGTGCCCCTGGCACTTTTCAGATGCTCAAAAATGCACAGTCATAGTGGCAGAGGGAAGATCATATCCTCTGTTCTTGCTCTCAGCCTCCACATGGTGATAGAACACTCACATGTAGGATTACATGTAGGACCCTACACCATATGTGGAGGTTAGGGGGAGCAGGATAGTGCCTGCTACAAGCAGAAATCTTCTGTGTAGTTCTGCAGGAGACCTCTAGGCCACCTTTGGCCTGAAGTGGAAGATTTCCCCCACATGGTATTGCTAGATGTATGCTTCAATTATTAAGGCACCCACATCTTGCCTTGATCATATTATGCTTTGTTTTCTGCAGATAGCTTACAACTGCATTCATGCTGGGAAAGTACTGAAAGATTGATGTATTGCTTGGAACTCTAGCAAGTGGAAAATCAAACAAATGAACTTCCCTCCTGGCAGAGATCATTATGACACCAGTCATGAGCAATAAAAGCTTGTGCAGGTCATTACTGATGAAGCTGAGAACCATCGGAGTTTGTAGCCTGTGGCTGCAGGGCTTTGGACAGCATTTCAAGCCACAACTTGAAGTACTCTGACTTTATAAAAGTAACTGCATTTTTTAGCCTTGAACTACCCCCTAACTAGATATTTATAGGGGTTAAACTAGTGGTTGTAAAACCCAGGCACTCAGTCTTACATACTGTAACCAGATTAGGGCGTTCTGCCGTTATACTAATAAAGGATACAGACAGGTAAATCTAAATTTACTGACACACGACAGTTAAGTGTGTTTTTCAGACATAGAAGTTTAGAGAATTCCAGGTACAGAGTTCCCAAGCATTTTTCCTTGGCAAATATAACTGCACAGGGGCCCATTTTGGATTGGGACAGCCGGTAGAGTTTTAAGCTTTTCCCCTTGTGCAATTTTCCTGTTTTGAAATGCCTGCAAGAACTGTCCTTTGCATTATTGTTGCATATAGACATGCTCTTGTTGCTTATATTTTTGTCCCAACTGGACAAATAACAGCTCTGTGGTCAGTGTCATGTTAGGAAAATGTCACAAGGAGAGAGGGTTAACTCCCTAGTCCCAATAAATTGGGTCCCTGCATGCATGTTGTTTACAACAAAACAAAGCAAAACATGGAACTTCCAATAGTTCATTTAGTCTGAGCAGAGTTAGATATTCCTAAAACAAAAGATTTCAAGTTCCACTCATGTAAAACTGACAACTGATTAGTCAAGAGACCCATCCAAAGAATGATAAGCAAAGCAAGTTAATAAATAAATAAATGGCAGCTAGCACTGCTAACACATAGTCGCTCACATAATGTTATAATAGGTTGGTTGCCATCAGCAGAAGCTCCAACTATTTTTAACCTCAAGATTTGGTCTGTGTGATAGATTATGGAACACATTTAAATGAAGACACATTAGCTAAATGTGATCTGCTTTCACAGAGAACAATGATAACTTCTGGTGCTATTTTCTGCCTACATTGCCATTAAACTGGTTTTGTCAACACATCCTGGGAGCCAGGAATAGTTCTCAGTATCTTTTTAAGAATTTCACTAAAATATAGCCATGTGAATCAGACTTGCCAGATATTTTCTTCTGAAGGTCAATGCTTCAATTGATTCATTTGGGACCTGCAATGAAGGACCAAGGAGAGTTACCAACCCCCTCTTCGAAAGTTTCTGGAGATTTAGGGCCTATGGTGAACAGAATCTGGAGAGGGAAGGGAGCTCAGCTGGGATGTGGTACCATAAAGTCTACCCTCCAAAACTGTTTTTTCCTCCAGGGGAACTGATCTGTAGTCAGGGGATCTGGAGTCAGTTCCTCCAGGGGAACTGCAGGCCCAATCTGCAGGCTATCAAACCTAAGTACAAGCTAGGGTTGCCAGTTCTGGGTTGGGAAATACCTGGAGATCTCAGGGGGGGGGTGGAGCCTGGGGAAGTCCAGGTTTGGGGAGGAGAGGGACCTCAGCAGGGTATAATGCCATAGAGTCTACCCCCAAAGCAGCTATTTTCTTCATGGAACTGATCTTGGTCATCTGCAGATCAACTGTAAAAGGCAAATATCTCCAGGTGCCACCTGGTGGTTGGCAACCTTAAGTACAATCCAAAAAATTTCACACAGGCATTAAGGAATGCTATTATTATTTTTATTTCCTAATTTCCAAGGTGGGTGACTGGCTAAGGCCAGGTGAATTGTAAAAAAACAAAACAAAACATAGTTGGGCCTAGATTTCCTGCCCCAAATGGGCATAGGTTTACCACATTCCCAGTAAAGGTGGGAAATCTCTCCTCCCTCCCTCCAGTGCAGCTCACCTGGGTGGTGAGAGGAAACTAGCTGGCAAAATGGGGGGGGGGGGTTATGAATGTCATCCCTAACACAATGATATAATTTCGAGGCCATGCTGGAAGTTGCATCATCACGTCCAGGATGACAATCATGGCCCCACGCCATCTGCAAGTTCCTGCCTCCATAGCCTCCCCCCTCAGTTGTCAGCCATCGTAGCCATATGGCAACCTTCCTTCACAGGACTGATTTTAGCCTTCAAATTTTATGTCCAGGGATGGCAGCCCCACATTCTCCCTCAGCTGCCTAAACCTTTGGCATGTTAAAGAAAGGGCTCCAGCCAACAGGAGGCAAAACCTGAAATTCTACTAATGGCTCCTTTAGAATTTAGCTTATTAGGGTGTGGGGTTATTTTGTTTTGCTTTTTCTTGCAAATTTGCAATGATAGTTAACACAGAAGAATTTACTTCCATTTCTGTGCACTTGGTTTCAAAGTTGGACTTCCTCTTTGATTTCAAGAAAGAACTCAATGATTTATACGACAAATGAGATTGATGCTGAACTTAGATCTACCTTTGATAAGACATTCTTAAAATGGCTGCATGGTATCAATTTGCTGAGAGGTAATTTGACAGAGGGCAGGTGAGAAATTACCTTTCAGTTTGCCTTTCCTCATACCAGCAGTTTCAAAACTTCGGGGGGAGGGAATTAGGTAACAATTGACTGTAGATACTTACTGGTATATTAATATCTTTCCCTCTCACTTACAATATATATCCAAAAAGAGAGGATTTTTAAATGTCTTAACTTCTAAATAATTGCACATGCTGCTAATACAGTGCTGTGATTCTGAGCCTGAAGTTACCAGTGATCTGAACAGAGTTTACATGAGTTCAGAACTCAACTCTAAATCTAGATACAAGGTTAAAAGATCAACTATGGAAGAAGCAAATACATATAGAGTTCCTTACTAAATTCAAATATTGACTTGTGGTTACTGCCTTAAAAATGGTATTTCCCCCTTGAAATCAAGGACCACAAGGATCAATCATCCATTAAACTCATGGTCTTATACAATGCCGGGGGGGGGGGGGGACACACAACCTTTTAAAATATTATGCCTTTTAAAGGCCATTCACCTATTCTTGGATAGCAGTGTTTTGATGTCACCGGGAGCTTGTTTGTTCCACTAAGCCCAAAATGAGTTAGTTCATATTTGCGGTAGCAAATTTACCAAAAAAAATTAAGAGTAGGCAAAAGCCAATCGACATATACATATTAAAACCAGTTACTGCTTGTTGCAATCCATCCATGCAATATGAACATCTGCCACTAGGGATGCCAGCCTCCCTGCTGCCCCACCACCACCACTAGCTAGCTGGCTGGCAGGGGGGGGGAAATGGTGCAAAAAATGGTGGCTGCAACAGCAGCATCCCAACATGCTGATGTCACTCCCTGTGCACCCAGAACTGACGTTGTATTGACCGTGATGCTGGGGATGTTCTGGTATTTGAGAACTCTATGGTAAAATTATAGAGTTTTGCTCAAATACCAGGGCATTGCCAGCGACTCACTGATCTGCATCCCCAGTGATGCCTGGGTCTCCCCCACCATTCGCAACACCCGCTGGTTGCTCAGGAAACCAGCCCTTTACAGCCCCAAGTCAGAGGAATAACCTCCTTTAGGGACTGTTCTTTGTTGCTTGCCTCTCAGAAGACAGTATAAAATCTTTCTTTCCCATTACATCTTTACCATTTCTCCTCAAATGGCTGCTGCTTTTGACTGGCTCAAACCAGCATTTTGTTTGTTTTATCCAGTTTTCATTAATTTTCTGATTGCAGTCTTTACTTTTTTTTGGCTCTGTTAAGTTGCTTTGAATACGCAATGGAAAAACACTAACTATTTTACAAGGAAATAAATAAATGTTCAAGGAATGTATACGATGGTTTGCTTTTCCCTAGACTGGGGCCCCCAACCTTTCTGAGCCTGCAGGTACCTCTGGAATTTGACACAGGGTACTGGGCAAAACCACAAAATGGCTGCTGCAGGAGGTGCAGCCACACACATAAAGGAAGCCTAAGTGCAGGGGAAAGAGTAATGCAAAGAAGCTTACATAGTTTTCCTCTTCTCCATTTTATCTTCACAACAACCCTGTCAGGTAGGCTGACAGTATGTAACTGGCCCAGCAACCTTCAGTAGCATGGAGTTTCAAACCTGGGTCTTCTAGATCCTAGCCTGGCATTCTGACCTCACTGGCTCTCATGATCTGATTGTGGCATTCTTTGGTATACGCAGAGTTGGTGAATTCTCTTTCCTTGTGTTATACAGTTGGACTAGGTTACTTTTGGCTCAATTTGTCACAGACAATTCACTGTAAATTAATGGTGTAAACATTTATTTATGCATCCTGCCTTTCTGCCCTAATAAGAGCCACCAAAGTGATTAACGATTTAAAACATACATGATAAAATCACATTCTAAAACTATTAAAATAACCACACACCACAAAACCACACATCATTAAAATAATTTTTAAATGGACTTAAAATACATACAAAATATAAAAACAGCAATTATTACATTGGTTAGGAAGGAGGGATCATTGAGGCAATGCCAAACAAAACAACAAAGTATTCACCCACTGGCAGAAGAAGGCAACAGAATAGGACAGATGAACCTCCCTGCGGACAGAATTCCAGAGTTTTGGTACCACTACTGAGAAGGCCCTCTCCCAGGTTGCTGCCTGCCTAATCTCAGAAGGCAGGGGCGCTTGAAGTAGGGCCTCTGAAGATCATAGTGGTCATGCAGGTACATAAGGGAGTAGGTGGTCCTTCAGGTATGTTGGTTCAAACTATATAGGAATTTGAAGATCAAGACTAGCACCTTGAATTGTGCCCAGAAACAGATTGGGAACCAGTGTAAATGGGCCAAGATTGGAGTGATACAGTCCCTATGACCCACTACAGTCAATACCCTGGCTGCACTATTCTGCAACACCTGACATTTCTGAATGTTTCTCAAGGGCAGTCACATGTAGAGAGCACTGCAATAATCTAATCTGATGGAACCAGGGCATGTACCACAGTGGCCAGACCTTTTCTGCCCAGGAAAAGCCGCAACTTGCTAAACAGTGAAAGCTGGTAAAAGGTACTCCTAGCCACAACTGCCACCTACTTGTCCAGTAGTAGGCCTGGAACCAAGAACATTTATGGATCCAACAGCCGACAGGTCAGAAGCCAAAGATAAGCATTCACTGGAACATTACTGATTGTGTCAATCCTTTTTTGTGGCTAGCTGAATCCAGATTCCTACTTCTCTGAGCTAAGGAGACAAATAGCAGTGTAATAAATGATCTCACCAGGGCTATTTACTAGGGTTGCCAGACCCCCTAGTAGAGGCATAGGTCCCCCAGTGCCAGCCCCTACCTCCCTGCTGCCAATCAGCTGGCCAGCAGGGGGAAACACTCCAAAAGGAGAGAAAATCTTCCCACATGCAGTGATGTGTCTACATCACTGCCCACATGACCCGGAAGTGATGCTATAACTTCCAGGACGTCAGGGGTGGTACTCTGGTTTTACGCAAAAATTCTATGGTAGAAGCCAGATTTACCATAGACATTTTGCCCAATTACCAGAGGATCACCCCAGCACCCCAGAAGAGGTAGTGTCACTTCCAGGTCTCATAGTGATGTAGACACATTGCTGTAGTTGGATGTGCCTCCCTGCTGCTCCCAGTAAATCCCATCCCCATCCCTTGCCGCTGGCCAGAAGGGACCTGGCAACCCTACTTACACACCAGGCCCAGCTGTAGGATCAGCCAAGAATCTCACATATAAGTTCCTTAACCAGCTTGGGATACTCATACAATAGCCTGGTTCTGGTTATCTATGCCCCTAGCTGGATCACACTATGTATAGTTCAGTTATTTTACCTACTTTCTGGTTTAATCTATATAGTTTTGGTAAAATTGGAATTTTTCATTTATTTTCTGTAAAATTATTTTGTCCTTAATAAATATCTTTTGGATCCAGATTGTAAAAAATATGTTCACAATTAAGAATATTTACCTTAAAGTTTTACTTTACTGCATATTAAAATGTTATATGACCTGCACAGCTATTAAAAACAAAGTAGTCGTCTAAGTGCAAACATTTTAAAAGTTATAGTTATGACAATACCTCAAATTGTCAACCTAGGATGAAGACCAGCAGGGCTCATGTTTGGTTGAAAACAGCATTGAATCATACGAGCTGCTATTTGTAGGGCATGTGCAATGCTAGGAATTGCTTGGCTAAAACAAAAAGGCAAAGTCTGTCAAAAATCTATTTTTTAAAAAATTGAAATTATATCTTATGTTCTTTGCTGATGGTTTTAATGCTAGCTTTATTTTTTGCTGTTAGTGATTATTAGTGGTTTTATTCTTTTATCTGCTTATATGGTAGCTTTCTTGACAGCATATATATTAAAGAGTGGAGGATGCAAAAATTTTCAGTAAACTTTTTCCTGCTTGAGTTCACTTACCTAAATTTTGTGGAAATTCTATGAAAATGCTTTTGCAGAGTAATACAGGTAACATAATGGGAAGAAGAATGTGGTTTGATACTTGAATTTAATGGGATTTATGTGTCTTATTAAATATAGCTACAAGACTCTCATTAACTAGATTCTTTCTGATTGTGCTTGTCCTTGGCATAGTTTGCCTTCTGCAGCAGATAACTTTATTTTTTTTAAATCACTTCAATATTATGATGTGTAGTTCAGTCTATCTTTCCTATTATATAAAGCCGTTTTAAGATTCCAAGGGGCAAGATTCCATGGGGCTCCAAAATCAGTAGGCTGGATGGACTGCCACTCAAAAGGGGGACCCTGGCCATTGGCTGCATTCTCTCCCTACTTTGCCTCAGTCCCGCCCACAGATCCACCGGCCAGCATCCCGGTCTCAGTCTGGAGGGAGCCAGCCAAGGGGAAGGACCAACTGGGTGCTGGGTCTACTCTTCTCCTCCGCCCACTGCCAGGTGGGACTAACTGTCCCCTCAGTAGCCTGCTTCTGTCAGTGAAAAGACAATGGACTTTCACCATAACCCCCCTCTCCCACACACTGCCAGCGTGCCCAGAATAAACTGTCAGAATAAACTGTCAGAAACGGGGCATTTCACACAGCACCCCATAGAATTGAAGAACGCATGGGAGGAGGTTTCAAAGTAAACCGGCTCAGGAACGCTTCCCCAATGGGAGAGGCACAATTCTGTGTGAAAGGGCCAATATGTTCCGTTAGGGAACTGGTACTAATAAGGTTCTGTGTAAAATGCCTGACAGAAACCGTTACTGAAGAGTTGCTGAAACAGAACATATTGGCTGTGTGAAATTCCTCAGGCCCTCTCTCCTGCTTAGCTCCACCACGGCTGGCTGGCTAATAAGCAGTCAGTGCTTCAGAGCAGGATCTGCTAGACCCAGGTTCTTGCTGAGTGGGTGATTTTGGGCCAGTCACAGACTTTAAGCTTAACCTACCTCACAGGGTTGTTGTGCAAGTCAAAAAGGGGGAAAGAAGAATGATGTCAGCTGCTTCGGTCCCCATTGCAGAGAAAGACTACTTTTCCACCAGGGGAAGTATGGTTGCCAATCTCTAGGTGAGGGCTGGAAATCCCTCAGAATTACAAGTGCTCTCCAGATGGCAGAGATCAGTTCCCCTGGAGAAAGTGGTGGACTCCATGTCCTTATACCCTGCTGAGATGGACCCTTTGTGACAGCCAATGTGACATAGCAGTCAGGGCTTCAGAGCACGGTGGAGGCTGCAGGGGGGGGGGGAATGGAAACTTGAAGAGTGAAGTTGATGATTGGCTGGAAAGGAGATAGGGTTGCCAACTCCAGGTGGAAAATTCCTGGAGACTTGAGGGGTGGAGCCTGGAGACAGTGAGGTTATGCATGACTCCAAATACAACCCATTTACGTTTGAAAATTTTTGTTCCAAAATATATGATTTGTCAGATCTACACCGTTTTCAAAAAGGAAAATGCACAGAAATGTTTCAGCAAGGGTTGATTTTCAGAAGGACTTAAGTGTCGATAAGCATGTTGAATGACCGCAATCCTTCTTGACTGTCTAAGCAAGCTCACACAGTGGACAGTAGGGCTGCCAGCCTCTAGGAGGAGCCTGGAGATCTCCTGGGATTAAAATTGATCTCCAAATTACAAAGATCAGTTCCCTTGGAAGAAATGGCTGCTTTGGATGGTAGACTCTATGGCTGTGGTCACACACACTAAATAATCCACTTTCAATGCACTTTCAATGCACTTTCAAACTGGATTTTTACTGTGTGAACTGGCAAAATCCAGTTTGAAAGTGCACTGAAAGTGGATTGAAAGTGGATTATTTAGTGTGTGTGACCACAGCCTATGGAATCACATCCTTACTGAGTTCCCTCCCCTCCCCAAACCCCACCCTACCCCTCATCGCCTCTAAATATCCAGGAATTTTCCAACCAGGAGTTTGCAACCCTAGTGGAGACATTCAACAATAAGTAAACAGTGAATTCTAATCTGGAGAGCCGGGTTTAATTCCCCACTCCTTCACATGAAGCCAGATGGGTGACCTTGGTCAGTTACAGCTCTCTCAGAGCTCTCTTAGCCTCACCTACCTCACAAGTTGCCTGTTCTGGGGAGAGGAAAGGAAGGTGATTGTAAGCCACTTTGAGACTCTTTCAAGTAGTGAAAGGCAAGGTATAAAAACCAACTCTTCTTCTAAAACCTCATTTAGAATTGTTTCTAGTTATTATGCTATTAATCCTAGAAAACTTGACTTCAAAATGTTACATGTGACATAAGGAACAGCAGGACTATGCAGAACAACTGACAGGAATCTAGATAGCAGAGATCTAGGAATCAAGAAAAACCACCAGGCTACCAAGGGAACAGTAAGTCCAAAGTTGGTACAGAAAATTCAAATATTGATCATGAAAGTTGCAAGTAGTCCAGTCATGTGAATGTACATGGGATTTTGCTAGTCTTAATACAACTTTTGCTTCTCAGAATTTGTGGGATGCTTCTGTCAAGCAGGAATCTTCACGTTCAAAAAACCAAATGGCACTGCTAGGCCTAAATTGATATTACCCACGAAGAATTTCTCCAGTAGGATATCATGCAGGTGAAAAAGAGCCACCACCCTTAGCACAGATTGACTAACAACCTAGATTGATGTTTTCTATGGGTCCCTTGTAGGGAGGCCCCAGGAAAATATTTCTAGCCTTAAATGAAATTCTTTGCTTCCCTCAAAATTCCTAAGATATTTCAGCAAGAACCTCCTAGCTTTGAAATGTTGCTTTAGGTAAAATTCAGTGACAGCTCCAATTATTCTTAGTTATTTATTATTTATATTTGTTTGCTTGTTTGTTTGTTTTAAAAAATATAGTCTGCCTTTCCTCAGCAGAGACCAAGGTTGCTAACAGAGACTGGTCAAAATCAACAAAACAACAGCTCAGTATTTTATTTATTTATAAGAGCCACTGATCTTTGTCAGTACAGGGAGGAGTTTCATGGGAAACATCCTAAAACATATCAAAACCAGCTGATAAAGTCTGTGACTGGTATTCCATATCTGGTTATATTATACAGAAAGAGGTGCTAATTTTCCCGGAACAGTCCTCATAATGATTGAACAAATATCATAAAGACCTTATTCTCTTCAGTTGTGCTGCTGGAAATGTTAATATGCATTTATGTGAGTAGGTTTATTTGTAAGCAGGTTCTCCATGCTGCCTTTGCAAAGATAAGACAATTCTAGAATACCTACATGTGAATAAACTTACTTGTAGGTAAGTTCAGCCTTCCATCCAACCAGCAACATGGCATGCCTTCCTCTAAGCACAGTTTTTGCAATCCGGCACCGTAGGTGAGTAGGTGCTTCATTCTAATATTTGAAATAGGAGGCCTTCTCACAGATCACTACTACTCTGCTGATCTTGGGCAAATGGGTATAACAAACACTCATAGAGTAATGCAGTGACCAAAAAGTAGAAAAGAGGGATACTGATGGGCAAAGTTGTCTTGCTACCTGTTCCTTATTTCAAATAATTGTACTTTATTTAGTAATAATGTTTTTGTAGATGAGATGAACTTTGTCTCTGCAAACAGCTACTTTAATTCAGTGTATTCAAGGAAGGTTTTAAGTATTGAGCAGGAGGTGATGAATTCAAACAAACAGGCTTTTTATTCAGTGACATTGTTCAGCTCAAAAGACAGCTCTATGAGAGCAGCACTTTCATTTATACTGTTCCAACACATAACTTTCGACAATGTAACTATATACAAGCAATACTATTGGATCCAAGCAGGGCTCAGTGATTGGGTATCTAGATTGGCTTTAGGACCAATGGGGGTCTTTATTAATCAGCCAATAGGAATTGGAGCTTTAAGATACCAGAGCCCTTTTCAAGCTATTACTGCTTTTATTCTAAACAAACACAACACTCCTTCCTCCTAAGTTCAAACAACAAAGTCCCTTAGGTGCAGAGGCGGTCACCTGGTCCGTCGGGACCGGCGCGGCAAGGGTGAACCCGATGGAGAACGTCCTCTTAAATCTGGGGACTCCATACGGGCCGACATGAGCTGTGGCGGTGGACTCAAGGGGGAGTGGCCCGTGAAGTCTGGGAGCTCTGAGAGTTCCGGGGCATGACCCAGCTCCGGCAGGGGGCCTACCTCGTTCTGAGCTGGCAGTGGCTCGGCAGACTGTTCCCTTGGGATGTCCCAGGCTGGAGTTGGCGGAGGGTTGCCCTCTGTCAGGCGACTTCCCCGGGCGCCAGCGTCTTGCTGTGCCGGGAGATCTCCCAGGCCAGCCTCAGGAACCAGAGTGTGTTGCAAATGTTGTCCCGATGCAGGAACTGGGGAGCATGGCAAGCGTTGCTCCGGCTCAGGAACTGGGGAGCGTTGCAAGCATTGTTCTGGCTCAGGAACTGGAGAGCGTTGCAACTGATCCTCCGGCGCTGGCCCTTGGCGTCTCAGCTGGGCCAGATGTCTGCGACGGACCTGCCCCGTGTCATCCCTCACCTTGTACGATATAGGGCCTGTTGAGTGCACAACGACTGCTGGAACCCAGTGCGGACCTGCCCCATAGTTCCGAGCATACACCGCATCTCCTGGCGCAAAGGACCGAGTGGACCCTGTGGCGATAGGGTCGCGGTGGACGTCTGGCGCCAGGTCGGGGTGAAGGTGGCTCAGGCGGGTGAACAGCTGGCGGCCCATAAGCAGCTCCACCAGCGACTTCCCGGTGGCGGCATGTGGCGAGGAGTGCTGCTGCAACAAGAACCTGGCGAGCTTGGCTGGGAAATTCCCGTCACCCATCCTGCGGAGCGAGTCCTTGACTGTTTGCACCATTTGCTTGGCCTGACCGTTCGTCTCGGGGTGGAACGGAGCCAAGGTCATGTGCCAGATACCCCGCTCATCCAGGAAGGTCTGGAACTCTGCAGAGGTGAATTGAGTTCCATTGTCGGACACAAGGAGGTCCGGCAGGCCGAAGGTGGCAAAGAGATGGTCCAGGCAGCGGGCAATGATGGCTGATGTCATGGAGGTGACAGGGATGACCTCCAACCACTTGGAATACGCATCCACGATAATCAAGAGTGTCCGGCCCTGGAAGGGCCCAGCAAAGTCCATGTGAATGCGGGACCATGGGCCCCTCGGCTTCTCCCATGGATGAACAGGAACCTCTGGAGCTGCTGGCCTCGACTCCTGGCATGGCTGACATGTCCGGACCCACCGTTCAATCTGCTGATCCATGCTGGGCCACCAAACATAGCTCCTAGCGATGGCCTTCATCTTAACGATGCCCAGGTGCCCTTCATGCAAGGCGTCCAGCACCCATTGGCAAAGTGGGGGAGGGACGATGACAACAGGCATCCCTTGTTTACCGACAGCTCAGACGATCTCGACAGGAATGGCTGGAATTCGGCATCAAGTGTCCCCAATGGCCATCCCCTCCACACGTGGTTGAAGACTCAGCTGAGCGTTCGATCCCGGCCAGTGTGGAATGCTACATCAGCAACGGAAAGCAGAGGCTGTGGCAGCTCCTCGATCAGCAAAACTTCCTGGAGTGAGGCCTCAGGCGGTCCTAAAGATGAAAGCGGCAGACGGCTAAGGGTGTCAGCGTGCCTGATGGTCTTGCCGGGCCTGTGGAGGAGGCGGAAGGAGTAGGTGGATAGAAGAACTGCCCAGCGCATCATCCAGGGGGACAGAATCTGGGGGGTTTGACAGTCAGCCGTGAAGATGCCAAGCAGCAGCTTGTGGTCAGTGACGATTTCAAATTCCCGCCCGTAGATGAAATCATGAAATTTCTTCACTGCAGCGATGATTGCTAGTGCCTCTCGATCTATCTGGGTGTAGTTTCTCTCAGCGGGGGATAACGTTCTGGAATAGAAAGAAATAGGGGCCTCCTGGCCAGATGGCAACTGGTGACTGAGCACGGCCCTGATCCCATCACATGCTAGGACGAGGGGCTTCTTCTCATCATATTGCACGAGGACGGCATCGGAGGCAAGGAGGGCTTTAATGGCTTGGAAGGAGGCATTTTCCCGGCGACCTCATGCCCATGGAGCTGACTTGTCCAGTAAACAATGGAGTGGTTCTGCAAGAGCTGCTTTGTTGGGCAAGAAGGCATGATAAAAGTTCAATAGTCCTAAGAAGGACTGCAGCTCTTTCTTAGACTTCAGAGGGGGCGCGTTGCGGATTGCAGCAACCTTGTCCGGAGCAGGGTGGATGCCATCGGCATCTAGGCAGTAACCCAGGAATTGAACGGTAGGGACGAAGAACTCACATTTCTCCTTCTTCAGCCGAAGGCCAACGTCCTGTAGCCGACGAAGGACCTCTCGCACCCGAGTAGCCAGTTCAAGATCAGAGGCCCCGGCAATTAAGATGTCATCGAAATAGGGTACGACGCCAGGCAGACCCCGAAGAAGGCGCTCCATAAGTTCTTGAAAAATGCCGGGGGCAACGCTTACCTCGAACTGCAGCCGGTTTACTTTAAAAGCACCTTGGTGTGTCATGATAGTCTGTGCCTTGGCTGTGGCTGCATCTACCGGCAACTGCTAATATGCCTGGGTGAGGTCAATCTTGGCGAACACCCAGCCCCCAGAGACTGATGCTAGAAGGTGGCTCACCACAGGAACCGGGTATGCATGCGGCTGTAGGGCCCAGTTGATGGTGCACTTATAGTCAGCGCACAAACGGACGGAGCCATTGGGCCAACAGCTTATCAATCTGCTCGTCAATCTTGGGCTTGAAAGTGACGGGGCAGCATCTGGGCTTGAGGCGGATTGGTGGTACAGTAGAACCTAGGTTAAACGACACAGGTGGACCCTTGTAGCAGCCTAGCTCTGTCTTGAAAACCTCCAGAAACTCTGTCTCAAGGTCCATAAAAGGCTACGGCTCGACTTGGCTCACACCAACGTCTATGCCCAAGGTGGCGAACCAGTCCAGCCCTATCAGGCTTGTGTGGCAACCTTCTACCACGAGCAGGTTCAAATGGCCGGAGAATTTCTTATATTTGACCTGCCGACGACTGGAACTCGGCGATGCCGACGACTGGAACTCGGTTCCTCTGGAAGTCAAACAGCTGTAGGGTGCATCTCTGAAGGCGGTGAGCAGCGAATCGCGGGCAGACTTGTTGGAACGTGCTCCAAGAGACGACGGACAATGCTGACCCAGAGTCTACCTCCACCTGGCACGCTCAACCTTCGATGAAGATGGTGGCTTTGATTTTCGGACATGGATGTAGCCCCTGGTGTATATATAGGCGGTTGGTGTAGTCCTCGGACACGCTTGCTTCATTGCTGTACCTTTGTCTTTGCCCGGATGGCCGAGATGATTTGGAATGATATGATTGGCTGGGGGCATTCACAGACCCTCGGGTACGCTGGAAATCGTCTGGAGCATCACGACCCTGAGACGAGTGACATACTTTGGCGAGGTGGCCCGCTTTCCCACACACATGACAGATCGCATCGCGGAACTGACAGTCTCAACATGCATGTGCACCTCCGCAACCGGCACAGCCATTTTATCGCGGGCTTTTTTGAGAGCAGCGCGGGCCTTTGCAACAGCAGCACAGCTTCTGATTGGCCCTCGCGTTGAAAACTCCATCATCGGACACATCAGATTGGTCGTCCCAGGTGTCATCGGACTCAGCAGTACTACCTGGGTGTACAGCGTCAGAGCGGCCTGGCGTGTGGCTTTGGGGACTCAATCGCAGTTCACGGAGGGATAGGTTGGCAACCTCTACTCTCAGGGCCTCTTCGAGGGCTGATTCATATGTGAGAGTCCTTAGTAAGAGTAGGGCTCGCCTGATGCTCTCGTCTCTGAGGCCACAAAGCAGCCGATCTAGGAGGACAGACTTCAAATCGGTGAAGTGACAGTGTCAAGCAGCCCGCCTCAGTGTGGTGAGGTACTCTGTGACAGACTCGCCCTCCTTCTGGTTCCGCTGATAGAACGCGCATCGGTGTATGGCAGCCGACGTCTTCGGGGTGAAGTACTCGGTCAGCCGGGCCTTGATGATGCCAAGAGGGGTCTCGAGTAACTTAGAGGGGGTAACTAAATCTCGAGCAATGTCGAATACAGCCTGGCCGCAGGTACTCAGAAAAGTGGTGCGGCAGACATCATCTCCGTCAATACGATTTGCTACGAGGTAGCATTCAAATGGTTTTCTGATGGTTTTGTAATGCATTTCTTCCTTTGGCTCTCTGAGTGGCAAAAGTGAAAAAAAGATTAAATCAAAATAAATGTGAGAAGGAATGCTAAAATGGGAACAGCCTTAGTCAGATTCCAAATAGCTCACCTAGCACTGATGGTGGCTCGAGATAATCCCAGCAGGGTTTGCTTCCTTCTGTTCATCCCAGCCAGAGGTATCTATAATTAAGTAATGTATTACATTTTACACACACACCTTAGTAGTTGGACACTGCATTTCCATGTCCTGCTCCATGAAGTTCACTTCCCTTAAAAAAAGATGTTTGATGAAGTCTTTAATTCATATCCAAAGACATTATATACCACACTGACAATGACGGAATGCTACCTATGAATAATTTCATGTACAAGTGGAGGCATAACCTTAACCATAAGGTCTGTTTGCAGTTCTCAAGATATTGATGGGTGCATTTTAGAGCCATCCTATCTGCTTTATTGGTTGGTATTAAAAGTCAAATGGCTGACATTATACTTTTCTATATCCCTGGCATTTAAGCTTCTGTAGTGCAGTTTGAGTATAGGAATGTGGCATTAACTAAGAAAGGGTAATTAGCTCATTTACTATGTGCAAACTGCCATCAGTACAGCAGCGACCTACCAGATTACAACAGAATATTTTGCTTAATTCCCTGCACCCTACTTGACAGTGTGGTTAAAGTATTTAAGGCCTATTTCTCATTGTGAAGGTAAACCTAAGCTGTACTGTTTCAAACAACAGGTAAAGGCGCACAGTGATTAAATACTTCTCTAATCAAATGAATTCTTTCTAGAAGTCAGGAAAAAGGCTAGACTAGAACCACCACAACTCATTTTCTGTGTGCAAGGACATTTTTGTTTGGAGAAAGATTCATATCTATGAACTTCCCTGATTTGCAGTCTGATATTGTGTTACTAACATTAAGAATCAGGTTAAAATTTGCATGGTAGCAAACTAAGAAGAAATGATACTGTCTAAACGTACAGTATTGGACAACTGGACAGTTATACTGTACTAATATGCTTTACCTGGAGTAGCTGTGATCCCTATAGATGTAATTTGGAAAGGACAATTCTACTACACTTCCAACAAAACTGAAAATAACTCAGGATAGTTCTCTAAACTATAAAAAAAACCTGGCAAATGACAAAGCCCTTTCTCTCAAGGCACTGTTTGTTGCTGCTTTAAACAATTGTTTACTTGCTTGCCTTTACAGTGTCTGCTTAAGTATCTCCTGTATTCTAAAGTGCTTCATGCCTTTCCATTGATTTTTATTAGCTCCAAATGAGGCTCGAAATGGAATTATTGCACTAATAACATGTACAATTCAATATCATAGGATGGAAACAAGAATTAGCCTGCTTAATTTGATATCAATTATATTGTGAATTTAAGGTCAAAGCAAGTTATTAGTCTCGGATGCCTCTCTTCTCAGTCCTGTTGTCAGGCTATGGCCAAGAGATATGGAAAGACAACAACCAATTTGCAGGCACATGAGAGACTAACACTGCAATCCTAAACAGAATTACACTCTTCTAAACCCATTGAAGTCAACAGGCTTAGAAGGATGTAACTTTGCTTAGGATGGCATTGCAGAGCTATAATCTAATAAACATGTACTGAATAGTTGAGCCTCTTTGAATTATGTGGAACTTAATTATATTTCTGCTGACAGAAGGCACTTCAGTAGCAGATGGGATGGTCTTAGTGACTGTGGGACCCCAGGGATGCAGGTGGACCCAGGATGCCCAAATAACTGCCACCACCACTCCCTACCAGCCACTCTGCTGTGGCCAAGCAAGGGGTAGACCTTGCCCTGTGTGAGATGGGCTGGAGCTACTTCTGCCTCTAGAAGCCAGCTGCCAAAGTAGGGTTACCAGGTCCCACCTGGCCACCAGCAAGAGATGGGAGAGTAGGGCTGCCAGATTCAGGTTGGGAAACTCCTGGAGACTTGGGGATGGAGCCTGGGGAGGACAGAGATCTCAGTGAGGTACAACACCATAGAATGCACCCTCCAAAGCATCCATTTTCACCAGGGGAGCTGATCTCTGTAGTCTGGTGATGAGCTGTAATTCCAAGTCCCACCTGGAGGCTGGCATCCCTATGTGGAACTCCAGATAGGGTGGCCAAAAGCCTCCTCTTCTTTTTGCCCTCCTTCAGGGGTCAGGGCTGTGGGTCATGGCCCCTCCACCAAGGAAATGTAGCTATGGCTTGTTGTCTACCTGTACAACTCTAAGCAGAGTTCCACTTTCTAAATCCACTGAAGTCAGACAAACAATAAATGGAACTTATAAAGGACTAGGAATAAGGCCCATTGTGGAAATAAATACAATGGGCTCTAGAAAGAGGCTCTGTGAAAGTGCCAAGAACTTGGGCACTCAGCGTCAATTTGCTGTGGCAACCTCAGCAAGGTATAAGGACACAGAGTCCATCATTTTCTCCAGGGGAACTGATCAATGCCATCCGGAGAGCAGTTGTAATTCTGAGTGATCTCCAGCCCTCACCTGAAGATTGGCAACAGTGGTTCCCCAAAGGGAATGGCTGGTTTGGAGGGCAGAATCTATGGTATTGTACCTGTCTGAGGCCCCACACCTCCCCAAACCTCACCCTCACCAGGCTCCACCCCTCAAATCTTTAGGAATTCCCCACCTGGAGTTGGCAACTCTATCTCCTTTCCAGCTAAGCATCAACCTACCTTTATTTTCCCGTCACTGTTCAGCTTTCCATCTCCCACCACCACCTGCAGCCTCTACTGTGCTCTGAAGCCCTGACTGCCATGTCATATTGGCTGTCATGGGGGGGGGGGGGGGTTTGCATCACAGCAGGGCACAATGAGTTTTCTTCCGAAGGCCAAAATAGGTGTGAAAAGGGCCCTTTACTGACAGAAACCAAGCTTGGTTGACCAGCAGCAGGCACCGAGGGAAAAGTAAGGTTCCCAGCTCTGAGTAAGGAAATACCTGGAGATTTGGGGGGCGGATCCTGTGGAGGGCAGCATTGGGGAGGGGAGGACTCAGGAGGAATTTCCCAACCGGGAGCTGGCAACCATACTCAGGACTGGACCCAATGAGATCCTCACAAAGGCGTAGAAAGGGTTTTGTTTCTTTGTCTTTTTACTGACAGAACCAAGCTTGGTTGCCTGCCAACAGCCACTGAGGCAAAAGTGAGGATGCTTTGGCCGGTGGCCTGTATGGCATTCTATTCAGCTGAGGTCTTTTCTCTCCCTCCCCAAACTCTGGCTTCCTTAAACTGGCTTCCTTACCAGGAGCTGGCAACTCTATGAGTTCCTCACAACAGCCACTGAGGGAAATCTTTGTCCCCTGCAGAAGCTAAGCAAGAGAAGTGTCTTCATCGTAAGACAGAAAACAGTGGGAGACAGAAAGGGGAGTGGGCGGGGAAGAAGAGCAGACCCAGCATCCAGTCAGTGGCATGTGAATACTCTTGAGTGGCGACTGATGGGCCAGTGGCTGAGGGAGAGCATTTTACAGCCAATGAGAGCACATGGAATGTTGCCACCCCACCTGGCTTTTATTTAATAGGGACAGATTACCAGAAAACATTGAAGTTGATCAGGATGAGGTTGACTGACCTTGACCATGCCAGCACACTAATCCAGGCAAGGCATGTATGCTCCACTTTTGAACTAGGGATCCCACCTTCTATGACCCTTCCTTCATATTTGAAACTCCTTACAATCCATAGCCACAGGCATGCTTTTATGCTTGCCAGATGGAATGTTCCGCTGAGAGCAGAACTGAGAGGATGATTTACTAAAATCCCATTTTCAGACTGCTTCTGTGGCCATGTATGTGGTGCAACAGAGACGGTAGGCCACCTTTTGTTAGTCTGTGATCAAAGGACTGTCCCCAGGGCTCTTTGGATTACCCCTGTTCTGTTCAGATATCAGCTTCCTGTTGAGTCCAGGGTGGTATCTTTATTTTGATCCAGAAATAACTCAATTTGTTGCAAAATATTTGACAATAGTGGTCTCTTTAAAATGCTGCTAAAATGAATTTTATTCTGCTGACCATATGAGAAATTGTATAGGTCCGCTTATCTCTCTTATACATAATTCTCTGCTGGTGGTGGCACATTCCAGAACATTCCACACGCCACCCCAGCCTTTGATCCCCTGACATGTCAATCAAAAGCTGTCCCTATCCACTGGCTGTGAATACTCGCATGCCATTGGCTGGATCTGTTCCTCTTCCCCGCCTACTCCTGCAGCCTCTGTGCCCTGTCAGAACTTCTGCCAGACGGTTTTCTCTGTTGACGAAGACGCTTCTCCAGCTTCCCTCCCATGTGGGGGGTTAACTGTTACCTCAGTGGCTGTTGGTAGGTGAAACTAAATGGCAGTTACCTCTGTCTAAAAGATGGCTGCTGTCTGTGGCCAAAAAATGCGGGGAAAAGAGGGACCATCCCAAGGGGCAGGGCACCATCAATATAGTCTCCAGCCCATCCAGGGAGGATTGTGTTTAACCCCTGTTTTATTCAGTTGTCCCTTATCCATTGAGTGTATGTGTGTGCGCACTCCTTAATTGTGTAAATAGTTAAATAAATTATTCTATTTGGGCAAAGAATCTGCGTTGTGCTCTGACCCCATAGTCTCCTCCGCTCTGCCAATACCAAAGGGAGGGGCCAGCCCAGGGAAGCAAGGAAAGCTCAGACCCTTTGGTTGCCAAATTTCCAGGGATCCTCCAAAGATCAGGGATTCCATCCCCAAATAGGGAGATTTGGCCACAGGGGTCTCATTGTCCCTCTAAAAAGGCGGTGACACTTCAGTGACTGGTGGCAGGGAACTTAAGAGTGAGATACGCCCACGGGACGAGGGTGCGAGACGAACAGCTGAGTTGTAAACTGGAGCCCATTCTGCCATGGTAGGCAACCAAGCTCGGTTCAGACAAAGGAAGGAAACCCTTCACAGGCCTTTGTGAAGAACTCATTGGGGCCAGTCATGACTAGGGTTGCCAGCTCCAGGTAGGGAGATTCCTGGAGATTTTCTGGTACCATCTATGGAAGCCAGGGTTTGGGGAGGGGAGAGGCCTCAACTGAACAGAATGGTATAAAGTCTACCTTCCAAAGCAGTTATTTTCTCTGGGCAGGAGAGATCTGCTGTCTGGAGTTCAGTTGTGATCCCTGGTGATCTTCAGGCTCTACCTGGAGGTTGGGTACCCTAGGCATGGCAAGCAGTGCTTCAGAGCAGAGTCTGCTAGATCCAGATTCTTGCAGTTGAAGCTGAGTGGGTGATTTTGAACCAGTCACAGATTTTCAGCCTAACCTACCTCACAGGATTGTTGTGCAAGTCAAAATGGGGAAAGGAGAAAAAGACCACTTTTCCTCCTGGGAAATTTATTTATTTAAATTTCTATCCCACCCTCCTGGCCAAGGAAACCATCGTTGCCAATCTCCAGGTGAGGGCTGGAGATCACTCAGAATTACAACTGCTCTTCGGGAAGCAGAGATCAGTCCCCCTGGAGAAAATGGTGGACTCTGTGTCATTATACCCTGCTGAGGTTGCCACAGCAAATTGACGCTGAGTGCCCAAGGCCTCGGCACCCTCCCAGAGCCTCTTTCTAGAGCCCATTGTATTTATTTCCACAACGGGCCTTATTCCTAGTTTATTTCATAAAATGTGTTTTAGACTTTTATCAGTTACATGTATTTTATTGTTCTGTATTTTGCTTTTCACCTGTTCTGTTGTGTTTTGTAACATTTATTTTTTACCCTGTTGTGATGTATTGGTTTTATGCTCAAGACCTTTGGTCATACAAGCTTAATAATGAACAAACAAAACTTATAGTTGCTCTTCCAAAAAATGGAATGTTGAATAGATGAGAAATGGTAGCTAAATTTAAACCATGGATTGCCTTTCCATTTGGAGGTTCAGACCATGGTTTGCGTTCCAAACTGTTGTTAGTGCAAATCAGGAGTTTGAGCCATTGAAAAAACTTATGTGTTATTAGCTCTGCTTTTATTTGAAAATACCAGCCATCCCTCAGAGCACTGAAATAAATAGATTCCCCTATAAAGGATGTTCTAGAATTTAATTATGAATTTGTTTTGTCTCACTCCTGATAGTAACTGTACTGTGGTGTTTTGTACCAAGTGGAATTTCTAAATTGACTTCAAGAGCAGACTGATATAGAGTGCATTACAATAATCTTCTCTTGAAGTCACTGTGACATTAATTCACAGGGCCAGAGCAGCCAAATAAAGATTGGGACTCATCTTCCCAGCTAAATGAAGGTGGAAGAAGGGTGCTTTAAAAAAAAAAGCTGCATTAAATTGCTTCTCATATTTTTGGGTTTTTTCTTCATTAACTTGCTTCTTGATTTTGCTTCCCCCCCCCTTTGTTTTGTTCAAGATGCTGCTGATATACTAAGAATATACGTAACTGTAAATGTAATTTTTTAAAAAAGAGAAATCTGTCCTTGAAATTTACTATTTGCAAACAATGCCATTCCCCACTGTGAAAGGGAAATAGTGAGCCTGCGTTAAACTGTCTGTCAATTGCTTCTTTATAAAATGGATTTACGTCTTAAAAGGTGATAGACCGCAGCTAATCCTCGGCAGCGAAAAATTATGTAGTCCTTGAAGAAATTGCTGTGTCCTGAGTATCGCACGCTATGAGACTGGATTACAATATATGGCTGAAGTCCTCATCTACTTGCTTTTAAGTACTATAAGGAGATAATACCATCCTGCCACATATTATGAAGTACACCTGGGGGACCCTAGAATATTAACTCAAAATTATCTTAAGGCAATACTCTTCCCATGATTGAACATAAGATAGCCCGCAGGCCTTAGATGCTTGGAATTTCGTCAGCGATCTACCAGTGAAGAGAGTCCTGAGGAACAGCCTATGTCTCTGATTCACAAACTGTTTTGTTGTCAGGATCCTTCTAGGCTCTCAGACATCAAGAACCTTTCACTGTCAGCCTTTAGCCGACCCCCACCCACCCCCCAGTCTACTGTCACTCTTCCCATCTCCCACAGGGATTGTTTAAACCCATCATGGTAGTCACAATGACTTCACCTCTCTTTGCCTCCATTTCTGAGCATTTGTTCCTTTATTTGCCTGGTTAGTTTTTCTAAGAAGGAAATGATACTGATAATTATTTTCTCTAGAATCTCAGAGCATAGTAATTGCATCAAATCATGTCATTTTTAATGCATTTGTCATTTGCTCCCTGAGACTATCAAATTCAATATCCTTGGTCTGTTAGTAACCTATAATAATATACTTAAGTCAAGCATATTGTTTTATTTTTATACCGAAGGGCAATTTTTTTAGTAATAATAGGAAGAAACTCATGACAGCTCAATGTATCTTGCTAGGGTTGTTTTTAAGTTATTAAGCAACAATTTTGTTATTGCTATATGTTTGATGGCTTAAGGGTGACTCAGAGAAGCAGGCTCAGGATGCAAAGCATTTTACTAATTTATGCTCTTAATCATATGCCAAATACAGGATGACCAGATGCAAAGAAAGACAGGATGCAAGTCTAATAGCAGTGTAGCAAGACCTTTCAGCAGGTGCAGTGTTTCTTGCTGCTGCACAACAACCTCCATCTTCCCAGGTTTCCCTCTTTTGTGCCACCATTCCACCAAGTTATTTGGAACATATTTTCTAGCACTTCAGGCTTTGTATTAGTTCCAGTATGTTTAGCACAGTGAACACTTCACCTGTAGGGAATAAATTTCACTCCAGACAGTTCATGAAGCTTGCTGTTAGGTTGGAAGAGGCCCAGTAGGGCTGCCAAGTCAGCCCGGGGGGTGGGGGATCCCCCGCTATAGGGGTTCCCGATCCGCCAGCCGGTATTCAGCCGGCGGGGAGAACCCCGCCCCAGAAGTCATCCGATGAGGACGACTTCCCCCGTGTAATGATGTCACCCAGAGGTGATGTCATTACGTCGCCGTGGCGCACGCGCAAAGTGCACACACCAGAAGAGCTCCCAGGGGGAGAACAACTCCCCCCCGCCGGTAAGTCGCCAGTACTTGGCAGCCCTGAGGCCCAGTGACCACCTACAAGCATCTCAAAGGGCATAAAAGGCAACTTACAGATAGGTAGGCTGAAAAATCAAGAACTTACAGTCTGCTAGGTGTATGCTTACCGGGAAGCTGCTGAGGCCAGAGGTGAGTTTAGTGCAGTTCCACAGTCTCTGGTGCCTGTGGTAGCATTGGGCCATCATGGAAGGGTTAGGCCTGTCCACCCTGTCTCCCTCCCTTGCATCCAGGGTTGTAGCCAGGGGCAGGGCTTTGGAGGCTGAGACCCCTATTCCATACCCCAAAGCCCCACCAGCTGCTCTAAAGCCACCACCTTGTGAGGCTTCCTAAGCTGGGCCACTTTGGGCCACAGCCAGCCCTGTAGCCGGCTTGAAACCCCTCCTCCCTTACATTGGTGGGGGGTGGGGAGGGAGCCTGAAGCACACGACACTACCATACTGTGATGCCTCCCTCCCGTTGCAGGGGGAGGGCATCACTCTCCGTCCCCTCCCCTCTTCTATGGTGGCCTGCAAGAGTCATTTCCCTTTGTTTCCTGCTGTATTTTAAAGGGACCTTCAGCTGATCATTGGGTGAGCAGTAGGATCTGCTCTCAGCACATTTTCTGAGAGCCAGTTTTAGCCCCTTTGCCTTAAAACAGGGGAATTCAGCGAGCTCTTCCGCAGCAGAGGAGTTCTTCTTTGGGATTGTTGAACTGAAAGTTCTTATTCCCAAAGGACTACAGAGGGCTGGGAGGGGAGTGGATAGAGAGCTTGAGCCATGCCCCACCGTTGTGCTAGCCAAAAGGTATTTCTGTAACCCTTCTTCCTTCCGCTCAGCCCTCTCCTACTCTTTAAATTGGTAATTTGAATTTAATGTTTACATTTAATTCAATTCTATTAGCAGACCCCAGAAGCCCCCCCACCAAAAAATCCTGGCTATGGGGCTGCTTGCATCAGGGTAGCATCGGGCCATCCTGGAGGGATTTGGCCTATCCATCCCCTCTCCCCTCCTTGGCATGCATGGAGCACTGGGCCATCCTGGGAGGATTTGGTCTGCCCATCCTTTCTCCCCTCTTTGGCATGAATGGTAGCATTGGGCCATTCCAGAAGGATTAGGCTTGTCCATTCCTTCTCCCCACCTTGGCGTGCTCTCACCACCACCATAGAAAGATACAGAATTTTCTGCTGTTTGATTGTCAGAGGGTAGGCAGCAGTAACAGCTGCATGCCACTGTTAACTGTTCATTCATCTGCTTGAGTGAGAAGTGATGCCTACTAGAGTAAGGAACAACTACCCTATCATGAAAGACTCTGCTTATGTAGAGGTAGAATGCTATATTTTGCTCTACTGTGATTTCTATGTTAAATTGCAGGATTTTTTAAATTAGTCCCCTCTTGCATAATTTCCATAGCTATTCTGAAGAGAGGCTTGTTTTTCTTCTTTTGCTGGACCAGCATTCCTACTTTACCTGTTCAGTAGCAAGGTATCTTCTAATTGTTATAAGGATTAGGGAGCATAAGGTTAAATTCCTTCTTCTGTATGTTAAAAACTTCTTTTTCTGTTGTTTATGCTTATAACCTATACCAGTGGTAGGCAAACTCATTAGTCAACAGAGACAAATATCAACAGTACAACGATTGAAATTTCTTTTGAGAGCCAAATTTTTTAAACTTAAACTATATAGGTAGGTACATTGTTATTAACTTAATTAGGGTACTCCTAAACTGGCCTTTGCTAAAAACGTCCTCAATCTGATTGAGGTACATTCGCTGAGGTCGATCAAGCAGGATTTCAGGGGGCATGTCAGGCTGCCATGGGAGTGAAGAAACAGGAAAATCACACTATGTGGGTGGATCTTTGCACAATGAAAAGGATCTAAGATCCTTCAGATTACCTCAAGTCACTCAATATTCCATTTGTAATTTGCCAATTTGGTCAGACATTGAGATGTTGGAATGAAATTTGGTACAGTTGTACATTTCAGGATGGAATACCAGCTCAGCTTTGAAACCTACTTCCAAAAGAGGGACAAAAATGCAAAGTACCCTTCATCTTCTTTGATGACTGAAATATTAGAAAGAAACTTGCTGCATACTTTCAGGCCAACATTCTGCATTTCCACATTGAACCCTACTGAATCCCATACCCATTTTAAAGAGAGCAAGGAAAGATGCAAAACAGCATGCAGTATAGATGCCTTAAATATCAAAATATTGGAATGAAAAGCAAGTATAAGACAAATAGAACAAGTAACAGTAAAATGAAGCACATGAACATGTACAGAGTGCACATTTCTGGGCTGCACACAGAGCAAAAGGAAATTTTAAAAGGCCTCTGATCTGCATGTTCCCCCCAGTCTTGTTCATGAATCCTGGAGGGGGGGGGGGGGTTGTCATCTTCTGGGCGTGGAATGTCCTGGTCACTTCCAGGACATTCAGTTTTCCAGAAGTGCCTTAGATCTTTGTTTGAGATGGCTTTTAATGGCTGACTACTATAAGTATTGTAATATTCTAAACAAATATTTTATTTTTTAAATAGATAGAATTATTTTAAACTGGCACAAAGCCCTCTGGAGGGGGTTCATTAAAGACTGAATTTAAAAAGCTTCGATAAAAATGTCAAAATAGTATAGAGAGAATTATTGTAGTTTACATACAGTCAAAATTCATCTTGGTGCAGGGCTTGGTGAAAAAATTATGTTCTGGGTCAGAAATAGAAATTAAGACCTCTATTATTTATTTATACATATTTTTAAAGGATTTACTGGTATATCTTTCAACCTGAAGATTTTTGAATGAGCAATCCTAAACCAGTCTACGCAGAAGTGTCCCATTTTTTTTCTAATCTCCCAGGAAAGTGTTTTTAGGATTGCAGCCTGAGATGGTTAGTATTGTGGCCTTCATTGCCAGTGGGAAAATGCATCACTAAAATAGCATAATGGAGGGATCAGTAAGTAGCCCAAAGTTCAGCTGTCTGATCTTGACCCAAGGACCTCCCCTTTATTTTGAAGAAAAGTTGCTTTCTCTCACCTGAGCCACTATTCACATGAGAGGCTTCAATCACCAATACTTCAGATGTGAGCCACTGATTCATTTTTGCAAATGCAGAGACTTTAGCTCTTTAACGACTCTAATTCTTGCAGTGTCCAGCTGATTTGGGTGAGACTCTCTTACACAGGTAGGGCTGCCAAGTCCCCCGGTAGGGCGGGGGAAACACCGATTTTTAAAGCTTTTCCCCGCCTTTTCAAAATTGGCCACCGGGGGAGGCAATGGCTGCCAGCAGGGAAACGTTGGAGCCTGCCCTGGCCTCTTAAAAGGGAAATGTCTGCAGAGAGCCTGCCCTGCAGTAAAAAGCCTCAACAGACATTTCCCCTTTAAGAGAGAACAAGAGAGCCCCGCCCAGAGAGGCTCTTTCTGCTGAAGGGCCTGCTTTTGCATGTGGCCTGCTGCTGGAGTAAGCTGCTTGGGGTAAGCTGCTGGGGTCTGCCAGCTCTTTTCCTTCTCTCTCTCTCCCCCTCCCCCTTTCTTTCTTTTTTCTGTCTGTCTGTCTGTCTCTCTCTCTCTCTCTGTCCCCATCCAGCAGAGGTCTATCAGTGGCTATTATTAGCCACAAGGTCTAAATGGAACCCTTTGTCTGGGGCAGGGATGCTCTGAATTCTTGGTGCTTGGGGGGCAACAGTGGGAGGGCTTCTGGAGTTCTGGCCCCGCTGCTGGACCTCCTGAGGGCACCTGGTATTTTTGGCCACTGTGTGACACAGAGTGTTGTACTGGATGGGCTGTTGGCCTGATTCACTGTGGCTTCTCTCCTGTTCGTATGATATGAAAATCATATTTAGCACTTGTGTAGCACTTAGTGCTTCATATTCTGCCGAGATGAGGAAGGATTTAGTAGGGCCGTTGCTCAGTGATAAGAGCATCTGCTTGACATGCAGGAGGTATCAGCCTCTTCAGCTAAAAAAGGATCAGGTCATAGGTGACATTAAAGATCTCAGCCTGAGACCCTGGAGAGCCACTACCAGTCTGAGTAGTCAGTACTGACCTTGATGGACCAATGGCCTGATTCAGTATTAAATAAAATGATTCCATGGCACTGCAGGGTTTTGAGCCAGGCTCTCCCAGATCCCAGCCAAACAAACTGACTGCTACATAACACTGACTCTTGTTCAGCGACAAAAAACAGTGGCATAAATGTCACAGTCTGGGTAATGCTGCTTGCAAGCCTATAAAGCTCAAGGCAGCAGCAGAAGCTCAGTATTAGGAAACTTCATGAGTTCATGTGTCAGCATGTGGAAGCAACATCACAGGATGTGACATCACAAAATGATGTCACTTCCTTTCTCCTGGCTCCACCCCCAAAGTCTCCTGGCTCCACCCCCGAAGTCCTCAGATATTTCCCAAGTTGGACTTGGCAGCCCTATACACAGGCAATCTTTTTCTTTCCAATCCCCTCCCCCTCTCTCAGGCAGGCTTTCTCCTTCACAGTCAAGACATACACCCAGGCATTTTCTCTCTCTTACACACACACACACACACACACACACACACACACACACACATACAGGGAGGCACTCAACACACACGATCTCTCCCCCCCCCCCGCCCGCCCGCCCGCTTCTCTTGACTCTCAGACATACCGACAGCCACTTTTTCTCTCTCTTTCACACAGGGGCACTCACACACACAGACACACGTGATCTTTTTCTCCCCCCCCCCCGGCAGGCTGCTTCTCTTGACTCTCAGACATACCGGCAGCTGCTTTCTCTCTCTCTTTTTCACACACGGGCACACACAATCTTCCTCCCCCCCCCCCACAGGCTGCTTCTCTTGACTCTCAGACATACCGGCAGCCACTTTCTCTCTCTCTTTCACATGCGGGCACACACACACACAGACACACACGATCTCCCCCCCCCCGCTGTTTCTCTTGACTCTCAGACATACCGACAGCCACTTTCTCTCTCTCTCTTTCACACACAGGCACACACGGAACACCCCCCCCCCCGCAGATTGAAAGATATCATTTTTCTCTCCCCCCACCTGAGCATCTCCCCCCCACTCCCCTCGACGGCTCCGGCTCAGTTACCTTGCCAGGGGAACCGGCCGGAGTCCTTTAGGCGGGGAGGCACGGCAGAGCAGCAGCAGGCGGCAATGGGACGAGCACGTGCTCTAGCTCGCTGCCGCTTCTTCTTCCTCTGAGGGCGGGGTGGAGCAGGGCTTTTGGAGAGGGAGGGGCAGGGCGAGGGGCGGAAGAGCCACACTCAAGGGGCGGAAGAGCTGCATGTGGCTCACAAGACGCGGTTTGCCGACCACTGACCTGTACCAATAAGGGTACTGACTGATCAAAACAAGTTCTGCTGATCAGAGAGGGAAGACTGGTGAGTGAGGGTCAGCTGCTGTACATTTGCTTGGGAGGTGAATAGGGATGGGCCTGAAACAAATATGTGGTTTGGTTCTGTTTGTGGGTGAACCATAAACCAGACCATGAACTCCACAAACTCAGTTGGTTTGCATACAAACTGAACTAGGTTGGTGCCCAAAACAGCTGAGCTGCAGGGGGCAGTCTGCTCCCATGGCTCATTTGTTTCTGGCGGTAAGCAGCTAAGATGTGGGACCACGCTGGCCCCACGACTCAGCTGTTTGAATCAAAAACAGCTGAGCCTCAGGGACAGTCAGCTCCCGTGGCTCAGCTGTTTAAAGGGGCTTTCTTGGGCAGCATGCCTAGATATTTGGGAGGTGCTACATCAATCTCTAAGTAGTATAAGCATCTCCTTGAATGTGATGTCTCTGTCTTAACCTGGGAGCTTCTGTCTGACCACTCCTCTCTCTGTATGATCTTTGTTGTGCCCCATTATGCACCTGGCTCTTTATGGAGTCACAAATCTCAACAGGTCTCTCCTATAGAAACAATGCCCTCATACTTCCATACACATGATGCCCAGATTATATGGCCACTTATGATAGGGAAAGTACTCTTTAGATTAGGCTTCTCTCTCTGTTCAAATGCAACCGGAATGTGAATCTGAATCTGTTTGTATAAATGTAAGTTTTACTTTTGCAATATATATCTTGGGTGATTTATTTACTGCATGCAATATTGTGCTTCTATAACTGGTCAGGTGCTGGTGGCGGGTTACTATATACAGAGAGAAAAGCCTCTCCAGTTGTTGGGAAAACCTTGGAGGGCAGGGTGGAATAGGGCCTGCAGGCCACCTCAGGCCTGTTTTGCCACAATCTCCAAACCTGGAATCACTATGGCCCTGATTTGTTAGTTTTCACCACAATAATTAAACAAGCCAGCGTGGTTTCATATCTTCCTGCCAGAGCCGTTAACCTACAGAAGCGAATAATACATATGCATAATTTTAATTTACATGTGGAAACTGAATGATGACACTTTCAGATTTCTGTAGTAATTTTGACTATAGAGTAGGGCTGCCAAGTCAGCCCGGGGGGCGGGGGATCCCCCGCTAAAGAGGTTCCTGATCCGCCGGCCAGCATTCGGCCGGCGGGGGGAACCCCACCCCCGAAGTCGTCCAGCCAGGACGACGTAAGGACGGCACCGGAAGTGACATCAGCACATTGGGGGCGTTGCCAGGGAGACACTCTGGCAATCGCCCCAAAACTCTGTGATACCATACTCTATGATACCATACTCTATGATACCATAGAGTTTTGGGGCGATTGCCAGAGCATCGCCCTGGCAACGCCCCCAATGTGCTGACGTCACTTCTGGTGATGTTGCCAGGTGCGTGCGCTTGGTGCGTGCGCTTTGTGCGTGCGCCGGGGAAACTCCCGGCTGGAGGAGGACTCCCCCCCTGCCAGTGAGTACTGAAGACTTGGCAACCCTACTATAGAGAGATGTGGAAGATCCGAGCATGGATGAAATAATTTTGTTTACAGGCTGGGAAAACTGTGATTGGAAATAAAACACTTAATATGTTCCACTTTAAGAATGGCTCCTTACCTCTGCCCTCATGTACCTTGGCTAGAGTCCAGTTATATTACCCAGAGTTCTCAAATGTGTTCTGCACAATTAGTCTAATCCTTCCCAAATTCTTATGTAATGAAGCAGAGGAAAACCTCTGATGGCTAATAAGTGCAGTACTGTACTTCTGCTGTTTTTTAGGACCTTGCATACCCAGAATATCTCTTTGGACCTAAAACCTTAATAATGGATAGCTTCTTCCTTAGCGTTTCAGCTTGCACAATTTAGCTGAGCTAAACTCCAAAAGTGTATTCATGCCAGAGCATTTCTCACTCCTTCCTTGGAATATACACCACACACTCATGCAATAGCCACTTTTTCTGGCTGTGGTTATTAATTGCCAAGGGACAGCCATGTCAGTCTGTCACAGAAAAATAAAACAAATGTCCAGTGGCACCTTAAAGACTAACAACACTGATTTCAGTTCATATGAAAATAAATGTTGGTCGCAATCACAGGCACAATTTGCCCCGACATAGGTGCAAATGCCAGGTGGATTAAAGGAGCACGATCAAACACCAACATCTGGGAAGTGCCCCACAGCTGTTGGCAACCCATTTTGTTCCACTGCACAAGTGGATTTAAAAAACACCTGGGAAAGTCCTGTAGTAAACAGGTAGCAACGGGCTGCAGATAGACTTTCCTGCGTCTGATCGCCCTAGTGCGCTCCCATGGTGTCGAGGTAATTTGATCAGGCTATTCCAACTCCATGCCGATTTTTTAACCCCCATTGCAGTATGCACATCAGTGCACACTGATGCACATTCCATAGGGAGACCTTGGGGCGGAGATGCGCTTCATCGATTCCTCATGTAAGCGTTATCAGGAACAAATGGTAAAAAACCCTGACTCACCCATGGTTGCATCTGATCATGCAGTGGTGAGCTGTGCCTGCATCTACAAAAGTCTGTGTGATTGTGCAACTGCAGGTCTTACACCAGAGCAAATAGCCTTGCTTCCCCCCCCCCCCCCCCCGTACTTTATCTTGCGCGTGTGACTGCCACCGCTGTTAGAGTTAGGGAGCCTGTTTGGTGTAGTGGTTAAGTGCGCGGACTCTAATCTAGGAGAACCGGGTTTGATTCCCCACTCCTCCACTTGCACCTGGCTGGATGACCTTGGGCAAGTCATAGCTCTGTACCAGCTGTTCTCTCAAGGACAGCTTGGGAAAGAGCTCTCTCAGCCCCACCTACCTCACAGGGTGTCTGTTGTGGGGAGGGGAAGGGAAAGGAGTTTGTAAGCCACTCTGAGATGCCAAGTGAGTGAAGGGCAGGATATAAATCCAATCTCTTCTTCTTCTTAGTCTTTAAGGTACCCCTGGAATATTTTATGTGGTGATTAAGCAATTTATTCTGACCAGAATCCTTAACAAAGCAGGACGTGAAGAATTCCTTGCCCACAAATCTTCAAACGGTCATGCCATTTTCAGGGGGGGAAGGCTGTGGAAATGCTTACCCACAAAACAGTAAATGCTAATGAGAACTTTTAGCCATAATTTTCAATACCTAATCCTGTTAATATTTAAGGCAGGTCTTGATACTCCATCTTAAAAAGCTGTAAATGAACTGGAAAAGGTAAAGCAAAGAAAAATATGAATGTACCAAGGCCATGGAATGGCATTTATGTATAGAAACAACAAATGAATTCAAAGATGTGTAATACATTTGGGTACTTCATCTTAGCTCAAATGCTAAAGATGGAGCCTATGATAGGTATATAAGGTAATGAACAGTACAAAAAAAAAAGCAAAATTAACAGTATTACTTACTGCTTCAAATATGGCAAAGGGTACATATAGAAACTCTGAAGTTAAACTCAGCTGGTGAAATATTAATGCTATTGAAGAGCTCTAGCTATACCTTTTAGACTAATTTTTTCCTTAAACACTATAACTGTTCATAGGTTATTACCTACTTCACTAGATGCTGATGAAAACATTAGCTTGCTGCTAGAGAAGTTGGTAAAATGTTTATTCACAACTCTTACAGGGATATTCAGTAATAATGGTTATACTTGGAAAAGTCATATTAAAAAATAATGTTACTTTCAGTTCTTATAATGTGGGAAGAAACCATAACCCCTGTTTAGACCCTGACTGATATGGTCAACTTTTTGAATGTGCTCCCATTTATCTGCCTTCCATTCCATATGTCCTCGTAAACACAAGATGGACTCTTTGGGGTCTCTGAGGTTTCTCATGGAATGACCAAGCAGGTTTGGTTAAAAGATGACTCCATCTAATTTTGTTTGTTTAGTTAATCTAGATAGAAGATTTGTATCCTACCTTTCTCTCATACAAATATCTCACAAGGCAGCTCACAACACTAAATAAAAACATTAAAAATTATAAAACAGATAAAAGATTCAAAATATACAGCCAACAATGGAACAAAAACCATCATAAAACAGCAAAAACAATAATAAAACACTGGGACCAATTTCCCACTAGAGCTGCCCCGGCGTCGGGTCCTCTGCCCCAATTGCCTGCTTGAATTTCCCACTATTTGCCATGGGGTGCATTTTGACCTGGGGCTTCGCACGATTTCCTCTGTGGCTTCGGTGATCCTGTTTTTTGAGGATCACTGAAGCCGCGGAGAAATCGTGCGAAGCTCCAGGTCGAAATGCGCCCCGCAGCAAATAGTGGGAAATTCAAGCAGGCAATCGGGGCAAATGGAGGACTCAACGCTGGGGCACGCTAGTGGAAAATTGGTCTGGGTAAAAAAAAATCGTACTGGCCATCATTCATAAAATCAGTGGTTAGCAATAGACTGTACAGTTTCAGGGAATCAAAACCTCAACTGACCACCAGAATAAAATAATTTCCAAGGTTCTAGAAAATCAAAAGATATGGTGTTTGTCCAACCTCCTGGGGTAGGGCATTCCAGCGTCTGGGGGCTACAACTGAAAAGGTCCTGTCCTGCATACCAATGAATGACATCTCTGTTAATGCAAACATGCAGATCAGGGCACTAGTAGCTGATCTTGGTTCAAAGGCAGGCTCATCTAACACACCCACCTATGATGCTGAGTAGTGCAATTGTCTATTCACCGGAGTAGAGAGAAAGATAATAATGGAAAGGGAAGTAGAAAGGCAGATAAGGACAAACATCATGAGAACAACACAGATGTAATTGTAACAGCCAAAGCATTTGTCCACAGTTTAAGTCACAGTTTAGTCCACTGTGACCTTACCTTTTAGTTGGCAGCTTTATAGTCTGGAAGGGTTTGGTTATGTACATGTCCAAGTTCTTTTATTATCATTGTAACTTCACAGAACTGGCCAGTTGGAGAATTACAGGAATGAGACCACAGTTCTCTTCCTGAAAGGAAGTCAGGCAAAAAAAAATCTTGTTTTGAAAAAGCATGACACTTGCTGAGCAAACCCTCATCTTTCCCATAAAGCTGTTTTGGGTTCTACAAGGCAGCTGGCTTCATGCTGTTGATTTGATATGCGCTTGCTTTGATCATGCTCACATGCTGGTGAGCCCCTGGCTGTGAGAGCCAGTACAGCAAATGAACTGCAGAAAGAAGGAAGATGGACACGCTGAACTGCGGCAAGAGCTGGCTAGAGCCAATCAGATTCTAGCTGTTCAGATAAAGGGTTTGTATTGGGCTCTGCCTGTAAACCAGAGTGTGCCACTGAAGAGAAATGAAAATAAATTAGGATTTATCATAAGTGTATTTTGCAATATTAGTTTTCCTCTGTGACTGCACCTTTTGTTATCCAGTAACTTTTACCCACAAGAATGAAGTCATCTCCAAAAGATTTTGAATCATGTCAGTACTTGGATTATGAACCGGATCAACAACCTTAGGAAACTCATTGTGTCTCATTTTCAGCTTTTATGGAGTTGTGAGACTAAGATTAAGAAAGCAAAGTGATAAATTCTAAATATTAATTGTCACATTTTCCCCCATGTTTGGTCTTATATGTAAATATCATGTAGTAATATAAAGAGTGTTATCTCCAGAGATTATTGTTGGCATAATCATTTTTTTTAAGAACAAGAACACTCTTGAACCCTTAAAAACCCTTGGGTAGCCTGTTTTATACAGGACAGCACTATTTTATGTTCATACAGCCAATAACAATACAGCACTAGATACCATAATTCTGGCTACATGTGGAAGCAGCAAGCACCAACACAAAGCTTGACCCAACAGATCAAGATGCTGATCTCAGCCTACAGAGGCAGGAGAGGAAGCAATATGGGGGTGGCTATCAAGCCGACAGCATCACATCACTTCCAGGGAAAACCTGGGCATGATGTCACACTTCTCTAGGGATTTCCAAAAACTCTGTGATAAAGCCATTTAGTTTCCAGAAATCCCTAGAGAGAAATTATGTCACTTACGGGTTTTACCTGGAATTAACATCACACCATTGGCCCAATAGCCTTTTTAAAAACCCTGGCTCATCCTTTAATAAACTGACCATGCTGACACAATTCCTTGATCTTGGCATTTTTGTGTCAGTGTTGGGTGTTTGCCGCTCACTCTGCATAAAACCAAGGCCATGTCCTGTCCTCACACCTCACTCCTACAATGCAAAGTGGAAATGTGACCTGGAAATATTACTAGCACCTTGATTTTATTGACCTTAATGATTTTGTTGTATTGAATTATTTAAATGCTCTTAATGTATTTTAATGGTACCTGTGTACCTGAGCCTGCTTGTGGGAGGGTGGGGTATAAATTGAACCAATAAATAAATAAATAAATAAATTGTGCATTCTGGTGGAGAATGCCATCTTCTTCTTCAGGTAATTGTTCCAATTCCTTCCAGAGTTCAAAGCAATTTAAAAATATATTGAACATGGTTGACTAATAGAATGATTTCCTCCCAGTCTTTCCAAACTGTCTTCCACATCCCAGTCATTATTACCCCTTCCCCGCCTGCCCCTCATTTACCTTCTCCATTTAATACTCTTGTGCAGTCCAGCTCTATCTCCTCAAAGGCTTACTTTCTTTAAAGATGTATTTTGCCCCCCCCCTCCTTTTTGCTTTCCCCATATACTTTTGACTCCTTAGCCTCTGGTCATCAGTTTCCTCAAGCAGCTTTGCCTACTGCCGCCTAAATAGACTCCTTACCCTATAGACTCCCCCCACCCATTACCTCCCAACTAAATCCCTCCCAAGCCCCAATTACCACTTCAACATGCTTTCTTCACAGTCTGTTCTGTAGTGTTAGGGGCACTCTACTAGTTAGTGTTACTGGCACTCTACTATTTACCTTTTTTCCTCCTTTAACTGACTCATTAAACTCATAATCAAAATCATTCTTACCTATGCAATACATGCCTATAATTTAAGTGTGGATAATTGATTTCATTTGTTAAATGTATAGAACCAAGGATATGAGTTCTTCTTGTTAATTACTGTGGATATGAAAATATAATCTTGCCCACATGTTGGCTGTCCAACAAGATGGGTAACAATTTACAAGTGATGGCTTAAATTCTGTCAGAAGAACATTTCCTTGCAAGGTATTTTCATAAGTGATATAAAGATCAACTTTTACTCTGGAATGCATCCAAGCACAGTGACACTACCTTGTGAATATTGTTAATGTGAGATTGAAAGTGGAAAGTAGCCATTTTTAAATTCAATCCACATTCAAGGAAATGTAGCTTTTATAGATGATCTGCAGCAACAGTACATGCAGTAACTAATTTAAGTGCCTCTTGCCTCAGCCTCCATTGTGCTAGATCTTCCAGATTTCAAATAGCATGAGAATGGAGGTTGGCCGTGGACAGACTGCCAGTCTGCTGCGCCGCAGACTAGAGCAGGGGGAATTTCCCCCGCGGCGCGGCGTTCGCACACCACCGGAAGGAAGCCGCCCGCAGCGTTCAGACTGCAGGTGGCTTCCTACGGCGGCGCGCAGACGCCGCGCGGCTCCCCCTCCCCGCACACATTTACACCCGCTCCGGTGGGTGGAACGTGCACCGCGGCAGACGAGCACCACTTTGAAGTGGTGCTCGGCTGCTGCGGGAGGAGCGTGGCACTGGACGCGATGCGTCCGGGCTGCCTCCTCCGGGCAGATGCGGCCGTCTGAATGGCCACTCTGCCTCCGCTTTTGAAGCAGAGGCAGAGCGGCCGAGACGGCCAGTCTGTCCTCAGCCGTTGTTAGTAACTGAATACATTCACACACACACACACACACATGCAGGAGATGCACAGGGGAGAAGTCCTTTTCACCCCCCCCCCCCCCCATCTTTTGAGAGCCCATCCATTTGCTCAGCTACCCACTCGAGAGCCATCCAAGCAGCCATTCTGCAGTGTCTCCTCCTGCCTGGCTCATGAGGTGGTGACCTGGCAGAACACTTGTGCTTTTAAAAGCCACCAGGAGCCCTGCAGTGAAGGGGTACTGTTAAGTTCTAGGAGAAGGGGGTTCCATAGTTTAAAGGTGGCTGTGTGAAAGCCTTCATATGAGTCCACACCAAAGACACCTGAAAAAGTGCAGGTTCCTGTAGCTCCTCCACCCTGGCTGCCATCAGAGCATAGACAGGAACATATGGGTGGAGAAGTTCTTTCCTAACCCTTCTTCTCATAACTTGTATCACCTGACCTGTAACACTTTCTCCAGGGGCAGCTGTCACTTCCACTGGAACAGACCCGTTCAACTGAAAAAAGTACATTCATATCCTTGCTCTTTGTGAGCTAATGTGGCAGTGACAAGAGCAGGCATAATCTTTGTAAATGATGCTCTGAGTGGGGAATTCATATCTCTGGAGTCTATTTCACTCAACTTAGAAAGTGAAATATAAATACACAGTATATGTTTCTCTAAACATCAAATTTAGTTTATTTTTGGACCATATACATAACTTAGCAGCATTGAGACTGCACTGCAGCTACTGCAAATACATTTTAGTGACAAATTCCAGTGGAGTTAGCAGGTGCTAGTATATACGGGAACTTGAGTATACATAGGGCTCCTGGAGATTCCCATTATCCTCTTTGAGAGGAGAACTGTAGATGCAGAGAACAGAAAGCCTGTGTGTACATGGAGACATTGTAGAGACTCTTTTCCTTTTTTTCCCAGTTGTTTATTTTGCTTCATGGGCAGACCATAATAGCTTTTACAAGACATTACTTACAAACTAGAAATCTAATATAGATAATTTCCTCATCTAGTCTCATTTTGTTCAAATTTGTCAAAACTTGCTCTAATGAATGAAATATACATTAATGGCTGAGGTTTTACAAGTGGGGTATGGAGGGATGGCAATGTATTTTAGCTAGGCTTTTGAGACAGCACAATGGCTCGTCACCCTGATGGACTGTCTTCACTGGCTGAGGATAGACTGGCAATGTAAAGCGGGGCAGGCACGCTTCGCAAACGGAGGAAAGGAGCACCTTCAGACATGCGCATCTGCCCATCGGCTCCGTTGCGTACTTACCCGTCTCCCAGTCGCTTTGCTTCCGCTTTACCCGGACACCGGTTTTTCCCGGTGTTCAGGGGCCTTCCTCCGCATGCCTCCCGCTTCCAAACAGTGTGAACTGGAAGAAGCGGGAGGCATCCGGAGGAAGTGTGAACGCACCGGCAAAAAAACATCAAAGGAAAACAAAAAAAAGTGCAGCGGCACGCGCGAGCTGCGCGCACTGGCTATGCGGCAGTCTGAACGCTCCGTGGCAGTCTGAACGCTCCGTATCGCCGCTGATCCGCATTGCTCTGGCCAGTGTGAACGGCCAGCTCCGTGGGTTTTTTCCCCCGCTCCAGTTCCCTCCGCTTTGCCTCCGCTTCAGATTGCCAGTCTGTCCTCAGCCACTGGTCCGCTGACAAGGAGAATGTCCCTGTTAGTTCTCCTAGACCTCTCAGTGGCTTTTGATACTATTAACTATAGTATACTTCTAGTTGGGAGACTTCTGCTTGGCTGTTTGGACAATGACACACAGGGTCCTAGAAAGCTGTGTCTTGTCTACCATACTCTTAAACACTGCATTTACAGAGCTACAAATCCAGGGGATTTACACCATTACATTCTATCCTGCTCTCTTAGAGTCTAGAATAAAATTTCTTGCAATGCTTTTGAATGGCTTAAACTCTTCCTCGGAAGCGGAGAAGCTGATCTTTCTTCTCTTGAATGCTGACCTACTCATATCATATAGAGTTGTTGTTTGCTCTGACAGCTACGAAAATACACGTGAAAGCTGTATGTTAAGGGTGAAATATTTTAATGAGTATTTTTAGGTTCAGTTGTTTTAGTGTTGTTATCCATGACTTATGCTTTGTGCTCTTTGTGTCTGATTGCAATGGCTTTTGGCTATGTGCATTAAATGTTATTTGTATCTTTGTACCTTTTTATTTATTGAAAATTATAAAAGAGTAACAATCATAACATCAGTATTAGAACAATAACTATAATACATATCACTTCTTGGCTTTTTGGCTAAGATCAAGTGTAGTGTGTGTATAACTATAATACAATGTTATACAGTGTTATATCAACAGCACCAACGATCTCTAAAAAAAACAACTCAACCATTGCCAAGCAAATATAGGAAAAAGCAGCCTAAAAACATCAATAAACAAAAATTAAATGAAAATATAATAATTTGTGATTACAGTACTTCTATCCCATATCTCTTCAGAGAAGAGACAATATATAGTGATAATGATGTTCCAAACTATAGTTTTACCTTTTCAACATGTACTTGAAATAGCTGTGACATCTTCTGAGGACTTGGGGTGAATGACACATATCTGTGCTTTCCATCAAGATCCAGGGAAGCTGTGGATGAGCTTAGAACATAAGGGAAGCCATGTTGGATCAGGCCAATGGCCCATCCAGTCCAACACTCTGTGTCACACAGTGGCCAAAAACCAGGCACCATCAGAAGATCCACCAGTAGGGCCAGAACTCTAGAAGTCCTCCCACTGTTGCCCCCGCCCAACCACCAAGAATACAGAGCATCACAGTGTCCCTGACATAGTGTTCCATCTATATCTTGTGGCTAACAGGCATTGATAGACCTCTACTCCAGTCCCCTCTGTCTATGCTTGTAGCCACCATCACTTACTGAGACAGTGAATTCCACGTGTTAATTACTCTTTAGGTGAAGAAATACTTCCTTTTATCTGTTCTAAGCTTACTGTTCATTAATTTTATTGAGTGCCTGCGAGTTCTTGTATTGTGAGAGAGTACTTCTTTCTCTACCTTCTCTACCCCATGAATAATTTTATTAACCTCTATCATGTCACCCCTAAATTGTCATTTCTCCAAACTAAAGAGCCCTAACCTCTTTAACCTTTCTTCATAGGGAAGGAAGGTGTTCCAAACCCTTAACCATTTTAGTTGCCCTTTTCTGCACCTTTTCCAATGCTATAATTTTTTTTGAGGTGCAGTGACCAGAACTGTACACAGTATTCCAAATGAGGCCACACCATAGGTTTATACAGGGGCATTAAGATACTAATTGATTTGTTTTCATTCTCCTTCCTAATAATCCCCAGCATAGCATTTGCCTTTTTTATTGTAGTTGCACACTGCATGGACATCTTCAGTGAATTATCTACCATGTCTCTCTCCTGGTCAGTTACCACCAGTTCAGACCCCATGAATGTATATTTATAGTTAGGATTTTTGGCTCCAATGTGCATTACTTTGCACTTGCCCATGTTGAACCTCAGTTGCCACATTGACACCCACTCGCCCAAACTCAACAGATCTCTCTGGTGCACCTCACAGTCCTCCCTGGTTCTCACTGCCCTGAACAATTTAGTGTCATCCCCATATTTAGACACTTCACTGCTTACTCCCAATTCCAAATCATTAATAAACAAATTAAAATACACCAGATCTAGTACCAAGCCCTGTGGTACCCCACTGCTTACCACCTTCCGCTGTAAAAACTGCCCATTTATACTCATTCTCTGTTTCCTGTTGATTAACCAGTTTTTAATCCACAAGAGAACTTGTCCTCTTATCCCTTGACCGCTGAATTTACTTAGGAGCCTTTGATGAGGAACTTTCTGGAAGTTTTCTGGAAGTTTAAGTAAACAACATCTACTGGGTCACCCTTGTCCACATGCTTGTTTACCCCCTCAAAGAACTCTAAAAGGTTATTGAGGCAAGATCTTCCCAGAATCCATGCTGATTGTTCCTCAGTAGCTTCTGTTCATCAATGTGCCTACTAATTTTTTCCTTAATAACAGTTCCCACCAACTTACCCAGGATCGATGTTAAACTGACTGGCCTGTAATTTCCCAGATCTCCTTTGGAACCTTTTAAAAAGATGGGAGTTACATTAGCTACCTTCCAGTCCTTGGGAATGGAGGCAGATTTTAGTGATATATTGCATATATTTGTCAGGATTTCCACAAGTTCACATTTGAGTTTTTTCAGAACTCTTAGATGTATACCATTTGGGCCTGGTGATTTGTCAGTTTTTAATTTGTCCATCAGTCATAGGATCTCCTCTCTCATTACCTCAATCTGACTCAGGTCTTTCAACACCCCTCATGAAATCAGTGGTTCAGGAGTGGGCAAGTACCTCCCATTTTCCAGAGTAAAAACAGAGGCAAAAAAATGCATTCAGTTTCTCTGCCATTTCCATATCATCCTTTAGTAATCCTTTCATCCCTTGATCATACAATGTCCCCACTGCCTCCCTGGCTGGTTTTCTGCTTTTAATGTATTTGAAGAAATTTTTATTGTTGGTCTTTTATGTTTTTTGCAATATGTTCCTCATAGCCCCCTTTTGCCTTTCTGAACACTGGCTTGCATTTTATTTCACAAAGCATATGCTCCTTTTTATTTACCTCATTCAGACTAGCCTTCCAGGAATCCTTCTTACCTTTTACTGCTTCTATTACGTTGTTTGTTAACCATGCAGGCCTTTTTTATACTTATTTAACAGGTATCTTAAGAGGTATCTGGAGTCTGTAAGGGCCCAGGTGAGGGTGAACAAATGGAAATTACATCCAGATAAAATGGAAATGTTTGAGGTCAAGGGTAAGCTGTTCAATTTGCAGACTAGATGAGGTTGTACTCATCCCAAAAATACAAGTTCATGGCTGGGGCATGTTTTTCAATGTCTCATTGACTCTGGATGCCCATGTGATAGATGTGGACCACCTAGCCACAGGTGCACATGCCTTGATGTATCAGGTTGGTCTACTGTAACTTGCTGTCTATTGAGCTGCTTTACATTTCAGAAGCTTCAGCTTGTTCAGAATGTGGTGATCAGGGTGCTTACAGGGACAAAGCAAGCACATCCTTCCCACCTTGTGCCAATTAGACTGGCAGGCAGCATGTTTCCAAATCTAATACAAAGTGCTAGTGTTAACTTTTAATGCCATTAGTAGCTGGAGCCAATGGTATCTGGTACCTCTGTCTCTGGTGCCTCTACCTGTGCATACCAGCTCACATTTGGAGGTTAATAGGGGAAGTCTTATGGCCTTTTAAAGTTAAATTTGTTAATTTGTTCATTATATTTGTCTGTTTTAAATAGCTGCTATTTATTTTGTTATATGTGCACTTTAATATTGCAAGGCACCTTGTGTGGGGTATAAACATTCTCATAAATAAAGAATCTTTGGGGCTGAACTTTGTAAAAACTGAATCTATGAATGTTTGTGTCTATGCATGTTCCAGTGAGTTCAATGGAATTTTCTCCTTGTAGATTTCTTACAGGACATTTTTAGAAATTAAATTGTAAAGTAAAACAATATGGGAAGTAAATTTTCACTGTGAATACTCATATCATATGAACCAGGATTCAGCTGCAATTTTTGTTGTTCAATTGCACAGCTGAGTCCGACTCTTTGCGACCCCATGGACCACATCACGCTAGGCCCTCCTGTCCTCCGAAGCCTGCTCAACTCCATGCCCATCATACTGATAACACTGTCTAACCATCTCATCCTTTGCCGTCCCCTTCTTCTTTTACCTTCAATCTTCTCCATCAGGGTCTTCTCCAGTGAGTGCTCCCTTCTCATTTGGTGGCCAAAGTATTTGAGCTTCAGCTTCAGTATCTGTCCTTCCAGGGAACAATCAAGGTTGATTTCCTTTAGGATTTACTGATTTGATCTCCTTGCAGTCCAAGGGATTCTCAAGAGTCTTCTCCAGTACCATAATTCAAATGCATCTATTGTTCAACGCTAGGTCTTCCTTGTGGCCCGACTCTCACAGCCATACATTACTACTGGGAATACCATCACTTTGACTGTACAGACTTTTGTTGGCAGGGTGATGTCTCTACTTTTAATATGCCATCTAGGTTTACCATAGCTTTCCTCCCAAGGAGCAGGTGTCTTTTAATTTCATAGCTCCAGTCACCGTCTGCAGTGATCTTGAATCCCAGGAAGGTGAAGTCTGTCACTGCTTCCATAACTTCCCCTTCTATTTGCCAAGGAGTGATAGGGCCTGATGCCATGATCTTAGTTTTTTTTATGTTGAGTTTGAAGCCAACTTTTGTGCTCTCCTGTTTCATCCGTAGTAAGAGGCTGTTTAGGTCTCTTCGCTTTCTGCCTTTAGAGTGGTTTCATCTGCATTTCTGAGGCTGTTGATATTTTCCCCAGCAATCTTAATTCCAGCTTGTGATTCATCCAGGCTGGTGTTTCGCATGATGTTCTCTGCATATAAATTAAATAAGCAGGGTGACAATGTACATCCTTGTTGTACTCCTTTTCCTATTCTAAACCAATCAGTTGTTCCATGTCTGGTTCTAACTGTCGCTTCTTGACCCTTATACAGGTTTCTCAAGAGACATCTGAGGTGGTTTGATACTCCCATATCTTTAAGGACTTGCTACAGTTTGTTGTGATCTACACAATCAAAGGTTTTGGCATAGTCAGTGAAGCAGAAGTAGATGTTTTTCTGGTACTCCCTTGCTTTCTCCATAATCCAGTGAATGTTGGCAATTTGATCTCTACTTCGTCTACCTCTTCAAAACCCAGCTTGTACTTCTGGCAGTTCTCTACACACATACTGCTGAAGCCTAGCTTGTAGGATCTTGAGCATGACCTTGCTAGAGTGTGAAATGAGTGCAATTGCCCTTCTTGGGATTGGAATGTAAACTGACCTTTTCCAATCCTGTGGCCACTGCTGTGTTTTCCAAATTTGCTGGCATATGGAGTGCAGCACCTTAACAGCATCATCTTTTAGGGCTTTGAATAGCTCAGCTGGGATACTGTCATCTCCGCTAGCTTTGTTGTTAGTAATGCTTTCTAAGGCCCATTTGACTTCACACTCCAGGATGGCTGGCTCAAGGTCAGCGATCACACTGTCATGGTTGTCAAGGACATTGAGAGCTTTCTTGTATAGTTCTTCTGTGAATTCTTGCCACCTCTTCCTAATCTTTTCTGCTTCTGTTAGGTCCCTATCATTTTTGTCCTTTATCATGGCCAGCTTTGCAGGAAACATTTCCTTGATTTCTTCAATTTTCTTGAATAGATCTCTAGTCCTACCCATTCTATTGTTTTCCTCTATTGCTTTGCATTGTTCATTCAGGAAGGCCTCCTTGTTTCTCCTTACTGTTCTCTGGAAATTTGCATTCATTTGGGTAAATCTTTCCTTTTCACCTTTGCCTTTCACTTTCCTTCTTTCTTCAGCCATTTGTAAAGCCTCATCAGACAGCCACTCTGCTCTCTTGCATTTCTTTTTCTTTGGGATGGTGCTGATTGCTGCCTCTTTTACAATGTCATGAACCTCTGTCCACAGTTCATCAGGCACTCTGTCTATCAAATCTAGTCCCTTAAACCTATTCTTCACCTTCACTGTATATTCATCAGGGATATGATCTAGGTCAAACCTAGAGTCGCCTCTTAGTTTGTTGGAAGAGAGTATTTGCTATGACCAGAGGGTGTTTGCTATGATCAGCTGCAATTTGGAGAGCTAAATTCATCAGAGAGCTTTGACTCTCAAAAATGTGTACCCTGAAAATCTTGTTGGTCTCTAGGAATTACTGGACTCAAATCTAGCTCTTCTACTACACACCAACACAGCTGCCTTCCTGAAACTAGCTGCGATTGGAAGACTGTCAAAACCAATCTCCTTTTACTAAAACTTATTTTGAGCTGACATTTCTTTTGTGGGCAGTTTATAACAGGGATAGTAATTTGATCCACACCAACAGATAGATTAGAAATGAATCATGAATGGGAGTGTCTGCTTACGATTCAGCTGGGCTGTGTAGTTTAGTTGCATATAACATGTGCTGTAGTAATATATGCTGAATATCCCATTCATAACCCTGACAGATTCCACACAGTCATTATTATACATTTGTGTATGTGTGTGATACACAAACATGGAACTTATTATCAAGCTTTGTAAGATATATGTATTCAGAAATCACAAGAGTTGAAAAATATTGATTTACTTACCTCATTTATAAACTGAGACTCAAGTCAGATTACAGATTTAGACAGTAATCTTAAACATGTCTATCCAGAATCCAAGGGCGTAGACTTTCCAGTTTCCCAGGGGTGGGGGTGGGCCAGAGACATTACAGACCATTGTCTCTGGGGGAGGCTCAGCATGTCCTGGAAAAGTTGGGGGGGGGGCTCCAGCTCCCCAGCCCCCCTGAAGTCGACGCCTATGCCAGAATCCTAATCAGGTCTATTCAGTGAGGCTCACTCTAGGGCTGTTAAGCCTCCCACTACAGTGGGGGACCTCCCACTGGTAGCCCTTGTTGCCCACTGCAGTTCCAAGTGGTGGTGGGAGAAAAAATTAATAGGTCAGTGGCATCTGTGCTGTAACATCACTCCCAGGTAAAACTCAGAAGTAAGATCAGGTTGCTCTAGGAATTGCCAGAAACTCTATGGTTTGACCATAGCATTTCCAGTTATTCCTAGAGCTATCCAGTGTCATTTCTGGGTTTTCCTGGAATTGATCTCATGGTGCAGATGCTGCCACACACTCCAAGTCCCTTCCTTCAAAGTTCCCAGTAGTTGCCAGGCATAGCTTGGGAACCCCAGCTCATTCTCAGGAAAGTATTCCTCAGATTACAGTGTTAGAACACAACCATTATACTTACAACAAACAACACTGAGGTTCTTTTCCCTTGTCTGCTTTCTGTTGATCTTGGCTGATTTGTAACTTCAACCTCTGGGTTTGTGGATGGAATCAGTGAGGTATTGCACAGCTGTTAACTGTTTCCCCTCATTTATTATATTCCTTAGTTAAAAGACATGGAAACTAGTGGCACTGGATCCACTGAGCACTAATTTGGAGCCTTTTTTCCTCCTCATCCAGTCCACCTTATCAATGGACCATTGTCCCACAGTAGTGCTAACGGGTTACAGAACCTTCTGCCATGCATCAGTTTTCTACTTATGGCACACTGTGGTATGGCTTTAATAGATCATAATTTTGAGTCTGGATGTGCAGCTAGAAGGTCCTGCTGTCCACCAAAGTACTGGATTAGAGGAGACATTACATCTTCTTGTATTTCCACAGGAGAACAACTATAGTATCTGTGCTGTCTCCCTTGGCATTGTCTGGTTGCAGTGCTGATAGTTCAGGGGTTAACACCTTGTTTCCACGAAGGAAGGGGTAACAAATGGAGCTGTGAAAATGAAGCCAGGAACTATCCCAAGGGATACAGGATCACACAGTCCAGGACAAACTGTACACTTTGCTGATGGACCTTGTAGCTGAAATTTGCATTAAAAATGCACTCTGTCAACAAGTTATTTAAGGCTTTTCTCATTGTCCACATCCTTCCTGCTGGTCCAGGCTTCTGGGTCATTACTTTAAATTGGTGATTTAAAATATTAACAAATTAGATTTACTGGCTAAAGACACTCATTTTTTAACAATTCATTGCATGAAGAAATGAAAGGATTTCAAGAACCATGTGGTACTATTTATATTTGCTACATGATGGATAGAAGGAAAAAATGTTTCTGATCAAATGCCAGCCAAACAGATAGCTCTTGTGTCTTTCATAAAAACTTATGTGCCTGAGTCAAATAAATGATAGTAAGGTGTGTGTAGCTAGCCAGTCACATATTTACAGAAGTGGTAGCTTCGTATGGTGCATTTTGCATGGGTGTTTGCATTTCCTTATTTATATCTCATCTATCTCTTCCCTCCTCCATTTTCTCATAACAACAACCCTGTTAGGTAGGCCAGGCTGGCAGTCTGTGATGGGCCCAAGGTCACCTAGCAAGCCTCCATGGTAGGAGTGGGGATTCAAACCCAAGTTGCCCAGGGTCTTAGTCCTCCAGTGTATCTACTACACCACACTGGCTCTCTTTATATACATGAGTAAAGCAAGGATTATTATACACTACAGGAGAACATAATAGGCCCTAGGCATTGCACAACTGGGTCCTGTATAAGTGACACTTGGACTATGGAAATACTTCTCTGTGCTGTAGTGTAGGACTGTGGCTACAGAAAATCATAGCCACACTGGATGCTGCAGCATGTGCATTAGCCTCAACAGGCTAGAGATTTTAGTTTCAGTAGACAAGAGAAAGCCTTGTACATTTTGTGGGTGGGGAATGGGGGGAACTATGTGCCTCAGCTTTTTTTGAAAGTCTGGGACACCCTCGTCTTAGTTCACTGAGTTATCTCTGTACTTTGGAAGGGATTTTGTTTTTACTAATACGATCAGCTTCTGAAATTAACAGTGTGATGATGCTATAAGACAAATATAATTTGCTTTTTTAAAAAAATATTTCCAATATTATTAGTATTTTTTACATGAAGGGGACAAAAAAAATAGTTGGGAATAGGGTCTGTCATTGTTCATATATGCATTAAATCCTAGATATCATTATCCCTATGAGAACCATAAAATAAAACAGAAAGGTACAGCCACTTTTGGTGTCTTCTCAAGAGAGGAGGAACATTGTCAGTATGTGTTGGCTTTAAAATAAAATCAGCTCCAAGTGGGGGGAAATTAGCCTAGCATTGACTCTCCTTGTGAGAATCCTTATAATGTGCCATGTCATCATAGCACAGGATAACAAACACACATACACACGCAAAAACAAAGTTAATGGGCATAAGCTGGGTTCAAAGCTCTGGCTTGCTGTTCTTCTCAAAAACATTCCTCAGTGTTGATCCTGTGGGTGTTTTTAAAATAAGTGGAAAACAAGGACAAAAACTGATTAATATTGACTTTGGGGGTTGTTTTTATTTGTGAGTCACTCTGTGAAGAATTTGTGTTAGCCAGTGTCCTGCAGTTCAGCCATGTTTATATGGTCCTGGTGCTTAGCAGGATGTGCTACAAAGATGAATTTTAGCAGGGTGTGCTTGATGAAATGCTTAATTCGTAACAGCTGATTTAGAAGCCTCTCTTGCCAGCTGACCGAAATGACAGTGGGAATATTTGCTGGATTAATGGAGACGGCTGATTGGGGCAGGCAGTTGCCTAGGTGCCAGGCCTGTGGGGAGCCTCAAACAAGGCACTTGCTGGGTCCTCCTGTTGCAGCCCCTGGTCTCTACATGACTTCTAGGTGAGAGAGTGGGAGTGGATAATCACAGGGCTGCATCCACAAATCACTGCTTGGGGAGAGAGCAGGGACTACCTGTCCCTGTAGCCTCAGTTCTTTCCTTGGCGGTGGTTACAAAACAAAGAGGGAGCTTAAAGGCTTTTTGCTGACTGATCTGTTTGAGAATGGAGAGTAATATACAGTGCTGAAATGCCACTGTAATTAGTTAGAAGATCAATGCTTTTATTTATATGCTCTTAAAATAATATCTTTTAAAGAATTTTATATATTCTTAAAACAATCTGTTTTTATAAATAAAAGACTGATACCTTGCTAAGGTTGCCAACTTTGGGTTGGGAAATTGCTGGAGAGTGGGGGGGGGTGGCATTTGGGGGAATCTCTACCCGGACCAGGGGGCTGGCAACCCTAGGGATCAATATGACCAGACAGAGCAGCCATGTGTGTGGCCCCTTATGAGCGCTAGTGTTCAGTTATTTAAAATTATTTTCAAGACTTGATCAGATTTCTTGCATTAGCGTAATGGTGAACTACAAACATGCTAAGGTATTATTATCTATCTTAATGTCATCCATCTCATGGATAACTTCCCAGAAAATGAGAATTATTAAGACTGCATGGCTCCAAATCATGCTGGTTGTCTTCTCTTCCCATTCTAAATATGCAATCCCCCCCCCCCTTGAGCTTTCATTAATTTTTTGCAGTGCCCCTTAGTCATTGTATTCTTATTGTGTTGTCTCAGGCAAGCTGAAGGTCTTTACTGATGGTAGACTCCCAAGGCTTGCTGTAGCCTTTAGGAGCAGAGCCAGCTCCACAGCCGGCAAAAAATCCCTTCTACTGGCCTGGCAGATATATTTAGACTCTTACTACAGACAACCCATACTATCCCCCAGAGACTTCCAGGAGGTGGGTGATTGGATGGGTGAAAGACAAGGGCAGAAGGAAAGAGTGTTTTCACTTTCTCTGCCCGATACTTTCTACTTAATGTAAATTACCATTAGTTCTAACTTGTATTTTCTATTCACAGTTTTAAAATCTTTGTAATATAGAGTTTTAATCATGGGAAAAGAATATACTGAAAGGGGTTTTTTTCCTGTTTTTTTTTTTAATCATGCAAGGCTTGCTAATCGCATATTGAAAGTCCTTTGAGTTTTCTCTCAAACGTGAAGAGGTATATAAAGGAAGATTGATTTCTTCCTAACCTGCTGCAACTGAGCTTACTTTCCCAGCCTTTGTTGCAGGAATCTGAGACTAAGGTCTAAAAATAAAAAAAGAGTTTCTATAAATAGAGATAATTAAAGTAGCTTTTAAAACATGACTACTTTGAAATAAAAATGCATTATTTATGAGGAGCTCAGTAGGATTACAAATCACTTAGGGGGAAGAAAATGTCTCCTAAACTAGAGCAGATATTGTACAGATGTGCTTCCTGCAATGCTGAAATTATGTCACAGAAGCTTGGGTTGGCTGGAAATTTTATTGATGCAAATAATGCACTCAGCAAGCGCTTTTCAATGGTGTTGCAGTGCTGCTTTCTTGTCTGACACCTGTGTTGCATGGAAACTTGTAAATGACAAATATAACTGCAATGGGAGACCTGACAATAAGCAAGGGAAATTTCAAGAAATTCTAGAAAAAGGAATCCTGGCCATGGATGCGCATAACTTCACAGTACAGGCACGTAAAAAAAAAAATCCACATTTGTAAAGTGTTGAGGGAATACATTAAAATGTATATAAAATATAATATCAAAGAATGTGGTTACGCCAAGCATAGTAGGGTGGCATTATTTTGTCTAATGGACTACCGTTCCCATTCAGCAGTCAGTTTGACTAGCAAATTCATGAAGGGGCATCATTTTTTTTTTGCCTTCATCTTTGTATAGCATTAAAATACTGTGACAGATGAATGTCATTTTGATTTTCTGCTCCTGGCACAAAAATGGCTAAGGACAACATCATTTCCCTGCATAGAATCGAATAATATAAGGACTAGCTAAAGGGACGGGAATATATAATCCTACCCCACATCAAGTCTGTTTTCACTTACAGTTTTAGAAGAAATGATTAAACTGGAAGGCATCTAAAGGACATCCTGGGTAACTGCTCAATAAGTAGTATCATCTGTCTGCCCACCTTCACTTCTACATACTAAAATTCATCTACAACATTCTGGACAATCACAGAAGGCTCATAAGACCATAATAATATAAAAGTAGCATTTCTGGACTGGAGTAGCACTCCATCTAGTCCAGCATTTTCAACAGTGGCCAGTCTGATGTAATAGGGATCCCCAGAAGCAGGGCTTCCCAACATCTCACAATATGACACATTTTTCTTTTGAACCCGGCAGTCCCATACAGCCACCATGATAGATCTGCCTTTCATAGAACTGTCCAATCCCCTTTTAAGTACATCAGATCCTGTCGATATTACTGTTATTTTCTGGCAGTAAATCCCACATGTCAATTACCTGTTGTGTGAACTTTTGTATTCTTGAATCTACTGCCAATCAGTTTTAAAGGGCAACCCTAAATTTTAATATTATGAGAGTGGAAGAAATTTTCTTTGTGTCTACTTTCTTCCTTTTCAGTTGCTTTACTTATGGTCCTCAGCATGGTGCTCTCCTTTCTGTTGCCACTGCACAGTTAGTTTACATTTTCCATGAGGTGTCTATCACAACCCCAAGGTCTTTTTCTTGGTCTGCACTACCAGTTCACACCCCATCAGTGTATATGAGAAATTAAGAATTTTTTGCCCTGGCATGCATCACTTTGCTCTTACACTAAATTTCTTTCATCATTATGTTGCCCATTCACCCAGTTTGGGGAGGACCTTTTGGGGCAATACCCTTGTGCTTTCATGATCCTGAACAATTTGGTGTCATTCTCAGACTTCATTACCTCACTATTCAGCCCCAGTTCCGAGTAATTTATAAATAGCACTGGTCCCAAAATATATCCCTGAGGTGCCAACTCCCCCCATTGTGAAAAACTGCCCATCTATTATTTATTTAAAACATTTTATGCCACTTTTCCACCAAGCATGGTCTACAAGGTGGTAAAAATAAAAACATTCAATTAAAAACACATGAATTGGCCCTAGAAGGAGGGCCAAAAACTGTTGTTGGGTGTTTACTAGACAAAACAAAAAAGTCTTCACTTGCTGACAAAACACACCCATAGAGGTAGACAGATGACTCTCCCTGGGGAGGGAGTTCCAGAGTTTTGGTGCCACAATGGAGGAGGCTCCTTCTCAGGTTGCCACCCATCTACCCTCAGATGACAGGGACAATTGAAACAGGACTTCTGAGGATGACCAGTGTGAGTAGGTTCATATTGGAGAAGGCAGGCCTTGAATTGAGCCCAGAAGCAAATTGGAAGCCAGTGTAGAATAAGACTGTAGTGATATTGTTCTGGTGACCCAATCTAGTCAACACTCTTGCCACAGCATTTTGGTGTAGCGGTTAGGAGCGCAGGCTCTAATCTGGGAGAAACAGGTTTGATTTCCCACTCCTCCACATGCAGCTACTGGTGTGACCTTGAGTCAGTTACAAGTTCTTTCAGAGCTGTCCTCTCACAAGCAATTCTCGAAAGAGCTCTCTCAGCCCCACCTACCTCAAAGGGTGTCTGTTGTGGGGAGGTGAAGGGAAAGGAGATTGTAAGCCACTCTGAGACTCCTTTGGGTAGTGAAGGGTGAGGCAGAAATCCAATCCCTTCTTATTCCCTTCTTTTTTTGTACCGACTGTAGCTTCTGGACAATCTTCAAGGACAGCCCCATGTAGAGCACATTGCAGTAATCTAATCCAATTGTTACCAGGCATGCATCACAGTGGCAAGATCTTTTCTGCCCAGGAAAGGCCACAGCTGAGTCACCATCCGAATGCACCCCTGGCCACCACTGTCACCTGTTTATCCAGCATTTCCAAGTTATGAGCCAGCTCCTTTAGGGGGTGTACAACCCCATCCTGAACAGGAGATAACCCATTTCTTTGGTCAGACCTTCTGCCCACCACTAGCACCTACGATTTGTTAGGATTAAGTTTCAGCTTGTTAGCCCTCATCCATTCTGAAACTGCCTCCAGAAACCTGTTCACAGTTTCCACAGCTTCCCTGGGATCTGCTAGTAGCACAAGATAGAGCTGAATGCCGTCTGCATATTGGTGGCAAGCCCAGCCCAAATCCCATTATCACGCATCTTCTGCATGTGTTTTGGAAGTTCAGTGCCTACATACTCACAGTGCAAATCTGGCATTGGAGTCAATGGTCTTTGAAGGGTCTAACCCTTCTAAATATTTCTCTTTCAAACAGTTTGAGTTTAATAAGGCACAGCTTCAACTTATAGAAACCATAATGATTTTTCTTCAGCAAGGTTCTTTCTTCAATGTGTTTAACAATTCTGTCTTTAATAACACTTTCTACCAATTTACCCAGGACAGACGTTTCATTATGGTTTACTGAGTTCCCCCTAGATCCCCCTTTATTTTTAAAAAAAATTAGTCTGGCATTGTCTATTTTCCAATCTTTTGGTACAGAGTTAGTGATAAATCACAAACATTTATTATTAGAAGTTTACCAATATTATTTTTAAAGTTTCTTAAGATCTCTTATGTGTATGTAAAGGAAAATTGAACCAAATTTGCTGTGGTTAAAAATGGCACCCTACTTAGCTGGATCATTTGAGACTGCCATACTCGTGCTCTGACTCTGCAATATTTCAGTGTCCCATTGCCCCTTTCAGAGGTCTTGTAACACCATCACCCCACATCCTGAATGGTATTCATATTGTCACATTATGCTGTTACAATTTCCTGGCAACCCATTTCTTCAGCCTTTTCATTCCATATAAGGGGTTTGGGCTATTCCCACGTAATGTGACTAATTTTGCAAAATCTATTTTCCCATAACCATGCCCCCCTCTTCTAACTCTTTTAAAAAAGAGTAATATCACGTGCACTTTACAAAAAAATAAAATCAGGCTTGAAGTTGATGCCTGAAGCGAAAAGGCAGGGAACCTGGCCCAGGTTGACCCAAGCAGTGTGGTTTCCAAGCGAGGTTCTATTTGCCCTGACGGGTTTATTGCTCCCAGGGTGACAGGTTCGTGGTTCCTGTTGTTATGGGAATAATCACACAGCTCACTAACACCTTCCTATAGCCTTTGCAGACTTCCTGAGAAAACACTGAGAAACCAGCGTGTCTTCCCTTGGGGTCTGGGACCACGTTAGCAATTTCGGCAGCAGCAGAAGGTATGAAAGAATCTGGATGTGTTCTGCTTTCCTCTCCCACCCCCTCCCCCAGAAGCCTGTTTGTTCAGGGAACAAGGAAGGAATCTTGTGTTAACTTAAGAGCTCTAATGTTCCTTTTATTCTCGCTTGATTTTTAGTTCTTTTGCTTTGTTTATATTATTGCAGAGGGCTAGAGAAAGGAACAGAGACATAAGAACACCAGGCAGTCAGGCACAACTTTTCTTAATCTCATGATTTTAGCCTGGTTTTATTTTTCCAGGAATCGTATTTTTTAATTACATATGCTTTCCTCATATGCTCCAACTGACCCTGTACTAGAAGTTAAATCTCAGAGGGTATTCATGAACATGTGTTGACTCAACCATGTATGCCTGTCAGTGCATGCACATGGGCTCAGATTATTAGTGTACCTCTTATTTTTAGTGTTTTTCCCCTCCACAACTATCTAGAGATTTCACTGTTTGTAAATGAGTAGTGTTGTTCAGTCACAGCTGCAAATACAGCTGGATGCACTGGCAGATTAAGTTTTCTATTAAACATTCCTAAATATAAGAAGATAAATTGTGATGCTAGTTAACAACACACCTTGCTTGTGAAGGCAATGCTGGGCAGTTTATCACAGAGTCAATGAGTATAACAGGAGCAGGCAAAGAAGAGGTTTCAGCAACGTGCATAACAGTCATTGTTAGAAATTAGCATTATACATACACATTTTCATCTGTAAATTATCGCAAGGGTATGCTTACTCTCTAAAACTCAGAATTTTAAAAATGTTTTTAATTTTACATTATTTTACTTAGCTGCACCTTAAGACAATACCTCATTGCAAGGTTTCTGACAGTTCCCTTACCTAATGGAAACAAGTAGTGCTAAATTTGAAATGTGCATACAGAAAGGATTTGAATTCTTCAGGAATATACACTGATTGCACTCCTAACGCTCACTTAATATACTCTGACTAAAAATCATGGCTCCTGAATACTGTACTGGGGATACTAATCAACCCAGGACATTGTATCTACGCAGTATGTACAAGCACTGTTCTGCTGCCAGCAGCTGCCATTGTCACATATACTACACAAGCACTAATGTCAGTGCACAGCAGAGAATGGCAGGGGACGTGGGGTTGACAATACTAGAATAAAAATGCTGATTATAAGCAGATGTTTTAAAATTCTTGTACAAGATAACAGGGGTCTTGAATCAGGAACTCGTAGCAAGTCCCAGGTGCTTGATCTTTGTACTGGCCTGATGGTTTCCCTCAAGGAGGAAGCTGCTGATCTGCCACTCTTCAGCAACACAAATGTGAATGGTCAGCAAGTGGTTTGTACTCGCTCAGCAGGGATCCCATGACATGAAACCAATCGGGTTCCACCTAGATGCTGAGTCTGATATGGCTCCTCAGTCTGAGCAACATATTGCTCAGGGGTAGACTGAGGTAGCTTCAGATAGTCCACTGACTAGTCTGACAGGCTTGACACTTGGCTTCCCACATCAGTCACCTGCCTGGTTGGTACCTGCTTGCCTCTGAATGCTATCTCTGACATGATCAGTGATTGAACATATTAGCTCCAAAGTCTATTGTTAAAAAGTTGTTGATCCTGAGGTACTCTAAGAACCAATAATAATGGGCTGGATCCAATGGAGCACCAATGGAGTGATTCCCACCTGAGGAGTGCAGCTGTCTCACTGATCCCTTCCAGCTGCATCCTGAGATGCCCTCCAAAATGCTGTTCCTAAAGAGTAGCCTTTCGGGCTGCAGTGAATGAAAGTTGCATTCTGTTGGTGGAAATCATTCAATTTGGGGTCCAAGCCAATACTTTTAGGCTTTATCTGAAAATACTGTTTAAATGTGTCATAATGAACTCAGGCACAATATATTTTTATTGGAAACTTTAAAAAGCATCTAATGGGGAAGAGTGGAAGGAAGTCCACCTACTATTAGTGAATGGTATAATACTTTGTGACCTTTGAAAAAATGTAATTCTTTGAAACCGAACATCTGTAGCTGAAGTCTCTTCATTATTTTCTGGATGGAAAGAGATGATGAGTAACTCGGATGTATATTAGTTGTAACTGTCATAATTAATGTAATCAATAGTGCATGGAAGGCAGGAGAGGGATTGTACCCTCTGTCCCCCTCCAACAGAAAGATCAGAAGAGCAATTAAGTGCATAGAAGTGCATGGGCATACAATATATGTTTGTCCAAGATGTATAACCATGTTAGTCTGTCTGTAGCGGTAGAAAAGAGCAAGAGTCCAGTAGCACCTTAAAGACTAACAAAATATGTGGCAGGGTGTGAGCTTTCATGACTTCTTTGCTGTAACTGTCATAATTAATGGAATACAGTTTGAGTCCAGTGGCACCTTTAAGACCAAAAAGTTTAATTCTGGGTATATGCTTTTGTGTGCATGCACACATCTATACAGAATAAAACTTTGCTGTCTTAAAAGGGCCACTAGATTCAAACTTTGTTCTGTCACTTCAGAGCAACACGGCTACCCACCTGAATCTGTCATAATTAATGTAATCAACAGCACATGGAAGGCAGGAGAAGGATTACATCCAGTGTCCCCACTCTCCACTAGAAAGATCGGAAGCAAAATTTTGTGCACACAAGTGCATGGGCATAAAACACTCTCCAAGCAATCATGAATTTTGCCTTTTCAGGTTTCCTGACAAGATGGAAAGAGCCCTACATGTTTAGAGGTATATGTAGAATTACAAAGTTGGAAGGGGCATACAGGCCATCTAGTCCAGCCCCCTGCTCAGTATGGGATCAGCCTCAAGCATCCCTGACAAGTTTTTGTCTAGCCGCTGCTTAAAGACTGCCAGTGAGGGGGAGCTCACCACCTCCATGGGCCACAGACTCCATTGTTGCACAACTCTTACTGTAAAAAAGTTTTTCTCCTAATATCTAGCCAGTACCTTTCTGCCCTTAATTTAAACCCATTATTGCAAGTCCTATTCTCTGCTGCCAACAGGAACAGCTCCCTGCCCTCCTCTAAGTGACAGCCCTTCTAATACTTAAAGAGAGCAATCATGTCCCCCCCTCAACCTCCTCTTCTCCAGACTGAACATTCCCAAGTCACCTTTCCTCACAGGGCTTGGTCTCCCAATCATCCTCATTGCTCTCCTCTGCTCCCGCTCCATTCTGACCACATCCTTTTTGAAGTGAGGGCTCCAGAACTGCTCACAATACTCCAGGTGTGGCCTGACCAATATAGTGTACAGCGGGACTATGACATCTTGTAATTAGTATGTTATGCCTCTGTTGATACACCCCAGGATCACATTAGCCTTTTTTGCCTCTGCATCACATGGGCTGTTCATATTTAACTTACAGTCCACCCCAAGATCTTGTACACACACAGTGCTACCCAGAAGCATGTCCTCCATCCAGTACGCATGTTCCTCATTTTTGTTACCCAGATGTAGAACTCAGCACATATCCCTGTTAAATTGCATCTTGTTCACATCTGCCCACTTTTCCAGTGTGTTCAGATCTCGTTGAATTCTATATCTTCTGGTATGTTTGCTGGTGTATTTAGGTTCCATGCAGATGCTTGACTGCATACAGGAAGGTTAGGAGTAGGGAAAGTAGATGTGATTGTGTATCGATCCCCCTCTTGTGTTCACCTGAATGTTTGAAAGAGGCCCTGTTACAAGGTTATGTTCTATGTTCTCTTTGCAATACTCACAATTGGGGGAGAGGGGGATACACAACTGGGGCTGGTTCACCAACATGGTTCTGTGGAACCAGCATTGTAATCATCCACACTGAGCCACCTACACCAGCAAAGCTCTGCTGCTTCTGATTGTTAGTAGCAGTCTTTTATAATGGGATTACAGTTTACAGACAGACTAATATAATTGACTTGTTCTTCTGGCTAGTTCAAGGCACTGCTGTATCTGTGTTGCCACAAGCCACTCTTCAATGCCATTGGGATGCCAGTTGATAAAAACTGGTCTGAACCAGAGCATTTATATTTGTTGCGGCATAATGTGGGTGGGGGTGGTGAAGAAACATGTTATGTAACCCAAATAATATAACTTAATAGCAGACAATATCAAAAAGAAGAAATGACCCCCCAAATAGATGGTGGTACTGTATTGTCTACTTACTGAGTAATCATCACAAGGAAGAGCTACTTGTGTTCTGCCTTGCAGGCTGTGATCACATGAGCAGTTTGGCCCAATGCAGCCACCCCTCCCCTCTGGATCAAATGGGCACAGTCACACAGCCACATCTGTCAGGTGTTCCCCGGCATACTCATCCTGTCATAGGAGGACTTGGAGGCACCACGTCACAAGTGGTGTTTTTAGTTCCCTGCACATTCATTGCACACGGCTGAATGCAGGGGAGTGCGCGCAGAATGGATTTGGCAGTCTGAACCTGCAGATCTCCTCCCTCCTCTTCTTGGGTGGTGCAAAAGTCTTATCCATTTCAGAATAGAGACCAGGTAGGCAATGGATTGGCTGATGGATTTGGCAATCTGAACCTGCAGAACTATTCCCGCCACCCCCACCCACATTCCCACGCGCACATACATTTTGAGAAATTTCCAGGCAGTGCACTCCGTGGCTGAGGTGCTGCAGTAATGTGGATGCATGGCCATGAGATGTCTGCATGGATAACCCACAGCAGGGTGTGCTGACTGGATGATATGCCCCGCAATAAACACCATATCACGCCAAGCCACCAGTGTGACCACAGCCACAGTTATGTAGTTATAACTCCCATCTGAATTTCAGCTCCTTCAGTTCCCTACTGCCTTCATCAGATGTTGGATTCTGCTGCCTACAGCAGGTAGCTCAACCTCCTTGAAAATCTGGGACTAAAGCATGAGTGGTTATAGGTGGAGAAAGCAGGACTCCAGCCACTTGCCCCACACCTGCCACACAAAAACAAAAGCTGTAGTTTAGAATCTTGTGGGTAAACCACCTGCATTGGGCACTGGAATCCAGTCACTTTATTGAATGCCAATCCATAGGGCAATATGCCTTTCCTCAGTACTTAATAAAATGAGAGGGCTCCATAACTGTTCAATAAACATTGCTCACTGCTGATGCTTATGAGCTCAGAGCTCATTAACATGCTATTGGAATGCCAGTACTGTGATTAAAATTCTCACCTTTGTGTGTTTAAATTGAAGAAAGAATAATTAGTGGAAACCTTCAGTGTTAAAAATAGAGCAAACAGTGAAGGGAATACTGCTGATCCACAAACCAAGCCTTTACTTTTTTCTTTGCTGACTTAGAGCAGATGTCAGCAGCTGGCAACCCCAAAACTCATCAGCCAATCCATTGCCTACCTAGTCTCTGTTCTGAAATGGGTAAGACTTCTGCACCGCCTAAAACGAGGAGGGAGGAGGTCCTCAATACAGGTCATATGAAAGAAAAAAGATCAAAGAAAAAATATATAAACATCCATTGCAAGTGATGTGTAATACCTGTTGGGCAGGTACCTTGTACATAAAAATGCAACATACTACAACACCTGATAAGTGAATACCATAAACTCCTTGGGGCTAAAAATGCTAGGGCCTATGATTAGGAAATTCTACATGCTGAAAAGTAATGAGATGCAAAATTTTGAGATCCTTCCTTTACAGCCCAGCACAAAAGGGACGGTAAAAGAAACCATAACCATTAGAATTGGGGGGGGGGGGGGACCAGCTAACAAGTATATGCTTTTTAGTGTTTTAAGTTGTCTTTTCCTTTCACCTTAACTCCATTGAATCTGTACACTGCTAATGGTACCAGGACAGCCACTTGGTGCTGATGAATTGCTGCTCTATTTTTAAACTGCAATCAAGCCATTAATTGGTTAATCACCTCAATTAACCAATAAGTGCTTGTAGCTCTTTAAGCGACAAATACATCTAAGAACCAGTAAGCCTTGATTCACAACATGAGATCTGACTGAGAATATATGGAGACACTGTTTAGAAAAGGGAACAGATAATGGAAAGGAAACAGCTGCGTGCAGTAGCAACTACTCCAGCTACTTTCCAGAAAGGTCAAATAACAGTAGTAATATCTGGCAAGAAAAATTTAGAAGCACAGAAGGTTTCCATACAACTAATTGTGTGGGTGGATGCATTTGCTAAAAAACAAATCTTGAAAAGCATTGAAACTGTTGAGATTTTGGACAAGCTTTCAGAACTGCTTCTGGACAAGCTTTCAGGACAGCCATCTTTGTTCTTTAGACTCCTCTGTCAATTACTTGTAAAAATTGTAGTGCTGCCACACTTGAGTGTGACCAAGAAACTGAACTCTCAGGAAGGGGATATGCAGATAAAAAGGCTGTTTCTGAATGGCTACAGTCAATTGTACAGGGTGCTTTTGTACAGAGTCACTTTTCCCAATCAATTTATCTCTTTATCTAGTTCTTGCTATCTTGTCTTTCTGATTGGAAAGAACAACAGTACCCAAGATGGCTTACAAACTAAAAATAGCAACTTGCATTTAATTAGCTGCCAATGAAAGGCACACTGCTTTCCCCTTATCCCTTGCCTACACTCACATTCCCTTTTGAGCACCAGAAAGGGTTTTGGCAATGGGGTGAAGAACTATGTAGGCCAGGAGGTTTGTGATGAGGAGGGTGAAAAGATGAATTCACCCCATCTCCAGCTTCCATCAGCAGAGCTAACAAGGCAGGAAAGATGTCTCCTCCTTCCCCCTCCTTTAAAGAAATAATGACTGTCAAATTAGATGTTATTGTCTGGTACACCTAAAAGATGGTGAAGTAGATACCCAATGAATGTGACTAGGGAGGGATTCCATAGCTGGGCTGCTATTCAGTCTTCTGGAGAAAAGTAAGACATTATACTAGAAACAGGATTACATTAAAGATAAAACCTGCCTTTTGCAACAATGCAGATAGATCTGACCTTTCACAACAGGAGAAGTTTAGGTGGATATCTTTGCTGTTAGTACCTTCCTCTGCACAAACACAATAATCAAAATAATGGGAATTTTGCTAGTCCTAAGAGCATTTACCTGGGGGTAAGCACCATCGAATAAAATTAGACTTACTTCTGAGTAAACATGCATAGGATTGCACAGTTTGGTAACATCTAGGCTGTCACTGCAAAGATATACCCACATGCAATGCTTTACTTTTCATGGAGGGACTTAATGGTGGCCATTGGTCATGCCAGCTCATATTTTCTCCTTGTTCTCATTTGTGCTAGAGGCAAAGATTATATATATTTTTTCTAATAAGAAATACTGTCTGGAGTGTTCTGCTTGAAGAGCGCTCTACCTTCTTTTTAGGTCTAGAAACTTACTTTTGCCATCATTGAAATAGGTGTTTAATTCTGCTTTTCTGCACAGTCGATAATGAGGCCACAGCAGGGACGCTTGTTGGAGAGGTGTTCTGACAATGACAGAAAGCAATCAGTTTCTCTGGTCCTGCCGCCATGCGGAGGTCAAACACTGATGAATGGGCTCCCTGGTGTGTACAGTGCTGCCTAAGTCTTATGCGCTGCGGGCGGAGATGTTAAGAGTGTATATTTTAACATGCCAAAAAGTGGTATAAAATATAATCATTACTCAGGCAGACAGGGAGAACAGAGAGCAAGATAAAGATTATGGAGCACTTTGCAGATTTAGAAAGGGCATGACCAAGCCCTCAAGCCTAGGGCAACTGGTGGTAGAGTTCCATTGAAGAGGCCTGCAGCTCTGACTAGAGTTCTTGCTCTTACAAGGTTCATGTCAGGACTCAAGACAGCCTCTGGTTATTCAACAGATATCCTGAAGGATTTGGGGTAGAAATCCAGCTTCACCATTTCTGCAATAATGAAATTCTCCGCACTGACATTTTAAAACTGTGCGTTATGTGAAATTTTCCACAGTAGATTTTTCCTCACCAGGTGTAAACCCAAAGTTTTCTCCTTCTTACCCTGTATTTTGGAATCCCCAGTTTTAGCAAGTTCAGAAAATGGGGGGGGGGGGGTAAGAAGGGGGAAATTTTGGGTTTGCTCCTGTTGAGAAAAAATCAGTTTGCAGAAAATTTCACATAACGTGCAGTTTTTAAAACATCAATGTGGGGAATTTCACTACTGCAAAAATGGTCCCAGTGTGCCACAACCTAGCTCTGGCCAAATGCAGAACCTGCATCAGCCATAGTGGTGGTGCTTTAAGCCAGAACTGGTCAGGTGATATACACTGACTCTACGTGAGCAAGTTAGTATACTTTAATCAAAATTAGAAAACTATAGCCATTGAAAATGGAAATGTGGTATAAAATTACACCAGAGGCGGTTGTTATTTTTTATGTCCACATCTATCAGAGTACATGCCAAAATTATTTCAAAGGCAACTGACCTTTTCTCTTGTCTGAATTCAAGTAGAGATCGTGTCATTCTTTTGGATGTTACTGACATATGCAGCTCCCATGTGCCCTGGTGTGGCTTTTTTCTAACTTTTTGAGCCAAAAGTAAGCAATCATCCTGCGCAGGAGAAGCAGGACGGAGTCTCTGTACCGTAGCCAAGGCTGCAGATCTCCTAATCCTGTCCAGGCATGCTACTACGGTTTCTAGATGTTTTATCAGATCCTGTGCATTTCACAGCACTATGATCAGTAAATGTTAACTGATGATATTGCTTGTTTCTACAATGTGAAATGTTACAAGAACAATCTAGGTATGTTTTTCCTTCTGATTAGTTGATAACTTTATGTGTCAGAAACGAAAATCCTTTGTTACTACTGGCACAGGTGCAGCAAGGTAGGACGTGTAATTTATCAGAATGCCTCAAGTAAGCAACCTGAAGTTGCTGGTGGTTTCTGTAAAGAAAGAAAATGTGAAGTGACATGGGGCCAACCTGGAAGAAAGAAAACTGAACAATGAGCACTAGCTTCATAGGACTAGGTTCCATATCACTGACTTCTGTGGCAGCTTGAGCAAGCCAAGCAGTTGCCCTGAAGGGCCAACAAACAAGGCAAAGATGCCACAGCTTTCCTCTGATGCTGCCTCCCAGTACTGTTCTTCAGAGGTTTACTGCATCTGTCTATGGAAGCTCCCTTCAGTTACCATGGCTAGTAGCCATTGATGGATCTCTCCATGAATCTGTCTAACACCATCTATGCTCATGGCTATCACTACATCCACTGGCAGTGAATTCTACAATTTAAATACTCATTGAGTAAAGAAGTATTTCCTTTTTTCTGTTTTGAATCTATTTCCCCCATCAAGTTTATTGGATGCCCCTGAGTTCTAGTATTTGGGGAAAGAGGGGGAATGTTCTCTTTATTGACTATCTATATCCATGCATAATTTTAGAATCCTCTGTCATGTTCCCCCCTCATTTTTCTTGTTTATAAATTGAAAAGTTCTAGGCAGTGACCCACACGCCAGTGCTCTGGACCTGTGAGTAAAGGAAAGTACCACTATGAGTTTTGAAGGGACAAGATCCAGAATGAAATCAGAAATGAAGTTTATAGAAAGCAATAATATAATCTTATCCTAAGCAATAAAAAGAATACATACAATAGAGTACGAAACAGTACAATAAAATCCCTCTTCTAAAACTACCCTCCTGAACCATTCCATTACACTACAGCTCCACATTTAATCACACTTACTAGGTACTGCACTGTAAGAAGAAGAACAATAGGAGTGAGCCAATAGCCCCTGGTACTAACAAACTCAGTGTGGTAACTGACACTTGGAATGCTTCAAGCTGTGTTTCTGAGGTACTCTAAATTAAGCACTACCTGAAAGGCAGACAGATTTGTTTGTTTGGTTGTTTATTAAAACATTTATATCCTGCCTTTACTCTTGGTTCAAGGCTGGCCCCACTGCTGGGCCTCCTGATGGCACCTGGTATTTTTGGCCACTGTGTGACAGAGTGTTGGCCTGGATGGGCCATTGGCCTGATCCAACATTGGCTTCTCTTATATTCAGGGGTCTGTTGGGGCTGGAGCGAGGCGGAGCGAAGCTCTGCCAGCTCAGGACTGGCCAGTAGGGCAGCCACGGGCTGAATCAGATTCTCTAATCTGATTCAGCTCGCCGCCGAATTGCTGCCGAAATTCGGCAGCAATTTTAAAAGCCACTGGAGGGGAGGGGGTTTGAGGGAGAGGCTCCAAACTTGCAGGGTAGCTGCTGGGGCCTCTCCTCAAAATGCCTACCAAGTTTCAAGAAGATTGGACCAGGGGGTCCAATTCTATAGGACCCCAAACAGGTTGCCCCCATTCCCTCCATTGTTCTCTATGGTAGGAAAAAAGTTAACATTTTTCCCTCCGTAGAGAACAATGGAGGGGATGGGACAATCTGTTTGGGGGACCATAGAATTGGACCCCGTGGTCCAAACTTCTTGAAACTTGGTGGGTATTTTGAGGAGAGGCCCCAGCAGCTACCCTGCAAGTTTGGAGCCTCTCCCTCAAACCCCCTTTCCTCCAGCCCCTCATATACCCTATGAGTTTTTGCCATTGATTTCAATGGCCCATAGGATATAATGGGGCTGAAACTGACATTCCCTTTCTGACACACTTCTGGTCATGTCAGGGGACGTGGCATATGCTTATGAGTTATGCTAATGAGCTCCTGCACCTCTTTTTCTACAAAAGGACCCCTGCTTATATTCTTATGTTATTAATAGTTAAAACATCCCCAGCTAGAAACCAAGGATAAAACAGCAAGCTCCCAAACTCCCTCCCCTTTAAAAAGTCTGCCATTTAACCCCCTTCAAAATATCCTGCAAACAGGCAGTCCTTGTAGCACTTGGTGAAAATCTCCAGAGAGGGGGGAACAGACCAGAATCGGGGGGAAATCTCCTCTTAGAGAAAACAACCAGAATGTGCCAAAACAGGCTCTATCTTCTTACTAGCCAGCCCATGGGGTTTTCGTGCCATAGGTGAACTATAACTGTGGTGCCCTTCCAACCTTCAATAGAGAGAAAAGTGAGAGGTCTAGAATGGGCCAGTCTCTCTCAAAATAACCAGCCTCACAGGATTGATGTGGAGATAAAATGGAGGGAAGGAATTATGTAAACTGGACTATGGCCCCCCTTTTGCATTCCTCCCTCCCTCCTCACCTTCCCTTTTTACCTGCCCACCAAGTTTGGTGAAGATTGGACTTGGGAGGGGGGGTCCAAGTTACACCCCTCTGCTAAAGGTGCCCCATGAAAGTGTTTTTCAGGGAGATGTCAGGCATGGGTTCTGGAGTGTATAGAACAATCCCTGGCATCTCCAGTTAAAAGGACCAGGAAGCAGGTGATGTGAAAGACCTTTACCTGAGACCAGGAGAGCAGCTGCCAGTCTGAGCAGATGATCCTGACTTAGATGAACTTGTAGTCTGATTCAGTACAAGGTAGCTTCATGTGTGTTCAGGGTTGCCACTGGCATTCCTGAAGTTTTAGGTGAAGTGATCAGAGAGGGCAGAATTTGGGAAGGAGAGGGAATTCAGTGGAGAATGTGATGTCTCTCTAGGACAGGGGTGGCCAACCTGTGGCTCGGGAGCCACATGCGGCTCTTTCACACATATTGTGCGGCTCCTGGCAGGGCGGCTGGGGAAGCAAAGGGGAGGCATGCTTTTTCTCTCTTTCTCCCTTCCTTCCTTCCTTCCCTCCTCCCTCCCATCTATTTGCTTTCCTAGTTTCTCTCTCTCTCTTTCTTTCCACTTCTTTAATTCTTTCTTTCCATCTCTCTCTTTTTCTCTCTCTCTCTCAATATCATTAGCAAACAAGTAATATCATTATCAATAACCGGTTTTCCTTGTTTGTTTTTATTTTTGGCAGTCCCATTTAACGTTAATAAAAAGCAAATTTGCATATTTTTTAAAATAAAAACGTGTGTGTGATATTTGTTCCTGTCTTGTGGCTCTCAGACATCTGACGTTTATTCTATGTGGCTCTTACGTTAAGCAAGGTTGGCCACCCCTGCTCTAGGACTTCCATTTCTTCTAGACAGTGTATCATAAAGTCCACCCTCTGAAGCTGCCATTTCCTCTGGGGGAACTGATCTCTGTAGTCTGGAGATCAGTTGTAATTCTTGGAGACCTCCAGCCCCCAGCTTGAAGCTGGCAATGCTATATGTGTTCATGGTAGGGAAAAGGTCACAAGCTTTATCTCTGCACAGTTTGTAAGCCATGAAAGTGCTAAGGTTCTCTGATATGCTGATATTGTCTTTGGTCCTTTTGACACTCTTCAGCCATATAGCTTTTCTCACCTATCACAGCGAAGGTTAGATTCCAGGGAGGCCCCATTTCACAGTTCCAGTTGCCAACAGGCCTTGAGAGAATGTCTTGTCCCTTTAATTGAGGCTCAGTGTGTAGTTATTTCTTAACTCACAACAGATGCCAGCATAGCCTAATAGGTAGATATTTATGAATTCCCTTGCTATGCCTACACATTTCATTGGTCTGTGCTGTTATCATGAATCTTATCCATTAACAAAATACTTAAAATATTATTTTTAATGTTTCCTGTTCATCAGTCATCATTTTTTCCCTTCAGGGGTCCCAGCTAGCCATGATCCCCAAATATTCATTGATGGGGCCTTTCAGAGGACACATGAGCATCAAAAGTAGCTGTAAGTATTAAAAAAAAATTCAGTGGAAGAAGCACTATGCATTCTGTTTAAAGTCAGAAGTATACAGGTCAGATGTGCACAAATGCTATAGAAATGGTCTTACTATTTGCCAAGCATATCTGGGATGTTTATCGTGGCTATGGATAATTATGATCTTTAGCCCCAAAGATCTTATCAACTGGCAATATCTCAGTTTAAGTACTTTTGCTTGAAGCAGCCTTAAAACAGTTTCTAGCTAAGATCTGGTTTGTAATTGCTATAGCCTTTCAGAGGTGTTATTTATTATATAACTGAAAGCTTGGTGATAGTGTGAGAATGGGCAGGGGAAGCTTAGGGAAAGCTTTAAAATAGAACTTGGAGTATATAGAGGGCATGCTGAAATGACTAGTTTGGAGCAATTGCTTCATTAAACATCTACACTCAAGGCATAATTACCTCATATTTCTGTGTAATGTATACAATGTATTTATTACAGTTTCTGAACATGTAGCTTTGAAAGAGTGTATGAGCCAGTGTGCTGTAGTGTTTAGAGCGTCAGGCTAGGATCTATGAGGTTTGAATTCACGCTTTGCTATGAAGTTCACTGGGTGACCTAGGGCCAATCAGCCTTTCTCAGGATAAAATGGAGTAGCAGAGAACAATGTTGTAAGGGGAGAAAAGAGCCCAGAAAAACGGAGCAGAACCAAAGCTATCCAGAGGCTGATTTGTCTGTAGCAGGATGACTTGGGATGAGTACAGGCAAGCAGGAAGCTTCCAGCAATGGTTGGAGGCTGACAGAGAGGCTTAAGTAGTCCAGAGGGAAGTGGGGTATTCAAGCCCCACCTTTCTGGAAGCAACTGTACAGACTTCTATACCTCATGATGATAATAACTGCTGCAAAAGTATTGCTGGGTATTCTGGATTGCTAAATTTGGTGTAGTGATTAGGAGTGCAGACTCTAATCTGGGAGAACTAGGTTTGATTCCCCACTCCTCTACATGCAGCTGCTAGGTGACCTTGGGCAAGCCAAAGTTCTCAAACAGTTCTCTCAGTCCCACCTACCTCACAGGGTGTTTGTTGCGGGAAGGAGATTGTAAATCGCTCTGAGACTTCGAGTGAAGGGCGGGGTATAAATCCAATCTCCTCTTCTTATCTTATTTTCAGTTTTTTTTTCTCCCAGTCTCTATTTAACATTCTCCAGTGTCAGGAACCACCTCAAACTTACAGCAGCAACTCACCTTGGTTGAGACAAGCCTTACACAACTGGCAGGGCTGCAGACTCTGGGTTTACTCGTAGAGTCTGGCAGCCAGGTGAAGCTCATCAGAATATCAAGCTCCTCTCAAGGGGAGGGAACAATCCAGAAGGCAGCTACAGATGAGCCAGGGCTACAGAATACTTCTGGTGGGGTGAGGAGGTAGACGGGAGGAATAAGCCAGGTGAGGGGTTTGGAAGGGTGGCCTATTTAAGGAGGGTCTGCAGCAGGCCAGGGAGGATAAAGTATTCCTGCCCCAGTAGTGGAATGGAAGAAAGGAAGAATGAGATTGTAGAGGCCTTGCAGGTCTTCCACTGCATAGAAGGTCATGGCAGAGTACGGGTAGTATGTCCTTGATTAGGCAGAACATCACATATTTTTTTTCCCAACAAGTTGGAGCTAGGAAAGCTTACCTATGTAATCTACCTTAGCTATATCTACACTGGGACCATGCTGAAAGCAATGGGGTAATAAATTGGCAGTAATATTTTTAAGCCCTGAACCGAATAGGCTAGGCTAGCCTGATCTCATCAGATCTCAGAAGGTAACAGGGTTGGCCCTGGTTAGTATTTGGATGGGAAACCACCAAGGAATTTTATGCTTGTGATGTGGAGACAGGCAATGGCAAACCACCTCTGAATGTCTCGTGCCTCGAAAACCCCACAAGCTGCAAGAAGTCAGCTATGACTTGACAGCAGAAACAACAACAAATATTTCTAAAGTGAGAAATATGCACCATAAAGTGCATTTACTTATTATAGTTTTTTTTAAAAAAATAATAATTGTACCCTCCTTTACTCAAAGGTCCAAAATGGTTTACATTAGATCACAGTTAATATTACAGTGAAGAAATATAAAAATCACCATAAAATTACACTGAATAACACTAAAAAAAAGAACAACCAATTATCTAATCAACATTAAGTTAAATGCCATAAGAAACAAAGCAGTCTTGGGCTGCAATCAGTGTTCCCTCTAAGCTGAGTTAATGTGAGCTAGCTCACAGTTTTTTAGCCTCTGGCTCACACATTTTTATCTTTGCTCAGGAAGGATGGTTCACTCACAACTTTAATGCCATTAGCTCACAACATAGAACTTTTGCTCTCAAGACTCCACAGCTTAAAGGGAGCATTAGCTGCAATCACATGCTCCTTTAGATCTGACATAGCTGCGAATGCCTGACGGATCAAAAGGGAGCAATCAAACAGCAACATCTGGGGAGTGTCCCGCAGTCATTGACAACCTGTGTTGCCCCACCATGGAAGTGGAGTTAAAAGACATTGGGGAAAGACAGTTCTTAATGCTTACTGACAGGCCAAAAACAGACAATCCCATGTCTGATCACTCAAGCACACTCGCATGCCATCTGGATGGTCTGATCATGCCATCCCAATTCGATGCCATTCCACCCCCCCTTCGCAGTATGTGCATCATCACATACTCCATAGGGGGCCCTCAGTGTGGAGATGCGATTCCTCATTTATGCACAAGGAAAACAAACAACCCCCCCCCCAAAAAAAGACTCACCCACAGTTGCATCTGATCACACAGTGACGGGCTAATTCCACAGCTTCAAAGGGATGTGTGATCTCACAACTGTGTGTCAAATTCCTCTGGAGGAAATAGCCTCTTTTCCCCTCCGTTTCAACTGCCGTTAGTGACCTCAGCCTTGCAGGCTTTCTGGAATGATAATATAGGAGCAATTAAGCTTCTTTCTATGTCAGGAGTAAAACATAAAACCTGACATATTTTAGACAGTTTAGCAGAATGGGGATTGGTTTTTTACACTCCAATACTGATTAATCATCAGAACTCAATGTTAATGTGTGGGCCTGTAGGGTTTGATGGCAACCCTAATTGTTGAATAGTGTATATTTGAATATTGTGCATTGCAGCAATTTATTCAGAAATGATTTTTCTTATTCGATTCCTTTTCCACTTCTGGTATTTCACTAAAGTCCTAAATCCAGATCACAAGAAGCTGCCATACAGATAGATCCTTAATAAACCATTGTATCTTTGTTCTTTTGCACTCTTCTAGGCTGGTACCAGAGAGCCAATTTGGTGTAGTGGTTAAGTGTGCGGACTCTAATCTGGGAGAACCGGGTTTGATTCCCCACTCCTCCACTTGCACCTGGCTGGATGACCTTGGGCAAGCCATAGCTCTGTACCAGCTGTTCCCTCAAGGACAGCTTGGGAAAGAGCTCTCTCAGCCCCACCCACCTCACAGGGTGTCTGTTGTGGGGAGGGGAAGGGAAAAGGAGTTTGTAAGCCGCTCTGAGACTCCCTTGGGGAGTGGAGGGCGGGGTATAAATCCAATCTCTTCTTCTTCTTCTTCTTCTACCACTGGAAGATAGAGCTAAATCACAAGCAGAATGTAACTTTCTGATCAGGTTATCTGAAATGGACTCCATCTGGTAACTTGCTGAGTGAGAGCACTGAAAGCAACCTATTTAAGCTGAGAAATGGCAGCATGTTTATAGCTAGCGGCAGCATGGCAGAGAACAAAGGATACTCACTGTTTGCTGCTTTTCAACTCATACATTTTGGCTCATCAGCCAAACAGAAGAAGGATGCTTTACTGCTGTCCTCATCCATTCATCAAATGCTATTATTGCTTCTTTCAGCTTTATGACAGGAAATTGATAGCTTCAGATGTGATTTATTCAAGGCATAACATGCCAAAGGAATTTATTCCAGTTTGCTCTGCAGATACAGGGTAAATTAGTAATTATAAAACTAGAGCTCTAACAACACAATACATTAGTTTGGGAATATGAAAAGTATCCGTGCAGAGATGACTATTGATACTTTTTACTGCTGCCAATTTATCACTCTGCACTCTCTAAAGCTGTTTTTAAATGTCCAGTCTGGGTTTTTTTTTAAATGAAGGGGAGCAGAATCATAGGATCACAGAGTTGGAAGGGGCCATACAGACCATCTAGTCCAACCCCCTGCTCAGTGCAGGATCAGACTAGAGAATCTGGTGACTAAAGTGCATACTAATTCCTGTTACCAGGAGACATTTACAGAAGGGACCATGGCTGAGTAGAGCATGAAGGATCTCAGGTACAAGGGTGAGGGTGGACCTTTTTCTAAAACTCTAGAAAGCCAGTGTGTGTCCAGCTCAGCAATACATGACTAAAACGGACCACTGGGACTGACTCTTTATGAGGTGTATTGTTGTGCTCTGCTTAAAGGAGTGAAGACTCCTGCTGGACTAAAAAGAGCAGCTGAATAACATTAAAATGTCTGACTTGACACATACTTGAGGTTTCCCGGCTCCTCCTGGACAGCGACAGCTAATGAATAAATTCTCCAGAAGTTGTAAATATTTCTCTTAAGAGGCCACACATTAGATTGCAGGTTAATTTATGTATTCTTTATACACACACCCTTCCTCAAACAAAGAAGCTAAAATTAAGATGTTACTGGAAATTTCCCTGCTGAATGATGTCACTATGAAGTGACAAAGTCTTTCAGTTCTTTTGGTTTTCTGTAGTCTGTGGTGAGAATGCAATTTATTTCTGCCCCTATATCAATTTTAAATGTTATTAGGTGTGTTCTTTGGGCCTGTTAACATAGTTGGACAGATGTCACCATTTTACTTCCACTCCCCTCGAATTGTAGGTAGGAATATTGTTGAGTCATCCTTGCTGCAGTGTAATTATACACACTGGGTGAATTTATGTGGCATGCTCATGCTAACTGCTTTGATTGAGGGCAGTTTACATACATTTTCTCTGGACACATATTGCAGAGATTGATCTTTTGCTGTGTATTCTTTTGCTACAGTAAGTAGCAGTTTATTGATTGATTTAATTTGATTTTCTATCCCGCCCTACCCTGCAAGTGGGCTCAGGGCAGCTCACAACATGTAAATATAACAATTTAAAAGATTAAAATATAATATGGTAAAAGATTAAAATTCAGTTCTATACATTAGTCACAAGATAGTGATAATGCAATTAAAGTCTCTCAGAATGATTCAGTCCCTGTATGTGTACTAAATCTACTGATTTTTAACAAGTGGCAAAGAATTCTCACCAATCAATACATAGAAAGTGCCTGTGTATAGCACAGGTGAATACCATAGGTGGGTAGGGCAGGAGGGAAGGCGGTCTAAAGCGGTGTTTGCCGTGTCAACCAAAGGCCTGTTGCACCCTCGCCTCTTCACCACTCTTGCCACAGTTTGGTTGGTGCCAACAAGTATTTTCATGTGGGTTGCCAGGCCCCCAGCTATAGTGGGAAGCCTCCTGCCAACAACTGTCATTGCTCACTGCCGCTCTGAGCATCAGTGGGAGAAAAATGTTTTTAAAACTCTGGTGTCACATGTACTGTGACATCACTTCTGTTGAAAACCCAGAAAGGATGTCATGTTGCTCTAGGAATCTTCAGAAACTTATAGATTTCCTGGTAATCCCTAGAGTGCCATGAACATATTTTCAGCAGGGTAGTCATATTGGTCTGCAGTAGAAGAGCTAGAATGGAATCCAGTAGCACCTTAGAGACCAACAAGGTTTTGGGAGTATAAGCTTTCAGGATGAAGTATAAGCTTCATCTCTAAAGCTTACACTACAAAAACCTTGTTGGTCTCTAAAGTGCTACGGGACCCAAATCTAGCTCTAGAATTACATGTCACTTCCGATTTTTCTTAGATATAATGCCATGGCTCACACAATGATGCCCCCCTCCACCTGCTCCTGCCTGTCTTGCATGTTCTGGCGACTTTCACGGCTTTTTCTTTGTCCTTCATTACTGGATTCTCCTGTATGTCTTTTCCTATTTTGTGTCTGAAGCTTGCACCCATGAGAACTGTGTCCTTAGCATGTCATCTGCAACTGTGAAAGCGGTCTTTGAGAATTAACTGCAACTGAGTCATCCAGATAGCACTGTTGGATCCTGGCTTCTCACGTTGAAAAGATTTCCTCTGTAATATGCCTTAAAAAAAAATCAAACAGCCTGTCTGCATCTCCCCCTCTCCTGTGTGAACTTGCCACTAGAGGCCCAGGCTCTGTAAATGTCTATGCCTTATTGCCTAAGACATATTTAAAAAATGAGTAGCCTAATCTGCCTCTGGTCCTGCTCCGGGCTGCATTGACCATTATGGCCACCGGTACTTCCCCAGGTGGTCTAGTGGCCTTTCTGGCCTGCACAACCTGGGGCAAACAGTATCTGACCTGCCCAAAGCCCACATGTCCTGGAGAAGACAATACCCAAAGCCCACACACAGGAGGCTTGCAGCCCACCCAAGCCCCATGTGAAGCCTGGAAAGAGATGGCCAGCTCATCAGGCAATCTTCCTGTCCCTCCCTGCCTTCTTTGAGGGGGGGCAAGGCTGGGGTGAGGCAGGCAAGCTGCCTTCCTCCCCCCTCCTTTGGGATGGTGGGGCCATGGCGAGCGGGGGAGAAGCCTCAGGCCTTTTACCGTGCCTTTTTCCCATCCTAGTCTGTCCTAGGTGTTCTAAAACAACTATTTCCATCTTATGCAGTTGTCTGCTGGGCCTCTACTTTCAGTGTCCATGGTCTGGTTCTGACATTGCATGAAACCATATGTCACAGAATGGACCTGGTCTGGCCTGCCAGCCCAATTCCCAACAACTGGAGAGGCTTTTCTCTCTCTCTGGTAACCTGCCACCACCACCTGACCTTTGTAGGAATTATCTGCTGGGAGCATCAGGACTTCCTTCCAAGTTCTGAGGCCTTGCCTCTGTATCTCCCGCTGCCCAGCACCTGGTCACCACAGGGACAGTTTACTGCCTTATGTGCCCCTGGAGGAATAGCCACTTGCCAACTGCCTGCCTTCCCCCCGGCACTCCTTTTAAAATATCATGTCCAAGATGGTGGAGGTCTATGTGGTACAGAGAACCACTATGAGCATCAAAAGTTATAAAGTATTTATTAGAAAGAAAATGTTCACAAGCATACCAAATTGAGCAAGGGATTCAAAAATGCAATTTCTCTGCCCTTCTCTCTATACATGCCCTATCAGATGGTAAGAATATAGGACAGGCTCCTTTGCTTTAGAAAGTCACAGATCTCTACTGAGTTGCCTTTACCTTGACACTTCCTCCAGCTCTCCAGGACAGCACATGGTTAAACAGCTGCCTCCTCCAGACCTCAGCTAAGTGTTCTGTCTGCCCTGATGGGTGCAGCATGAAACAGAGACCTTCTTCCTCGCTCCCCTGAGTTTTATCACCTCTCTTTTCCCCACCCACTGACCAGGTCAGGCTGGGTCAAAGAAGCTTTTCTTGAAGTCTTTATAATTTTCTGTCCTGAAACCTCTCTAGTATTTAATTTCTCTGTTCCCTGCTTGAAAGGGGGGAGAGACTTGACCATTCCATTGTTCTCAATATATTAACATTTGTATGAAGGTGGGCTGAGGTAGGTCTGGAAAGCAATTGGACTCCCCCACCCCATCCTGCCTGTTCTCTTCCCAGAGAGGAAAAAACTTTTAAAACACAGAGTGGAGGTTTTGCTCATTTTGGTGTAGTGGTTAAGTGCGCGGACTCTAATCTGGGAGAACTGGGTTTGATTCCCCACTCCTCCACTTGCACCTGCTGAATGACCTTGGGCAAGCCATAGTTCTGGCACAGCTGTTCTCCCGACAGCTCTGGAAAGAGCTCTCTCAGCCTCACCTACCTCACAGGGTGTCTGTTGTGGGGAGGGGAAGGGAAAGGAGTTTGTAAACCACTCTGAGATTCCAAGTGAGTGAAGGGCGGGATATAAATCCAATCTCCTCCTCCTCCTCCTCATTTCAAGCCTCCAAAGGACTCCAAACTCTATGGTTTTTCCTTAAATGATCAAACATCTCCCCTGCAACGTGCCTGGCCTGATGATGTCACCTCTGGGTGATGTCATTGCACCTGGCACGTTGGTGCACACGAGGCTCTTTGGGGGTGGGGTTCCCTCGCCAGCTGGGTTAGGAACCTCAGCCCCCATCAGGGGAATGGGAAACCTATCCTTCACACTATAGTTTAAATAAACTAACAGTGGTTAGGGCAATTGTCTGTACGAAGGCCCTTCTACTAAGAATGGTTTGTTGGGTTCTATCAAGCCAGGGTCTGAAGCTGGTTTAAAGTTGGTCTTAAATATGGTTTCACATGCTGCTTAGGGATGCCAGCCTCTAGGTGGGACCTGGGATCCACTGGTATTATAGCTCATCACCAAACTACAGAGATCAGTTCCCCTGGTCAAAATGGAGGCTTTGGAGAGTGGACTCTATGGCATTGTACCCCACTGAGGTCCCTGCCCTTCCCCAGGCTCCACCTCCAAATCTCCAGGAGTTTCCTAACCTGTAGCTGTCAACTATAGCCCCCACCCCCTGCCAGTGTCCAGGGAGGACCTGGCAACCCTGTGCTACCTAAATATGCACATTCTTGCTTTATCCTGTTTTAACACTGGCAATGCTCTCTCAAGAAACAGAGAGAAAGCAAATAAAATGAGCATTTGTTGATGCAAAGCAGGAATTCAGAGTGTGTCTGTGAGCTGAATCCTGGTGCCACAAAATTACTATAGTTCAAATATGGAGGACAATTTTACAAATATTGGGAGGGGAGAACTGGAGACAATGCCCTCCTCTGTCAACAGAGGTGCCATTCTTTCAGTGCAATTTCTGTTATGCCACTTTTGGATTAACTCAATTATCTATAGCTGTAGAACCCTGTTCCAACATTCTGATGTGACCAAGAGACAGAACCTAGAGCAGGGCTGTGAAGATAGTTATTTCTTTATTTAATCAAGATATTCCTATGGCTCTCAACATAGTTTGCAAGGTGACTTACACATAGGGGTAGACTGGGAGGGAAAAAACAGCCCTGAAGAAAGACCTCGCCCCCACTGGACCATCTAGGCTGCTCCTCTACAAAGGAGGGAGGAGAGAAGTAGTAGCTGGCCAGCACCACAGCTCTGCTGGGCCCTATGCCTGTCTTGCCCAGGCTAGGAGCAGCTTTCCCTGGGTCAGGCAAGGCTTGCACCAGTCAGAAGCCACCTTCCTCATGCCAGTTGAGATTCATGGCTCTTCTTCCCTGGGCTGGAGTGGCTCAAGGTAGGGGGGCAGGCCATCAGCCCACTGAGAAATTCCCCTGTGCCTAGAATGACCATTCTTCCCCCCCATCCCCCCTACACTTACATAACAAAATGTAAAAACTGTGGGTTGGATCCAAGGACATCCTTCTACTAAGTCTTCTAATGGAGAAAGTGAGTAAGCACAGGCTGCATTAGTGAGAAATGAAAGCAGGGCTTTTTGCTTGGGAATGAATGTGCTGCTGTTTATTCTCGAAGCCAGTGTACTCACTACATTTCAGAGCCCCAGGCTAATACACTCTATAAACACTGCAATATTTAACTCTACTTCTTTAGGCCCGGCCTACCCAAACAACATTAGGCAGACTTTGTTGCAAGTGCTAGTGTGCACTGCATGCCTTTTAGTTCAGAATGCAATGGTGCATAAAATTGGTAACCAGTAATCACGCCTAGCACTTTACAACAGCTTTTACTCCTGTTGAAAATACTGATTACCATCTGCAGGTGACAAACAACAAGGAATGTCCTCACCTTTTACACCCTGAATTTTCACAGACGTCTGACCTGGAAGCAGATTGCTGGTTTAGGCAGGATTTGCTCCAGCAAAACAATGCTTATGCACTTAGTGCAAACAATCAAAATTACAGCTCCAAGATGTTCACTGTTTGCTCTTATGTAACAATAAGAATAATATTATATATGTTTGCACTGTAAAGATGAGGAAATGAAGAGGAAACCTGGGGTTAGTACAATTCCTATCACGTACAAAATTTTAATTTGAATATTTATATAATACCTTTATTGGCACTTATCTGTATGCTGCAAAAGATTCAATGTGTTAAAGGTGCAGTGGTCAAAAGGGTCACCTGGTAATTACAATGGTATGCAAGGGTTGCTGCCGGGGGGGGTGGGGGGGAGAAAGTCATGCTCTGGATCAGATATCCCTCTGCCACGGAAATGCTCTGCTAGAGCTATGCCACAATCTCAAAGGTGACCCATATTCTCTTTGTTGGGCTTATTATTTGTATAATAAACACTATAGTGATTGTACTTATTAAACCTTTCAGCCATGAAGCCTTCTTGAACTTAATTAGCCTTGCTCATTTAGCCAGTTAATCGAACAATTAATTAACTATCTGATAGAACCTCAATAAACCTGAGCTCCTTTCACGGAACCCCCCCCCCCCCCTCCATCTCCACATCAGAGGGAATTTGCTTCTCCCAGCCTGCAGAAACACTGAGGGGAGGGAATGCAGACATAACACATAATTTAGTCTCTTTTTGTTCCAGGTACATTAAGATGTGGGTAACTGCCACCCAAATAGGGCTGGGGAGGCTCTGAATTCAGTTCTGCCCAGCAAAGCATACCTACCAGAGAAATTTAAGAGATGCAGTTTTGGTGTCACTAACAGAAGTAGTTTGGGGATTTGGGGGAACTACAGCAATATTATAAATCTGGCAGTCTAACCTCTGTCTTGTTTCCTAAAAAATCAATAGGTATTTTAGCTGACTAATCTACAGTAATAATAAGGATATAGGGCTCTGGTCCAAGGATCTTACATTCCAAAAAAAAAAAAAATCAAATTGGATGACATCACTATTCCACAAGATTTGGCAAATATTCATTTTGGTCATTTGTTACTAAAGATGGTTTTACAGGAACAACCTGCTTTCCAATTTAATTTACAGTTCTTTAAGGCTGGCTTTCTTGGCTTTAGGTTTCCGGTCAGTCCACGCCAATGCAAGATGGAGAACCAATACTGGAAAGTTATATCTGTAAACATGACAAAAGGATCTTTCCTGAACATCTTCTAACGGGGTCAATCTTGAACTGATCTAGCTAAAAGTTTCTGTATGTACTCCTCCCTGGAAATGGAGGCATACTTTACAGTGGAGTACCTCAAAGTTCTGCACAGTTCTAAACTACTAAGGGCTACTGTCCTAATGCGTTTACTTGAAAAGAAGACTCTGTGGGACTTACTTCCAAAAACAAATGAATAGTATTAGCCTGTAAATACATTTCCTGTCATTACAGAAGATCTAGGATCAAACTCACATCAAAATGATCCATCCTATACTCCAAGGTACCAGAAATGTCACTCGTATCCCAGTTTCCTAAATGTATTATTTGTACCTTCTGATCAGCAAGGCTAAATCCTTGTGGACCCAGACTACTGCTGATGTACGGAGTGAGTGAAGAATGTGTTCAAGAAAACCACTTGAATTATCCTGTTGACACTTTGGCTTCAGGTTGTAGCACAGGTCATTCTGACCCACATTGCCCATCAGGAATAAAAGCTGACTACAACACAGTTGCTCTTGCCTTGCTGCCACCAATAAAAGGGCTGGAGACTAACACAATAATTAAAATTGCCTCTCAGGAACACAGAGAATTAAACAGTCAATCATTTCTCTGGCTTCCATTACAAACAAACCCAAACTTGAACTGGCCTAGTAAAGTGTTATTTGAAAAAAACCCACTAACGATTCAGGGGAGAAGACAAATTCAGATTTTAAACCTGTGTTTAAAATCTGTTAAGGTTATCATGCCAGACTTATCCAGCCACAAAACCTCTGTGTCATGCTTGGAAGAAAATCCTTAAGTGGAAAATTGCCCTGTTCATATAGGAGAACTGAAAATATGTGAAGAAAGATATATTTTTAAAAGGATGGCTGCCTGTTTAATTTCCTCAGTAACATCGTGCCCACCCCTGCTTGAAACAGCTAAATCACTTGTATGTCTGTTCTTAAGGTAGAATGTAGCCTACTGTGTAGTTTGGAAAGAAGAATCTGGGGGCAAATTGACAGGTCCTGTATCAGGATCTGTGTCTGGACCCATGTGTTTGTCCAGGGGGCCAAACTGCAGTTCTGCAGGATCATTTTGGGGTCAGGAAAATTGTAATGAGGGAACGGCTTAAATTTCTACTCCCAACACACATCATTTAAAAGTTCTCCATTTTAAAAAATGAGTTGTTGCTTTTATACAAAAATTAGTAGCCATCACATAACACATGAAATTGTCTTCTACTGTCAGACCTTTGGTTTATCAAGGTCAGAACTGACTACTTAAAGTGGCAGTGACTCTCCAGGGTCTCTCAAGTAGAGGTCTTTTACATCACCTGATCCTACCTGATCCATTTAATGGAGATAGGATAGAATCTGGGACTATTTACATATAGAGCAGATGCTGTACAGCTGAGCTACAGCCCCACTGCTATCTGGACATAAAGGCCCTTTCCACACTAGACCTTTAATCCTGGTTCAGTGCTGTCTCTTACAAGCTATTCTGTACTACACTCGAGTTCACCTGTCTTTTATCCCACTTTTTTGTCAATTCTGCATTACATTGTGGTGACCCTGGGTTTGTACTATCGTTGCCCTAGAGTGTATGGATCCTGTTTTGCTGGGGGCTTTTCCTCAATCCAGAGTGGCCCAGTGCAGATTTAAAAGTAGAATTTTAAACTCAGTTTCCCTTTCCCTTTTCCCCACCATACCTGTTCACAATGCAGAATTTATAACGCAGGCAGGCAAGCAAATTGGAGCGGGACAAAATTAGTGCAGAAAACAACAGATAAACAGAGATAACTGCAAGGTAAATGGCTGTGAGTGAAACACAGAGAAAACCTGGGGTGAGGTCCAAGTACAGAAGTGGCCAAAGTGAATCAATCCTCCAACAAGCAAAAGCTTGTGATGGCATCTAGTTTCTGCCTGCTGAACCCCTGAATAGTATTCAGACTGGCAACAGCTCTCCAGAGTCTCAGGCTGTGAACTTTCACATCATCTACTACCTGATCTTTTAAATGGAGAGTCTGGGGAATGAACCTGGGAATTTCTGCATGCAAAGCAGAGGCTCTGCCACTGTGCCATCGCCCCTCCCCCATGTAGGTATCAGCTAATATCTGGAAAAACAAGGAAGAGAGAGAAGCCTCCAGCAATTAAGTGGGTTGGTTGCAACTCTTTGTCTATTTCCAGTCACAGACTGAGCCTGTATTCTTGTAAGGTGCCAAGTGAAAAATAGTAACAGCTGAGTGGTAAACAAACAAGGAAGCCCTGGCCTTGCCCATTGCATTTGTGGCAACTGTCCCAAAGCTCTTTTTTAAAAATCCAGTTTCTCCCTATCCACAATTTTCTGTACACAGCAGGGTTTTTGTTTTGCTGCATGATGTCTCCATTCCTGGAAGGGCTAAGATAAGGTCAGAAAACATTCCAGGTTTCAGAACTTTTCATCTGTCCTTGCGTATACTTGTGTGTGTAATAGGGATGGGAAGGGCTTTTTTTGTAGAAAAAGTGCAGCAGGAACTCATTAGCATAATAGGCCACACCCAACAGCAGAAACTCATTAGAATATTAGGCCACACCCCTGACAGTGCTGCTCTCTCCCAGGATCAGCTTCCCCAGGTGCCCTGCGGCTGCGGGGTGCCTAGGGAACCTGAGGAGGGGAGGCAGTTTAAACTGCCTTCCCTCCCTGCTCGGCTTGGCTTCCACCAGGCGCCCCACAGCTTGTGAGGTGCCTGGGGAACCCACAGCTTGGAAGGGGCCTGGGGAAGGCTGTAGGGTGGCCAACTCGGAAGCCAGCCGGAACTCCGTTCCTGTGCGTTCCTGTCCAAAAATAGCCCTGGGGATGGGAATGAACCGGCTGATAAACTAAAGTTCATCATGAATTTTGGCCTGTTTGGGGTTTGCAAACTGAAGTTCATGATCTGAAGAACCAGGACAAATTACCATGAATTTGGTGCAATTCGTGGTGGCTCATGATGGTTTGTGAAGAGCAGAAAGTGCTTTCTGCTCTTCATAAGAAACAGCTGAGAGGCTGATTTATTTTATTTTTTTTGCACACCCCTATTATGCTTTTCAGTATAATTAGTAAGCTGCCTTGAGTCACAGGAAAAAATAGGATATAAATATTTGAATAAATAAGCAGTTTGGGCAGGTTGATATGATTTAAGCAACTTCCTGTTTGTTAGATTAGGCAGGTTTCTGACAGTGATAGTTCCTCCTCTGTTATACTTGACCTGTAATTCTGGTTGTCATATTTCACTAAAAACCACAAAGTAGACTGCAAGAGCCTTCCCCCCCCCCCCCAAGTGCTTGTATGTTTTCTAAGACTCAGCACAGGGTAACAGTCCAAAGTCAGGTCAAACAATATAGTGGACTAGGGTGGGTAGACTTGTTCTCTGGAGGCCAGGTCTACCAATATAGGGGTGGGTAGGCCTGTTCTCTGGAGGACAGGTCTACCAATATAGTGAAAAGGGGTGGGTAGGCCTGTTCTCTGAAGGATAGGTCTACCAATATAGTCGAAAGGGATGGGTGAAATTTGACTTCATTCTGTTTGCTCTTATAAGGTTTCAATTAGTCTTAAAATGTAGGTTAAATATAATTTAAAAGAATTTATTCTGAGATTTTTACAAGGTTATGGAAGTAATCTAAAAAAACTAATTTACACGATAGTCACAGCTTTAATGCTACTAGCTTTTTTTGCTCATGAGGTAGAATTTCTGCTCACAACACTGTGGAGCTTAGAGGGAACATTGGATCCAAATACTAACCAGGGCTGACCCTGTTTAGCTTCCAAGATCTGATGAGATCAGGCTAGCCTGGGTCATCTAGATCAGGGCTAGTTTATACTTGTGTGCTCTTAGTACCGTAACATTTCTGAAAAACAATGAAAGCAAAAGTCTTCTTTGTGTGATATAAACCTGAGCAGGCAATGTGTTCACGGAGTAAGATTGAACCCACCGGCTCTACCATCTGCCTAGGCATACAATCAGCCAAACCTTGCCACAGAGCTAACAGGATGTGCACAGGTTCTATTGTTGTGATAGTCTCTGCTGCTGTTTAGTTTTCTAGATTATATACAATTTGTATATGTGTAGGTTGTGTGCCAGCACTGTGGCAAATGCTTATAGCCAAGTATAGGACAAGCAAGTGATATCATTGGTCTATTTATTCATGTGGCCTTTAAACACTTGTGTTCTCTGTGTAGAGCAATAATCTAGATCAGCATTTGTATTTGCAGTGAAACAGGTGTATGCATATTTCTTTCTGCTTTTTTACTTTGGTTCATTAATTTAAATCTTTCCAAGTTGCAGATTTTATTGGAGATTAAACATAATATTTTCCCCAGAGAATATAATGACACACAATACATAAGGAAATGGCAATTCAATGAGAATACACAGGCAGTGTTCATACATTATTTATTGCAAACCATAATGACAGAGTAATCAAAGAGAAAGAGGCCACCTTAAATTATCACTTTTATTTTCTGCCTGGTTTCTAATACAGAAAATGCAAGAAAAGGAGCCCTAATTTGGGGCTTGTTATGTACAAGATATTTTTTTAAACCCTGTTGACTAAAATACACGCTTTCTCCTTAGCCTTTTCTCCAAGTTCTTCTTGCAAGCTGTCAAGTCAGTACATTGTTGAAGATCACATGGCAACACATTACAGAAAATTGCTATCTGCCAAAGGTATTTGAAAAGGTCTTGCTTGATTGGAGGCTGGATAGTTTGTTACCTGACATTTGTAGACTAGCTTAGACGCTGTTTTTGAAATCCCAAAACCTAATGCATTGTTGACATATTTTGCAGCGGAGTGTTATATTTACAATATAAGTGTAGTTCTTAAATTGTGGGTTTGATCCAGCGATGTGTGAATAGAAATGCAAGCTTACTTAGCACAGTTCCACTTGCGCAAGCAATAGCTCTATAAATATACTGCAAGATGAAGAAGAAGAAGAGATTGGATTTATACCCCGCCCTTCACTCACTTGGAATCTCAGAGCGGTTTACAAACTCCTTTCCCTTCCCCTCCCCACAACAGACACCCTGTGAGGTAGGTGGGGCTGAGAGAGCTCTTTTCCAAGCTGTCCTTGAGAGAACAGCTGGTACAGAGCTATGGCTTGCCCAAGGTTATCCAGCCAGGTGCAAGTGGAGGAGTGGGGAATCAGACCCGGTTTCCCCAGATTAGAGTCTGTACACTTAACCACTACACCAACCTGGTTCTCTGCCAGATAGACAATTTCCACTGTGCTGCCTGCCTAGCTCCAAGTAGGCCACAGCGCATGGCTGTCGTAAGCAGGGGATGTGTCACATTTTCTCCTGGTCCCTCTCCTACTGCTTGCAGCACAATGGGCCTTTCTGCTAGAGCCAAGAGGCCACCGCACAAAAAAGACCAACTCTTTCTAAAAAAAATAAGAACAGCATAAAGCTAAACTGGAGATTAAGAAGAAGAAGAAGAGATTGGATTTATATCCCGCTCTTCACTCACTTGGAGTCTCAGAGCGGCTTACAAACTCCTTTCCCTTCCCCTCCCCACAACAGACACCCTGTGAGGTAGGTGGGGTTGAGAGAGCTCTGAGACCAACTGTCCTTGAGAGAACAGCTGGTACAGAGCTATGGCTTGCCCATGGTCATCCAGCAGGTGAAAGTGGAGGAGTGGGGAATCAAACCCGGTTCTCCCAGATAAGAGTCTGGTATACTGGTTGCCCTTTGGTCTAGATAAAGGTAAAGGTTTCCCTTGCTCAAAAGCCAGTTGAATCTGACTATAGGGGATGGTGCTCATCCGAAGAGCCAGCGCTGTCTGAAGATGTCTCTGTGGTCATGTGGCCGGCATGACTAAATGGCGAGGCGCACAGAATGCTGTTACCTTCCCACCAAAGCGGTACCTATTCATCTACTTGCAATTTCTTGCTTTTGCAGGAGCTGGGGCCAGAGACGGAAGCTCACTCTGTCACACGGCACTCGGGTCTTGAACTGCCGAACTACATATCTTCTAGTCTGCAGCTCAGCATCTTAACCGCTGAACCACTGCAGCCCTTGCCCTTTGGTCTACCTCCCCAGATTCTTTTTTCTTTTCTTTTTGAACATGCCATAATTCAAACATGCCCCTTTTCTGAGGGTTGTTTGTGGTGACCTCTGTCCACCTTTGGCCCAATGCTTTTAAGTCACATAGCAGAGAAACATCTAGGATTACAGAAGAAGCTAAAAAAGTCAATCTTTCCCAAGTGGGAATGTTATGCTCATAAATGTGCAGCAGCATCTGGACAACCTGAGGGTAATGAGGAGGGAGGCATCCATAATTCACACCTGTTATGGCAAAGTAGAGCTCTGTCTGTTTCTCTCTCTCTCTCTCTCTCTCTCTCGCTGCTCTGTCTTGCCATGTCTTGAAAAAAGAGACAAACTGAACATGAAACTAATTCAAGGACATTATGTGACCTTTAGAGGATTCTTTGAGACTACTGCATTCCTCTGAGCTGAAGCCTAAATTTAAAAGGACAAATTCTTGGCACAGTAGGCACTCAAGCACGATATCTCATTTGTTCAAACCCAATTTTCAGTTTTCTTTTACTCATGCAATGGTACTGATCACTGTAGCAAAATCCAACAAGTTCCTCCTTAACTATAAGCTGCAAACCATGTCTGCATCTGACAAAAAAAATCAGGTGTTCAAGTTCAGTGGAAGAAATACTTCTCAGGATTCATTTTCAGCTGTTTAAACCCTGTGCAGCCAAAGTCAGGTGTAAATACCTAGATGTAACACTAATACATGTAAAGTGCTTCTTTCAGTGGTTGTGTTTCACATATATGGGAAGAACACACTACACATAATCACCATTTTGTCTGAAAGGTCCAACATGTATATTTTCAGCCTCTGTCGATGTGTACTTAAGCCCTGGTTGTGTAATTTCTGCAAGTCTCTTGGATGTAGCCAGATGTCTAGGGAGCTGTCAGTCAGAATGCCACCTGTCAGGTGAGAGAAACCTGAGAAGTGGCATTGTTCCCATGGCTGGGGAAACTTCTCCACTACATCCAAGAGGCTTGTGGCTGTAGCATAAGCCTCTCAAATTCAGACTGAATTTTTTCCAACCACATGGGAGGAGACACCATGGGCCGTGTGCAGACATGGACTGCACATTGAGCACACTGTCATAAGACACTCAGGTCTGAGTTCTGAGGAATCTGCAGTGGAAGAGTGGATAACACAATTGTTGGGGAACATCTACTTATGTACACTTGAGGTCTGAAGATTTTGCACTGGTGTTGTGGTGTTTTGCTTCATCTATAGAGATTGTAGTTCACATGTGCTTCCCAATATAGGAATAAGAACCATCTCAATGAGGACATTCTAATATTCTGCGTAAGGATTAGGCAATACAACCTGAGAACTGCATTTAGAATGTCCAGGCCTTTCTTTTTTTCTCTCCCTCCCCCCAAAGCTAGCCATGCTGGTTGAGTCACCACATGGTAGAAGTGCAGGCTGCGCGTGGGCCAGAGAGGAGGATGCCTTGGTGGCCTTCAAGCCTCCTTACCATCTGCCCTGAGTTATCACAAACTCTGCTAAACCAGCTGCTTAGTATTTGTGCAGTTTCAAAAAAACTCTTGAATGAAGAAGCATGATATGCTTAGTCAAACATTTGATACACATGGAAAAGAAGTGATCTCCCCTGCCCATGTTTACAACTGTGTCCAATATATCAGCTACTTTTACTGTACAAGTAAAAGGGTAAGAGAAGTAGGCATACAAGTGACAAATTTGAATGTAAATCCAATTGCAGTCTAAATAATCAGTTGATCTTAACTAAGAGATCACTGCTAGGAGGGTGTACTCACAAGTAAATCCTCTGTATTCCTAGGTAATTGGACACAGGATTTTACTGTTAAGATGCAATCTTAAACAGACCTACCCTTTTCTAAGTACATTGATGTCAATGGACTTAGAAGGATGTGACTTTGTTTAGGATTGCACATTCTTGGGAATAAGCTCATTGAATAAAACAGGGCTAATTTCTGAGTAGACTTGCTTACAGTTGCCCCCATAATGACTTGGCTGGAGCTATGAAACCCTGACCTAAAGTCTTTGAGCTGACTAAGGCCTATTATGCATGGGTGTTTTGCACTGTTTTCACCGTACATGTCTGCCAGGTTTTCTTTTTTATTCTGCATTGTTTTTCCTCCCTTCAGTACTCAGTTTGCTTTCCGTTCACTGTTTCCCCAGATTTTCTGAGTGTGGTTTTGTCCTGGTTTTTCCCTTGCTTTGCTTCCAAGCTGAAGGTAATTCAAAAGCATGCAGATTCCCTCGGATTCCCCCTGCCCTTTTCCCGTCCCTTGTAGGCAACTCTCACACCACATCCAGGTCATTTCACCCACTCCACACCTTCCACCATTCATCGGTGTATTCCTTGTTTTTTGACATCTAAATTTTTTTACCAGCAGTCTGAGTCTAGCAATATGAAACTAACACTAGTCTCAGATCGCTGTAAAAAAAATGAGGAAAGACTCCCAGCTGGGCTGCCCTCTCCTCCAGAGCTGCACCTGCAGGGAGCCATTGGTGGTGCAGCACTAGTGGATCCAAGCCTGCTTCATCAGCAGAGAGGGAGGGAGGCCCTTCGTGCACCCAACAAGCCAAGTAGCCCTGAAGGGGCTGCAAGGTTCCTTTTTTTGTTGCCAAAGAAAGATCTTCCTTTTTAGCAGCTGGGAAGTCAGGCACATTCATTTCCATGGGAATATTACATCCAACTGACTCACATAAACTGGTTTCTCCCCCTTCAGGCAGCAGCAAACTTTCAAGAGGCCGATGGAAACCCTGGCTGCTTCCAAGCACCTCTTGTCTCTTGCTGGCTTTCTGAGAGCCACCCAGACAGACCTTTCCCTGGCTCCTTCACAGCTCTAAAGCCCATCTCCTGCCCTGTGCCCTTGCTGCTTAGAATCAGCTTGCTCTGGATCTTACTCCCACATAAGCAAGCATAGGAAGATTGCTCTACACCCCCCCTCCAGTTCGGTCCCTTAGGACACTGCCGGGCTGACCATCCCTTTTCATGCCATGGGCTGCTGGATGCTCACCAAATCTGGTAAGCACTAAGCACTCCTCTTGGAAATCCTGAGCTCTGTAGCTGCACAAACTCTGCCAAGCCTCTGGGGAGGGAGCGTTGGGGCATTTGCGCATTCCTGAAAAGAGAGCGAGCACCAGCCTAGGGATGTGGCAATTCAAGGGGAAATGCAGCCCATCTGTGTGTCCATAAAAAGGGACAATCATGTGTATGGCAAGTAGAAATTAAGGCTAGATTGTATCAGGGCTCCTGGGCTCCTGGAACACAGATGTGTGCTGAGAGTTTCCTGTGGATACTTAAAATCTCAGGCAGCTGGGGATGCAATTCAGATGAAGACCATGGTGCACCGGGAAGAAGGTTTAAACTTGCACAGATAGAGCCATTTTAGGGACTTGAAATACCCTGGAGTCATTATTCATCCAGCTGGGAAAACTTACCTGCATGTAGGTTTCCTGTGCTTTTTTGCAACAGCTAGTCCCACTGAATTTGGGGGGGTAGGGTGGATTTCCCAATAAAAGTAAAAGATGAAAGGAGCGAGTGAGTCGAAAAGGGGAAAATGGAACTATTGAGATATCCTTCACATTACAGAAATGGCCCTCACTTGAGGTCAAGTTCATTGGTTGAAGCGGCAGCAATCCTCAGCTCTGTGTTTGCTTGGTCTGCATTGCACTGAAGGATTGCTTTAGTATGGTGGGCTGAATGGTGTTGCCTGGGCGATTTTTAATTTTTCATTAAAAAAAACTAAAAAAAACCCCGGCAATTTTGCAATATGTTCTCAATTTATAAAGTCAGGCTACTTTAATGTACCCTAAATGACTTGGATAGCCCAGACTAGAACTGGACGCAAGTCTGGTCAGTTTCAACAGTGGGTTTCCCCTCTTTCCCTGCATTCCTTTTTGTTCCCTTTCACTCAGTGAACTAACACTAAAATGCATGCACAAAACCTGAACTACAAGGATTTAAATGGAAGGCGCTTGCTGGATGCTACTGCGCAGCTGCAATAGGGCAACTGCACAATTTGTTTGTTTTTTAAAAAACAACAACAACAACAAACCTTTGGTTGTCACTCTCCACAAGTCACAAGTGACGTTCTCACCCCAATTAAGAAAAACTGTGATTTTTTGTTGTAGCTGCAGAATAAATATACCAGAGAAAAAAGAATGATGCAGATAGAAGGTGCAGAATCAGGCTTGACTGCTCGGATTCTCTATAGTAAGCTGTGTGTGCACAATAGGCCCAAGGTTCAGATAGACCATCTGTTGTTTGTTTAGAAGTCAAAGTGATATTTCACAGACATGGGAGATATTCTGTTTGCTTTCAGAAAACTTTTTATTCTGAAATTAAAAAGGGATTTGATCCGTTGACCCTCCAATGTATTGCATATTGTTCCAATAATTAATAGTCAGTTTATTGCTAATTGTATTAATTTGGGAGGGTTTTTTCTGTGTTAACAATTGTGTCTTGGATTTGTTTACACAGGTAGGAGACACTACATGCTTGAACCAATATCACATTGGATCAGTGCTGCATAGCACAGACTGTAGGATTTCCTACTTGCCCAGTCATTGTTTACACTGTCAGTTACTAACGGGATAATAGCCAAAAGATCTTCTTATTACCTGGGGACTATCCCCATCTCTCAGAATTCACTGACATTTCAGCTTTGCTGTTTAATTTTGTACTGAAATACAACATTCAATCTATTATTCAAGGAAATGGAAACATGCTCAACCGCCTTAATAACTTGAACTGCTCATCCATGCATCCTACCGTTTGATAGCAGATGGATTTTAATGGGGGATAGATTTTTAATAGTTTTATATTGTAAAAGTTTGTTTTTCTTGAGTGTATTTTACATGCTGTTAGCCTCCCCGAGTCCCATTCAAGGGAGAGGGAGCAGGATATAAATTTGATAAATAATAAATAATACGAATAATAATCTGAACATTGACTCAACGAAGCAGTATATATAGTCTTCAGCTGTATGTTATATAGCATAGATCAATCAATATATCATGAGTAGGTTACTTAATAGCCACTGTTTTACTTAAATCCGGAGTTTCAGTAGCTTCTACCTGGGATAAGTGGGCTGTTCGTTGCTTTTTTCTATAATTTGAAAAAGCAATATTGAGAAGTACAGACCAGGTTTTTTTCCCTTATTCAGCTGCTGTTGATTCATCTGCTCCAAAGAGTTTGAACATGAGCATCAAATGTAAGTATGACTGTTTTACTTTCAAATAAATGTTTGGTTTCACTTTATTTGGTCTGTAAATATTTCCTTTGGATGATCTCTTGCCCACTCCTTGTTTTGGCAACACCCATACCATTTAGAAAAACAACAGTATTTTCTGCACACCACATAATACTAAGAGGGAAAGCACCTGATCTGCTACTTCACAGCCACGTGTACTGTATAAGCATTAAATTACTGATGCTAGGACTTTGTTATCTGATTGTTAAAGCCCTCTTAACACAAATTTGGGTCTGATCCCTATAGTCTTGGCAATTAGCATTAGCCCTAAAGCAGACAACAGTATGCAGATTGCCAGAGGACAAACACACAGCAACTTTCAGCTGGAAGCTACAACCCATTGTAAGCCAAAGAGAGGAGTGTTATTTTGCATCCTCATGCCACCTATGGGCTGAAGCTGATTAATTTTGATATGCTGACCTTTCTGTGTGGAAAATTGAGGATTACACAGAGGATGAGACTGATTTCACGCATGCCTCTTAAATGCTGTTTTGAGCCTCTGCCCTATTATCAATGAACATACATGAAAGTAGTTTCAAAGTAGTTTTGAATGTACTTGTGGGATGCAGGGGATTAATCAATTGATGATTGTGCAGGAAGTTGGATATATAATTGCATCTATTACTTCCCACGATTTGTATGTCAAACTATGAAGTGTTCTCTCTGTGAAGCATTGCAGTCCTCCATCCATAGAGTTTAGGAATGTTGCCCCACCCTTTTAACCTCTTCCTGTATAAAAGTGCCTTTTTGGCTACTATTTAACAGAAGGGGGTAGAGGAGAAAACAAAACAGAGGGAGGGAAAAGCCCTGATTCTAAACACAATTCTTTTCAGCATTGGGCAAAAGAGAGAGGGGAAAGGGGGGGGGGAATAAATCACTATAGTTTGGCAAAGAAAAGGAAATCGCAGCAGCAGCAGCACTGACTTTCCAGTACACACATGCTCTCACTCATCCCTCCCTAAATGAACTGTTTCTATGAAAAATGGGATTAGATCAAACATTCATGAATTTTTGCCAGATTAGATCAAACATTCATGAATTTAGTTTTTCATAAACTAAAACCTCATGACTACAGTAAGGCCACACGTAGGGCAATAGTTGTCCCCCAACTACCGGTCTTCAGTGTCACATTGCCTCTGAACGTAAAGGATTTATTTAGCTATTGTGGCAGGAAATTTCTTAAATTAAATACGTGCTATGTGAAGAGGTATTTTTGTTTGTCCTGATTCCCTTGTATTTCAAAAGGAGAAAAAAGTTCTTTCTATCTACTTTCTCTACATCATATCATAAAAAAGCCAAATTGGCACTTTGTTTCATTCCATGCCAGCAATCATCTAGATGGAAACCTAGGCTGAGGACAGACTGGCAATCTGGAGCGGGAGAGCTCCGCTTGGGAAGCGGGGGAAGGGAGCCCGTTCAGACATCTGCAGCTGTCCCTCGGCTCCCTTCCGCACTTACGCATTTTGCAGCCGGTTTCCTTTCGCTTTAGGAGGACACCGGGAGAAACCAGTGTCCAGGGGCCGTCTTCCGCATGCCTACCGCTTTCAGGCAGTGTGAACCGGAAAAGGCGGGATTCAAGCGGAGGCGGCTGTGTGAACGTGCCATTTCGGCAATTTGCACATGAGTGCCCATGTGCTCATGCGCACATATGCACATGGCCGAAAACAGCCCTGCCACAAGCTGCAGAGGCCGGCCCACCCGGGGCCATTCCACAGCAGTCTGAACGCTCCGTAACAGCATCCTTGCACAATACACTGGCCAGTGTGAACGGCCAGCCCCGAGGAATTTCCCCCCCGCAGCTTTTGCCTCCGGATTCCTCCCGCTCCAGATTGCCAGTCTGTCCTCAGCCCTACTTATTAACTGACTGTCTGCCATCCTGGCTACCTCCACAAACTCAATCCCAAGTACTTCTCAGGTTTGTTTAAAAGGTCCCTCCTGGGTAGGTCTGCTGGAGAAAATTTGTAGCATGGCAATCCCCCTGCCCAGAAGCCCATAAAGTATTCTGGAGGTGAAATTGTCCAAAATGGTGGCCTTGCAAGCAAGGTAAAATTGATCAGAATACTTGACTGGCACGAAAGTCAGTGGAGCAGAGAGCCAGGTGAGCAGTTAAAGCAGAAGGGTAGGATTGTGCATCATAAGATGGTATCTGAGTTTAGTGACAGGGCAATATGAGCCAGTACCTAGGGTGGCAAGTACAGGAATGCCTTATCCTACATAAGCTGGAAGGCGTACAGTGACCTTTAAAATGAGAAAACCAAAAGTGGAGGATGGAGGCATGTTCACTGTAGCAGAGAAGATTCTTGAGTGATAATTAAAAATGCTTTAAAATGCATGCGTGATTCAGTCTCTGATTAGGCAGGGTGTGTTCCAATTGCATTTTAGCCTGCGGTGAAACTCCCACTTCCCTTTTCAAGGCTAACCGTGCTGAGGGGCTGTGCTTGGAAAGAGTGGCTGATGCGTGTGTGTATAACTGCTCCCCAGCCTCATATTCTACACCACAGGGGATCATTCCTATGGAGCACCTGTATTTCTGCACCACACAGGTTCTAGATAATGGGCAACCGTTGCTACAAAGAAATAAATGGGCGTATATGCTAGGTATGCGTGGCAAAGGCACTAATCTCTGTTCCAAAAAAAATATGACTAACTTGCATTGATCACATGGCTAGGGTTATTACAACATGTTAAAAAGGAAACCACAATACCAGCTCTTCGAATGGGCATCTTTTAAGCAACTTAATTTTCAACATATCCAAGACTGGGCCTTTAAACCTTGCAGAGATTTATGCATCCCCCTACATGACCACTGAGATCAGAAGGGGAGTTCCTGACAGCATTCATCCATCATTGATGCGAAGTGGGCTTTAGCAAGATGCTTGGAATACAAGTTCCAGAAGTTCGTAACATTCACCTTGCAGTCTCAATTCTTCTCTGGCACAGATTGTATTTCTGAGCCAGAAAAGAACCTTCCCTGCCTCTCTCTCTCTTCCTCCTTCCTCTACCTGTTCCTGCGCCTTCTCCCTGATTGCACTGTAGGCCATGGAGCAGGGCTGCTGTGACCGACATTGGCTCAAGGCACCTTAATGAAGGGGTTTTATCTTTTAAACATGCTATGGTCTGCTTTGGACCTATCATTTTAGGCTGTGTGCTGTGTATTTTATGCTGTTATACCCTGGCTCATTTTGGAGTCGTAGTAGGTAACTCACTGAAAATATCAAGACAGTGTGCGACTGCAATAAAAAAGGCTAACACTATGCTAGGGATTATTAGGAAGGGAACTGAAAACAAATCAGCCAGTATCATAATGCCCCTGTATAAATCGATGGTGCGACCTCATTTGGAATTCTGTGTGCAATTCTGGTCACCACACCTCAGAAAGGATATTGTAGCATTGGAAAAACTGCAGAAAAGGGCAACTAGAATGATAAAAAAGGGTTGGAACACTTTTCCTATGAAGAAAGGTTGAAGTGCTTGGGGCTCTTTAGCTTGGAGAAACGACGACTGAGGGTTGACATGATCGAGGTTTACAAGATTATGTATGGGATAGAGCAGGTAGAGAAAGAAGTACTTTTCTACCTTTCTCACAATACAAGAACTTGTGGGCACTCCATGAAATTGCTGAGCAGTCGGGTTAGAACAGATAAAAGGAAGTACTTCTTCACCCAAAGAGTGATTAACACGTGGAATTCACTGCTACAGGAGGTGGTGGCGGTTACAAGCATGGACAACTTCAAGAGGGAATTGGATAAATGTATGGAGCAGAGGTCCATCAGTGGCTATTAGCCACAAGGTATAGATAGGAACTCTTGGTCTGGGGCAAGTGATGCACTGTATTCTTGGTGCTTAGGGGGGCAACAGTGGGAGGGCTTCTAGTATCCTGGCCCCACTGGTGGACCTCCTGATGGCACCTGGTATTTTTGGCCACTGTGTGACAGAGTGTTGGACTGGATGGGCCACTGGCCTGATCCAACATTGGCTTCTCTTATGTTCTTATGTTCTTAACAGCATTTGAGGTGATGGAGAAGGAGGAAGGGAGGCTAACAAAGGTAGAGAAAGACCCTACTAACCATCAGCTGACTTTACTATTGGCTGTTTGGACTGCCATTTGACTTCCACCAAACTAGGATCTTAGAGACCCAGGTTTAAATGGCTGACCTGCCATGGAAGCTTTCTTGATGACCTTGGGTGAGTCACAAACTCTCAACCTAGCCTACCACACAGGGTTGTTGTAAGGATAAAATGACAGAGAGGACAATGGTGTAAGTTGCTTTGGGTCCCTGTTGGGGAGAAAGGCAAGGTATAAATGAAGTACATAAATAAATATTGTAACAAATTCTTACCTTTCCAGGTAAGACTATGCGTTACATGCAAAAAGATATAGCAAAGCCCTGATGCTCATTTTTAGTCATGAAAAGCAGCTTTGGAATGGGGGTGTTAGTATGGAGAGAAGGAATGGATGGGAGGTTGTTCACCCCCTCCCAGCTGCTTGTCCTTTCACATACTTCCTGAATATGCACTTGAAACTACATGGGAGCTGATTGTAAATACACAAAAATTCAAACAGTTAAGCTTTCCTATGCTCTCAAAGTAGACATGTCCTGAAGCTGCTTGTTATTGTTAAACAATTTTTTATTTTATTTATTTAATTATTTATCAAATTTATAGGCCACTCTCCCCACACGCAGGCTCAGGGTGGCTTACATAGCTTGGCTAAAAGCCAAGGTGCATATTTACATTAAAATCAGTTAAAACACAGTAAAAACAGCTGTCGTAACAATAACAATAAAGTGCTCAGCAAGATGTCAGTATGGCATGGTATGTATGTCCAGTGTTCTCCAGATGACAGGCTCGATGACACCCATGGCCGGTCCCAACCCATATGGGCTGGGGTCGTTGATGGTCATGGAGTGGGGGAGGTGGCAGCCCCTAGTTGTAGGCCTGGCAGAAGAGCTCTGTCTTGCAGGCCCTGCAGAACTGCATAAGATCCCACAGGGCCCTGGTCTCCTCCGGGAGCTCATTCCACCAGTAAGGGGCCGCCACCGAGAAAGCCCTTCCCCTGGTGGCAGTGAGCCTGGCCTCTCTGGGGCCTGGGATGACCAGGTGATGTTGTGCCCCAGACTGTAGGGCCTTCTGGGGTCTATGTGGGGAAAGGCGATCCCTCAGGTATGTCGGACCCAGGCCATTTAGGGCTTTAAAAGCAAGCACCAGAACCTTGAAACAAATCCGGTATGCTATAGGCAGCCAGTGTAGTGCCTTTAGTGTCAGCTGGATGTGCTCCCATCTAGGGAGGCACATCAATAGCCTTGCTGCAGCATTCTGCACCAGCTGCAGTTTCCGGATTTGCAGCAAGGGCAGCCCCATGTAGAGAGTGTTACAGTAGTCTAGCCTTGAGGTGACAGTTGCGTGGATCACTGTAGCCAGGTCATTGTGATCCAGGAAGGGAGCCAACTGCCGCATCAGCCACAGGTGATAAAAGGCCGACTTGGCAGTGGTTGCTACCTGGGCCTCCATTGTTAAGGAGGGATCCAGGAGCACTCCCAAACTCCTAACCACTGGCGCAGGCACCAATGGCGCCCCGTCGAAGGTTGGGAGTGGGAGCCCCAACCTTGGACCGCCCCGATCCAGGCACAGGACCTCCATCTTTGCTGGGTTCAGCTTCAGCCTACTCAGCCTGAGCCATCCAGCCACAGCGTGCAATGCCGCGTCCAGATCATACAGTCCGGAGCCCGACTGGCCACCCAACATCAAGTAGAGCTGGGCGTCATCAGCGTACTGGTGACACCCTAGCCCAGCCCTCCAGGCAATCTGGGCAAGGGGGCGCATATAGATGTTGAAAAGCGTCGAGGACAGAACCGCCCCCTGGGGCACCCTGCATTCAAGCAGGTGCCTCCAGGACTGCCATTCCCCTAGCACCATTCTTTGTCCCCAACCCTGGAGAAAGGAAGCAAGCCACTGTAAGGCAAGCCCCTGTATCCCCATGTCAGAGAGGCAGTGGGTCAGTAGCTGATGGTTGACTATGTCAAACACAGCCGACAGATCTAACAACAGCAACAGCGCCACACTGCCCCGATCCAGATGTCTCCAGAGGTCATCTGTAAGGGCGACCAGTGCTGTCTCCGTCCTGTACCCCGGGCGAAAGCCAGACTGGAAGGGATCTAGTACAGAAGCGTTATCCAGAAAGCTCTGCAACTGTATCACCACTGCCCTCTCTATTAATTTACCCACATAAGGCAAATTGTAAACCAGCCAATTCGGCCGGATCCAAAGATGTTTTTTTTCAAGAGAGGGCGGACCATTGCTTCCTTGAGTACACTCAGGAACCACCCCTCAGTGAGGGACTGGTTGATAATCTCCCTTAGTGCACTTTGGAACCCCTCGTGGCCAGCTTTAATCAACCAGGAGGGACATGGGTCAAGGTTGCATGTGGTTGGGCGCACAATCATGAGCTGACTGTCAACTTCCTCCAGACTGAGCAGGCCAAAGGAATCCAAAACTGGAAATGAGGATGTGCAAGGGGGCCTCAAGTTCGCTCATTGTATCAAACGTGGCGGGGAGGTCATGGCGGAGTGCCAAGCTAAACAATGGCTGTAATTATAATAATTATTGTATGGCAGTGTGTGTAAAATAGCCAGGAGGTCCTAAGATTTTCTGGCAGCCAGAAATTCTGGCTCTTTTTGCATTGTGCACCACTAGATTGTAAACTAGATTTGTTTTTTAAGGCAAGAGATATTTCAGAGGTGGTTTGCCATTGCCTGCATCTGCGTCACGGCCCTGGTATTCCTTGGAGGTTGCACATCCAAATACTAGTCAAGGCTGACCCTGCTTAACTTCCGAGATCTGACAAGAATGGGCTAACCTGGGCTATCCAGGTCAGGGTAACAATGGGTGTCAGGTAGATTTGTGTGTAGCGTGCAGTTTGCCCCAAGTACTATTGGGAATATGAGATATTTTCCACAGCTGAAATAGACAGCCCAAGAGATGTACAGACTACAAGTAATGAATGAGATAAGAATTAGCATTTATTTCACACCAATATACATGCACAAAGAGAGAGAGAGAGAGATCGGTAAGGAATAAGATTATATTGCATATGTCAAATCACATCAGAAGTTATTTAAGTTAAAAACAATTGTTGCTTAAGCAGAAACAAAATGTCATAACAAATACTAAGTGGAAATTTGGCAGAAAGGGAATAACGATTACCGAATCAAGGTCTAGAGCATTTTCAGTACAGCAGTTGTGAGAGATAAAAGGCCTTTCATTTCCAAAACAATAAGAACAAACATGAAAGGACATGCAAATTTGTATCTTGTACCATTTGGAGTTTGGAATTATTTTGTGCACATTGCTGCTTTGTATTGTTTTAGCCTGCTGAGAGGAATACTGCTGGGAGAGTCAAGTCCCATTGGCAGAGGAGGGTCCTGACTAGCATTGCCAGCTCTGGGTTGGGAAACGCCTGGAGATTTTGGGAGTGGAGCCTAAGGAGGGTGGGATTCGTGAAGGGGAGGGACCTCTGCGGAGTATAATGTCATACACTCCACCCTCCAAAGCAGCCATTTTCTCCAGAGAACTAATCTCTGTAGTCTGGAGATCAACTGTAATACCGGGAGGTCTCCAGCCACCACCTGGAGACTGGCAACCCTAGTACTGACTGGGGAGGAGGGGAAGGGGATACAAGCTGTGAGTCACCAGGATGGGAAGCCACACCTGCCAGCTGTTGAAAAAGCTAGCCAGCCATGCACTAAACAGGAATTAAATGCCAAAGGCAGGAACCAGCAGAAAACTGGCAGGGGAAGAGTCTAAAAACATAAGGAAGCAGCTCTTCTCAGGGATGAGTAACCCAGAGTGAAGTAACATAGCAGACCTTAGAGCTACATAGCAGACAGCATAAGATTGGCTGTCCATGATCACCTGATTCCATGGGTCAGAATATTCTGGCCTGTGATGTCTGTATCATCATGGCCAGAAATATCTGCCAGTTCCTTTGCCTGAGAGCAGTTCAGGTAACAGAACTAATGCCTCATCTGCAAAACTTCAGATTCTACCCCTGAGATTTATGATCAGGAGGTAAGCTATGAGGTTGTGTATACTAAAAAGAGATGATAGTACTGGAAGGAGGTGTGAATTGCTTTCATTAAATTATTAGCATTTACCTTATGGGAATATTTGTTCCTGTAGGACATGCTGGCAGGGTTTTTTCCCACTATCCACTCGAATGAATGAATGTTTGCTTATGCCACTCAGGTTACCTTCTGCTTCCTAATTTTCTTTAAAGTATGCACCAGAAAAGTTCACCTCAGCCACCAGTGAGAAATTAAATTTGGAATATCTCATGAAACCTGATGCATTCATTTGTTTACCCTTTTAAGAATTTAAATGGGCCATTTGCTCAGTGGAGTTGTAGTCACAGTTAATGTGCCTAATGTGCAAATCATTCTTTGTATATGAAATAATAGCTACCAAAATAGGTTCCTTCATATTTGCATTTTCAAAGTACATAAGCAAGGATATTTTGCCAAGCACGGTGATATGGAGACACAGCTTCTCTTGTGTCTTTGCCACATTCTCTTCTGTTCATTTTAAAAACAGTAAGGGAGAAGATTTTTATTAATATTGTTACTGCTGAATAAATACAGATACATTTTTAAAATCCTTGCAGGTTGTAAAGATCAGCAGGCATTGTAATAAATACATGCCATAATATAATAACCCATCACATATAATAAAGGCAGATTTGTATCCTTAATCCAAAGGCGCTCATAAAGATGGTCCTACTCTTTCAAAACATAGTTCGTATTAAATCTCACAGATGCAAAAAGTACATTCAGGTAATAAAAAAACATACTCCCAGGGACCTTCCTATCAAATTAGCAGATGATTTACAGCAGGTAAATTCAGATTCTGGATGAATTGAAACAGATACAAGAACATAGTTTCTTTAAAAGTACAAATAATGTCTCAGCTGCCTCATGTTCTCAGACTGGAATCTGATTTATCATAGCATCCTTAAAAACTGGTATCTTACAGTTGTTTATTTGGAGATCATAATAGGGTATTTCAAAATGAATATATGTACTGACAGGCAATGATAGCTGTATCATGAAAGGTTTTTTGGAGGAAATACCAGAATAAAAAATAGAATGAAGTTTGAGTCCAGTGACACCTTTGAGACCAACAAAGTTTAATTCTGGATATATGCTTTTGTGTGCATGCACATACAGAGGTGCCACTCAAACTTTGTTCTGTTGCTTCAGACCAACACGGCTACCCACCTGAATCCGTATAAAAAAATGTTAGGGTGCTTCCTCAAGAAATAGGAAGCTGAAACCAGGGAGGAGATGCCAGAAATCTCAAGAGGGAAATTAAGTTTTCAGTCTGTATACTGAAAAACTCATGAACTTTTAAACATTTTAAAAATAATTTTGTCAAAGAGGTTCTGGAACTGTGTTTTGGCACGTTCCTCCAGAAAAATAAGATCTGGCTGAAACACAGTGAAACATGGGATTGGATCTGTCGTGAAAGGATTGTACAGTTAATGAGGAGATGATGTTTGAAGAAGAACCAACCAGGAGTAACTAATAGCTAGATTCAAGTCCAGGAGCACCTTAGAGACCAACAAAAATTTTATGGTATAAGCATTCGAAAGTCAAAGCTCCCTTCATAATAGTTATTGTTAAGATGGCTGCTGGAATGGTTGCAGTTAGAGCTTTTAGACTCAAGTTGTAAATATGTACATAAACACACTGAAATCCTCCTTAATTGGCTGGGACCAGTCCTTGGACAAACTGGTGATTCTTTCTAAGCCATCATTATGACAAGATCTTAAACATCCATTTCCTCTGGCACAAGAAGCACATGTCGTGGCCTTGCACCAGGGAAAAATGCTTCCATTCATAGAACTGTTTCCTGGGATCCTAGTCATGATTTAAATTTTTTAAATAAAGGACCTGGGGACCTGGGATATGTTATGCATTACATCACACACACAAAATGCAGTCAATTTTGTAATATAACTGCCTGCTTAGTGGCATCTTTACCAGAGTATAGGGGTGTGGAGCACATTTCAAGAATATTGAGAGATGGTTTTTGCAGTGGAAGTCCAGAAAATAATTCTGAAAATGTGACAAGCAACACTTGGGAAAGAATGGTGTGTATAGGAGTTTCTGGAAGAAGACACCAAATGTCTAGATTTCTTCCCTCTGGTTCATCCTGGTTGGCCATATTCCCCACCTTGTTCTGATGCCATGGGGTAAAGCACAGGCACCTGTATGGCAACAGTCTGTCCAAAATGCAACCACCCCTAGGGCATAGGCGTAGACTACGGGGGGGCTCGAGGGCTTGAGCCTCCCCTGAAATTTCCCGGGGGGGACTGAGCCCCCCCAGGAAAACGTAGCACCTGCCACCATGCCTCCTGGGGCCCTTCCGAGGCCGGCAGCTGCTGCCACCGGTGCCTCTCCCCCCCTACCTGGCCACTTTTCCATCCTTCCCTCTCCCTCCCTCTTTTCCCGGCAAAGGGAGAAGGAAGGAGTGGGGGGAGAGGCCCCGGCAGCAGCGGCTGGCGGGCCTTGGAAGGGCCCGGGGAGGTGCGGAGGTTTCCCGGCGGGGGGGGGGGGGACATCGCCCCAGCAAGCATGAGCGCTTTGCGTGCATGCTAAAGAGCCCCCCCCCCCCGGAATTTGCAAAAATCTAAGCCCCTGCCCTAGGGCATAACAGATATCTATCAGTTGTGAGGCTTCTGTACTATCAGCAAGAGATCAGACCTTTGTAGTTGAACAGAGTTCTTTATTTCAAATACTGGAACAGGGTCTCGATGTTTGTTAGAGATGCAGGACAAAGATGACTTGGGTTAATATACCTACAGACATAGATGCATAAACAAATCCCTCCAATCAGCATACACCCCAAAATGCGGGAAAAGAAATGGCGACCGTTTGTTCCCACCAAAGGTGAGAAAGTTATAAAAATTCCCTTCTTGCCTGGAGTGACCCAGATGTGCTAACTCCTAGGCAAAACATTTGGGCAGTGACAATAAAATAACTTTCAAGGCTATACCCACTCTGATAGCACCCTGAGAGTCTCTGGCAGGAGGGGGAGGAAGCCATGGCAAGATAGCCATTGTTTATGTGATGCATTGGAATGCAAGAGGCCATCCTCCCGGGGAAAAAGTAACACTAAGCAGGACAGCAATTTCTACTTCAAGGCAAGCAATAAAACATTTAGGTGATAGCAAGGTACAAAGAAACAGAAAGTAACTTTTCAGCACAGCATGGAACAAGCAAGCTTTTGTCAGATCCTGACATCAGTGAGGTCACCTATGGGTGAAACTACACATTACACAGCAGTCATACAAGCCCTGATTCACAACACAACTCTTGTCATCAAAAAAACATGATTCTTTCTGGAACCTAACATTCCAAGGCAACCTTTTGACCCCCAAACTATCCTATCAAGGAGCAAGCCACATCAAGCCTAGGAAGACTTTTATCATGTAATGGGCAAATCTGGTTCAACACTATATAGACTGGACAATGATCCAATTTATAGCCCCTTGAAAACGTGAAGCTATTATTTTACTGTAAATCAGCTGCATTCCTACAGTGCAAGAGACAGAACAATAGTGAGAATTACTGATATATATACTTTGGGAAGACATGATATGGATTTCATTAAAGACATGCTGTGCTTTAGAAAACTTCCAATAAGGATCTTTAAATTCAATAACGATATTGAATTGGCACATCTGGTCTGATCCAGCAGGGCTTTTTTATGTTCACAGTGTTTACTTAAGAACATAATAAGAGTCCTGTTGGATCAGACCAGTGGTCTCACACAGTGATGAACCAGTTCCTTTGAAGGGTCAGCAACAAGGCCTGATGTTGCCTCCTGGAGTGGGACTCAAAGGTTGACTACCTTGGAACGTGGAGGTTCCCTTCAGTCATCATGGCTAGTAGTGACTGATAGACCTATCCTCCACGAGTCTATCTAATCACTTTTTAAAGCTTTCTATTCCTTTGGCCATGACTACATCATCTGACAGTGAATTCCACATTTTAATCACTCTCTCTATAAAGAAGGGCTTCATTTTTTTCAGCCCTGAATCTACTGCCCATCAGCTTCATTAGATGTCCTTGAATTCTAGTATTTTGGGAGATGGAGAGAAATTTCTCTTTGTGAACTCTCTCCACCCTGTGCATAATTTTATAAACCTCTATCATGTCTCCCTTTAATTGTCTCTCTTCTTGAGCCTTGTCTCACAGGAAAGGTGCTTGAACCCCCTAATCATCTTGGTTGCCCTCCTCTGTACTTTTTCTAGCTCTGGGATTTTTTTTTGAGATACGGTGACCAGACCTATACACAGTATTCCAAGTGAGGCTTCACCATAGATCTATACAGGGAGCATTATAATATGGGCTGTTTTATTTTCAATCCCTTTTCTAATAATCCCTAACATAGAGGTTGCCTTTTTCACTGCTGCAGCACACTGGGTTCACATTTTCATTGAACTATCTGCTACAACCACAAGATCGTTTTCCCGCTCATTTTTAGCAAGTTGAGACCCCATTAGCCTAGACTAGAACTGGGGGGGGGGGGGGGTGTTGTCCCAATGTGCATCACCTTACACTTAATAACACTGAACTTCATTTGTCAAATTGTCACCCACTCACCCAGTTTGTGGAGATCCTCTTGGAGCTCTTCACTGTCAGCCTTGGTTTTCACCATCCTGAATAATTTTGTGTCATCTGCAAACCTGGCCACTATACAACTCACTACCCACAAGATCATTTATGAACAAATTAAATAGTACACTTAGTTAGTACACTTTCAATTCTAAGTTTCCATCAAATTCTGTATTTCTTACAATTCAACTACTATGGGTGCAAATTGAGCTAAAATTTCAGAGCAAGAGATTTAAACATCTATTAGGATTGCCAATTCTGGGTTAGGAAATTCCTGGTTTGGGGAGGGGAGGGACCTCAGTGAGGTATAATGCCATTCAGTTCACCTTCTAAAGCTGGGGTGTTAAACATATGGCCTGGGGGCTGGAACCAGCTCATCCAGGGCTGTTATCTGGCCAGTGAGCAACTGGTGCAAGGGAGGGAAGGCAGGAAACTGGGGGGGGGGGGGGAGTGGGGATATGCAATGAGGTGTGTGTGGGTCATAGCTGTCAAAAATAGAAAGGAAATTGCTAGGGGGTGGGACTGTGAGGCTGAGGTAAAATGGGGAAGGGGTGGCAGTGAAGGCAGAGAAAGAGGAGGCATAGTGTTTTTTCCCTCCTCTGACTGCAGCTCAGCAAGGATTAGAGAAGTCACTACATGGGGGGTGGGGGTGGAGCCAAGCAACTGGCATTACCACTGCCACACCAAATAGCAACTGTGAGGAGGGCTGGCGAGAGCAGGTGTGTGAAGCAGCGGTTTGCTGACAATGAGATGGGGCCAGTAGGGGAAAGGTGAGGAGGAGGGTGTGTAGATTGGGAGACAACTGTTCTGTCTTGTGCATGCCTCTCTGAGGAGAAGGATGTCCTCAGAAGCAAGTGGAGGAGCAAAGGGGGAAAGGGGCACCACTTTGTGAGCTGGGAGGCAGAGTGAACATCAGGGCAAGTGGGGGATGGAAACCTCCCTTCTCCCCCCCCCCCTGAAAAGAGGACAAATACACTCCTTGGAGGTTTTGGAAACAGCCTCTCTGTCAGCCTTCTCCTCAGCCCCACCACTTCTGTGGGAAATGCAGGCGGAATGAGAACTGGAGGCAGGATTTGGGAGAGCCAGGTTCAGGACCCCCCCTCCTCCTGAGCCAGAAGACTACCATCTGGGTCACCTGAGGCCGGTTGCTTAGCCTGGACCACCTCACAGGGTTGGGGGGGATGGGGCGGCAGAGGGGGAAGTCTGGAGTGCCTCCTCTAGGTCCTCAGAGGTAGGATGAGGTAAGAGAAAAAAAGAGGAGGAGATGGATTGCAGCCATGCTTGGCTGCTGAGGCTGGGTGTATGGGTGGGGGAGCACTGAAGAACTACCTTACTTGCAAGGAAGATTACTCATTTCCTAAAAGTGCTATTTATACAAAAAGCAACTGATTTGTATGGAAATGTAAGATCCCCCCCCCAAGGTATACCTAGAAAAAACTAGTCTTGCATATAATTAAACACATTTATGGGGGGGGTTGTGGGTTCCTCAGTAAACCAATTGCTTTCACTCCTAGGAATCAATTGCTTCAGTTTGTATTTGGAGTAAAAATATTATCATTAATTGGGTTTGCCTGTGTCATTTATAAAGTTTATACCTGAGATACCTGACATTACAATTTACGGCACACGTGGCCCAGCCAGACAAAGGGACATTTAACAAATAAGTTCAATACCTCTGTCTGAAGCATCCATTTCCTCCTCTGTAATCTGGAGATCACTTGTGATTCCAGGAGATCTCCAGGCCCCACCTGGAGATTGGCAGCTCTCTGTCCTGTTGTTCATGTAGCTGTATTGGAGCAGCAAAACAAAAGGCTTCTATCCCCAGCACAGGTTTGCCGTTACTTATTGCATTAGAAAAACTGGAAGATGAATTCTGTCTACATAACCTGGACTCAAGAGTCCTGTTTAGGTGTGATGGCATTTGCCTCTCTCCACTCATACCATATAATTTTGGAGGCAAGTATATATTTAGTTATTAAGTAGTATAAAAGAGCAACCACAACTAAGAGTCTCCTAGTGTTTGTTTTAATTTAATCTCAAATATATTTCAAGTAGGCCTTTGTTTGTGAATATTCCCCTCTACATCCTCCACTGAAACTGCAACCATCCCCTTGTCTGGGGACTGCCTCGGGGAGCTGTAAGCATCCAGCTTCTTCTGATTTATTTGGAAAATGTGTTCTCTAGCATGCCATTATGGAATACAGGAATATCATCACTGAGAATTCATACTATTTTTAGTACAAACTTCCCACAGAAAAAAAGCCCCTTTATATTAAAGTAGCATAGAAGCCCCCATGCTTCATCTCTATAGGAACCAGACCTTCCGGCTATGAAAAATAAATGCATCACTCTCTGTTGGCTGCAACAGGTCAATTCTCAACACGTGCCCCTAGCATGACTCCTGGGATATACACCAATATGGCAAGCATACAGCTTTTCAGACAAAGAATGTGCAGAATTTTTTAACCTCATATTTAATTATTTATCACTTCGGGACTAAATCTTGCTTTCCTTCTTCCCTAGAGAATGTTAGCTCTGATCAAAGCTATTTAAAATGCTTTCACTTGTGCAGTTGAGTAGGATTTGGCTTGGGTGGAAAATTAACTGCAAAAAAAACTGAAGCAAAAATAAGTAGTTATTGTCACATAGAGGAAAAATTACAGAGCAATCCTGGGGGGGGATTGGAATTGGGAACTGACTGACCCCTATGCCAGCGTAACTCAGAGATACCTGGTATAAGGGGGATTTATGCTGGCGGAGGGGATGAGTGGTGCCATGTGGCGTGCTTGCAGCAGTGCAACTGCATACAACATACTGGCAGATCAATGGCATGAACCCCCATCCAGGTGGAAAAGCAGGCATGCCAGGGGGCATGATGGCAGACAGTTGGTTCCCATTGCCCTTTTAGCATGGGAATGCCCCCAGAAAAGGCACAAAGTTATCCCAGCAAAAATGGGAGTGCAGCACATTGACGCCCATGGTAAATCCCTGTTCACTCCTCCCTACTCAGCTGCGGCCATGCTCAGGATACTGACCAAGTGTGCACCCAATCAGCACACCCCACATACCGCCCATGCTCCTCCCTTGCACCCAATGATGGCCCGGCCTGCACTATAAATTGTTCCTGGAAGTTGGCTCGCAACTTCAGGGGGCACATGACACAGGATGCTGTCTGAAAGCTCCCTGCCATGGGGACTTAGAGCAAGCACACACGCACCTCACTGGTGGACACAATACAGGCTTGCTTGGCCCATCTGGATTCCAGCTGTGTTGGTGATAGTTGCATATGCATATGAGGGGTTCAGAAGGCACATCATGCTGTCTGCCGGGCAACCTCAGCCACCGAGGGCAAAAACGAAGTGCATCTGATGGCTTTGCTGCCCAACAGCTACCCTGAGAGTCAATGCCACCAGAACACCTGCCAGACCAGGTCCCAGCCACTCAAAGCCATCCTCGGGCACAGTGCCCACAGAGATAGGAACATCTGCCTGCTGTTAGGTGGATGCCAGGGGCCTGCACCATGGAGAGATCAGTCATCAGCATGGATGTATGGTCCCTCCCATGAACCCCCCCCCCTCTTCACTGTGTTTGAGAAATTACACCTGGGCCTCTGGCCTGGGGTGTGACTTACACATGGCATGACTGTCTCACCCGGTGGAAATTCCTAGCTCTGTAGTCATTCTTGTCCCTTCCCCTGTTCAGGAGACCAAACCACTTTGAAAACCAGATTGGCTGACGTGGGGTGGGGGGGACTCAGAGGCTCTGCAGGCAGGTGCCCGGAATCTGCCCACTTGTGGTCAGGAGATGTGGCTGAAGGTGCCATGGAGGAAGGAGGACTCCAGCCAATTGCCAGGTGCCCAGCCATGGGCCCCCCATCTGGCACAGCCTATCCCACCCACCTTTTCCTCCATGTGGGCAGCAATTGAGCAGGAGTGGCTTAAGAGCCTTCACAAGTGCCGGGAAGCCTTTGCCAGGGGCCATCAATGCAGCCTCTATAACTACAGCTGCTGGGCACCTGGAGAGACCTCTCACCATTGCGAGGGACATCGGTGAGGGACAGGAGCACATTGAGAGGCTCCTGGGGGACCTCTCTGAGTCTTTCCAAGGCCCCTCAGCACCCCACCCCTCCTTCTACTGTGCCTCCAGTAGAAGTGGCAAGCAAGGGAGCACAGGGACGCCCTTAGTGGCATGGGCAGCCATCTGGCTATTGTGGACAGCAGTGAGCAGGGGGCACCAATACATATCCTTGTCCATCATCAGTCTCTATTGCCCTGTGAGTTCTGTCTGTCTGCAGAGCACCATTGTGGGGCACCAGCAAGGCTGACAGGTGTGCACCCCCTCCCAACTGACAGGGGGCAGGGGCTTGGAACAGGAGCAGGTCTCTTTAAGAGGGGGTCTAAAGAGGCCCCTTTAAGAGGGGTGTGGTTCCTCCAGACCTCCCCTCTTCACACCCTAACAGTGACCGATGCTTGGCTCTGCTTCCTCAACTTATGGGTCCCATTGGTCCTGCCTGCCCTGTCTATCATGCCACCACCACCTCTCAAGGATGCCAGACTGGGACGCTGAAGCAGAATCACCATGGACATCACTGTGGTAGCATCTGGCAACACTGTTGGGGCATCTTTTTCCCCATTCAGCCGCCACATAGCTATCCCCTTAGGGAGGTGACTGGCAGTGCCACAACTGCATGTAGGCCCAGGATTGCTCTGCCCAACTGTTTCATGGAACTAAATATTATCCTGCATCATGTCCACATCTACTTGAGCCAAACAGTTTCTATTAATAAGGAGCCGGGCTGCACACAGCCACTGTTTGCCTATATTCCAGAAATCCCAGATATGGATTGCCCTGCTTACTGTATCCTGACAACCCCAGTCAGTAAGAAATCAGCCTACGTGTATTCCTCTGGTAGAATAAACGGTCTGCACGGCGAGAAGTAGTCTATATTCTTCAATAATATTGGGCTACTTTTTAACATACATTTTCTTATAAGAATACAATCCTAGGCTGTTGCAGGTTGTCTTTGGTCATGGACTGAGAGAAAGCTATGCTTATTGCATTTCGTGCTGCACCTCTGGGCTGATGAGTCAGAGAGGGGGCGGAATTTCTGATCCCAACAAATGCTTCTTGCAACATATCTCCTATAACCAAGCAAGCTGTAAAAGCTTCCTATGTCATCTGGGGCATGTATGTTTTTTTTAATGCCTCTGGGTTAAATACCTAACCTCTTGGTTAAGAAAACCTATGTATTCTGACAGGGGAGATTCTGATTCTTATTTAACCTCACATTAATTTCTTTGTCCTCTCAGCTAAGGTACTAACAAAGAGTACCTGCATTATATGTGATGATCCCCACTTGATGTTCCAATAAATAACAGCAGGAGAAGAAGCCTCTTAAGTATCAACATAAATTTTCAATGTAGCAGTGAGGTCCTTCAAATCCTTTAGTGAATCTTTACCTCCTTCCCTTTCTCTCAGAATCCTAGGGCTAATCCCTCTTTGGGAAATTATATGGTTGGAAATTGACAATTATATAACTTGATATTTCATTTAGATCTTTAAATTTTTAAAAATTGAATGAGTGATATTAGTAATTATGAGTACCTACCGCTCAATAATCCTGCAGGTTGTGACAGATTACCCCACTATTCTTTGCTTCAGCACAGATTCAGACCTAACTAGACTCCACCCCAATTCAATTTATCAAGCAGCCCCTGGATCTCCAGAAGACTCCAAGGACATCACAGCTTTATTTAACAACGATGTTGATACTTCTCCTCGCTGCTGTCATGACCATTATGCTGCCAGATGCAGAAACACATTATCAAATGGGGATTGTCATAGGTTTTGCAGGCTAGCCTAGCTGAATATCTTTCTGTGTCTCAAGCATTGTATTCCCACAATGTTTACATTACGCTGTCAGTTGGAAATCTGTTCCAATGATGCCTAATGTGGCAGAAGAGTATGTACTTTGAGAGGCCACACAGAAAATGGTGTATTACAATTTATTTTGAGTCTCTCTCCCCCCGCCGCCCTCTTAAAGTGTGTGTGGGAGTCAAGCTGCTGTTGAAATTCCAGCTGTAGAACAGTGTCCTGGGCAGGCACACCTGCAGTTTCGATAATATAGGGGATATCACATGACAGTGTAAAACAGGTGCAGGAATTGTACTGATGTTTGAACTTTGAAAGGAGACAAAATGACATAAAAGTACCTATCAAGTTTTATTTTGGTATCAAAATCTTCTAGGGACTAACTGACTCGCCCTGAATTTCGCAACTATCTTCCTGATCCTTACAATGGGCAAGAAGATCAAGCTGCCCCTGGTGGTGGTGGTGGTGGTGGAAAGTGCCCTCCTCAAGTCACAGCCGACTATGGTGACCCGGTAGGGTTTTCAAGGCAAGAGACATTCAGAGGTGGTTTGCCTTTGCCTGCTTCTGCATAACAACCCTGGACTCTCTTGGTGGTCTCCCATCCCAATATTAACCCTACTTAGCTTCTGAGATCTGGTGAAATCAGGCTAGCCTGGCCCATCCAGGTCAGGGCAACTGTCTATAAAATGGGGGGTTGTTTCTAATATTTGTACTAGAAATGTGGAATGTATCTTGAACATGTACTGCTATCAAGTAGCTTCAGACCTATGATGACCCTATGAATTAATGACTCCAAAACAACCTTGCTCAGGTCATTTCAACCTTTCTCAGTATTCAAGGGGAATATTATGGGATGAGCGGTGAACGTTGAGTGGGAAGATAATCTAGAGGGTTCATTCTTATCAGCCAAATATATTCATAATTGTTGAAATACCCCATAATTGTTGGGACTTCCGGCAAGACTTGCGAGCATGGCGGACGTGCTCCTCCGCATCTGCGGGGAGCGCGATCCGTACCCGGCAGGAAGAAGGGGCTCCGGACTGGTGCCGAGCCCCCAGAGACCCCAGTGAGGGGGCTCTGCCTGGGGTGGCTCGAAGGGGATCTCTCCCTACGGTGGCGACCGAGGGATAGAGATCCCTTTTCATCACCCCCATAGGTTCCCCCGCCGTGGGAGCCATATGGCTGAAAGCGCAAATCCGAGAAGCAGCAGAGAGTGCGAAGCAATGAGGCTGGAACTGACAGTTACGCATGGAGAAAACGTGAGTCTGAAGTAAGAAAAGCAGAACACAGCGGGAAGATGGCGGGAGGAGTGAAACCCCCCCCCTCTCCGAGACTAGCGTACTTACGAGACTCTTTACGTGGCGTTACTGCAGGAATAAAAGCCCATCCGCCTTGCTAGATGGCAGCATCGCTCACTTGGAGATATAAACTTTAGAAGGACATAAGTGCTGTTTGAAAATTTGCTCCTTTCGTTCATCTTATCTATCTATAAACAAAGAGTGTCGCCTCAACAATGACGGGGAAACCGAAACCTTCCCCCAACCGAGTTCAAAGGTTGATACCACGGAGATGAGTGCGGTGTTCTCCTCGTTATTGCGACCTCTAGTGGACCAAATGACAGCTCTCAACGTTAAGATGGACAAAATGCAGCTAGAACTAAAAGAGTCGAATAAATCCACAGAGAAGTTGCAGCAAGAACTTCTGGAAGTAAAAACTTCAGTAAAAAACCAAGACGCAAGACTACAAAAGGCAGAGAAGGAAAAGGCCTTCCACCACGATCAGCTTTTGAAATTACAAATGGATAGATCGAATTTTTTCCTAAGACTTCAGAATGTGCCAGAAAACACAGGAGAAGACCTTAAAAATTTGCTAAGTGAAGCACTTGAACCAGTGACAGGCATGAAAGCAGCGGATATAAAAAGCGATATGGATATGGTTTACAGAACCTATCCAGATTATACTAAAAAGAAAAGCCTGCCTGGTGAAATTATGCTAAGGTTCTCCAAAAAATCTACAAGAGACGTGGTGCTTAGGACCACAAACAAAGCAGCTCTGAAGATCCTGGGAGAAGAAGTAAAAGTGATGAAGGATATCCCATTTGAAATAAGGAAAAGAAGGAAAGCCTATGGAAAATTGACATCTTGGCTCCAGTCTGAGTCTATCATCTATCGTTGGAATACTCCAGAAGGACTATGCTTCAGCATCAAAGATAAGAAGTATAAGATTGACTCTGTTCAACAAGCGAAAAAATCTCTGGAAAAAAGCAAAGAGCAGAAAACTGGGAGAGACTCAGATGGTTCACTGGCCTCGCAAGAAAGCATGTATGGATTTGATAGCTCAAAGAGTGAAGAAGAAGTGTCTGACTCGGAAAAAGGAGCTGCAGCTCCAAAAATAGTTGAGACTGTTAAGACAAGAAGAGGACGAAAGAAGAAATAGTGATTAAACTGTTTTATTAAGCATTGCACTTATGTATTATAAATTGTTTAATTAACCGTATTTCTCTAGGTGGGCGTGCCTGCCAAATAGTTTTGATATTTTTTATAGTAGCAGTAACAAGTAATTGAAATTTATCCAAGGTTCTAAATGCTTCATAATTATATTATGTAATAAGGTAGTATTAAGCAAATGATAAAGTACTCTCTGTATAAGGTATATGTAGCTTAGATTGTAGCGTTATAGTTGTAGTTATAGGGAAAAATCAATAAAAATTTATAAAAAAAGAAAAAAAAGAAATACCCCATAATTGTTGAAATACCCCTAGCCTTTTGATACGTGGTTGGCAGTCACTGTAAAAAGGCTGGGAAAGTGTTTGAGTTCTTCTTGATTGACTAAAATCTTCTATTTGACTAATATAAGAAGCAGGTCTCTGGAGTGGTGGCATAGAAATATCCGAAATAAATGAATAAAACCATATGAAGCTATTTGAAAGACTTTTGGATTCTGGGGTTTTAAGTATTTTGCTGTTTGGACATGCCCTGCTTACCAAGGCTTTTTAAGATATGGTGCTAAGGATTTGGCTGCTCTGACCTGGATGGCCCAGGCCAGACTGATCTTGTCAGATCTTGGAAGCTAGGCAGGGTTAGCCGTGGTTAGAACAACAAGGAATTCCAGGTTGGCTATGCAGAGGAAGGCAATGGCAAACCACTTCTGAATGTCTCTTGTTTTGAAAACCCTAGGGGATCATCATAAGTCGACTGCAGTTTGTCAGTTCTTCACACATAGACACACACACACAAGGATTTGGCCAGATTAGGGAGGGAAGTTCTAGCTCTCAAGATGAGCTGAAATAAATTTGTTCTCTAGGTTAAGTGATCAGAATTACAAGGTTGTACAACTGAGGCAATGGTGGTGACATGCATCCAATGGCAGCAGCATGTAGCATCAGTAACATTATTAGCCACAGAAAAATTACATTGTAAATGGATGGAGGTAAAGCAGAAAGCACTTGCAAAGCATCACAAAGCTTGTCCAGTGCCTGGAGGAGCAACCAGGTTTTCTAACCTAGTTATTTCATTTTATTAATGCTGTAGCAGGATATAGTTTATAGATATATACAGCAATAAGAGCTATTTCCCCACTCTTTGACAAACAACAAGTAGTGATTGAGGAAATTAGGCTGTTGTCACACGGCCCCTTTAAATCCAGGAGCCCTCCCGAATTAAAGGGGCCGTGTTTTTTTTACCTCAGGTTGGGATGTTTACACATCCCAACCCCTGCGGCAGCGGTCGGTGGCAGTTGGAGAAGGAGAAGGCAGCAGGTGATGGAGGAGGAGGCGGCGGCAGTGGACGAGGCAGAAGAAGCGGTGGCGGCGTTCCCTGTAGTTTGGCGGCGGAAGTGGCGGTGGCGTTCCAAGGAGTTTGGCGGCAGCTGTTTGCGGCGGCGGCTGTTTGCGGTGGCGGCGGCCGGGGGAGGCACCCTTCCTTGAGCCCCGCTGGCCGCCTGGTAAGTTTGGGGTTTTTTTTCCCCCTTTTACACTTGGGCACTTGAGTGGCCAAGCGCCCAAGTGTAAAAGGGGGGGGGGAATGGTGGGGGGCCCATCTGGACAGCCCTGCTCTCGCAATGATTGCGAGAGAGGGCTGGCCAGATGGCTCAAATGCGGGTTCCTCCCGCGACTCCCGGGAAGACTGTCGATTTTCCCGGGGTTGGAAAATGCGGGAGGAACCCGCATTTGAGCCCACTTAGGCGCGGGACTTGCTGCGGCCAGTGTAGTCGGCCCCTTTAAATGCAGGAGGAAACAGCCCTTCCTCCCACATTAAAGGACCGTGTGCTCGCACCCTAAAATGCAGAGGATTTTGTAGTACCATTCCTCCTGTTTAAGAAGGACAGGGCTGAGTTTTGCCAGAAGCTCTTGCAACACCTGAACACAGTCAAGTTATTAAACTGTGAAAGTTTGCTATTGGGAAAACTCAAGGATTGCTTTTCCCAACTGGCTGTATAATATTTTGGCTATCTCTGAGTAATGTTTAGTTGCTTATGGGCTATGGCCTGGGGAGGACAGAACTACCGAGAGCACATATTCACTCCCTTTCAAGCAGTAAGCTTCACACCTATGGCAGCATCATTGCATTGTCCAATGCAAAGCAGGTGGAATTTCAGTGATTTCATGGCAGATACACAATGTACTCCCGATGGAGAAAATGGCAGCTCTTGGCTCTGGAGCGCAAGAGACAGCTAATGACAACTGTGGAATAATAAGATCCCTGTGAGCCTCTTCAAGCCACGTTGTAAACAAACCAACAAACCTGCTTCCTACCTCTGGTGACCTACAGTGACCCTGGCCATTGAGAATCAAGTCACTTCCTATTTATATATTTGCTTTTTGATCACACTCTATTGTGACAGAACCATCACTGAATGTAAGTAACCACCTGTTTGTCTAACTACTTGGGAACTGTGCCATTTGAATGGCCTGAGCAGACTTGTACCCTTCAAAATCCACTGAAGCCAAAGGGCTTATAAGGGTGTAACTCTGCTTAGGATGGCAGTGTTGGGCTGGTGAACGGCCCATAGGAAACTGTACTGTGTTCCTAGTAAGGCAAACAGGGCAGAGAGAGGCATCTATACCCCTCTTGCAAAATCAATGCTGCCCTTTAGTTCCCACATCACAAGCCAGAATCATAAAAGTGAGCTAGCATGTCTCTAGGGACTGCATGTTAATTTTTGCTTCTGTAGTTTTAGTGCACAGACAAAATTGTTTCATCATATTGTTTGTGCTCAGTTTGACAAAATGGTTGCAGACTGCTCCGGATACATTCCCAGAAGGGTAATGGTGGTAACAGAGAAGACAGCTGTCACTTATGCCCACGCCAGCAGGAAAAAGGAAGACAGGGTGATGATGATGGGCAATCATATGCATTTCAACAGTGTTGCCAGACACGACTTCTCCTGGTATGTGCAGGTGCCAAATGCTAATGTATACCACTGATGACCATGCCCAGAACAAAATGCAAACGACAATAATGCTAAAGCGAGAGATTTATGACTGCAAAAAAAGAGCAGCTTCTCATCTAAAAAAAAGGAGAACAAAATGGAGAAGGGTGAATGTTGTAAGCTGCTTTGGACCCCCACTGGGGAGAAAAGTGGGTTATAAGTGAAGTAAAATAAAGGAATAAGATGCAATTTGCATTTTAACCCCCCGCCCGTCAGTTATGATACATTATATTTTCATAATACCCAAAACACAGCAGGTCATACTACATGTAATACAGGATGATACGGTGTCATCTTCCCTTGGAGTGGAAACATATAGGTGTTGCATGCAGAAATTGTAAAACAGTATTTTTATGCTGACTATGCATCTGATGGTGCATGAACATTTCCCTCAGATGGTTCTGGAGAGGGTCTGAGCACATCACACCCTATCTTCAGTCTCTTTTTTTAAGCCAACTTTAACTCCACCTTACAATGTAAGACCCCCCTCTCCATTATGTTACCATGTATGATTCTGGCATTGGGCAGAAAGGTTAAATAGAAATGTTGTAGATACAGGGCTCGGTTGGAGCTGGTGCGCAGCAGAGCTGTGCTCCAGGAGTGAGGAGCCCGGGGGGCGGGGCAGGCACATGACCAATCCCCACCCCTTGCTCCCAGCCAGCTTTTCCCCATGAGCCGCTCTGCTTTTGTGGAGAGACAGGGGGGTTAAATCCCTGGCTTCCCTGCCCGATCTTCTCCAGGTGGAGAAGATCGGGCAGGGAAGCCAGGCATGACTGCCTCCATGTGCTCCCCATCTCCAGCGAACCCGCTGGCAGACACGCCTGCCTTTCCTCCTGAGCCACTCCACTTTTGCAGAGAAACTTGGGGGAGAAGGGGGGATTTAAATGCCTTTCTTTCCCTTCCCATTTTAAGCATGTCTGGAGAAGATCGAGCAGGGAACCCAGGCATGTCTGCCTGCCCGCCCTGGCCTTGCCTTCTCCAGCCAGCCCTGCCCTTGCCTTCTCCAGATGCCTCCCCCTCCCTTTTTTGTTTCCCGAGCCAGTGCCCCTTGACTTCTGGCCTCAGGTGGAGAAGCCAACATAGAGTGGTGGATGGCGAGTGTCCAGGTCGGGGGGGGGGGGGACTAAGAGGGAAAGAAAGCCCCGTTCAGGATTCCCCCTCCTGGTGGTGACTTTTAGGTCTCTTCCGTGGTCTGCAAGGGAGGTTCTTGGGGACCCACTTTCAAGCCAGGAGCATTGGGTGGGGAGAGCTGCGGCCTCGTGACCCCCCCCCCCAACTCAGCACTGAGGATCATGTTGGGTCTCCCAGCAACCTGCCTTTCCCCGCAATAACTGGGGGAGGGGGGCACAAGCAACGTTCCCTCTTGGCAGGAAGGGAGCCTCCTCCAGACACAACAGTCTGCAGCTACCCCAAACACACATACACCCACACGGCGTTTTGACTGGTGGAGGCAGGCAGCAGACAAAAGCGCCGCGGCTTGGGGAGGGGAGCCGGGCAGGAGGCAAGCAGAAGACCAGATCCACTTGGAGGGGATGTCTCTCTCTCTCTCTTCTCTCTCTCTCTCACTCACACACACACACTTTCTCTGCCTCCCTTTGGACTGCCTCTCTCACCCGTGAGAGCTTCACTGTCTCTGTTGAGGGCAAGAAAAAAACAGAGTGAGGGGGGAATGGTCTGAAGATCCCCCCCTCATCACACTGCCTTTTGTAAGATGTTTATTTCTCTGCAATTTAAGGAAGAGATGCTCGAGGAATGACAGGTCCTTGGAAGGAATCAGTTCATGGGGACAGGGAAAGCGCCACATTCTTTCTAGCCATCTCTGCCTGGGTGTTGGATCTTCCCAGCCTCAACAACTTACCCATCTTGTAGTGACACACACACACAGGTGTCTTGTTTTCTGCAGGGAAGTCGAAATCCTGATGCTCTCCACCTGGGAATGAGAGGTCCGCCTGATCGCCACTGAGGACCACTGTCCATCACTTCCCTTCCTGTTATGTCCTAATGGCAACTGCGCACATGGTCAGAGAAACGCACATGGCCAGGCTGGCTACCAGAGCTTTGCTTCGGGAGACAGTAGCCCGGCCAGATTGTAAATTAGACCAAGCAGCCACCCAGGTTCCACCAGGGGACCTATGGTTTAAGGTAACTCATGATTAATCCTATCAGGGAGTTTGGGGAGTAATCTTATCAGGGAGTAATCCTATCAGGGAGTGGGTGTAATCTTATCAGGGTAATCCTATCAGAGTAATCCTATCAGGGAGTTTGGGCAAGGCTGGGGGTGTGGTTTAGATGTGTATTTAAGCAGACCCCCGAGCCCCGTTCAGTAGCCTGGAATTATACCATCAATAGACTTATGAGCTGATTTCACTGCAACACCTCTCTGAACTCAGTACTTTATACTTCCAGCCCTTGCTAGAGCAAAACTGCCCCCAAACACCGGCAAGCCACAGGGGTTTGGGCTTCGTGGGCTACTTCCAGGAGCTGTGCAAGAACTGGCATTACTTGAGCGCCACAGTCAACCTGGGCCAGCCCCGCCTGGCATTCTGCCCACTTTTTTTAGATACCTACCTCTCCTCACTTTTTAAAATGGGATGTGCCTTTTGACATCTTATAACAGAAAAAACAAAATAGAAAACACTTTTAGTGTCAGTTTGGAAAATGCCATGCAAATCTGTCCTTTGAGGACCACAGAGAGTAAGTAAACCCAGGTATTTCAAATAAGAATTTTATTTCCCAGCTTCCCTTCTCAATGTGCTTTCCATGAGCTACATTCCTAAGTTTAAAAACTAAAAGCATCTTGGTGCATTTTCTATTAAGTTAATATGATCCCCCCCATGTCTTTCATGCAATTTTCAAGGGTATTCATAATGCCAGCCAATTTTGCTCTCACACATGTCAGGAGGTAAAAATTTCATTAAGTCTCTGAGCACTAAGCTGATGCTTGGATGCTTTGCCAAATAAGCCTTTCTTTCCTTCATTAGGGCCTGGGCTAAATGCATTTGCTACATGCCATTGCTCTTAATTCTGTTACACACCTACGAAATTTACTCACAACCACTGTTAAAAGGGACACTGATGGGCAAGAAGAATTAACTCATGAGTCTGACTGAACTTGGCACTACACCCTGGGGGTTTCCGGTCGGAGGAATGGAGGTCTGACACGCTTTGCAAGTGTGCAAGGCAGACAGTGGCTCTTATTGACAGCTCGGGTGGATCAATCCACCTGACGCAACCTCACACAGGTAGTGTGAGGACTAGCAAGCAATATAATCCAGGTTTGAGCAAGCTCGGTGAAGAAAAAGTCTCGGAGGAGACTTTTACAACACCTTGAGCACTGCAGCCGAAGAAGATTCCTGCAAGTATCTCTAAGGAGCCGAGCTGAGCTGATTAAATCAGCATAAAATCTCCAATTCCCCTGATTCCTTAACAAAGAAGACAAAGTTTAAACGTTGGGACCACATCTGAAGCGAAGTAACAACATAAGGTAACGGAAAAAAAGTTTTTGCCTTACTATTACCACGTTTTGAAAGACGAAAAGCAGATCTGGTGAAGCAATAGACTGTTGCAGATTGGATGAGTGCAGTTTTGAAACGTTAAACAGCTGAATTTGAACTTAAAAAGCCAAAAAAACAAGTTGTTTAACATTCCTGCGGTTAAGAAGAGTTGGGAAGGGGAGCCAAGCATCCCGAGACAAAGAGGGGAGGAGGGAACCAAGCATCGCGAGATCAAGCTGTGAGGATTGAGACAGGAAGTGACGGCTTGAGGAGCAGACAAGAAGGGAAATGGAGAAGAACCAGAAGAGAGCAAAGGGGACTGTAAAAACTGCCGGACCAAAAGGACTACAACAGGAAGTGACGTGCGGAGAGCAGACAAGTAAGCAAGAGGAAGGGACAAAAGGAAACTACGGCAAGCCAGAAGCAAGGTAAAAAGACTATAACCTTTGACACAAACCATAGAGAAGTTGCGCCCGCCATTTTGGATTTATAAAATTTTTAAACAGTAATATCTCATAAACTATATAACTTAGAAGGCTGAAACCAACGAAATTTGACTTGGCAAGACTAGCTTGTGTGATCACATTAATTGGTGTTTGATTTGGAAAATAAAATAAAATCGATCTTTTTTAAAGAGACAAGACGGACCGCGGACTAAGATCGAGAGCAGCTACATGGTCCTCTCCTACAATGGCAGCAAAAAAAAGAAAAAGAACTACTAGCTGTTATGGAAGCAATGGAAAAAAAATGTTAGACACTATAGGAGAGGTAAATGTTAAAATGAATGGCATAGCTGCACAAGCAGACAAAACTTTATAGACTTAAAAGCAGAATTTCAAAAATTAACCACAAGAACACAAGAAATTGAAACTAAAGTAAAAGAACTGGAAGAAAGTACTCAAAAGACAATGAGAGACAATGACAGGATGGAAAAGATGATGCATTATAAAGATATGCAAAACCATTTGAGATTCAGAGGGATTGAGGAAAAAATGAGTGAAGACATTTTTATAAGAATGCAAGAAGTATTAGCAGATTTTTTACAAGAACAGGAAGAGGTTGTTAAAGAACACATGGATCTTGTTTATAGAGTCAATTCTACATACGCAAGAGACAAAAATATACCAAGAGACGTGGTTGTCCAATTTACAATGAAAAGGACAAAAGAACAAATCTACAAGAAGTGTTTTACTGATCCTTTTGAAATAGATGGAAAGAAAATTATAGTAATGAAAGAACTGCCTAGAGCAATACTGCAAGACAGGAAAAAATTCAAGCGTCTGACGGATAAATTGAAGGAGAAAAAAATTAGATTCCGCTGGGAAATACCTCAAGGATTAAGCTTTTACTATGGCAACACCAGAGTAGTGATTAAAAGCACAGGAGAAATGTACGCATTTCTTGGAGAGAATAAAGATGACCTCGGTGATATTTAAGAATATATCAAGATGGATTACAAAGTACTTACATGGAATGTAAATGGACTTAATTCACCCCAAAAACGTAGAATGGTAGGGCATTGGCTGGAGAAACAAAAATGTAGTGTAATTTGCATACAAGAAGCTCATCTTAAAAAACAAGACCACAAATATTTAATAAGGAAAAAATTGGGAGAAGAATTTTATTCCTTAGCAAGCAATAAAAAGAATGGTGTTGTAACATATGTCAAAAAAGATTTGGAACCTAAAGTAATATTTAAAGACAAAGAAGGAAGATATTTAGCTATTGAAATTTCACTACAAGGACAGAAAACTTTGATTGTGAATATTTACGCCCCAAATGGAGCCAAAGAATTTTTTTTTAAAGAATTACAAGTGGAAATGGATAACATAAATTATGATCAAATCATGATGTTGGGGGACTTTAATGGAACTGTGAATAACAAATTAGACAGGCGCTCTAAGAGAAAGGATGAGGCATTAGGGAAGCTTCCAAAAAACTTTTTTGAACTGATAAAACAAGAGAAGCTGGAAGACATTTGGAGGAAAGCTAACCCACAAGGAAAAGATTTTACCTTTTATTCTAATAGACATGACTCGCATTCAAGAATTGACATGATTTGGATGACTACTAATTTAACGTTTAAGACAAGAAAAGTGGAAATTCTACCCAGAATAATTTCAGATCATAATCCGTCTTTATGGACTGCTGGCCAGGTAAAAAAACAAAAGAGATGGAGAATAAATGAGGACTTACTAGATAACCAAGAAATAGTTAAAAAATTACAGGAAGAAACAGACCTATACTTCCAAGCAAATATACAGAAAGAAGTAAAAATTCAAACCGTATGGGATGCATATAAAGCAGTGATGAGAGGACTATTGATATCATTAAATGCAAAAGATAATAAAAAGAAAAGAGAACAATATGAAAATATCATACAAGCCATTAAAACAAAAGAAGAAGAACTGAAGAGTAGACCAGGGAAAAAGAAACTGCAAAAGGAAATCTGGATGTTACAAGACCAAGCAAAAGCTATTTTGAACCAAGAGACGTACTGGAACCTAAAAAAACTCCAACAAAAGGCATTTGAAGGTGCAAACCCGGAAAATATTTAGCATGGCAATTAAAGAAAAAACGTGAAAACAAATTTATCACTAAAGTGATAAGAGATAACATTGAGATAATAGACAACAAAGGAATAATGAGAGCATTTTTTAAATATTATGCAAAACTGTTTAAAAAGGAAAACAAAGACAGAAGAAAGATTAAAGAATACCTGCAAACATTAAAGTTACCAAAACCAACAGAGAAAATTAAAGAACTATTTAACAATCCAGTATCATTACAAGAGATTAAAAATGCAATAAATGACTCAAAATTAGGAAAAGCACCTGGACCAGATGGATTTACAGCGAAGTTTTATAAAACGCTACAGGAGTCGATCTCACCAGCGTTACTGCTATTAATGAATGATATAGGAGTCACTGGCGAGGTCCCAGAAACTTGGAAAGACGCAACCATCTCACTTATCCCGAAAGAAAATCAAGACTTAACTAATGTTAGGAACTACAAACCGATTTCTCTACTAAATAATGATTATAAGATTTTTGCTAAAATTATAGCTGACAGACTAAAAGAACACCTCAAAGAAACTATACAAACAGAACAAGCAGGGTTCTTACCCAATCGCCAAATAAGGGACAATCTAAGAGTAGTAGTGGATGCTATATAATACTACGATAAACATCCTGAAAAGGAAGTGGTTTTTTTCTTTTTAGACGCGGAAAAAGTGTTTGATAATTTAAATTGGGATTTTATGTTTGAGGTTCTAGAACATCTTGAAATTGGTGAATATATGCTTAACCTCATTAAGTCAATTTATAAAGAACAGAAATCCTCTTTAATAATTAACACTGAAAAGACAGACGATTTTAAAGTCGAAAAAGGAACACGACAAGGATGGCCACTTTCGCCGTTGCTATTTATTTGGATTCTAGAAGTTCTACTAATAAATGTGAAAGAAGATAAAGATATTAAAGGTTTAACAATCGAAGGTTTTTCTTTCAAATATAGGGCCTTTGCAGATGATGTGATGTTTATAGTGGAAGACCCTATGACTACACTACCATATTTGTTACAGAGAGTAAAAGAGTTTGGTGACTTGGCTGGATTTTATGTAAATAAGAACAAATCGAAAGTGATGTGTAAAAATATGTCAAATAACAAACAAACTGAGTTACAAAATCTTATAGAATGTGAGGTGGTGAAAAAGACAAAATATCTAGGTGTGAACCTAACAACGAAAAATATTGATCTTTATAAAAATAACTACGAGAAATTATGGCTGCAAATTATGCAAGATATTAAAAAGTGGAATGTATTAAATTTGTCATTGTTGGGTAGAATTGCGGTGGTTAAGATGAATGTATTACCATGATTAATGTTTTTGTTTCAAACTATTCCAATTGTAAAAGACGTAAAAACATTCAAATGCTGGCAGAAGGAATTGTCTAAGTTTGTATGGGGAGGGAAAAAACCAAGAATCAAGATGAAAATAATGTGTGATGCTAAAGATAGAGGTGAGTTCCAATTACCAAACTTAAGGCTATATCATGATGCAATATGTTTGACTTGGGTAGGGACATGGACTATGCTACAAGATAGAAAGTTATTGTCCCTGGAAGGCCATGATTGTAGGTTTGGGTGGCATGCATACTTGTATTATGGTAAAGCAAAAATGGACAATATGTTTAAACATCATTATTTGAGAAGAACGTTAATGGATACATGGACAAGATATAAAAACTTTTTTCCAGAAGAGATACCTATGTGGATTGTACCCGCAGAAGTTTTAAATCCAGCATCATGTTACAAAGGACAAGATTGGTTGAAGTATAGAGACTTATTAACAAGACATGGTAAAGACTTTATACTGAAGGAGCAGCATCAGATGGACTTTGATTATGGTTGGTTAAGATATAGACAAATATATGACATGTATAGAAGTGATAAAAATCCGGTTTTAGAGAAAAAAATAATGAAATAGAACAAGTTTGGGAGGAAGGTGGGGAAAAAATGATCTCTGAAATGTATAAAATTTTGTTAAAATGGTTTAACGCTGATGAAATGGTAAAAGAACAAATGGTAAAATGGGCGATAAACTTTAACAAAGACATTGAAATGGAATCTTGGGAATTTTTATGGAAAAATGCTATGAGTATATCTACATGTTATAACCTAAAAGAAAATTGTTTTAAAATGATGTACAGATGGTATATGACACCAAAAAAAATTGCAAATATTAATCAGAATATGTCTAACAAATGTTGGAAATGTAAAAAGAAAAAAGGTTCTTTTTATCATATGTGGTGGACTTGTGATAAAGCAAAGACTTATTGGTCTATAATACATGCAGAAATGGAAAAAATTTTGAAATGTACATTTAAGAAGTTGCCTGAAATGTTATTGCTTGGACTTAAACTAGAAGAGATAAATGTAAAGAAAAGGACAATAATATGGTATATGATAACAACAGCAAGAATGGTGTATGCACAAAATTGGAAAAATGAAAAAATACCAGAGGTGTGGGAATGGTTGAAAAAATTGTTATATATGGCTGAAATGGATAAATGGACTAGAAAGTTGAATGATCTGTACTCAGAGACCTTTTTAGAAGATTGGAAAGATCTGAAGGAATATGTTGAAAAATACTAGGACATGAAAAACTACATTTATACATGGTTATAATAACATAAAGCAATAGAATTAGAGTATATGAATGTACTAAGGATAATTAGATAATGAAGTTGTTTTTTATTTTAGAATTATATAAGAATATAGAAAGTAAGAATTAGTATATAAGTATTTTTAAGATATATGACCGTTACCAGAAATGTAAACATAGATATAAGTATTACTATTTTGGATAAAGTGGAAAATGTGTTATGCTTCAGATGTGGTGGGAAACCGCCAATACAAGATAAAAACAAGATTATACAAATAGAACAAAATGTTATATAATATGGAAAAAAGGATTTGTATAAGATAAAAGTATTAATTTTAATGTTTTGAAAAATAAAAATTTTTTACAAAAAAAAAAAAAAGAACCTGGCACTACACCCTTAATGTTAACACAACAGTTGCCACCAGGCAACTTGCATGACTCCCCAGGTCCAGCTGCTAGATATGGTTCAATGGCAGCCACTCCACTATAACTGGTGTAGCACAGAGGTGAGAGTTTCAGATTAGGGTCTGGGAGACTGAGGGTGCGATCACACGGGCATTTAAACCCGGGTTCTCCCGCGCTGCTCTTTCAAGCGCGATAGGTACTTGTTTTTCCTGGTGGTTGGAAAAGCAGGCTCGAGTGCGGGGGGGGCGGCTTCGAGACGGGAGACAGATGCGGCCCGTCTAGTCAGCCCCTTTAATTGCGATGGGGAACACGCAATAAACGTCCGTGTGATCGCACCCCTAGGCTCAAATCCACACTCTGCTATCAAAGATCACCAGGTGATTTTGCCTATTTTTATCCCGCCCTACCTCACAAGTAAGCCACGGGCGGCTTACATCAAGTCATAAAGCAATAAACAATCCCATAAAACAGTAATACATTAAAACATTAATTCTAACAAGATAAAAAATTTAGGTGACTAATTTAAAATATACCTATACCTAATTAATTCCAGTGTATACTAAGCTCATGCCAGGAAGGGGCAGTGGATCATTCAGTTTGAGCGGTGGGTGTCGCCTTCTGACACCCTTCCGATGATGTCAGGGGGTGTGGCATAGGCAAATAAGTTATGCTAATGAGCTCCTGCACCTCTTTTTCTACGAAATGACCCCTGTGTAGATAAATACATTAAAATGTCTATCATCTCTCTCTCCCTCCCTCTCTCATTTCTGTTCTAGTGCTCCTTTTTGAATGTTCTTCCTTGTGTTAGTTTCTTCTTTGCCATTCTCTTAAACATATTAAAACAATTCATGATGTGGTTTATTATGGTTATGCTGTTCCCAACAGCCTGAGCTGGTTCTGAGGACAACTAACTATTTAACACATAATCTTCACTCATTTGGAATCAACTTTATTCAGCTCTTTATGCATCCAAAGGTCAGTTTACTCACATTCCCTTTCCTGATGCTGATAGGAGCCTTAAAGTCCTTTGAGTGATTCCTGCGGTAAAAAGAGCTGATTCTTTCCCGTCTACTTAGCTGTGAAGATTACAAAACTGAGGAAAACAGTTTTCCCTGGGCAAATGTATCAAAGAAACCAATCAGGAAGGCTTCCCTTAACCAGCTGACCTTGAGGTTACTAGACTACATTACCCACAATTCTTACACATTTAAAGATGCAGTAAACAATACTATACTTTGCTATTCTGATCTCTGCTGGGGCAGCACAATGGTATGGTCCACTTGGTCTACTTGGTATGAACATGGGGTTGTAGAGGCTGAGATGGCTATTTCAGAGTTCCTGATTCCCATGAACCATATATGAAGGGATCTCAAAAAACAAATGCTATAGTCCGTATAGTTGACAACAGTGCAGTGCTGATGTGGCTTTGTAGTCCACTTGGACAAGTTGCCCATGCTGAATCCAGGATTGCTCCATGTTAGGGTTGCCAGGTCTGGGTTGGAAAACACCTGGAGACTTTGGGGGTGGATCCAGGAGAGGGTGGGATTGGGGGGGGAGGGGAGGGGCCTCAGCATGGTACAATGCCATAGAGTCCACCTTTCAAAGCAGCCATTTTCTCCAGGGAAGATTATCTCTATCATCTGGAGATTAGTTGTAAAAGCGGGAGATTCCCAGGCCCCACCTGGAGGCTGGCAACTCTGCTCCATGTTCAGTATCATCCCAATACTTTTCACCACTAAGATTCCCATAAAAACAATCAGCTACTGTGGATGAGCCTGCAAGATGGTTGCTGAAGAAACATTTTATCTGTAAGTCAATGTAGAGGGTCTATGTTGTGTAGTGGTTAGAGTGTAGGACTATACTGGATGAGACCTGGGCTCATTATCCCCACTCAGTTGTGAAACGCATTAGGCCACCTCAGACCAGTCATTTCACTGTCTGCCTGATCTACATCACAGGGTTGTAAGGATAAAAAGAAGGATAGGATAATCTTGTATACTCCCTAGAGCTCTCCAAAGGAAAATACTGACATTCCTTATTGTATCTGCTTTCCCAAAAATCCTGCAGGCCAGATTAAAATAAGTCACATTTTAATAATGAAGGATTGTTGCAGTGGGAGAGCAGAGAGTTGAACTGAGAAGCACCCAGATCACTGTCACTGGTTCTGCAACCCGGAAGCTGTTTCAAACTCCCCACTTTGCCAAGTGGGAGAAACTGCCACAGGAAGCCATTAAAATGAGTCAGTGCTGGAGACTTGTGCTATTTTATATTGTATATTTACAAATGTATTCGTTGATAAGTTGAGGAAGAGACAAGAATCCAAACAGACTGATTTAATATTTAAAGCAGCAGCAACACCATGCCAAAAGTAAACAGTAGGACTTTAGAACTGTTCACCCAAGCCTCCTAGCCTACACACTATATAATTCAAACTCCCCCTCCTTTTCTACTTTCCAGTTCCAACTTGTTTCTTTTTTGTCCCTATGTGAGCAAGTGGATGTAATCAGTAGCTACTAGCTGTCTTCTCTTGATAGCCATAACACTATCATGCACATTGTGAAGAATAATAGTATCCCAGATGCATTTAAATAAATAGTATGCTGTTATTTAATTCATAAATCGTAATATAAATTATAGATGGAGGAATGAAATACAGTTTCTCATGCTCGAAGTTAATTAATGCTGAGCAGTCTTGAGGTGAAACTTGGGCCCATCTCAGACATTTGCTTTGTAGTACTTCCCCTGCTGTTGGCTTTTCCATGGCATCTGTCACATTAGTAAGCAATGTCTGAAGTTCTGCATCATGTCATCAAATGGATTGTATAGCTATTTCCCTTGTTAGACTTGTTGGCTTCAGTGGAAAGGAGATGTTGATGTGGGAAGTACCCAGATCAAGATCAGTTTTCAGGACAGAGATCATCGCAAGTCTCATATATCAGATAAACTTAGTATAATCTGAGGCTTGTTTATTCAAAAGTGAGTCTCAGTGAATTTGAAATGATTTGCCTTTCAGTAAACATGCAAAGACTGGGCTGTAAGAATTTGAAACCTAAGGACTGGATCCAGACTAACATTTCTGCAGGCACAAAGATTATGGCCCATGGAAGAACACAATTTTCTCATATCCCCCTGCCTCAGAAACCTGAAATCCTGCCTGTGGGAATGGTGATCCTTGGGAAAGGGATAGGGGGCATGTCAGGGTACCATGGGAGATGGTAGGCAAGAAAATTGTGTTCCACAGGTGGCAATGCTTGCAGTTGTGGGAATGTCTAGTTTGTATCCAAGCCTAACCGTCACATTCTTAACAGAGTTGCATCCTTCTAAGCACTTTGAAGTCAATGTACTTAAATGGGTGAAACTCCACTTAGGGTAGGAGGAGGAGGAGGAGAAGGAGGAGGAGGAGTGGCTTATAATCACCTTCCCTTTCTCTCCTCATAACAGACACCCTGTGAGGTAGGTGAGGCTGAGAGAGCTCTGAGAGAGCTGTGACTGACCTACGGTCATCCAGCTAGCTTCATGGGGAGGAGTGGGGAATCAAACCTGGTTCTTCATATTAGAGTCTGCTGCTCTTAACCACTACACCAAACTGGCTACTAGTAATAAAGATGACTATGTTAGAGGGTTTCTTCCTTCAGGTTTTCTACCCCCACCTTTTTAATGTTTCTGCTTTGCCTATAGAAAATGCTGAGGAGTCACTGGATTGCTGCTTGCTCTTTTTCATAAACCCTTTAATATTTCCCTGTATACAGACAGAGACCAACAGAAAAGAGAGGCCCTTATCAAAGCAGTTGAGAAATACAAGAAAGAAATTGCACAGATCCTTTCAGCCCCTCTAGGTCACTCCAGGAGCATTTCTAGTGATCATGATAAAGTAAGTAGTCATTTACTTGATGATCTATATACAATCCACCTTGTAGGGTGATGAACAAAAGTTAATCTTTGGCTTTTTCTTAACTGACCACATTGCAAGCTGGTTCAGCCTGTGGGTGATACTTATTAAGAATGCAGAAATGTCTGCTTTCAGGTTGTGTACTAATCACGACCGTGCACGAGGTCAGAGATTGCACACGTAGTTGGGCAAACTACTGGAGCTTCGCATCGGTAGACAATAGCCCATGCAGATCATAATTTGGGCCAGTCGGCTCCACAGGATCCTAAAGGGGACCTATGGTCAGAGGTGCCTTGTAAATAATCCTATCACGGGGATCCGGTGTGACCAGGGGTGTGGTTTGTACCTGCATATAAGCAGACCTCCGAGTCCTGCTCTTTAGTTCATGTTTCCTGCTAATAAACTCTATGAGCTGATTTCACTCAAAGTCTCTGGACCCAGTATATTATACAGGTTTTTGGTTTTAAGTCTCTAGCTTTCTAGGCTGTGCAGAAATGATTGAAAATACCAGCTGCCTATGGGAAAGAAAAAGAACTATGGTATCTATTGTTTTAATATTTTATGAATCTCTCAAGACAGATTCACATAAATATCTGGAACAGTAAAGATCATAGGGGAAAAGCAGTGCATGGTAACCCCTAGTTTAGAATGTGCTGACCATGTGCATGACTGTTTTGCCATGAGAAGGGGGTCATCTAATGCAAGCTTTCCATTATATGTACATATAATAGTCAGGTGAATAAGCTCTTTAGCTGATGAGATCTTGTTTCATTATTTAGAATTCTAGAATAAGATAGGTTCCATATTAGTCAGCAGTAGAAGAGCTAGATTCGAGTTCAGTAGCACCTTAGACCCCAACAAGATTTTAAGGTATAAACTTTTGAGAGTCAAACTCCTTTCATCAGATATCCTAAAAAAAAAACCCTTAAATACTTATAGCATAAGATCTTATTGGTCTCTCATATCACTACCCATCTTGCCTCTTTTAAAATATAGAGAGCCATGACCATCACATATGTAGCCCAGCCCCCTTTAGTAATTGCCACTCACTCAGACACTGCACAGAGCTATGGGATTGGGGACTCAAACACTGTTTCATTCACATGCCCCCACCATTTATCCTTATCCCAAAATGTATATAGACTGAGATGGTAGTGCGTGTATGTGCGCATGCATGCTTCTTTCCCTGAGACAACCAGCCCACAGGGTTAAACAAACAAATAGTTAACTGTTATTTCTGATCTGAACATAGCATTAAAGTAAATCATGTGGAACTTACAAAGTTTCTTTTCAATTGAACTTTTAAACTGTTTCCCCTGTTCCAGCATTTGGAATCCTTTATTACAAACTGACCCTTTTCAGTCAACTTTAAGCTGCCCTTCTCCACAGCTTCACTCAGCCAGACTCTCTCCCCACTCCCTAACTGCGGTCTTCAAATCTCTTAACTGCTATTTTCAACTGTCACTCTCACTAACACTCTGTCAGCTCCCACTGGTTGCTCTTAGGGAGAGGGGAAACCTAACCTGTCCTTCACACTAGCATTCTAGAGTTAGCAGCAATACCACTTCCTGGTTATTTCATCTTCTTGGTGCACCCAACTAGAGAGGACCCGAGAAGAGAGGTGAGGTTTTTACAGTACATCCATTGTGTGACCCCAGGGTAGATGCTCTTTTTATTAACAAAAGAGATTCACATTTGTAGATTGGTGAACAATTCCAAAGATTTTATTGAAGTATAAGTAACATTCATTAGGGGAAATTAGGGCTGGGGGGGGGGCCTTATCTTCCCCCAAAGTAACAGTTGTGATGCCCCTTCTCCACTCACTCAGAGTACGTACCACCCTCTAAACTTCTTTCTCTCAGGTTCAGAGCTACAAGTAGGTCCAGAAGTCATGAGCTACCCCTCCTGTCTCTCTTAAAAAATAGAGAGAACCTTAACCATTTCCCCTCTCAGGTTCTCTCTCTCATTCACACAGACACCAGCAGACAGGATAGCCCAGTGTGAGAATGTGCCAATAGATATAGTCCACAACAGGTCTCCTTAAGCAGAAAGTCCTTTATTTGTAGAAAAGATCATGTTGGTCAAACACTTTTCCTGTTAGTAATGCCCAAGCATAGAAATACAACTACAATTATACTTGATACGAAATATGGCCCCTCTACCATCTACCAATCAATAGTGAGAATTATTGGCGCCCAAATATACTGGCCCACTGTTCCCAAGGAAAGTGCAGCAAATTAGGTTCTCAGGGAAAAACACTGTTGAAGGTTTTTGGAGAAAATGTTCCCAAAGCAAGGAAAGAAATACATAACACCTGTGGTTCTTGTAACACATAACAGGAGGCTTTTCTGTTCAAGGTCGTTAACCAAGGAATAGCCAGCTAGAGATAAGAGGGGAAGGAAAGCAAATGAATAATGAGCATGCACAAAGCGAAGCAGGCAAGCAAGGCTCGCATTCCAAAGGTGGGAATCTGGTCACCGATGCTATCTCCCGGGCAGGACCTAAGGGAGTTGAAAGAAGGCTTGGAACAAAAGCAATGTTAAGAGGCCCTCAAACCAGATGGTAATACAGCAAGCATTGATATCTGTAATACGTTCAGCAACCTTATTGATCATGACAAGACAGTCAACCATACCTATGGCAGTGCTAACTGACATCCAGCCCCCTTTAATAACAGGCCCTCATTCACACAGAGTAATTGGGTTTGGGGCTCAAACACTGTTCCATTTACATGCTGCCACCATTTATTCATGTCCTAAAATACACATATAGACAGAGACTTGTGTATGTTTCTTTCCCTGAGACACACAGCCTGTGGGATTAAAGAAAACAAGAAGTTAACTTTAATTTATGGTATTAACATAACACTGAAGAAAGTAAGGTAGAAGTTATAACATTTCACTTCCATTGAACTTTTGAACCGTGGTCCTATTCCTGCAATTGGGAGCCTTTGGTTACAAATTGACTATTTTCAGCACACTCTAAGCAACTCTTCTCCACAGTTTCACTCATTCAGACCTACTCTTTTCCCTCCCAGCTGCCTAGCAGCCAACTCCCAACTACTAACTTAACTACTCTTTTCTGACCATCTCTCTCTCTAAACATTCTGTTTGCTCTCATTCATCGCACTTAGGGAGTGGTGGAACCTAACCTGTCCATCACATGTCTCCAAAGTTTAGCTTTAAGTAATACCATCTGACCTTTATATTTCCCCTCCCTCCTGCCTTTTACTGACAGAAGGCTGACAATATTTTTGTGGCTGCCTACCAATCCCCACATTGGCCCACATTTTTTAAAGGTACAGATGCTATTTCTATTTTTTGGGGGGGGGGGAGGTGTTAATTAGAGATGTAAAATTCCAGAAATTTTGAAACCATGAGGGAAATTCCCCCCCTCAATTTTTGTTTCCCAGGAAAAAAAAAGAAATGTGGGGGGGAATTATTTATATATAATACTTTCCTGTCAAACTACTTCAACAAAAATCTTGAAACTTTGTATCGCTTCCCAAAATTTCCCAGTTTTTTTATTGGAAAACTTGAGAAAGTATTCACAGTTTTTCATGCTATACATTTGGAATGAGTAAAATGCTTTGTACAACAATTTTCTTCTCACTCAAAAAGAGAACATATTTCATGGGGTTTGGGTTTTTTTTTGCAGTTCTCCCCAAAATTTCTCATTAAAAAAATGAAAAAGTCCATAAATTTTTACATGTTATATATTTTGAGTGTGAGAAATCTTGCCTTACGTAGAATTTTACTTATATAATACAGAAATGGAATGTGTTTCTCAGGCTCATTCTGTTTTTCAAGGTGGACCTCAGTAAGGAACAAGCTGTCCTTCTTGGGGAGATGCCTGTTCAACAAGACCGATCATTCCTCTCACACCCACTGTTGTGCTCCCCTCCCCCCACAACTGGCCTTGTTTTTGTTTTAATCAAAATTCTTATTACTATTAGATGAGCATAAAGTCATGGATTACATGACCAGGATTTAATTTAAATTGTTTTCCACAACACCATTTGCTTCGCCCACTCTGCAACTGATTATTTATCGTACGGCAACTGAAATTAATCTGCACGGATCCCACGTGATCATCTGAAATGCTCCCTTGAGTTGGAGTTTTTTGACATCAATATTGGTATGATGACTTTATTGAGCTCAGCATTACCTTCTGCTCACACTTTCTGCATCGCACCCACTCACCTTATCCTGTTATCCTTGCCTAACCTGCACACTGAATGTTGGGCCCTTTGCGACAAATGTGCCATCCATCTAAAGAGACAACTTATTTGCAAATTCTTGGTCCCACTCTTGTACAGTTTTGCACCCGTCCTGCTTAAATAAGTTCAACTTGAAGCTGAACAATGTGTGTAGCTAAATACTGGACAGGGCTCCATCTCAGTTTGCAGGTGAAAAACTGCGTTTTTCAATACTGTCCTGAATTTAAGCAAAAAAGCCAGACATGCATAAGATTAGCACATCAGAGAAAAAACTGCTGTCCTGGCTTTGTTCTTAAAGCTGACAAGATATTAAAAATGTTACCTGCAGTCTGAAGAAGTTCAGAAGGGATTTTATTGTTAGATGTTGCTGAACCCTAACTTGCATATATGGCAAACTGTCTTTATATCTTCAAATTACTTTTTTAACTCAAGAAAGTTGAGGAACGTGATCAGCAGTGATGAGAGGGAAATAACCAAACATTTAGGATGCAGTCATAGATGTTATGCATTATGTGTCTATCGCCTTTTTACCCCATGCTTCCCCCAAGGAGCTGAGAGCAGCTTTCATGGTTTTCATGTAATCTTCACAACAATGCCATGAAGTGGCTTAGGCTGAGAGAGTAACTGACCCAAGGTCATCCAGTGTGCTGTGTGACACTGTGGTCCTAATCCAACACTGTACTCACAACACTTTACTGAGTCTCTCTAGTGCATGTTCTAGGGTTGCCAGCCCACAGCTGGCAACTAGTGGAAGACAGGGCAAGCAGGGACATGGCGAGGTACCATCACTCGAACCTCCCTTGCAAGTGAATGTGGAAGTGACATCACTATGTTGACTCATCCCCCCACATACACACACTGCCCTTCTAAGCAGTGGCGAAGACTGGGGGCTGCCTCTGGGAAGTCTCCTGCTATAGCAGGAGGTCCCGCATCCTTCACATGTTCAGAGGCTGAGGGCAGCAGTGGAATGTTAAATAGAAGCAAGAATGAATTGTGAAGGATGAATTATGACCAAGCAGTGATTGGAAGACCGAACAAAATATTTGCTAGTGAGGTTATTTAATGTAATTAGGTTTCCCTTGCTCGAAACCCAGTCAAATACAACTCTAGGGATGCGGTGCTCATCTCTGTTTCCAAGCCAAAGAGCCAGCGCTGTCCAAAGATGTTTCTGTGGTCATGTGGCCGGCATGATTAGATGATGAGGCACATGAAATGCTGTTATCTTCCCACCGAAGTGGTACCTATTTATCTACTTGCAATGTCTTGCTTTTAAATTAGTTAAATTTAGCCTACCAGTTATCTCTTGTGATCAGTCATGTACTTGACAGCCATCTAGTGTTTATAATCTCAAATGAACAGCACAACAGCACAGGAATTCATTTGTAGGGCTTTGCTGCACTTGGAGGGCCACGTTGTGCAGACTTTATTGTTTATTTGAATTTCTGCTAAACACCAGTTCCTGAGCCCAAAGTAAGGGACTATATTTAAAAAGAAACGTATAAAAAATACCAAACATTTGCAAATATACTTACATATTCACATGGACACACAGGTTAAAATTGCCTCGTTCCTACTTAATTGCTTAAACCTGGGCTGTTTCCCTATGGGGAATTTGCACTGTGGCAAAGGTTTCATTCAAAGGACGCAATACTGTATGATCATAATTGCATGGAAATCTTCTATGCAGACACCATCCATACTAGTCCTGCCCCCTTAGTCATCTCTTTCCTAAACTGAAAAGGGGCATTATAATATTAGCTATCTTACTTTCAGTCCTTTTCCTAATAATCCCCAGCATAGTTTGATTTTTTTTTTCACTACTGTAGCGCACGGAACTGATGCTTTCACTGAGCTATTGACTATGACCCCAAGGTCTCTTTCCCTCTCAGTCTCAGCAAGGTCAGACCTCACTAGCATGTATTTAAAGTGCCAGAGATATTCTTGCCACCCTCATAAAGAACCCATCCCCAGAAATATAATTGAAACGATATGTTAGGAAAGTAGTAAAGTATCTCAATTAATAAAGCAGAACCCACAGAAGCACCCAAAATGAAGCTCAAGCATACTGTACTGCTGTTGTGTTTCTTCTTTACAGGGGATGAAGGGATCAGGAGTGTGAGTGATGAAGGGCAACTTCAGCTTCTGAAACTTCTCCTGTGAGCCAGTGACACCATACTATGCAGCCTGCAGAGAGAGGAAAACTTGGGGGCCTAAAACCCCCACTCACTTGCTTTCTGAGGCCTTCCTTAGGGAAGTGATGTTAGCATATGTCTGTCTGTGTCAGTGTCTAGCCAGGTCTGGCTGGCTGCCTTGGTACTGGCTTGGTTGGTTGGTTTGGCTTACATTCTCTGGTTTGACATTGGTTCTGTTAGGCTTGCCACATGGGTCTGAAGTTTGGCTGGGATTTTTTGATTTGATGTGAATTCTGTTGGCCATTTTGGTTCTGTTTGCACTAGGAGAATTTTGGGCAGTGGTTGCTTTACTCTCTCTTCTGTGTTTGTCTATTGGCTTCTTTTTCTGGAGAAAGCATGGATTTTTTTTCTCCACAGGAAATAATGGAGATAATTTGGATGGCTGGGGGCCATCAGTAATTCCATAGAATTAGCCCCCTTAATCCAGTTTACTTGAAATTTGGGAGAGTCTTTAGTGGACAGGCAAGATTTGTTTCCCAGAAATGATGGTGTCATTTGTTTGAAAAATAGCCACTCCAGCTCCCCAGAGTTCTCTGATAAAGGCTAATAGACCAGGAAATGTTCAGAATTTTTTTAAAAATTCCAAATCCTGAAATGGTGTTGAGGACGTCAATAATCTGGAACATCAGTATGGAAACCAATCCCAAAATCTGAATTTAAAAAATACAGTTTTTTCTCTGTGCATTTCTAGAAGAATCACATGCAGAGTTGATGGGCAGGTACGTATGAGAATATGTAACGTTGTTGTCCATGTTGTTTGTTTGTGTCAATACCCAAGTAGACCTTATTCATGGCTACCTTCTGCCATTATAGAAAGGCTATTGCCTTTCTAGAAAACAGAACAAAAAGGAAATCTAGAATAAGATGAATTCACTGATCAGTCTTCCTGGGAGCAGGGGTCCTTTCGTAGAAAAAGAGGTGCAGGAGCTCATTAGCATAACTCATTAGCATAACTTATTTGCATATGCCACACCCCCTGACATCACCAGAAGTATGTCAGAAGACAAGAAAGAAAGAAGATAGAGAGAGACAGAGGAAGGAAGGAAGGAAGGAAGGAAGGAAGGAAGGAAGGAAGGAGCTGGCAGAGAGGGGACCGCTACTAATCCAGGCCTCAGAAATACCACTATTCTGGGAGGATAGCTTCAGTGGTGGCTGAAGCCTTCAGAAGGCTGGTCGGAGGAACAAAGACCTTTCCAGGGGGTGGGGTCATTTTGCTGCAGCCATGACACAAGCAGGCATTCCACCGCGGTGGGGGGGGGGCTGGCACCAACTCCCGGAGCTGTGCTCCCCCGTGCTCCTGCTCGAAATGACCCCTGCCTGGGAGATAAGACAGGAATGCAGGGGTCCTTTCGTAAAAAAAGAGGTGCAGGAGCTCATTAGCATAACTCATTTGCATATGCCACACCCCCTGACGTCACCGGAATGACGTCATGGGCAGTGTGTCAGAAGGCCAGACGGGAGGGAGGGGGAAGGAAAGAAGGAAAGGAACAGGAAGGAAGGTAGGTAGGTGGGGGAGAGAAAAGAAAGAAAGAAAAAAAAGGAGGGAGGGGGGAAGGAAGAAAGGAAGGAAGGAAGGAGGGAGGAAGAAAGGGGAAGGAAGAAAGAAAGGAACAGTAAGGTAGGTAGGTAGTTGGGAGAGAGAGAAAAGAAAGGAAGGAAGGAAGGGGGGAGAGAGGGAGGAAGGGGGGAAGGAAGGAACAGGTAGGTAGGTGGGGGGAGAGAGGGAAGGAAGGGAGGGGCGCTTCTCCCCACACAGGGGCTGGCTTTCCCTCCCCCCCCTTGCTTGGGCCTGAGTGGTGTTAAGCCATTCAGGCCCGGCTTCTCCCTCCCTTGGGCCCAGGGAGTGGGGTGAGTGGGGGAGGGAGGGGGGGTGACAGGGGGAGGGAGAGTTTTTTTCCTGGGGCCGGCGGCCAGCCGCGGCCCCACGGAAGGTGACTGGGGGTGGGATGGGGCTCGTTTGCGGGGCCGGCGGCCAGCCGCGGCCCCGCGGAAGGTGGCTGGGGGCGGGACGGGGCTCCCTCGCGGGGCCGGCGGCCTGCCGCGGCCCCGCGGAACATGGCAGGGGGCGGGACGGGGCTCCCTCGCGGGGCCGGCGGCCTGCCGCGGCCCCGCGGAACATGGCAGGGGCGGGACGGGGCTCCCTCGCGGGGCCGGCGGCCTGCCGCGGCCCCGCGGAACATGGCAGGGGGCGGGACGGGGCTCCCTCGCGGGGCCGGCGGCCAGCCGCGGCCCCACGGAAGGTGACTGGGGGTGGGATGGGGCTCCCTCGCGCGGCCGGCGGCCTGCCGCGGCCCCGCGGAACATGGCAGGGGCGGGACGGGGCTCCCTCGCGGGGCCGGCGGCCTGCCGCGGCCCCGCGGAACATGGCAGGGGGCGGGACGGGGCTCCCTCGCGGGGCCGGCGGCCAGCCGCGGCCCCACGGAAGGTGACTGGGGGCGGGACGGGGCTCCCTCGCGGGGCCAGCGGCCAGCCGCGGCCCCGCGGAACATGGCAGGGGCGGGACGGGGCTCCCTCGCGGGGCCGGCGGCCTGCCGCGGCCCCGCGGAACATGGCAGGGGGCGGGACGGGGCTCCCTCGCGGGGCCGGCGGCCAGCCGCGGCCCCACGGAAGGTGACTGGGGGTGGGATGGGGCTCGTTTGCGGGGCCGGCGGCCTGCCGCGGCCCCGCGGAACATGGCAGGGGCGGGACGGGGCTCCCTCGCGGGGCCGGCGGCCTGCCGCGGCCCCGCGGAACATGGCAGGGGGCGGGACGGGGCTCCCTCGCGGGGCCGGCGGCCAGCCGCGGCCCCACGGAAGGTGACTGGGGGTGGGATGGGGCTCCCTCGCGGGGCCGGCGGCCTGCCGCGGCCCCGCGGAACGTGGCAGGGGGCGGGACGGGGCTCCCTCGCGGGGCCGGCGGCCTGCCGCGGCCCCGCGGAACGTGGCAGGGGGCGGGACGGGGCTCCCTCGCGGGGCCGGCGGCCTGCCGCGGCCCCGCGGAACATGGCAGGGGGCGGGACGGGGCTCACTAGCGGGGCCGGCGGCCTGCCGCGGCCCCGCGGAAGGTAACTGGGGGCCGGACGGGGCTCGCTTGCGGGGCCGGCGGCCGGCCGCGGCCCCGCAGAAGGTGGCTGGGGGCGGGACGGGGCTCCTTTGCGGGGGCCCCCGGCCCCTTCTCTCCCGGAGCGGCGCTCCGGCTCGCTCCGGCCCCAACGGAGCCCTGCAGGAATGTATCAGTGAACTTCAAAAATACAAAAGTAGCACATTCCCTTCCTAAGCCATCCCCCTATGGATAATAATGTTGTGTATATTTTCCCATATAAACCCTGTCTAAGTAAAGAAGAAAATGCAATTCCCTTCATTGAAAAATATGCTGCCTTTTCTAATCCCCCTCCTATTTGCATTTAGTTACAGAGCAGCTGGAATTTGGCTACAAGTAGAAGAATGCTGTCCTTGAATCAAAAAGACAAGTACTTCCCCAAGCCTTTCAAGAAGCCATGTTCAAGAACTCGGTCCCAAGTTTTAAGTGCAGAGGAAACCATCCAAGATATTGTCCGGTGGTCTTTATTTCAGGCTCTCCACACTAGCAAGAAGACAGCTCACCAGCATCCTGTGCCACTTGGCCAATCTCACAGACTGAGCCCTTCTCTGAGCCACAGCAGAAAGATGACATTTCCACCCCTCCGTAAGAAAACATTAGATGGAGACCTGTTGGAGGTTCATAGACAATGGTTTACAGAAACAAAAAAGCCCTGTACACCAAAAATTTTAAAAACACCAAACAAATCATTCCTTTCAAGATACAGGTATTATAATCCTCCACACAGAAAGAAGACCTTCTTGTCTGATAAACCATTGCACAAAAACCCAGGAAAGTTTTATAGGTAAAATACTCAACAACTTAGTTTGCATATGAATAGCTAAATAAAAAAAAGAAAGATGTAGTGTCGTCAGCGTCAAGAAAATAATTTTAAACTGCTGTCAATGATATTCAAAATTTCCTTTTTCAACTTTCAGGGCTCCAGAAGATGAATGTCTAAGATCTTATGCAGATTACTTCATGCGGCATCCACTCAAGGTTGTTGTACCCTGTTCAGTATTGAGTGAAATGATATGGGCAGGAATATTTATAAATATAAGCAATTCTGGATCTGAGCACAAGGCAATTTTAGACGAAAGCTATTTATTCCATGACAGACTTGCATCAGACATAGCTGAAAAAAATGTTAAACACTTATAATGATTATTGGTGGTGGTGATTAACTCAAACTGGTTATTTGAGCAATTGAAAATTACACATTTTGGGAATTGTAGTGTTTCAAGGTAGGTAATGACAATGGGTGATTCCAGTAGAAAGATCTAAAACAACACAGCTCTCTTAAAAATACAAACAATGTTTTTAAATGTACAAAAGTAATACTGAACCATCCTAGGGTTCTCTTTCCAAGAAGGGACTCTAAAAGCAGCAGTTGTGTGTTTAACTAAACTAATGTAGTCAGCTGTCATGTGGGAGAGATACAAAATCATCTACTTTTCTTTAACTACTTTTCTTTAATAGTTACAAATAAGCACTGTCTCTGAACAAAACTTTCCCCTTTTACTTTTCTTTTTTAGTGTTATTATGTACTCATAAAAGATAGCAGAAGTACACCAACATGATATGTACAGTCAAATGTGTGTTCCTGTGCTTAAAGAAACAAAACTTAGGAGATGGTTGGAGATCTATGATCTGATCTTCCCAGAATTTTTAAACAGCAAAAGCAGGGCACGAGCCAGCTTGTTTAACTCTTCCATCCACACAGTTCTGTAATTATAAATCAACCCCTTCTGCTATTAGTCTTGGTAGGAAAGAAAGACAGGCAAAGAATGGATGTCCATCTTTTTTCCCCTTTTGAGTCTAATAACAGCTTGGAGGGGTCAGTTTCAACTTGCTTCCCCACAGCCCCAATCCAGGTTGGGGCCTCACACAATTGCAGCCTCTATTTTTAAAATTGCTGGGAAGATCCAATCACAGATTTCTCAGGGTCTCATCATCTTAGACTGTCAGTATGGAATACTCTGATTTTCTTTCCCTTACCGCACTAATTATTCCTGGCCCTGTTTTGAGTCATCATTACATTATTTTAACAGTATATAATTGGTATTTACCATGAGAGGGAGCCTGAAGGCTGATTAGGTGTATTAGCAGCTTTATCTTCACAGGGGGTATCCATAAGAAACATTCCTTCATGTGAAAATAATGAGGTAAAACTATTTTGTGATGTTGTTTCTCCATCTAGACAGAACATGGAATTTGATCTTAGTGTACCTTGGAAAATGTATATTGCATGGGGCTTGTGGCAGTGTAATCTCTGATACCAGTGGGATGAGCTGGTACATTTTGGGACATTCTAGCTGTTTGCACAACATAGCCACCAGCAATAACATATTCACATTTCAGTCTCTGTGAGAAGGGGTAGTTGGCAGTTTAGCAGAGAAAGAACTCTTGCACAGCATGTGTGCAAGGAAGAGCTGGGTGCACAAGTTAGGACTGGAAAGGGTGATTGGAAAGTGGACCCGGAAGGTAAGGAAGCTAAAGAACAGAGTGTGCAAAAGTATGGCAGCTGAATGAAAGGGGCAGAGAAAACAGTGGGATAATTTAGTAATGAGAAAAAGGTGGGGGAGACTGAATCTGAGGAAACATCTAGTGGACTATGAGCTAGGGAGCCAAATGGTACATGGAGTTGCCAGGTCTAGATCCTAACAAGGCTCCTGTGCCTTCAAGAGTTGCAATAGTGGGGAGAACATTGCTCACTCTTTGGTTGTTTTCCTACTATCAGTACAGAATATGATGTATTAATATGAAGTGGAGGAATAAAATGAATGGGGTCGTGTACTGAATTTTATATTTCTTTGAATTTACCAGCTAACATGTTGGTTATAGAATTCTAGCGGTTGAATATTATTAGTGTCTACTGTCTACTACTGCCATGAAAGGGTGTTGCAACAGTATGTGCTTCAAAAGTGTAAAACAATATATTAGGTTGTACCTTACTCTTAGCCAAATTGCTCTGTTTGCTTTAATAAAAGGTTGGGGAATTATGATATTAATGTGCAATTGGCATAACTACAGGATCATGTCCTTTGTATATCAGAGTCCCACTTTATCCAGGTCACAGAAATAGATGCAGAGACTTGATAACTAAAGCAGTGATCTCTTTACTGAAAAATTCTTAAGTCCTTATACACAGTAATCAAACATTCAGACACACAATACAGAACTAAGGAAGTAGAGGTGATTGATAGGGAATAGAGGGGTTGAGTTATGGGGTGATGCTAACTGTCCAGATGTGCAGAGGTCCATGAGGAAAGGATTATGGCCTAAACCCAGAGGGTAAAGGGGTGGCCTGCCAGTTGGCATCAGGGCAGAAAACACACACGGTCTGAGGCCATGGACCTAGATAGTTAAAGGCACTGGAAAACAATGCAGACCAATGGAAGGACTTGGGGGCTGGTCTCAGGTGAGAACAAAAGATTATCTGGGCCAATCAGGTGTCCCAGGAGGTGTGTGACACCAGGATGGGCAAGGTCTACTTGTGGCCAGTGAGCTTTCAGAGGGGGCAGAGTCTGGATTAACAACTGGAGCCAGGTGTGCTGGGGCTAGCTGAATGGATTTTAAGACCACTGATGGTTCTGCCAAGGCAGTTGAATAGGTTCCCAGATACAGACAAAAGAGGGAAATGGGCCCCTGATTAGCATCAGGAAGGATTGTTAATAATTTGAATGTTTGGTTGGTTTCTCTTGGTATCCTGAGGGTGAAGCACAAGGAAGGACAAGTACCACACATAGACATGAGATGACACAAGAAAAGGGCTAGGTGAGGTTCTGGAGACAGAAGGACTATTTGCCAGATGGCCTCTGGATAGCCTTTAGAAATGTAGATACTTCACCTGGTGGAACCCAGTGTTATCCCATAAGCATAATATCTTCTGGGTGGAGGGGGAAGACTGGAGGTTTGCTTTGAGAGAGCCTTTTGAAACCTGAATGTGAAATCCCTGTTTCCAGAGCTATGGCTTGCTCTATGTTCCAGCTGTCTTCCTTGGCCTGAGTTTTGTGGGTCTCTGGTTCAAGTTAGAAGTGGGGCGCCTCTTGCTATTGGGGCTACCCAAGAGTAAAGACAGCACCTCTAGCAACATTACCATTGTTCCTCTGGTAGAAGCAGATCTCCCCATCGCCCACCTTCCCTTAACTGTGTACTGCAGCCCCTGAATAGACATTGCTGGGAGAACTGTGCAGGTCTAGGCGGCTGCATTGATACTGGGCAAGATGGCCCATCTGTCCCCTTCTGTCATTAGGATGGCCATCAGGCCATCAATGGATATAGCAGGGCATTCCTGTGGAGCCTTTATCTCCTGCTGGAAGCTGCTTGGGATCTCCAATGGGAAGGAAGGCAAGAGATACATAAATAAATAATAAATAAATCTCCCTTGCAGTTGCACCAGCTGGCTGAAGGCAGGAGAGAGGAAGATCCAGGGCTCCAGTGATTCCTCTGGGAATCTGTTCCTGTCCATGCAACTGCATGTGCAGAGGAAGATGGACTGAGTCAGCATCGAGCTTTACCCATAATGAACATCAACAAATACTTTTGGCTTATTTTTGTTTGCTCTTGGGTATGACTACCCAAGAACATGCTGTTTGTGAAATGGGATAGGCATATACATGCATTTTTTGGTCTGCTTTAAACTACACAAGTGTGTTGGGGCCCAAATAATATGTAATGCACAGTATGTGTCTATGTACTCAGGTATTCATACAAAAATACATAGAGAACTTATGAAGCATCTCCTAAGACCAAGCCTGTGCTGGAGACAAGCCACAGCCAATTCTCAAGTGATATTTTTTCATACTAATAGTGAAATCCCTTTAAAGTATATCTTTATATAGGAGTTGATACTGTATGCCATAAGACACATTGGTGACTTTCATAATGGGTCCACTGGGTAACTAGCTATAATGATACAAGGAGATATGGCATTCCAAGTCTATAAAGCAATTGCTTAGTTTCTTTTCTTTTCTTTTAAACATTATAGAAACACCAGGAGACTTCAGTTTCTCTGCAAGCACTGCTTCAGGCAAAGTAAGTGAACTGTATAGAGCTCATGTTAGTCTGTTGCAGTGAATATCAAAGAAGGATGTTGGGTACCTTTAAAACTAGCATGTTCAGCATAGCATAAGCTTTTGTAGGCTTCAGCAAATTCTTGATGCAAAAAGTGAATTCTCAGCCTGTAAGAAAGAAAAAGAAAGAACAAAGGGTTAAATGGCCTAGCTTGTGATATTTCTATGTCAAAGTATATTGAGAAGTACAGTGATTATTCACAACAGCTGTAATTGGTGATAACAAGGATAGTTTTGTTAAGAAATTTAATACCTGTAGAGGCCAAGAAAACGGCAGACTTGTTTTACACCTGGCTAATACTATCAAACCTATTGATGAACTAATATAGGCACTTCCCATTGGATGTTCTGGAATACTGAAAAGTTCTTCAGTGCATTTTTGAATGTTGTCACTGAGTTGAATCCCATGGGAAATTTCCATTTACAGTTGTGGGGGCAATTTTCCCTCATGGCATACCTTCAGCTTCCTTTAATTTTGTTCTTGGGCATCCCTTGACCCCCAGGAGCAATATTTTGGGGATTTTTCCTATATAAACAGCAGGGCATTGTTGACAAATAATGGGAGGTGTCTAGGTCCCTAGTGGCCCTGTTTTCCACGTTCACTTGTGGACATCACCCATTGGCTTCAGAATTAAGAGAATAAACAGTCTTCAACACCTTGTTCCTCCTTTCTTGTTGCTTCCCTCTCTAGCCTGAGGTGGGCAGCTGAGCACTGTCCTCATCATAACCTGCTTTTAAAGGTGGCCTCACAGGCAGTGCATGCCCCCTGATTTCCCTTGTACTCTCATAAGGATTCCTTTCCCTGCAAGGGGTAGGGAGTCCCACCTCCACCCAAGCCATTGAGGAGGATCAGCAGTTGTGGTGGTAGTAGTAGTGACAACACAGTAGCACTTTAAAGAGACAAGTTCCTGAGATGGTGAATTTGAGATATCTCACAGAACGATGAGCAAGTAAATGAGCCTCTGATGGACTGCAATAGCTAATATTATCAGGTCCTGTAATAGTGTTACCTAAGTTGAACAGAGACGGAGCTGGGCTAGTTGCAGTGTCTGGTTCTTGTGCTGATGTCTCCAGGGGTGTGTGTGTGTGCATTGTTGCTGATGAATAACTGATATTAGAGAGCTATCTATAAGCAAGTGAAGGCCTACCACCCAAGGTATCATTGTCCAAAACAGGCTGTAGACCATAGTTGGTACATAGGATTAGTCCTACTCAGAAGCTGTAGGTGAGAGCAACTGGTGTTCTGTCACTTACTCTTTGGGATCTGTCCTGTAGTAATCTGTCCTGGGATACCAGTGTGATCTTGTTAATCTGTTATGGATATTGTAGTTTTAAGAATGTCTACTGTAAATCCTTTTGGTATGATTCTCTGTCCAAGAAAAAAGACAAATATGATTTTTCATAAAGCATGGATATAAACAGTAAACTGAGTTGTATGTTTGAAACCATGTCCTGGAACTCCTTCTTCTACTGACTTATGGCAACCCCATGGGGTTTTCAAGGCAAGAGAAGTTCAGAGGTGGTTTGCCATTGCCAGGCTCTACGTCACCACCCTGGTATTCATTGGAGGTTTCCCATCTAAGTACTAGCCAGGGCTGACCCTGCTTAGCTTCCAAGATCTGACAAGATCCAGCTAGCCTGATCTATTCAGGTCAGGACCACAAAGACTGAAGGAGAATACATTTTTAGTTAATTGCTACGAAAACCCCACATCCTGCCTAAACTACTTTTGTGTCCCATTGGTGGTATACATACCATGGTAGAGAACCACTGGTTTGGAGGGACCAATAGTTTCTATCAGTAGAGGGCAGCTCCATATGTATGAATTAAACAGGTAAATCCTGTTGGTTTTAGTGAGAAAAAGTTGTACATATTTTTAATTCTCCCACTGAAATCAATGGGACTTCAATCATCTGGCTCATTCCCATGGGACAATGTTATAGAAATAGGCTGCCTTTCACCTAGGCAACTGAAAGTGGAATGATAGTATTTGGGATAGAGGGCAGAAGCCCAAGGAATAATCTTTTCTTAACATGTTTATCCTAAAAATCTGTTTCATGTTGGCAAAGAGAAGAAGAGTTGAAGTACCTTCAGTTTCTTAAGGAAATTACAAATGACATTTTGATCAGAAGATGTTACCAGAACAAGTGAGTGCTCAGATTTTCTTCCCATTTTATTCATATATTAAAATAAAGGAAATAATTACATGATGGAGAATGTACCTGTGTACTCCTTAATGTAATGACTTTCATGTTAGAGTCTTTTCACATACTGCAATTTACTAGTGTACCTCAAATGAGAGAATACGCATGGAGTTCTGAAAAGTATTTAACCTCAACCAGCATTCACACTTATAATTTATTTTAAATGAAGATAATAAGTTTTCATTTTAGAACCATTTCACACACCAACACAGACTTTAGTTTGCTACTGAGCAGACACTTGGCAGGGAACTGCAAACAATCTTTGCTTTCCACTGAGTGTAGCTGGACATAATATCCATGTTTGGATCTGTTGCATTAACATTCATTCTTAGATGTACACTCAGAAACATGACGAGTGGACAGGCCCTCCGAGCTGATAGAGTGGAGATTCACTGTTAGTGCAGTGGCTCGAGCATTGGATTAGGATGTGGGAGACCTGGATTCATATTTCTCTGCTCTCCACCTCACAGGGTTTCTGTGGTGCTAATATATACTCATTTATACCACCCCAATCTCCTTAGAGGAAGGGTGAGATAAAAATAGATAGCACTGTTTCTTACAAAGGCAGTAATTCCTTCAAACAAGTGAAGAAAATCCAAGAATGAATATCGAAAACCTATCTTTACTGCTTTGAAAAATAGTATCTATTTTCCGCATTGCTATTTTTATTGCTGTATTTTTGGTTCTCTTTTTGAGTCTCTGCTGATGTATATTCCCCCCCTTCTTTCTAAGGTCACTTGGTGATATATTTCAGATACATGTTAGCAGCAAGAGGTGTGACCTTGATGAGGTGAGCAAAAAATACCTTTTATTAAATACGCTGTCACAAGCAGTGGAATAGTCCTACATCTGTCTATGACAACAGCTTGGGCTGCTACACTTTTTAATTAAAAAGGGAATAAAAACAGATACCTGCATGACGTATAAGCCACAGGGTGGGTTATATTTGGAACAGGCAAAAAAAGATGTTTTCCCCCATACACCCACAGCAATGCTTAAGTTAAAAAATAAAAATAGCGTTTGATAAAGTACATAGCAGCCTGCATTCAGATTTAGATGAAGGAAGACCCTTGTTGTGAAAAATGTTTGCTGCTCTACCTTTCTGCTGTTTTTGTCATTTAGAGCAGCAAGTAACGCCAAGCAGGATTTGTAGCCCTCTACTTTTAGAAATGGGTCAGTGAATACATGTGATAAACTACAAAGCCTTGACCACCAACTGTGAAGTCCTCCATGCTTCAAAAACCCTTGCTTGGAACCTTTTTTTGATGGTGTAAAGTGCATGTGGATCAGAGCCAGGCAAAGTGCAGATCAGCTTGATGTGTGGCCTTTGACTCAAATGAAAATACAGACACTGGGGATGTTGGGTGGGCATCTGATGATCCATAAGGATATTTTAATCTACATAGAGATGTTCATCATACAGCAGACTCTAGTTCAAAGGTTAACTACTTATTATGACTGCTTAAAGCCCGTTCCAACATCGTGGGCAGTGTTAAGCTCCATTTACAGCAGGTTTATTCAGAAGACAGTAATAATAGTATTCTTATTCTTACTGTGGCCAGCCAGATGCTTCTAGTAGCCACATCTGTCAGGTCATCTGGTTCCTTCTTATGCTTCCGTGTACTGACCTTTGAACCCAAGGCAAGGCAGTATTGTGGCAGGTAACCATGTTTTCATCTTACTCCACATGTTCTTCTAGAGTCAGATGTTGTATTGCATTGTGGGAGTACACAGAAACAGCAACCATGTCCATAATGCACAGCCCTGTAATATATTTAGAACATTTCTTTAGAAAAAAAGGTAAGGCCAAATTAGCTTTTAATGTATAAGTTGGCCCTGAATGTAGAAAGAAAACAGTATTGAAGACTGCTGTTCTTCCTTGAGGACAAGAGTGGCCTATATATGAGTTTGTGACATTTCATTGGTTGATTCATTCAATATATTACTGACCAAACAACATACTTCATCATTCAAACTTCTTACCACTCAGACATCTTGGAAATTATCTAGCTAGACAACAGAGGGCAACATTCCAGGAGTACTTCAGATAGTATTCACTGATGTTTCTGTTGTTATCTTTGAGGGGTGAATGTGCTTATTAATAGTAACATACACTGCCGGAGTTCCAGATCTTTATTCTTTAGATGTATTATATATGTGCTTTGACAATGACCTTACTACAGAGCAAAAAGCCAAGACACAGAAAACGTGGTAACAATAAATAGGCTTTTTAATTGCACAGGTGAGATGTTTGCTAGACTATAATGTTTACCTCTATTAATTAATGATATAGTAATTGGGTGGTTTAAATTAGGTGGTATCACCTGTTTTCTGTGTTACTGAAATAAAAGGTCACATATGCTGAAGCTGCAGGACTGCTTCATCTTGTTAGAAGGCAGTGTTGTTCTCTGAGACTAGAGGCTATGTGGGAGTTAGCCATGTTCACTATGAAGGAAGATTAAGAGGTAATCTGGATAATTGTGAAGTAATGGCTTCCTAGAATGGTTTTCTGTCATTCTAAGTGATATGACTGTAATATAACAGATAGTTTGGGCAACTTTAGTGTTCAGACATTAGTATGAATAAGATTCGTTACACTGTGTAAGAACAATCAGAGCCGAATTGTAGGTTGTTTTTAGATAATGGCATTTTGAAAAATGATTCATTTAAGTGAACAGATATATAATGTACTCTTGGGAAGGCAGTTCAGAGTTCATCTCTTTTAAGGTCCTGTCCTGCAAGATATGGATATTTTAATGTCAGATGGTAATGTGCTGTGGTCTGATCTTCATGCTAAAAGCCCCTCAGTATTCTTTCAGTCAGCCTTCAAAGATTTTGCCTGTCTTGAAATAAAATGCCTTCCAAAATATGTACAGTTCATGGTGAAAGTCTTATGGTAGAACCAGAGAAGTCACCATGATTCAAACAGTTTGTTGTTATTATTACTGTTTGTATCCTTCACTGCATACCTGGGTTTTCACCATTTTATTTGCACAATAACCCTATGAGATAGATGAAACTCCCTGACCCAAAATCACCCAGGGAGTTTCATTTAAAAAAAAATCAACTTATTTTATTGAATTTCAACAATGCATTTACAACCAGAAATGTACAAAAAGAAATCAAACATCAAAAGTTACTAAGAACAGCAGAGTCATCAACTACATCATGACTGAGCGGGATTTTAATTAAGTGTTCCCAATCTAAATCAAATATTCTGTTCACTAAATCACACCATAACATGCCTGGGTTTTGGGTTTTTTTAAGAAAAGGGACGAAATCCAATAGTCTGTGTCTTTAGAAATGAAGGTTCTGAGATGCTCCAAAAGGATGTCATGATGGGCCTTCTCTCCCAAATTCTATCAGCTTTCTCTGTCCGGTGTGCTCTGTGGTGTATTAGAGTGCTGGATAAGGACATGGGAAAACTGGTTTGGAATTTCTGCTATACCATGGAAGCTTGCCTGGTAACTTTGGCCCCATCACATTCTCTAATGTATTTCACAGGGTTATCATGAGGACAGAGTAGCGGAAAACATGTAATAAGTTGCTTTTGAGTACGTTCAGATGGGCAGCTAATCCCGCCATTGGCCCAGCTGTAATTTGAGCTAAATCTTTTTGATCCAGCATTGCATGACCAGACAGCCCGCCAGTGAAACGCTTCACTGCACGTGACTCCCGCAGTGGATTGTCTAGATGGCATCCGCTGTGAGGACCTGTGCGGTCAGCTTTTTTTAAAAAAATCCTGTGTGCACATGCGCATAGGCACTTCATTATATACTTGTTTTTCTGCATATGCGCATACTAGAAATGGTAAAAACATTGCCAGCGGTACCTTCCTCTAGGTACCGTTTCACTTAATAAAGCAGATTGGGTTTAGGGGACTGTCAGAAACATAACATTGTTTGGATTGCTTGAGCAAAGCTCTAGGGACATCACATGTTTAAGCAGTTATGTGCGCTTTGCTAAGAGTTTTTTAAAATGGTGGCCATTTGGGATGGTCTGGAGACCATCCCTACGGGCTAATTGCACGCTGGTGGAATAACCTCACGATGGAAAGTCCAGCATTGGCCTGTCAGCCAGCTTTAGACCAGACTTTACGCACTATCTTTTAAGTACGGATCCCTGATGGGGATTCACGGGCTACTAATGAAATCGACACGATTTCCCAGTGTTGAGGTCTGGATGTGCACTTTAAATCCACCAGGCACTTGTGCCTGGCGCAGCTCAAAAGAGCCATATGAACACACACTTAGGTCCTTATTGGGGTGAAAACAGGATATAAATAAAATGGGATATAAATAAAATCTTTTCTTTCAGTTGTGTTGTAACTCTAGCCAATGACTTTTTAATAAAATTCAGAATTCATTCCAATGTCCAAACAGCTTTTTCTAAGATATATTGGTTGGTAGCTTTTTTGTTATTGTTTTGGCTTGGTATACTGGACATTTCTACTGATGCTTGCTTTACCTGTAAGGAGACACTTAAGGGATAGAATGACAAACCATGAATGTACATTTGTGATCTGTAGCATCAGAATCTGTTCCTTGGACCAGCTTCAAATATATAAGCTTTACTGTCCTGGACAAATGTGTCTCAAAACAGCTTCTTTTCTTTAACAAGCCTACTGGTGAGTGATGCCAAGAAACCAGGTGAGCAGACTGTGTATTTTTCAGAACTAGCCATTAAGATGCATTTCTAAGTATATCCTGTTTTGGGCAATGGATGGCAAACATAGCTGCTGCAATCCAATAACTGATTTGTTTTCTAGAGAGTCTCTCTTTCTGAGAAAGCTATGGAGTTAAATAAGAGGGTGGCATTATATTGCTGCCATTTGAGTAATAACTGTAACTATATGGCATCTTACAAATGCTTTCTCACCCTATAGTTTACAGAAATTATGTCTTATACAACTGGGTGGTGGCCGGGGGGGGGGGGGGACATGTTAGCTGCTCTACAGTTCTTACAGCCTGATCCTGGAGCTCAGCATTTATTCCCAGGGGGGGGGAGAGGATTGGGACAAGGGGACTCCTGTGGTTGAGGCAGCCCAGTGATTAGTGTTGCACATCAGCAGATAGAACCTTGTCTGCAATGGTCCATTCACTCAACTGTGCCAACAGGAATGGTTTGCACTTGACATGGCGCATGCAGGGACAACACACGTAAAGCTGTGGTGGGAGCAAAAGAAAAACAAGGCAAGGCCCCCGGCAGGCCCATTTCCTGGTAACCCTGTGACTGCTCTATATTTACAGGGTTTTGTGTGGCCAGCTGGGTGCAGTAGATGTTTGATCTGCTTACCAGTAAACCAAAGCAGGGATCACAGTTACAGGAAATATATTAAACAAACAAACAAGCCCTGTGATAAAATGACAATAACATTTAATAACTCTTATAAATATCAATTATTTTGTAAGATGTTGGACTTTTCTTACAAAATAATTGATATTTATAAAAGTTATTAAATGTTATTGTCATTTTATCACAGGGCTTGTTTGTTAGATCTGCTTACCATACATTAGGTGATGTTTTATCTTCGACAGTGCTAGACATGAAGTTTAATACAGCATTACTCTCTCTGTGTTTTACTCCATGTATGATTACTGTCAGAAACACCTATTTTTCTAGCAGCTTTATTGGGGCTACATATTGAGAGACAACTAGCTGATGAACTCGGTCCATGTGCTGCAAAGGGCATAGAATTCTTTGGAAAAGAAGAAGAAGAAGAGATTGGATTTATACCTCGTCCTTCACTTGTAGTCTCAGAAGGGCTTAACAAACTCCCCTCCCCTCCCCACAACAGACACCCTATGAGGTAGGTGGGGCTGAGAGAGCTCTGAGACAACTGTCCTTGAGAGAACAGCTGTGCCAGAGCTATGCCTTGCCCAAGGTCATCCAGCAGGTGCAAGTGGAGGAGTGGGGAATCAAACCCGGTTCTCCAAGATTAGAGTCCGCGCACTTAACCATTATACCAGACTGGCTCTCAGTTTGATTATTTGACTGGTTCACACAACATTGCTATAGTTCTTTGCCAAACATCTGCAGCTGCCTGTTGGTCAGGCAGCTCTGATCTCCCAGGGTCTGATCTCCCAGCACTTCACTGTATCCTAACCTTGTTGGGCTGGGCACAGGAAAGCTTAGAGGAGTATAAGAAGCCATCACAGCTAGTGGGGGATTAGCTGGGAATAGGCTACTGGTCTTCCCCCCCCCCCCAACCCCCCCCCCCCCCCGCTACATCACAAAGTTGGAGAATTGACATGATCAGTTTCTGATTTCCCTACTGCAAAAGGAAAAGGAGAAAAATCATTTCTCTTCCCTTCCCTCAAAGCTGGGATTGGGAGAGACAGAAGCAATACTTCTGATTTCCCCATTGCAAAAAAGAGGAGAAAGAGATCAGTTCATCTCTTTTCTTTGTAATCCAAGCAATCCACTCCTTTTCTTTCCATTCCAAGCCAATTGCTTGGGGTGCAGGGAAAAAAAAGTGATTGTTTATTCCATACCACACCCCAAACTGAGAGCTTGAGCTATGGAGAAGAGGAACAATCTCTCTCTTCCTTTTCCAAGCTCACAGCTTTGAGTGTGGAGAAGAGAAGAATTAGCTGAGCTACTGATCCTCCCCCCTCCCCAATATGCCTTACCTTATTGGGTTACAGCAAAGTTTCCAGGTTAAAAATCAGAAGAACATTAGCTGAAAGTCAGCTACTGATTCCCCACCACCACAGAAAAGAAAAAGCATTTTGCTTAGTGCAGAGCAAAATTTCCCCAGAAGGAGGGCAGAAGCCAAGATCAGATGAGAGATCTCTCATCAGCTGGGAGTTAGTTTCAGATTGCTATCAGTAACCTGTTTCTGAGAATAGATGTTTCCAGACTGTGAATAGCTGAACTGCTCATTGATTAATTGGCTGCTTGATTGCCACTAGTGAACAGGATGTAAGCCAAAATGGCAAGTATTCAAGCATCCCTACTGTATACTGGAGAGACTCAGGTTCAAATCCCTACACAACCACTGTGTGACCATGGATGTGGCCTCTTAGCCTATATACAGGCTTGCTATGGTATAACAAATACAAATGTGATGAATCTGGATAAAAATGTGACAGATTGACTGATGTGCACCCTAATCAAAATTCAAATGAATTCCTCTTTTTTAATATAGTTAATGCATTGACATTAATTGACATTATTTCTAGTAATCCACATTCTCTGGAAAACTTTGGAAATGTCCATTGTGATAGAAAGTGTACCTGCAGGGAACTGAAGGGAACATTTTGCTTGCATCCTCTGGACCACAGGCATGTGGGGGTGGGGGACAATTCCTAAAAGTTTTATGAGAATTGGTGGGGGGAAGTACTGTCCGAAATGTGTTTTCAACTGAAACAAGTGGAAACAAAGAATAGAATAAAGCAAATACTTTTCATTATTGTATGAAAAATAAACTTAAATGAACTGAAAAATGATGAATAACATTTCTGTATATAGCTCTATTACATGGTAAGTGACTATACAGTAAATAGTTGCTAGCCTTTACCCACCATTTTTATCACTACAGTTAAAGTGGTTTTATAGTCAGTGTTACTACAATTATTGGTAGAAGTGAAATTATAGAATGCTTTGGAAACAACTAGGATATGAAAGGAGTGGACTATATTCTCTAGTTATCAGGGAAATATTTTTTTTTCATCATCTGCACCTCTCTGTCTATAGCTTCAGTTACTGCCACCATTTCCAAATGCCCAATGTGTTGGAGAAGTGACAGCCTGCTAAGAGTATAGTTAACATAAATATGGCTGAAAGAGTCATTTAGTCCACTTATATCTAAGGGGAACTGTGGTGGATTCTAGGGTTCAGGATTTATTGAATGCTTTGTCTTGCAGCTCAGTCTACCTCTTGTTTTGTCTCTGCTGTGTGTTAATGCTTGTACTCTGAAGGCCGCTCTGTTGTATTAGTGGCCTGCTGACAGTTATTGTCTTTTTGTAAAATCTGTTGCAGCAAAAGTCACTGACAGCAAACTCCAAAGTGTGGATTAGGTCCCCCCCCTCAAACTCTGCCAACATAATACCACATAGAAAAGCCATCTAGCTCAACTAATAGTCTACTGTGTCTGTACATAAAGTATTGGGTGTGGTACTAGGCCTTTGTAGTCACCTATGGAGTTATCTCACATGTATTTTATCCAGTCCTTTTTTAAACACTACCTATATCAGTATCCATTGCAACATCCCAAACACCAGCAGATAAATTATGAATTATGTGATGGAGAACTCAGGGCAGCAAGGTGGAAGGGTCTATTTATGCCCCAAACAGAATCAGAGGTTTCCACAGCAACTAGATCAAAGGGCCTATTTAAATCCCAAAGTCAACCCATTGTTTTCCCATTGGACAATTTGGGCTTATAAAAGAAGCCAAATCTTATGTTCGAAAAAGAATAATATTTCCACAGTTATAAGCAAGCTCTACTTTTTCACCATGCATTTTCTCATCATATCACAATTATTATCACTGTCTTTTAAAAAGTTAACTCAGCTGGAGACAGTGTCAGTCTTCTTCTTCTTCTTCTTGTCAGTCCTCTTCTTCTTGTTGTCAGTCTTCTTCTTCTTCTGGTCAGTAGCCTTCTTGTCAGTCTTCTTCTTCTTCTTCTGCTCAGTCTTATTCTTGTCAGTCTTCTTCTAGTCAGTCTTCTTCTTCTGGTCAGTCTTCTTCTTCTTCTGGTCAGTCTTCTTCTATTCCAGTCAGTCATTTTCTTCTAGTCAGTCTTCTTCTAGTCAGTCTTCTTCTAGTCAGTCTTCTTCTTCTGGTCAGTCTTCTTCTAGTCAGTATTCTTCTAGTCAGTCTTCTTCTTCTGGTCAGTCTTCTTGTCAGTCTTCTTCTTCTTCTGGTCAGTCTTCTTCTTCTTCTAGTCAGTCTTCTTCTGGTCAGTCTTCTTCTTCTCATCAGTCTTCTTCTTCTGGTCAGTCTTCTTCTTCTGGTCAGTCTTCTTCTTCTGGTCAGTCTTCTTCTTCTAGTCAGTCTTCTTCTAGTCAGTCTTCTTCTAGTCAGTCTTCTTCTTCTGGTCAGTCTTCTTCTGGTCAGTCTTCTTCTAGTCAGTCTTCTTCTAGTCAGTCTTCTTCTTCTGGTCAGTCTTCTTCTTCTGGTCAGTCTTCTTCTTCTGGTCAGTCTTCTTGTCAGTCTTCTTCTTTTGGTCAGTCTTCTTCTGGTCAGTCTTCTTCTTCTTCTGGTCAGTCTTCTTCTTCTGGTCAGTCTTCTTCTTCTGGTCAGTCTTCAAGTCAGTCTTCTAGTCAGTCTTCTTCTTCTGGTCAGTCTTCTTCTGGTCAGTCTTCTTCTTCTGGTCAGTCTTCTTCTTCTTCTGGTCAGTCTTCTTCTTCTGGTCAGTCTTCTTGTCAGTCTTCTTCTTCTGGTCAGTCTTCTTCTGGTCAGTCTTCTTCTTCTTCTGGTCAGTCTTCTTCTGGTCAGTCTTCTTCTTCTGGTCAGTCTTCAAGTCAGTCTTCTAGTCAGTCTTTTTCTTCTAGTCAGTCTTCTTCTTCTGGTCAGTCTTCTTCTGGTCAGTCTTCTTCTTCTGGTCAGTCTTCTTCTTCTTCTGGTCAGTCTTCTTCTTTTAATCAGTCTTCTTCTAGTCAGTCTTCTTCTTCTGGTCAGTCTTCTTCTTCTGGTCAGTCTTCTTCTTTTAATCAGTCTTTTTCTTCTAGTCAGTCTTCTTCTAGTCAGTCTTCTGGTCAGTCTTTTTCTTCTGGTCAGTCTTCTTCTAGTCAGTCTTCTTCTAGTCAGTCTTCTTCTTCTGGTCAGTCTTCTAGTCAGTCTTTTTCTTCTAGTCAGTCTTCTTCTTCAAGTCAGTCTTCTAGTCAGTCTTCTTCTGGTCAGTCTTCTTCTTCAAGTCAGTCTTCTTCAAGTCAGTCTTCTTCTGGTCAATCTTCACCTTCTGGTCAGTCTTCTTCAAGTCAGTCTTCTATCTGGTCAGTCTTCTTCTTTTAATCAGTCTTTTTCTTCAAGTCAGTCTTCTAGTCAGTCTTCTAGTCAGTCTTCTTCTAGTCAGTCTTTTTCTTCAAGTCAGTCTTCTTTTGGTCAGTCTTCTTCTCATCAGTCTTTTTCTTCAAGTCAGTCTTCTTCTATCTGGTCAGTCTTCTTCTTTTAATCAGTCTTTTCTTCTAGTCAGTCTCCTTCTAGTTAGTCTTCTAGTCAGTCTTCTAGTCAGTCTTCTTCTTCTGGTCAGTCTTTTTCTTCTGGTCAGTCTTTTTCTTCAAGTCAGTCTTTTTCTTCAAGTCAGTCTTCTTTTAGGTCAGTCTTCTTCTTCTCATCAGTCTTTTTCTTCTAGTCAGTCTTTTTCTGGTCAGTCTTCTTCTTCTAGTCACTCTTCTTCTTCTGGTCAGTCTTCTTCAAGTCAGTCTTCTAGTCAGTCTTATTCTTCTAGTCAGTCCTTCTTTTAATCAGTCTTGTTCTAGTCAGTCTTCTAGTCAGTCTTCTTCTTCTGGTCAGTCTTTTTCTTCAAGTCATTCTCCTTCTAGTTAGTCTTCTAGTCAGTCTTCTTCTAGTCAGTCTTCTTCAAGTCAGTCTTCTTCTGGTCAGTCTTTTTCTTCTAGTCAGTCTTTTTCTTCAAGTCAGTCTTCTTTTGGTCAGTCTTCTTCTTCTCATCAGTCTTTTTCTTCAAGTCAGTCTTCTTCTATCTGGTCAGTCTTCTTCTTTTAATCCGTCTTTTCTTCAAGTCAGTCTTCTTCAAGTCAGTCTTCTAGTCAGTCTTCTTTTGGTCAGTCTTCTTCTTTTAATCAGTCTTTTTCTTCAAGTCAGTCTTCTGGTCAGTCTTCTTCTCATCAGTCTTTTTCTTCAAGTCAGTCTTCTTCTGGTCAGTCTTCTTCTTCAAGTCAGTCTTCTTCTTCTGGTCAGTCTTTTTCTTCTAGTCAGTCTTTTTCTTCTAGTCAGTCTTCTTCTATCTGGTCAGTCTTCTTCTTTTAATCCGTCTTTTCTTCAAGTCAGTCTTCTTCTATCTGGTCAGTCTTCTTCTTTTAATCCGTCTTTTCTTCAAGTCAGTCTCCTTCTAGTTAGTCTTCTAGTCAGTCTTCTTCTAGTCAGTCTTCTTCTTCTGGTCAGTCTTCTTCTTCTGGTCAGTCTTCTTCTTCTGGTCAGTCTTCTTCTTCAGGTCAGTCTTCTTCTAGTCAGTCTTCTTCTTCTAGTCAGTCTTCTTCTTCTGGTCAGTCTTCTTCTTTTAATCAGTCTTTTCTTCAAGTCAGTCTTCTTCTTTTAATCAGTCTTTTTCTTCAAGTCAGTCTTCTAGTCAGTCTTATTCTTCTGGACAGTCTTGTTCTAGTCAGTCTTCTAGTCAGTCTTCTTCTTCTAGTCAGTCCTTCTTTTAATCAGTCTTGTTCTAGTCAGTCTTCTAGTCAGTCTTCTTCTGGTCAGTCTTTTTCTTCAAGTCATTCTCCTTCTAGTTAGTCTTCTAGTCAGTCTTCTTCTAGTCAGTCTTCTTCAAGTCAGTCTTCTTCTGGTCAGTCTTTTTATTCTAGTCAGTCTTTTTCTTCAAGTCAGTCTTCTTTTGGTCAGTCTTCTTCTTCTCATCAGTCTTTTTCTTCAAGTCAGTCTTCTTCTATCTGGTCAGTCTTCTTCTTTTAATCAGTCTTTTCTTCAAGTCAGTCTTCTTCAAGTCAGTCTTCTAGTCAGTCTTCTTTTGGTCAGTCTTCTTCTTTTAATCAGTCTTTTTCTTCAAGTCAGTCTTCTGGTCAGTCTTCTTCTCATCAGTCTTTTTCTTCAAGTCAGTCTTCTTCTGGTCAGTCTTCTTCTTCAAGTCAGTCTTCTTCTTCTGGTCAGTCTTTTTCTTCTAGTCAGTCTTTTTCTTCTAGTCAGTCTTCTTCTATCTGGTCAGTCTTCTTCTTTTAATCCGTCTTTTCTTCAAGTCAGTCTTCTTCTATCTGGTCAGTCTTCTTCTTTTAATCCGTCTTTTCTTCAAGTCAGTCTTCTTCTATCTGGTCAGTCTTCTTCTTTTAATCCGTCTTTTCTTCAAGTCAGTCTCCTTCTAGTTAGTCTTCTAGTCAGTCTTCTTCTAGTCAGTCTTCTTCTTCTGGTCAGTCTTCTTCTTCTGGTCAGTCTTCTTCTTCAGGTCAGTCTTCTTCTTCAGGTCAGTCTTCTTCTAGTCAGTCTTCTTCTTCTAGTCAGTCTTCTTCTTCTGGTCAGTCTTCTTCTTCTGGTCAGTCTTCTTCTTTTAATCAGTCTTTTCTTCAAGTCAGTCTTCTTCTTTTAATCAGTCTTTTTCTTCAAGTCAGTCTTCTAGTCAGTCTTATTCTTCTGGACAGTCTTGTTCTAGTCAGTCTTCTAGTCAGTCTTCTTCTTCTAGTCAGTCCTTCTTTTAATCAGTCTTGTTCTAGTCAGTCTTCTAGTCAGTCTTCTTCAAGTCAGTCTCCTTCTTCTGGTCAGTCTTTTTCTTCAAGTCAGTCTCCTTCTAGTTAGTCTTCTAGTCAGTCTTCTTCTAGTCAGTCTTCTTCTTCAAGTCAGTCTTCTTCTTCTGGTCAGTCTTTTTCTTCTAGTCAGTCTTTTTCTTCTAGTCAGTCTTCTTCTATCTGGTCAGTCTTCTTCTTTTAATCAGTCTTTTCTTCAAGTCAGTCTCCTTCTAGTTAGTCTTCTAGTCAGTCTCAAGTCAGTCTTCTTCTTCAAGTCAGTCTTCTTCTTCTGGTCAGTCTTCTTCTTCTGGTCAGTCTTTTCCTTCTAGTCAGTCTTCTTCTAGTCAGTCTTCTTCTTCAAGTCAGTCTTCTTCTTCAAGTCAGTCTTCTTCTGGTCACTCTTCTTCTTGTGGTCAGTCTTCTTCTTCTGGTCAGTCTTCTTCTTCAAGTCAGTCTTCTTCTTCTGGTCCATCTTCTTCTGGTCAGTCTTTTTCTTCTGGTCAGTCTTCTTCTTCTGGTCAGTCTTCTTCTTTTAATCAGTCTTTTTCTTCAAGTCAGTCTTCTAGTCAGTCTTATTCTTCTGGACAGTCTTCTTCAAGTCAGTCTTCTAGTCAGTCTTCTTCTTCTAGTCAGTCCTTCTTTTAATCAGTCTTGTTCTAGTCAGTCTTCTAGTCAGTCTTCTTCAAGTCAGTCTCCTTCTTCTGGTCGGTCTTTTTCTTCAAGTCAGTCTCCTTCTAGTTAGTCTTCTAGTCAGTCTTCTTCTAGTCAGTCTTCTTCTTCAAGTCAGTCTTCTTCTTCTGGTCAGTCTTTTTCTTCTAGTCAGTCTTTTTCTTCCAGTCAGTCTTCTTTTGGTCAGTCTTCTTCTTCTCATCAGTCTTTTTCTTCAAGTCAGTCTTCTTCTATCTGGTCAGTCTTCTTTTAATCAGTCTTTTCTTCAAGTCAGTCTTCTTCAAGTCAGTCTTCTAGTCAGTCTTCTTTTGGTCAGTCTTCTTCTCATCAGTCTTTTTCTTCAAGTCAGTCTTCTGGTCAGTCTTCTTCTCATCAGTCTTTTTCTTCAAGTCAGTCTTCTTCTGGTCAGTCTTCTTCTGGTCAGTCTTCTTCTTCTGGTCAGTCTTTTTCTTCTAGTCAGTCTTCTTCTGGTCAGTCTTCTTCTTTTAATCAGTCTTTTTCTTCAAGTCAGTCTTCTAGTCAGTCTTATTCTTCTGGACAGTCTTCTTCTAGTCAGTCTTCTAGTCAGTCTTCTTCTTCTAGTCAGTCCTTCTTTTAATCAGTCTTGTTCTAGTCAGTCTTCTAGTCAGTCTTCTTCAAGTCAGTCTCCTTCTTCTGGTCAGTCTTTTTCTTCAAGTCAGTCTCCTTCTAGTTAGTCTTCTAGTCAGTCTTCTTCTAGTCAGTCTTCTTCTTCAAGTCAGTCTTCTTCTAGTCAGTCTTCTTCTTCAAGTCAGTCTTCTTCTTCTGGTCAGTCTTTTTCTTCAAGTCAGTCTCCTTCTAGTTAGTCTTCTAGTCAGTCTTCTTCTAGTCAGTCTTCTTCTTCAAGTCAGTCTTTTTCTTCTCATCAGTCTTTTTCTTCTAGTCAGTCTTCTTCTTCTAGTCAGTCTTCTTCTTCTGGTCAGTCTTCTTCAAGTCAGTCTTCTTCTGGTCAGTCTTCTTCTAGTCAGTCTTCTTCTTCTGGTCTTCTTCTGCCAAGAAGGTGGGATAGAAGCCAGTCTTCTTCTATCTGGTCAGTCTTCTTCTTTTAATCAGTCTTTTCTTCAAGTCAGTCTTCTTCAAGTCAGTCTTCTAGTCAGTCTTCTTTTGGTCAGTCTTCTTCTTCTCATCAGTCTTTTTCTTCTAGGCAGTCTTCTGGTCAGTCTTCTTCTCATCAGTCTTTTTCTTCAAGTCAGTCTTTTTCTGGTCAGTCTTCTTCTGGTCAGTCTTCTTCTTCTGGTCAGTCTTTTTCTTCTGGTCAGTCTTCTTCTTCTGGTCAGTCTTCTTCTTTTCATCAGTCTTTTTCTGGTCAGTCTTCTTCTGGTCAGTCTTCTTCTTCTGGTCAGTCTTTTTCTTCTAGTCAGTCTTCTTCTTCAAGTCAGTCTTCTTCAAGTCAGTCTCCTTCTTCTGGTCAGTCATCTTCTTGTGGCCCGTCTTCTTCTTTTAATCAGTCTTTATCTTCTAGTCAGTCATCTTCTTCTGGTCAGTCTTCTTCTTTTAATCAGTCTTTTTCTTCAAGTCAGTCATCTTCTTCTGGTCAGTCATCTTCTTCTGGCCCGTCTTCTTCTTTTAATCAGTCTTCTTCTTTTAATCAGGTTTTTTCTTCTAGTCAGTCTTCTTCTTCTGGTCAGACTTCTTGTTCTAGTCAGTCTTCTTCTGGTCAGTCTTTTTCTTCTAGTCAGTCTTCTTCAAGTCAGTCTTCTAGTCAGTCTTCTTCTGGTCAGTCTTCTTCTTCAAGACAGTCTTCTAGTCAGTCTTCTTCTAGTCAGTCTTTTTCTTCAAGTCAGTCTTCTTCAAGTCCTTCTTCTGGTCAGTCTTCTTTTAATCAGTCTTTTTCTTCAAGTCAGTCTTCTAGTCAGTCTTCTTCTTCTGGTCAGTCTTCTTCTAGTCAGTCTTTTTCTTCAAGTCAGTCTTCTTCAAGTCCTTCTTCTGGTCAGTCTTCTTTTAATCAGTCTTTTTCTTCAAGTCAGTCTTCTTCAAGTCAGTCTTCTTCTATCTGGTCAGTCTTCTTCTTTTAATCAGTTTTATTTTTCTAGTCAGTCTTCTAGTCAGTCTTCTAGTTAGTCTTCTTCTGGTCAGTCTTTTTCTTCAAGTCAGTCTTCTTCTAGTCAGTCTTCTAGTCAGTCATCTTCTGGTCAGTCTTCTTCTTCTGGTCAGTCTTCTTCTTCTGGTCAGTCTTCTTCTTCTAGTCAATCTTCTTCTTCAAGTCAGTCTTCTAGTCAGTCTTATTCTTCTGGTCAGTCTTCTTCAAGTCAGTCTTCTAGACAGTCTTCTTCTAGTCAGTCCTTCTTTTAATCAGTCTTGTTCTATCTGGTCAGTCTTTTTCTTCAAGTCAGTCTCCTTCTAGTTAGTCTTCTAGTCAGTCTTCTTCTAGTCAGTCTTCTTCTTCTAGTCAGTCTCCTTCTAGTTAGTCTTCTAGTCAGTCATCTTCTGGTCAGTCTTCTTCTAATCAGTCTTCTTCTTCAAGTCAGTCTTCTTCTCATCAGTCTTCTTCTTCTGGTCAGTCTTCTTCTTTTAATCAGTCTTCTTCTTTTAATCAGTCTTCTTCTTTTAATCAGTCATCTTCTTAAGGTCAGTCTTCTTCTTTTAATCAGTCTTTTTCTTCAAGTCAGTCGTCTTCAAGTCAGTCTTCTAGTCAGTCTTCTTCTTCTAGTCAGTCTTTTTCTGGTCAGTCTTCTTCTGGTCAGTCTTCTTCTGGTCAGCCTTCTTCTTCTGTTCAGTCTTCTTCTGGTCAGTCTTCTTCTGTTCAGTCTTTTTCTTCTCGTCAGTCTTCTTCTTCAAGTCTGACCTAGTCAGTCTTCTTCTGGTCAGTCTTCTGATCAGTCTTCTTCTATTTGGTCAGCCTTCTTCTCATCAGTCTTCTTCTTCTGGTCAGTCTTTTTCTTCTCATCAGTCTTCTTCTTCTGGTCAGTCTTTTTCTTCTCATCAGTCTTCTTCTTCAAGTCAGTCTTCTAGTCAGTCTTCTTCTTCAAGTCAGTCTTCTTCTTCAAGTCAGTCTTTTTCTTCAAGTCAGTCTTCTTTTGGTCAGTCTTTTTCTTCTAGTCAGTCTTCTTCAAGTCAGTCTTCTAGTCAGTCTTCTTCTGGTAAGTCTTCTTCAAGTCAGTCTTCTAGTCAGTCTTCTTCTTCAAGTCAGTCTTCTAGTCAGTCTTCTTCTAGTCAGCCTTCTTGTCAGTCTTCTTCTTCTAGTCAGTCTTCTTCTTTTAATCAGTCATCTTCTTCTGGTCAGTCTTCTTCTTTTAATCAGTCTTTTTCTTCAAGTCAGTCTTCTTTTGGTCAGTCTTCTTCTGGTCAGTCTTCTTCTTCAAGTCAGTCTTCTAGTCAGTCTTCTTCTTCTAGTCAGTCTTCTTCTTTTAATCAGTCATCTTCTTCTGGTCAGTCTTCTTCTTTTAATCAGTCTTTTTCTTCAAGTCAGTCTTCTTCAAGTCAGTCTTCTTTTGGTCAGTCTTCTTCTTTTAATCAGTCTTTTTCTTCAAGTCAGTCTTCTTCAAGTCAGTCTTCTAGTCAGTCTTCTTCTTCTAGTCAGTCTTTTTCTGGTCAGTCTTCTTCTTCTGGTCAGTCTTCTTCTGGTCAGTCTTCTTGTCAGTCATCTTCTGGTCAGTCTTCTTCTCAGACTTCTTCTAGTCAGTCTTCTTCTTCTTCTAGTCAGTCTTCTTCTTTTAGTCAGTCTTCTTCTTCTGGTCAGTCTTCTTCTTTTAGTCAGTCTTCTTCTTCTGGTCAGTCTTCTTCTTTTAGTCAGTCTTCTTCTTCTGGTCAGTCTTCTTCTGGTCAGTCTTCTTCTTCTTCTAGTCAGTTTTCTTCTTCTTCTAGTCAGCCTTCTTCTTCTGGTCAGTCTTCTTCTTCTTCTGATCAGTCTTCTTCTTCTAGTCAGACTTCTTCTTCTGGTTAGTTTTCTTCTTGTCAGTCTTCTTCTTGTTGTTGTCAGTCTTCTTCTTTTTCTTCTAGTCAGTCTTCTTTAGTTAACTATCAGTTTAGTTAACTATCCCACTGATAATTATCACCCTTCACTATAACGCTTTCCCCTTTTCTCTTTGATTCTCCTAGTAAGCTTTTATAGGAATCATGTTAGCCACCCTGAGCCTGCCAAGAAGGTGGGATAGAAATTTAAATAAATAAATTGTAAGTGTTTACTGTGTGCACTTTTGTTTTATTCTGTTTTCTTTTTGTTTCAGTAAAAACCCTTCCCATGAATAACAGCCTGATTATTTCTGAAAGTTCTGATAGGGACAAATCCTGGTATACATAGGTGGAAATCTCAGTTACATGCAGGGATCATTTTGTAGCAGGAACTCCTTTGCATATTAGGCCACACACCCCTAATATAGCCATTCCTCCAAGAGCTTACAGAGCTTTTCTTACAGAGGCTATTGTAAGCTCTTTGAGGATTGGCTACATCAGGGGTGTGTGGTCTAATATGCAAAAGAGCTCCTGCTACAAAATGAGCCCTGGTTACATGCCTCTTGCTCTGTCTCCAAGCCAATTTCTTCAAAGTAATTGGAGACTAGGGTTGCCAGGTCCAACTCCGTCCCCAGCGGGGGACTTTGGGGGGCATTCCCGGAGGGGGTGGGTCATCCCCAATATGATGATGTCATGTTGGGGACATCCTGGCTCCAAGCCCTGCCCCCACAGGGACGGACCTGCCAGCTGCCTGCACTTAAAGGGGCTACCCAGACGGCCTCACGTGCCCAATCTCCACTCAGAGATCAGGTGCACAGGGCCATTTCCTGCTGCCTGTAGGCACTTAAAGGGGCTACCCTTAAGTGCAGGCAGCTGGAGGGTCTCGTGTGCCCGATCTCTGCTGCCATCACTTAAAGAGAGTCCCTATAAGCACAGGCAGCCAGAGGGCCTCGTGCACCTGATCTACATGGATATCGGTCTTTCCTGCTGGCTGCCTGCACTTAAAGGGGCTCCTGGAGGGGGCGGTTTGTCCCCAATGTGATGATGTCATGCTGGTGATGTCTTGGCTCCAAGTCCACAGGGACAGTCCCGCCGGCTGCCTGCATTTAAAGGGTCTCCCTTTAAGTGCAAGCAGCTGGAGGGCTTCGTGCACCCAATCTCCTCTCAGAGATCGGGCATGTGGGGCCCTTTTCTGCTGGCTGCCTGCACTTAAAGGAGCTCCCTTTAAGTGCAGGCAGCCGAAGGGCCTCGTGTGCCCGTTCTCCGCTCGGAGAATGGATGTATGGGGCCATTTCCCCCCCCCCAAGCACCAAGAATACAGAGCATCACTTGCCCCAGACCAAGAGTTCCTATCTATACACTGTGGCTAATAACCACTGATGGACCTCTGCTCCATATGTTTATCCAATTCCCTCTTGAAGCCGTCCATGCTTGTAGCTGCCAGCACCTCCTGTGGCAGTGAATTCCATGTGTTAATCACTCTTTGGGTGAAGAAATACTTCCTTTTATCTGTTCTAACTCGACTGCTCAGCAATTTCATGGAGTGCCCACGAGTTCTTGTATTGTGAGAAAAGGAGAAAAGTACTTCTTTCTCTACCTGCTCTACCACATGCATAATCTTGTAAACCGCTATCATGTCACCCCTCAGGTGTCATTTCTCCAAGCTAAAGAGGCCCAAGTGCTTTAACCTTTCTTCATAGGGAAAGTGTTCCAACCCTTTTATCATTCTAGTTGCCTTTTTCTGCAGTTTTTCCAATGCTATAATATCCTGGTGTGTGGTATGGTGACCTTGTGCGTGGTGTGGTGACCATGGTTTTATGAGATGTACAAGAGGTCTGCAGAAGCAGCAAAGTTGAAGAGGAAATGGCCATTGTTTTGGAAGTGAGAGAGAAAGGACCCACACACAAGCAGAAGTGTGAGGGGGATCCAGGAACACACACGAACTGCTAGGGCAATGTATTTATAGGGCAAAATGTATCCTGAGGCAGATTGACTCACTGCTAGAGGGCAATGGGCTGATGGTTCTACTGGAGGTAGACAAAAAGGTGGGAGAGGTTTGGTGGCCCTTCAAGCACCAGATAGGAAGGGTGATAGGAAGGTGAATAGACTGTTGCTTAATTACTGCTTAATCAAAAGTAATGTGTGAAGGGAAGCCAGGCTTGAGTACTGATTATTTCTGAGGGTGTGGGTGACCTGTTGTTCTGAGTTATGCATCTCTCCAGGACAAGGAGGGGTAGTGGCTGCCAGTCACTCTGAATCACACCTTGAAAACTGCTTTCCCAGCCCTCTGCTTGACTGGCATCCATTTTGGTCTACTTTCGCCCAAGCAGTGCCCTGCACTTAAGGTATTAGGATCATAGGCATAGACTACGGGGGGGGGGGGGCTCAAGGGCTCAAGCCTCCCCCAAAATTTCCTGGGGGGGCTCAGCCACCCCTGGGAAAACATAGCACCCACCACCGTGCCTCCCCAGGACCTTCCAAGGCCCGGCAGCCTCTGCTGCCGGCGCCTCTCTCCCCCCCCCAGCCTGGCCACTCCTCCGTCCTTCCCTCTCCCTCCCTCTTTTCTGGGCGAAATGTGGCTGGCGGGCCTTGGAAGGGCCCGGGGAGGTGCGGCGGTTTTCCGGGGGGGGAGAGAACATCGCTCCAGCAAGCATGCGCACAAAGCACGCGTGCTAAAGAGCCCCCCCCCCGGAATTTAAAAAAACTCTACGCCCCTGATTGGGGTGATGTATAGAGGGGTGTTTCTGACTGTAGCCTATAAACTGGCCCTCAGCAGGAGGGGTCTGACTGCTAACAGTTGTTGTTGTTGTTGTTGTTGTTATATTTAGCATGAATAATAATTTGTAATAATAATACTCATTACTCAGTATGACTGGCTTCTTCCATGAAAGTCAAATACCATGTATGGAATAGCACAGACCCTTCCTGTAGTTCCTTGTGCTCTGGCAATCATCACAAATGACTTCTGTATGGGAAATTTGGAGTCACCTTGTGGTGAAGAAAGCCGCTAAATCATTCAATTTTGATCTGTTGTTGCTATGGTACTAATACATTTCAGGCCTCCACAGGTGCATAATGAAACCCCTGTAAATGAGGAAATAGCCCCAGTTGTGACACATGATGGATTTCTTGTTTTTTATCTCTTCCTCATAAACTTTTCTTTCTAAAAATGCCTTCTACTAAAATTTAGATTGCCCTGTGTGGCATTGTTGAGATTAAAGTGCCAAGGCTGAACATAAAGGGCAAGGAAGGACACATATTTGCATTCTGATTCTTAACAATGCAATGAGCAGGCTATTAAACAACAAAAAGTAATATATAAGAGGTAAGGGAAAGGAAAATGTGTTAGATAGAGGTATACTGGTTTGGCTTAAGCAAATGAGAAAATGGCTTGAATAGGGAGAACATAGCAGTTGTATTTGGACAGTAATAAATCGTGACTGCTGGCAAACCTCTGTGGACTTCCAACTGGAGTGTTTTATTTTTAGGGCTGTAAGGTGGAAGATTTATCAAGGAACTGAGGTTCCTGGCACAGTGGATGGCACTGCTTTTATCATGCCTGACATTTAACACTTCGGTTGTAATCCAGCCAAGTCCACTTGGTTTCACATGGTTATCTATCCCACTGGAATCAATACAATATGCAACCCAGTCCTACCACTGTTTGCAGTGAAATAAATACCACACAGGGTTACTTCTACAGAAGTATTCTTAGGAGATTGCAGTTTAGGTTTGGCTGGACTGAACCTCGAATGACCATCTCCTCCCATACTATAGTCCACCAGTTAAGATCTGCCCCTCAAGACCTGCTTTCAGTGCCCCTCCCACCTTCAGAGGTGTGTGGGTGGGTAGCAACTAGAGACAGGGCATTTTCTATGGTAGCACCTCACCCTTTGAACTCCCTCCCCTTTGAGGCTTGTTTCCCTGAAAGATATTTCCTGAACTTTCGAGGACGTTATAATCTTTCCTTGCAATGCTCAACTTCTGGAGAGTGTTAGGTTTGTTGCAGGATGCTAGGTCAGCAATTCCATATGAACTGAAAGTGCTTGACAGAACACCCCTCCCCCCCTCAGTGAGTGGCTACAACATGCTGAAGTTGCTCAGAAGAGAAGCAGATGTGGAAAGAGGGTGCACTGATAGTTTGAAAAGCATCACTGCAAAGGGAAAGAGTGAACTCCAGGTACCCTGTATAATTCACATGCTTGATGCTTTCACCCATAGCCCATCTGATGTTCCAGACTGCCTCTGGATAGACAGAAAGGGAGCAAGAGACAGAAAGCATAGCTGGACATCTACAAGTTCTAAAGAGGCAATGTGTCAAGACAGACATAAGCATACCCATTCCCAAGCAGTCTGAGGTATTGTTTGAAATGTGAAAACTATACAATTCAACAAGAGCCCTGCAGGAGATATTCCTTGTGCATTGTACCCCAAAACTTCTGTCACCTAGTGTAATTCCAGAAATATATACATAGACACAAACTCCTCTCTCTCTCTCCCCCCCTCCCCCATTTTTAATTAGGTAAAAATGCAAAGAATTTTTCATGCCCTGAAGGAAGACTTGAACAACTGCACCGATCTGCCAGATCCTTCTATCAGTAACTTTGGCTTGGAACGCAGGAATGGTCACCTCATTACATCAAATATTTAGCCATTTTTTCCTCCATTCTCTGTGGAGTTCTGAGTACCTGACTGAAACAGTTAGAATTTACAGGTACAGAAAGAAATTTTCCATACAGGTAGGGAACAAAGCAATGCAGAATAAACTTTACTTACAATGCCTGACACTGGCATTTGCATTGGAAAAAGCTCATTCAAGCAGTTAACTGAAGATGTATACAGTTTTACCTGATGCCCCCTTTCCACTGCAGAACCCTACACTGTGGTACATTTTGTTTGTTTGTGAAGGATCATGTTCATTATTTTTAAATCACAAAAAAATGAACATATAAGTATGGGCATGTCATTTATCATAGTGGTATCACATACAGTCAATCCAATTGATAGGTATAGTACTCACAATATCATGATATTGTAATAGAAGAGATAGCTGGGGTAGAGATGATGGAGAACCATGCACTCAGCCAAGCAACAAGATAATGTTATTTAAGCAATGGGAAAATATGATACCCCTGCGAGAGAAATAACACCTTCCAAAACACGTTCGGAACTTGTATAACAGCTATATGTTCATTTTGTGAACAAAATAAGCTGCAAAAACTTTCAGTCCTCGGCATGAAATGAAGAATGGTCTAAGACATAATCTGAGATTAATTTATGGCTACCAACTCTGCACTGGAAAATTCCAGGAGATTTGGGGGTGGAGCCTGGGAACAGAAGAGCTTGGGGAAGGCAGGGACCTCAGTGAGGTAGAATGCCATAGAGTTTGCTGTCCAAAGCTGCCATTTGCTCCAGGGGAACTGATCTTTGTCATCTGGAGATCAGTTGTAATTCCAGAAGCTCTCCAGTCACCATTTGGAGGCTGGCAAAACTAGATTAATTTTGCCTGTGGTGTCCAAGCTCAAGAGAGCTTTAAAAAGGTCCATGATGTACCAGGTTAGGGATAATTTCTGGTATCTCCGAAGGTCAGAAAACCCCAAATCAAAAAATACAATATGATTACTACCACAGACCCAGCTGAAAGAGAAACATCGGTACTAATGGATAAATGGTACCCGATTCTAGAAAAACTAGATGTAGATAAGCTTGAATGGGAATCCATAAGAGAGACAAAATTTAAGCTTCTAGCTTTAGGTTAACGTACTGGTTGGTCAAGAATTTAGCCATAAAAAGTCACTAAGATCATAGCCTGTTCCCTGTAGCTGAAAATATTTTTTTTCTCATGTAACTCTAAATATTATAATGTTATAATAACATAAGAGTTTGTAACCTCCACTGTAATGGTGGCATCTTTACAGTTGTGTTTGAGATGTATATGAGTTTGGTTTCTGTACTATTTCTCAATATTCACTGAGTTATCCTGTATGCTGTTTATTAATTTTTTAAAAATTAAAAAAGGAAAAAAAGGAAAAAAGAAAACCCCAAATCCATATTATATTTGGATATGGATGCACTGGCTCTTTCATGATATTCCTTCCATGGGACAATTTGAAACTGTCCAGTGAAGGCTGGGAAATTGGAACTTCTCAACGCCTGCTTAAAAAAAATAATAATAAAACCTCATCCAAATGCCAGTAAAATGCTTGCTCTGGGACTAGAGAATGAAAGCCAAAGCTAATTTACCATTCATTCGTTTTGTGCATTGCCCACAGTGACAAGACAAGTGCTTATAATTTGCTCTCAGTACTTAAGGCTTTAAAGAAGCAAAAATGCTCAAATGTTTATTGCAGGAGCTGGAAGATTTACCCCGATTCTTTGTGCATTTCCTGAATTAATGAGCTTTTGGCCTCAAGGCCCGCAATGAGAAGCAGACAAACAATTTCATGTTTAACATTAAGCTCAGCTCTCTGCTATATTTAACTATGCTTCTCTTGTTTATATTCATGATCCAGTACTCAGAATTTTTAGAATCAGTATAAATAGGATGCTACACACTAAAAACAGTTTGAGGTAAAGGCATACTTTGAATTCCTTGTACCTTTCCCTATTTAGATATTCGTTATCTACTGTTATCTGCTTGGACGTGCACACATACACACAGCTGTTGCCTCATTTGATTTATGAAAAGTATCCATCTGGCTTATCTGTAAAGCTTATGTACATGTTTATGAGTTCTTGAGCTGACTGAAAAGATGAGATTCCCACCCTTAGGTTGGGCAGGGATATTGGTTTGCTGGTTGCTAGAAGGATATTGGCAAATCCCCCCAAAAAATAAATATTTGTGGAAATCATGGCATGTCTGTGTATGTTAACTTGTTCTTTGATGTTCATCATTTCCAAGAGGACAGTAGGTATAGCATGTGCTAAGAAGGCTAAAAATGTTCAAATCAATTTGCGTTTCCCTGAGTAAGAGCACAGATAAATAATAGCTCTGTGCCACTAACTAAAAGTGTGTCTCTGTGTGTGAAAACAATAGTTCTAGAAGTTGTTCCATTTCTCATCTGTTTATTACTTTAGTATATTGCCCTTCCTCTCAGGAGCTAAGGTAGAATAAACCCTAACAACCGTCCTGTGATGTAAATTAGTCTAATAGTAATTGGTTCAGCTTCATAGCTGCATGGAAACTTAAACTGAAGTCTTCCTTCGTTGCTACATTTTTAACAGGTTGGGTCCAGATTCCCTGAACTAGATTCCACAGTAGGGTTGCCAGGTGAGGCCAACAAGTGGGTGGGGGACTTACCAGGAGGCTTTGGGAGAGCAGATGGAGGCTCCAGGAGAGAGAACTCCGAAGCGAGTTCTGGGTGAGCTGCCGTCAGAGACTGCATTCCTTTAAAGTGCTTTCCCTCCATTGGAAATGGAGATGGGGCACCTTCTTTGGGGGCTCATATAATTGGACTGTCTGGTCCAATCTTTTTGAAACTTGGGGAGTTGTTTGAGGAGAGGTACCAGCAGCTATGCTGAAAATTTGGTGCCTCTATCTCAAAAAACAGCCCCCCAGAGCCCCAGATACCCATGGATTGATTCTCTATTATACCCTATGAGGACTCCATCATACCCTATGAGGATTGATTCTTCATTATACCCTATGAGTGCCCAGGAGCTATTCCCCCACCCCACTTTCTGATAGCCCTGACATGGGGGGGGCTCTAAACCAGGGGATCCCCTGCCCCCAACTGGGGATTGGCAACTATACTCCACAGCATACAACAGCTGCTGGGGACCGCTTTTTAGCGGACCACAGGGGCCTGGTTCAGCTTAGGGCTGCAGTGGGGGAGGAGGGGCTGCTGTCTTTCCTGAGCTGAATCAGCCTGAAGGGAGGAGTTATTTACCCCACTTTGGAGCATGCAGCTCCATTGTTTAGAGCTGGAAGAAGTATGTTGCCTATCAATCTAGAGAAAGGACGCAGACAAGTGTCAGTGCAAAAAGCACGAGTAGCATTGTAGATGCTGGCTGAAACTTGATGGAGAGCTGTCTGCAGAACCCAAGGGGTGCAGGATAGCTGTCTTTCTTTCTCTGGGGATCTGATATAGGGTGGTGGATGTACTGCCCTGTATGAGTGCCTGTTTGCCTCCACCTGTTCATTTGTTAAATAAAGTACATATTACAAAGACACCATAAACCTTCAAAGATAGCCAATTAAGCTAAGCATTAACTCCTAGAACATCAACAACAATTACTACTACTACTAAGTTTACGGACACAACTACAAAAAAAGAAATTAATTCACTGTTTTAAAGCATCAATATATCTAATTCCCAAGTACCCTCCCCCGTGCGGATACCTAAATCTGTGCGGGGGGGCACTTGGGGGTGGGGTTTCTACACACGGGGGGCACTCCCCCCATGTGCAGAAAAATCCTAAATATTTAAAAAACTTTTCGGGGGATCTTTAAATCCCCCGAAAAGTTAAAGCGTTCTCCGTGTGTGTGAAGAGAACACTGTGGCCGCTGTAGGGGAGGGGGTGGGAAGCGGCGTGACGAGGACTCGCCGCTGCCATTTGCGGGGGGGAGGGAGGGAAGAGCCTCAGCGGGCGGCAGGTCTCTATGCTCCCGCCGCCGTTTTGAAAGCGGGGGGGAAGCCTCAGTGGACGGCGGGTGTCCCTGCCACCGCTGCCGCCGCCGTTTTGAAGGCGGGGGAAGCCTTGGCAGGCAGCGGTCTCCCTGCCGCCACCGTCGTTTTGAAGGCAGGGGGGAAGCTGCCTGGAGAGGGGATGGGGTAGAGGCTCGGCACGCGGGGCCAGAGGAGGGGGAAGAGGCTCACCTACCCCCCCCCCGCGAGTATCGCGGGTCCTCCGGCTTGTGCTTATATAATACTTTGCGACTTAACACAAACTTTTTAAAGTTCTTATATTTTTCCCCAAGGCAAATCTTAGTAAATCAGACTGGTTAACATACTAAACATTCCTAATTTCAACAACAGTGTCCAATATATAACTAGCTTTGTTACATCTAATGCCTTTGCAGGGCTTGAAGTCTAACACACAAACACACATGTATAAACATTTTCTTCCTACTGGCCTCCAGAATTGTTGAACTCCATGGCAGTGCCACCACATGGGTAAGAACAATGTGTTAGCCCACTGACAGTACCAGCAATTACAAGTAACTTCTAAACTTTGAGAAGTAAACACATAGTACCAGCAATTACTGGTATTCATCTTGTGTATCTTTGCAGTTTTAAGTGGTGACAGATGCCATTGGATTGATATCCTGTTGGTGTTATGTTTTAATAAACTCACTGAAAACTCACTGTAAATGCAGATCCTTTAGTAAAACGGTATTTTTGTGCATCCTCATCCACACTATAACCCAATTGTTTACATAGATTATGTATGTGAAAATGTTAAAAGCTAACAACTGATTGTACAGCATGGAGGGATGCCCCTTTATGCTACCCAGTGACCATTTTTCAAACTTCTCAAAGTTAAGAAGTTTAAAAAAAATTTCACCTGTAACATATTGCTCAGGGAATATGGGGCACATATGTTACTGGTGTCAGCAGTGGGCCTGTGTTTTCTTGGAGAGAAACAGTGAGCTGATGTGATGGGACAAAATGAAGTATCAGATGCTCCAGGAACAAGTACAGTTGGTGTTCCAACAGCAAGACACCAGTCAATCCAGAAACTTAATGCCAATTTCCAGCTCAGTCTTATCCCCCGTGCTATTTAATCTTTATGTAAAGCCCCTAGGAGAAATTGTTTGTGGTTTGAGGAGTGGCTGTTACCGATATGTTGATAAAATCCTTTGTCGAAAACACCCAGTACTTTTATAGAGGTTCTGAGCTAGTGACTGGCTACCATGGTTCGATGGTTAAAGCTGAAACTGAATCCTGACAAGGCAGAGATGATGCTGGTTGGGAGGGCTGAGCTCTTGGAGAGTGTCGTGCTTCCCACATTTGATGGGGTCCACCTGACCCTCACACTCAGTTAAGAGTCTATGGTTATACTGGACCTAGAATTATTGCTGCAGAGGGAAGTTAAAAATGCTTCCTTCCATCTTCATCTAGCCCAGAAGTGGTTCTCTTCCTGATCTGGCTGATCTGGCCACATGGATCCATGCCCCAGCAATCTCAACGCTGGATTATTGTAATGCACTCTGAATGGTTCTGGTCAGGTATTGACTGACACCTACAAAGCATTAGCTCTGCACCTTTTATTTATTTATATTTATTTATCAAATGTATACCCCACCATCCCAGCCAAGGCGGCTGGCACAGGTTGTTGTTGGAGACTCCAGGGGACAGGGCTTTCTGTCCTTCACCTGTTAGGGGTGCCTCCTTGATTGAAAGCCTGGTGGAAGAGCTCCGTTTTGCAGGCCCTGCGGAATTGTGTGAGGTCCCGCAGGACTCTGATCTCTTCTGGGAGCATATTCCACCAGACCGGAGCCACCACCAAGAAAGCCCTGGCCCTGGTTGTAGCCAGCCTGGCCTCCTTGAATCCCGGGAGGGGCAGTTGATTTTGGGATCCTGATCGCAGTGCTCTCTGGGGAACGTGTGGGGAAAGGTGGTCCCTCAGATATAATTTTCCAAATTAGATCTTCTTCCACTGGCTTTAAAATAATAATTCCTGTTCTTCTGATGCTTATGCTTCTTTTCTATGCACCGGTAGCAGAGGGTGCACGTGTACAGGCTAGAAGAACCATTGTTTATCAATAATGGATCAACACAATGTAAAAAAACAAAACCCAAGCAACATTTTAGCCGGTTAAGTATATTCATACATACAGTTGAAATCCTCATACCATGTTAGTTACAAACAATATGTTGTTGTCTATCACTCTTCTCATCAAACACTACCTTGCTCTGATTGAAGGAGTCTTCATTCAATGTAAGAGTCTCTTCTGTTGATGGAAGAAAAGGAGGCTGCAGGGGATCATGCCACCACTAGCTGAGCAGATGGTAGGATACAGCCTGATATATTCCACATTACAATCACTTATCACAAGAGGACCCCTGTGATATGTTGTTTTTAGATACAGCATAGCAAGGAGTATTCATGTATGTGTTTCTAATAAACCTTATCCTATCTACTGCTAGGAAAATATACTCATTGGTATTTTTGTTGGAGGGTCATTTAAGTGTTATATTTCCCCTACCACTGGGAATCAATTATAAGTGATCACCAGAGACCATATGGCTAGGGTCATGCACATAATGGCATCTCATACAGTATGCACAATAACAAATCTTTTAAAGACCTCTTAGCAGAATCACACCTTTTTAAGGCCATTGAAATCAATGGGGCTAGAATGCTGTAACTCTGTTTAGGATTGCACTTTTACTCGGTGTAAGCAGTGTCGCCATAGTGTTACAAACAATAACTATGGAGCTAAGCAGAGTAGCATGGTGATACTAAACATGTTAAAGGATATATCTTCATTTATAATATAAATGTACACATATTTTGTCCTGATAGGGCTGCACTCAATGACCTCAATTCAACTTTAGACATATACAAATGAGGTGGTGATATGTAATTATTTGTTACTATGTATAGTTTGCTGTAAATTTGCTCAGTTCTGGTTTTATTTTTGTTTTGTTTAGATTTCTGGTTGGGTTTACAACCCTAATCCGATTGCATTGTTTATTGAATTCCCCATCCTGTTGATTGTATTGACTGACTCTATGTAATCTGCCTTGAGTCTCAGTGAGAAAGGCAGCCCATAAATAATGTAAATAAATAATTTTGCTTAGTAATCTAGCAACCAGCATAAGAGAACACAAGATCTGACTCCAGTTCTAAAACAGAGAATGTAAAGAATCTAGGAATATGATCGTCATGCAGTTTATTGAAGAGGAGTCTCGGCTAGCATAAATGATGGAAGGTGATGATGGTAACTAATATTGACCAAAGTTGTGTATGCACAAATCTGTTTTACAGATTCACACATGGAAGGTAGGAGAACTGTGATAGCAGTTAATGGTCACAGAGATAGCAGCCTAGAACTTATTGGATCTCCATGTATCATAAACACAGAGCAGAGATTGGCATCTCAAATGTAAAAAGTGAGCCTTAAATATTTTCAAACAATTATATGTTGATGGCTGCTCAAAAAGCAATTTTAAAAGTTTTTAAAAACCCTGGAATTTCATTAATAAGAGGTGTCACACAGATATTTTACCTTTGTTTAAGGGGTATTCACAGTCTATTTGGGAAAACACAGAAGAGGAATAAGCTAATTTCAAATCTATTTTTAAAGGGCTATAAATTTATTTAAATCTCAGAGTACTGTTGCCTAATTGCAACGATAACTCAGCATGCTTCCATTAAACGAAATGAAACTGTTCTAAATAAAACACAGCACTCGCTCCAAAGCATAGACTATTCTTGTCCTTGTACAACTTAGTTCCTAGATTTCTAACAGCTCAAGAAGGAGCAACATTTGCCTAACAAGAGCATACCTCTTGGGACTAAGTTCTCATCGTGCTTTTAAACAGTACCATTTAAACTACTATTCACTAGATGTCATCTCTTTTCCATTTACACAGACCAAACATTTATCCTCGGAGCCTATGTGCATATTCTGAGGATATATTGAATTTAACAAGATAATAAATATCCTCCCTCATCCATAACCTCCTCCTTTAATTTGCCTGTAAATTTCTAGGCAAGACAAGTAGGTAATAACACAATGCTTCCACAAAATAGCAATTACAGGGTGTTGAAAAAGACACATTTTAAAAAGGCAATCATGCAAATTCACCCCAAAACTTTTGAAAGGAGAGAGTCAAGAATTCCCAATCTAGGTGGACAGAGCTCAGAAGTACAAAACCCCTGGGGTGTGGGTGTCCACACACTCACCAGTTTGGTAGTCTGCCACCAGCCCCTTGAACTACCCACACAGTCAGAAGCCAAGAGGCAAGTTTCTAACCATACTGGGAATTAATTCAGAAAGCCAACCCTGCAAAATAGGTTACTTGCAGAATGAGTTTCTAATAATTAACCAATAGGTGGAAGCTTTCAGTCTAAGGTACTGGAATTAGACTGAAGCTTCTGAAGTACAGAACAACCAGATATAGTAAAGGAATCTTATTTATTAACGAGTGCAGGAATATTTCAAAGAACAAAGCAATGAGCAGAGAAAACAAGAAATCTAAATAAGTTCTAGCTACACATTATACCCTAAATTATAGTTACCATGGGTTACTCTTCTTGGTGGATTCAAGCAACTTTCCAGGTCTCTTTGTGTACCAGGCCCATGTCTAACCCATGACAGGGTGAGCCCATTGCCTTCAGGAGAGCTGAAGCTGGCTTGTTCCAACTAACAACTAGAAAGCTTAAAGTGTAACATTTGGACAGTCTGGGGCCCTTTTACCCAATCCAGAACTCAGATAGATTACCAAAGTTATCTTGACATGGATCTGTGACAACAAATGGCTAGGGTTGCCAGCCTCCAGGTGGGGCCTGCTTTTACAACTGATCCCCAGCTGACAGAGATCAGCTCCACTGGAGAAAATGGCTGCTTTGGAGGGTGGGCTCTATGGCATTGTACCATGCTTAGGCACCTCCCCTCCCCAAACCCCACCTTCTCCTGGCTCCACCCCCAAAGTATCCAGGTATTTTCCAACCTGGACTTGGCAACCCTACTCAGAAGAGAAACAGTTTTTATGATGGGATGTTTCCCTTCTGAAGTGTAAAATAAGCAGCAAAGAAAGAGTGAGGTGTGCATTCAGTGAACAAATGGTGTGGCTCCTTTTGTCTCTTATTAAATGCACCAAGTCAGACTTGTTAACTTTCTCATGACAAACCCCAGATATTTCCATTTGATCTCTTCCCCCATGTTTCAGGCCCAAGTTTTGATATGAAGCCTCAAGCAATGTTTTAATGCCAAACCCCCCCCCCTTTATTGGAATAGAATGAAAAAGAAAACAACAACATAGGAACCACAGATTTTAAATATACAAAGACAGTTTTCCGACCAGAGCTTTAACCTTATATTCTTGAACCCTCATATCAATAGAGAGAAACCTCGCCACTGCAAAGATGATTTGAGGGCGGTGATCTGATAGAAGGGTACTAGTCTCTCTTCTGGACAACTGTGCCTATTGATCGAAAGGTGGCTGATTAAGACATCCCATATTTTGTTATAGATTCGCAGCTAAGCAAGATGTGGGTGATCTATTCTGTTTTCCTGCTACTACATATACAGGTCCTTTCGGGGTACGGGACATCTACCATAAAGGACTGCAGATGGTAAAGCATCAAAACATGCAAGCATAAAATCTTAATGGTGGGGCTGTAAGCTGTAAAAAATAGTCAGCTATAAGCCTGTTCCTTGGTGTTATATTAAACTTCAGAGGGAAAGAAGTAATACTGGAACAGAGAGTTTGTTTTTTAGTGTCAAGGATCTTCCGCCTCAATGTTCTAAATATGTGAGATTCGCCTGACATGAGCAGGGAGTCAACGGGGATACCAATAGATTGTATTTTTCTCAGTATTGAAGTTGACCAATTAGATATAAATGAATCTGACAGCAGCAGACAGACATAACTCTCAGGTTCAGTTCTAAAATAAAGGTGTAACCAGAATTTTAATCTTAATCAGAATTGATAGCCAAGCTCTGGTCACTAGGCCCATGGCTGCATAATTTACACAGTTAGGCACTCCAAGGATACACTGCAGAACCATTGCCTGGATCTGCTCAACCTGTTGATTTATTTATTTTATTTTATTTTGTTTTTATATCCCGCCCTCCCTGCAAGCGGGCTCAGGGCGGCTAACAAGGGCTTAAAAGCCATACACATCATAACAGTTTAAAACAATTTAAAACTCTACAGCAATAAAACTCCATTACTCAACAGCATAGACTGATTCAGTGAAACTACAATACCCACTAAAATGCTTCCAGTCTCGTTAAGATGGCATCCTCTCTAGTGAGGGACCCTCCAACCATAGCCATCGGCCTGGACTGCATTCGGGCCAGTTTTCATTGTAGATGTTCTTACAATGCTGTTACAATGCTGGTGGCGGCTCCTAGCCAAAGGCCTGGCGGAAGAGCTCCGTCTTGCAGGCCCTGCGGAACTGCATCAGATCCCGCAGGGCCCTGATCTCCTCCGGGAGCTCGTTCCACCAGGTTGGAGCTGCCACCGAAAATGCTCTGGCCCTAGTCCCAGTGAGCCTGGCCTCCCTGGGGCCCGGGACACGAAGTCGATGACACGACCCTGACCGAAGTGCTTGCTGGGATATATGCGGAGAAAGGCGGTCCCTCAGGTATGTTGGACCCTGGCCATATAGGGCTAATTAAAGGAGCCAATCCAGACAGGGATCTCATAAGTATTTGGGATATGACTTTGGCACTGAATAAATGTTTTAATGCAAGAACAAGGAATTGAACTGGAGGTCCAGTTTTCCTTGACGGAAAGATGATTCAATAATTGGACAAGCAATTCTGGATCTTGGCCAGAAATTATATCTATTTACTTCACTACCACCTTTCTCTCTGGGACTTAAGGTGGATTACACAATATAAATAATGCAGTTAGATAGCACAAGACATCCACTGAACAATGCAATGGGACTGGGATTACAAAAGTAGAAGTGAAGGCAGACACGTTAACACATAATAATGCAGAAAATGGATTACCAAAGTAGAAGACGAGGGAACAAAACCAAGATAATACAACAAACCCTGTGATAGATGACAACAATCCTATTTTTCTTTACAAAAGCATCTTGCTACACAATTCCATTACACTGCAGCTCTATTCCCTTTATAAAAATGTCTTCCTGAACATTTCTGTTCTGTATATTCCATGGAGTGAAAGAAGTGTGGGAGGATTCTTGACCTCCTCAGACAGACCACTCCACAGGGTGGAAGCCACAACCAAGAATGAAGGGGTACAGGCAGCTCTCAACCTTACCCATTTGCAGGGTGGTACATTCCGAAAGGCTTTGCTCAAATGGCCAAAGCTGTTGTGACAGTGTGTAACAGGACCGTTTGTAACAGCTTTGCCCAGAAATTCTAGGTTGTGGAGCACAAACAGTTTATGAGATGAGATGTAGATGGCAACCAGAAGGTTGCATAAAACTTTGGGATGCCACCACATTTCACAGCCCCACCATTCCAACTTGAAAATCCCTGTTTCAAATTTCACTTCCCCATTGTGCAAATTGAACCCAACATTTTTTTTAATTCAAACTGTTCCCTAGTGCCAGTTTCTGTTTTGCAGCTCTAAGCATTATTGTTGGCTTTGCTGGGATGCAAATGGTGCTAAAATGACATATACTGTGTAAATAGCAGGACTTAGTGCAAGAATGGTATGAAAGAATGGAAGTGGAAATGTTAGCAGTGAAAAATTGATGAAAGAAAACACTCACAACGTAGGAAAACAAAAAAGAAAGTGAAAAGGGCACACTGGCACAGCCCCAATGAAACCCAAGTTGCATGCTTTGCAGTTTTCCAGTCCAACTTGCATGTCTTCAAGGTCAGACTGTACCACCAGATGTCATTGTTGCGCTATGTAACCTTATTGGAGCCCCCCCCCCCAAAGATTTTCGTATTTTACATTAGGATATTTATCTATTCAGAAACATTTTATTCCACCTCTCCGGGAAGTGCCAGAGATGGTTTACAAGATTAAAATAATGAAATATTCATCCATCATTAAAAACTCAGCCCAGCATTAAAACAGACCATAAAAACAGGCTAGTTTTTAGCATCTCACAAGGACATTATGCTACTCCTCTTTGAGAAGGTCAATTAAATATTTCATACAAGGCAGCCCATTTAAGACATCTGCCCATAGCATGGGCCACACCCTGTAACACTCCTATTTTAAAGTATACTTCCAGGCTCTTCACTGGGAGCAGACTTGAAATTTAAAAGGCCCAGGAGGAAGCTAGGCTGAATGGCTCCTGCGGTGAGGAAAGCCCTGCTCTGGAAGCCACTCAGCTTCGATCTGCCTAGCATTGCCAATAATGGGTGTCATCGGCTCACCTGTTACCTCTCCCCCCCTTGCCCCCAGCTGGTTCTTATGGAATGATGTAATTTTTCTGAAATGTGTAGGTTGTACTCTGGGCATCAGAGCTGAAAGGTACTGTGAATGAAGCAACTAGGATTACTATAATACTGCTTTTGATGAATTATGACCAAGTCACTCAGCTTTTATAAAAACCAATGAAAACTGCTAACAATACACAAAGCAGAATCAAAGTAGTGAAAAAAACCTGTTTCATACTTTCACCTAAAATATATAATTCTCTGGAAATGTCCAAGCTAGTTAAGAGGTACTCTGTAGACACACAGGCATTCCCTTAAATCAGCATTTTCAAACTATGTTCTGGAAAACCACAAGCGTTCTTCAGATGCTTATAAGAGATGATTCGATGAAAAGACCAGTAATAGGCAACCCCCCCCTCCCCAGCCTCTCACAAACACTGGGTAGTAAAATGTTCCAGAATCTTCCAGGGGTGGGGGGAGACACAGGTGCAGAGCTTCTTTGGCAGGCAAAGACTATTTTGAGGGAAAGGTTTTCCTCAGTGTAGTTTGGAAAATGACTGCTTTAAGACAGACCCAAAACATTAAGGACTTTAAAGATCAGAACATGGATCATGAACTGAGTCCGGAAAAAAACAGCTCAACTGCAAATCAGTGTTTTACTTTGAGCATGGCTGCTCTTTTGTGTAATCTTTGCAGTGGTGGTGACTTGTAAAAACGTATGGCTTTAGACTAAAAATCTCTCATTAGCCACAACTCAACACAATTAGAAGATATTGGATTTATACCCTGCCTTCACTACCCGGAGTCTCAGAGCAGCCTACAGTCTCCTTTCCTTCCCCAAAACAGACAGAATGTGAGGTAGGTGGGGCTGAGAGGGCTCTTTCGAGAACTGCTCCTGAGAGAACAACTCCGAAAGGACTTGTAACTGACCCAAAGTCACATCAGCAGCTGCATGTGGAAGAGTGGGGAATCAAAACTCGGTTCTCCCAGATTAGAGTCTGCCGTGCTCCTCCTAACCACTACACCAAATTATAGTGATGGTTCTTAATAAGACTTCTTGTTCTTTAGGAGGCTTTTAACCTGGACTAGAAAAGCTCTTGGGGTAAAGATCCCAAGCATATGTTTTGAACCACTAGGATTACAAAACTCCTCATTTCTAGACAAACATTATTCCTGAATACTTCCCAAACTCTCATTTTGATGTCAGTCCTCATGCAAAAGAATTTGCGGCAGCAAAGACAGCCCTCACACCATTCTCTTCTATCACCACTATTCACAGATAATGTAAGAGTTGAAGAACTTTATGCAATTAGATCTCCAAATCAGTGTAGCAGTAACCACACCATTTTCCTGGCTGGCCTAAGAGAGAGCTTGATTGCTTTGAGTGAGGACTTAGAAATGAACACTTCAGGTACAGAATGAAGGTGAAGGCATCCTTTAGTCATCTCCCCCAAAGTGTGCCATCTTTCCAACACTTGTGAAAGATCTTTTCTCTGAAAAAGCAAACTGCTGCTGTAGTCCGTCAGAATTCTGCAAGTTTCCCCCCAAGTGAAACAATGGATGGCATTCTCTGACCTTTATAGTGTTATGGAATCAATCAGCTGGAGTTGATTAAAAACATTTTTAAACTAACATTTGGGGAGCCTAAAATCTTACTCAATGGGTTGTTCAAGATTTCATCATCATATCTTGTGCCACAGGATATATTATGCTGTTAGATAAGTATAATAAACTCAAACATTTGATTAAACTCAAACATTTGATCTACCTGTGGCCTGTTTCTGAGACCCATATTCATCTGTTGCAGCCGGTTGAGATCGTCTGGGTGGCTTACTATGAGCTGGGGGGTTGCCCCTATAAGATCACTAGCTTCTGCTCCGCAGCTGCAACCTGGAGGGCTGTGTGGCTCCCAGGAAGAAAGTAGCAGCACTGAGGCTGGCTCGGGGGTGTGTGTGTGTGTGTGCAAGAGCGATCGGATGAATCACAACCAAGAACGTTATTCTCCTCCTTTGGTGGCCACCACTAGTAGGTGGTCTTTCCACCCTAAATTGAATCACTGTTTATTCTTACTGCAGGTGGGAGGGGGGCGGGTATTAAGACGGGAGGTCAGGGTGGTTGAGGGATTTTTTTACTAGTAAATTAGGTTAGTGAGCAGGGCACTGTGAATTCATCGCTTAGTGCAGCAACATCTGTGACCATCGACCTATTGTGGTCGGCCTGGGGCGCTGTTGTCAGTGCAGAGGCCACCATGATGGGGGAGAGTGGGCTAAGGATACCAGTGCTCCTGGGGAGGGGAAGGAATAGCGGTGGGACTAGGCAGTTAAAGAAGGGAAGGGGGTGGAGAAATAGAGAAGCTCGGCCTCCTTCCAGCCTATGTCCCATCCTGAGGGTGGCTGGCAGTGGGGCTGGGATTAACCCCACTCCGACATTGGTGTTGTGCAATGCCAGGTCTATAAAGAACAAGACCTCTACCCGGCAAGACTTTCTGTCTGAGCAGGAAGCAGACCTGGCTTGTGTGACCGAGACCTGGGTGCGAGATGGGGAGACAGTGGCTCTCTCCCAAATGGCTCCACTTGGGTTTGCGGTCCTCCACCAATCACGGACTGAGGGGTGGGGGGTGGAGTGGCGCTATTCATTCGGAAGGCTTTCTCCTACAGGGCGCTCCCGCCGCTGAGACTTGCGGGCATAGAGTGCTCTGGCCTGATGTGGGAAGCTGGGGAGAGTTTGGCTATTTGGGTGGTGTACCGTCCACCCAATGCACCACCCTCTAGCCTGCCATCTCTGGTCGAGGCAGTTTCTGGCTGGGCGTTTGAGCACCCTCGACTTATAGTCTTGGGTGATTTCAACGTCCATGCTGATGAAGCGGCTTCTGGCCTGGAAATGGATCTGGTGTCGGCTATGGCGGCACTAGGACTCACCCAACATGTAATGGTGCCCACACATCAGGCTGGGCACACGTTCGACTTGATTTTCGCTGCAGGGTTTTTGGTGAGTCCGATTACTGCTTTGGCAGTACCATGGTCAGACCATCATGCCCTGAAGGCCCGTCTGAACATACCACTCAGACCCCGTGTGGGCGGCGAGCCTATTTTGGTTCACCCGCGGAGCCGAATGGACCCACAGTGGTTTCTGACAGCTTTGCGGGATCCCATGCCCCCTGGCGGCTCGTTAGATGAGCTGGTCAAGGACTGGCATAGCCAGCTCTGGACAGCCATTGGGGAGATTGCCCCCAGGCGTCCCCTGCACCCTCGCTCTAAGCGGGCTCCCTGGTACACCAGGGAGCTGCGGCAGATGAAGCAAGACCTCAGACAACGAGAGAGACGGTGGCAGCGTGCTCGCGACGAAGCATCAAGAACATCTTATAGGACGTTTATTAGATCTTATGAGGTGGCAGTCAAAGCTGCGAAGAGACAGTTCTACGTGGCCACAATTGCATCTGCTAGCTCATGCCCAGCAATTATTTAGAACTATTCGGTCTTTAACAGAGCTGCCACAGGGCAGATCAAATGATAGGGAATTGGATATTGGCTGTGAGGCTTTTGCAAGCTATTTTGCAGATAAAATCTTGCAGCTCCACCATGATCTCCCAGCCACATTTGAAACAGTGAGCGAACTCAAGGCTCCATGCGCGTCTTCTAATTCTGTCCTGGATTATTTCAGTCCACTCAGTCTTGAAGTTGACAGTCTGCTCTCAACTGTATGCCCAACCACATGCAGCCTTGATCCGTGCCCTTCATGGCTTGTAAGAGCTGGCCATGAGGGGTTACGAGGTGTCCTCAGGGAGATTGTGAACAAGTCCTTCGCTGAGGGACGGTTTCCTAGGGCACTCAAGGAAGCAATGGTCTGCCCTCTCCTGAAAAAACCATCACTGGACCCGGCCGAATTGGCCAACTATTGGCCGGTCTCCAACTTGCCCTTTTTGGGCAAGATTTTGGAGAGAGCGGCGGCGATTCAGTTGCAGGGCTTTCTGGATGACACTTCTGTGCTAGACCCGTTTCAGTCTGGCTTCTGGCCAGGCCATGGGATGGAGACAGCATTGGTTGCCCTCACAGACGACCTCCGGCGGCATCTGGATCGGAGCGGTACGGCGGTACTGGCGTTGTTAGATCTGTCAGCTGCGTTCAGCATGGTCGACCACCAGTTGCTGGCCCACCGCTTCGCTGATACAGGGGTTCAGGGGCTTGCCTTACAGTGGCTTGTCTCTTTCCTCCATGATCGGGGACAGAGAGTGGTGCTGGGGGAGCAGACGTCCCAAAGGCACCCACTGGTATGTGGTGTGCCTCGGGGGCAGTGCTATCCCCGATGCTGTTCAACATCTATATGCGCCCTCTTGCCCGAAGGCACAGACTGGGTTGTCATTAGTATGCGGATGACACCCAGCTGTATCTGTTGTTGGGTGGCCAGTCTGGAGCCACCCCAGATGACCTGGAGCGAGTGCTTCAGGACGTGGCGGGCTGGCTTAGGCTGAGTCGATTGAAATTGAATCCAACAAACACGGAGGTCCTGTGTCTGAGTGGGTCGGGGGTAGGGACCCCATTACCAGCCTTCGGGGGGGGGGCTCCATTGGTGCCAGCCCCGAGGGTTCAGAGTTTGGGAGTGCTCCTGGATGCCTCCTTAACTATGGAGGCCCAGGTAGCAGCCACTGCCAAGGCAGCCTTTTATCATCTGAGGCTGATTAGGCAGTCGGTTCCCTTCCTTGAATGCAATGACCTGGCAACAGTGATCCACGCAATGGTCACCTCAAGACTTGACTACTGTAACGCTCTCTACATGGGGCTGCCCTTGTCCCAGAGCCGGCAGCTGCAGCTAGTGCAGAATGCCGCGGCCAGGCTGTTGATGGGCCTCTCTATGAGGGACCATGTCCAGCCTGTGGGGCACTGCACTAGCTGCCTATAGCATACTGGATCCGGTTCAAGGTGCTGGTTTTAACCTTTAAAGCCCTATATGGCCAGGGGCCTGCCTACCTAAGGGACTGCCTTTCCGCATATATACCCCAGAGAGCACTATGGTCAGGCACACAGCATCGCCTGGCCCTTCCCGGCTCGAGAGAGGCCAGATTGGCGACCACCAGGAACAGAGCCTTCTCAGTGGTGGCCCCCTACTGGTGGAATGAGCTCCTGGAAGACATCAGGGCCCTGCAGGACCTTTTGCAGTTCCGCAGGGCCTGCAAGACGGAGCTCTTCCGCCAGGCTTTTGGGGCCACCACTAGGGGAAATGGCCACGGGTAATTGGCCAGAGAAGCACTGGCCCGGTATATCTGTTGGTGGTTGCCTCCTGGCTGTGGGGATGTAGTCGCTGCTCTGGTGTTAGAATTTGTAATTGCCGCTGTTTTAAGTGGTTGCTGTGGTTTTATTGTAATTAATTATATTTTTTGTATGTATTGATTTTAATTGTTGTGCGCCGCCTAGAGCCGCTTGTGCTGGTTAGGCAGGATATAAATCCAAATAAATGAATGAATGAATGAATAAATAATCTAATAATAAAACACTGAGGTTTTAAAAACGAAGCATGGATTCTGGAATATCCTTTGCCATAAAGTATAACATGAAGTGAAACAGATACCCAGTTGCAGATGACAGGCATGTTTTCTATTGCTCTATTCGTGTACACAGAGGTTTGGTTCAGTTGTCACCTGGTACTATTGTTTAATTACACTATTGGGTGGTCCAAGACTAAATTTTCCATTAGTGAACCAGATATTTCCTGCCTGTCTCCTCCCACTGATCTCCATAAAAAACCTCACTTAGGAGGGAAGAGACCCTGGAAAATGACAAGGGGGTCTGCAGTGGGATGGGAGAATCAGTGGAAACTGTCAACTTAATCTGAAAAAAAACCCCTATGGATAGCATGATGGTCCAAATACAGGTTCACTCAACTATGTTTGATTATGGTATGTCAGACCCAAATTTGAAACCATGGTTTACAATTGTTTTATTAACCAGAGTTGGTCTTAACTATACTTTTATGTGATATACAATATAGATACACTAAGAAGGTCTCTACAGTAGAAATGGAAGAAAAAGTGAAGATGATAAAAATAGGATTTGATGAGAAAATCCAAAATTTGATGGCTCACACACAATACAAATCCTTATTTCACAACCTAACCATATTTAAAATATAGCATTTTGTCAGAACTGAGCCATTGAGATCTGGGAGCTATCAGATGTCTTGAAGAGTATCTCCTATGACATGAGCGCCTAACTTTTCTGGATACGACAGCCTCCAATTTCTGAAAAAGACCCACCCAACATCCAAGTATGCCTGGATAAGAATGCCCAGCCAGCCGATTCAATGAAGCTCTGATCAACACTATAAAGTGGATGCCTATCTAAAATAAGCCCTGTGATGGAAGAGTGCTTATGCACACACATCCCCATGGCTGGACTGAAGTGGAAATCTCTTCATGCATTTTCCCCATGTGGCCGCACTGAAATTTAAATTGCTTTTAGATCTCCTCTACATTCCAAAATTGGTTTGTCATGTATGACTGGCAACGTATGTGTGTGTGTGTTTGTGTGTGTGTGTAAGAGAGAGTGTGAGTGTGTGTTTTAAACAGCCTTAGTTTCCTCCTGGGAGTGTGGAATTATTTTCAGTTCTATGGATCCTCAAATCCATCCTCTTCAAGGGCTCTCAGAACCGATTTTTAAAAGTACAAGAGCCAAGTCCTGCTTGTTATAGTCTCTTATTAAGTGAAGCACTGACTTGGGAAAAGAGAGTTTTAAAAAATGCATAGCACGATTGGACAGGTAGCGAGTTATTTTTGTTCCCTAAAGTGCTTGCATCCCTGAGGTGCTTGGTGACCTTGACAACAGCTTGAATACCCTTGAGACAATGTTTCCCCAGTCTGAAAATGTTCCTAAATTTTCTTGTCTGAAATTATGCCAATACAGACTTATTATACACAATAATTCTACTGTCTCCCTCTCCCCAAGACAACTGTTTTCTCTATAGGATTTTTAGGCAATAACTTTAATTACTTACAGAAAATGTTAGTAGACCCTAACAGTAGAACAGGAAGGGGAGATACCATATTATTTGACTTTATAAAGGAAAGGAACAGACACTAGACCCGCTTAACTTGTTTCATGCTTGGAGGTTGCTGAGACATCCACCCATATTGCAGAAGAAAAGACAACAAGACCTCAGAATTCTACTGGTCAGCATCCAAGCATGCATCATGGGAAAAATGCAAATACCCTCTTCCCCTGACCAAAACTGCCAGAAAATCCTAGATAAGGCAGGGCTGCTTTTGAGGAGCATTCAGTTAATTAAATCAGATCAAGCTTCTTTCTCCCAAATAATCTTGGACCAGATGAACAATTTCTCCCCCAGTTCTGAAGAAGGGAATCTACATGCCTGTTTACCCTTTAAAATACTATGATGTGTCCCTACCCTGAGTCACACATATGAGTTGTGGGTTCCCCTCAACTCCTGTACATGCAGTACCTCACCAGAATCAGCACTGTGGTCACATAGAGAAGAAGTTTCAGGCCTGCCCCCACTCCCCAAGTCTGAAACAGTCCTAAGGGGCTGCTGTGTGGGGAAACCCAAGTGTTCTCTAATATACTTTAGGTTTCCCCCAGCAGGTCTAAGAGTGCCCCTCTGGACTGTCTGAGGCTGGGAAAATAGCATGGGGTAGGGGAGGCTGACACCCCTTCTGAGTGTGCCTGGCGGCCCAGATCAAAATCAGGCACTGTGCACACAGGAACTGAGGAGAATCCACAATTCACATGTGATTGAGTTACATCTAAAGCAGGGGAGGAAACAGACCCAACCTGTGTACTCCATAATGTATCAAAAGGCCTTCATACACTTTCCCTCTGCAAAGTATATTGGGGCAGTGATACCTAACCTATGATATGTGGAAAAAGATCATCTGCTGCAGGGACCCTCAGAAAAACAGCCAAAGATATGGGCACTTCTTGTGGACTGGCACTGTGAGCAATACATTTGTTCTTTTACTATGAAGGGCACCACAGAGATACATGCCTCAGGAAGCCCAGATTAACTCCAACTGTTAACTGTTGGGTGTGCCTGCTGTGATGAGCACACTGCCTGAGGTGTAAAACAGCCTTTTGGGTCTGCATGAAGTCCTCTGGGTCCAGATCTACTGTACATGACAGCCTTCATTTAGCTCATTTTCTACTGTATTCTTAGAAAGTCTGATTTTGATTTTATCAGCACTGCCAGCAGACGTGTCAGCAATTGGTTGGAGAGATTGATTGCAGGCAGAAAGAGGAGACCTGGGAGTAAAGCCCGGGGGCAACCCAGCAGCTCGTGCTTCTTGCAGCTGAACATCATCTATCTGCAACACACAAAAGGAAAACCACTATTTATTTTGCCTAAGAAGATGTTAACACATGCCATAAAGTTTGCAAAAGTTGCTGAGTGAAGCAACAAACCACAGAATCAAGTTTTTAAAAGCTCAGCTGGATCCAAGCTAGTTTGTCCCACTGAAATCCCTCTTTGTATGAGGAGACCCCTTGCCTCCTGTGGTCTCCTTAACCACAAGCCGTCTGGGTGTGCTGGACAGTCAGCATGGCATAGTGGTTAAGAGCGTCAGTCAAATAAGGACCTGGGAGATCCACATTCAAATCCTCACTCTGCCACAGAAGTTCACTGGGGGACCTTGGCTCAGTCATTCCCCGTCGGCCTAACCCGCATCCTAGGGTTGGTGCTATGAAGGGGGAAAATGGAGGTGGGGGAGAATGACGTAAAAACCGCTCCTGAGTACCCAGTGGGAAGAAGTGTGTGCTATCAACACCTAACATAATAAAGTTCCCTCACTAAGGAAAAAAATTGGAAAGAACAGCTTGTATGGCATTTATGGATCTGAGTCAGTCTAGGACCTGGAACAACAGGGTTTGAACCCCCACTCTGCCATGGAAGCTCCCAAGGAGACCTCAGACCCGGCACAATCACAGCCTAACCCAACTCACAGAGTTACTGTCAGGATAAGTGGAAGGAAGGGGAACAATGCAATAAGCTGCCTAGGTCCCCATTCAGGGGAAAAGTGGGACTTAAAGTAAAATACAAGCAAGGCTTCTTACTGAGCTGCCTTACTGAGACAGACTGCATTGTCAGAGGCAATATATGCCAATGCTTATTTTCACTAATTTTTAAAAAGGACAAAGTTGATAAATTTTAGAGTTTTCTTTAAACACATAATAGCAACAACAGTGATACATTATGCAAGTAGCCCCTAACAGACCCCACATTTATGGTTCAAAACTTAACAAAAGGAGCCAATTGTGTCCCCCACCATATTGTTTACTTCTTTAAATACCGTGTCCCCAATTCAGAGATGTGCACATACACTAGTAGTGGCAACATGTGCTCCGATACCACCAGTCACATCTGGAACGGGCAGGGAATCTGAATCCAAGTACTTTCCTTAAAAAGGAAGCATGGACACTGGTTTCAGTTCTTTCACCTTTGACCAACAGGTAACCTGCCTGGTGCTGCTCAGACACATCTCTGCCCAACATTTCTTAACAGTTGGATACAACAAATTGTACGCTAAGAAATACTCCATCCAGCAATTTGCAGAAACAAAAAACTAAGAATGTCCCCAATACACATTTGGAAAGGTGCCACAGTTCCATTTTAAGTTTCCTCTTTGTGACTCCTATGATGGGAAGAACTTCTAAAATTTCATCGTCAAAGCAACTCACTAGTTGCCATTATGCCAAGATAGGCACTTCTTTTTATATTTGTGCTATGTTTACCATCAGGAGGGACAGGATGACACATGCTCATAACCACATGGGCACATAAATGTACAACAGGATTTTGTGTGCGGGTGTTTTTGTAACTTCAGATGTTGATCAGTTACCTTTTGTCGTTTGCTGCCCTCTGCTGTTGCTTTTGGATTCTCTGAAAAATAATCCATCTCCAGGGTCTGTATGGTATCGACAGAGGGTTGCAATCCCAGTTTTGGACTGAGAAGATCAGGACTTGTTCCTGGACTTAAATCCGTTCTGTGTGAATTGAGAGGGCTGCTGTTTCCTAGAGTAACATCAACAAATCCTAAGGAAGAAAATTTTTGGTAATCATTGATCATTCAACCACACTACTTTTAGAACACAGAAAATCCATTTTAATCACGCTGAGGTAGGCATAGCAACATCTGCAGATCATGTAAGCAGTGAAAAAATCTTACTCCATGAATTGCATTTTCAAGCCTGTTTGGATTTGGACCAATTTTCAGCACTACAGGCAAAGGTGTAAAATATACTTCCCCCAAAGATGCTTTTCCTTGATCACTCCCAAATAGGTGCTACAGATCTGAAAAATGATTACTTCCTTGTGTTTCTGGTTTGAACATACTATTTTTCTGCATAATTTCAAGTCGCAGCACATAGAATCACTAGACTATTGCAAGAATAGAAGGCTTCAGCAACTGTAGAACTAAGCATCTATATATTAATCTGGAAGTGATCCCAGTGTCCTCCCTGCAACGTCATCAGAGTAAGTCATTTGTGAGTTACAGCCACAATAACTACAAGGCTCCCTCTTGCCCTCCAGGGATTGTACCCAGTCTCCCTTGCTCTCCACATCCCAAACTGCCAGTGCAGAACATTAAAACAACCTGAGTTTTTATGGAGCCATGGAACGGAGGGCACCATTCAAGAGCAATCTTGATGAGAGACAGATTACAAATGTTTTAATTACATTTTTTAAAATGTATAGATTGCAGAACTCAAGGCCAGGGGGAACACACTTGTTTATATTGTACTCTCTCTTACTGCAAAACATTTGGGACAACAATATGCTAGTTCTAGCAGATCTTTCCTGTTCATTTTGCATAAGCAGGTCTACATTTTATTAAGTACTTATTCATTATGGCTTCTCTAAATGCTGTTTTACTGGCCATACTGGGCCAAATCAGACAATAAGCAAGAGGGAGCACCAATCTCCATGCTGTCCTGGTATGCCTGCCCCACCTGACTCCATCTACCAACCATACAGGCAGGTCAAGTTCAAACAGGACCAAACTCTATACAGTTTCCAAGGTAAAAATTTGGAAAAATCAATAGGGATTTGGTTCTGTTTGAACATTATACTCCTATATGAATGGCTGGTGATGTGGCCTTAAAGGAAGTGTATGGTTTTATGCAGGGCTCATTTCGTAGCAGGAGCTCCTTTGCATATTAGGCCACATACCCCTAATGTAGCCAATCCTCCAAGAGCTTACAGAGCTCTTCTTACAGGGGCTACTGTAAGCTCCTGGAGAATTGGCTACATTAGGGGTGTTTGGCCTAATATGCAGAGGAGCTCCTGCTATGAAATGAGCCCTGGTTTTATGCTCACCATGTGAACTGTAAGTCATTCCTTCCAGACCACTAAGAGAATCAACTAGTGCTCCCCGAAATGGATAGAAATGATTTCTAGTGACAAGTGAACATCCTTGAATGCATTTTTGCAGGCATTTACATAACACTCAAAAATGCTAATTCATAGAGGATGTTCACAAATGTACACCTGTGTGCAAGCACACATGCATAGACTCTCCCTGAAACCTTCCTTCCCAAGCCCAACCTTCCTTTGTGAAAGGTGGCGGGGGTGTGTGTGTTAACCTGCTACAGCAGATGGTTCTTTTAAACACAGCATGTCTGTCTGAGGTCTCTCTCTTCCCCACAAACTCCTCATCCCGGACATTCACAACATGCCTTCCTGTGAAAGTTTATAAAAACAGTTTTTTGTGGTTGCTTAAGCTGAATCAGAAGGTCATTAATCATTAATATATATCTAATTTTCAACAGGGCTCCACCTGTGGATACTTAAATCTAGACAATGGAGCCAGAAACAGACAAAACAGATCTTCCTACAAAGCCAAAAAAAACCCTTTGGGTTGTAGAAAAACCTGAAACTTAGACAAACCAACCAAACAAAAACAGTGGGGATTAAACCCTCACAAAATAATAGCAGTGGCCATCAGACAATGTGATGCCACACAACTTGCCTGGGCTTAGCTGCAGCTTCCATACAGCTTGCACAGTGGGCAGTGGCTACCTCACAGTGGTCTCTTGAGCAATTTGCTACTGCAGAACTTTTGCAACTTGGCCATATTTTTCCCAGAGAGGGGATTCTAGCAGGAGTGAAGGAGGGAAAGCTGAGAGCCAGTAGTGATGAGAGCATCAGACTAGAATCTGGGAGACCCAGGTTCAAATCCTCACTCTGCCATGGATCCTTGCAGGGTGACCTTGGGTCAGTCCCCCTCTCTCAATCTAATCTACATTGCTGTATATACATGGCTCTCTTTTTAATGTTTCTAAAACGAATTTCTCTCAAAGGTGACTTGAACTCTTTGCCTCCCCCTGTTTCCCAGACACCTTTGTACCTTAGCAACATTTTTGAACATTGTCTTTTATATAAGCAGCCTACCACTAGGTTTTGTTGGGCTTTCATGACTTTGCCAAAGACAACTGACGGCAGCACTGGATGATGACTGCATGAGCTGAATGTTCAGGAGAGAGATTTGTGTCCTTAGCATCTCATTTTCTTCTTCTAGTTTATGGTGATTAATGATTAGAGCACAATACTTCTCCAAATTCTCATCTGCTTCCCTGGTTTTCTCTTCAATGGATTCCCTCAGTCCTTCCAGCTCAAGCATTATTTCTTCTGAAGTGACAAAGATTTGTGTGGTTAATAATTATGCAATTCATAATTAATAATAATCTGTGCAATTTCCTTGTGAAGCCTATTGGGATGAAGATAATACAATACCGACAGAATATTACCTCAACTGAAAAAGCTGCTTTTGGATAGCAACCACAATGCCTTCTCATAACTTTATTCTTCTTTTTAAAAACAACAACAAATAGGGAAAGGAATTTAGTATGCAACTGCCAGAGAAAGTATAGTCTAACGTTTGTACATTAGTGTTTGTGTTCTTGCCATAACTCTAACGATTTCATCATAAGGCAACTCGGTCCCTCTCCAATTACTTCTGCCTTTCTCTGTGAGCAACCAATGAGAGCTGATGGGAGTATTGGGAGGAGAGCTAGCAGTAAGAGCTGTTAAGTCAGCTGAAGAGAAAGCAAAAGTTGTGTAATAAAGAGGTGACAGCTTAAGCCAGTGAATGAGAAAAAAAGTAACCTGAAGCTGGCTGAAAGGAAGATAATGTGGAATAAATAGACTTGGAAGCATGAACTGAGTTAGGGATCAAAAGTTCAAGAGTTAAGAGACATTATATCTATTTACCTGAATCACACTAATGTTGTTCTAAGCCTTCGATAAAAGAGAACTCTTTTCTGGTTAACCCTGCTGACTGAGTGTGTACTATCTGAGAGAAAGAAACACACACACACACAAATCTGTCCAGCCTTGACCTCTCTATATACAAATACATAAGACTAAATGGTGGCAGTGTAAGATTGAAGCAGTGTTTGGGTCATAACCCCAATAGCTCTGTGAAGTATCTGAGAGAGAGGAGTTGACAAGAGGACTGGACTGCCCTGTCTGGTAGTGTCTCTGGGAATGAGAGGAGACCTGGTGTGTAAAAGGGTCAGGGCTCTCTGTATATTAAAGAGAGACAAGACAGGTGGCAAACTGTAACTGCCTGATCTACCTGTATCCCTAAACCCATGTGACAGATTGTGGTAGGTAGCAGTTTCTGTGAAGTGGGATCACAACTAGCTACAAAGAGTCCCTTCACCTTCTCAGTTGAACAGCTTTAGTCAACCACTCTTTGGCCCCACACAGCTTTTTCTTACAGAAGCAGTGGATAAGCTGGCAACTGAAAGAGGGTTCTCCGCAAACAGTACTTTTAGTTCAAGTTACACCCAAGTGGAATCTCTGATTTGAATTCCACCTAGAATTTATGCAGGCACTGGGAGGGGTGAAATAAGTGGAGACTGACCCTCCAGCTATTTCTGTAAATCCCTCACTAAAATAGGGTAAGTCAAGGTTTGGGCAATTATGGTAAATTTATACTGTAATGTTCTGATGGATTAGAAATGGCCAGAAATTAAGTTTTCCGGTATCCAAAATGAACTATAAATGTTAAATTGTAAATTTTTAACAGTGATTTATGCAACCATCTATACACTAAGGGGAGACAACATCTTAAAGAAGAAAATACATGGGGACAAAATAGTGAATGTCGCAATAATCACAACAATATATTTAGCAGTGGAGAGGATGCTACAGTTTTGTATATATCAGATAAAATGAAAACCCTTAATGTAATATGGATCAAAGAGCCAGCATTTACATATGACAAGCAACAGAAGCAACCACATGCAGATGTTCGGTTGGGGCAAGATGTATGCATGGTGGGAAGCAGTGTTCCCTCTAAGCTGAGTTAGGGCGAGCTGGCTCACAGTTTTTTAGCCTCCAGCTCACACATTTTTGTCTTGGCTCAGGAAGGATGGCTCCAAAACAGACTAATTGATGCAGCAGTCAAATCTCTCGCTCACAACTTTAATGCCAGTAGCCCACAAAGTAGAATTTTTGCTCAGAGGACTCCACAGCTTAGAGGGAGCTTTGGCGGGAAGGTGAAGAGTCAGGACTGCACAAAGCTAAATAAATACAGGCTCTACTCCACATGTTTAAGCTGACATCTGACCATGAGCACTGGCTCACATCATGCATTCAGTACCTCTATTTCCACATGGCCGGAACACATGCAAGCTCCCCGCTCCATATGTAAATCTCAGCCTGACTGAACATCTGTAGGGGATAGTTGTGTACTCTAAAAACAAAACAAAAAATGTACATACTTGGATCTGATCCGTTCAGCTGAATCTCAAGTTCATGAATCTGCTTCACCTTTTGTTCTCTTTCCTGCTTTAACACTCTAAAGTATCTCATCCATTGTTGAAATTTCGGATAGAGCGTGTTTTTTCCATTTTTGAGCTGCTGTAATAGCCTATGATAGTCTGACTGCAAAATAAAAAGCACATTATTACTGCAGCAAAAACTTCTTGCACAATCAAATGCAAAATGAGAATGATTGCATAACTACTGATTTGAGTGGCCCTCTGCACACATGAGCTTACACAGCAGAGCAACTTGCTGTGGCAGTTACAATAGGATTGAAGGGCTGGCCCCTCTTAAACTTTCCATTGTTGAGCTGTAGAGTCTATGCTATAGTGCAGACCAAGTTTGTGTGTGTGTGTTGTGTCTGTGTGTTTGATCAGTTCTTCTGAAGCTGCATGTTTGGAAAGCACTGTAAGAATGCACTGAGAAGCACAGTTCACATATAAGACCGGTTCTCCAACCAGTCCTCTGTGCAGAGGAGAAATTCTGTCTCAATCAACAGGCCCGCTTCTGCCTGCAGTGTTACCAAAGAAGTGACAGGAAAAGGCTTGAACCTCAATACTTTCAGGCAGCCTGGCTGAAGGATGAGCAATCAAGATGAGCACTAGCAGCTGTAGTACCTAGTACTACAGCAATTGAGTGAAAACAGCAATTGAGTGAAGAATTCATTCTTGACCCTGTCACTTCAAAAACATTTAAAATCATTATCCGAGGAGACTCACAGAAGACATAGAGAAACCTCAACAGTACGTGATTTTTAGAAGATTCTATTACAGTGCCATCTTTTCCTGCAATAACTATTGGAAATAAGAACTTCCAAATATTTTGAGTAACACAATCTTCTCTGGAAGAATCCATCAATAATATATTTTGGAATATTACGACTTCTATAACTTAAATATCTAACATATCTTTATTCCACCTGTTTTTGTCTTTAAGAGTGAGGTACAAAACATAAGGAATGAAACCGGGGCAGTAGCTAGCGGTGTGTGTGTGTGCGCAGCAGGTGGTGCCCCCATTGCATCAGGGGTGCTCCCTATCACACACACAAACACACCCCCAGTGTGGGCTGGGACTGATGCTGACATGGTGCCTGGAAAAGACGGGGAGGTTGCTTGGCTCATGGCTACTGCTGAGGCTCCCATGGCAGCTGTCCTGGGCAAGGCAAGTGTGGTGCTCTGAAGGGGAGCCAGGGCAGTGGGGGAGGTCATGTGACCTCACCAGCTCTTCCTGACGCTTCCTGTCAAAGCTTTCCAAGCAGGAAAGGAGGGAGAAGGGCTTCGAGAAGCTGGCTGCAGAAGCAGGAAGACCCAGCGAGGTAGCCCCTCTTCCTTCACAGCTGCCTTAATTTAATTAATTATATTAGTGGGCCTGAATGAAACTAACCTGCTAACAGAAGTCTGCTTCTTCAATCTATATGTTGTATTTTTACCCAACCTTCCTAAAAGTAATTCAGGGTCACATACATGGTTCTCCCTCCATATCATACTCACAACCCTGGCCTAGATCCAAATTAGACAATTCCTGGGACAAAAGGATTTCCATCCACAGACCACAATTTTCCTGCCCCCCCCCCTCCTGTGGCAGCCCAACCCCCCCCCCAAAATCTTTGTTCTTGTGGGAGAGGAGACTCCCCATGAATTTAGGGAAATATTTTAGACTGCTACCGGGGGGGCAGGGGGGAATCATGCTCTGCAGGCAGAAATCCTTGTCCCCGTGGAAACATTTGTCTGGATCCAGCTCTCCGTAAGGTAAACAACACTGAGAGAAAGTTATAGGCACAAGGTCGCCCTATGAACTCCATGGCTAAGTGGAGACCCCAGTCCTAGTGAGACACAACACGGGCTCTATTGTGCTTTATCATCATCACCATCAATATCTTGAGAATCAAAGAGTTGGAAGGGCCCTCCAGGGTCATCTAGTTCAACCCCCTGCACAACGCAGGAAATTCACAAATACCTCCGCCCACACCCGCCCAGTGACCCCTGCTCTATGCCCAAAAGAGCAAAAAACCCCAAAAAACCCTCCAGGATCCCTGGCCAAACTGGCCTGGAGCAAAATTGCGTCCTGACCCCAAAGTGGTGATCAGCATTTCCCTGGGCATGTAAAAAAGGGCCACAAAAACTAGGCACTGATGCAACCCTTCCTGCCCTCCCTCTCATGATCTGCCTAAGTTCACAGAATCAGCATTGCTGACAAATGACCATCTGGCCTCTGTTTGAAAAGCCTACCACCTCTCAAGGAAGCCTGTTCCACTGAGGAACTACACTGTCAGGAAGTTCTTCCTAATGCTTAGCTGAAAACTCTTCTGATTTAATTTCAGCCCACTGGTTCTGGTCAGACCTTCTGGGGCAGCAGAAAACAACGATGTACCATCCTCTATATGACAACCCTTCAAGTACTTGAAGATGCTATCATATCACCTCTCAGTTGTCTCCTTTTCAGGCAAAACATGCCCAGCTCCTTCAACCTTTCCTCACAGGACTTGATCTCCAGACCGATCACCATCTTTGTTGCCCTCCTCTGGACACATTCCAGCTTGTCTATGTCCTTCTTAAATTGTGGTGCCCAAAACTGAACACAGTACCCTAGGGGAGTTCTAACCAGAGCAGAGTAAAGCAATACCATCACATCACATGAACCGGACACTATACTTCTGTTGGTACAGCCCAAAATGGCATTTGGCTTTTTAGCTACCGCATCACACTGCCAACTCATGTTCAGTGTATGGTCTACTAAGACCCCTGGATTCTTTTTGCATATACTTCATCTCCAAGAGAATGAGGAACAATTAACAAGTAGAATTTGGGTGTGATCTATCAACCACTTACAGATCCACCAAACAGTAATAGGATCCAGACCATATCTAATTCTCAATGTGGTCAAATCTGTGGATATTTAAATCCAGTGCTTGAAGCAATGAATAGACAAGACAAATCCAATTCCATGCTGCATAGATACGGTACTTCTGTTTTGTACTGTGCATTTGTCACAGAAACTGGGTAACAAATGGGGCTCTAGTAGACACTAGTATAGATGTCCTGGTGATGACACTAAAAACACACTTTTTTTTTTACTATTCCCACTAGGAAGGTTTGTTTTGAACTGTCACCAATTGTTTTAGCCTTTCAACTTGTACGTTAAAATGTAACAAATCTCATATCTCTAGTCCATATGTTTATTCTAATCATTACTAAATTTCCCTCAGAATTACCACCCCCCAAACATATCAATTTCATACAGCGCTGTTAACCTCCAAAATATTCTACCCGTTCTGTACAACATTACCGTTTCAGATGCTGTACTTCCCTGTTCCTTCTCAGGATCCTCACAAGAAGCTTGTGGATCATGAAGGGGAAGTTGCAAGGCTTCATTTCTTGGCAGCTGTTCAAGGAAGGAATCATTTTCATCCAGCTGTCGTCTGATGCCTTGGAGTTCTTGAACAAGGGCTCCCATCAATTCCTCTGCTTCAGAATGTTTGCATTTTGCTTGCTGCAGGTGATAAGCCAACTGTGTGTTCTCACGTTTGAAGGAAGTTATTTCATTCATCAGATCCTGTTCTTTTGCCTTATATGTTTCCTGCTTGCTCTGAGAAACTTCAATTTCTTCTCTGACCTGTTTGAGCTCAGACTGTATTGACATCAGTACATTTTCATATTCACTTTTCATTTGTACTTTTTCTTCCAATTGTTTCACAAACATTGAATTGCTACGTTCCAAATGAGATGCCCTCTCCTGCTCTTCTTCCAGCTCTCTCTTTAGCTGTTCTTTCCCAGACTTTAAAGAATTCATTTCATCTTCGAGCTCCTCAAGATTTGCGTGCATCTTTTCCAGCTCTGTGTTTGCCATTTCTTTCTCTTCCTTGGCTGCCTCTGCCTGAAGAATCGCATCTTCCAAATTCTCTTCTGACAGCTGCAATTCCCTTTCAAGAGTTTCAATCTTGTCTACAAGAGAGTCGGCTTTCCGTGCACTCTCTTTCAGTTTTTCAGCAAGGCGACATCTTTTCTTTTCATCGTATTCTATTTTGACTTTGAGCTTCTCAATGCTATGTCGCAGCTGATCCACTTCTTCCTGTGCAGAAGTTAGTCTAGCTGATAGTTCGCCTTTTTCTATAAGTGAGCCTTCCAAAGATTTGGAGATCTTAGAGATTTCTGTTTGAGAGTCGCTTAAATGGGCTTGTACAGTTTCATATTCCCTAAGGATTGCTTCTTTTTCTTTACTGAGGTGCTCTATCTGGCTTTGGGCCGTCTCTTTTTCCAACATAAGATCGCTTGCAATCTTTTCCAAATTCTGTAACTGCAGCATCAGGCAATCCTTTTCCGCTGATAACTGAGCAATATCATCTTCTGCAGTTTGAAGCAATTTTGTGTGGGCCTTCGCTTCACTTTCCAATACTCTGATAAATTCAGTAGAATCCATTTGACTTGACTCGAGATCTTTTATTCTGCCCTGCAACTTTTGGCATGCATGGTTCGATTCTTCTTTATCCTTCGACAAAGCCATCAGATCTTGACTAAATTGGTTTCTTTCAGCTGTGATTATATGAAGCTGCTCCTGAAGGCCAGAAATGGTTTTCAGTTTATTTTCATTTTCTTTTTTTAACTGCTCTTTCTTTGACTGAAGCTCTTCAATATCTGCCTCCATAGACAGGGCATGACTCTCAATGTTCTGTCTCTCTGCTTTTATCCTCCTCAGCTCATTTTCAGCTTCAAGAAGCTTCTCGTTCCAGTCTGATTTGGTCATTTCTAAGTCTTCTAGAGTCTCTCTTGTATCAGACAGCCTAGCCTTGTATATTTCCAGATCAGATTTTACCTTGTTAAGTTCTATTTCCAGACTCAAAAAGTTATAAGATAACTGCTGATTATCAAAAGTAACAGATTTAAGGGTCTCACTTAAGTCCTGTTTTTCTTTTTCAAGTTCTGAAACTGTTTTCTCCAACTCTTCACAAGCAGCCCTCTTCACAGCCAGCTCTTTATCCTGTGCATCAACTCTCAAGTTTAAATTTTGGACTTCCATTATCAGAGTATCAAAGGTCTTATTGCTTTCAGCCATACCATGGGACAGCTTAGACTTCAGAGTACAAGTCTCATTTATCTGCAGTGGAGATCTTTCATTCAGCTTATGATTTTCACAGATGGTTACAGGAACTGTATTTCTGTTGTTACGATTTGGAAGTATCGGAGCAGGACTCTGTGAAGGGCTAGTGGATTTATCTGACACCTTTCTGGATTCTCTAACTGAGGCCTCAAAGCATCCTTCTGTAGATCTGACACCTAAGACTGCTTCACAACCAGACCTCTTGCCTTCCCTTCTGTTTGCATCATCCTTTCTTTCCTTTGCTACACCATGCACAGCTTCAAATGTCACGCTTTCACTGGTCAAGTCATATATTTCCAGTTGACTCAAGGGATTGTTTGTTTGTTCAGCAGGAAACTGCACATGCTAAAAATCAATTAAAATATGACTCATTCTTATGAAGTTACTTAACATTATAAATTGTTAGAACTTTCAGCAGAAACTTATAATTGGACAATTTAATATTAGTTGAGTTGGTCTGAAGCCACAGTGTGAACTGGTTGAGACTTCTGTCTAGAAAATATAAGTGGTACTGTTATGGTTGTTAGGTTAGGTTGGCGACCACACGCACACGCAGGCGGTTAAGATGGAAAGATTTGCCAGATCAAAAAAACAGTAGTAAAATTTTAACCATTTAATCCAGTCTACTCTACCTAATAAACCAGGTATCAAACTATCATGTTTTGAGAGACTAAGAGTATAATTCTATGCAGAGCTACTCTAGTCTAAGTGCATTTATTTCAAAGGGTCTAAATTGGAGCAACTCTTTACAGGATTGCACAGTCAGAATATAATATTCTAATATGTTCCCTCCTAATGATTGCCTGGAGAGAATATTCCCTGCAGGGTGTGCTGGGGATGTAGATATCTGTGTTCTTAAAATGTTTCTGCTGCATCTCCTGTGTTAACAGCTCACGTAAGTGGACCACTTGGGGGTAGGTAAGTTGTTACATAAATTCCAGGCATTCCATAATGCATGAATTCGCACACAGCAGCTATCCATATACAAATTTTACAAATGGCTTTTGGTAGATTTAATACATGGAAGAACCTAGAACTCAAAAGGTAGTATTTATTAATCTTTGCATACTTCACACAGATAGTGACTCTTTTGCTGTCAGAAGTGGCTCCTTTTTGTGTCTGATCAAACAATATAAGCTTTGGCTGGAGCTAGAGAAGAATTGAATTTAATTAGATTAACAGCCATAAATTCAGACTTTAAAATATGAACCTTACATTTTTGAGCTTAAGCTAACAAGTAATTGTAGATGTTCATTCAGATACAAACACTAGTCTGTGCCTGAATTCCAACAAGGCATTCAAAATAATCTTTTCAAAAAAAATAGTATTTCTTATTATCCCTTCAGCTAACGTTTTATTAAGCAGAGGCTAATCTCTCAGTTCTGTCAAACTAGTTTCAAGCCAAAGCATGGATGAAGTAACTTTTAAAAATCACATGGTCCCATTCCAAAGGATCACATGGCATGGAGAACTCTGTTAATCTAAGGGAGCATCTTTCTCTTAAGCAGCATTTTCTACCATTAGATAAACTGCTTTCATTGCTGCACCCCCACAAGGTGAAGCCCCAGTACACTCCACACATTTAGAGGCCCTTTCAACCATAAGTTCACACAGTATAAAGTTAACTGACATACTTACATGTTCAGTCCCACCACAAAGCAGTGACTGAGAACTTGAATTCAAGTCTTGAGACTGGCGCCTTGGTTCTTCCAATACTTGAGGCAAGAGCTCAAAGCCATTCTGCTTAGCTGGCAGTTTAGACACCACCTCCAGGATCACATGATGCAGCTTTTGCCGCCACTGCTCATTGTCCAATCCATTTTGCTGTCTGAGGCAATCTACTTCCTCCCTTGCTGAAAGGAGTAGCTGCTGAATCTTCTGTATCTCTTCATCTTCCAGATTTTTATGGGCCTCAAAAGATTCTTTGAGCCTCTTGAAGGACTCATCGTACGTCTCACATAGCATGAGATGTTCAATTTTATTTTTCGGACTGTACTTTTCAGTCACAGCAAGCCCCTCCTTGATGATGCGGACCAACACGTCACCATCACGCAGCTCTGCACTGGAATGGTGATGGTCAGGAGTACTTTCCAGTTTACTTTGTTTGTTTCTGCTGCTGTGTTTGGTTATTGCATTTGGAGGTCTATAATGATCACTGTCAACATTAGATTCTGTGAGACTTGCTGTACTACTCTGACATGAAGGACACAGGCAAAATGTCCCATCCAACAGAAACTCCTTATCAATAAGGCTAGGAGTCATCTGTGTTATGAATGAAATGGTATCAGCTTGATTGGGACTTGTTGATAGTGCAGTGTTTTCTTTCTTGAGCATTTCAATACTGCACTGCAACTCTGATAATTTGGAAGCCATGTTCATATTCTGCTCATGCAAGCATTTGTACTGATTTTTCATTGACAAGATTTTTTCCTTTATGCCATCAAAGTATGCTTTAATTGCTTCATTAGTAAATTTTAAATCTTCATAGCTGAGTCCAGTGCAACATTCCAAATCCACAAAGTTCATTTTCTCACAATCAAACTGTGCTTCCATTTCACTCAGGTCCAATCCATCAGAGAAAGCAGCATGCTCTTCTTTTACCATGTTAATTTTGCTCTGGAGTTCTTCAACCATAGTGTCTGTGCCTATGACACATTCCAATTGTGAGTCCTTCAGCTGTGATGCTAATGTTGACTTTTCAGTTTGCAGGTGTTCACACATTTTCTCCAACTCATTTAACTTGCTCATTGTCATGTGAAGGGAGGATACTAATTGAACATAATCATTTTGGCTGGGCATTGTATCATGAGGAACTGATGAACACTTGGCATCTATTTGCTGGTTAAAGTTGTCCTTGGTAACAGCATTGAAAACAGCTGTTGATTGGCCATTCCCATCCCTCTCTGCAATCTCTAAAGTACGGTTTTTCAATTCTTTTAGGGCTTGGATTTCTTGCTTCAGCCCCTCTTTTTCCCTTTCATTTTCCTCAATTTTTGTTTCCATTATTCTCAGTGCAGTCTCCAGCTGCTTTACCTGGTCAGCATAGTTTTCTACAGAAACGTCTTTATCCTCAAGGTCCATCTGAAGTAGCTCAAGCTTTACTTGATATTTATCAAGTTCATCTTCTTTTTCTTTCACAGATATTCTCAGCTGTTCCAATGAAGTCTTATTTAAAGAAGGGCCACCTCTTGCGTGTTGGTTCTTTATTTTTATCTCCTCGATCAATTGCTTATTCTCCCGCAGCAAGGTATTATAATGTTGCTTCATTGTATTCTGTCTTGAACTTTTTGATTCTAAACTATCAAGCTCAGATGACAGAAAATTTTGGCCAGGAACAACCTCAGCCTCTTCAAGAACCACCTGCATTTTTTCAAGCTGCCTCAGAAAAATTTTGTTTTTTCCCTCCAAGGACAGGAGCTGACATTGAAGTTCCTCATGTTCGTTCATGAGCTGTTTCTCTCGGTATTCAGATTCAGCCTTTTCTACTTCAAAGTGACAAGCGTGTGCCCTTAAAGAGCACTCTAAGTTGCTGTTGTTTGCTTCCAGCAATGTGCATTTCCTTTCCAATCCTTCTTTAGCTAGTAAGAATAATGTGCTCTTCTCTCTGTGCCTTTCTGACAGCTCTGAGAGGTTTTCATCTTGGTCCTTCAAATTATTGAAAAGGTGCAGATTTGTTTCCATTAAGTTTACACATTTCTGTTCTGAAGTATCAATAGCACTTTGAATGAAGATGTTTTTGTCCTTAAGCCCTTCAAATTCTTTTTCACTTAATAACGTTGCAGCAGATAAACCTGGCTCTTGGTAGCTTGCTGTTCGAGGCATAACTTTTAGCTGCTGTACTGAATCCTCACAGATCTCATTGCTGACCTTTAAATCTTGAATCTCTGTTTCTTGCCTCCTATTGATCAAAAATTGCAACTGCTTGTCTTTCTCTTCAAGGGCAGCTGAAGCTTTGGTGACCAAGCCCTCTTTTTCAGAAAGAGCCACTCGTAACTTACTGATATACTCTTCAGATTCCCTCACAAAACTTTCATGCTTCAGCTCCGCTTCAGCCAGTTTCCTTTCCATTTCATCTCTGACTTGTATTAATTCTTCAAATTGCTTTTGAAAGGAAGCGTTTAACTGCACCTGGGAAGCCAATGAGGTTTCAAGTGAGGAAATACATTTTTCCTTTTCTAATTCTTCATTTGCTGCCGACTGTAGCATTTGCTGCAGGATATTCACCTGTTTGGTCAACTCAGCTAGTTTCACGGAATTGTTTTCTCTCTCTTTCTGATATTTTTCTTCAGAAGTGATGGTTTTTTGCTGGAGCTCATCGTAAGCTATTCTTTGTGCCTCTAGCTCAGTGCTTTTTTCTTCAGCCACATATCTGAGCTTTTTAATCTCTGTGCTTAGGTGTTCATTTTCAGCTTCTACAACACTTACTCTATCATTACTTTTAATCTGTTCCATCATTAAAGCATTTTCTAAACTGTACATTTTGCTCATCAGCCCTTCTTTTTCTGAATGAAACTGGTCTAGGAGTTGTTCATTTTCTTTTTTCCACAGGGATAGAATCTCAACCTCCTTTTTAAGACTTTCACATTCAGCAAGGATGTTCTCTGAACTTTCTAGATCTTTCAGTTTTATGCTGAGTTTTTCAGTGGTGTTTTCTTTATGTTGCAGAAGCTGCTGGAGAGAATCTCGTTGTTTTTCCAGGTCAGAAACAGCTTGCTGCATTTTCTGTAGAGACTCGTCTTGCTTGTTCAGTTTGTCTTTAAGAACTTGCAACTCTTTTTCCAAAGACCACTTTTTACCTGAAAGTAAAGTGATTAAAAAAGAAACACACGTTTAATTTAATAAAATTAAGTACCTTTAGCTGAATGTTGCTGGGGAACATAGCTAGTCTGGTTTATTTTCTGCCTAACTACTCTCGAAAATAACCACCTTAGCCTCTCAAAATAATCTCAGTATCCCAGGATATTCCAATAGCACTTGTACTTTCAATTAGGAGGAGGTGTCAAAGCAGCAGATGAAACAGCAGCATTGCTGGTTCCAGTACATCTAATTGCTGCCCCCTGCCCCCCGGCATAGACAGTGCAGAGATCCACTCAACTTTAAAACAAGCTCTGCAAGAAATGAACTTAGAAAAAGCAGGGCAGAACTAAAAAGATGCAACATAGAAATAAATAGTGTTTAGACCATCGGTTGGATCTACAGAAGACTTCACGAAAGGTGCTGGTACAGCAGATGTTTCTCAGCCTCTCTCTTTCCCAAGCAGCCTGCAGTTGTTCCTGAAACCCTTCCCTGTGGGTTGAGAAAGCTTTGGAAACAAAACAAATGGCAGGGCGGGTGCTCCAGCAACGACAGGGAAAAGTAAAACTGCTCCTCTTCCATTTGTGGCTTACATCAGCTATTTGAAAAACAGGTGGTTTACAATAATCAAGTCAAAGTTTCACCACATAGATAAGTTCATTCTGTCTACTCAGATACCTGATGCTGAAATGAGATATAAAATGGTAATGAAACATAACGAAAATACACTAACTTTTCATATCTTCAGCAAGACTTTCACTTTGCTGCAGAAGCTCTTTGGCCGTACGAAGGTCTTCTTTCAACTGGCAAATTTCTTGTGACTGTTGAGCACATTGACAGCTGAGGAGATTGTTTTGCTGCTTTACTTCCTAAGGCACCAAAAGTTCATCAACAGACAGTAAAGGAAACGGCTACCAATGAACCATCATTTCTTTATGAGATTTTTATCTCACCAATCAAACCCTCTAGGCAGCTCACAAATTAAAATCAATCAACCACACATAACATTTCCATGAAGTACAACTGACTGAATCACCAAGAGACATAATGAAATGCAATGAAAACATAGGCAGTGATATAAAAAAAAAGGCCATTACACTCTTGATCCTCAATAAGCCTCCTGCTATGTGCAGCGAGCAACAGGAAAACATGTCATCAGGTACCTGATGTCTTTGCAGGAGATCAGGGTCTCCAATGCAGTGTTCATGGGCATCATGGCACCCAACTGGCCCCTTTCTTGGCACCCAAGTGTTTTTAGAAAGCTGGCGAAGGCTAGTCGGGCTTTTGCAGCAAGGCTTCTGATTGAATTTCCAACGGCCAATCAGCTGTGCAGATTTTCAGAAGTGTCATTTTGGCACCAGCTGCCAGCAGAGCACAAGGATCTTCGCTGCGTGACTGCAGGTGAGCCAGCAGACATTTCATGGCTGCGCCCGCTTACTACCAAAATTCCAAAGGTGCCCTCAGGTTCAAAAAGGTTGGGATCCCTGCAGCAGATTTTTGTTGGGGGGGGGGGGAATGGATGGGATGTTTGCTCCTCTCTAGCAGGAACTAGCCCCTGAAGGCCAGTAGGCCACAACTAGCCTGCCAGAGCTTTCCATTTGGTCCACAGAGTCCCATGCTGCCCTCCATCATCCACACTCATCATCCAATGCAATAGCCTTATTAAGAGGCCTAATATGGTCCATGGGGCTGCAGTGGCTCAGAGGTTAAGATGCTGAGCTGCAGACTGGAAAGTCAGTAGCTTCGCAGTTCGAGACCTGAGTGCTGTGTGACAGAGTGAGCTCCTGTCTCTGGCCCAGCTCCTGCCAACCTAGCAATTCGAAAGCAAGAAATTGCAAGTAGATAAATAGGTACCACTTTTGTGGGAAGGTAACAGCATTCCGTGCGCCTCGGCATCTAGTCATGCCGGCCACATGACCACAGAAAAAGTCTTCAGACAGCGCTGGCTCTTTGGCATGGAAATGGAGATGAGCACTGCCCCCTAGACTCAGATCTGACTGGCTTTCGAGCAAGGGAAACCTTTACCTTTTTAATATGGTCCACACACCTTCCAACATACAAACTTGATCTATAAGAGGAGCCTTTACCACATCAAAGTAACCTGTAAATACAGTCACTACCTAAATCCACACCAGTTGCAAAAGCAAGATGCAACATTTATTACGCATCTCAAAGCAAAATCTGCAATACGTTCTCCTAAATAAATATATGCATATGGACACCCCGAAGCCTTCAGCATTTTTAAAATGTATAGCCTTCAAGGTGGCATAACGAAAAAGTTCACATAACATTAAATCTATAGAAGGTTGGGAGTGCACTGCTGCAAAGGTTCAAGTTACCAGTCACAGAGGCCTTATATCCAACCACATGGTTGCAAAGACTTAAGGGAACGTACATCTTCTTAAGAGGAGACAACCATTTCCAATGCCCCCCCCCCCTCCTGCTGCAGCCCACTTTCCCTGAAATGTTGTTCCTACGGTCAGTGAATGCTCAGAACTGCATAGTGGGGGTCTGCAGTCCATGTGTGTGTGTGGCAGGTAAATGGGCAGAAATCATCACCCCCTCTTTAAGAAAATCGGTCCTTAATTTTTCAGAATGTGGGTAGAGACAGGCCAGAGATTTAGAGGTCCTTCTAGCATTCCTTTTCTTACTTGAATAGGAAAATATGGCCAAAAGAGTCTGAATAATTTAACTGTGAGTGATAATTAAAAGCCTTCTAAGCAGCAGAGAGGGCAGGCATTTCCACATTTTCTAGAAAGCTATGTTCTGCTATCCCCATTAAAATGTGCCCGGGGGTGGAGCGGGGCAAAAATTGCTTGGACGTAAGCTACACCTACAATAGTCCTATACTTTCTTACCTACTAGAGAGGACTATTAGAGGACAGCAGCAGAATAGTATCACACTGGGAAATGTACAGCTGACGGGCAGTGCACTCGGAACGGCTGCCGAGCAGCATATGTTAAGGAAACCTCTAACCTATAAGGAATTATGCCAGGAAGAGGCTTTTGCAGGGCAAGAACCATTAGAGAACAACCAACCACTGCACGGTCCTTTTAAAGCTCAGCGGATGCGAGAAACCAAGAGAAGCCGCCAAAGGTCTCAGAGCATAACCACTGCCTGAGTCAAGGTTAGAACTCAGGAGTGTTTTGGGAACAGGCTTTCTGCACAAGGGAGCAGGATTGCCGGGGGGGGGGGGGGGAATCAAAAGGCAATACAGACCTTCATACTACATGCTGAAAGGATGGTTCTCATGTATCTACATTTTACCACCTCAGTTTTGCATGAATGTCAAAATGTATTTTTAAGAACTGGCCCACTCATTTTAAACACACTCTCGGGAAGGAAAATAAAAATTTTAAAAAATGGCACGCACGTGCACACGCCACCCACTCCTGAGCCACTCAGATAACAGATGGCATTGGCAGGGCTCTGTTGGTCTTGAGCCCTCAATCATCCATCTAGTTACTACTAGCAGATGGGGACCAGCGTGCCAAAGCCAAATTTAAGAGAAGGGACAACCAGGATGGGAAGCATAAGCTGAAAATTTGCTGGCAAGGCAGGTTGGTATTTCCAGCTATTTAAGCAAATCAGCCGGAGAGCAAGATTAAACTTGTTGTTGCTTCTGTTCCTCTCCCCCCAGCCCCTCCAGCCATCGTGCGCGTGAGAGAGAGAGAGAGAGAGAAGGGAGTAGTGAGGAGAGAAAGAGGCAAATGGATGTGCCAATATTCCCCACAAACACCCAAATTAGTAAGATCATTTTTTTCCTGGAAATTTGGGTTAAGTGACATATGAGCATCCTGCAGTAAAAGACTTCTTAACATGGTTTGAAGCACAAGCATAAGGGTCATTAGCTGATGCTTTTTAAAGCAGTACTAAAATATCACCATGGTCAAGTGGCTTAAGTGGACGGAGAATGCAACCAGATTTGTAAGTCTACTTGATTATCGTTAAGAGAATCCAGTGTGAATGCTGGACCGGGAGGCCCAGAGGACTCTCACAGAAGCAGAACAGCAGCCCTTTGTCAGCAGCCTGCGTGCAAGGAAGCCACGGGGTGCTCCTCTTGCCTTGCTTGCTCTCCCCAGATGCCTCCATTTCTCTCCCAGCAGCAGTGTTGGGTGATGCAGCTGTGTAGGCCATGCTTTGAGATGACACTCACAAACACCTTGAGAGCAAGCTGCTGGTGAAAGCATGCTCCTAATGACATAATTCCTCCCTGTCCCTACAGCACCAGCTGAGGTATCTGGCCTTTGGGGAAATGTCCACATAGCTGGGAAAGAGGACATTTCCAGGCCCAAGTGGCTGTTCAGGAACAACTGAGCCGCTGCTGCAAGTGGTTGGAGCGGTCGCAGGAGATGCTCAGCAGTAAGCAATTCTTGACTGGATGCAACACTGACTGCTCCAACCAGAGTAACTTTGGCAGCTGTACAGTTGACGTATGGGTACATAAGATGAAGAGAAAGGTCATGTCAACCTGTCATACCATGCATACAAATAGTCCTCTGAATTTTATTTACCTCAAAGTTTCCTCTGAGCTCATTTTCCTTCAACTGCATTGTTTCCATTGCCTGGTCCGCTGCCTTCAATTTCATTGTGAAGTCACTGGTGTTTTTCCCCAGTAGCTCTTTCTCCAGTCGTATCTGTAAGGAAAAGATGGCAGGTTTCAATTGTGGCCACATGTAATCAGAAATAATGCACCAATATTCTTACTATACCTGGACGCTGGCAGAATAGAACAACTTCATTTTTTAATTATGCACAACTATTTAGAAAAGCACATCCTTGACCCTTCATTATTAATGTCCAGGCTGTTGCTTAAATTAATCAAGATGGGAAGTACATCTCCAGAGAAATTTCCAGAGATAAATTGTGCAAGAACTGTTTCCTAAACATTCACAAATCAGATCTGGGAAGCACAGAACCAAAGCCGTACAGCGGCCCACAGACAATCCACATGCACTACTTCTACCTCGGACCCATGTAAATTTTACAGAAATGAATTTCCTCTACAGACAGTGCAAAAATTTAGATAGCCCTGGCCCATCCAATCTGTTGTTTGCTCACTAGACATCACATTAATTTGCCCATAAGAGTGACACAGGCCCAGAAGAGTGGACAAGGCACGGTGGCGGGGGAGAAGAGAGCAAGTCAACACAGTCCTAACTCCCCACCAAGCACAGGCTCTATACAGGAGCTAGCGTCTAACATAATTCTAGAGACAAATGAGGTTGCCTGTGACTTGTACATGCCACTACTAGTAGTGCAGACTGTATTCATCCATGCTACTGACCATAAAGCTGGCAGCCCCTTACAATTGCATAACATTAGATAAGGTGAGGTCCACAGTGAACAGTAATTCACAACTGTTATTTAATTCTGCCTATTTCTCACCACTCTTCATGTACACCCTGATCCAGGGAGTCCTGGTTCACATGGAACCTCTGATGAGCAACTGCTGTTTCTGCCTGAGCAAGGCCTCCTCCAACAACTTCTACTGAAGTGATAAGTCTTAGTGTGGGTGTGAGTGTGGCATTCCCCCAACACTGAAGTGAACAGAAAGGCTTAAAGAGATGAGAGTTCTGTTTACAGCTAGTTAAAGAATGCTGAATGTTTCCAGTATTCTGTGCAATTAAACATATAATGCTTCAGTCTTTCCTCACCAGCCATGTTTGTGTATTTCATGTGCAAAATGCCTACTTTCTCAAGGGCCACTTGAAGAAGACTACAGTTGTTTTTGGCTTGGTGAAGTTCCTCTTGTAGCTTAGTTCTCAGCTGATCCAGCTGGCAAGACAGTTCCTAGAATAACAATGGGGGAAGGGGATGTTAAACTATCATATATTCAGAGACCAGTTTCAGTAACCTGGGTGGGGATGGGGGGAAATGAAAGAACTTTACCAGTGGTTTACTCTGCAGACTTGTGTACCAGGGTGGCAATTTAAAAAAATTAACACTATATACTCAATAAGGTCTATGGCCAAAGAACCATGAAGCTAGCTCATAAACCCAATGGTTTAATCTTGAACAGCAGCACTTCCAGGGTAGTTGGCAACTTACCTTTGGAAACCTGGGGAAATATCAAAAACAGTTTGGGGTATAACTTGGAGACCAGTTGAACAAACATTTTATTTTGTTAGTCTAGGCCCTTTACCTAATACAGGCTCATTGTGGTGCTTTAATAGGTCTTTTGGAGCAGATCCATGTATACAAGTTAATGGGGAAAAGACAGCATAAACAATAGTTGGGTTACCTTTTAAACATATTGGGTAAATATTTAGTGAATGAGGACTTGAGGAAAAAATGGGAGCATCAGGAAGATAACAAATGGGGAGAAAATCCTGGGAAATTAATGTGCATTTGGAAATTCCTGCTGATCTGAAAGCCTTTATGTTCTAACCATAATATAATTCTATAGAAAAGCTACTGTAATGTTATAGTACAGATTTTTGAGAAACATACACTTAAAAGGATATGAAATGCTTGCTTCTGTTTATGCATAACAAACGCAGTGATCATCTGGATTTAGGCAATAAAATTAAATAATTATAGCAATAAAACCCAAAACAATGAAAATATTCTTTTGTCAGATCTCGGACACTAGTATTTGGAAGGGCAGCCTCCAAGGAATACCAGGGTAGTAACACAGAGGCAGGCAATGGCAAACCACCTCTGAAAAAGTCTCTTGCCTTAAAACCAAGTCTAACTTGCCAGCTAGTGGTGCATAACACTTAAGAGCTAGAACTTTTGACTGCCAGACAATCTTAGGATCTCCTGACTATACTACACACAATGCCATACAAGTTAATACCCTGCCTTTCTGCCCAATTAAGGCCACCAAGAAGGTTAATAATTAAAACGAAGCATTATAAAAATACACCATAAAACTAACTGGAGACAAAAATTATACAGATATACGAGAGAGAGACAACATTTAAAACGTAATGTAGGAAAGATGGGTCACTGAAGGAATGCCAGACAAAACAACCTTTATCCGCTGGTGGAAGACAGTGATAGAAGGGGACAGATGAATGTCCCTGGAGAATTCTATAATTTTGGTGCCACAACCAAGAAGGACCTCTCTCTAGTTGCCATCCATCTAACCTTGAAGTAGAGGCACTTGAAGCAGGTCCTCAAAAGTGGTCCGGTAGATTCATATAGGAGTAGGCAGTCCTTAAATTATGCTGGTCCCAAATCATGCAGGGCTTTAAAGTTCAAAACCAGCAATTTGAATGGTGCCCCAAAACAGATTGGGACCCAGTATACATAGTCCAAAACTGGAGTGATATGGTCCCAGTGATCCACACCACTCAACATCCTGGCTGCAGCATTCTGCACCAGTTGAAGCTTCCAAACCCTTTTCAAAGGCAACCCCACTCAGAGCGCATTGCAGTAACCTAACGTAGACATAACTAGGGCAAGCACCGCAGCGGCCAGATCTCTTTTGGACAGGAAAGGCCACAGATAGCTATCTAGCCCCTGAACGCCTCTCCCAACTGCTTATCCAGCAGTAGGCCTGAGTCCATCATCACCCCCAAGCTATGGCCGAGCTCCTTCAAGAGGAGTGCAATCCTATCCTGAACAGGAGACATCTCAAATCCCAGGTCAGTCCTTCCACTCACCAGTACCACTTTTCTATTTTTTTGGTATTAAACTTCAGTTTATTATCCAGCATATATCAAGAAACTACCTCCAGGCAATGGCTCGGGGTTTCTACAGCCTCTGTGTGATCAACTGGAAGCACAAGATACAGCGGAGTGTCAGCCCACATCTTCAGATGAACTTATTCAGTGGTTTCACACAGATATTAAAGAGCATGGGTGATGAGACAGAATGCTGCAGGACTTTATAGCCCAGACTGAACAGCATTCATCCAGGACCGCCTTCTAAACCTACCTTCCAGGTAGGTCCAAAAAACCCTGCAGAACAGTGCATCCCAGTCTCATTTCCCCTGAAACTGTACAATTCACATTAAAGCTCTGGTCTCAAATAATTAATCATACTAACCTTGAACATAAAACCCAACAAAGGTCCAGAATAGATGCAACAGGCCAAAGGCTTTGCTCCACTTTACTCACATGAAACCCCTCCCCTTTCCTTGGCAGCATTAATCTTGATGCTGTGCCTTACCTCTTGATATTCTTTTTCCTTTCCTTTTATTTTCTGTTCTAAAGAGCTCCGGACACATTCAGAATTTTGTCGCTGACAGTTCAGTTCCTCTGAAAGCCTCTTTATCTTTTCCTCAGCTGCAACAAACTGCAAAAAGTGTCTTTTAAAATCACATGGGTTAGAAACATGACACCTATTTGTGAACAAGTTTAAACCTGGGGAAGCTGGTTAACACCTAATTATTTGCCTTCTCCACTGAGGATATAAGAAAAATTTTGTATTGACAAGACAGTACATTTAAGCTAAACATTCTCTAAGCAATAAAACACCAACTTTGCATTGGAACAAGATACTTGGGATAGGTTCTGCAACTTTATTCCAGAACTATGTTGAAACATCACTGAATGGCCAATATTTAAGTGCTGTACAATATTTTCAGTTGTACATTTTTCAAAGTCTAGGGGCCTACTCATACATCAGCGGCCCTTGCTGGAGGAGCTATTATTTGACAACAACTAGGCAAAAATGTGCATGTTTGGAATATACTGTATTTGAATTGATGTTTTATTATACAAAAGCTGAACCTGTGATACCCAATTTGCACAGGCAAGTCATTACTTCATGCAACAGTCAAGAAGTGATAGACCTGCATGTCTGAAACTGATTGTAAATGCAACGGACATGACAGTCAAGATAGTATTTTACCTGAGCAGCAATTTGGTCAAGTTGTGCTGTAATTCTAGTTACTTCATTGTTACTCGTGTTCAGAGCTTGGCCTTTTTCTGTCAATTCCCTTTTTAGATTTTCTACTTGCAGCTGAGTTTCTTGAAGTTTAGTTACATGGAATTTCATATCACTTGTCTGAGTCTGCAGATTATGTTCCAGTTCTTGAATTCTGGCTCTTAACTCTGCACATTAACAGCACACAGTTAATACAGCAGGGCCTGCACGTACCTGATTCTTTTACAGGACTGAGATTAGTTTGAATAGTAATCATCATCATCATCATCGCAAAGTGAATGTTTTGGTTTGTAAAACACACCTGTTGTGCAAGTCTTCACTGATCATCTTCTCTATTCCCTGGACCAGGATTTTTTAAAATCAATCACACTGATGCTGAGACTTATTGAGGCAGCATTAAATATTTTGAGATTGGCTGTGAGTACTGATATGCCATTCTCAGGTCAGCATCACAAAGATATGTTATACTGGTATAGCAATAAGATTACTAAGTTGCAAAATGGAGGAACAGGGCTGAGGACACCTTGCAATCTACCTTGGTTCTGTATTTTCATCTCATCAATGAGCGCTGAGTCCTTGCTGTTGTCCAAGTCTTTCTTTATTGATTTTCGATCTTGATGACCAGGAGTTGTCCCAAGTTCCCAAGGAAAATGTGACCCACTGCTTATAGGAGTTTCTTCACTACTGGAAGGAGGGCGGTTTGGGGTTTGCTCTTGTTGCCATGAGAACACAGACGACGAAGCTTGTTGCCGAGCAATATCTCTGCGACTCATGGTACTTTGAGGAAGCGAAGGATGAGTTTTCTTCTAATAAAAACACAGAGAAAGAATGCTCAGCATTCTGTTTCAAACAGTGGCCAACAGATGCCCCCCAGAAGGCCTACATACAGAAAGCAGAGGCCAAAGCCTCTCCTCTCTGCTGCCCCAAGCACAGTTAGAGAGTTACTGCTTCTGATTACAAAGGCTCCATTCAGTCATCATGGCTAATAGCAGCCAATGGACCTATGTTCCGTGAATTTGCCTAACCCCCTTTAAAAGCCAAGTCAGCTACTGCTCATGACTGTAAACTGATGAAACTCAATACAGAAGATTTTTTCCAGGGAAAAAAAGAATTCAGTAGAAGCCTTGAGCATGCAATCCTTCTGTGTGCTCAGTCAATGTGCAGAAAAGGAGAGTGGGGCACGAACATGCTTGGTCTACCATCATGCACTTCTCAGTGCTGGGCCGTGAGTGGAAGAAGTGTGCGCGTGCACACTTCTCCTGTTGTAGGCACAATATAAACAAATTTGGTTATTGCACAATCACTCTCTGCACACTGACTAAACGAGTGGAGGAGTTGTGGACCCAGTGCAACAATGAGCTGGACCAAACAACAGAGAGGCCACTTAATGACAGTGAAAAATATACATCACCTGCCAAAACAAGGAATATCCAATATTATACAACAGGTCTATAATCTGTCAATCAAACCTGCACCCCCGGATTTGTCAGATTTTGTTCAGCTGTATCTTACTCTGTTTCTCATTCTAAGCCAATATTCTGTACCATCCTTTAGGCAGAGCCCTGCAAAGGTAGCTTACATGGGATTTCACACTCTTCAGTTCTGCCTCCAGCCTTTTCTTTTCCTCAACTTCTTTCTCATATTTTGTTAGCAGTTCTTCAAACTCAGCATCTGTAAAGACAAAAGTGAAACATCTTAACCAACTAACAGGACAGGCCATTTAGATATATTATTCTAAAAATAATGAAGCTGCTGGTGTTCTATAAAATGCAGCCATCTGAATTTCGAATGCCCTTTACAATACAGAGTGTGCCGTTTGAATCAGGATGAAAACAGAGTTCAATAAACAACACAGGGTGACATTTGGCCGTAAGGGCAAAATTCCATAGTTGCTAATTAAAAACAAAAAATCCACATGGTATTCTTACAGTTATTATATAAAAACAAATTTACCACTGTGACATGGAGTGGAAGGAACAGTAAAGCTCTTCTGTGGTGTGTTACTGACAGATGAATCCCCTGCAATGAGGGTTTGCTGACTTCTTTCTAGTTCTGATTTGTATCTATTAAAAAATAAGAATAGAGGGACAAAAAAGTAGCTTGACAATAATGAATACAGATCTAAAGCTCTTGAGAAACCCAAATGTAGGTTGAGAATCTTTTACCTGCACTCTCAAATGAGGATTTAAAAATGTCAAAGGAAGATACATTGGGAAAGAAAACTACCACCTTTATACAAGAAGTAAACAATGCAGAGATCTCTGTCAGAAGGTCTTCTGAAAGTTCAAGAGCTGCAAAAAGAATTATGAACAGCCTCACTTGTTCCCTAAGATGCTAGGCTAAGATGGGGCCCATTCAAATATGTTAAATGCTGTTATTATGGCCTCTCCAACAAGACAGATTACAGGTTTGCAGTTCAGTAGTGTCATGCCTCATTCATCATGCTGGCATAGCTTTCCCCTAGTCTGTTGGAACAAAAAGCAATGCAGCAAGATGTTCAGATTAGCAAGTTCTCTGTTGTATTACCAGTAACATTTCCTTTAACACTTGGTTTTATCCATGAAAATAAAGAGTGCTCAGTGAAAAAGCTCAAAAAGAGGTGTTGATAACATTGGTTTGAATGGAAATGTGCTCTATCACCACCAATGTATGGGCAACATATGAGGTAGCAACTCAGGGAGGTGACAACCACCAGCAGGCCACCTTTTTTAGTGTGCTATACTAGAGCATCCAGGGACACTTCTATGAGTCCCTTTCCATGTTGAGGCTTCTTCCTTAATGCAACTACATTAAGTCAGCCCTGAAGCTCCCTCTGAAACCCCAAAGAGAATCCAAACAACTTGGGCCACATGTGGCTGAATGATACAAAGAAGTCAACAGACTGAATTGATAACTGATTCTCTCCCACAGTCTGAAAGTTTAGAGTTCAACATAATAGAATACAAAGGGCACAAAGAACATTCTTCTGCTTAAGCTCAACCAAAATTAACGGAAACTGCACGACAGCATTAAGCTAGCTCTGCACCTCAATGGGAGGTGTGTGGCAGAACCTCCCAGTAGATTGCGCTTAGAGGCAAAAATCACTCTGAAAACATTTACATTAGAAATTACAGGCATGCAGCTGGACACGTCTGTTTACATTGGCACTCCAGCTGTCCCTTCTCCACACAGACAAAAATGCATTTTAATGAACTGCTGAAGCAAATGTGGAACAATAAACACACGCAACTGCATATTAGGATACCTGCCATGTGGTCAAAGTACCACTTTATTATGCAGTAAACTGAACCTTTATTATGCAGTGAATTGTACAAGTTTTCACTTTTGATCCCCACAGTACCTGTGCCACACTGACGTTTCCACTGGTAGAATCTTTGAGTGGCTGCTAAAGAACCTGTGAAAGCTATAAAAGCTCATACTCAGGGAAACAGCTAGATTCTGTGGAGTACTAGCCAGACCTGTTTGGGTCTCAGCATGGTGAACTGAAAGTGCCCAGTGCAAGAGGAAACACTGTCCTGCAGCCATGCATTCCAAAAGTAGGTAAGCATTGGTGACAAAGTTGTCCTTCAGGAAAGTTTGTTCCTCCCTGACTGATCTTCTCCTATTACACTACTTATAATACGTTCCATCCTCTTGACTTCCACTCAACTTCCACTCTGTAATCTGCCTTGAACCTCAATGAGAAAAGCAAACTATAAACAATGTAAATCAACAAACACGGTTTGAACACCCAGGACTCATGCAAACACAGCCGTATTCTAAAAGAATAACAACTCTTGTTCAAGGGAAAGGATTCTCACCGTTTCAGTTCCTGCTCCAGCCTTTCAGCCTGTTTCTTGCTCGAAATGAGCTGCCCCTCTTGGAAGCTCACTTGTGATTCTTTCACCTGAAGTTCATGAGAAAGCTTCTGCTTGGTTTTTTCAAGGTTGTCACACAGCTCAATCAAGCTCTGGTTTTCTCTCTTCAGTGTTGCCCCTTCAGTTTTTTCACTTTCAACCTAATGAGAATAAACCAAAACATTCAAATCAAAATTAATCAGCCAGTTTGGTGTAGTGGTTAAGTGCGCAGGCTAATCTGGGAGAACCATGTTTGATTCCCCACTCCTCCACTTGCAACTGCTGGATGACCTTGGGCAAGCTGTAGTTCTGGCACAGCTGTTCTTGAAAAAGAGCAGTTTCTATCAGCGCTCTCTCAGGCCCACCTACCTCACAGGGTGTCTGTTGTGGGGAGGGGAAGGGAAAGGAGTTTGTAAGCTGCTCTGAGACTCCTTCGGGTAGTGAAGGGCGGGGTATAAATCCAATCTCTTCTTTTCTTCTCCCCCCACCCCCAAAATCAATTTGGGAGATGAGTGATTCCCCCCACAACACTTTTTTGGAATAAATTCTTACACTTTGGAGGGGCTTTTGTTTAAATTTAGAAGGGATGATTTCAAGAATCTCTTAATACATTTTGCTGTAACAAAGAACTCCTCAGGTATGCTGAACAACATTATTTGTTGACTTGAACAATGTAACCATATGTTAGTACCTTGCAATCACCAGCATTCCTTCAGGTTCAACAAGAATTTTTGATTCAGGGACTTAAAACATATTTTATATAAGTTTGCTGAACAGAACAGCAGTTATAGGAAGACCACAATCTATTTGGTGGTCTATTGCTCCTACTAGCAGTCAGATCCAGATGTTTAAACAAGAGACTGAATGGAGAACTCTGTGCCACACAATTAATTATTGTAACTTTTTCACATAGCTGCTTTGAGCCTCTTTGGGGAAAGGCAGAATATTAAGAAATAAATCACTTCCCAGAGTGGCATTCATAGTAGCTTTGGCCACTGTAGCTGCCTCTGTTTAAGTACGAGTCATCAAATTGTCTAGCAAGAAATAAATTGCTAGAAGGAGAAACCCAAATACTTTTAACATATCAATTTTTACTCCCCCCCAAATATTACTACCAGTGATATTTAAAAAGTTTATCTGTGCAGTTACATTACCTTCTGCTTCTGTTTTTGCAAAGCTGCATCCAGAGATTCAAGCTGAAACTGTCTTTGCTGTCTCTCCTTTTTGAGCTTCTCAAGTTGACTTTCAAGTTCTTGAATCTTGTGCAGGACTCTTGTGGAGAGACCTTCTTTCCATTCTTCCACAGCCCAGCTCATTTCTCAACCAAGTTTCCTCCCTAAATATGCAAACACATCAGAGAAACTAAATAATTTTTCTTTAAAAAAAAGACGATTTAGACTTAAGTTATGTTTGTTTCATCGCACTAAAAGGTGGATTTGCACTAAAAGGTTATACAACTATACCTGAGCTTTGTTGTTGTTGCAGTCAAGTCACAGATGACTTATGGTGACCCAGTAGGGTTTTCAAGGCAACAGATGTCCAGAAGTGGTTTGCCAGCCTGCGATTACAATCCTGTGCTCCCATCCAATCAGGGCTGATCTTGTTTAGCTTCCAGCCTGAGACACCCAGGTTAGGGTGAGTACCAGCATTACCAAACCACAGCTACTGTTTTACTATTCCTGCACCATAGTAATCATCCCACACCCTCCTACTTATCATCTTTAAAAACCTCCTTGTACTAGTTAGCATTTCCTCTCTAATTACACCCAATTTTTCACATGCGGCATCTTTTTTTTATCCGTTGGCTACATCATGACAACTACAGACTCATAATTACTATGTGGTGGTTACTGGTAAAATCACTACAGAGCGCAGGGTCACTCACAGGCTGCGGTCACACACACTAAATAATCCACTTTCAATGCACTTTCCAACTGGATTTTACTGTGTGAACTGGCAAAATCCAGTTGGAAAGTGCATTGAAAGTGGATTGAAAGTGGATTATTTAGTGTGTGTGACTGCAGCCACAGTCACTGCAGCATCCAGTCATGTGGCAAAGTAACAATAGTAAGCCCACACAGCTGATCAAGGATGTGAGGTTAAAGGGGTATGGTATAGATTTGCCTCACCATGATGCTGGATGGTAAAAAATGCCAGCCTCACAGGGCTGTTTGCCTCCCATTATGAGTTTACATGTAGATATTACTTAGAAAATGGTCACTGCATTCAGTCACCTATCTTTCCAGAGCTCTCCCTTTCTTTTTGCATTAAAAGGTCTCCACTAGTTTTCGCCGTTTCTGAAAAACACCTATTTAATGATGTCATCTTTAACTGAAGAGCTTTTGTGGTATTATTTTATTCTACTGTTCTTTTAAAATTCCATTGCTCTTTAAACTATGTAAATATTTCATATTTTATAGTTGTGATCATGGGACAACTTTGGCTGAACCTAGGTGTTATGAACATCACATGGCTCTAACATCCAGTAAATTAAAACACTGCTGTGAAGTTGGCCTCTATTTGTAGTTTTGGCAGCATGAAGTCTAATTTCAGCCTCAGTTTGTGAAAAATCTTTAAGGCAAAAAAGATACATACTGATGTCCCCTGGGATCTTGCCCTCTGGACACAGAAATTATAACAGGTAAAGTTTTCTTTATATTGCTATTTTACAGCATTTGGAAAGCAAAAACAACTATGTTTCTGGGCATATTATGGTCTCCATGGGGCAAGTAATAAAATGTAAACATATATTTAAGTGCTGCACATATTTTGTCACACCTGTGGGTTCAAAGCAGCATTTCTCAAACTCTTTGATCTCCTCCCCCCCCCCCAGGGTATTTTCAGCCTTCTTGGGACATAACATAACACCAGTCATCTGCACTGAGATCTTTGCATACAGCACATGTAGAAAATGAGCATTCCACAGAAAAGACTTCAGCAGGAGCTGTTCTCACTGACATCTTGTTTTCAATGTGCAGAAGAGCCTGTTGTTTCTTTCTGAATATGGAAGAGCAGTTCTTACTCTGAAAGCGATGGAGTCTAGACCCTGGTTTACCATGCCTGTGACAGCTAGGCCAGAGAGTCCTACAGCATCTGAAAGCCTAACAAATATACTTATTTCTTAAAATAAAAATGAGAAAGAGACTATCCTGACCTTTAAGATGCATTCATATTGGCTCATCCATTACCTTGGGCTAGTATTCAGGGACCATCCATTGCTTTTTTAGGACCACATGCTGATAGCAACAATCTTGAGTTATGATGGCTCCTTCCTCCTATAGATAGTATGTACAAAAATGGCTTTCTTCCTCAACCAGCTCCAGTTTGAATTCCCTCCCCCCCAGCAGATCTCTGCTTTTCTTCCTGTTTGCATAGAGGTGTGACTCAGGATGGAGCATTGTACAACTTCTCCATCTGCACAAAATGTCAACAATTACTAAGTGGGTCAGTAAGCAAATCAGACAAATTCAATCCCTTTTACAGAGGGGTTCCTGTGCAGTAGCAAAATCACACAAGAATCCAATAGCATCTTAAATACATTTTGTTAGCCTTTTAGGTGCTTTTGGGCCCCCTTTATGGCTTCTCAGACACTACTTCATCTCCCACCTCCATGTAAGTAGATGTCTTTTAAACCCATGGTTATACACTGTTTTTAATACTAAAACAATGAATTACAGTTACACATTTCTAAATAAAAAAACACCCAACATTTCTGTCATCGTGATTATGTTTAACATTTTATACATTGTATAATCCTATACAATTACTGCAGTCTAAGACCACCAAAATCAACGAAATCAGAAAGAAGCAGCTCTGCATAGAATTACACAGTCTATCAAGTTATATTGTAGACAGCATAAAGGAGCAAAACATGAAACACAATCCATCCAAAGCTAAACATTAAAAAAAAAAAATCACCCTCAAAGGGAAACCCCATATGCTTGACCTGCCTACTGAAATCACTGGCGGAATTACCACAGACTGCGAACCATGTTTACTCAGAAGTAGAATGAGTTCACCGGCACTTACGTGTAGATAAGTGCAGCCTTCCAGCCTTAAAGTACTTAACGTTGGCCTACGCTGTTTCTACTGTAAACAATAATACTGCGGGGCATCATATGTGTTTAACATAGGAAATCATACCGTTACCTACATGTCAGTATTGTAAACACATTAATAACAATACAGCATCTATAGTTACTAAGGCTACACAAAGGATAAAAGTGCAAGGCAGAGGCCCTGTTCACATACCACTCTTCGAAAGACTCGCTTTCTTCAAACTCTCCGGCCTTCTTTCCCAGACGACCGCCCCCAAGATCCCTTTTCAACTTTTCTTTAGAAAATTCAAACCTGCCACCATCTCCCCCACCTCGTCGGTTAGCCAGAGACAACGCAGGATGGTGATTGGTGGGCCTTGAAACCCAGCTTTCTTCAGATGAGCCAATAGGCTTTCTCCCGGCGTGTTCTGCCTGGCCGCTGAGTGGTGCATTCGGCTGCTTTCAAACGTCGCCGCTGAGAAAGGGCGGGCGGGCGGGGTATTGGCGCTTTCTCAAACCACAGAAGAAAGGGAGAGAGGGTTCGGAGCTCGGCTGGGCTGGCTGCAGCCCAGTCTGTACGCGCGTTTACGTGGGAGTCAGCCCCGTTGAATTGAATAGAGCTTACTCCCAGGTCGACGGCTGTTTTGATCCGCTCTCCTGTGCAGTGGACCGGCAGAAAGGAAATCCGCTTCACACGGAGGCTGCTCTGGTTCGATCTCTGAAAACTTTTGCTTGGCTTCGGAACGGAGTTTTTACGAGGTTGTCTGCATAACCTGAAAAGAAGCGTATACGAGAGCTAACGGAAGCCGTGGGAAGCTGCTGTTTCATTTCTAAAGTAAGGCCACGGCTAGTAGGATGGGTCCGTTGCAAGGGGAGGACAGCGTTCGTCTCCCTTTAGTCCTATACTAGGTAAACACGTGTTAGGCCGCCGCACACATTTTCTGTTTTATACGTGCTGAGACGAACCCTCGTGAGTCAAGCCTATGCCTACTTTGGAGTAAGCCCAGTTAGACCCAACTGCCTGTTTTCCGATAAACATAAACAGGACTGAGTGGGTTGCAGGGCTGCAATTCTTGTGAACATTTACTTGTTAGGAAGTCACACTGAAAAAAGTGGATCAGCATACATACTTATAAATAAACATGCATCACAGAGGTGTGTCAGGTTACAACAGGCCAGTCCTTTGCTACGGAACCACTGGGGTCTTTGGGGGGCCCCAGGGCAAGCCTAAACATAAAGATTAGGTGTAGAGAAATATGAATTTAGTCAACACACCAAGAATGTATATATCTGACCAGGGCTTTTTTTGTAGAAAAATCCCAGCAGGAACTCGTTAGCATAATAGACCACACCCAACAGCATGAAATATTAGCATATTAGGCCACACCCCTGATAGCACAGTTTATTAGCATATTAGGCCACACCCCCATGTTACCAGAAGAGTGATTATCCAGCCACACCCACCTTTTGCTGCTTCTTCTACCTTGTTTGTTGTCAAAACCCAGGGCTTTTTTGTAGCAAGAATTAGTTTGCATGTTATGCCACATACCCCTAATGTAGCCAATCTTACTGAGTTTCTGCTGTTGGGTGTGGCCTATTATGCTAATGAGTTCCTGCTGGGTATGGCCAACTCAGGAGCCAGCCGGAACTCTGTTCCTGTGCGTTCCTGCCCAAAAATAGCCCTGTACCTGACCATATTTAAAAGTATTTTAAAAAAGAAGATACAGTTGTAAAACATACCTCTGATGCACAATTACATTCAAAATATGTAATATGATGCAATACAGAAGCAACAATCCTTGTTGAAGAACTTCCTAGAATCTGATATGTCATATAAGAATCTTTACAACTAATTAACTTTGTATGTGTTCACTAACCTGGAAAAGATCATAAGAGCAGCTATGCTGGCTCAGACCAGTAGTTCATCTCTGGTCCATCCTCCAGTTTCACATAGTGGCCAGCCAGATGCTCCCAGGAGGCCCACTGATTGGAAGAAAAGTGGGTTATGAATATTTTAAATAAATATACATAAATAAGGCCTATAAGGGCACGGTGGCCAAAGCCCCTCCTCGTTGTTACTCTCCAACAGTGCTATTCATTCCTGCCTCTGCACAGAGCTCTCTTATTAAGCCAACACACTTTTGCAAATATGACTTGCCAAGAGCATGCTCAAAAACCTTGCTGAAAAAAACAAATACTTTATATAGCTCCAGATAAAATGTCCATGTTCACTGGTAGACTTTGTTTTGAGCATATCACCAGGCCATCGAGCTCTGCATCTGTGTGGCAGCCACCTGTGCTACAAGACCAGGCCATTGTACCTTATGGCTGCTTTTGCCTGGTCTGAGAACTAAGGCTGCACTTCTAAGAATATTTTCCTGGAAGCAGGACCAATAAAATAAAATAGGACTTCTGAATTGATCTACTTAGTATTGTTCTCTAAATGATCTCAGTCACTGGAGAAGAAGCATGTATCCCCTGGGTTCATGATTGGTCACTGAAGTGGCCGACTTGGGTAACTCACAGAATGGCTTCATCCCCATAAAGCACAGAATCGCTTGTCTGTGCAGTCAGATTCACTGAATACATGATGTTTGTGTGTGCAGTCAGTGACATCTGTTTAAGAAATGATTACAATAACTGATCACAAGATTATCTGGGTTCATGGGCAAACACCAATGGCACAGACTTTAATAGTAAGTCACAACACACAACGCTCAAATGGGATTTTTTGGTTTTTTTGGTGTCCAGAGTCGGGAAACCTCCAGGCTTGGCTGCGCTGCTGCTGCCTTGGCTCAGCAGGCCAATGGAGCTGCACCTTCAGGGTGAGTGTGGTGGCTGAGTGAGGGTCCCATGGCTAGCTGTGGGCATGCCACAGCCACCTAGGTTGGCAGTGGGGCACTGCATCACCAGGGTAGCTAAGAGCAAGGTGTGAGACCTGGTAGCTCTATGCAGTCTCCCACAGTCAGACCAGTCACCCACGCCATGCCCACATGGTGACTCATGAGGATCAGTCAGGGACACACCAAGTGGTTGGCAAACACAAGGGGCACTGGTAAGCCCTTGGCCCTGTCAAAAAAGAAGGGGAAAACCTTCAGGACTGGACAGACCCTTGAGACATGAATCCTGAGGGAAGGGCTTTCAGGGGCTGTGAAGAGCTATTTAAGCTCCCTCAGCCCAGTGCCAAGGAGGACAAAGTTGGGTTCACTCCTCTTTCTGAGATAGCAAGAGTTAAAGGAATGATTATCTGACAGAAGAAGGAGTTGGGTAAAGCAATAGCCTCCCTTCCACATCTGAGGTCTCTGCAGAGTGGAGGAAGAAACAGCCCCCTCCAGAGGGGAGCAAGAGGAAGCAACTGAGGGGCCAAGTCCCTGTCTGTCTATGTGTCAGCGGCCTTCACTCTCCGCTGCCAGCACCAGACCACCCCTTCACACGTCACTTTTAAAAATGTCAAACCGCAGCAGCTAGGGGAAGCACACTGAGAAATAGCAGTGCCATCATGTGAGAAGGAACAGTAATAATTCAAATTAGACCCATCTGTTCACTGAATGAACTGAGTCCTTGCTTGCGACCAGTAAGCAGAATGTATGCCAAATCAGCGAGTTCTTATGCATGACTATATATAACCTTGTTTTACTGATGAGCTTCCATCTCATCAACATTTTTATAAAGATCTGTCTAATAAACTTTTTCTTTTCTTGCCACTAGGTGATTCCCTTTTCCACAGAAAAGGCAAAAATAATAGTTCCTTTCCCACAGTCAGAGGTATTGCAATATTGTGGAAGTGCAAATGGGTTGTTTATGAATTCCTTCTCAAAAAGAACATCTAAGAAGAGTTTGGGATTTCAGATAATGGGAAGGAAAGAAAGAGGATGGCAGGGCTAGAGAGCAAACTGGTTCTAGAGTCAGAGTTCCCGGGTTGTGACAAAAGGCCAGGCAGTCTAACTTGCCTTGGGTGCACAAAGCTGATGGGATGCTGAAAAACTGTATCATGATTCAATAAACATTGTTTTGTTATTACTCTTGTTATTTAAGAACTTACCTTTTCACCAAAACAAGTGCTATGAATGTATAGGAGGGCACAATTTTATATTCTTGCTTCAGGTACAAAATTAGCTTGTTATGGCACTGTCCAGAGTATATCATCAAACTATGTTATAGTGTGTGCTTTCCTTGGGAATTTGGGATTGTATAAAGAAAAACCCGAATTTCCCAGCTTTTCCCTTACTCTGCAGTCCACTGCAGTATTGCTCTTGAGTTTCAAGGAATTCCCAGGAATGGACAGCCGTGGGTGAGAAATAGGAGTTTACAAGCAGAGGGACCCGTGAAACTCGCGGGGGGAGGACCTCATGGCCACAGATGAGCTTCCCCCCGGGCTCCAGCGGTGAGGCCCGTGCGGCTCCCAGCTGCCGGACTCACCAAGCTCCCCCAACCCCCCAGCAGTGACAGCAAGGCCTGTGCAGCTGCCGGTCCTGCCAAGCTCTTCCCTGCCCCCCCAGCAGCAACAGCGAGGCCTGCACAGCTCCCAGCCGCCAGGTCCACCAAGCTCTCCCCCCTGCCCCCTGGCAGAGATAGTGAGGCCCATGCGGCTCCCAGCTGCCGGACTCACCAAGCTCCCCCAACCCCCCAGCAGTGACAGCAAGGCCTGTGCAGCTGCCGGTCCTGCCAAGCTCTTCCCTGCCCCCCCAGCAGCAACAGCGAGGCCTGCACAGCTCCCAGCCGCCAGGTCCACCAAGCTCTCCCCCCCGCCCCCTGGCAGAGATAGTGAGGCCCATGCGGCTCCCAGCTGCTGGACCCACCAAGCTCCTCCCTGCCCCTGAGCAGCGATGGCGAGGCCTGTGTAGTTCCCAGCCATCAGGCCCGCCACGCTCCCCCCCCCCCACAGTGATGGCGAGGCCCATGTGGCTCCAACTGCCGGCTTGCCAAGCCCTCTCTCTCCCCCCGCAACAGAGGTGAGGCATTGTTCCAACTGCATTCCCTGCGCATGTGCAGGGAACGCTTTTTTACTTTGGGGAGGATTTAATTTTCCTGAATTTTTTTTTTACTTTTCAGATTTTTCTGCACACCTGGGGAGTTCCCCAAGTGTGCAGGAAAATCTCTTTGCCCCCTAGGTGCCCCCAATGTGCGGTTTTAGATATTCGGGGGCGCCTTGGCTATTAGATATATAGATAGTGGGACATGGGAATAGTGGCCTTCTAAAGGCAAAAAACAGCACTGGATACAACTGTTTATCTCTCATTTTGCTAGTGATTTCCCAATTTTTAAATTGCTTGAAATTTTAAATTGCTTAAAAAGCTTGGCATTAGTATACAATCACAGTGCTATATGGCTAAAAAAGAATATAAACATTTAAAACAAAAATGTATCACGGCATATTATTAGTGATTTAATTATAAGCGTTCTATGAACCCTTGGTTGATTTGACTACCTATATTATTCTGTTGAGATATTGCAGAATATCAGGCTGAAGCAGAATGTGGGGTAGCATTCAAAACTGTTGGGAATGGTGGGTTGGTAAGAAATTCCTATTAATCTGTGCTTTGTAGCTTAGTCCTATTCAAAGTTAGACCCTCCAAAGTCAATTGATTTCACCAACTCTGCATAGGACTGGACCACTAATAACTAAAATGTAAGAATTGCAATTGCCCCCTGAATCATTACAGAATTGCTTGTTGGTAGGTAAAGACAAGATTTTGGGATCTGTGTGTACTCTAGATCCTTGTCCATCCTAGTTGCTGAAATCATGTAAGGATCACATTAACAAGTCCCTGATGCCCGGCATAAATGAATCACTGACTCAAGGTACTTTCCCTCATCACTGAAACAGGTGGTTATCCATCCATTACTTCTAAAATTGATAGCTGCTGAAAAATGATGTGGTCCATTATGGCCCAGTCTCTAATTTGCTGTTTCTGGACAATATGATTGAGAGTTGAGTTGCAGAACTTAAAGCCCTTAGCAGAAATCATTAGTGATTTTGGTGTAAACTGTTATCAATATGCTAACAGCACTCAGCTCAATGTTTCTTTAGCAAGACTAGACTACTGCAATGCACTCTACATAGGTCTCCCCTCAAAGTAATTTCAGAGACTGCAGTTGGTACAGAATGCCACAGCTTGGCTATTATTGGGAGCTAGGAAGAATATGCACATTACTTTTATTGTGCAATTACTCTATTGACTGCCCTACCAGGCTCAATACAAGCTATTGGCTATCCCATACAAAGACCATGACAAGTTTCAGCTTGTTAGCTCTCACCCAACTAAAATTGCCTCTAGACACCTGCTTGTGGATTCCACAGATCCCCCTTGGGAACTGATGGAACAGCAAGATAGAGCTGAGGGTAATCTGCTGTCTGTACCCAGGCATTTCTGGTCATGGCTCCCACTCGGTGGAATGGCCTGACTGAAGAGATCATGATGAATGCTCCCACAGAATGTGTAAAACAGCAGTGTTCATGAGAGCATTTTTATAAAAGGAATAGGGCTGTAGTACAATGTAATGGCTGCAAAGGACATTTTTTATTTCATTTTTTACTTTTTGTAATCCCTTTTCTGTATTGTTTACAGCATGTCATTTCTTGGGCTGTCTTTGCCTTTTTTGTCATCTAATTTTGTAATCCTGATCCTACTGCATTGTTTATTGGATGTTTTATGCTGTCTGATTGTAAATGTGTGTGTGTTATAACTCTCCTTGAGTCTGCAAGATAGGTGGAGTTATAAATAAATAAATTTGTTTTTAATAACTGGTGGAGACTTGGAGAGCTGACTCCTAAATGCAACATGTTGCTATGCAGAAAGAAAAGACTTTAATGTAGGATACACTAGTGAACATAAAAGTTCTACCCAAATCTAACTGTTTAATGCTTAGTTAATCCTTTTGCTACCTTTTCTATGTGGCTATATGGTGAGATCCCAAGGGAAAGATGATGGCAGAGCCTGATTTGCTCAGTGTGAGAACGCTGTGTGCCTCTCCAGCCACCATGAGTTCAGCTTTTACTGGCCAGGTCCCTTCTGCAAGTTGTAGCCAGTCCACTCTAACCCCATAAGATGCTGACCTGGCTTCTGTCTGCCCCTGTCAGAGTTGTGCAGTGGTAGCACTTGAAATGTTGTCTTCGTCTCCTAGAATCCTACGCATACTTATTGGAGAATGTCCCACTGAACTCTGCAGCACTGCAAAAGATCAACAGCACCATGGAGAATATTTCTTATTGAGGGCGATTTATCAGTCCTGACACATTTGAGTCTTTAAAATTAATAACTACTTAATAAGCATGTTCTGTACCATTTCATTGTGTTTCTTATTATCTGAATACATAAGGCTGCAGTCTGAAGCACTTACTAGGAAGTGAGTCCCATCAAGTTTACTTCTCAGTATACATGTGTATACTGGAAATATATGAACATTGTTATGATGTCTCCTTTTAGCCTTCTGTTTCTGACTGGTCCTCAGGCAGTGTAGATTGCTCCCTTCCTTTCCATTAGTGATTCTGAAACGCCATTAAAAAGTATTAAATAGAATTTAACATGCTTAAACTAAAGGAAGAAATCAGTTCACCTCAACTGTTGTTGGAAAAGGTGTGGTTTATCCCTAGGCTCATGCACTGTAAACTTATACAAATAAAGACCCCGAATCTGTGATAATCAAGGCAGTAATTTAAAAGGCACTAAACTTAATACCTTTAAAACGTGCATATAGATGTAGAGGTTTATTATCTAAAAATTAATAATAGCTAAATGAGATGTTTAGAATAATCACTTTTTAAAAAAATGATGGTTTCTGTCCTGGTATGTAATCCAAGAATTTCTCCCTGGAGGAATTATCATGAATGTGCTGCTTAAAAATGAGGTTTATCTTAAAAATGATTACACATGAATACAGAAGAGCACACAAGTATAATCAATCTTTCATACTAAAAAAAGTCCCACTATCTTATTGAATAAGCTTTTCATTCATATCCCGAAAAGTTCAGAAATAGAGTTACATTGTAAGTTAAATGTCCACACTATAACTTCAGTCCATTATCTTCTTCAGCATATTATTTATTTTTATGGAAGATAACATAGTAGAAAACTATTTGGTTCAGGGTGCTCTTTTAGTAACTGTAAACCACAAAGTATTAGAACATGTTAGCTCATGCTTTATAACAACAGGTTTGTTTTCTAGGATTGTGTAATCCAAATTCCTTTTCCAAGAAAAAAAAGGTAGCATATGTAACCATTAATATGCAAGACATTACAGAAGTAAACGTTGCCTCAACTATGGTGAGCCTTAAAAAGTATGTTTATTAGGTGTGAATGGCCCTGGCACTAACAGTGTATTTATCAGGCTTTAATAGTATCAGCCTATGTTACATTCTACAGTTCTGAAAGTAGATGGTACTATACAAAGACCTACGATGTGCATTAAGTAGAAACCATATAGTACCAGCATGTCAACTGTACACGAAGCCCAAGTTTTGAGTTTCCATGCCATCCCCCATTGAATATTGAGTGACAACTCGATCTACACGTCTAAATGTTTATGTAAGTAGACTCTACTCACTTGGATCCGGGGTGGCATAATGGCTAAAAGATTAAGCTCTGATATGTGACTTGTTCAAATATGGCCTCTGCAAGAGCTTGTCAGATGAATGTCAGCCTTAGTTTCCCACCTCCATAGGATCATGATACTATTGGCCTACCTTACAAGTCTGTTGTAAATGTAAGGATTATAAGTCAGTCAGTTATATTTAGGACTGCATTTGATTAAAGTAGTCATAGCCTGTGATTTTAAGTTTTGGTTTTATGTATTTTACAAGAAGTGGAGTACTGCGATACTTGTGGGGGAGAGCTCCACGTGGAGGAGGAGGAAGCCACTACAGGTGAGCCTTCTCCCCGACCCCCCGGCACCGATGGCAAGGCTCATGCAGCTCCCAGCTGCCGGGCCCACCAACCCTTCTCCCCCGCCCCCCGGCACCGAAAGCAAGGCATATGTGGCTCCCAGCTGCCAGGCCTTCTCTCCTGCCCCCCCCCCCGGCCCCATTTGTGAGACCCGTGCAGCTGCCAGGCCTGCCAAACCTTCTCCCCTACCCCCTGGCACCGATGGTGAGGCCCGTGCGGCTCCTGACCACCAAGCCTTGTCTCTTGCCCCTCCTGCCAACAGCAGGGAGTCACCGTTTCCAGTGCATTCTCTGTGCATGCGCAGGGAACGCTCTTTTACTTTTGGGGGGATTTTAGTATTCTCCCTGTAGTTTTATAGATTTAAATATTCCCCAAGTGTGCAGGAAAATCTCTTTGCCCCCTATGTGCCTCAGATGTGCGGATTTAGATATCCACACAGAGGGGACAACTTGGCTATTAGATATATACAAGTGGAGACCTGCAAGAAACTTGCAGGATAGTTATCCCATTCCTCACACCTTTGCTTCCTCCCTTCTCCCCCTACCTCTCTCGCACTCTTTCTCCCTTCTGCCCCCCTTTCTTACTCTCTCGCTCTCCTCCATGTATGTTACTTCCTCTCTCTTTCTGACCTGTCATCATTCCCTTTGTTTTTCTGCCTCCCCACCTCATCACTCTTTCTCCCTCTGAGAGGAGATCTTGATGGGTGTTTCCCACCCTATCTGTAGGGAGGCAGGAACTAATTCTTCACTTCCTGTCCTCTGGTGGGATACGCCCCTTCAAGTCAGTTCTGTTCCTGCCTCAGTAGGGAGAACAGCACTTAGTGGCCACTCGTGCCTTTTTTGTACTTTCACTTTCCATTCTTCTTCATACCTTTTCAAACATTTTTCAAACCTTTTTTCTTAAATGTTTTTTTTTTCCAAAAAACGGACGTGGATGATTGCGCAGGCGCCATTCTGAATTGCCCCGATCCCGGGAGACCACAGAAAATGGCGGCCCAAGGCTACGGATCGTCTGTCGCCGCATCCATAAGCCCAGACATGACTAGCGACGACGGGCAGGAGCTTCCCAATGCCCAGGTCGCACACCAGCCCCATTTGGGAGACACACCAGCCGAAGGTCTACTCGTGAGTAACTCCGGAGACGGAGAACAGACTATTTCCCCTGCCCTACTCCTGGCCCTTAAACAAGCAGGGAGGAGGTATTGATCATCCACTCATGGGGGGCCCCTTGTCACCAGGACCAACCCCATAGAGATGTGCCAGACAGGCACTACCAAGAGGGCGAGGAGGAAGACAGACCTCGCTGGCCCACTAAAGCAGCTAGGAAGGAACTTTCCTACCCCGGCTGGGTCCCTTATCACTGGATCCCACCTAATTATGAGGACAGTGATACTGGGGATACCGGGGAAAGAGAAGAGGCTGAATTCCTCTCTGATGAGGTGGAGGAAGAGGACTTGGAGGTTCCAGAGCCCTCCATGTGCTTCTTTAAACCTGAAGAATATCCTTACCTCCTCTCCAAATCCCTGTCAGCATTAGAGTTACAACCAAAGCTGCAGGAAGAGGACCCAGCCGGATCCTCAAAAGCAGATGGCTCCAGACCCAGAGGGAGCAAAGACTACTTCCCCAGGACCCCAGGGGCAGAAAAGGTCTTCGCCTTCCCAGAATTTCTAGTAAATCAGCTAGTCAAGGAATGGTCCAAACCCATGGCAAACAAACGCTGCCCACCTAATGTGAGAAAGCTCTTTACCTTACCATATTTTATTAATAAGCTTGTACAGGTCCCTCTAGTGGATGCTCCTGTTATTGCGCTCCAGACTTCGGGTCTTCTTCTGAGGATGGCGTTGGCCTGGTCAGAGACAGTCTAGACCGCAAGGCCAAGTTTGCACTCAGGTAAGTGCATGAAGTCTCCGTTATGGCCATCAAAGCATCCGCTACAGCCACAGTCATGGGCCACACAGCCATTGCCTGGTCCAGGAAACTAATACAGCTTATCCCACTGTCTAGTAAGCGTCTCACTGAAGGAGCTAACCACCCTCTCGAGGCCTCCTTCTTCTCCACTGATGCTACGCTCGATGCCAGGATTTTCCCTTCCAGGGCTCTGGCTTCAGTGGTGGCTGCCAGGCATACCCTCTGGCTCAGGGCCTGGCCAGCAGACCTGCGCAGCAAATCTACCGTCACTTCTTACCCATTCCAAGGAGATTGCCTATTCGGAGATTCCCTAGACAAAATCCTAATAGAAACTAGGGACAAGAAAAGGCGATGCCACATACCCTGGGCAGGCCTGATAGGAGGGGATTCGGAAATTACCCTTTTAGTTCCCAGACGACACCATTAGACCGCTTTGTTCCCTCTCCCCTGATCAAAGACGCCTCCAAGCTACAAAAAAACGATAGAAGCTGTCCAACACCTGTATACCATCTCAGCCATAGAACCTGTCCCTATCCAGGAATGGGGACAGGGAATTTGTTCCATTTTCCTTACTTTTCCCAAAAGGAACGGCGGCTGTAGAGCGATACTGGACTTAAAATACGTCAACAGATTTCTAAAACTAAGACGCTTCCGAATGGAGACCCTGCAATCCATCTCAGGGGCTCTACAACCGGGAGAGTTCCTTCCTCCATCGATCTCATAGAGGCGTGTCTGCACGTCCCCATGTTCCCGGGTCACAAGAGGTTCCTCCGATTCTTCGTCCTAGGCCAACATCGGCAGTTCAGGGCGCTCCCATTCAGACTCTCCACTGCTTCAAGAGTCTTTTCCAAGATCCTCATCCATCCCATTGCCCTCCTTGGGGAACAAGGCACCCATTTCCAGTGTTCCCTCTAAGCTGAGTTGGTGTGAGCTAGCTCACAGTTTTTTGGCCTCTAGCTCGCACATTTTTTGTCTTGGCTCAGGAGGGGTGGCTCCAGAGCAAACTAATTTATACAATAGCCCAATCGCTAGCTCACAACTTTAATGCCAGTAGCTCTCAAGTAGAATTTTTGCTCACAAGACTCCACAGCTTAGAGGGAGCATCATGTCTATCCTATCTAGACAACCTGCTGATTCGCTCCAGCTCTAGAAACAAAGCGCACAAAGACACTCAGGAAACCATCTGCTGCCTGAAAGCACACGGTTTCCTTGTAAACCTCCAGAAGAGCTCCCTGAACCCCTCGCAGTCCCTAGAGCACCTCAGGGTCATCTTAGACATGGTTCGGAACCGCATGTTCCTACCTCAACACAGGCAGACAAGATCCGCTTCTTCACACGACAAATCATCACGGCCAGACAATCCACCCTGATGTCCCTGGCTAAACTACTGGGCCTCTTCATCTCCTGCATGGACTCCGTGCCCTGGGTGCGCCTCCATGCCAGACCACTACAATAACTCATATGGCCCTTCCAATCCAGGATAATGCAAAAAACAGGACCTCCCCGTGTCAGTCCCTCACCTAGTCAAGGCCAGCCTATCCTGGTGGATCACGCCATGAAAGAGGGGCTGCAGTGGCTCAAGTGGTTAAGACGATGAATTGCAGACCAGAAGGTTGGTAGCTCAGCAGTTCGAGACCTGAGTGCTGCATGACAGGCTAAAAACTTGAGCTCAGGCATTCTTAGCATTGAGTTCCACAGGCCTGTGGCCAGCTTCCTCTCATGCCTGCCCTCTAGAATAAAACCAACTTATATCTATTCCAGAGGAACAGCTTCTATGTCAAGACTGGAAGCAGATTGTCAAGGATGCCAGCCTCCTGGGATGGGGCGCAGTCTTCCTCCACCTCCCTGCACAGGGATTATGGTCCAAGGAAGAACAACTTCTGCCCATCATCCTGTTAGAGCTTCGGGCCATCAGCCTAGCCCTCCTCCACTCCAGGGAACAAATCGCCGGTCATCACGTCCTCATCAGGACAGACAACATAGTGGCGAAGGCATACATCAATACCCAAGGAGGATCCAGACCCTCAGAACTCCATCGAGAAGCTCTGAAGCTCCTGTCCTAGGCAGAACGCAACATACTATCTATCAGAGCGGAACACATCAAGGGCTCGCTGAATACCAGAGTGGACTGGCTCAGCTGTCAGACACTACAGGAAGGGGAATAGTCCCTCAAAGAGGACCTATTCAACCTCATAACATCTCACTTCAGACGTCCGATGGTGGACCTATTCACATCTCCACTCAACCACAGGGTTGCCAGATTCTTGATACTACCATCAAGCAGCAGAAGAGACGGACGCCCTGGTCTCCCAATGGCCCAAGGGTCTCATGTACACTTACCCTCTGACTCCGGTTTTACCAAAGCTCCTCAGAAAAATCAGAGAACAACAAATGGAGATCATAGTGGTAGCCCCGTATTGGCCAAGAAGACCTTGGTTCTTGGAACTCCAGAGCATGGCAACTGCCCCGTTACACTCCCAGTATCCCCAGACATGCTGACCCAGGGCCCCATCTGGCACCCAGATCCTGCATGGCTCTGTTTGATCGCCTGGAAATTGAACGGCAAAACTTGCTCAGCTTAGGCTACTCCAGACCAGTAACAGACACCATGCTAGCCTCTCGGCACCCTTCCACCAAGAGGATCTACAATGCCACCTGGCAGGCCTTCGTTCGCTGGTCCAGGAGAAAGAAGGTCAACCCGTTACACCCACACTTGTCCAGTGTTCTGTCCTTCCTTCAGGGCGGTCACAACTCGGGTCTGAAGGCGTCCACTCTCCGCTGTCAGGTAGCTGTCTTGGTAACCGTAGTTCCCAGAGTAGAAGGCTGGACCCTGTCCAGACACCCTCACATCCACCATTTTTCTGAAGGGTGCATCACTTAAGGACCCACCGGTTCCCCACAGGTTCCCCACATGGAAACTTAACCTGGTTCTCTCTGCAGTAGCCAAACCAGCCTTCGAGCCAGTCCAAGAGATTCCTCTGATGTGGCTGCGAATGAAAACCCTGTTCCTGGTAGCTGTCACCTCCACCAGAAGAGTCTCCGAGCTTGGGGCCCTCTCTGCCAAACTGACTCTTTGCACCTTCCATAAGGACAGAGTAGTCCTCACTATCGGCCCTTCCTTTTGCCCGAAGGTCAACTCAAGATTTCACCGCTCACAGGAGATCTGCCTACCGTCCTTCTTCCCGAACCCTACCCACCCAAAGGAAAAGCTGTGCCACTGTCTGGACGTCAGACGTTCACTTAAAGCCTTCTACATCGCACCAGCTCCTTCTGGAAGACGGAATCATTATTCATCTCAGTCTCACCCCCCAACAAGGGCAACAAAATGTCCACAGCATCCCATCAGTGCCACTCTCAAAAGATGTATAGCAGAAGCCTATAGGGCCCTCAAGATACCCCTCCTCCGGGTATCACGGCCCACTCCATTAGAAGTGCAGCGACTTCCGCAGCCTTCACCAACCGAGCCTCGGTGGAAGTAACCTGTTGGACAGCCACATGTCTTCCATTTCTACCTTTGTCAGGCATTATAAGACCGACTTCTACAACTCGACCAATGCAGCCTTTGGCCGGAGGGTCCTGCAGCAAGCTCTCATATCTGAAGATGATGTCCCACCCAGTTAAAGGGACACTGCTATGGGAGGTCCCATCAAGATGTCCTCCTCTCAGAGGGAGAACGGACCAGTGGATACTCACCGTGAGGGGTCCTTCTCCTCTGAGATAAGGAGGACATCTTCGCCCTCCCAAGATTCATCGTCTTCCTTTTCTATATTCTGAGTTTATCTTCCTTCCTGTCTTGTTCAAGCCACATTATCTGTTTACTGTTCAGACTAATTATGTTCATATTTTTCTAGTTATGGTTAGCCTTTGGTTTACAGCTGACTACTGCTTCTGGGAGTCCCCGAACTGACTTGAAGGGGCGTATCCCACCAGAGGACAGGAAGTGAAGAATTAGTTCCTGCCTCCCTACAGATAGGGTGGGAAACACCCATCAAGATGTCCTCCTTATCTCAGAGGAGAAGGACCCCTCACGGTGAGTATCCACTGGTCCATTCTCTCTCTTTCTGCCTCCCACCTCAGATCCCACCCTCCCCAGGCTCCACCTCTCAAATGTCTGGGGATTTCCCAACCTGGAGTTGGCAACCCTATTTCCTTCCCACCCAACAGCCAACCTACCTTTATCTGTCTTCAGCTTTCTATCTCCACCCCCTCCCGCCTCTACCTAGGAAAATTACAGTCTTTCTCCACAATGGGGACTAAAGCAGCTTACATTATTATTTCCTCTTTGTTATCTGCACAACAACCCTGTGAGGTTGGTTACGCTGAAAGTATGTGACTGGTCCAAAATCTTCCAGTCAGCTTCCACTGCAAGATGGGGATCTGAACCTGGGTCTCGCAGATCCCAGTCTGAAGCTCGAACTGTTGCACCACAATGGCTTTCATACAGTGGCTGCTGATGAACTGTAGCAAAACAGCTGGGCCTAATTAAGTCATGCAAATCAGGTGGTATCAAGTCACACAGAGGGTGCTGCCTAGGGATGCCAGCCTCCAGAAGGGACCTGGGAATCCCCTGGAGTTACTGCTCATCTCCAGACTACAGAGATAACTTTCCATGGAGAAAATGGATGCTTTGGAGGGGGGAGTTTATGGCATTGTACCTCACTGAGGTCCCTGCCCTCCCCAGGCGCCACCCTCAAATATCCAGTTGTTTCCCAGCCTGGATCTGGATCTGCTGCTGGTGGCCAGGGGGGGTACTTGGCAACCCTAGACTGCTGCCAGTAAAAACCCTGCTTTTTACTGACAAAAACAGTTAGAGCCTCCCCCCCTCCCCCAAACATTCTAATCTCCTCACAGTTGATGTCTTGAGTTGGTTCCATTTCAAAAGGTATTTTGGGGGATTCTACGGTCACTGAAGGTATTTTTTAACTGTTCGGATTTTTCTGCACACCGGGGGAGTGCCCCCCATGTGTACCTGCCTCCCAGGTGCCCCCCCTGCGCGGATTTAGGTATCCTCACACAGGGGACGCCTTCGGAATTAGATATTATATATATATTATTTATATTGTAAGCCGCCTTGGCCTCTGTAAGGAAGAAAGGTGGCTAATAATTTTTTAACATTACACACACACACACAAAATATTTTTAGCAAGTCATCCAGCTATGAGGAAGTCATGAATGGATCTCATGGGCCTATTTGTATAAATTTTGGTTTACATTCAAGATTGTCTGGTGGAAACAGTCATCTACGCTGATAACAGCAGTGATGGCTCAAGATCTTTCACCATCTGAAGCAGTGGTAGAGTAGATGCTGGCTACAATTCTACAGTTTCCCAGGATTGACATCCATTGAATAAAATGAGACTCACTTCTGAGTAAACCTGCTTAGGATTCTTCTTGCTGCTGCTGCCTTTCTACTGCTTCAGTGGCCCCCCCTACTCACTCACCACTACCACTGTTGTCCAAGAAGGAGATAATCCTCCTTTACCTTTTTGCACCCCCGCCCATTTAAAAAATAGAGAGGGAAGTCGCATGTTTTGAACTTCCTGAACTTCCATGCGATTACTTCTTTTGCAAAAGTTTGGCCACCATTTTGTTTGTCCTGGTAAACCTGTAAATGGTGGCTGAGTTCTTCTGAGAAGGCATTTTGGGAGGGTTCAGGAACTGATGTGTGTAACTTGCCATCATTCTGAAAAAAACTGGGGGGGGGGGTGAATTATCATCTCCATTTCCCAAAAAATCACAACTGCAACACAGTTTCATAATACATAAACTTTTCATCAAGTGTGAAGGCAGGGTATGTGTAAAAATCAGCATGTGTTGTTTTCAAATGCTCAGGTGGTGGATAGAAAAGATCAGGCAAGCACTTTAAAGGATGTTTTCTTTGTTTACATGTGATTGGATACCTATTATTCCTTGTCAGGCACCATATCAGAACATAAAATATGAAGTAAAAATTAGTTCATATTTACTTTCAGCCTTCGCATTTTTATAGGTTGGAGGGATAACTGCAAGAGTGAAGTGAAATAAAAGAGACTTAAGCATTCCTCAAAACTGCCTTTAGGTAAATTTCAGGAGTGACATACTGGAAATCAGTGTAAATGATCTGGACTCAGTTACAGGCTAATGACATCTACATTACTTAGCTTTGACTTGCCATAGTCCAACTCTAGAGATTGACCAAGAAAGCAGGCATGGGTGATCAATGAGTGCACACTTAAGAACATAAGAAAAGCCAATGTTGGATCAGGCCAATGGCCCATCCAGTCCAACACTCTGTCACACAGTGGCCAAAAACACCAGGTGCCCTCAGAAGGTCCAGCAGTGGGAGCAGGAAGCCCTCCCACTGTTGCCCACCCCAAACACCAAGATTACAGAGCATCACTTGCCCCAGACTGAGAGTTCCTATCTATACTTTGTGGCTAATAGCCACTGATGGACTTCGGTTCCACATGTTTATCTAATTCCCTCTTGAAGCCATCCATGCTTGTAGCCGCTACCACCTCCTGTGGCAGTGAATTCCACATGTTAATCACTCTTTGGGTGAAGAAGTACTTCCTTTTATTTGTTCTAACCCAACTGCTCAGCAATTTCATGGAGTGCCCACGAGTTCTTGTATTGTGAGAAAGGGAGAAAAGGACTTCTTTCTCTACCTGCTCTATCGCATGCATAATCTTATAAACCTTGATCATGTCACCCCTCAGCCGTCACTTCTCCAAGCTAAAGAGCCCCAAGCGCTTCAACCTTTCTTCATAGGGAAAGTTCTTCATAGGTCCAACCCTTTTATCATTTTAGTTGCCCTTTTCTGCACTTTTTCCAATGCTATAATATCTTTCTTGAGGTGTGGCGACCAGAACTGTGCACAGTACTCCAAATGAGGTCGCACCATCGATTTATACAGGGGCATTATGATACTGGCTGATTTGTTATCTATTCCCTTCCTAATAACCCCCAGCATAGCACTGGCCTTTTTCATTGCAGTCGCACACTGTCTCGATGTTTTCATTGAGTTATTTATATGACTCCAAGATCTCTCTCTTGGTCAGTCTCCACCAGTTCGGACCCCATCAACATGTATTTATAGTTAGGATTTTTGGCTCCAGTGTGCAACACTTTGCATTTTGCCACATTAAACCCCATTTGCCACGTTGACGCCCACTCGCCCATCCTCGACAGATCCCTTTGGAGTGCCTCACAATCCTCCCTGGTTCTCACCACCCTAAACAACTTTGTGTCATCTGCAAATTTAGCAACTTCACTGCTTACTCCCAACTCCAAATCATTAATAAACAAGTTAAAAAGCATCGGACCGAGTACTGATCCCTGCGATACCCCACTGCTTACCTTCCTCCACTGAGAAAATTTCCCATTTATACTCACTCTCTGTTTCGTTTTAATTAGCCAGTTTTTGATCCACAAAAGGACTTGTTCTTTTATCCCATGACTATTGAGCTTACTTAGCAGCCTTTGATGAGGAACTTTATCAAAAGCTTTCTGGAAGTCAAGAGTAAACAACATCTATTGGGTCCCCCTTGTCCACATGTTTGTTTACTCCCTCAAAGAACACTAAGAACAGGTTAGTGAGACAAGATCTTCCCTTACAGAACCCATGCTGAGTCTTCCTCAATAGATTTTGTTCATCAATGTGCCTACTAATTTTTTCCTTAATAAAAGTTTCCACAAACTTACCCGGTATCGACGTCAGACTGACTGGCCTGTAATTTCCCGGATCTCCTCTGGAACCCTTTTTAAAGATAGGAGTGACATTTGCTACCTTCCAGTCCTCAGGAATGGAGGCAGATTTTAAGGAAAGATTACATATTTTTGTCAGGAGATCCACAAGTTCACATTTGAGTTCTTTCAGAACTCTCGGATGTATGCCATCTGGGCCCGGTGATTTATTTGTTTTTAAGTTGTCTATTAGACATAGGACCTCCTCTTTTGTCACCTCAATCTGACTCAGGTCTTTCAACACCCCTTCCGAAATCAGTGGTTCTGGAGTGGGCAGGCACTTCTCATCTTCCACAGTGAAGACAGAGGCAAAAAATGCATTCAGCTTCTCAGCCATTTCCCTATCATTCTTCAGTACACCTTTTACCCCATGATCATCCAAGGGCCCCACTGCTTCCCTGGCTGGTTTCCTACTATTAACGTGTTTGAAGAAAGTTTTATTGTTGGTCTTTATGTTTTTTGTGATATGCTCCTCATATTCCCTTTTTGCCTGCCTGATCACAGCTTGCATTTTATTTGCCACAGCCTGTGTTCCCTTTTATCAGCCTCACCGCAGCCTGAGACTAGCTTTCCACCACTTAAAGGAATCCTTCTTACCTTTTACAGCTTCCATTACTTTGTTTGTTAACTATGCAGGCTTTTTTCTATACCTATTTGTGCCTTTCGTAACCTATGGTATATATTTTTTCTGAGCCTCTAGGATTGTAACTTTAAATAGTCTCCAAGCTTCCCCAATGGTTTTGACCCTTTCTACTTTTCCTTTCAGTTTTCTCCTCACATATCCCCTCATATCAGAGAAGTTACCCCTTTTAAAGTTAAAAGTGGTTGTGTCAGTCTTTTTGGGCAACTCCCTATTTATACAAATGTTGAACTCAATAACATTATGGTCACTGTTCCCAAGTGGTGCAGTCACTTTTACATCTCTCACCAGGTCTTGGGCGTTACTTAGGACCAAATCCAGGATCGCCTCTCCCCTGGTCAGTTCTGTAACCATCTGCTCTATAGCACAGTCACTGAGAGTATCTAGAAACTCAATCTCTTTTTCCCGACCTGAACACATATTGACCCAATCAATGTGTGGGTAGTTAAAGTCACCTATTACAACACAGTTATTTCGTCTAGCCACTATCTTGAATTCATTCATCATTTTATAATCCTCCTCTAGCTTTTGATTTGGTGGGCAATAACAAACTCCCAATGTTAAGCTTCCTTTAGGGCCCACTAATTCAACCCACAGCATTTCCAGAAGCGAATCCAGTTCTACCCTCTCAATCTTACTGGACTGTATACCCTCTCTGACATAAAGAGCCACCCCACCTCCAACTTTCTCCCCCCTATCCTTCCGATATAATTTATAACCAGGAATCACTGTATCCCACCGATTTTCCTCATCCCACCAAGTTTCTGAAATACCCACAATGTCTATGTTTTTCCCCAAAACCAAGCATTCCAACTCCCCAGTTTTACCTTGGACACTTCTAGCATTAGTATATAAACACCTATAGTTTCCCATACATGTTAAGCCCACAACCTTCCTCTTGCTGCCTCAAGACCTTGCCAGGCAGTCCCTATAATTTGCCACATTCTCAGAGAACAATTCTAATCCCTTTCCTTGTAGGAAAGTAACAGCTACCCCTTCATCTCTTTGAGATGAACCATCCCCAACCAGAGATTTTTCATCTCCTGTCGGCTTTCCCCCAATATTCAGTTTAAAAACTGCTCTGCCACCTTTTTGATTTTAAGCACCAGCAGCCTGGTTCCTTCCCGGGAGAAGTGGAGACCGTCTCTCTTGTACAGCTCCCTCTTGTTCCAAAAGCATCCCAGTGCCTAACAAACTTGAACCCTTCCCCCCTACACCATCGCCTCATCCACGCATTGAGACTCCTGATCTGTGCCTGTCTCTCCAGCCCTGCGGGTGAAACAGGTAGCACTTCTGAGAAGGCTACCTTGGAGGTCCTGGCCTTGAGTCTCCTGCCTAGCAGCCTAAATTTTTCCTCCAGGACCTCACAACTACATTTCCCCACATTGTTGGTGCCAACATGTACCATGACCACTGGCTCCTCCCCAGCACTATCTACCAGCCTATCTAAAACACGCGTAATATCCACTACCTTCGCACCAGGCAGGCAAGTCACCATACGGTCAATACACGGTTTCACCACCCAGCTGTCTACCTGTCTAAGGATCGAATCACCAACTACCAAGAGCCCCCCTCTCTCCCTCCCTGCCCAGGAATGGTTTCTTGGTACGAAAGGATACCTGTTCACCAGCTGTGGAAGAGGTCCCTTCTGAGGGCACATTCCCCTTATCCACAGCACAGTGCCCTGTTCCCTCTCGACCCTCATGCTCCCTGACAGCAGCAGGGCTGCCAGATACAGAGTGGGACATACCTAACAAGTCCCCGAGAGTCTTCTCCACATGTCTAACTGACTGTCTCTGCTTCTCCAGGTCAGCCACCTTGGCCTCAAGGGAGCAAATTCATTCCCTGAGAACCAGCTCATTGCACCGGGCACACACCCAAGACTTCTGCCCAGTGGGCAGATAATCATACATGTGACACACTGTGCAAAACACTGGATAGCCCCCAACCCCCTGCTGGCATTCTGGCTTCATAATTGCTTTAAAAATAATTTTATATTTTTATAAACCCCTTTTAAACCCTTTGTATTCTCTTTGTAGAAGTCTACTTACCTTGCTGGGATCCCAAAGAGCCTAGGGCCCTGATGTTCTGGCTCTTCCTTGGCTTCTCACAAGCCCCTAGTCTAAGAGTCCCTAGACTAAGAGCCACAGGCCAAGAGCCCTGCCCTCTGGTTCTTGCCCTTTGGTTCCTGCCCTTCGGCTCGTGCCTCTGGCCAGGTGGAGCCTTAAATAGAAGAAGAAGAACAGATGGACTTAAATAGAAGAAGAAGAACAGATGGATTGTTAGAAAAAATAACATAGTCAACAAATGGGATACAGCTGAAACTTTGTTCAAGTAAAAATAGATGGCTATTACTCCACAACAATCCTGGAATAATACATTTGAACGCTGAGTATATTAATAAATGCAGGTTAAGTGCTGTGTTATATATATAACCACAAAGATTTATCTCAGTCTAAAAGTGGGTGAAGAATATAAATGCATGAAACATAACACTTTGTGGCTCCACAAACTCTTAGACCTGCTCGTCCAGGTCTTATCTGTACACCTTTGCAGGAGCTCTAGCCCTGCTCAGGAATGTCTTTTTTCCCTTTCCACTCAGGGTGTGACATGCAAACCATGCCTGGGCACTGTACGATAATTAATGAATCCTCAGCATATGCCTCCCTCGCAGCTTCTCAGATGCTCCAGCCTACTGGGGTAGCTGTGGTGTTCCAAATGGGATTCATGTTTACATTTGAATAAATAATCTTATAAACATACTTTGGAGATCTTCCAGAAAAGGATGCCCTGGAGGCAATCACTATCAGCTAATGTAAACATTAAGGGCCTGTACGTGGAAGCAGCCAAAGAGACCTTGTGTGAAGGGGGCTCTATGTCAGGGGAGTAACTCAGAAGCTCCCCAGCTTATGTGCCATCCCATCTATATGCAGCCTGCAAGCCAAGATTGTGTGCTCTAGCTGATGACTCTAGATTCAGACCCTGAACATGATTGGGGTGATGCATATTGTGAAGAGATTTTAAGCACTGTACAGTGTGGAAGAGGGAGGGAAGGCAGCATGGTATAGCCAAATCTTGTGAAATCTCAGAAGCTAAGCAGGATCAGTACTTGGAAGGCTGACCTCAGTTAATTACTCTCAGCATTCCACAGTTAAGGATACATCAGCTCATCAATCTCCAATGTTGACCTATTTATTTCCTTCACTATATTTCCCCCCAGAATTAAACCCAAACAAATGGTAACCTAAGCTTGTTATTCCTGTTTGGTCCTTGCATCTGTTAAATATCTTCATTATGCTGTATGCTAATTTGCTGCCCACCCTCTACCTATATGTATGGACTGGTAACTTCCATTTCATCGTGCACACAGAAACTTATACCTTGAATAAAATTTTGTTGGTCTTAAAGGTGCCACTGGACTCAAAATTTGTTCTGCAGAGAAATACAATGGCAAACCACCTCTGCTTCTCACCTACCTTGATAGCCTGTTGCTGGTGTCACCTAAGTCAGCTGTGACTTGATGGCACTTCACTCTCTCTCTCTCTCTCTCTGCTGAAGCACTGCCACAGGAAAGCCTTTTTTTGGCAGCCTCTTCTTAGGGCCACAAACCTTCATTCATCCAACATTGCCACTAGTGTTTTGTGACAACATGCCTGAAGTGCGACACCCAAACTGTCAGGTTTCATGTGTCTTTGTCATCATACTTATCTCCCCAAATACCATTCCTGCCTTGGCTTACATGCTGTCAGGATCTAGGCAAAAATAGCCAGAAATGTTTAATGTTTGAGTTATGTTGCTGTTCATTTATTTACTTCATTTAGAGTCCACTTTTCTCCCCAGTGGAGACCAAAAGCAGCTTACAACATTCTCCTCTTCTCCATTTTATCTTCACAATAACCCTGTGAGGTGAGTAGGATGAAAGTGTATGACTGGCCCAAGGTCACCCAGCAAGATTCCATAGTAGAATGGTGATTTACCAGTTTCTAGTCTCAGCTACACCACGCTGGCTGTATGAGCTGTATTATTTTGTATGTATATTGTAGTATGAGCTGTATTATTTTGTGGTATGAGCTGTATTATTTTGACTGTATATTGTGTGTGTGTGCTTTGCCATTTACTTCTTTCAGTTATGATGTTTTAGGGAAGCTGTATATTTTCTGTGTTGCATTAATATTTTAATTAATAAGGAAACAGACCACACAGGATAAAACACAGAAAGTTTAGAAGGTTGGAGCAAAACTAGATTTGAGAGCGAATGAAGACTAACTGAAAGTATGTTATCACTCTTGAACACATAAAGATGCCTAATACTGAATCAGATCACTGGCCCTTCAAGGTCAGTATTGTCTACTAAGACTGGCAGCTGCTCTCCAACATGTTCGGCAGAGGTCCTTCACATCACCTGCTACCTGATCTTTCAACTGGAGATGCCAGGGATTGATCCTGGTACCTTCTGCATGCCAAGCAGATACTCTACCACTGAGCCACAGCTAGGGTTGCCAGGTCTACTTACCCAACTGGTGGGGGCTGGGAGGAAGCCTTCCAGGAGTGGGGAGGGCAGGGCGATGTTGCTGCACATGTCATTGGTGTGATGGCGTCACATGGAAGTGATGCCATCATGCCAGGTGCATTGACGCGGGAGGGGGCTGTTTGGGAGTGTGGCTTGACTTTCTCTGCTGGCCAGCAGCAGATTGGAGCCCCTGCCACAACTGGGGATCTGGCAACTCTACCCACAGTCCCTCCTTGTAAGACTCTTAAACTCTCAGAATGTCACCTTTGACAAAGGCTTCAATAGCCCTTTGAGAGTCCTAAATCAATCAGTGAACTTTCTTTTTCTTGGCATGGAAGTACGTTGATGGGGAACTCATTGCCTGATGATTTCTAACTGGCATTCAGCTGTTTCAGACACATCACTTCTGGCCATGTGAATAAAGGGCAAAACTAATACAAACTTTCTTATATGGGGGATCTAGACTCCCATCATTTGAGGAGATGATCTACATGCAACATCTAGCCCTACAAGCCTTGCTGGTTTTAATGGCACCATTTCTAAGTGAGTATGCTCAGGACTTCATTTTAAGGCAGTGATCCCCCCCCCCCCCCAAAACCCCAAAAACAAATTCAATCCTAACCTACTGATTTAGATGGAGTTTACTTCCAGGTAAGCAACAGCCTCACTCTGGAATAAAGTCCACTGAAATTCATGGAGCATGCTGCTTCCCTGGCAATGCCTTAAGGGGCTGAGGTATAATAAGGGATTTTATTATTCATCATCCTGCCCTTTTGCCTTCGAGGCAGTTTACAGAAAAATAATCTACAGTGAAAATCAAATAAAAATAAAAGTATAAAACTATTAAAACCCTGCTTGTTTGCCAGGTATATATTTCATTCCCCGGCTATGCCTTTAGGATTCTGTTCAATGGGAGCCTGGCAGCATGCTTTTGATGCTGAGGCACTTCATGGTGTTCCCTCCAACCTCATTTTGCCTGTTACATGCCTGAAACAATCTCAGATTTAAAAATTAGTTGAAATGTAGCAGTGTGCTTTGGCCACTCAGTCTGAAATAACATTTTGCTATCTTTGTTCCACTTCTGTAGCACGTTTCAACTGTGCACATTTTATAAAGACTCATCATGCTACAGTTTTAATGTGTATGTGAACTATAACTGCTGTATGTAGCAGTTAAAACTGTAACATGCAAACCAGAACAGTGCACAGCCCATGTGATAGTGGAGAGCATGTTACAGGACTGTAGGGACACAGGTTCAAATCCCCCACTCTGTCATGAAGTTCTTTGGAGGAGCTTGAACCACTCACTGTTTTGTCCAATCTATTTTACAAGGCTGTTTGGGGGATGTACTTCCCTAGACTACTTCCTTAGAGGAAGGGCAGGATAAAAATCTAACCTTTTTTTAAAAAAGTCTGTGCCTTTCATGGCCAGGTTGATTCTTTGATTGGTTTGTAATGTTCAATACATAGACAACGTAGGCAAGAAGCTCTTTGGAATTCATGGCTGAAAGCTAAGGTTAACTACACTTTGTGGCTGGGTAAGAACATCTGGCTCAGGGTCTAGACCCTACTAACAGCCTGATCCTTTAGTGTTAGAGAATGGTAGGCACCTAAGTCTATTGAAATCTCTTTGTTTTAGACAGGGGTCCTTTCGTAGAAAAAGAGGTGCAGGAGCTCATTAGCATAACTCATTAGCATACCTCATTAGCATATGCCACATCCCCTGACATCACCAGAAGTGTGTCAGAAAGGGAATGTCAGTTTCAGCCCCATTATACCCTATGGGCCATTGAAATCAATGGCAAAAACTCATAGGCTATATGAGGGGCTGGAGGAAAGGGGGTTTGAGGGAGAGGCTCCAAACTTGCAGGGTAGCTGCTGGGGCCTCTCCTCAAAATACCCACCAAGTTTCAAGAAGATTGGACCAGGGGGTCCAGTTCTATGGGCCCCCAAACAGGTTGCCCCCATTCCCTCCATTGTTCTCTATGGTGGGAAAAAATGATAACTTTTTCCCTCCCATAGAGAACAATGGAGGGAATGGGGGCAACCTGTTTGGGGGCCTGTAGAATTGGACCCCCTGGTCCAATCTTCTTGAAACTTCGTGGGTATTTCGAGGGGAGGCCCCAGCAGCTACCCTGCAAGTTTGGAGCCTCTCCCTCAAATCCCCTCCCCTCCAGTGGCTTTTAAAGTTGCCACCGAATTTCGGCGGCAATTCGGCAGCGGGCTGAATCAGATTAGAGAATCTGATTCAGCCCGTGGCTGCCCTAGTGGCCAATCCTGAGCTGGCGGAGCTTTGCTCCGCCTTGCTCCGGCCCCAACGGACCCCTGGTTTTAGACATGCTAGTTCAGCTTAGGGTCAGACTGCCTAGGGCAGCAGCACTCGAGCTAGTATTCCTATGGGACAGAGCCAGTCTTGCTCTCCAATGGAAATGTCAGCCAGCAGCCTTTTCCTGCTACCTTTTTTAAGGAATGCTTATAGCACACAGCCAAGGAGGTCACCTAGAGCCTTCTTTTCCACCCCACCCCTATGATTTTCCTGGGTATGATCCTCCCACAGTTCTTCATTTTAGTATCTAATTCCATAGGCTAGGATTTAGATATTAATTCAGTGATCAATTGCTCCAAAATTCTGCATGTTTTATTTCTGTTGTCATAAGCAGGGTAATTATCTAAAATGGTTTTAACAGGGATGTGCAGTGCTGGAGAGAGGTAGCACATACATTTAAAACAATCAGGTATCCCTAAAAACTTGTTTAAAAGGTATGTGAGACAACAGGGACTCTATTTGCAAAGCCTGTGTGGAAGTTAGGATGCTGAGAGGTACAGTTATAAAGGAACCCAACCTTTAAAGGGAAAGGTGGAAAGGAAAAAGCTTAAGAGAAACAGCAAGATGTGTGCATCAGGGGAGTTCTGTTTCTCACCAGGGTTGTGTTCCATTATGTGTTCAGTACATGAGTGTATTTTAATTTTTAGCTCCTTTATTTACAATCTACCTTTCTCACTGACACTCAAAGCAGATTACAAAATACATGAATAATGTAATCATAAAGCATAGGGCATCCAATAAACAGTACAATAGAACTAATTACAGGATGAGTAAGCAGTGGAAATAAAAGTATAAGACACAGCATATCATCAACAACACAGATTTTGAAAATAAAAGACAATTTAAAAAATTGTTTTACAAAATGTATATCCTGCCTTTTTACCTTCACAAGGGCCACCAACGTGACCAACACATTAAAACATATGTAACAAAATATCAGCACATCATCAAAACAAATAAAACCAGAACTAAAATACATATGAAGACATAAAAACATCAGCTGAAACACTGGGTGGGAAGGACGGATCACTGAGGGAATGCCAAACGAAACAGAAATATCTTTACCCACTGGCGGAAGATGGCAACATAAGATGAATGTTCCTGGAAAGAGAATTCCTGAGTTTTGCTGCCACAGGATCTCTCCCCCCCCCCCCCCCCAGGCTGCAACCAGCTTAATCTCAGAAGGTGGAGGTACCCGAACCAGGCCTCTGAAGAGGACTGTAGTGGTTGGGTAGGTTCATAAGGGTTCCAAAACGATACAGGGTTTTAAAGTCAGCACTCTAGATTGTGCTCAGAAACAAAATGGGAGCCAAAGTAGCAAGCCTGTAGCCCAGGGGGCTGTGGTGCTGAGGGGCTTAATTTAAATTAAAAATTTAAACTCCGTGAGGGAAGGAAGATAGTGGGCCGGGCGAGTCTTCTCCCTGCTTGCTAGCAGGAAAAATACTCGGTAGACAAGGAGGCCACACAGCTGCCCCCTCCCTCCCTTCTCTTCTCCCGCCAGCCAGGTGAGCAGAGGGTTTTTTTTAAATTTTAAAACCCCTCTCTGGAGTCATGCCGCCACTGTGGTTTAAACCCCCCCTCTGCTCAGCTGGCTGGTGGGGGAAGAGGGGGCGGCTGCGTGGCCTCCGATGTCAGCCATTGAGTCTTCTTCCTGCTAGCAAGCTGGGAGAAGACTCCGCCAGGGCTGTCCCTTTAAGGGAGCGGGTGGAGCCCACAACAGCCCCACCATAGCTACAGCCAGCACAGTAGAAAGACAAAGATTAGAATCATGGTTCCTATGACCCACTCCAGTCCACCACCTGGCAGCAGCATTTTGCACCAATTAAAGTTTCCGAACACTTCTCAAGGGCAGCTCTATGTGCAGTGCATTGCAGGAATTTAATCTGGATGTAAGCAGGGCACGAACCACAGCAGTCAGACCTTTTCTGCCCAAGAAAGGCCGCGGCTGGCTAACCAGTTAAAGCTGGTAAAAGGCAGTCCTAGCCAAAGCTGCCATGTGCTTATCTAGCAGAAGGCCTGGGTCCTACAGGTCCCCTAGATTCAGTTTCAGCTTGTAACAGGTGTTTTACTTTTGGAAGCTCTGCCACAACTATCTATCTAGTACAGTGGTGTCAAATTTGAGAAACCTGGTGACCCCCAGTATTCATGTCCTTCACCCAGTTCTTGCCATTTTAATTAATTAAATTTCTAGACTGCTCTCCCCCATAAAACAGGGCTCAGCGTGGTGTACATCCAGGCTCTTGACAGTTAGTGCCAATATTAGGGGCACAGCATCAAGGGCCAGGAGTCAGCACCCCAAACCTGAATCCCCACCACCCAGCCCCAGAACCTCTGTCTTAGGATTCAGTCTCAGCCGGCTCTGTTTCAACCATCTCACCACGGCCTCCAGCCCCTCAGCCAAATTCACTGGGGTGGTATACGGCTGGCTGCCCATCAACAGATATAGCTGGGTGTCATCAGTGTACAGTGTACTGATGATACCCAAGCCTGAAACTTCACACCAGTTGGGTGAGGGGGTGCATGTAGATGTCAAACATTGCAGAGAGGATTGCCCCCTGAGGGACCCCACATACTAAGGGGTCCTACTCTCTATCCTAACCTTGGAGAAATGAGGTAAGCCACTTCAGACTACCTCACGTAGGTAGGTATTCGTCGGTGAGGTGGTATGTCAAAAGATCATGATCGACTGTGTCAAATGCTCCTGTAAGATCAAGCAATAACAGCAGTGCCCACCTGCCTTGATCAAGCTGATTGTGGAGATCATCTGTGAGGGCAACTAATGCAGTTTCAGTCCCATGACTGGGGAAGAAGCCAGACTAGAATGGGTCCAGTGCCGATGTGTCTCCCAGGAAATTCTGGAGCTCTTCTTCCACTGCTCTCTCAATTACCTTACCCAGAAATGAAAGATTGAAGACTGGGAGGTAATTGGAAGGATCCATGGGATCCAGAGATGGCTTCTTTAAGAGTGGTACTACCACAGCCTCTTTTAATCCCTCCGGATAGACACCCAAATCCAGGGACTGATTGATAATGTCTACCAGGGGACCCTGTATCACCTCACCACCGGCTTTCACCAGCTATGAGGGACACGGGTCTAAGAGGCATGTGGTCGGCCTAACAGCACCCAGAATCCTGTCAACATCGGCCTGGGAGAGTCAGCTGAAGCTGTCCAATACGGAATCCAAAGACAGCCAAGGGGTCTCCAGTTCACATACTGTATCAATATTGGCTGGGAGGTCATCTGGGAGGAGTGACAGGACTTTATCCGCAAAAAAGCTTGCCACCCTTTAAGGGATGGCACAAGGAATCTATAGCCCATGGAGGCTTTTATCATCTAATGAACTCAAAACAGTACAGTGGGAACCACATCTGCTATCCTTTAAAAGCAAATTGAATGAAAAAGTGCTTGTCTGTGCATGGGCCAACAAGGTCAGGTCTCAACAAGTAACTGAATTTTTTACAGCTATCCCAAGGTTTATTCAGTTTCATCCGCTGATGGACACCAGAGACAGCAAGAAACTTCCTTACTGGTTAATAACTTCTAGCCAGAAGATGGCTGAATAGGGTGGGAAGAAGCCTGGAAAAACTCTTGGAACTTCCCATATAAATAGACCAGTATCACACACAATCTAAGCTCCCACTGTTCAACTGAAAACTGCTTTAGGATATTATCTTCTGGGGCTGATGAGTGGTATTTCTATGGTGGAATCCTTTGCATTGATAAATACAGTAAAAACAGGTTCAGTTTTAAACCAGAAGTAACTATGATGACTGTATTAAGACTGTACCTCCTTGGTATTACTGAGCCAACTAGAGTTCCTGCAGCCAAGCTACTGGATCCTGCTAAGTAATCACAATATTTTCTGGCTAGTTTTCTGAGGTGATCTGGAAACCTGGTAACTGTGAGCCGTAGTGATTCTAAGAGCTCTTGTCTTTCAAAGCAAGAAGACAATTCCATCACTTTACATGAGGCTGAGAATTCCTGTACTGATTCCTAGAAAACTGAAAGGCCTCCATTTTCACCTTAACAGGATGGAATGGCACTCCCTCGCTATCCTGATGAAGGGTTAGTGTATTCTCATGGACCCCCAGGGGTCTTCCATCTGGTCTGAGATCTAGTAAATTTTTATCCTATCTTTCTTCCCAGAAGCTCTCGGTGGTGTACTCTCTTCCTCATTTAATTCTAACAACCCTGGGAAAAAGGTTACCTAGCGAGATCCCTGCCACCAAGGGTAGTGTTACCATATTTTTGAAAAGCAAAAAAAGGAGACATATTTCCTGACTGACTGCTTCAAACAAGTGATCACTATGACAAATGTCTTTTTTAATACCCCTACTATTTAAACTGTGGAAAATTGGTAGTTCACAGTTTGAGACCTCAGTGCGGTGTGACGGAGTGAGCTCCCACCTCTGCTCCCAGCTCCTACCAACCTAGCAGTTCGAAAGCAAGTAATTGCAAGTAAATAGGTACCGCTTCGGTGGGGAGGTAACAGTGTTCTGTGTGCCTCAGCATCTAGTCATGCCGACCCCATGACCACAGAGACGTCTTCAGACAGCGCTGGCTCTTTGGCTTGGAAACAGAGATGAGCACTTCCCCCCTAGAGTTGAATTCAACTGGCTTTCGAGCAAGGGAAACCTTGACCTTTAATTGCTACTAACTAGGAATATTCCTAATCTTCCAACCCAGAAAGTGGGCCTTTTCACCAGTTTTTTAAAATGAGCCAAAAGAGGACAGACACCAAAAAAAGCCCCTTGGTTAAGGTTACCAGATGTTCTCTTTTTAGAGGACATCTGGTAACCCTAACCAAGGGGCTCTGAACTCTTCTAGCCTATGGCACGTTCAATCTACATAAAGCAGTAATTTTTTGGGGTGAATTATCTGTTAAGGGCCTATTGTTAGCCCGAGATGTAGGGCTGCCAAGTCCCCGGGTAGAGCGGGGGAAACACCGATTTTTAAAGCTTTCCCCCGCTTTTCCAAAATTGGCCACCGGGGGGACAAAATGGCTGCCAGCAGGGGAACCTCGGAGCCTGCCCTGGCCAGCCTCTTGAACTTCTTAAAAGGGAAATTTCCCCTTTAAGAGCTGAGCCAGCAAGAGAGCCCCGCCCAGAGATTAAAAAGGGACTAAGCTCTTTCTACTGCGTGCAAGGTTGCTGCTGAGTAAACTGCTGGGGTAAACTGGGGTCTCTTTTCCTTCTCTGTCTCTCCCCCTCCCCCTCTTTCTTTTTTCTGTCTGTCTGTCCACTGTGGTTTTGTCAAAGGAATAAACTGTCACTTCCAAAGAGGTAAACATCACAAGGAGAGGTTGCCTGTAGAAGGTCTGGGAGTGGGATTGTTTAAAATGTCTTGTCGTGGCTGTTTGGGTCCCCCCAATCCTCATTTCCCTTCTGCAAATAAAAGTTGGGATTCCTCATTTTTATGCCAATTTTCTGTTTCTTTCAACCGTGTCCCCCCCTCCGGCAGTAAAAATCTGCATTTTTAAAAGCATTTGTACATCAAGTAACCGGTATTTTAAATTAGGGATGGATCCAACTAGCTTTTCTGCTGGCGAAAAGGGGAGGACAAAGGTCCTCTTTAGCCACCAAAAAGCCTATGCTGGGGGGGGGGGGGAGAAGTTATGGGACTTACATGGACAACAGCTGGGTGAAACAAGGGCCAGAAATAAAGCCTGGGAATTGGGCAAGAGTAAGTGAAAAAGCTGTCTGTCTCTCTCTCTCTCTCTGTGTCCCCATCCAGCAGAGGTCTATCAGTGGCTATTATTAGCCACAAGGTCTAAATGGAACCCTTTGTCTGGGGCAGTGATGCTCTGAATACTTGGTGCTTGGGGGGCAACAGTGGGAGGGCTTCTGGAGTTCTGGCCCCGCTGCTGGACCTCCTGAGGGCACCTGGTATTTTTGGCCACTGTTGTGACACAGAGTGTTGTACTGGATGGGCTGTACTGGATGGGCCGATCCACTGTGGCTTCTCTCCTGTTCTTATGATATGAAAATCATATTTAGCACTTGTGTAGCACTTAGGGCTTCATATTCTGCCAAGATGAGGAAGGATTCAGTAGGGCCATTGCTCAGTGATAGAGCATCTGCTTGACATGCAGGAGGTATCAGCCTCTTCAGCTAAAAAAGGATCAGGTAATAGGTGACATTAAAGATCTCAGCCTGAGACCCTGGAGAGCCACTACCAGTCTGAGTAGTCAATACTGACCTTGATGGACCAATGGCCTGATTCAGTATTAGGAAACTTCATGAGTTCATGTGGAAGCAACATCACAGGATGTGACATCACAAAATGATGTCACTTCCTTTCTCCTGGCTCCACCCCCAAAGTCTCCTGGCTCCACCCCCAAAGTCCCCAGATATTTCCCAAGTTGGACTTGGCAGCCCTACCGAGATGCCACATATATCAGTACCGTCTACTCAGACTGGCAGCCTCTCTCCAAGGTCTCAGGCACAGGAGACCTGTATATAGGAGAGCACACATCAAGGGGCGGGCTAGTGGCAGAGAACGGCGCAGCTGAGTGACCGCTTTGCTCTCAGTCGCCACCTCTCCCTCTAGCTTTGCTCCAACCCGCGGGAAAACGACATTCCTTTAGCGGCGGCGGCTTCTCGCAAACTGCCTCTCTAACCTAACTTTCCTCCAACCACTGGCGGCTCCTCCCGCCGGACGCCGGAACACACCCACTGCCGGGATCCAAGCCCTCCCAAGGCTTCGGCCTCCAACCTCTTCGTCGCCCCGGGCTTGTTCCCACTTGAATGGGCGACGGTCAGGGGGAGTTCCCGCGCACGTGTGAAACGCCTCCTTCTCGGCAAAGGCCCGAGAATTTAAACTGGTTGGAACGACAAGACCGGAGCGTGGGGTGGGGAGTTTGCTGCTTGCTCCCCTTTCAGGCCCGCCCCCCCTCCCGCCTTAGGCAGCTATTCTACCGGGGGGGGGGGAGTCGCGCCGCAAAGGCATCACTGTGGGTTCCCTCTCCCTTCAGATGGGCTGATCCTTTCCGAGTATAAAAATTAAAGGAAGGGGGGTGGGGGAGAGAGAAAGAAAGAAAGTCCCAAGTCAAGTCCCCGACGTCTCCAGCTCTGCAGTCGCAGCGGCCGCTCCGCATTCTTGGCATTCCTGGGCTGTGACTCCGAGGTCGGCGGCGGCTTCTCCAAGCAGCTCCACATTACAGGAGAGAAAGAGCAACGCAGGCACACGCACGCTCCAATCGCCCCTCCGCTCCAGCCGCCGCCGCCTCCTTCGCCACCTCCGGTCCTCTTCGTTTGAGGCTCGCTCAGGCAGCACTCCCCTCCCTCGCTTTCTTTCCCCACCCTCCTGGCTCTCAGCGCACCCCCCTCCCCGGCTGACTCCCCCTCCCTGGTGAATTTCCTGCCTCCTCACCAAACTTCTCCAAACTTTCCCCAGTACTGCTGGGACGCGAGTGTGTTTCTCAGGCGGAGGAGGAGGAGTCACCCCGTCCGAGATTCTTTTCTCCCCGTCCCTACAAAACTAGCCACTATCCCGCTCTTCCCCACCTCCCATTGTATATATATTATAGGGGGGGGGGGGGTTTGCAGCGGTCTTTCGGGTTAAACTTTTATTTCCCTTCGGATTCTTTGGTTTAAGACGAGAAGCTTCGTCCCTCCTTGGCCAGCTTCCTCGGGATTTTGCACAAAAGCCTGAGTTGCCCCTTTTCCGAAGGGGGAAAAAGCTGAGGGGATTCCAGTGACCTTTGCGCCTTGGGAAGAAGCGGTTGCCTTCGGGTGACCCGAAGACATATGAAGCAGGTAAGCCGCCGCTGCAACAGTTGGGGTGGGGTGGGGGAATTGCTTGAAGTTTCTGAAGTTGAATTCCGGGCAGGCTTGCTGGGTTAGCAGTTGACCCATGGGGGCATCATTTAACGACTACACAATACAAGCTTGTCATAACACACTTTTGTAGTGTGTTATTTTGCTTTTTTTTTTTTTTTTAAACCCTTTTGTCTATAGTGATGAGTCGATTAACATGCAGTTATTGAGGCAAGATGGTGCTTCTGGTTTTGTTTTTTTGCTGAAACTTTATTTTGGTTTAGACTTGTTAAGCTGCCGGTTTAGTGTGCAAAGGCTGAACTGAGAATGAAGGCCTTTTTGAACCAAGTATAATCCCCCCTTTAAAACTTTTATTCGTGTTTCATTAAATGCCTGTAAACAGGATTACTTTTCTCTTCTCTACCTAGCTTCTGAACCCTGCAGCAGCATGACTCTGTGCTCAGTTTCCAGCCACCCTCCCACACTGTGGGGTGGATTTACCTTCTTGCTCTTTGTTAGCTACCAGTCAAGTCTGTACTGGTCATTTGTCTTTGGCAAACAGTGTGACAAGAAGTTAGGAATGCAGTGGGATCTGCTCCTGTTCCTTAAGGGACAGAAATCCATTAATCTCAAAAGTTTTTCCAAAGCTATGTATGAAGGTATGAGTCACTAGACATACAGTATGTACAAAATAGACGTGTGTGTGTGTGTGTGTGTGTGTCTAAGGCTTGTAAGTGGGATGAGGTTTGCTACTTTTGAACTCTGTGGGTAATGTTAGTGAAGGGCCTTTTGATTACAAGTTTGTCTCTTTGCAATCTTGAGTAATGTACATAATGAAAGGTGCAGATAATGAAAGGAAGAAGAATCATATTTGTAAAATGTTGCTTAACTTCTTGTGTGTCTGTCTCTCTCACACACACATCTTGTGATGGCTTCATTCCTGACAATGGGTGCACAGTTGAAGGAGGTCATGCAGAACCAGGAATTGTTAACAAACAAGTGTGTCCTCACACATTGGATTTTGCAAGTTCTAACTTTAAAGTGTTTGTGTGCATGAGTGGCTTTAAGGCTGTACAGAAGGTCAAGTACTTAAGTGGTAGTGTACAAGATTAGACCAAAGATTCACCTAGATCATTGTCCTAAGGACATAAGAAGAGCCCTGCTGGATCAGAACAATGGTCCATCTAGTCCAGCATCCTGTCTCATACAGTGGCCAGTCAGTTTCAGCAGCCAACAACATGTCCTGTTTCCAGTAGTCTATCCAGATGCGAGGAGAGCATCAAGGGCATGGTCCATACCCCCATTTGCCCCTACAGCCTCATAGCTTTCACATATTTGCTTGTCGACTGGTTGCTACAAGTCTGTAGCTAATGCCATCTTTACCACCTGTAATTCCAAATGGGTATCTGAGGTGGTTCAGCACTAATTCCATTTAATGTTACTGGGTGGTACTGCCAGGCACAACCCACTGGATTCTGGCCACTTGCAGGTAGGGGCAAGAGCATGAAAAAGAATTGCAAGGCCTTTCTCCTTCCACCCTGAGCCAAGAACTCAGGGTTATATCATTATTTTATTATTATTTGGCTGGTTCACGCAATCTCATGCTCCACTTAATGTCTCTGTGCTTCATTATTGTACACTAGCTAACCAGCAGTTGGAAGTGTGAACTGCCTCTGTGGAAAAGCAATGAGTGTGTGGGTGGGGTTGATACGGCCTAGTGTATAATCTGGTGTATATTTTTAATGTTTTTATATGTCATTAGCCTCTTTAGAGGGCCTTTTGCTGTGGACAAGCAAGGATGAATGCTGTCTCTATCATGCTGAATCTGTGATGGTCTTATTCACATGTGATTTGTAGCTTTATGTTGTAGTCAGTCACAAAATACTGACATAGCATGTGTGAATCAGCCACTTTATGAAGTAACTTAGGCTGAGAAATAGTGCTCTGTCTCAAGTGGATTACTGGCCTTTGGGGTGTCCTATAATCAAACCCAGCATTCTATTAATCCATCATCCATTAATGATTATTTTAGGATATGATACCTCATATATACAATGTATGAGGACCTGGATGCATTTTCTTTGCACAGTTGTTTTTCGGAGTGTTCTCATTTTGTGACTTTTCCTGAATGCCCCTGGCAGCATGGATGCTTGCTTTAAGCAACTGCAGGAAACGTGCAAACGATGCTGATGTCCCTCCCTGTCGAATGATGATGATGAGGGTGGAATTTGGGGTGCAAGAAATTCTATGCTCACTGACATGAGTAAGCCACATTGAACTCAGAAGATCCTATCCCTGATCTAAAGTAGTAAGTAACCATGCTTAGGATCACAGTGCAGTTTGATTAATTATATCAGTTTTAATTGGCTAAATTACTTATATTTGCATATAAGTAAAACAGTAGCTTTGAAGGCAAAAAACATTTTTTTGGCTTATACATACATTTATTGTAGCAGATGTCATGTTAAAAGGTATGCATTTTCTTATGTTAAGTATAGTTAACCTTTTCAAAAAATATCTGTTTATGAGGGAACACAGTATAACTTGATCAAAAGCTGTTAGAATGTTGGATTAGGATCTGAGGGACTGGGATCTGATGAAGGGAGCTTTGACTCTTGAAAGCTTGTACCCCCCCCCCCCAAATCTCGTTGGTCTCTTAGGTGCCACTATGTAGCTGTTCTCCTGCAGGCCATCATGGCTACCCTCTGAAACTAGGTTGAAATCTCGACTCTGTCATGGATGCTTGTTGGGTGCCCTTGGCCCAGTCACCCGCACTCTAACCTACCTCAAAGGGTTGTTGGGAAGGTAAAATGGGTGAGAAGAATGATGTAAGCTGCTTTGGGTCCCATCGGGGGAGAAAGGCAGGGTATAAATTCATAAACCGAGTTAGTACCTTCATCCTTAAACATGTTTATTTGAAAGTAGATCCCACTTTGTAGTAAGGCTGCCAGCAATTGTAGTTTTAAGTCAACAGCGATAAGAAGGACTATTATTTCTACAATGCAGGCAATTACCTACCCACTGTACAAAAGTGAAATAAAACCCCCCAAAGCAGTCACTGTTTGCTTTGAAATCTAAAACAGAGGAAGACAAGCTTTTTGGCCTGATGTCCAACACCCCCCCCCCCCCCCAAAATATTCCCCCAAAGAGGATGGTGATGGGCTGGTAAACTGAACCGAGTAGGGAGAGTTGAAAGTCGGGCCAGACACATTGGGAGGAAGCACAGGGGTGGTGTCAGCATCCTTGGGCCCAGTCGGAGGTTGTTTGGGAGGCAGCAATGGGTATCAGCCATGCCTGTGGCGCTGGCAGTGCCTTGGCTGCTTTCATGGAGAACCAGGCATGAATGCTGAGTAAAATGTTCTCACATGCAACTCTTTGACATGCATGCCAGAGATTGCCTATCCCTGATCTGAAGTAATAACACACGTGCTTTGTTTATTATATATTTATATCCCACCTCTCCAACAATAAGTTCATTGGCATCTTACAGTAAAATCAAACAATAAAATACTATTCATGAAATTATAGTCATCAGTGTAGAACCGTGGTTGCAGTAAAAATGGGGTGGAAGTTCCATAAGGGAGAGGTAACAGGAAGATTTGTGACGGCAAAATATTTATTTGAAAGGATCTGGCAGATATGTGTGTTTGGTCAGCTTGGTGCTGAAGAGGTGGCTGTTGACGCTTCAGGTGACGTGACATGAGGCAGTATTTATTTATTTTTTATTTATTTAAAACATTTTTATGCCTCCTTTCCACCCAGTCATCTTCCTATTGGTGGCAGCTCAGTCCAAATCTCCAGATGACCTCTCCTGGCAGCTTCTTGAAAAGCATGGGGGACAAGGTGTAGGCCAAATGTCTAGGAACAGAACAGCCATCCCCCAGCACCATACACTGAAACTTTCGAAGTAGGACGGGAACCACATAAGACAGTGCCTCTCTGTCGCATTTCTGAAAGGCAATCCAAAAGGATACCATGATCGATGACATCAAAAGCCACCAAGAGCTCCAGGAGACAAGGTTGCACTCTCCCTGTCCATCTCCAAGGTGACTATAACCAATCATTTCAGTCCCCAAGCAATAAGTTTTCCCCTTTGGTCAGATTGAGTCTAATGTCTTTTACGTACCCCAACTGGTTTGCTTGCTATGATCATTGCTCAAAAATGTAATCTCACCATGGTGATCCATGCTCTAATCCAGAGGTGTTGGACTCATTGTTACGAGGGTCGGATGTGACATAAATGTTACTTTGTCGGGCTTTGCTATGTGTGCCATAAATGTAATGCCAGGTACCAGAGATATAAACTTTAGAAATGACTTAGGCAAACCCCATTAATAATATTGTTTTAAACTCAGAATCCAAACAAAAGCATTTGATTCCTAGGAATGAAAGCAATTGATTATTAGGAAATCCACAAAAGCCCCAATAAATGTATATAGTTATGTACAAAGTTTTTTCCAAGGGATACCATAAAGGGGGATAGTCTTGCATTTCTATATAAATTAGGTACTTTTTATATACACAACACTTTTAGGAGATGAGTCATCTTCCTTGCAAGTAAATAAGGTAGTTCTTCAGCAGGCCCCCCGTATGCCCAGCCTCATCATCCATCTCCTGCTCTTTGTTTCCTCTCTTTCCCCATCCTACCTCTGAGGATCTCAAGGAGGCACACCTTTCTTCTCTCTCCACAGCCCCATCCCCACCAACCTTGTGAGGTGGTTCAGGCTGAGTGACTGCCCCCAGGTGACCCAGACAACAGGGTCTTGGCTCAGGAGAAGGGGAGGGTCCGAACCTGGCTCTCAGATCCCCTCCTGTATTTCCCACAGAAGTGGTGGGGCTGAGGGGAAGGCCTGATGGAGAGGCTGTTTCCAAAACCTCCAAGGGGTGATTTTTGTCTTCACATGACCCCTCTACTTTCATGGGCTGAGAACAGGTGTGGGGGGGAGAAAGGGGGTCACCGTCCCCCACCCTCCCTGACACTCACTCTGCCTCCTGGCTCTGCCACTTTCAGACATGTGGTGGCAACAGTGGCTCCCCTTTTTGCTTTCACTCCTCCACTCACTTCCGAGGCTCCCAATCCACACACCAGCCTTCCTCATCTCTCACCTGCCAGCCCTGTCCCTTCATCCCTTTCTCCACCTTCACTGCCATTCCCCTCACACTGTTTTACCTCAGCCTACTCGTCCTCCCCCCTAGCAATTTCCTTTCTATTTTTTGACAGCTTTGGCCACACATACCTCATTGTGTGCACCCGCTGCCCCCCCCCCCAGCAGCCTCCTGCCTTCCCTCCCTTGCCCAAGTTGCTTGTGGGCTGGATAAGAGCCCTGGACAGGCCAGTTCTGGCCCTTGGGCCTTATGTTTGACACCCCTACTATAATCACATTTGAGTTACCGTATTTTTCGGACCATAAGACACACTTTTTCTCCCCAAAAAGTGTGTGTGTGGGGGGGAAGTGTGTGCGTCTTATGGAGCGAAGACTGCATGTTGGGGCGGGGGAGTGACTTTAAAAATTCCTGGGGGGGGGGGTGCCTGTTGCTGCCTCGAGGCCGCCGCTGCCGGCTCCTGTTGCTGCCGGCTCCTCCTGCTGTTGCTGCTGCCCAGCTCGTGCGAGGCCGCCGCTGCCGGCTCCTTCTGCTGTTGCTGCCGCCCGGCTCGCGCGAGGCCGCCGCCGGCTTCTGTTCCTGTTGCCGCCGCTGACCAGCGTGGAAGGCGCGAGCCTCCCCCCGCGTCTTATGGTCAGGTGCGTGGTATGGTCCGAAAAATACGGTAGATTACTGTAATGTGTTCCATGTAGTGCTGCCTTTGTAAACTGTTCAGAAACCTCAGTGGGTCCAAAATGCAGCAGCCAAGGGTTGGTTACAGGGATCATATCACACATACTGGAAGATCTGCGGTTGTTACCCATCTGTTTCCAGGTACAACCCTGAGTGCTGGTTCTCACCCATAAAGCCCTAAATGGCTTGGGGCCAGGCTACGCGAAGGACCATCTCTTCCCATACTATCCTCCCCACCAGTTAAGATCTGCCTTTCAAGCCCTGCTCTCTGTGCTGCTGCTTTCAAAGGTGTGGTGAGTCATCACAAGAGAGACGGCACTTTCTGTGATGGCACCTTGAACTCTGAAATGCCCTTCCCCTCACCTGGTGTCTACTTTCCTTTCTTTTTGGTACCAGGCTGAAAACACATATTTTAACCCAGGCTTTAAATTGGGTTTTTTAAGTATTACCAACTTTTTAATGATCTGCCACTGTCTTGTGGATGCTTGTTTAATAGTTTCATTTTAACACTGTGACTTTGTTTTCATTGTAAGCAATCTCAAGCAGGACTCTAAAGAGGTGGCATAGAAATATCCTAAATAAATAAATAGGTGCCACCACCAATCTATGCCAGTCATAATATACTGAGCGGTCCCATGCTAAACATCCTCCCATGAGGTATTTGTGAATTTCATTTATTGTGCAGGGGGTTGGATGAGATGACCTTGGAGGTCCCTTCCATCTCTATGATTCTATGATGGAGGCAGCTGCTTCCTAAAGGGTGCTTTCTGCAGATACAAAGATGATGTCTCCTAGGCTCTTCTGAAGAACCTCCTGAACCAAGGAAATCTGGGGAAGAAGAAATGTTTGATTTCATTTTACAAAGAAAGGGGAGGGTTTTCTCTGGGTCATTCCAGGGAGAGGTTTCCAGGCCCACAGACGTAAGAAAGTCTGCATCTATGACTAAGCCAAAGATGTATGGTTGTGATGCACTTGTCTGATATGATCTCAGTGCTTTACTGGTTAGTCAGCTGCTAGCGAGTTTTTTCTATTCCATTCAACACCCTTTGGATTTTACCCCCAGGATTCAAGCTGCAAGTGGGTACCAGGAAAACCATTGGTAGGCACCACAGTACTTTGTGGATCACAGGCTTAAGCCATATGGAGTCTTTTGCTCTGTGGTGGGGTGGACTTTCTCTCCTGTTGTGCTTACTGTAACTTGGTCATCTCTGAAGGATCACAGCTCTTGCTTTCTGCAATTTGTTCCTTGCAGGTCTCTAGCATTCTGGGACTTAATTGGATTGGCGATCAGGCTGTAAGGCTGGATTTTTTGTGATCAGGCAGTACCACATTATAAATTTCTCCATCACTATTACTGTTTACACATGCTACAAGTACTCTGGGGTCAAGAGTGTCTGACAGACATTAGGAACCTTTAACAACAAAGTGTTTTAATTGAAAATGGGATAACTGACAAATGGTTTTGTGCATCCTCTCTTTCAAGGATAGTCTGATGGAGGAGGGTACACTCATCTGGCTGTGTTTGAAGAAGCTGTGTGCTATGGCTGTCAAGGTTCTGAAAAAACCCTTCGGCTGTTGAACTGAATATGAACAATGTCCTTGAGGTAGTTGGGTATTATGGCTCTTAAAGTTCTAAAGCTCCTCAGCCACAGAATGTGCTCTTCATGAACTTTTGGGGAGTGGTTCTGCCAGCCCAAGGAAGCTATTGGATTATACTTGTTACATTTAAATATACAGTGAATTATTGAAGTTATATATGGATTGATTCAAAATGTAAATGTTCAAATTCAACAATTTTATCCATAGATATTGTAACAGGAGTCTAGTAATTTCCCTGTTTTGAAGAGGACCCTTTTCTTCAGAGAATGTGTATAATTGTGACTGAAGAACTTTTACATTTTGTAACTAGGAAACATTCTAAAAACATCTCAGATCAGAGTAGCCTTACTAGCCAAGATGTTTCCCGCAGATGTATTTGAATATGTACACTTTGTTCTTATAACACATGCTTGCAGTATTTATCATATGTACATATCGATCTGGTATATTACTATAGTGGTGTGCTTCAGCATTTGTGGTTTTTACTTTTTGTACTCAGTTGTTCCTTGTGATTGTCACAGAAATTGGTTGAGACTGGCTACCTGTCTATCAGGTGTTCTTCTATTGCTATTGAACTTCTGGTGGACTTCCAGCATTTCGTTTTAGTTCTGTACCTTAGCTGCTTCCATTCATGAGTGCTTGCCTGCTGTATGCCAATATCTACCAAAATTCTAAGGGCATTTTTACACCAGTTCATAGGTGAATGTGTTTTCATGATGCATTTGTCATTGTCGACACTACTTTTCATCACAGTTGTGGCATACAAGAGACCTGTGTCTCCATAGCTTAGATCACCTACATGCTATATTCAGTACTAGGAGAGAAACTGAATGTCAGTGAAACCCTTCAAAATAATTGATGGTGCTTTAAATTGTGTGCAGTACAGTTGAAACTTTACATTTAATGGCTGTTATTGACTGTTCCAAGCATAAAACAAGGGAGTAGCCAAAAATAGATGGTGTACTGGGACTGCATGGCAGGGCTATAATCAGACTGACCACGTGTGATGTAGCTGAAGAATCCCTTGCCTTCCCTCACTTGAGGATATAGGAAACACAGTTTTCCAAGAGTTGCTGTATTTTATTTATTTACTTTGTCATATAGGTTGGCTTATGTTGATGAAAGGGGCATTCTGTTTAGAAGCCAGCTTTTTAGTGGGAACCTGTTTATTGTTTAGTTCTGCATTTGACACAATGTTATTTGATGAAATCTTGGGACATGGAATTCTAGTACTCAGTATTGGCAATTGTATTGCACCGTAGCTGAGAACTGCAGTCCTAGACAGCTGTTTGCGAGTCTTATAAATGGGTATAGATCTTTCAAGTCAGGCCGTATGCAGTGTACTGTCCAATGCAGTGTACTGTTCAGGGACTGTATGTGTACAGTTTATAAACACTTAGGCCTGTTTGATATGGTAAAAACATATATTAAGAACATATCATCGAGAAGTGCTCAGACCACTGTTCCGTTTAGTCCAGCATCCTGTTTTACACAGTGGCTACTCCAGCTAGTTGCCCTGGCAGGGCCACAAACAAGGAACAGAGGCCAATTTTGTGCTGCTTGCGAGGACAGAAAGGCATAAGTAATCCAACCATTTCCCTCACCCAGTTGACATGCCACATGCTGATAGGAAGAGGAGTGTTAAGGTTTGAGGCATTTGTTCTAGGTTGCACATTCAGTACAAAGTTGCTTGCATGACTGGGGCTTTTGTCTGCAGGTAGTTGTAATGTGCAACTGCCTTTATTTTGCAGCATGAGGGGAGGGCTAAGGCTGAAATTGGATTATATTTAGAGTTAACAGTTTATTAGCCTACATGCTATAGTTTTGCTTGCTCTGTAGTTTGAGTCAAGAGACCACAGCTAGCTAAGGAAACCAGATTTTTGGCCCAGGTTGTATAGTTTAAAAAATATTAAATTGTATATTATTTAATTAACTATGCAGACCTTGAAGACTATAGTGCCTCAGCCACCAACTGATCGCAGAATCAAAACCTGTCTGAAGAACAAATACAGTCATTATCATAGGGTTGCTTGTTTTGGGGGGGGGGGGGGGTCACAAGGACCATTTTTGCATGGGTTATTTGCCCTGGATTTTGCATTGCAACTGGCAGGAGTCCAGGGATGAGGGTGGCAGGGTCATGATGGGTACCCAGAAGTGACATCACACTTCTCTAGGAACCACTGGAAACTCTATGGTAACCATAGTGTTTCCAGCAAATCATAGAGAGGACCAGGGGTCATTTCGTAGAAAAAGAGGTGCAGGAGCTCATTAGCATAACTCATTTGCATATGCCACACACCCCTAATATACCGGAAGTGTGTCAGAAGGCGACACCCACCCCTCAGGCTCTGCTCCACTCCACAGGTGAGTGAAACTGACCTGCTCTTCCTCCATTCCCTTCCCCATCCAATACTTGGTGCAATAAAAATAAGCGTAAAGAACACACCCTCATTCTCTTCCTGCTCCCTTGAAACCACCAGGTTTCAAGCAGACTTGAGATACCCAGGACATGTGCACCACCCATCCCTTCCCCTTCCCCTCCCCACAACAAGACACCCTGTGAGGTAGGTGGGGCTGAGAGAGGTCTTTTGAGAACTGCTCATGAGAGAACAGCTCTGAGAGATCTTGTGACTGGCCCAAGGTCACACCAGCAGCTGCATGTGGAGGAGTGGGGAATCAAACCCAGTTCTCCCAGATTAGAGTCCAACTCCTGACCACTACAGCAAACTGATGGGGTGGAAGCTGCTGAAGGGTTGGTGAAATTTCTCCAGTACTTATGTGCCATGTGCCCAGATAAAAAATGGTATACTTAGAAAATTTATATGCCACCTTGAGCAAGTCTCTGGAAAAGCAGCACACAGTCATAAAAGGAACAATGATAAAATTATCAATATTAAAACAAAACATTAAAAACAATAAAGACCCTAGCAGGGCGTTCCCCGGGGCGCTGCGACTCTGCACTGCTTGGGGAAGCTGAGGAGGGGGGCGGGGCGTAGTCATGTGCCCGCCCCCTGGGCTTCTCACTCCCGGAGCTGTGCTCCTGTGCGCTCCTGCTCCAACGGACCCCTGGAGAGGACTGATGTCACTTCCATATTTTTCTCAGAAATGATGTCACACCATTGGCCTGACAGCAATTTTTTCTTTCAGTTTTTCTTCTGCTACCTCTTGGAGTGGTAGTGGGAAGAGAGAGTTGCTGGCAGGAAGTCTCCCTCCTGCTGGGAGACCTGGCAGCCCTGCATGGGTTAAATGCTGTTGAGAAGGGCTTTCTTTTTCCAGCTCCTTGTAGCATCATGGTGCATTCATTTACCTCTTTGGTATACAGATTGTTATAATAAATATCATTATATGAGTATAAAAATAGACAATTGTTTAAAAAGTGAAAGCCCCAGTGGCCTGGGGATGGTTGCTGTTGAGGGACTGAGGGGGAGAAAATTCAGGGAAACCTATTGTGTGGAAGCTTATTGCCACTGCACTGCCACTCATAGCAACAACAGTCAATGTGTCCCCATGTGGAAAGCACCAACTTGAGTGACTGCAACTGGTGGGAGTCTGGGGTGTGTGTTTGCAGGGACGTGGGGGATTGCCATCAGCATGAAAGCATTATGGCACTAATGGAGAAAACTCAGAAGTGACATCATGCCTCTCTAGGAATTGCTGGAAACTCTAGAGAGGTGTGACATCACTTCTGGGTTCTCCCCAAAAGTGATGTAACACTGTTGTGCTGATAATTATTTTTTTCAAACTTTTTTTCCCTCCAAACAGCCACTGGAGCAGCAGCAGGCCTCCAGTGGGTATCTGGCAACCCAGTTTTAAAACAGGAAACTCTTGATTCTGTTATCTTTCAGTAGTCATTTATAGTAGCAGTAATGGCCTAGGTGCAACACTGTTCATGGGAGCAATTAATTAGCAGCTGGTGTTAACGTGTCTCAGTGCTCTTCTCAGCTGGCCATTAATTGGTAGCAGATGTTTTGTTGCTTAAATATGGGACAGACTCCTGTGAAACAGAGCTCTCCGCACAGTTTTGTATAACTTGGAAGTGTCTTAACCAAGCATACATAAAAGGCAGATATAAATTCAGAATTCCAAGGAAAGAAAGATGGATCTGTATGCATGGCACCAGTGAGCAGTGAGAGACATGCTGGCTGCTTGCTAACCATGGTTAAGCAACTGAAAGGCAAACTAGTGAATGTATACTGTGTCTTCCCCCCCCCCCCCCCAATTTTCTCTTTCTCTTCCAGTATTAATTGTGGCTTTGTAGCATGGTTTCAGACTGATTTTATAAATCATTATTATGATTATTTGTATCAGTTGTGGCTTGTGTTGGCGCATGTTTATTGTGATACAAGTCATGTTGAATGCCAGTGGAGGAGGTGGGAAGAAACTCTGTGTCCATTAGGTTAGCTTCTGATTTGCAAACCACAGTTTGCAGAATGTTGAGGTAAGTGTGCAGTCAAGATTACAGAAGCAAATGTTGTCCCTCTGCTGTGGGGCAGGTTGATTAAGGTAACATTCTTGTGTATTATGTTAAATTATAATATGATTCAGCATCTTTTAATGGTTGTTGGTGTTATTAAAGATGGCGTTGGCTCTGATATAAGTCTTTGCTGGCAAGTAGTTTCTTTGTAGTTACTTTGCTGGCAAGTAGTAGACCCAAGTTCTGTAGCCACATCCCTGTCTTCTCCCACATCTGGCTTGGGCCTAAATACCTTAGAGTCCACCTCTTTTCCTATACCCCCTTTAGTCTGAGCAACTGGCTGGTGGTCTCTTGGAGGTACCCTCCATTCAACAAGTACAGCCAGAGGAGATCTCCTGATGGCTACTTCAAGCTCTGAAATGTCTTTCCCTGGATTTAATCTCAGTATCCTCTCAAATAAAAGTGAAATCTTTTACAGGCATTTGTTTAAGTGAAATTAATGAAAAAAGTGAAGCATTTTATAAAAAGTGTTTAAGCTTAATGTGATTCAGTATGCCCAGATTATACTCTTATATGTTATTCATTTACACTGTGCCTCTTTTCCAGTCCTCTAGAGCCTTGGTGTTGCTTATTGTCAAGGGTATGATGTATAAAAAATGGAAAGAACACTAAACACTCAGAGCCAGCCCTGTCAGAAACAACAAAAACTACCTGGGGGCTTTTAGCACAAGCACATTTTGATTATGTGAGAGACAGCTTGGTGAATCATTCTAGGGATGAAGTCCCAAACACTTCCTAAAAAATCCCTGCTCAATGTAATCATTAATAGACAACTGTTTAGAGGCCATACTCAGTCATCAATTTCTTTTTTATTTTCTGTTTGTATTTCCTTATTTTCAGTATGATGTCTTACACTTTATAACAAGTACTTGCTGAGATCTCCTGTGTCAGCACTCTAGTAGAAAATACCAGCTATTAGATTTTTTCCACTCTATTACTATGAGGATTATAAACTTGTTCTATTAGAACTGCAGCTTTCTTCTTAAGGATTAGCTTGATTATTAAGAAACTTTGAATGTCGTCCTAAGTAGATCTACTCAAGTAAGTCCCATTTCATTCAATAAGTCTTACTCCCGGGGAAGTGTTCTTAGGATTGCAGCCTTTGGCACCATGTTGAAATGCATGGAATTTTGGCTGTGACTCGTGTTGCACCCATTATTTATTTACTTCATTTATGCCCCGCCTTTCTTCTCAATGAAGACCACAGTAGCTTAGATTATTTTTCTCTCCTCCATTTTGTCCTCACACTATCCTTGTGAGGTAGGTTAGGCTGAGGGTGTGTGAGTCACTCAGCAATCTTCTGTAGCCACCAATCTTCCATCGCAGAGTGAGGATTAAAATCTGGGTCTCTCAGATCTGGCAATCTGTGATCTGAGGCAGAATACAGTCTTACAGAGCCCCTATCCTTAACTGTAACTCCCCCTGTATGCAGTATGTAGTGGGAAGGAGGCATGGTATAGCACTTGTCACCCTGTAGAAGCTAAACAGGATTGATACTTGGATGGGAGACCACCAAGGGAGACTCTGCAGAGGAAGGCGATGGCAAACCTCCACCTCGGCTTCTCATTTGTGTAAAAAAAAACCTCGCTGAAGTCTCCATAAATTGGTTGTGACTTGATGGCACATACTATGTATGCAGTATGTATGTTTTAGTGAAAAAGATGACAGCTAATATAATGAAGTAAATAAGATTCGAAGTTTGTCAGTGCATCTCTCCCCCCCCCCCCCCCCCCGTCCTGCTCTATCAGCAGCATTCCCATAACTTTGCTCGCTCCTGTGTCTTTCTCTTCCAATCTCAGCAGTTGATTTCTGTGAAAGCCTGGGAGGCCTTGGCTCGGGGAAGAGTGGGTTGTTCTGTCTGCACTTGCACATTAGCTGGCCACAATAGTCGATCTTTCAGTGTGTGTTTGGCCTACCGTTGAGAAGATTCAGATAGCACTCTCCCTCCCTCCCTAAACAATATGTTGATGTCCGTGGTTTCGTTTCTTTGCATGTGGTTTTATTTTAGTCCTTTGTTGATTCTAGTCAGGTATTGTGTTCCTTAGGTTTTTGTGCATGTTTTTTAAAATGGTTGCCAAAATTCTGCATGATTAGTTACATGATCTGTGACACGTGGCCCAAGTGTCATGTTTGGGTGAAGGCACAATCTGTATGCCTTCTTTCATATTTTTTAAAAACAACTTGATCTTGCCAATTTGTGATTGATGGAAAAGCTCATAGTAAAGCTGAATGCAAAATCAGAGATTACTTTAATCTGTTTTCAGTATAGCCCAGCACCTACTTCATCAAGTGCTGCAGTAACAACTGTTAGTCTTTGAGGTGCCACTGGACTTCTGTTGTAAATTGTCAGTGCAGCCTGAATAAATTCAGTTCTTTTGTTTAAAACGTTACATGTGGGTTTCTTTCCATTTGAAAGTGCAACCTTGTTCCCAGTTGATCTGTTGTCATTTGTACTTTGTGATGCTTTATAACATGGCCGCATTTAAATCAATACCTTGTTGCCTGATTTATGCTGAGTGGTATGAGGGTGTTATGATGAAACAATTCTTATGGGGTCTATGTGTGTCTCCATGCACACATTTATATTCAAGCGTGTATTTTTGCTTCTCTCATGACTTGGTTTTTTTTAGCCCAGGACCATGGACATATTTCTTCTACACCTGGGTCATGTTTATTTATTTATTATTAATTTCGATTTATATCCCGCCTAGCCTGCTTTACAGCCGTTAAGAAGCAGAGGTTGAATGGAATTTCTAGCTCTCTCTCTCTCTCCCTCTCTCCCCTACCTTTTAGGAGTATGGCATCCACCTCTATGGGCACAAGGATATAGTTCCATGACTAGATTGTGCCAATGTAACCCACTTTCCATTCTTCCATGTTATGTCATAGCACATTTTGTGATATTGTTCTGGGCAATTTTGTGCTTATTGGTAGTCTGTCTGTGCCAGAAATTCATAGCCCTTAAAGTAACTGGTATCTAGGTCAAGCAGAAATATCTTGCTCTATGTAGCTGTGCCCCTCTCCTGGAATTTATTAAAACAATTTATTAAAACTAATACATTTATTAATTAAATTTATTAAAACTAAGTAAAGGTTAATTACATCAATGGTTGTTGCTTGGGAGACTCCACAAGCAGACAATTTTAGGTTACACAACAGGAACATTCTAAATCTGTGATCAAAATGTACAAGAAGGGGGATCCGTGATACTCGCGGGGGGGGGGGAGTATTCCCCACAGCTCCCGGCCTGCAGAAACAGGAGGAGCTCCACAGGAGGAGGAAGCGGCACCAGGTAAGCCTTCTTCCTCCCCCCCCCCCCCCCCGTGAGGCTGATCGGCTCACCAGCCCAGCGAGCCTTCTCCCCTCCCCGATAGCAGTGGCGGCAAGGCCCACTACCCACCGAGCCCCCGCAATGGCCAAAGCGTTCTCTGTGCGTGCGCAGGGAACGCTTTTACTTTGGGGGGGGATTTAAATATCCCCCCAAAAGTTTTTTTTAACTTCTAGGATTTTTCTGCACACGTGGGGACTCCTCTATGTGTGTAGAAAAATTTCCCTGCCCCCCAAGGGCCCCCCCGTGCAGATTTAGATATCTGCATGGAGGGGGCCACTTCAGAATTAGATATATAGATTATGCATGTCAAATTAGCTATGCAGATTTGCACAGCATAGCAGTGGATAGTTTATTTGCTAGAATTTGGGGTTTCTGTGAGAAGGACAGTGTTACAAGACTAAAACTGACCAGGTTTAGACAGATGGTTGGAGAAAGGACTTGAAGAAGTGTAGAGAAAGGGACTTTACTGTGCAGGATTGCTATTACTTCTGTTGGACTGCTGTCAGTTGGGGAGTTTAGCTGCAGGCATCTCCTGTAACAGCTGTCAAAGACTAAGAAAATGCCTGTAGTCATAGAAGTACAGAAATGACAAGTCCTTGCTTGTTGTTTGGAGAACACAGTATTTAAATGTTGGCTGTCACTATACTTGAATTAAAGAACCACATCTTAAGGTCTTGTAGGGTCTTGGAGCACTAAAATTTGGTGTTCAGATGTCAGTCGTTTGAGGAATGTCTTGAATATTTTTATAATTAATTTTACTGCATATGCCAAAGCTGTGCTTCTTAAGAATCCAGTTTGCTTTATTGGCCATTGTTTCGGTTAGCCTTGTTACTAAGTGCACAGAAGTTAGTAACTTTTTTTTACTAGTAACTGTTTTCTTAGGTTTAGCCACTATGCAAAGGTTGTTCTTGGTGCCAGGTAGTAATTTATTTAAGTATTTATACGCTGCTTTTCTCCCAAAGGGATCCAAAGCTGCTTATGTGGGGGGGGGGGGGGAGACACTGCATATGTAAACTGATGCACAAACTAACCCGCCATCCCAAGTTACCTGCCCCATGCAGTCCTTTCATGTTTGTGGTGGTCTATATGAGCTTCTTTTGTCAAACAAAGCAAGCGAATTCATCATAAAGCTATTCTATATTTGTACTTTTTCTCCAAGTGTAGCAATTGATGCTATAAAAATGGAAAACCAGTCCTGGACCACGATAGGAAGAAATTTATGCTTGATCATTGAGAGAAGCATGCATTATATTTGAAGAAATACACTTGTTCTTTGACTGGGAAAATGCTAGGATGGCTTCAGGATTAAGCAAGTTTCACAACAGAATTGTCACACGGTTAAGGAGATCATACTGTATTTACACCAAAGGAAGATGATCTTTAAGTAAGCCGATCTCCGCCCAAAAAAGTTATACACCAACTACATAACTGTAACTTGTATGCAAAGTTAAGACAGCTCCTCTTTGTCTTGATGGCACATGTGTAAAAGAACCTACTGTTCCTTCCAGGTAAACAAGGTGGCTGATGAATCACTGAGTTTTAATCAGTGAAGCAATTAATAGAACTTCTTCAAATTAAGCTCACTGAAATCAGTAAGATTAGACAGGAATAATTCTGCTGAGGACTGTGCTGTAGATCTCTCTAAAATGGCATTTGAGTAAAACAATAGTTCTGGAAGAATTTTTTTCTTTTGGCTTTGAGGATAAAAATATGTGCCATGACAGGTTTCATTTCTGAAGAATCAGTCCCTCCTGTGTGAAAAGGAGGAATGTCTTTTCTAGGTTGGCATGTCATCTGCAGTTTTTATGTAAGTAACTATATTAAAAGTCATAAAACATTTTTTAATCTGCTGCCTATCTAATTGGAACGCCTCCTAGCTGATCAGCAGGTTTAAAATCTATTAATCCATCTGATTGTCTAGACATTGCAGCCTTAAGAAACACATTATCTGGGCAAGCTCTAAGTAGAAACTCTGGTAAATTTCAGAAGAGACAGGTGATAACAGATCTAGAATTGGTCATGTTAGCAATGCTGAGAAAATGATATTTCGAGGAGGTAGAAATATTGATATCTAAATATTGGAAAGGTTGTGACAAAAAGAGGAGATGCTGGGTCCACCAAGAGGTAGGGCTTAAAATTTGTGGGACCCCAATCCAGGGGGTCCATGGATCTGGGCAAATCATGTGATTTATTTTCATATGATTATTAGTTTTGATCTGGACAGTATGAAGAAGATCCAGAGAGAATCTTCACCTGGGACCTTGTGGTTCTTGGCAGTCTTGGGGAGACCTAACAATTATTAAGTCTGTCCTTGAAGAATAAGGTACAGAGTAGTGAGCTGAGACTTCTGGAAGGTAGATCCAGGCTAGATACCAGAATAAATTTCCTAACAAGTTCCTTTTACGTAGGTATCTGTAGGATTTCAGCCTTCTAACCTGCTGTGCAGTCTTGAGGTTGTTATTTGAAAGCTGGCTTCATGTAAATCTGATGATTTACTCTTAGGGAAGTGTATGCTGCTGACCCAGAAGACACTCCTTTTTTTAAAGCCATCAGGCAAAGATTGGTGTAAAGGTTAAGAATGTCATACTAAAATCTGGAAGAGCCAGGTCCTTATCTCCACTCTGTTATGGAAGTTCACTAGGTAACCTTGGGCTAGTAACTCTCAGCTCTTTTGGACAGAATGTCTTGTGCAGCGATCAAGGTGACCATCTGAACAAACAAGCATCGAGACAAATGTATATGTTGCCAGATTTTTGGTAGCATCCTGAAGTTCACAGCTGTCCTCTTGTAGCCATTCTGATAGAGCACTTTCTATAGGTACTGCCATGCTTAAAAATAGATGCTGATATACTATGTCTGGGGTGGGGGGGGAGAAGGATGTGAGTTACTTTTTGCATTTATAGACATTTCTTCTATATGTTTTTCTAGGTTTTTGCAAAATACTTCTGTCCATGCTGGAAGTCAGTTTAGTTTGGGACTTACTTCATGGCCAACCGTGGGGTTTTTTTTATCTTACAAAATTTAGGAGAAGACACAGGTATCTGTAAAAGTATGAAAGGTATTTAGTTTTCACTTAGCACAATCTCCTCTTAGACATTCCTAGGCTATCCAGTGGATGGTGGGCTCTAACCTGTGATGACCCTTTCTCTGCAAGAAAGCAAGGTCATCTTGCAGTCATTTTTGCTCTGTGCTTGTGTGTGTTTTAACGAGGGAAAATACTTTACATTCTTCTGGTTTCTTAGATTAGCCCTTATCATAGAACTCCCTTTTGAAAGGAGAACTGTGGGGAAAATTCTCTTGGGCTTCAGGTGATTGTGGTTATTAAGCTAAACTCTGGGTCAGGCCCAAGCAAAGCCAGTAGTGAAGGTCTGATGCAATTGAAAGAGCTGCACAGTCTCAAGTGCCTAATGCTTTGGCTATAGTGAAAATTCAGCAGCTTCTGTTTCTCCCTTCCATCCTTTTGCCTGTGCTGCTGTTATACTTTGAATCAATGTTCCCTCTAAGCTGAGTTTTTAGCCTCTAGCTCACACATTTTTGTCTTAGCTCAGGAAGGATGGCTCCAGAGCACACTAATTTATGCAGCAGCCAAATTGCTTGCTCACTACTTTAATGCCAGTAGCTCACAAAGTAGAATTTTTGCTCACAAGGGTCCATAGCTTAGAAGGAGCATTGCTTTGAATAACAAAAAAAAAATCAATCCTATTTTATATATATTTATTTTCTTGTGTGTGCTAGTGATCTGTGAGCCATAATGACAATTCAGAATTGGCTAATGTGATTATTTGCAAGTTCCGAACATATTACAAACATTTATTTTTAGATTTTTGTCCTGTTTGTAAATTTAAGTTATAATACAAAACAATTCTCACAGAATGCAAGTCTTTGCTATTTAACCACTGCGAAGTTGTAAATGCTCCTACAGTATAATTAAGAGCACCCCCTTCTCACTGGAAGAAGCATCCTCCTCACCTCCTCCCTGGTCAATGTCTCTTCCAGTTCAAACTGCCTCTCTCCCCAGCCACTTCAACCCTATTTGCTAATGCCATTCACCTAAGAACGCTTTCCCCTGAGTCTCATGTCGAAGAAAGAGAAGTCTCCCAGCCTGGTATCCATGAAAGCAAGTGTGTTAAAGTTGCATGTGAGTGGTTTCTTTTGCAGGCTTGTATTTCTGTACATGCAAATGTGTGCTGTCTTGCATGTGCATAAACCACATGCTGTCCCCTTGTTTACATGGTCTTGGTTCTGTGCTATGCTAAATGTGACAGGAATCATACTTCTGGATGATGCAAAGTGCTTGAGTATGCACTACTAGCCTTTGGGATGGTCTTGTCCCCCATTTATAAGACTTGCAAACAGACACACACGTACAACTGTCTAGGATCACAGTGTGTAGAGTGCTCCTGATTCGTTGTCCTATGGCTTGGTGTTGTATCTGAACTTAGCCACACTTTCTTGTAAATAGAATTCTAGTGTTCTGTATTTTTATACCAAGATTGTGGTAGGCTAAATTATTTTACTGGGAGAGGGATAAGAATGCTTGAAGTCCATGATGGGCCAGATGTGGGACAATAAACTGAATCTAGATGAGATGTAGGTGCCATGGATCAATTAATTCAAGCTGATGAGATTTCTGCTGTTCTAGATAGATATGTATTTAAGGACCAGACATGATGTTTGGAGATATTCTTAGATCTGGCTTTATGGCTAGATGCTTAAATAGCTTTTGGTACACAGTGTGCTTTAGCATGCCAGGTGTGGCCATTCTTGAATTTGTCACTGTTATCCAGACTCTGCCAACTTCTAGGCTTGATTACTGTAACACTTTGGACTTCAGCCTGGGAATCTGGACCCTTGGGTGACTTGTAGAGCAGCACTTGCTTGGTCAAGAAGACACAAGAGGCCCTCTAAATGGCAGTTTGTTTGCCAGTTTTAGAAGGGCATGAAGCTAGCGCATGTGTATGGAGGACAAAGGTGCAACATCTGTTGTCTTAGTGCATGCTGAGAAGAGCAGCAGGGCTATGAGGTGGGGCCGTTCAGTGATGGCTGTAACCTTTGGCTTTCCTCACTGTGGTGTACTTCCTAGTGCTCGGTGTGTTTCTTGTCCCTGATTCTCTTGGTCTGTTGTCTAGTTTTGGCCTCTGTCTACCTCTTCCTGGGATGTGACTCTGAAGTCAGGTGATTTCCTGTCATGTGTCTGCGTGTGTGATTTTGCTTCTGCATGTTTGGGGTAAAAGATGGATCCCAGGTCTCAAAAGGTTGAGCACCATTGCTGTAGCACACTATATGGGGGTTTTCCATTGAAAATAGTTCAGAAATTTTAGCTGGTCCAGAATAAGGCAGCTGGATTGCAAATTGCAGCTAGTGATAGGAAGCCCATTTCCCCAATTTTGGAAGAAGTTTTCTAGCTTGTAGTTTGTCTTTGAATAGAATTCAGAGTGCTACTTGATCAGTAGATCCTAACCAGTCTGAGAATCTTAAGCAGCCATTTAGACCTGTGATGGATGTTTTCTGGGGTGGTGTTACAGTGACAGAACTCCCGTTCTATATGGACCTTTTTATGGCAGGTTAGTGAGCTCCCATCTCTGGCCCCAGCTCCTGCCAACCTAGCAGTTCGAAAGCAAGAAATTGCAAGTAGATGAATAGGTATCCCTTCAGTGGGAAGAAAACAGTGTTCCGTGTGCCTTGGTGTCTAGTCATGCTGGCCACATGACCACAGAAACATCTTTGGACAGCGCTGGCTCTTTGACTTGGAAACAGAAATGAGCGCTGCATCCCTAGAGTCATATTTGTCAGGCTTTTGAGCAAGGGAAACCTTTACCTTTACCTAATTTGCTGCAACACAATTTGGTAATTACTGGAGAAGAGGCTCTTTGCATGAGAATGGCACCCACAGTGGCTACAATGTGGCTGCCCTTTGCTTACTGTAAGCATTAGTCTGGTCATAGCTGTTTGTCATTCTTTGCATATATAAGTATAGAGAGGGATTTGGTTATTTGGAGAAGTTGGATTCTTGAGTGACTTCAGAGGCCTTTATGGCTATGGGACTATTTTTGCAAACATGTTTTCCTGAAAGCTGTATCTTTTTGGAATGGGAACATCCCTCAGTTGCACAGCGCAGTGTGAAGTCCTAACTTTCGAATATCAGATTCAGAACAGTATGTCCTTATGCAGCTATATGACTTTATAAGCATGTTTTCTTAAGTATTGCTGGTTTTACTAATATTATCAGGGAAGAATATGATTTTCCTTGGTGCAGAGCACCATCAGCAAATACCACAAGGCTGTTTGCTCTCTAATCGCAAACATGTCCAAAGATACGTTGACCGTGACTCGGTTTTTCTGATAGGGTGCTCATATCCTCTTAAGAGGAACTTAATATTTTGGAGCTTCAGCCTAAGCTTTTCTCCTATTCTTTTTCTGTCTTCTGCTCCAGAACATTCATTATGCTTGTTAACCTTGCTCTTTATTCCGTTCTGCCTATCAAATTCTTAATTCTTTTTTTTAAAACAGCATTTTAACAGTTGCAGAATAAGTATTTTTAATATATTGATGGGAAAAGGCTTTAGCATTTTTAGCAATGCAGTTATTATTTTTTCCTCTAAATACACACACACACACACACGCACACACACACACACACTTAACATTACTTCAGACATTTCAAAATGGCTTACTCGTGTGTGCTCTTGGAAGGGTAACTCCATACTTGTTTGCCTTTTGCATCAGAAATGGAACGTAGTGTTGTCACCCAACTGCTAATTAATCCGTTAGCATAACTGACATGGGGAAGAGACACAAATTGTGCTGCTTTGTTGCTTCAGCCATTAACGTTAACCTGTGTTATTATGAATATATAGGATTTCTCTGCCAGACTTGCAGATGGTAATTTTGGATTTTCAGGTTATGGTATAATTGGTATGAGCTGACAAATAGCCAGGTTATCCTGTCCTGCTGTAATTCTTAGACTTCCAGCAGGAAGTCCCATTAACTCTTTGAGAATCACTGTGTAATCTGCCGTTCCATTCATTTCACATTATGCTTTGAGGTAAATGTGAATTTCTGTCTGACAAGGCTTTATGAGCACAAGCTGTAAGCAATACATTTCTTTACCTTGAGTCTGTTGATGAAACTGGGAGTTCCAAAAGCATATGGGTTAAATGATCATAGGTTATTCTTAGATATCAGCACAAACAGGTCAGGCAACTGGCTCCCTCCTATCTTGCCCTGTCCTAGCCACAGTAATCCATGCAAAAGGCGCCTCCAGATTGGACTACTATAACTCGATCTACACAGGTCTACCCTTGAGACTGACCTGGAAACTGCAGTTGGTCTAGAATGTGGTGCGGATCCTTACCAGAACACCACAAACAGCACATATTCAACCAGTATCTTTGGGACCGCCTCTCCTGGTATATCCCCCCTCCAAGTTGTTATGCTCTGTAGAGAAGAACTTACTGGTGATCCCCATCCCAAGAGACGTCCAGCTGTTCTCAACCAGAGCCAGGACCTTTTTGGCCTTGGCTCCAACCTGGTGGAACTCTCAGCTGAATGACATCCATGCCTTGGGGGACCTAATGCAATTCCGCAGGGCCTGTATTTTTATGTATTTATTTATATTTATATCCTCCCACCTCGCAAGTGGGCTCAGGGGGGGTTTACGCAAGTCAGCTCAGCAAATATAGTGACTGTAATATACAATAGGGTTAAAATTATGCAACAGCAGAAATGTTCTTTTGGTTGAGGATAGCGATGAGTTCCATCTTGTCTGGCACCTCCTTTCCCCATTTTCTTGCCTCCTCCCACAATGCAGTGGCACAGTCTGAAGTTTTAGCACCATTTGGAAGTTTTAATTGTTTATTACATCATTGTTTAAAATTGTTTTATTAACTTATGAATGTGCTTTATTGTTGTTCACTGCTCTGAGCATTGTGTGCACAGGGGTGGATGGTTTAAAAGTCTAATTGATAAATAAAGAACAACTCAATTTTTTTAGCATCTCCTAGATTGGTTAGACTTGATTCATAGGATTGGGAACAACAGAAAGTACATTCTTCCACTCAGATCGGGGACAGACAGTCTGTTTTCAAAGTAGTTTGTTTCAATAGAATATATATGAGCAAGTCTTCTGCCTTCATCACTCAGTGCATTTCCATATATAGTGATGCCAGTAGGAGACCTGACCTTTGGGTGTACCATGCTACAATATCTTTATTCCTTGACCCAGAGACTAAAACATTTATTGGAAGGAGATGTATGGCTCATAACCTTTCATTCTCCAGGCTTCCGCAGGTATGCCCTCAACATACTGAGGCTGTTCCATTGCTTTCCTAGTTATGAAGCATCAGTCATTCTTCTGTGCACATTAAAGGATAAAAAAGGGGAAATGTTTTGGTAAACGACTAGCTAAAGTCTCTAATGATCCCCCCCCCTCTGTATTTTATAAACGATCGGTTTGAAAGAACTCATTTAAAAACAAACAAACCATCTGAGTTCCTAATGGACAACTCGGTGAAACCCAGCCAATGTCAGCTCTGCACCTGAGCACGCTTGTCTTGATTGTAGTCCTCCAATGCCAGCTTTTGCAACAAAAGAAAGCCTTATGTTATGCCCACAAGATCATCCAACCTGGCAGGCTATCAGAGAGAGCCAGTTTCACAGACAAAGACCTACACTGGGAAAACAACCTGGTTTGAAATTTTCAAAGACATTCACGGGATTTACCCACACTCTTCCCTTTTTTAAAAAAGTCCTTTGAGAAGAAAATCTCTCTCCAGAGAATTTGGAAATCAGCTGTCTGGGCACTGACAACGTCAGCATCTTCTGGTTTCCAATTCTGTGATGAAGTGTAAACTGGAATAATAAGAGTAACTCCAGATGGTAATTTTTTTTTATGATGATGCCTAAAGACACATCGTGTTAGTGATACTCCATGGCTTGCGGAAAGCTGTGTTCGTACTTACCGAAACAGCTACATCTACTTCCGTCCCCACCATGGGCTGTCCCTCAAGGAGGCTTGCAGCTTGTCTGTTTCTCTGGCAGCAGCGATTCAAGTTAGGAACCACATACCAACCAGACACCCCACCAGGCAAGGGCCTTGCACACTTTCCTGAAGTACATGCTGTATGCTGCTCACTTTCCTGAAGTACATGCTGTATGAGTGCATGCTGTATGCTGCTCAGAAGTACCACAGATGGCATGTCAAAGAGCCGCATGTGGCTCCTGAGGCATTGAGTATCATTGTGTTAGACCATTCTAATGCTAGAGTTACAGAAGGACAACTGATGGCCCAGAAACTGGAGATGGTGTTAAATGTATTGTGGGATGGGAGGGGGCACTCTGTAGATCAAGGAAAGAACAGTAGCAGTAACTGGGTCATGTCAAGGTGACTTATACCAAGCCAGACTACTGGCCTATCAAGGTTAGTACTGTCTATTCTGACTGGCAGCAGTTCTTCAGTGTCTCAGGCAGAGGTCTTTCTACATTGTCTTCTGCCTTACCTTTTTAACTAGAGGTGCTGGGGACTAAACGTGGGATTTTCTTCAGGTAAAGCAAACACTGTACCCCCCCCCCCCCCCAGTGAGGACTAGAGCAAAACACTTCTGGGGAGGGCACTATCCATCAGTCATCTACTCCCCATTTCCAGTGTACCAACTGCAATAGGAGAATGATCTGCTTAGTACAGGATAGAGTTTCCTTCAAAAGTGAAAAGCTGCTACTTCATAAGATAGGGAGAACTTAGCAGTTGTTCCCATTATTTGTATCTTGGTGTGGATTTTTGTTATAAGATGGATTCTAATTTGGTTGAAAATGGCCATATAAACATACCGTATTTTTCGGACCATAAGGCGCACTTTTTCTCCCCAAAAAAGTGGGGAGAAAAGTGTGTGCGCCTTATGGTCCGAATACTGCTGCCGCGGCAGGCACAAGGCTCCCCTTGCTGCTGTGAGGCCGCCGGCGGCTCGTGTGAGGCCGCCGGCGGCTCGTGTGAGGCCACCGCTGGGCCGCCGTTGCCGCTTGCGCGAGGCCGCCGGCGCCGGCTGAGGCCTCCTGACCAGCGCGGAGGGTGCGATCCTCCCCCTGCGTCTTATGGTCAGGTGCGTGTTATAGAGCGAAAAATACGGTAATAAATGAATGCTTGGGCACTGCTTCCTTCACGAATTGTAGTGACTTAATGTGTATTTTATTACCTAAGGAAGTGTATACATTAACTAAAACTTAAAGGTGCCACTGGACTCAAGCTTTGTTCTACTGTGTGTTTTATTATTCATTCTAGAAGACACAGAAGGGTAACTTTTGAAATCAAAAGAAAAGCAATAGAAATTTCTAGTCAATGTGAGTTCATCTGAGAACTTTCTTTTTTTACTGATTTTTAAGTATTGAGCAGGAGGCGATGAATCCAGCAAGCAGGCTTTTATTCATAACATCGTTCAGCTCTAAAGGCAGCTCCAAGAGAGCAGCACTCTAATTTATACTGTTCCAACAAATAACTTTTAACAATGTAACTATATACAAGCGATGTTATTGGACCCAAGCAGGGCTCAGCGATTGGGTACCTAGATTGGCTTCAGGACCAATGGGAGTCTTTATTAGTCAGCCAATGAGAATTGAAGCATTCGGATACCAGAGCCCTTTCATAGGTAAACCATAGTTGTTAATGCAGCATAATCAAGAACACAAACACAACACCGATATTTTATTTTTTCAATACAACTTTCAACAATACAGCAAACAAATTATAAAGAAAAACAAAGCAACTAAAATTAATACATAAAACAGTGATACATTATCAAAACCATTACAAACGTTTTCTGCCCTGTCTGCAACCTGGTGGAACTCTCTGCCAAATAACATCCATGTCCTGTGGTACAGTTCCGCAAGGCCTGTAAGGCAGGGCTATTCTGCCAGGCATTCAGTTGAGGTCAGTGGGGGTTCCATCCTGGCACTCCCACCTCCTCCTGTGAGATAGCAGTGTTACTGGCTTCCTTTGCACCATCTTCAGCTATATTTCTCTGTTGCTGATTTTTAATCTTGTTTTTATTGATGTTTAATTGATGTTGTACACCGCTCTGAGCCTAGCTTGCTGGGGGAGGGAGGCTGAAAAATCTAAATAAATAAGAGATTTAGAAATTAATACAACGGCAGTTTAGTCTCCTCTTAAAGAGGCAGCCTTACATTTCTTTTGGAAGACAGCCAGGGATTGCACTTCCTGCTCTTCTTTTGGCACCCATTCTGAAAGATAGGGGCTGTCACTGACAAAAGCCAGTATACACTTGGAAACCATCACAATCTCCCTTGGCATTGAGAGACTGTAAGTTGTCCCTACTGTAATGAAGGTAGCACTCTCCGTGGCTAATACTTGGAGTGGCAGCCCAGCAAGTTTGAGGGTCTCAGGCCACTTGGAGCTTTAAAGATTGAAACCAGTACTTGGACTGGCAGCCAGTATAGAGGTTGCAGGGCCTCACTAATATGACTAAATTTGCTGGCTCCCATCAGCAGCTGCATTTTGAAATTTCCAAATTGTCTTCAAAGGCAGCCCTACACAGAGTGCATTACAGTAATCTGGCCTCAGAGTAATGTGGCATGGTTGAAATTAGCTAGATTTGCCATATCTAGGGATGCAAGTTTTGAGCTAGAGGTAACTGAAGAAAAACATTCCTAGCAACAGCAATGACCCCTGAACTCTTTGTTGTTTTTAAATAGAATTGTTTGTAAATAATTGAAAATGCTTAAACTGGGGTGAAATACTGCTTAATAATCTTACTTTCTTCTCGTATGTCTGCACAGTTGTTAACATTGCCTGTGGTTGATTTTGACCAGTTTGCAAATCTGCTTCAATGGCTGTTTGCAAACTTTTTTTTGAAGAAGTGTGCGTGCACATGAAAGCTTATGCCCAGAATGAAACTTTGTTGGTTTTATAGGTGCCACTGGACTCAAACTTTCTGAAGCTAAGCACAGTTACTCTTAATGTTGGTACAGATCCAGTGTACCATAGTTAGCTTTGACAAGGAAAAGAAAAATGAGTCTGTGGCATGCTCCCCATTTCATAATCGTGGTTATGCAAGGTATGTCTGTAGTGGGGCTAAGATACTGTGGAAATCTTGCAGACAACCCGTATCAAACTGGGTATAAGTTTAACTCACAATCTGACTAATGTAGGGCATTACTTTTCAGCCAGTGGAGCTCCATTTATTCAACAAATCCACTCTTCCATGTTTCTCTTCTTCAAAATCAAATGTGTGTTTTACAGAAATTGTATATATTTTATGGCTATCCACTGGAAGCATTCTTTCAGTCTATAACCCCAAATTGGCGCAGCCTTATGGACTGACATACTGAGTTTAGGTGTCTGTAAAGGGTTTATTAGTTTTTGGTCTGTATTTTTATTAAACATAATAATTCATTGAGAACACAGTACTGTTTTTGGCAAAGATCCATTGGTGCCTCTGATGGAAATCAGCTTTTGGATCAAGTCTTTCTGTTTTAATGCTCCTCTCTTCCCTGCTCCATCTCCTCCTTCCCTTCTTGAAGTGCAGTATTCTTGTAATTTATCCTCTGGGGCCAATGACCGGCTTATTTTTCTTTAATTTTGAAATTTAGCTCAGCTTTGAACTAAAGGGCTGCTCTCCTAACTATATGCCCAGAAACGATGTGTGGCCTTCCATTTCAGGGTGTCTGGAGGGGAATACAGCCCTTAATTATCAAATTAGATGCACATTCTGGTTCTTTGGCATGCCTTCCTGGCTGCCCATCTGTTAGGCTGGATTTGGGCCCACTGAGAAAGTAGCCTACTGGTTTTCAACAGTGCCCAGGCGCCAACCAACGATGGGTTAAGAGGGCCAGCCTGCAGAATAGTTTATATTTAGTCTCCCCTGCCAGGAGCTCTTTCTGAGCACAAACTAATGCCAGCTTAAGCCCATATGCCTCATTTGTATGGGTTCACATCTGTGGAGACAGATGTGGCCATTGCTTCACAAAGAGTAAAATGATAAGGAATGGGGACTGTGGCCACAGTTTATAAATCAGGAGGCCCTTTGCAAGTAAGTTAATAACGGCACCACTTCATCATTGTAAGTACCTAAAAAAAAAAAAAAAGCTCCTTCCAAGGTCAGCCGTCTCTCTTTTCCAGTTCTTCTAATGCCCACAAGCAGCTGGCCTATGTAGGAGAGCCTGTAGGTCGGATTTTAAAAGCTTAGTGCAGTTCAGGCGTTAGAATATTTTACTGATCTAGAAGTAATTTTTGTAGCTTGAATCAAACCCTGACTTTCACATCACTTTATACTTTGTGTAGTATAAATCTCATTCACGAAGATAAGGGCTGGCAGTAGGGCTTGAGTATCCCGCTTGCTACTCAGCCACTACAAGGAGGGAAGAGAGAGGATCCAAACCCAGATTCCCCTACCTCACTGGCTCAGAGTGCTCTGTCTGATTCTACGCCCCCTTCCAATCCGACAATTATTAGTTTCAGGGGAAATGAAAAAGGGGCACCATGCTAGAATGTCTTTGTTCTTCAGTCTCCTAGATCCTAGTTTGACACTTTAACCGCTATACCACACGGGAAGTTTGATCTTTGGGGTCTAAACCTTGGGGTTTAGAAAATGTCTCAACATTCTCCTGTAGGATTGGGATACGCTGACCTCAGCCTCTTCCTGCATAATTTTTCTTATACCTTAGCACCATGTTTCATAGGGTAGTATGGTTGCTTCATTATTTAGGGAGCTCCTCTTTCGAGGGAACCCATGTATATTTGCTTTCTCTTATTCCTGACATGCTTTTAAAGTGGACTGGTTTGATCCTTTCTTTGTTCTGCTTCCTTCTACCCCAAGCCTTTTAGTTCTTCTCTCAGTGCACCTTTGACAGCGAAGGAAAGCAGCCTGCAATCCATCCAGAAAAAAGGGAAAGAAATCCCCTCCTCAGCACATTCCTGCTGTTGTTAGAGGAACTGCTGATAGTTTCGTAGGAGGGATATGCAAGTGGAACACTGATCACCCCAGAGGTAGAGCAGAGGCAACCTGGTCCTCCTCTGGCCATTCACCATGCTTTCCCAACCACGTTCCTGTCTCTCTAGGAAACGCTGGCATGCTGTCCTTCTCATGCTTGTAAGTAAAGTACTGTATGGCCGAGACAATTCTTGGCCTAAATGGACAGGAGCCAGGATAAATCTTAGTTAAGTATTTGCTCTATATTTCACTGAAGCCAAGTTATTTCCCCAGTGCTGTTAAAAAACAACCAAGACCTTTTGTTGAGACCTTGATTCTCCCTGCTACCTAACGTGAGTCTGATAAATATAAACATAGTGAAGACTGAAAATATTTTTATTTCAGAAATTTATATTCTGCCTTTCTGCACAATGTGGGCCATCACGTCACTAAGAATTAAGAACAGCACATTATAAAAGGACATCATAAAGCTTCCAAGGAATACTAGGGCTGCAAGGCAGAGGCAGGCAATGGCAAACAACCTCTGAACTGTCTTTTGCCTTAAAAACAAGTCTAGCTAGTGGTGTATAATGCTAAAAAAGAAGAGCTAGAACTGCTGGTTGCTGGACAATCTTAGGAGCTCCTGGCTATTCTATGCACAATGCCATATTAAAACCAGAAGTAAAATACATGTATAAAAACATCAAGTTAAAACGGGGTTGGGTGGAGAGAGAACAGAGAGGAGACCTGATCAAACTTGATTATTTTGTGTACCATGGTTGCTTGTCTAAACTTCACTGTTGTTTCAATATGTTTTGACAGAAACAAATTTGTGCATAAGAAAAGCAGGTTCTATGTATTTTAAATCAATTTTAAATAATGTAAAACTTTCAAATATGAGAGTTTAATCATGCATTGAGATAGAATCCATTAAGTCAGGTTTTATTTTGATAGTCCAGAATTTAATTGTACAAGCGTAATTTGCTCTTGTTCACTTAATGAACTATTACATTTTGACAGGCAGTTATACATTTCCTTGTAAATATTTTATGTCTAATGTGGATTGAGAAATCTATTTATCTTTTTCACTTTGTCTGAATTCCGATCTCCCTCATACTTCCCTTCATCCTTGAACCTAAAGTAGTGTGTGTGGGGGGGAGAACATGTGAGGGGATTAAAGGCTCCGATTATAGATCATTGTTACCCTGACCTTGTGTCAGCTTCTTCTTCTGAATAAACCAGTGGCTTGCTCAAGAGGGAAAAGGGCAGTGTAAGTGAATGGGATTCCTTTGCTGTGCTATGACTTCATTACATCATGATCAGTGGATCCCCTTGCAATTCAAGTGGCATGCTGCTGCTCTCTTCCAAAGTAAATTGATTCAACAGGAAACCTGGGAATGTTGTCATGTGAACTTTTCAGCAGGTGCAGTGCCAGAACTCCTCTTACCTTCTGTTAAGCTGTGGTGGGAGTGTGAAAATCTTTCTCTCTTCCTTCTCTCAGGTGGAAGAGGGGAAAAAATTAAGTCTTTCTCTTGTAATTCTAGGGTGGAAGTACAAATGACTGCTAACGGGGGCCCTGATGCTCCATAGCCATCATGGTGCACAGCAACAAGAGCGTACCCAAACAAGTTTTCCTTAAAGTGATCTAGTATACCATACATAAAATGTCTGGAGTAAGTAGGGTTGCCAGTCTCCAGATGGGGGCTGAAGATCTCCTGGAGTTTTAACTGATCTTTAGACTACATATATCAGTACCCCTGGAGTAAATGGCTGCTTTGGAAGGTGGACTCTATGGCATATCCCACTGAGGTCCTTTCCCTCCCCAAACACTGCATCTCCAGTCTTTACCTCCCCCCCCCCAAACCTTCAGGAATTTTCCAAACTGGAGCTGGCAAATGTAACAGGGTTTTAAGTAGTGATGTCTACTTCCAGTCTCCCATTAAAGATGAGCAAAGACCTCTGTCAGAGAGCTTGAAAAGCTTTTGTCACTCAGAGCAGACAGTGCTGCACAAACAAGATCATTGTCCTTGGATGGCAGGTAAGGTTGAACTGTAAAGTGCCAGGTCTGTTGACGACACTATATAAACAATTATAATATGACTAGGAGTAAGGCCTGTTGTGGGAAGAAATACAATAAGCTTAGGTTAGTGTCCCCGCTGTGCTGGTGGGGCTGGAGAGAAAATAGAGGGAAGCAAGCCATGTTTATTTCCTTCTGCTTAGCTGTAAGGCAGGGCTGTCTCAAGTCATTTTGCTGCCTCAAAGGGGTAGTATGGGAGGAGAGCTGCGTGCCATGTTTTCTGGGTTTCAAGGTTCTGGAAAGCAGTTCTGTAGCCAGTTATAGGGTTGCCAACTCTGGGTTGGGAAATACCTGTAGATTTGAGGGGTAGAGCCTGGGGAGAGAAGGGTTTGGGGTGGGGAGGGACCTCAGCAGGGTATAATGGCATAGAGTCCACTGCCCAAAGCAGCCATTTTCTCCAGAAGAACTGATCTTGGAGATCTCCAGGTGCTGCCTGGAGGTTGGCAATACTAAGAGAAAGGCCAGGTTTGTTAAAGGACTTCTACATGAAGTATAATGCCACAGAGCTCACCCTCCAAAGCAGCCATTTTTTTCCATGGGGACTGATCTCTGTAGTCTGGAGATTAATTGTAATTCAGAGAGATGTCCAGGCCTTCTCTTCCCCCTCAACCCCTTTCAATTCCAAAGCTGCTTCCTGTTTAATAGTTTAACTGATTAACAGTTTAACTGACTCCCTGCTAGTGCTCCATGGCCTTTGGGACTCCCAACTTGGGAGTTGTAGTTCTAATTCCCTTTGCTATGGCTGCAGTAAGGCCAGCTGAGAGCTATAACTCCCAAGGTGCAATGCATCAAAAGTGGGAGTGTAAGAATGGAGGAGCTGGTAGGACAGGCCAATAGGACACCAGGGCAGCTTCCCCAGTGGCCATTGGGAGAGTAGGTGAGTCGTCACCATCTCTATATTAAATAAAAGGAATTTCGAGTGGCAACTTTCTATGCTTGCCAAAATCAGTCGGCTGCCTGATGTGTCACTCAAGCTGTCCCTATCCACTGGCTGTGTTGCCTGAGCCTCACCTCCAATATTCTAAACAGTTTGCTGTTCCTCTCCACCCAATAGCCAGTTGGAACACAGAGGTCATTTGTATATGCGGCCTGACTGGCCTTTGCCTCTAACATTCTAAACAATTTGTTGTTGCTGTTGAGTCATTGAATATGTCATGAGGTAAAATACATCTCCCAGTCTTCCCTTAAATGGTCATTGGAGTTGCCAAAATACATATCTCAGTCTTCCCTTAAACAGTCATTGGAGTTGCCAATCTCCCTGTGGGGCCTGGAGATCTCCCAGAAATTACCGTGTTCCCCAGCCACAGCGCATAATTTCTCCTACAGAAAACTTCCCAGCTATTACAATGGCTGCTGTGGGCACCCCAAACCCTGCCTTCCCCAGGCTCTGCCCCTCAAATCTACAGGTCTGGCCCTCCCCTTAGTATTGCCAGCCTCCAGGCAACACCTGGAGATCTCCAAGATCAGTTCTCCTGGAGAGAATGGCTGCTTTGGGGGAAGGACTCTATGGCATTATACCCTGCTGAGGTCCCTTCCCACCCTTTCTCTCCCTACTTCTCAAATCTACACTTTGCCGACAGGAGCGTAACGAGCCCATGTGAGAGCAAGATAAGGCGTATAAAATATGTAAACTGTGTGGTTCCATAGAATATTGGCTCTGAAGAAGTACATCAAAACTCTCTCGGCCAACAGGAGATGTCAGCCTGGTGTTTAGCCTCCCTGCAGACTTGGAAGTTGGCAACTCCGAAACAGCCAGGAAGACTGCAGTGTATATAGGGACTGTGTATTGCCTTTTGGTCTTGCGTGGGAAGGTTTTTTCGTTATGTACATTTGGCTTGAGCAATAGTGCTTTAATAAGTTATTTGTTGTTTCCACGGAGTATTGTGTATTTTATTTGTTACTGCCTTATAGCTAAGCAGAAGGAAATAAACATGGCTTGCCTCCCTCTATTTTCCCCTTCCCTCTGCCGCCCCACCAGCCACAGCCGGGACACTCACCTGGAGCTTCCTTCTAGAGCCCGTTGTATTTCTTTCCACAATGGGCCTTACTCCTAGTCATATATAATTACCAAAAAGGCCATTCTGCAGGATGCTTGAAGACTTTTTGGTGGCTTCTTTTGCTTTGCTGATGGCCCAAGACAGCCAGTTACTTGATAGCTGGGAAGGCTCTTTTCTGTTTAAGTGAAAAACATGGCAGCACAGAAGCAGTTGCATGAAGGAATAGTGTGTGTGTGTGTGTGGGGGGGAGATCTGTAACTACATGGAGATGTAATTTGGACAGTTCACAGTTTTGATTCAAGATGGACATACTGTGAGAAGCTGCAATGCTCTGAGAGCCAGTTTAGTGTAGTGGTTAAGTGCACGGACTGTAATCTGGGAAAACCAGGTTTGATTCCCCTCTCCTCCACTTGTACCTGCTGGATGACTTTGGGCAAGCCATAGTTCTGGCACAGCTATTCTTGAAAAAGAGCAGTTTCTGTCAGCACTCTCTCAGTCCCACCTACCTCACAGGGTGTCTGTTGCAGGGAGGGGAAGGGAAAGGAGTTTGTAAGCCGCTCTGAGACTCCTTTGGGTAGTGAAGGGCGGGGTATAAATCCAATCTCTTCCTCTTCTCTTGTGGGGCAGACTGTGTAGTAATTTAACAGAGTGGAAAACAATGGAAGGAGGACCGGGTAACTGACATTCCTTTTTCCCTGTTTTAAATGTTAAACTGCACTGCTTAAGGGAAATAATCTCTGTGTGTGGGTCTGCTTAAATAGCATTTTGAAGTGTTCTAAGTATTTTAAATTGGGGCTGCAGTGGCTCAGGTGGTTAAGACACTGAACTGCAGACCAGAAGGTCGGTAGTTCAGCAGTTCAAGACCCAAGTGCTGCATGATGGAGTGAGCTCCTATCTCTGGTCCCAGCTCCTGCCAACCTAGCAGTTCGAAAGCAAGAAATTGCAAGTAGATAAATAAGGACCACTTTGGTGGGAAGGTAACAGCGTTCCGTGTGCCTCGGCATCTAGTCATGCTGGCCACATGACCACAGGGATGTCTTTGGACAGCACTGGCTCTTTGGCTTGGAAACGGAGACGAGCACCGCATCCCTAGAGTAAGATTCGACTGGCTTTCAAGCAAGGGAAACCTTTACCTTTTACCTTTAAGTATTTTAAATTTTATGTTAGCCTTTTTCAAAGTAGAAAGGATTCCAGCCCTTACAAAAAACAGAGTTGGTATTTAGGAGTTGAAGATATGCTGGTCCATCTGAACTGCTCTAGGTCAACTCTTCAGGGTAGATGAGATGATAAGTTTAATAGGCTGGTAAATAAGAAGCTTACTAGTTTTGACTGGAAGTTATTACTGAGAGACGCAAATAGAAAGTAGTCCCTGTTGTATATCGGTTTGCCTTTCTATGCTCTTTTACTCTTTCTAAACATTTCTGTTTCCTAATGCATAAACATAGAAGGATCTTTACACTGGCACGCTGTAATGCCCTTCCGGCAGCGGAAATGGCAGGATGGTACTTAAACATACCAGTTATAAATCGCTTATGTAAATGTGCTCCAAATCAGGTAGAGTCATTAGTTCATGTAATGTTGTACTGCCTTCTGTACAATAAACAGAGAGAGAAATATATCATCCCTTGAATAAGGAATTTAGTTAAAACATCTGAGATCCAAAGGATATGTTTTCTTTTAAATGGCTCATTACAAAAGTTAACCATTGACATAGCAAGTTTCTTCCAGTGGCATTTTTTATGTGGGAGAAAAACTTCTCTTAAAGACAGCGGATGGATGGCCTTTTTGGCTAATAAGTGATTTTGGTTCTGAAAATGTTTTTGTTCATGTTTGGCACATTCTTAAGAAATAAAAAATCAGCATTTTCTGTACATCCTGCCCTTTTGTCCTGAATAGGGTGTAACATATAAAATCAGATATGGTTAACCCTGTGTAGGATTGCATTGTGTTTCTCATTATTTGGAAGTTGTATGTTAAATGCTCCATTATAAATAATTTCTTACGAAGTATAATAATTTTCTAGCTGGTCTTCGTATGTAATGTCTATTTTTTTCTCCCAATTTAGTTATGATGGGTGGCTCTTAATCTGGGATATGCTGCACTGAAGTAAAATATATTTTGCAGTGCAATGCTAAGCGGAGTTATACACTCATGTCTACTGAAGTCCATGAGCTTAGAAAGGTACAACTGTGCTTAGGCTGTACTGTTAGTGGCTTAAAAGAGGCCAGTAGAATAGAGGTAAATCCCCCCCTCCAGGTGCTGTGAAAGGTGCACAAAATGATAGGAAAATATTCCCATTCCCATGTGCTCTTAGTTACTAATTAGCCTGTTTAAAGATAAGTGATCGTTAATGACTTGGTTAATTGTAAAAGAGATAAATATATGTGAGCTTCAGTCCTCCAGTGGAATGCTGTTAATAACTTTAATCTTGCATGTTGTCTCAGCTGACTAATTTCTTCAGAATGGAATTTGGCTTGAAAATGAAGGAAAATGTTAGTGGCCTTACAGAAACTTGGTTTTGTTCGTTTGTTGTTGAAGTACAGTTTTGATCACCAGTTATTACTTTTTACCACTCCCAGGCTTTGCCATTAGATGTAAACCTGTGGCTCCCATGTAAAGGAATAACTGAATTACTGTCATTCAGCATTTCTGACTTTCAATAATGGTTTAATTAGCCTTGACTTCAAGGTATGATGCTAGCAGGACAGAGAAACTCTGTGTGTGACTTTGCATGTACTTGGCTTCTTGTTAAAACTGGGCTTTATTTATTTATTTATTATTTATTTATTTTATTTGTTTCAATTTATACCCCGCCTAGCCAGCAGGCCGGCTCTTTCAGCTGCTACAAGTGCAGTGTTGGCATGCTAGCCTGGGTGGGTATTGCTCTGGCACACTAGTGTTATATGCCTAGGAGGACAGTACAAATAGTGGCCCAGTCTGAGCAAAACGCTGATCTCTGCAGAGTTGCATTTGTAAACTCTTCTTCCCACCAGGGTTTTGTTTTAAGTATCACCAAGGGGTTAATTTCACATGCTACTAGGGGTGTGCATTCAGTTTTTCGGAAACGAAACCTCCCCCGAAAAAAGTCATTTTGGGGGTTTTTGGGGTTCTGGATACCAGGGAGGCTCCACAGAGCCTCTCTGGTATCCCCCCCCCCCAAAAAAAAACCCCCGGGAAAAATCCAGTTTTTTCCGGCTTTTTTGGATTTTCAAAATGGCCGCCGCAGGGGTTTAAAATTTAAAGGGAACGCTGGAAAAAGCGCTCTCCCGCCATTTCCCCCTCTTTCCCACCTTCTGCTCCTGTTTCCAGGAGGGAGGGGGAAAGAGGGACCTCTTAGAGAGCCTGAGCCAATCACTGCAAATCTTTGGAACTCCCAGCTACTGGCTTGCTCCTTTCCCAGGGAAGGAGCACTGGTGGCCAATAGGATTTTGGCATCTACTCTCTGGCCAATCACAGAAGGTTGTTTCTCTTTGAAATCCTCTGTGTATGCCCAGAGAGCATAAAAGCAGCCTCTCTGCAACCTGACTCTGTTGTTCCTGGTGTGCTGCTGCTGCTGCTGGTCAGAGAGAAAGCTTGGCTTAGAGGGTGTGGCTGGCTAGCTTCTGCTGCCTGCCCCTGCTTCTCTTGAGCCTCCTTTCCTCCAGTACTTCCTGCCTGGACTGCTGCTGTGACTGCCAGTGCCTACAACTGGTTTGATTATATTTAGGGCATTTTAAAAAAATCTTTATTTCTGGGGCTGGGGTTTGGTGTGGGTGGGATGGTGGTGGGGTGGTAGCTTCTAGTCTCTAGGGTTATGCTGCAGGGATTCTCTGGTTTGACCTGAGTGAGTACTGTTGGGTTTGGGCACTGACTGGCACAGTGGCAGAGGTTCTTCTGGGGGGCAGATTGCACAGGTTCTGCTGCTGGCCTGGCTAGCAAACATGCTCCCTCAGTCTGGTTATGCTGCAGGGATTCTCTGGTTTGACTTGAGTGAGTCCTGTTGGGTGGGCACTGACTGGCACAGTGGCACTATTTCTGGGGGGCAGATTGCACAGGTTCTGCTGCTGACCTGGCAAACATGCCCCCTTCACCACCTCAATTACTTTCTTAGGCAGATTCTTGGGGAGACACTGTCTGCTGCCTGCCTGCCTTTAGTTTTTCCCATAGGAAACAATGGAGAATGGGGGCACCCTCTTTGGATGCCCCTGGAATTGGACCCCCGGTCCAATCTTTTCCAAACTTTGGGGGTCCTTTGGGGAGAGGCTTCAGCAGCTACAGTCCAAATTTGAAGCCTCTATCTCAAATCCCCTCCCCCCAGCCCCCTGAAAACTTTTCACAAGTGTTTTGCCATTGATTACAGTGGCCCCATAGGGTATAATAGATGCGAATTTTTTGGGGAATCCTGAAAGTTTTTGGATATCGGCACTATACCGGTATAGATATTCATTTTGGGGGGGAATCCCAAAAAAATTCGGGTCCAATATACCCAAATACGAAAAAAAACAATTTTTTTTGCACACCCCTACATGCTACCTTTTAAAGCCTTTAGACCATTCAAGAAGGGGGAGGGTTTAAAGAAAGTACTATAAGATGGAAAAGCAGTGGCTTGAAAAACTATTCTCCAGATGAAGTCAGCACCCCACTGGGATGAAAGCCAGTTTGCAATATTCTGCCTTGTTCTCACATCAGTAAAGGAAGCTATGGACTTTGGTTTGCAAGGCCTGAGCAAGGCTGTTAATGATAGTACGTCACTAATTCATTGGGTCACCATAGGTCAGAAGTGACTTGATGGCACATAATAGATACTCACATGCTCAGGTGTGACCAAGAAAAAGAACCCAGGATCAGACTATACATAAAGGTATACTTCTTTGTGGCTGTAGTTTCCAGACTGTTTCCATTTCTGTGTCTGGTCTGACGCACTCCTTTCTCTTACATATGTGAATATTTCTCTGTACAGTAAAATAAAGCTGTTAACTTGAGGACAAAGCCTGTTATGTATTGTGTTATATGGATAGCCTGAATTGTAGAATGAGCCTGAGCTTCAATCACAAGCTCAGTAGACTCTCAGTATCCTAAAATCAACAGCCTGATTGCCTGCCATTGTGCAATGGACCAATCAGGGAAGACTATGACTTTCGGCGGGAACAAACCCTATTGGTCGTAAGTGTTCACTTACGATTGGACCTTACTGTTCTAGGGGTGTGATTTAGCCAGTTCCAAACTGTATATAAGTTAAGAACATACATAAGTTAAGAACATAAGAGAAGCCAATCTTGGATCAGGCCAGTGGCCCATCCAGACCAACGCTCTGTCACACAGTGGCCAAAAACACCAGGTGCCCTCAGAAGGTCCAGCAGTGGGGGCAGGACACTAGAAGCCCTCCCACTGTTGCCCCCCCCCCCCCGTCAAGCATCAAGAATACAGTGCATCACTTGCCCCAGACTGAGAGTTCCTATCTGTACTTTGTGGCTAATAGCCACTGATGGACCTCTGCTCCATCTGTTTATCTAATTCCCTCTTGAAGCCATCCATGCTTGTAGCCGCCACCACCTCCTGTCACAGTGAATTCCACGTGTTAATCACTCTTTGGGTGAAGAAATACTTCCTTTTATCTGTTCTAACCCGACTGCTCAGCAATTTCATGGAGTGCCCATGAGTTCTTGTATTGTGAGAAAGGGAGAAAGGGACTTCTTTCTCTACCTGCTCTATCCCATGCATAATCTTATAAACCTCAATCATGTCACCCCTCATCCATCATTTCTCCAAGCTAAAGAGCCCCAAGCACTTCAACCTTTCTTCATAGGGAAAGTGTTCCAACCCTTTTATCATTCTAGTTGCCCTTTTCTGCACTTTTCCCAATGCTATAATATCTTTATGAGGTGTGGCGACCAGAACTGTACACAGTACTCCAAATGAGGTCACACCATCGATTTATACAGGGGCATTATGATACTGGCTGATTTGTTTTCAATTCCCTTCCTAATAACCCCCAGCACAGTGTTGGCCTTTTTCATTGCAGTTGCACACTGTCTCAACATTTTCATTGAGTTATCTACTATGTCCAAGATCTCTCTCTTGGTCAGTCCCCACCAGTTCGGACCCTATCAACGTGTATTTATAGTTAGGATTTTTGGCTCCAATGTGCATTACTTTGCACTTGGCCACATTAAACCCCGTTTGCCACGTTGATGCCCACTTGTCCATCCTCGACAGATCCCTTTGGAGTGCCTCACAGTCCTCCCTGGTTCTTACCACCCTGAACAGTTTCGTGACATCTGCAAATTTAGCCACTTCACTGCTTACTCCGAACTCCAAATCATTAATAAACAAGTTAAAAAGCATTGGACCCAGTACTGATCCCTGCGGTACCCCACTGCTTACCTCCCTCCCCTGGGAAAATTTCCCATTTATCCTCGCTCTCTGTTTCCTTTTAATTAGCCAGTTTTTGATCCACAAAAGGACTTGTCCTTTTATCTCATGACTATTGAGCTTACTTAGAAGCCTTTGATGAGGAACTTTATCAAAAGTTTTCTGGAAGTCAAGGGTAAACAACATCTATTGGGTCCCCCTTGTCCACATGTTTGTTTACTCCCTTAAAGAACACTAACAGATTAATGAGACAAGATCTTCCCTTACAGAACCCATGCTGAGTCTTCCTCAAGAGATTTTGTTCATCAATGTGCCTACTAATTTTTTTCTTAATAACAGTTTCCACCAACTTACCCGGTATCGATGTCAGACTGACTGGCCTGTAATTTCCCGAATCTCTTCTGGAACCCTTTTTAAAGATAGGATTTTGCTACCTTCCAGTCCTCAGGAATGGAGGCAGATTTTAAGGAAAGATTACATATTTTTTGTCAGGAGATCCACAAGTTCACATTTGAATTCTTTCAGAACTCTCGGATGTATGCCATCCAGGCCCGGTGATTTATTTGTTTTTAAGTTGTCTATCAGTCGTACGACCTCCTCTCTCGTCACCTCAATCTGCCTGATCTCTAGTTACAACAGAGCCTGTACACACAATGTATTGCTGTACAGCGCCAACACGCATAGAGGGGAACTGGGAATGAGCATGCTGACTTTGCCCTCTGCATATGCAAGCTCTGACTTGCTTTCCCCCCCATGGCAACTGGCCATAACAATTGTGCTCTCCAGGAGGATTCTCTTAGGAAAGGCCTCTTGCCAGGAGCAATGACAGGTAGCCAGAGAGCTACAGAATGTCAAGTCGTGGATTCAATTACTCTCACAAACACCCGTGTAGCAGCAAGATTTGTTTATTAAGAGGTAAAGAGGTTCCAAGCATAGACAACTTCTGTGTTGGAACTGGGTCTCAGACACCAGTTCTACCAACATACCAAAAGCAAAAAATCCCACCTATGCTAAGTGACTAATCATTGCCCCCATTCAGCCTGCCACATGTCTGCCCATGCCCCTGTGACCACCCCTAGCACCTTCAAGCTAATGCTTACACTATCTAGAAGCTCCCCAGACTACAAGGTCACATAGAACGATGAGATCATAAACTTCCCAAGGTGTTTACAGCACACTTGGGAGGCCCCTGTGTGAGAACTGTTACGAGCAAGCACTAACCAAGGAAAGCAGACAGTCACACATATCCACTCTCCCCCCCCCCCCCCCCCAGTTCCCATCACAGAAGATAAACAGCAATGAAAAGGAGCAAGGTTACACTTAGTGCATGCAACATAGGATCTGTAGAATCCATTATACAACCAATGGTCTAATGAAATGTGGAACAATAATCCCTAACGTGATAGAACCTGAGTGTAAGCAAAGGAAATACTTGGCAAGCGAGGCCCGAGCTTGACACAGAAGGGCTAAAACTGATCAGACCCCTTTGTGGTCTGGTCTGCTGTTGTATCTTGATTGAGGCACTCTCAGATTTGTAGTTGAGGACCCCAAAGTTTGTTGTCTTTGTTGTCTTTGATCACTTTAATATCTATGCGGAAGCTGCCATGCCAGAAACAGGTCAGGAATTCATGGCCACCATGATAACCATGGGGCTGTCCCAGAACATTCTAGTCCCTACGCACTTGATTTCATTTTCTCTGGGGACAAAATAGATGGCTTGGTAACAGGGGAATTTTCCATACTGCCCTTGTCACAGACCAAAGCATTACCTGATGAAGTTTAGCTTCATGGATGCTCAGAAACTCTGCAAGCATGGAGGGCAGGTTACGATGGTCCACCCTAGGAAACCCATGGATCTAGATGGTTTTCTGGTAGCTCTGGGGTATTTTCCAGTCATCAGGGTGCTCCTGTCACAGCTCTGGCTGATTGGTGGAATACAGAGATGACCCAAGGAGATGGGTTAGCTAGACTTATTTCAATGTAGATTCAGGCCAGGGTTTGGGATGGTAATGGCCTTGTTCACCTGGACTGATGTCCTTCACCAAGAAGGGCATCCCTTTTTATTCTCCTGGACCTCTTTGCAGTATTTGATACCACCAACCATGGTATCCTTCTGGAGAGGCTGGTGGAATTGGGATTAGGATGCTACCCTGTCGCCATGGTTTCACTCTTACTTGATTGGTTGATTCTAGAAGGTGGTGCTGGGAGACCATTGCTTGGTTCTGCTGCATTTATGCAATGAGGTCTTGCAGGGTTCCCTCTTGTTCTGCATGGTGTACTCGGTTTCTGAAGGAAAATATGATAAGAATCTAGCAACCAATAAGGTTGTATTCAGATCACTCTAGCATCAGATGGGGGGAATAACATCCCTTTGAGAATTACTAAATGATAAATGTGATACAAAAGGTAAAATCCACCAATTCCTAAAAACAGTATAAAAGGAACATTCCAGAAATTTATGAGATAAAATATCAATTTTACCCAGGCCACAAGGACAAAGATGATCTGAATATGGAATATTACAAAACCTCCCACACAATACTTCAGAAGGGTTAGTGTTAAAACGAGCTACAGTAAATGCCCTACCATAGTGAGGAACTGTCAAATATCTTGCATAGGATTGCAAGGATTGAGGTGGTAAAATGCCAAAGAATTGAATCAAACAAACTCTGTGGGCATGAATCACTGTACTCTGCTTTACCCAGCTGATTTCTTGTAATGTAAGGCCCAGCTGATGTAATCTAGTGTCAACTAATGCTCCCTCTAAACTGTGGAGTCTTGAGAGCAAAAATTCTACTTTGTGAGCTACTGGCATTCAAGCTGTGAGCAGGTGATTTGGCTGCTGCATAAATTAGTTTGCTCTGGAGCCATCCTTCCTGAGCTGAGTCAAAAATCTGTGAGCTGGAGGCTAAAAAACTGTGAGCTGGCTCACACTAACTCAGCTTAGAGGGAACACTGGTGTCAACAGTCTTCATCCCTACTGAGTAATAAGCATCTTGTTTGAGAGAAGACTGCAGTCCAGTAAACAGAAGTTCAATCCAGACATGATTGAGGGCCAATAAATGGAAGTTCAATCCAGACAAGACTGAGTTGTTGCTAGGCAATAACAAAGCTGCTTGACGACTGAGGAGTTAACCTGTCCTTAAGAGAACATAAGAACATAAGAGAAGCCAATGTTGGATCAGGCCAGTGGCCCATCCAGTCCAACACTCTGTCACACAGTGGCCAAAAACACCAGGTGCCCTCAGAAGGTCCAGCAGTGGGGTCAGGTCACTAGAAGCCCTCCCACTGTTGCCCACCCTCAAGCACCAAAAATACAGAGCATCACTTGCCCCAGACTGAGAGTAGACCACTGTCCTTAGTAAACACTCCCCCTGATGGAGCAGCATTCATAGCTGCGGGGTACTGTTAGATCCTGGTCTTTAGGGGAGGCCCAGGTTTCCTCTGAGGCATGTAGTGCCTTTATATTACAGCTAGAGCCATTCCTTGAAAAGTGTGATCTAACCACAGTGGTCCACGCTCTGATTACATCTAGGTTACTATAATATGCTTTCTGTGGGGCTGCCTATAAACACAGCCAGAAACTACAGCCTGAAAAAAAAAATGCAGCAGACAGGTTATTGTCAGCGTTGGGTTATAGTGATTGTATCGTCCCTGTCCTAAGAGATCTGCACTGGCTGCCCATAGGTTTCTAGGTGGAATTCAGAGTGCTAATTCTTATCTCTAAAATCCTAAATGGTTTGGGGGCTGGGTATTTGAATGACCACCTCTTCCCATATTTGTCCAGGCCACCGGTTAAGATCTGCCTCACAAGTCTTGCCCTCAGTGTTCCTACCTTCAAAGGTGAGGTGCGTGACAACCAGAGACAAAAAATGTTCCGTAGTGGTACCTTGCTTGTGGCATGCCATTCCCCTTGAGGCTTGCCTGGTGCCTGCATTGCTCTGTTTTAGGCATCAGGGCCAAATGTTTGTTCACCCAGACTTTCAGTTAAGGGGCTGACCTTTTCATACCATTTAAATTTGAAAACTGTGTTTATGTATTCATGTTATTTGTCACTGAAACTTAAGGCAGATGTTATTTTACTCTCAGCTGGGTAGCTGTGTTGGTCTGAAGTCGCAGAACAAAGACTGAGTCCAGTGGCACCTTTAAGACCAACAGGTCACCCTCTACATATATCAGTGAACTCTCACCTTCCATTTCAATGTGTCCGAGGAAGCGTACACACACATAAGCTAATACCTTGAATAAAACTTTGCTGGTCTTAAAGGTGCCACTAGACCCAAACTGTGTTCTGTTATTTTACTCTTGTTATTTTAAGCTGCTCAGTGATCTGTTTTATGGTCTATGCTTTTATGCTCTAGTTGGGTTTTTAATGCTGGATTTCAATTAATAACTTTTAATGTTTTTGTCGGCTGCCTGTAGGCTCCCTGGAAAGGTAGGAGAAAAAAGGAACAAGGTGCAAGGTAGAGCATTTCACTGGTTGTTGCAGTTGTTCGAGGACTGGAGCCAGAGAAGTTTCTACGTAAAGCATGTAGCAGAATGTGTAGGGAATCTAGAAGATCTAAAAAACCACTCAGCCTTGCACCATGTTCCTTTTTTCTCCTACCTACTGGCGAGGCCTTATATTCTTCCCTGCAGAGATGGCATAATTTTTTCCCCTAAATAAATAGATAAAGTGGCTTACAACATTTTTTTCCCTCCTCTGTTTTTTTCTTCTTATTTATAATGGATATCCTGTGGTAGGTTAGATTGAAAGAGACTTCCCCAAGAATCACCCAGGAAGCTTTCATGGCAGAGGTGGGATTTTCAACCCAAGTCTCCCAGATCCCAGACTGACACTCTCACTGTTACACAACACTGCCTTTCCTACAAATGCTGGCCTGTACACTGATATTGCTGTGTATACAAGGAAAAGATGATTGAGAATGGAAGACCCCAGTCACAGGGACGAAATCAGCATGCATACCTGTGTCCTTGATTGGGTAAACACTACTGCAGCATGCTCTGGTGCGGGCATGGCTTCTTCCCCAAGGAAAGTCACCTGTTCCAAGTCTCAAGAACTAGTAGTATCCTGAAGGGAGAGATTTGGTTGAGGATGGGAATTTTCCAGTACATTATCTCCTGTGCCCCATGATTTATTGTGAACTTCTGCATGTATGGCTGCAAATTCTTAGTGTCTGTATATTCATTTTGGTGAAAAGAGAACCAGTAGGGACATACTTCCATGAAGTGTGTTCTCTTCTGTTTTGTACCACAGCCATAAAGGAACAGATGTATAAATGTATGAGACAGGTGGTTTGCTGCTGTTCAGAGTTTATAGTGGAAACTGAAATGTTCAGTTTTGCAGTAAGGCAGAGATGCCTTGATGTTGCGTAGCTGCACTGACCTAGAAAGACCCTCAACAACGGGGAAAGTGTTTTCGCTGAGCTTGGGTACAGAATGTGCTATGCCATAATTTGACATTCACCCCAAATATTCTACTTCATTTAAGGACATTTGATTTTTGGGCTTCATATTATTTTTGGTAGTGATGCTAATGACAAAATACTAGTTTATTTATTTATTTAATTAATTCAATTTCTAGGCCGCTCTCCCCACACATAGTTGTAACTCAAGACTAGATGACAAAACATTTGTCAGCATTTTAGAATCACAGAACAAGACAAAAAAATGTAAACCTAGTGAAGAATGCCATGTACAGCTCATTTGCTTGCTCAGGACTTGGCAGGTTGTGGTCTGGCATAATTTTGGAAAGTCATGAGGATACTGTCACATGCGTGTATGTGTGTAATAGACATGATCCACCAGGAAATTCTTTTGAGCTCACCACAAGGCCAAGACAGGGAAAAATCTTTTTTTCTCCAACATGTGAAATACTTCATAGTTTCATTAGAAAAACAAGAAAGTGTTTTGCCCTCAAGGATCTTATGGTCTTTAAAGTATCAGCAGTAAAGAAGACAATATAGGACGAGAAAAGCAAGGAAGACACAAACCTACCGGGGGGTGGGGGGACACAGTTATATAGACTACAGAACAGAAAGTGAAAGCATTGAGGATTAGGCTCAAACAGCAGAAATATGTGAGTTTTGAAGAGGTATATGGAGGAAGACAGAGATGCAGGCAGATAAATGTTCAGGAAAGCTGTTCCAGGAATAAGGTGTAAGAAGACTGAGCGCATAGCATCATTTGAGGTTGCAGAATTTGAGTTATCTTGATGTGCAACTTGCAATGATTCTTCATCTTAAGGGTACTGTGGCTTCATGTGTGAAAAAGTTTCCAAAAACCCAAATTCTTTTACTAGGCCTTCAGGTGCATCAACATCCAAGAAACAGAAACAAGACCAGACGATACCCAGATCGCTCACTTGAATGCTAATCTTACATGAAAAGAATAGTTATATCATAAAAGCAGTTCCAATTAGCTGATTGGATTCCATGGGACTTGTCAGCTGCCTTTGTTTTACAATGACATTCCTTTTAATTGCCTGAAGGCAGAACTAAGTAGTCAAAATATTATTGGGTTCTCTGCCATGACAACGAAAGAGAATTCGGCTCTTAGGTCCCTGAACAGAATGCCTGGCAGTTTTGATGCAGGTTGTCACCAAATTGAAACCCTAACTTTAATTATCTGTTGTATTAAAAGGAAGACGAGAGTTTTATCAGCGCTGCATTTTGTTGAGTTGGTGAGCCCTTGACCAGTTCTTACAGTTAAAAACTTATCCTGCTCTTTCTCCAAGTAGTTCAAATAGTGTATGTGGTTCTTCCCTTCTTTCCCTATGGTGTAGGTTAGGCTGAGAGAGAGATCAGCCCATAGTTGCGTTAGCTGAGTTTCATGACAGAGCAGGAATTTGAACCTGGGTTTCCCTGGTCCCACACTAGTACTTTAACCACTATATTATGCTTCATCAAATGTCTGATCTTTCTATCACATAGTCAGACATGAGCTACAACCAGTGTTCCCTCTAAACTGAGTTAGTGTGTGCTAGCTCACAGTTTTTTAGCCTCCAGCTCACACATTTTTGTCTTAACTCAGGGAGGATGGCTCCAGAGCAAACTAATTTATGCAGTAGCCAAATGGCTCGCTCACCGCTTTTAATGCCAATAGCTTACAAAGTAGAATTTTTGCTCACAAGACTCCACAGCTTAGAGGGAGCATTGGCTACAACTAGGGTTAGGATTCCCATTTGCCTCCAGGTAATTGTGGTCTTTGCACACCAATGCTCAACTGGTTGGCAGGGCCGGGGGGGGGCACAATTGTCCTCGGGAGAAAAAAAGAAAAAAAAGTGTAGCTCTAAGAATCTCCAGAAACTCAGTGGTAAAGTTACTTAGAGTTACCCTTTGTCACTTCCAGGTAGCTCTAGGAATCACCAGGAACTCTGTAGTCAGAATGTCCTGTAAGTAGATGAGGCCTTATTTCTCTTTTTAATTTTTGTCCCAGGATGCTGCCCCTCACAGCCCTCCTACCAGTTGCCAGGCACTCCTGCCAGCTTCTGGATGCTGCCTGGGAACCCTAAGTAGGGTTATTTTATTCCTGGGAACAATCTGGAAGTGATGCTATGCCTCTCTAGGAATTGCTGGAAACTCTATGATTTTACTAAAGTTTATGGTAAGAGGCATGAGATCACTTCCAGGTTTTCTGAGGAAATGACATAATGTGATTTTGCCACAGGTGCCCCTCCCAGACCCCCACTGGTTGCCACCAGCTGGCAAGCAACCTAGCCAGTTGTTACTAGGGTTGCCAAGTCCGGGTTGGAAAATACCTGGGGACTTTGGGGGTGGAGCCAGGAGAAGGTGGGGTTTGGGGAGGGGAGGGGCCTCAGCATGGTACAATGCCATAGAGTCCACCCTTCAAAGCAGCCATTTTCTCCAGGGGAGCTGATCTCTGTCACCTGGAGATCAGTTGTAAAAGCAGGAGATCCCCAGGCCCCACCTGGAGGCTGAGAACCCTAGTTGTTACAGGACTACAAAGGTCTTTATGATGGATAATTAATAGCTGACAAAATTGCCTTATTTTATTGCAGTAATTGTTTTGTTGTGTGTTTTGCAAATTGAAAATGGTAGGAAAAGGAAAAGAGTCCTAAATTGGAGAGTTGAATATCAGATCATATACAATGCTTCTAGTAGCCTCAGTCAGCAAATCATGTGTGCTCTAAGATTTTTTTAATGTTTCAGGTTTAATTTTCCCCTTTGCCTTCCCTCTGTTCTAAGAATTAACAAACTTGTTTTTTAACTGTTTAAAAATGATGTGTTTTGTCTTCTGTGGGCTGTGAACCAGACCAGCTCATAGGGTGTGCTTATGGACCACGTAGAACCTAGCAGGTTTAATTGTGGGGTCCCCAGTCTGGTGCCCATGGGTGCCATTGTGCCTGCTGAGACCTTGCCTGGCATCTGCCAAGTTCTTTTAGAACATGGATAGAACAAAACAGAACCAAAGAGGGGAAAGAAACTTAACCCAATAAAACTGAATCAAGAACCAAAAAGGTAAGGAAAAAACCTGGTGGAGGGTCAATAGTTAAAACCCCATCTAAAATTATTATAAGTAAAAAAATACTTATTTTGAGAAAAGTTAAACAACATATAAAGGCCCAATCAGGCTGCCTTCAGAGGTCAAATAATATGAGGTATATGTAGGCACATTTTACAAAGAAATAACAAGGAATATGTCAAACTGGACCAAAAAAAAGAAGGTTCTAAAATGAAATTAATAGACACAGGACACAAATATTTATGAGGCCTCTTAAGATTAAATCCACTGTCCCGTGCATATGCACAGTTGGTAAATGGTGTTACTTTTGTGTATCTTCCAATTGTGGTCCAGAAAGTAACGATGTAACCAATTAGTGTGAGCCAAAATTCCTCAATAGAACCTTCAGTAGAGCCACTTTGGTGTAGTGGTTAGGAGCGCGGACTCTAATCTGGGAGAACCGGGTTTGATTCCCCACGCCTCCACATGCAGCTGCTGGTGTGACCTTGGGTCAGTCATAAGTTCTTTCAGAGCTATTCTCTCAAGGGCAGTTCTTGAAAGAGCTCTCTCAGCCCCACCTACCTCACAGTGTGTCTGTTGTGGAGAGGGGAAGGGAAAGGAGATTGTAAGCCCCTCTGAGACTCCTTCAGGTAGTGAAGGGCGGGGTATAAATCCAATCTCCTCTTCTTCTTCTTTTCGGTTCATGATAGAAAGTGGATAGAATCAGGTGAGGCTTCTGCCCAGCAAGGCTTCTGATTGGCCCTTGTGGATTTGATTGGCTGTGTAGAGCACAGCATGAGGCTCTTCACAATGTGACTGAAGCTAAGCTGCAACAGCTGCTTTGTGGCTGGCTCTGCCTCCTGTGGCAGCCATTTTGTGGCAGCATCCATCACACTTTCAGAATTCTAAAGGAGCCTACAGGCTTTAAAAAGTTGGAGACCCCTTATTTAATCCACAGCCAACACTTAAAGGCTTTTTCTAATCTTAGTTGGTTCAGTGAGTCTTTCCCCTTCATTATGAATAGCAAGCCAGCCAGTCACTAATCAGTGATGGCCTGGCATGTGTGTGCCAGTGTGAAAAGTTAGGCAGACCCATGGATCCCATCTTGCTTATAGTTGATTTAAATGATTTTGGGGCTACTCTGACTGCTTTTCTCACAAAATCTAACTTTATATGAAATTAGAACTGACACTGAAGGTGACTCAGGGACCAATCTTTCCCTTGTTAGTTTGAAGACTACTACAGTAGAGCTTCTTCCCATGCCACAAGAGTAACATTTGAAAAAAGCCAAGACTGTGCAGGAGGAATTTACAGTGAAGCTGTTTCCCACACCAGTGTTGTTTTTTCTTAGTAGGTTGGGCAAAAATGGTGTCTAATGTGATACTGTGGTGGCCTTTTTGCATGATCTTTTGGCTTTTTAGGCCTGATCTATACATGCAAGGGAATGAAGTGGCAGAATGGATTTAGACTGCAGGTGGAGGATTGTATTTTGGAATGTTTCCTTTCATTAATCTCCCCCCCATAAGTGGGTAAAATATTCCTCCTTGCTGTGATAGTTTTGTTTTTGCAGGAAATATTTTATGCCAGTGAACATTCAAAATTGGAAATTTCCATTTGCAATGATGCAGTCTGTTCCTGGAATTCTATCATCTAAGTCTCCTCAGTTGTAAGCCACACCTAATATTGCAGTGGGCTACACCTCAAATGTTTTTCACACTGCTGAGGTAGGTCATGAATGGGCCCTAAGTCACCATCTGGTCAGTTTTAATGGCTGTACAAAAGTAGTTCTTGCAAGGAAAATACCTCCAGCAGTCCAAAATGTTTAGTTTGTTGGTAGCCTGTTGGTTGTACCCAGACAGCCAAGGCTTTTACCCAGGTTGGCCCTGCTTATCAATCAGAGGGAAATGAAGGGAAAGAGCTGCATCTGTGAATAAGCTTCAGTGCTTCAGATATGGCCAGTTTGTGTTATAATGACGAGCCCTGTATACTAAATAATCCTGGTTAAAATGGGCAGTCAGAATTTAAACATAATATTTGTGCAATAATTATAAAGCTGGTTGGATTGCCTGAATCTGCCATTATGAAGAAAATACATATAATATATAAAAAGTATTTTTTTTTTTGCTGCCAACTCCCCATTTGCAGAAAGTCCTATAGTGTTCTCACATCCTGGGATTTTACCAGGTTCAGTTCTGGAGTCCGAGGCGAATAGATGTTTGCTTAATCTGAAAAGTATGGTTTTATGCATTTGTGAACCTCACAATTTCTTTTTTGGGGAGAATAAGTGAATTCTAGTTTTGCCTGAATCACAGGATGATGGGTTTTCTGGTTCATGGCCTTCTGTTGCTCACCATTTTACAACTTCCTACTTTACTTGGCAGGACTCTACTCTGGCTTGTTGTTATTGCAACTAAGAGATCAAAGAAGCCCCAATGTTTTATCTCTTTAATATCTGGGTTTGTGGGTGTGAATGGCAAGAAACTGTGCCCTAAAATTGGATGCTAAAAACTCTAAATGTCAGAATTTTAAAATCAGAAAAAAATTATTTACATTTATACTTAACATTGATTTTTTTAAAAAACTTTGGGTGTGGGTGGGTTAGAAACTAATGGCATTACCATGCATTGCTCTTAGGAAGGAAACAGAGGTCATAACAAAGGGATGTTTTACCAAGTGAAGATGTCTTTATTGGCCACTAAGGGAAATGCCCATACTAATTTCTTAGCCTCACATCTTAAGTTTCATTTTAGGAAGTAGCCTAAAAACTTCTTAATTTAACGGATGGTTTGTAGAAGTGGGTCTGGGTGATTTTTGCTTTGTATACATTTGGGCTGTGCATAAACATTGATAGGCTTATTTCTGTCCTTGTGTTCCACTGGTCTTTCAGCCCATTGTTTACAAATTTATTCTCTGTACCCATACATGTCAATATAGGATTCCACTTCATGCATTTGATGAAGTGGACTCTGGCCCATGAAAGCTTGGCATGTCATAAATATAAGACGTGTTGGTCCTGTAATGTCCCACAGGGCTGTTGAATGCTAACTACCTAGGTATGCATTGAACTCTCTAGCTTTCACCAAACCAGTCTTCTCATCTTTGGGGCCTGAGATACTCTTCAGCCCACTTGCAACTTCTCATACATCAGGAAGCCGTTTTTAGTACACGTCTTGAGGTGGCTTGGTCCAAGAAAAGATATTTGGGTGGAGTTTTTGAATGTTTCCCTAAGCTATGATTCTGACTCCTTAGCAGAAACTATTCAAGTGGTTTTCATTTTTCCTGCATCTAACCACACTGGTTAGAAAATTGCTCTTCAGTTTCTTGGGAATCTAAAAAAGCCACCACCTTCTATGCCAGGAAACTGTAATCTGTAGTGTAGGGTGTGATCATGCCCAGACATATTTCTAGATCCCTTTGTAATTAAATATTATTAACTGTTTAAAATAATTTGAGTGACTAAGCAACAACACTGTGTATTTTTAATACAAACACATCATGTGGTGATCAGGAGAGAGGTCATGGTGAAAATGAGAATCCAACTGTACAAGCTAAGTTACTCCAAGATGCCTCAGATAGCACTGGCTCTTCAGTAACCTTGACCCTGGCTCACAGTTCCAAAGCTGCTTTGTTGAAGGCCACCCACACTCGCTGCATATCTCGCAAGCATTTTACTCCTACTTCCAAGCCTGAGTGGAATCAGTTCTGGCTCACTGCCTAGGTGTGTTTCCATCTGCCTCTATATCATGCCATAGCCTCTTGCCTCCTTTCCAGTCTCCATGTTTAACTCTTGCAGGCCTAGTGCCACCTCCTCTGTTTTCCTGGGTATGTAGTAAAAATTGACAGTTTTCTTCCAGCTATGAGAAGGCAAATTTTAAAACGTGCAGTGTTTTTTAAATAAGTGCTTTAGATTTCACCTGTATCTCTTTCAGAAGAGGTGCTTTGCCTAACAGTAGGGCTGTACGTAAGTTACTTAGTAAATACAAATATAATTCGTGCATAGCGTGTACAGGTGATAACTGGACTGTGCCAGAGATGATGCTTTGTAGATGTAGGCAAGAACTGAGCAAACCTATTTCAAGAAACTTTTGTGTAGTGCTCCGGTTCATGTTAGAACCCCCCCTCCCCCAATTCTAATTTTTCTCCAGCTTAAGTTTTTTAATCCATCCCTTTCAGTGTTATAGAAATACACTTAGAGACAGTTTACCTTTGGAAAGTTTGACCACAAAATGACATTTCAGTAAGTTTAAGAACAGATTGTCCCCCCTCGTTTTTTTAAATATGGTTGCTTACTCATTTACTCATGAAGAAAGAAAATCACTGTGAGAGCCAGTTTGGTGTAGTGGTTATGAGCAACGGACTCTAAGCTGGAGAACTGGGTTTGATTTCCCACTTCTCAGCATGCAGCCAGATGGGTGAGCTTGGATCAGTCACAACTCTCTCAGAGCTGTTCTCTCAAGAGCAGTTCTCTCAGAGCTCTCTCAACCCCGTCTACCTCACAGGGTATCTGTTATGTGGAGAGGAAGAAAAGGGATTGTAAACTGCTCTGAGACTCCGAGTGAAGGGCGGGGTATAAATCCAAATCTTCTTCTTGTGTGTCATTTAGCTGAAGTGTGGTGTATGTGAGTTCAGGCTGCCATTCTTTATGTGAGGCCTGGAGCTCTCCTGGAATTATAATTGATTAGGAATAAGGCCCTTTGTGGAAATAAATACAGTGGGCTCTAGAAAAAGGCTCCGGGAGAGTGGCCTGGCCTTGGACACTCAGGGTCAATTTGCTGTGGTGACCTCAGCAGGGTATAATGACACAGAGTCCACCATTTTATCCAGAGGAACTGATCTCTGCTACCTGAAGAGCAGTTGTAATTTTGAATGATCTCCAGCCCTCACCTGGAGATTGGCAACAATTGTTATCCAGGATGAAACGGCTGGTTTGGAGGGTGGAGTCTATGGCACTATACCTGTCTGAGGTCCTACCCCTCCTCAGACCCCACCCTCTCCAGGCTCCACCCTGCAAAACTCCAGAAATTTCTCAATTTGGAGTTGGCAACCCCATGTCCTTCCCAGCTAACTATCAGCCTACCGTTATCTGCCACTCTGACTGCAGCTGACTTCTGCCCTCCCTCCTGGAGATCAGTTGTAATTCTGAGTGATTTCCACCCCTCACCTGAAGATTGGCAACAATGACTCCCCAGGATAAAATGGCTGGTTTACAGGGTGGAGTCTGTGGCACTGTACCTGTCTGAGGTCCTACCCTTCTTCAAACCCCACCCTCTCCAGGCTCCACCCCTCAAATCTCCTGGAGTTGGAAACCCTATCTCCTTCCCAGCCAAGCATCAACCTACCTTTATTTCTCCCTCACTGTTCAGCTTTCCATCTCCCCCCCCGCAGCCTCTACTGTGCTCTAAAGCCCTGACTGCCATGTCACATTGGCTGTCATGTGGGGGGGCATCTCAGCAGGGTATAAGGACACAGAAACAATGGTTTCCTTGGCCGTGAGGGTGGGATAGAAATTTAAATAAATAAATTTCGCAGGAGAAAAAGTAGTCTTTCTCTGCAATGGGGACCAAAGCAGCTTACATCATTCTTCTCTCCCCCTTTTGACTTGCACAACAATCCTGTGAGGTAGGTTAGACTGAAAGTCTGTGACTGGTCCAAAATCACCCACTCAGCTTCTACAGCAAGAACCTGGATCTAGCAGACCCTGCTTTGAAGCACTGATTGCCACGCCTAGGGTAGCCAGCCTCCAGGTGGAGCCTGAAGATTACCAGGTGTCACACCTGAACTCCAGACAACAGATCTCTCCTGCCCAGAGAAAGTAACTGCTTTGGAAGGTAGACGTTATGGCATTCTGTTCAGCTGAGGTCTCTCCCCTCCCCAAACCCTGGCTTCCATAGACTGTACCAGAAAATCTCCAGGGATCTCCCTACCTGGAGCTGGCAACCTTAGTCAGGACTGACCCCAATGAGTTCCTCACAAAGGCCTTCCTTTGTCTGAACCAAGCTTGGTTGCCTACTGTGGCGAAATGAGCTCTAGTTTACAACTCAGCTGTTTGCCTCCCACCCTCGTCCTGTGGGCATATCTTACTCCTTAAGTTCCCTGCCACCACTCACTGAATTCTCTCTGCCTTTCTAGAGCGACAGTGAGATCCCTGTGGCCAAATCTCCCAGTTTATAGATAGAATCCCCAGTCTTTGGGGAATCCCTGGAAAGTTGGCAACTAAAGGGTCTGGCCTTTCCTTGCTTCCCTGGGCTACCCCCTCCCTTTGGTATTGTGCAGAGTGGGAGAGACTATGGGGTCAGAGCACAACAGATTATTAGCCCAAACAGAAGAATTTATTTTACTATTTACACAATTATGGAGCACACACACACATTGAATAAGGCACAACTGTAGGAGTAAGCACACACTATGAACCAACAGGGCATAAATCAACAGGGGTTAAACACAATCCTCCCTGGATGGGCTGGAGTCTATATTGATGGTGCCCTGCCCCTTGGGATGGTCCCTCTTTTCCCACACTTTTTGGCCTTGTGGCAGCTGGGAACTAGCAGATGAGGAAGCCCCATTCAACCCAGTGAGTGATACTCCTGCAGGCCCCTCTCTGGAACTACAGCTCAATTGAACCTTATGGAGGAACATTTTAAACAAACCACAGACAGCAGCCATCTTATAAACACAGGTAACTGCCATTTTGTTACACCTACCAACAGCCACTGAGGTAACAGTCCCGCACAGGAGGGAAGCAGGAGAAGCATCTTCATCAAGAGAGAAAGCCGTCTGCCAGTAATTCTGAGGGGGCACAGTAGCTGAAGGAGTGGGCGGGGAAGAGCAGCAGACCAGCACCCAGCCAATAGCATGCTAGTACTCACAGCCAGTGGATAGGGACACCTTCTGATTGACAGGTCAGGGGGCCAAAGGCTATGGTGGCATATGGAATGTTGAGGAAAGAGTCACACGAAAACTCAATTATATAATAAGGAGAGATTTCCAAACTACAGACATCAGCTTTCCTGCAGGAAATGGCAGTTTCTGAGCGTGGACTCTGTGGAATCATGTAGCTGCTGAGTTTCCTCCCATCCCCAGATGCTACCGTCCTGGGCTCTGCCTCCAAATCTCTAGGAATTTCCCAAGCTAGAGTTGGCAACCCAATATGTAATCCAATACATGCTGATTACTACAAAAATCTGAAAACATTTGTGACATGTTGACTCAAAACAGGAGACTTGTACTCTGAGATGATGAAGAGTCTTACCTTCTGTATGGAGAATTTGACATTTAGGGTAACACAAGATGCCTTATTACTCTCCTAGTTAACATACCCTGATTTCGACAAAAGTTCCTAAAGGGACTCATTTTAACATCTAATTACTGAAACTCGGGATGTGACAGTTTACCTTATAATTAAAGGCAGAACTCCTGTACAGAAGAGGTGAAACCACAAGTGGGAAGGAATGTTGGGCCATGGGAATGTTGTTAACTCTTTACATACTTGTTATCAGTCTTTGCTTTGGGCAGGATTTCCAGATGAAGTGCAGATTATGGCTTCCAAGTATGGCACAATTTATATTTTTCACTCCATTTTCCATTAAAAAGTAAATCTTTTATATGAAAGTTATATAGTTAAGACTAATCTTTTCTGGGGGTGGGATCCCGTACATAATTTGTATGTATAATCTAAATAGAAAAGGTCTTTATAGTGTACTCTCAGAAACCCTGTTTGAATAAGAGGTGCCCCTGAATTCGCTGGTTTCTTCTGTGACTGAAATATGAATGTTTCCCCCTTTATAGCATTCTCATAATGCCTTTCCAGTGCTTACATCCTGAAGGATGCAAACCCTTGCTTGAATATATGTTGGAGAAAAACTTTAGAAAATCTCAAATACGGATTCCTCATTTAAGAAATGTGGCTTTCAGCAAACACAAGGACAGAAAGACAAGAAATTGGTTGTTTGCAGACATCCAAATCTCTTCATTTGGGAGTACTTGCTCCTAAAAATGAAATGGTACAATACCATGCACTCTTTTTATTTTTCTGTAAATCACTAGTCAAGCTCTATGCCTAAAAGGAAATACATCTTTTTTCTTCATATGCTATTTAAATTTAAGTTTAACCAGCAAAAAATATTATATGTATCCATGGCTGTTTAAATTTAGAAACACTTCTCTTCCTGTTACAGATTAATAGAGAAAAACTGATAGTAAGAAACAACTGTTTGTTAGGTATTTCTGCTTGAGTCAAAAAGAGGATGAGGTAGAGAAAAAAAGGCCTTTTTTAAATGGTGCTTGCCGTTGAGAGGCTAAAATGAGGCCAGATTTCAGCAAGCTGACAGGAACTGATCATTGTATGTGCTATATAAGTAAAGCTCTGGTTTGCCACACTTGAATATTTGGGAGAGGAAATGTATGTCCAGACATAACCAGAATCACAGAAATCACCAAACATGTTTGTGTAAAGATTAGTAATTTTTGCAAGCCCTAAAATGAAAGTGACTTGAATTTTATTGGGCTTTTTATTTTTTAAAAGAGCAGCCTTATGAAGCATAATGTATTTGGCAATACATTTATTCTTAAGAAAGAGGAGGGTTGCATACTGTTTTTTTCATACGATCTATTTTTATTTTTTTGATTCTTCATTTTTATCTTGCTTAAAAAACAACAACAAATAGTTCTCCAAACATCTATTTGATGAGCCTGTACCACTTTCTCAAGGACAAGACAGCATCATTTTGGCTCTTGGGAAGTCCCTGTGTGCCCATTATGGTCATCAGGCAGCCCATCTGTTGACTATCCCACCACTTAGGTTGGCCCATCTGGCATCGGCCAGAGTCCGGGCCTTTTCCATCATGGCTCTGTCTCTGTGGAATGGCCTCCCTGAAGAAGAGAGAGTGGAGAAGTGGAGATCTTCAGGAGGCGCTACAAGGCCTGCCTGTTTGCCATGGCATTTGAGGGGGTTTGGACAGCAGGCATCTTTAAAGGGGCTGAGGGGCCGGGATTTGAGGCTTGTTATTTTATTGTTGATTTTAGCTCCCTGAACCAAGGTGAAAAACAGATATAAATGTTTAAATAAATAAATAAGTAAAATAAGGCTGGGTTTGACAGTACCAAACATAATAATGTAATGATAAAGATAAGTACTAAAGATAAGGTGCCATGACAATATTTAAAGATGGCATCTTCTGAATTATCACAGAAGCCTTTCGTTTTTGCTATGTGCATAGTAGTCACTGCAAGCCTCATGGTGGAATTGCTTGCATTAATTCCATGTCTTTCCTATTATACTTCCTGAATGGTTAGCTGGAATTGTTGCACTGCGGTTAAGTTGTCGGATGAATTGAACTGGGAAATGGTAAGGGAGGTGTTCCTATTCATTGATATTGAATTCCAGATGAGCATAAATTAAAGTTGGTTTACAAACTAGTGATAACTGCTCTTTTGAACTGATAGCCTGACTACTGTGAATCTTTATGTTTTCTCATATTAGCCTGAGAGATAAGCTCATCACATGAATGCTGATACTTGAACTGGGCCTATAAATATCAACAGTATGGATTCTGTTTTTAGTGCCATGCAAGTATTTTCTTTGATATGAATGTTTTTCTTGCACAATACTATACATCAATAAGTGGCAAACTGATATTTCGATGCTACATATGGCTCTTAGTTTACTGCCATTTGGCACAACACTTGTGCCTTTCTGGGGGCTAAAAGAAATATTATAGCTACTGTCTGAATAGTAGCTATAGGAAAGAGGAGATACTGCCAAAAACATACACAATGTGTAGCTTGTATTTTCAGTTGTCCTGATCCCACTATGGCAAAGCATGAACCTAATGCTTTTCATGCTCATCAAGCTGTAATCATATTGACAGCAGCTACCTAGTCAAAGTGAGAAAGTTTGCCTCTTCAGAAGGTCCTAGATGTAGTGGGCCTGGTAATTGATAGAAGGGGTGCTGAAATTGAACAGCTGGGCTCTTTTTCTTTTGACACTAGTGTTGGGTGTGTGCCCTGGTTTCTCGATATATAGGGTGTCCCCCCCCCCAGCACCGCAAAGCATCTTGCTGTCTCTAAAACAATGATATATCAGTGGAAAGCTGGTTTTCAGGCATGGATTTTGTTTGTTTGTTTGTGATGATTACGTCACTGAAAATATATTTTTCATTGCAAGCTTTTAGAATTATCTAAATAGTTGGGATTTATAGTCATTTTGGGCCAGATACAGTAAATCTCAGCTGTGACTATTCTCCTTTGTCAGATTTGCCTAAAAGAACATTTGGCTGTAGCTGCTATTCTTTAATATAGTTTTATGCTCTACTCTTGGAACAGTTAGTAATTCCCATTTGATATCCATGGCTTATATACGCAATTTATATCTGCAAGAGTCCATCTTATTATTTTCAAAGATAAATGGTATATCCACATACTGTTGAAAGCGAAGGATGAAGTGTGGTTAACATAAAAGGGCTTGCTTCTAAAGCATTCCGATGCACTGGGACCAGCCAAAGCTTGCAGTCATTTCAAAGAGCAATTTCCCCCCCTGGCCTTCTCATTTTCAGCAATAAATCTTGCTTCTAAGTGTATGAGTTGTATCAGGCTAGTTAAGCCCACACATCATGCATCGAAAAACAATGCTTTAATATTGAGTGGGGGAGAGGATGAAAGAGGAGACTAGGCCATTAGCTGAACTGTTGCTTTGTTTGTCAGAAGAGGTGGTATTTCTGGCTTGCTTTAGAAACCAGCGCACATTCATGTTGTAACTGTGTGATTTATATTGAGGCTTTTAAACTGTGAATTAAAGCTAGGGACATTGTCTCATGCAGACATTCAAGAGAAGTCCTGAAAAAGATTTTAATGATTTATTTCCATGTGCCTTTATGGACTGGTCACAGAGGGGGAGGCCCTATTCTAAGAGAGAGACAGGACTTCTGTACCTTGAAGATGCATGAAGGGAAGATCTGGCAATTGCAGTTAAGAAAATACCTCTTTCCCTGCTAATATTGCCTACTTTAAGTTCTCTGGTAAGAAATAGAAGCTTTTAGGAAACAGCCTTAAGTTCTAAAATAGAATTTAGTGTAAATTTACAACATGGGCTCTGTCCTGCAAACGGTATTGTCCTTGTACTCAAACTAACCAGTAATCAAATTCTTGCACTTTTTTGGTTTCAGTGAATTTGTATTCACCTGAGTATTTCAGATACATGTGGAAATAGTTGGGCAAAAAAATCTGCATTGGGATAAGTGTCCTTGATTTTGTCTAAAATGTCTAGAAACTACTACCAAGGCATCACAAACAGTGGCATTCTAACTGAGGGTTGATCTACTAGGTTGCACCATTGTCTGATCTAGTAGTGTTCACATTTGTAAATTCAGGAACTTCCTTTAACTCCAGGTGGCAACATTTTTTGCTATGCGTTTCCCTCTTTTCTAAAATCTCTCCCCAGCCTTTAGTCTTTCTAGTTTTTGCTATTGCCCTTTTACACAGTTTCATCTTTATTTCTGTCTCTCTCCAAAAAGAAGGAAGTATACAAGAACCAAAGTGAATCATGGAGACACTACTGCAACCTGCCTTATTTTGTCACATTTCAGAAGTGCATTGCAACCCACCACTAGAAAGCCAGAGCTTGAACTGTTGCAGTGAGCCTTGTTTGCTAAAGGACAGCTCCTGGCCACTTAAAATATTATGCAGCAATTGACAGCAGTGCATCATTAAATGCTTGTGTACACCCATCAGAGAGTACACCCATCAGACCGATTGGCTCTTGGCTGCAGCATTGTTTTGATTTTGCTGAATCTTGGACAGCCTCATAGCCCAAGGTGATCACTTAATGGTTAACTCCACAGTAGTCATTAAAGTGGTGGTGGTAGGGAGTTGACTAGGAACAAAGCATTCCTGGAGTGAATGGATATACTATGTGTATTCCAGGAGAAAAGCTTTATTGTTGATTTTCAAAAAAATCAGTCACACAACCAGGAGGTTGTGTGCTAAAAGAGGTGTCCTTTTTACTATTGGTGTTTTCAGGGAGATTATGTTTTGGGGTTTTTTGTGGAGTTGCTATCTTCAAGTCATCTTTCTTGTGCAGTAACATTTCAGTGGGACATGCTAGAGAAGTTCTTGATGTTATACAGGCATAAAACTTACTGAGGCTGCACAGACACTTCCAACGGTAGTCCATAGTGGCTGTGATATAAAACTTGTGTTAAGGAGGAGCTGGAAGAGTAATGGTATCTGGACAATAGCTTCCATATGTATATAATTTTGGATCAATTATGTTTCATCTGATGCCAATTTAAATGTGACTCTGGGTAGCAAGAAGTTACCCATCTGGTGTTGCATGTGCTTTGCATCTTGTTAAGAGTACGCCACCATTTTCACATGTAGTATTAGTATACCAGCACAGTACCTAACCAACAGACTTCTTATCCCTGGTAGTGCATATACAGATGGCGCAATGTGGTTTAAATAAGTCATGTGGGTAAGTTCTTGCTAACCTGATGTCATATTTAAATGAAGCCTAAGTTTCAGTGTTCTGAATCAGACCTTTTTCGTCAAGAAATGGGTTAGCAAACCAAAGAGAGAGGTGGTAAAGTATGGAAATTGAGGCCGTAAGTAGAGCTTGCAGGATCAGACCAGTGATCCATGTAGTCCAGCATTCAATCTCATGCAGTGACCAACCAGTTACTCCAGAGGGCTAACAACAGAGATTGTTTTTTAAATGATTAGCATAATCAGAGGTGGGATGAGGGAAAGTTCAACTATACTTAATGGGGGTAAGAAAGATGTGCTATTTATCTTTGCATTTTATATGTTTATGTTCTGTATTTTAGACAGTTGATTTACATCAATGCAGACCAGCACTATCCAGGTTTAAAAGCACAAGGGATGGGGAATAGAGGGAGATGGTAGGCAGTGGGACCCTTGGATGACCAAGAGGTAAAAGGAATTCTAAAGGATCATAGGGAAACAGCAGAGAAGCTGAATGCTTTTTTTTTGCCTCTGTCTTCACTGTCAAAGATGGAAGATGCTTGCCCACTCCTGCCGATTTTAGGAGGGGTATTGAAAGACCTGAGTCGGACTGAGGTAATGAGAGAGGAGGTCTCACAACTGATGAACAAATTAAAACTGACAGATCACCAGGCCCAGATGGCATACATCCAAGAGTGCTGAAAGAACTCAAATGTGAACTTGTGGATCTCCTGACAAAAATATACAATCTGTCACTAAAGTCTGCCTCCATCCCCAAGAACTAGAAGGTATCTAATGTAACCCCCTACTTTAAAAAAGGTTCCAGAGCAAACTGGGAAATTACAGGCTGGTCAGTCTAATGTCAGTGCCAGGTAAGTTGGTGGAATCTGTTATAAAAGATTTAGTAGGTGGATTGATGAACAAAAACTATTGAGGAAGAATCAGCATGAATTCTGTAAGGGAAGATCTTGTTTCACTAACTTCTTAGAGTTCTTTGAGGGAGTGAACAAGCATGTGGACTTCCAGAAAGTTTTTGGTAAAGTTCCTCATCAAAGCCTCCTAAGTAAACTCAGCAATTATGGGATAAGAAGCCAAGTTGTCTTGTGGATTAAAAACTGGTTAATTAGCAGGAAACAGAGAATGAGTATAAATGGGCAGTTTTCACAGTGGAAGATGGAAAGCAGTGGGGTACTGCAGGGCGTGGTACTCGGTCTGGTGATTTTTAACTTGTTCATTAATGATTTAAAGTTGAGTAAGCTGTGAAGTGGCTAAGTTTGAAGGTGACACTACGTTGTTCAGGGCAGTGAAAAGACTGTGAGGCACTCCAGAGGGATCTGTTGAGTCTCGCTTAGTGGATGTCAGTGTGGTAAATGTGGTTCAGCATGGGCAAGTGCAAAGTAATGCACATTGGAGCTAATAATCCCAATTATAAATATATGTTGATGGGGTCTGAACTGGTAGTAACTGACCAGAAGAGAGATCTTGGAGTCATGGTAGATACCCATGACTGGAAATGTTGACCCGGTGTGTGACTGCAATTAAAAAAAAGACAACGAAAAAGGCAAATGCCATGTTGGGGATTATTAGGAAGGGAATTGAAAACAAATCAGCCAGTATCATTGTCCCGACTCCCCACTCAGCCCTCCCCCCAAGACGCCGAGGACACCCTTACCCAGCCCAGGGAACCTGGGCGAAGAGGCCGAGGAGAATAATGAAAGCCCCCCCAGGCCCCTCACCTGGAGGTCCAGCAGTTGTGGGCTGGCCAACGAGGGAACCAGCAAAGGTGGCAGGGAGCTCTGGAGCTGGGGCCAACGGAGTGGAGAGGCCCCCGATGTGACAACGCTGTGCCGGGGTGTGCCAGGCTGCAACTGTGCTGGGCCTGGCCAAGCCCCTGGGGGAAGGAGGGGGAGGCGGGGCGAGGACAACCGCAGCAGGAGTCTGGGTCCTCACACAGCCCAAGTGCCTCAGCAGCTGCCGAGGCAGAGAATCAGGGACCGGGGGGAGGCCGCAAGGGAGGGGCAGGCTATGCTCCAGCCGACTCAGCATCAGTGTTCTTAAAGGGAGGCAGGAGGCTGAGGCCCAGCCTGACAGAAGGAGCAGAGGGATCCCTGGACGCCATCATTGCGATGGCGATGGGAGGAGCTCCCCAGGTGCAGACACCCGACAATCATAATGCCCCCGTATAAATCTATGGTGCTGCCTCATTTGGAATACTGTGTACAGTTCTGGTCACCACACCTCAAAAAAGAGATTATAGCATTGGAAAAGGTGCAAAAAGGGCAACTAAAATTACTAAGGGGATGGAACACCTTCCCTATGAAGAACGGTTAAAGCACTTGGGGCTCTTTAGCTTGGAGAAATGACAACTGAGGGGTGACATAATAAAGGTTTACAGAATTAATGGATGGGATAGAGAAGGTAGAGAAAGAAGTACTTTTCTCCCTTTCTCACAATATAAGAACTTGTGGGCTCTTGATAAAACTGATGAGATGATTAGATAAAAGGAAGTTCTTCTTCACCCAAAGAGTAATTAACATGTGGAATTCCCTGCCACAGGAAGTGGTGACAGCTACAAGAATAGATCGATTGAAGAGGGGATTGGATACACATATGGAGCCGAGATCCATCAGTGGCTTAGTAGCCATAGGTTATGATGGAACACTATGTCTGAACCAGTGATGCTCTGTATTCTTGGTGCTTGGGGAGCAACAGTGGGAGGGCTTCTGGAGTTCTGGCCCCATTAGTGGGCCTTCTGATGACACCTGGATTTTGGCAACTGAGTGACACAGAGTGTTGGACTTGATGGGCCATTAGCCTGATCCAGGAAGTTTTGTCCAGGTGGGCCAGCCTAGTTATCCTCGACTCCTCTTCTTGATTGGACAGAAATGATTAAACTATGCTGCTGCCCTTAGTTCTCTGGTTGGTGACTGGTATTAGAATATCCTTTTCTTGTTATGCAGTCTCAAGGCAATTGGTGGTTGGCCAGACTGATGTTCATATAATCTCTATATTGCTTAATGCTATAGCTTACAAGTATGCAGTTCTTTAGCACCTAGCAAATTCTGTCATCAGCTATGGTATGTTTTCCTGTGTTTATCATCAACCAGTTTCTAACTTCTGTCATCGCTGTATTTAATGGTGGCTCGCTCCTTTTATGGTAATGAAAATAGCAAATCTAGGCTGCCTGCAGACAAGATAGGGATTTGGGGAAATTCCCAGGTATTTATAAAAATGTGATTGAGTAAATTAATCAAAAGGTGGAAAACCCCTCCAAAACCACCCTAAATAGGCTGGAATGGTGGGAGCTGCTATAAGTATCGGTTGAAGGAAAAAAAGATGTAAGAGAAGAAATTATTTAGACAGTCATGAAAGGGGAGGTTGGGTTTCCAAATTGTTTCCCTTCTGTGCAATTCTTCACAGGTGCCCTATGTTTAATAATGCTTATTAGAGCCCAGTATGAATGTTGTAAGTTGTTACTGAACTTTATATGAAGCCCATGGGGTAGGCCAATATTATTTCCAGACTGGGAGTGTGTGAGGCTACTCAGGGCCTGTTCCATCATTTTACTGGAGCAGGATGATGACAGATTTAAGGTTGGAGACACTCTACAGTTGGTACTTTTGTCTAGTGTATTTGGCCATGGTGAATGGGTTTGTGTTTAGTCATCTCCTCCCTTCCTCTTGCACATACCGTTCCCCTCCCATAATTGTGTGAACCGTAAATTTCTGTGACATTGGCAGCAGGCAAACTATGATTTGCCTCAAAATCAGAATTAGAAACCTACTTCGAATAATGTTTTCTGTGTGTGTGTGTTTTTTTAAATTCCTGGCTTGGAGGTATGCTGGGATTGGTGCAAACAAAACAGTGGTGTGAAGGGGGAATCAGAGCACATGGAAAGGGAACATGCATGCACGGTGGCTTTTGCATCTGAACCAGACTTTTGGGGTGGGGGAAGGATAAATTGTTTAACATTTTAGTTAAATATGCATATTTAATTGATTTATTAGGGATCTGTCAACTTCTTTATAGGTAGTTAGCTGCGTGGCTCCTTTTAAAACATGTTTTTATTCCTGGGGCCACAGATACAGCAGCAGGTAAGTGGGTGACTTTTTCCAGATGAGACCTGCCTATGGTATTTGGCACTAGTTTCATGCCCGTCTACTAAAAGTGCAGGCTTGTACCTCATCAAGCAAGTTGTGCTAATTATCCCCTTCTCTGTGCCCAGCCCAGAACTGCATACTTTTGATAGGTGTGCTGTAGTTCTGTAATATGTGGAATGCTGGAAGAATTCCAGAGTCTGTTAGTAAATTTAGTTTTTGAAATGTAGGAGGAAAATACATGAGCACATTTTTTAAATAGGCGACTACCTGAAGAGTCAGACACTCAAGAGGCTGGCTGTATGTGTCTGAAGGTATTCGGAGACTATTGTTGGACTTCTTTTCTAGACCTGAAGAAGAGAGAGCAGAACTTATGTAAAGCAAATCAAAGGATATTTTGACCAGAGCTGTGCTCCTTCATGTACTTGTATGGAGCCAAGCCCCACTGATTTAATTAGACATAAGTGCATGTAGAATTTGGGTAGAAGTTAGTTGTGGCAGGGGTGATGTATAGGAACATGAATAGCATCTGCCCCATAGAAGCAGAGGTACCCCCCACTGCCCAGGCTGACACATTCATGACTTTTCTGTACTATATAACCTCTATAAGACTTCTGTCTTACCTTTGGTCCAGACTTTCAGTAGATTGAAGTTGCAGAGACCAGAAGCAATAGAATGGACTGCATCATTTCTTAGTGTAGGCAGTGGATTCCAGTTTCAGATGTTTCTTTGTGTTAAAAATGCAAGCAGACAGAAAACTATCATAGCGTGGAGAAATGTTCTGTCCCTGCTCTGTCTTTGCTTCTGTTGGCTTTCTATGTGCAGGAAGTTTTTAACAAGAGGAACAATCCACAGGGTAATCTTCTCCTTGCAGTATGAAGTGGTGCACTCTACCACCTCATTCCCATCGTATTTTCTTCCATGTTTGAACCAGGACATAAACCTAATGTGCATATGAAACAGAATGAGATGGGAAACTACTGAGGTGGTAGAATGGTTTGTCTCTTCAGACTGCAGGTTGAAGGATCACATTTTGGGATGCTGCCCTAATGAACTGCTAAGAACTGCAATGTTAAAGGTATTTAAAATGGTAGCTAGGTGCCAGCTTGTGTATCAATTATTTGCCTGCTCTGGCAGCTTTCTAAAATGTTCCTTAGCATGCTGTTCTTCTGTGTAATTTTTTGTTGGATGTTATCCTGTGCCATTTTAAGTCATCAATTTGTGCCACGCTGCATCTGGAAAATTCAAAACAGGTGTCTTTGAGGATATTGGAGATCATGTTTCCTCTTAAAAGTTATGTTCCTCTTAAAAGTGATGTAACTAGCCATACCTCATTACAAGGAGAGGCTGCCTTTCTTTAGTTTATCTTTCATTAATTTTGGGATATGAAATATTTTTGATTAAAGTAATACACCCAGTCTGAAGGAGGGTTTTTTTTAAGAAAAAGAGAGAACAAGGTCAAATCCCAGCAACATATTGGGAAGATTTAAAAGATGGAACAAAGAGTTGATTTCAGTTAAGCATTGTGATCTTCAGTTTTGTGAGGTTCTTATCCTTGGAATAAGGAAAGCTGAAATACTACAGACCTGCTAGATTTGGATGCAAATTGGATGTAAAAGCTGTCATTAAGGGTTTTTTAATCAAAGGAGGAGGTTAGATCTGTGTTTGCTTATATGATGATGTGTGTTTCAGTGTTAGTATGGATGCTGAATCGGATGGGCAAATTTTTAGTCTTCCATAGGGCTTCGATGGTTGTAAGTACTGATTATATCAGTGAAAACTTGCAGCTTTGCATGGTGTGTGGTTGTAAAATAGCCTTTCAGGAACTGCTACAGAAAGGCATGGGTTGCCTACCCTAAATAAAGGATGAGTGAAAAAGGTGCCCGTATCAAAGCCTGTCTGCAGGGCTTCTAATACTTTTATTTTAAATGATGTATGTGGACCTTAAAAGTATAGACAGGTAGCATTTAGAGTTCCTTACATAAACCATGGGATGCAGCTGTGGCTCAGGATAGAGCATCTGCTTGGTATACAGAAGGTCTCAGGTTCAATTCCTGACATCTCCAGGGTTTTTTTTTTAAGAGAAAGGATCAGGTGATGTGGAAGACCTTTACCTGAGACCCTTGAGAGCTGCTGCCAGTCTGAGTAGACAGTTCTGGCACTGATGGACCAATGATCCAGTACAAGGCAGCTTCATGTGTGTTCATCTTCAAGTAAGGTAGCTGATCAAAATAAATATTGAATTCTGTCACTGTACAAGCACAGTTTGTTTTACATTGAAGCTTCACACAATTTTAAATGGCTTCTTGTGTGTCATTCATATACATGAAATGTTTGAAGCTAAATAAATTTACCAATAAAAGAAGTAATTTTAATATTTAATTGTTTTTGTTTCATAATTGAGGTTTTTAAACAGTTGTTTGTTACATCTCATGGGGATCCCTGAGAAATAATTTGACTCTTAGTGCCCGATGGAGAAAAGCAACTAGTTCTGGATTGTTGAAAAGTCTGTGTAACATGAGACATGGATCCTTACCCTTTGCCAGTGATACATACTCACTGGCTCAGGAGCTCATATGGCTCTTTGACATGCCACCTGTGGGTCCTCTGAGCACTGTTCCCCAACGTGGCACCCACTTGATGTTCCAGAGAAGTAAAGTTGCCCTGACTGTTTGCCGTATGTGGAGTCTGGGTAATATGAGCAATACTGGTGTGACTCCAGTTACCATGAATCCAGGTTATAGAGGGTCTGAACTGTTATATTTAATTCACCATCTTTTAATTGTTTGATGTTTTAGCTGTTTAAAGAGTTAATTATATTACCTGGTTTTAATTGTTCATGCACTTGTTGTTACCCACCCTGAGCCTGTTTAGGGAATGGCAGGATATAAATTTAACTATTAAATAAATAAATAAATAAAATAAACAAGGTCCTTGCCCGGAAGGTTGGCAGTTACTTCATACCTTGAAACAGCCAGCTCCAGATAAATAAGCTGTGAATCCCCCTTAGCAGTGAGCCTTGTGCCACAGATGGTAGTAGAAGGGTTATTGTCTCTGGGGCAGCTGCTGGGCAGAGAGCAAGCTGGCCGCAGAGAAGAGAGTAAAACCATCACCACCACCACTATGGCAGCCAGCCAGCCAGGAGAACAATAAACTGGCCTCAGGGTGGTGGTGGGATTTTTACTCTCTGTTCTCTGTGGCCATCTTGCTCTCTCTGTTCAGTAGTTGTGGGGAAAAGCACTCTGGTAATTGAAAGGGTTGTAGTTATATATTTAATATTAAAATACATTATTGTAGGTGTGAATTTGGTGGACTTGTGTATAGGGCATACTTTAGTCATGTGGCTGTTTTGGTTGATAGCAATAGCAAATATGGCTCTTCAAGAGCCATAGAGTACTGCTCTATGCCTTATTTATCCATTAGGTTTCCGCTATCCTTCTAGTATGCTGATTTTGCTGGTTTACATTTTTCTTCTTCCTCTTCCTGCACCTTTTGAAAATAAGAGTTAAAAAAAGATTTACACAGTGTACTATTAAAATGTTAATTGAGTCTAAGGGACTGGCTGTCCTGGTGAAAGGAAAATGTATTTAAATTAAACAATGAGGTTAGATAAAGTCCTCCTTCAATGATGTACTTCATAAAATCGGAGCCTGGGCAAAACTTAGCCCAACCCTTGGTGACCTTTTGTCCAGTTTCCTTCCATTCTCTCATTTAATTTCAAACCATGTTCTCTTGGGCATATTGCAGAATACACAAAAGCTATAGGCATAGTCTCAAAATAAAAGGACTTATGCTCTTAAGAAAATAAATATTACTTAGAATTTGGAATCTCTTTTAATCACCACAGTTGTCTGCAAATCATGGCTTGCTGGTTTGGAGCTATCCATGGAAATGGACAGTCTTTCTTTGTCCCTGCTTCAGGGTGTCTTTTCTCCATTCTTGTAGCTATTAATTATGTGTTCAGAGTTAGATGCTTACTGATGCTAACAAGGGTTAATGCTAGTTTTGACGAGAAGTTTTTGAATTCTGGTTTTTGAGGCAGCAGTGATCAGAGTTGGCGCATGTACAGCTCTTTCCAGTGTGGGATGTTGGCAAGGAAAGGGCGGGGAGAATTTGCTCTGGAGAGTAGGGGAAGAAAGAAGAGAGAATATGTGCCCCAGGCTGGCCTCTGTTTAAAAACCATAGCTCACAGGGAACCTGATCAATGTACACTGGAGCTTCTCAATCCTGTTTGGAATTTCCATATTTCTGTCTCCATCAAAGCCAAAAAAGCAAATTAGTGGTAGCAAAGAGTTGAGAGTTGCAGTGGGCCAATACACCTGTGCGGTTATGACTGTAGAGGGTGTATTGTTTACAGATGGGGAGGGCTTATGCATGTAGGTAGTCATTTCTGGCTTTTGGCCAGCTAGTTCTGTTTGAATGGAAGTTGTGGCAAGCCAATTCTGTTAGCATCCTCCTCTTCCTCTCCCAGCTTCTGTTATTGCACCTCAACTCCCTCTGTCTAGTACTGTGCCAGCAAGATCATTTGCCTCTCTCATTATGACTATGTGGCAGTCCTCCTTAAATCTCTACGTATGTGCTTTGTCCATCACAGAGCTACTCACCCTCATCTTAAAAGACCTCCATATCCGTGTTTCCAATTAATCTCTCTGCTCTCTTATCCCAATATCACCTTGCCCTTTGCTTTTCCACCTGCACCAGTGTCAGCCTTTTGAATATCTCCTGCTCCCTCAAACAACCCTATCCTTTCTGTCTTTCTGCCCCTGTACCTGGCATTCCCTGCCAAAACTCGGGTCTTTCACATCCCCCTTACAATCTTACCTTTTCTGTTAAACTTTGAACCTTGTTGGACACCCTCTTTAGGCTTAAGAACTGGGGGAAAAAACCATTTATCCTCCCTTCCACATTAGCCCCATATCTCCTCAGGGCAGGGGCCTCTCATCTTGCACTCTGGAGAGATCCAAGCATATTGGGAGTGCTGTTGAAAAAAAATACAAATTATGGAGGATTGTAGTTTAAACTGTGTGTGAAAAGTAGGGATGGACATGAACTGCTTTTTTGTGGCTGAAACACAAACCAATACGAACCAGGATGTTGGTTCGTGAACTGACCCAATTTGTATTGGTTCATGAGCCATTTTAAGTTTATACCCTTGCTTTCTGCTCCTCACGAAAAGCGACAGGGAGCAAAAAGCAGGGGTCCATTTAAATTACTGCTTTCTGCTCCCTACAACTTTTCACAGGGAGCAAAAAGCTGTGGTTTAAACCAAACTGCTGAGCCCCTGCTTTATGCTCTTTTTAAACCCCTGCTTTATGCTCTTCACAAACCACCACGAACTGCATAAAAATTTGTCAAAGTTTGCGAACATAGCTTTACAACCCACAAACCACCCAAAATTCGTAATTAACTTTGTGCCCATTCTTAGTGAAAATCTTGTATAAGATAGCTGCCACTTCTGTTTTAGGCTAATGCTTTGTTCCAGCTATCTCCATGGAAATAGCCACACTTGTCATTTTATGTTTTTCAGAATTCGTTTTGGGATCTGTCTTGGCATGGGCGACCATTCCCACACCTGGTGGAGAAGATCAGTATCTAGAGGTGTCACATTTACAGCTGCCTTGCTGAAAAGACCCAAGGCGTGAGGAGGAGAAGGACAAGTCTCTTGGCCCAGCAGCTATGCCTTTTGGGCTGAAATTGCGGAGGACCAGGCGCTACAATGTTCGGAGCAAGAATTGTTTCATGACTCGGATTCGCTTGCTGGACAACAATGAGATTGAGTGCACACTGTCCGTGGAGAGCACTGGGCAAGAATGTCTGGAGGCCGTGGCTCAGAGGCTGGAATTACGAGAGGTGAGGGTAACCCAGGAAAAGACCATCTGTCGCTTGCCATTTGGCATATTTTTAGCTCAAGCAGTTTGTCATTTGGAATCTGTTCATTAGAATCATGTTATTCTTGGAATAATCCTGATCTTACCGTTGAATGGAACTTTGGCAAATGTACCCTAGTTACATAAAAAGCAGGGGACTGTCCATTACCTTCAGTTTGGTTTGTGATTCACTGTTATTTCCTGCTGGGGCGAACTCAAAGTGGTCTGAAAGGCAACTTGATTCTCTTTTTTGCATAACTCTGTTATTTTACATTTTGAGTGGGCAACTGATGTTTCCACATTTGGGCATGGCATCAAACATGTTCAGACTCCCACTTGTAATTTGAGGCAGCTGTATCTTTTGTATGTATCTCCTATTCATTTTTTGTTTTAAAAAATCAAGTTTGTTTCCCCCGTTTCAGTAACAAATCCTTGATTATTAGGGTTGATTGAGTGTGCATGTAAATTTAAAAGTGACCCAGGGACTCCACTAACTTTTACTGGAGTTTGAGCACTTTTAATGGGAAGTAAACCCCAACAAGTTCAGTGTGATCCAGTCCCAGATAAGGGTGCATGGGATTTATTTAGTTAGTTAGTTAGATTTTTAAACCACCTTCCCCTGTGGAACAGAGATCAGGGCGGTGTAAAGGTAATGGTTTCCCTTGCTCAAAAGCCAGTCGAATCCGACTCTAGGGAGGCGGTGCTCATCTCCGTTTCTAAGCCAAAGAGCCAGCGCTGTCTGAAGACATTTTCGTGGTCATGTGGCCAGCATGACTAGACACCGAGGTGTATGGAACGCTGTTACCTTCCCATTGAAGCAGTACCTATTTATCTACTTGCAATTTCCTGCTTTCGAACTGCTAGGTTGGCAGGAGCTGGGATCAGACATGGGAGCTCACTCCATCACATGTCACTCAGGTCTCGAACAACCGATCTTCCAGTCTGCAGTTCAGTGTCTTAATCACTGAGCCACTGCGGCCCCTCAGGGCAGTGTATATCAGTATATAATACTTACACAAAAATCATATTTAAAATCTGTAATCTTTCCTATTATTTAAAGCCGTTTTCAAGATTCCAAGGGGCAAGATTCCATAGGGTGCCAAAATCAGTAGGCTGGACTGCCACTCAAAAGGGGGTCCCTGGCCACTGGCTGCATTGTCTCCCTTCTTTGCCTCAGTCCCGCCCACAGAGCCACCGGCCAGCGTCCTGGCCTCAGTCTGGAGGGAGCCAGCGAAGGGGAAGGACCGACTGGGTGCTGGGTCCACTCTTCTCCGCCCACTGCCAGGTGGGTCTAACTGTCCCCTCAATGGCCTGCTTCTGTCAGTGAAAAGACAATGGACTATCAGCATAACCCCCTCCCCCACACACTGCCAGCATGCCCAGAATAAACGGTCAGAATAAACTGTCAGAAACAGGGGGCATTTCACACAGCACCCCATAGTGCTTCAGGACCGGTACAAGCACTGAAGAACGCTTGGGAGGTTTCAAGGTAAACTGGCTCAGGAACGCTTCCCCAACAGGAGAGGCACGTTTCTGTGAAAGGGCCAATATGTTCCGTTAGGGAACCGGTACTAATAAGGTTCTGTGTAAAATGCCTGGCAGAAACCGCTATTGAAGAGTTCCTGAAACAGAACATATTGGCTGTGTGAAATTCCTCTAGCTCTTTCTCCTGCTTAGCTCCACCATGGCTGGCTAATGAGGTGGGCCAGTGACCATCAAACCATTCCCTTCAACCCCCTGCTGTGTGGCTGACTTTCCCCATAAGGTTGCTAATCTCCAGGTGGGACCTGGAAATCTCCCGCTGTTACAGTTGATCTCCAGATGACACTGATAAGTTCCCCTGGAGAAAATGGCTGCTTTGGAGGGTAGACCTTATGGCATTATAGCTTGCTGAGTCCTTCTATCCCCCCCCCAAAAAATGCTGCCCTTCACAGGATCCACCCCCCAAATCTTCAGGTATTTCCATCACAGGGTTGCCAGGTCTGGGTTGGAAAATCCCTGGAGACTTTGGGGATGGATCCAGGAGAGGGTGGGGTTTGGGGAGGGGAGGGGCCTCAGCATGGTACAATGGCATAGAGTCCACCCCCAAAGCAGCCATTTTCTCCAGGGGAGCTGATCTCAGCTTGGAGATCCATTGTAAAAACGGAAGATCCCCAGGCCCCACCTGGAGGTTGGGAACCCTATTCCATCATCAGAGCCGACAACTTTCTCCTCAGTGCCCATTGCTAGACAACCTATGATGGCCTTTGGGAGCAAACTCATTGGGGCCAGCTGAACAGAATGCCATAGAGGCTACCCTCCAAAGCAGACATTTTCTTGAAGGGAGGGGGGAAGATCTGTTGTCTGGAGTTCAATTGTAATACCTGACGATCTTCAGGCTCCACCTGGAGGTAGGCTACCCTAGGCGTGGCAGTCAGTGCTTCAGAGCAGGATCTGCTAGACCCAGGTTCTTGCTGAGTGGGTGGTTTCGGGCCAGTCACAGACATTAAGCCTCACCTACCTCACAGGGTTGTTGTGCAAGTTGAAAAGGGGGAGAGGAGAATGATGTCAGCTGCTTCGGTCCCCATTGCAGAGAAAGACTACTACCAGGGGAAGTATGGTTGCCAATCTCCAGGCGAGGGCTGGAAACCTCTCAGAATTACAAGCGCTCTCCAGATGGCAGAGATCAGTTCCCCTGGAGAAAATGGTGGACTCTATGTCCTCATACCCTGCTGAGATGGACCCTTTATGACAGCCAATGTGACATAGCAATCAGGGCTTCAGAGCACGGTGGAGGCTGCGGGGGGGGGGGAATGGAAACTTGAAGAGTGAGGTTGATGATTGGCTGGGAAGGATATAGGGTTGCCAACTCCAGGTGGAAAATTCCTGGAGACTTGAGGGGTGGAGCCTGGAGACAGTGAGGTTTGAGGAGGAGTGGGACCTCAGACAGGTACAATGCCATAGACAGGTACAATGCCCTCCAAGCCAGCGAGTCCCTCATGGGGAACCATTGTTGCCAGTCTCCAGGTGGGGGCTGGAGATCACTCAGAATTACAACTGCTCTGTAGGGGGGAGGGGGGAGGAGATAGAAGGCTGAAGCCAGGGAGCAGATAACGATACATTGACGATTGCCTGGGAGGTAGGTTTGCCAACTCTAGGTGGGGACATTCCTGGAGATTGGAAGGGTGGACCTTGGAGAGGGTGAGGTTTCAGCAGGGGTGGGACCTCAGACAGGTTCAGTGCCATCGACTCCACCCTTCAAACCACCTGTTCCCTCATGGGGAACCATTGCTGCCAATCTCCAGGCGAGGAATGGAGATCACGCTGAATTACAACTGCTCTTCAGATGGCAGAGATCTTCCCCAGGAGAAAATGGTGGACTCTGTGTCATTATACCCAGCTGAGGTCGCCACAGCAAATTGACACTGAGTGCCCATGGCTGGGGCACTCTCCCAGAGCCTCTTTCTAGAGCCCATTGTATTTATATCCACAACGGGCCTTATTCCTAATATATTATATAACCATAATAACCTATGACCAATCTGATAGTGATGGAACTGCCAGAGTATGCCATTGCCTCGTGTGTGTGTGTGTGGGAGGCAGGAGCAACAGGCATGCCGGCCAGATGGAGAGCCATCACTGTCTTCAGTGAAACACCTGGCAGAACATCTCTGCCTTACATGCCCTGTGGAACTGCATTAAGTCCCACTGGGCACGGATGTTATTTGGCAGAGAGTTTCATCATTTTGGGGCCAGGTCCAAGAATGCCCTGGCCCTGGTCAAGGACAGCTAGATATCTCTTGGGCCAGGGACCACCAGCAGCCCTCATTAGCCAAGCATAATGCTCTTCGGGGGGTATACCAGGAGTGGCGGTCCCAAAGATACATGGGTCCCTGCCCGTTAAGGGTCTTAAAGGTTAGTACCATAACCATGAACTTGATCCGGTACTCCACTGGAAGCCAGTGCAGCTCACAGAGCACAGGTTGAATATGTGCCATGCACAAAGTCCTCATGAGGACTCATGCTGCTGTGTTCCAGACCAGTTGGAATTTCTAGGTCAGTCTCATGGGTAGCCCTATGTAGAGTGAGTTACAGTAGTCCAATCTGGAGGTGACTGTTGCATGGATTACTGTGGCTAGGTCAGGGTGAGACAAAAAGGGGGCCAGTTGCTTGACCTGGCACAGCTGAAGGAACACCAGTCTGGCAACAGTAGTGATCTGGGCCTCCATTCATAAGGAGGAATCCAGAATTACACCCAGGCTCTTGACAGTTGGTACCAGTGTCAAGGGCACACCATCAAGGATGGGTAGACGACACCCAAGCCCTGAATCCCCCCTCCCTTTTATGACAGAATCTCTGTCATAAAAGGATTCAGTCTCAGCTGAATCTGCTTCAACCATCCCACCACAGCCTCCAAACCACTGGGGTGGCGTCTGACCAGCCTCCCATCAACAGATATAGCTGGGTGTCATCAGCATACTGGTGACATCCCAGCCTGAAGCTCTTATTCTGGATGAAGACACAGACATAATACAGAAAGGGAACTCAGCAGCTGCATCCAGAAATCACAGTTAAGTAAAAATGTATATGAGTCTTACTTCTCTGCTGTGTCTTCCCACATGGAGATTTACAGCTAAAAGCTCATTCCAGTTACTGATGATCCACAAATCATCTGAAGCTAACTTTCCTCCGGCTAACTGGTATTGCAAACCAGAGTATAATCCATGTTTAGAATCTTTGGTTAGTGAGGAGGATACTTACTCTGGTTAACCTGTGTTTGCATTCAAGGATAATGAGTTAGCTTTTACCTGGGAATTATCTTGAGGAGAAAGGAGGATCAAGACAAGCATGCAAGCTTGGCAACAAGCAGATCTTGTGTAGATCTTTACTTAACAGGGGACCTAGTGGGTTCCTTGGCCATGGCATCATCCTACCTTCCTCTTGGCTTCACAATTCCAATGACAGACATACATATTAATTAACTGAATGCAGCCGCCAGTCTTATCTTCCTTTTCATGTTTTAGGTAGAGGTCCAACCTTTAAAAAAAATCAGTATGTTTACTTTGCTATATATACGCCCTTTGCTTTATTAATTAAAATTATTTTAAATAATTTATTAATCTATTTATTAGATTTATACCTCGCCCTCCCTGCTGAGGCAGGCTCAAAATGCAAAAACTACTCCAGCTTTTCTATTTTATGGGCCATTTGCCCAGACAGCTACATTCAGACATCACACTAAACTGAAATTTGATTATGAGCTTCACAGATCAGGAAGTCTTTGCTCATTCTCCATGTGCCAGGGTAGAAGGGGAGGGAGTTGTGGGACAGTGCATGATCATGGTAACTATCTGCATTTATGGCCATTGTGACAAGCTGAAGTCTAAATATGGTGATTTTTTTCTGAGCTCGGATTTGGAGAATATGCTTGGGCTGAATGCAGTAAGGCAACTTCCAGATCTAGTTCTCTGCTTTAACAGTGTTGCATCCAGCTTGACTCTAAGGAGCAAGCTGAGAATGAACCTTCCTCTAAGCTGAACTCAAATTCTCTCTAGTTGCAAAGGCATTGGGAAAAATGAGGGGTACATGGAAACAAGTTTTTAAAGTGCTAACTGTGTGTGTCAATGATGCAAGGTAAATGACTATAGCAACTTGCATATGTTGATTGCTATTCATATGTTCCTACATTGCTCCAGGAGGAACTTTGGTGTTTACACCTTCAGCTATGTTTATATAGGTGCCATTTCGTTCCATATATCATATGAGAAATGTTCCTCATGCACAATGGAGGAATCACAGAACCAGAATTAGAAAAGTCCAAAAGGTGGCCTAGCTCTTAGACATCATTAACACCCATTTAATGCCCTATACTAGTACAGTAACCTACTCTAAGGCTTTGGTTTGTGCCCCTAGATCTTCAAAACTATCACAATGCTGACAGAACAAAAGCACTTTCCTGTGGGACGTGGCACTTGCGAGGCATCTTGTCCTGCTACCTGTACAAAGCAGCTATGTATGCTTAATTAGCATGCCAGAATAACACCTGCCTATCTAATGTATGGCTGTAACTGCCCAGGTTAAGTGAAGAGATGTGCAGTTGCAAAGTCCCACAGGTAAGACCTTCTGTCCTGCCCAGGTTGTATTTAAATCAGATCTAAGTGATGAACCTGAAATAGTACCATCAAACTCAACGGGACCTGCTTAGTGTAGAGCCTGTTTGGTGCAGTGGTTAAGTGTGGACTCTAATCTGGGAGAACTGGGTTTGATTCCCCACTCCTCCACATGCAGCTGCTGGTGTGACCTTGGGTCAGTCATAAGTTCTTTCAGAGCTATTCTCTCAACGGCAGTTCGTGAAAGAGCTCTCTCTGGCCCACCTACCTCACACGGTGTCTGTTGTGGGGAGGGAAAAGGAAAGGGATTGTAAGCCACTCTGAGACTCCTTCAAGTAGTGAGGGGCGGGGTAAAAATGCAATCTCCTTGTTGTTGTCGTTGTCATCTTCTTCTCCTCCCCCCCCCTTCTAACTTGACTGAGTAGCATGTTCAGGCTACCCTTCCAAAAAGAAAATGCGTGTATTTGAGTTTCCTTCTATTTTTGGAATTCTGAAGTAGGGAATAGAGCAATGGAATGGAATGACTTGCTTTAGTACCACTGGCTTAACCTTGCAATGCTGGAGAAGAAAGAGAAGGAATTCACCCAGGGAATGTCTTTGTCTTTTCACAGTAGCATTGCAAATGCTCTGGCAGCAGCTAATCTCTCCGTACTATTAGGCAAAGGCAGTTGCAGCTCTGTAAGCAAGCTACAGCTGCTTTTGTAAAAGAAATGCTATTCTAAGGGTTAAGGTGATTCCGTGAATTGGCAGTTGCTCCACTTCTTCTGGAGTGCAGGGAATGTTAAGAGGGAAGCAGACTTCTGGTTTTGGCAACCTGAATGGCGGACGTGTCCCTTCGGTGCTCCAAGGTATGCGCTCCGTGACCTGGCAGCAGGGAGGGGGCTTGGATGATTCTGGATCCCCCGGAGCCCTTGTAGGGGGCTCCAATCCATTGAGCTTGAGGGGTGCCTCTCCCAAGGCTGACTGCCAAGGGACTGCCAAGGGATCAAGGCTGACTGCCAAGGCTCCTCTTTGAAGGTCCTGCTGCCAGAGAACCAGCAATGGCACAAGAGACACACAACAGGCCAAGCGAGCAGTTGGTCAAGCGGTTTCCCTTACCTGAGTGGAAGATCTCCAATGAAGTGTAAGTTGTGATGAATCGGAAACACAGATAAGCGGCCAGGCGAACAGCCCCTTAAACGAAAGCAAAGGGGGGGGAGAAGCCCACCCCATGAAAAAAGTAGAGAAAATCTCTTTAAAATTAACCGTTAACTAAGGGGACTGAAAGCAAAGCACCTTTCAACCAAAGTAGAGTGGAACCAAGTAAAAATTACCCGTCTTTGCAGGCCATAGAAATTTTTGAAATTTTTGCTTAAAAGTAAAACAATTACGCAGATGGCTGGGAGAAAAATGACCCCGAAAACGAAACCTCCTACAGGAAATGCCAGCCCAGCTGCTCCGATCACAAGACTGGAAGCAGCTACAGACTTTCCCAATATGCTGGTAGTGGCATTGTGCCCTCTGCTGGACCAGATGACTTCATTGAATAACAACTTCGAAACGCTACAAAAACAGCTGAAAGAAACAAAGACCAGAACAGAGCAAACAGCAGAATCACTTTAGAAGGTTGATGCCAAGACAACTAAACTTAAAAAACAAGTGGTGACTGTGGAAAAACAAAGAACCTCAGATGAATATCAACTATTGCAGCTACAAATGGAAAAATCAACTTATGTATTGAGATTCCAAGGTGTCTCAGAGCATGATAGAGGAAATCTTTTAAAAACCAAGGCGATGCCTTGGGGCTGGTTGCAGATTTAAAAGTGGATTTTCTACAAAGCAAAATGGACATGGTCTATAGAACCTATCCAGAATATATCAAGAAAAACAATCGGCCTGGCGAAGTCTTTGTGAAGTTCTCCAAAAGATACATGAGAGACCAGATACTCAAAGCGACTAATAGGACTACTCTAAGAATCGAGGACAAGGAAATAAAATTTTTAAAGAACATTCCATTTGAGATTAGAAAGAGGAGGAGACAATATAAAAGCCTCATTGTATTTCTACAAAAAAAAATTCACATCCTACAGATGGCTTATACCAGAAGGCCTCACCTTCAAATACAAAGATAAGAAAACTAGAATAGACTCTGTTGCAAAAGCCAAAGCATTTTTGGAGCAACTACAAGATACTGAGAAGATGGAAGGCCCAGCAAAGAACGACAGTGCATCAGATCATAGCAACATGGGAAGCAAAAAAGACTCATCATCTGAATCCAATGGAGAAGAATCAGAATCTGAACTTGGGGCAGCCACTCCTAAAACTCCCAAGACCAGATAAGGATATGATCTCAGAAATAAGAAAGACTAATTTTAAGCTAGATATTTCTATGTCTTGATCTTTGGTAAATGAAACTGAACTCTTGGACACTTTATTTGGTTAAAATACCCGCTTTACTACAATATTAATACAGTATAAGGTTTGCTTCAATGTATTTAGGCTAATGTAATTGGAACAATAGCTTAAGCAAATGTTTACGTATATGACCACTGCTACCTGGGGTTTTAGTGGTTTTCTTTTCTTTCTCCCATAGATTTTAGAATAAAAGCAATAACAATTCATTAAAAAAGAGGGAAACAAACTTGGAGTTATTGCTAATGGTGAAAGGATATCTTCTCTCTTTTTTGGTTTTCAGATGTGATGAAGAGAACTCAATTTGCATTCCTTCACTAGGAAGATAATAAAAAAGGTCCTTTTAAAAAATATATTAATTTTTCTGAGAAAAACAAACAACCATAACTAGTACAGCTTTGAAATAGTCCAGTAGATGGAAAACTTACTAACATTGCCATAAACGAAATGTCAACCATAAAATTACATTGTCTTGTTTGCTTTTCACTCATTACAATTCAAAAGTACAGTAGATTCTGATAATGTTTATTTTTGGGAATAACACCCCCCCCCCCCAGTCAGATATTCAACTATTGGGAACCAAACTGCTTGGAAATGCTTTTGATGTCTGTCAATTGTGTTATCGTTTGAAAAGGTCCTTGATACAGTTGGTATCTAAGTGTTCTGAAACTGTTAGACAAAGACTGTGGTGGTGCTTTCTTTTCTCTCTCTCTCACCTTTTAGGTTTTGTAAGTCCTGGACAAGGAACCTTTAGTTGCCTCCTATACTAGGAATGTGCACTTGGGGAAAACAATCATTGGAATTTTTCAGATTACAGGAAGGGAATCCACATTGGTAGCCTGAATTATCTGTGTGTCCAATATTGTTTCAGAATTGTTATTATTATTATTTTTAATTCTGGAAATTTTTAGATCTTGTGGGGTATTCGGGGGGGAGGGGGTGGGGAGCTGGTAAATGACACAAACTGCAGGTCGATGACACCAAAATTGTAGGGAATCTAGTCTTGCCTGTCCAATAAATGACCACCACCACCCCATCGATACTAATAAGGTATTTTTCAGATACATATTTGGACCAGAAATATACAAATGCACATCCCTGCCTTTGTGAGTGGTAACATTCTGGCTTCAGCAAAGCCACAAGCTTCTTGCTAATCCCGGGGACCCAAAACAGCAGCCTGTGTTTCTTGGATGTTGGCCCATGCACTGTATATTTGAATCTTTTTTCTTTTCTTTTTCAAGCTAGAAGAAAATATTAGGCTGTATAGATGATAAGCAGTGAACTTTACATGAAAGGGTATAGCAAAATAGCTGGAGTAATAGAGGTAATTGATGTAATTTTTTAATAAACCTCTTCACACTTGCAGTCCCAAGCAGATCTTTTGGTTAGTCAGTTGAGCAATATGTTATGCGTACAGCATAAAACCTATGGCTTCTCTGCATTTGATAAAGAGCTATTCCACCACAAGTAGTTGTGGTACAATAGTCACATAAGTGTCTGATTTGTACAAGTTTGCCAGCTCTAGGTAGGGGAATACTTGGAGATTTCGGAGGTGGAGCCTGAGGAAGGCGGGGTTTGGGGAGGAGAGATACCTCATTGCAGTATAATGCCATAGAGTCCATCCTCCAAAGCAGCTATTTTATCCAGGGGAACTGATCTTGGTCATCTGGAGATCAACTGTAATAGTGGGATATCTCCAGGTGCTACCTGGAGGTTGGCAACCCTAGATTTGTACACAGCAAGCAACTTTCTATATATCTGCTGTCACTTGCCAGGCACCAAAATGTGAAATTTGTGCTCACTTGTTTTTGTTTGGGATATCAGAAGGATTTCAGTGAGGGTAGTGTTGTTTTTTGTAGGTTGGTTTGTTTCTGGACTCCTTTCTGAAGAATTAGGTATCTGTCTTCTCCCACTGTAGTGCATCTGATTTTCTTTATATACAGCAGAAATCTACTTCTTTTACATCTGGTTTTAATTATGGTACTGTTCTAGTCTTGCCATCAGCTGCTGTAAGTTTAAACCACACTTTGCTTAATAGGAATCATTTTAATACTGGGAACATATAGTATTTACTGCTTTGTTTGGCCTTTTCCCCACCACACAGTTTCCATACCATATTTTCACTGAGATATGTACCATTTAAAGTTTACCATCATATGCACTTCTGGTAGCCTACACAAGCTGTCCAGATCAGTGTAAAGAGAGACCTAGTTTCACAGGCCCAGTATCATCAGTACTTGGGCCTTACAGATCTCTCATTCTGGCTGCCTTCTCTGGACAGCCTGAACAAGCCACAGCCTGGAGGTCCTGGGAAATATCTTTTAAAGAAGAGTGGATGATCGTGCCCTATTGTTGGATTGGTGTCTTTATCCTTATTCTTTTTCTGTTACCTCAGAACTTTTAGTATTATTTAGTAGTATTTAGTAGAAAACAAACATATCCATAGAACTTTAAGAAAACTTAGGGTGTGGGAAGAAGAAAGATTTGTTTGATCATCTATAGAGATTCTTTAAACATTTGTATTTCTTTGGCCAATAGTAAGGGTTATTACTATTACATTGTAGAAGGGGATTTCATTTTCTGTTCAATATATGCAAAGTACTTTTTGCATGTATACCACTTGTTCTGTAAATAATAAATGTAAAACGTGTATCCCAGACCTCAGTATTTAGGGGTATAGAAGTTTTGCAAGCCTTTAGGGCACAGTTCATTACTGTCATTTGCTCTGGGGAACTGACCTCTGTCATCTGGTGATCATTTGTAATTCTGGCAGAACTCCAGGCTCCACCCAGAGGATGACAGCCCTGCTTTAGGGCCATTTATTTAGCCGTTCAGATTGCTATTCTAGTCCTGTCTGCCTATGAATTCAGCAAGGATCTCATGATTTGTATATAACCAGTTACTGAATTAGTGAAGGATAATTTAGTTTGCTGATTTAGACTGATTATTTGTTGTTGTTTTTTACCCCATCCAAAAGTTATGGATAATTTGACAGTTCCAAAGTGAGGATAATACCAGGTTCTCATCTTCAACAACTGACATTTATCAGAGGAATTAAATTTGACCTGCATTTTTGGAGACCAGTGTTTTCTTTTTGCTGTTTTATCAGTCTGAATCATAAATCCGGTGGAAATTTCTGTAGATTTGACAGCCTGTTTCCATGGGGCTGGTTAAGATGTTTTATTTCATGTAAAATATTGAACCTGCTTACGAGACTAGATATCTAGAAAACATCACTAAGAACTATAAAAAGTCATGTGCATTCATCTACAGCTTGAAAATTAAGAGGTTTGCACTTTGATATGAGTTGGAAGAAAGAAAATGCTGTTACTAACACATTCGGCGGGTGAGCTTTAAATATATAGAGGGAGGAATAGATGAAGAGTGAGTTTTAAATATATGGAAGGGGAATAGATAAATGGTATTTAGTTCTTTTTAACTTGCTAGACAATAAATTTATCTTTTTAAATTCTTTTTTTCTCTAGACACACTACTTTGGCCTTTGGTTTCACAGCAAGAGCCAGCAAGTGCGATGGGTGGAACTGGAGAAACCTCTGAAAAAGCAGATGGACAAATTTGCCAGCGAGCCCTTGCTTTTCTTTGGGGTCATGTTCTATGTACCCAGTGTTGCTCGATTACAGCAAGAAGTCACAAGGTATCTGATCACACATTTTGCACCTAAGAACATTGACCTGTTATCGATGTAAGGGTTGGTTTCTTACAGACCATTGGGTTGGATTGAGTAGATACTTCCAGTGATCAAAAAGGGAGTTGATTTTTGCCGACTTCCCCCCTTCCACAACAGACCTCCATCCCCCCCCCCCCCCAGTGCTGTTCCTGGGGCCCACTGCCCTCTGGGGCAGCATTTCAGGGGCCATTTGGACAGGAGGAGGGATACAGAGAAGTCCTGGTCCTTTGTTGGAAATCCCTTTCAGCACTGGAAATTTTGTTAAGGACCCTACTCACAGTTTGCAAATTTGGAGTCTTCCTTCTCTCTGTGGCATGAATTTCACTTTCCCTGTCCTTGTTATCCTTAACTTTAACCACAACTAAGTGCTAAGTTGCTGCCAGTTATTATGGCTAACACTACCTAGATTCTATGTTAGCCAGGTAGTGTGAACCTGCTTCAGATCTTGGTTTGGAAGCTGTAGTTTTCAGGAAGCTAGTTTTATGTCTGTATTATTGTATTGAAGTGGAGTTCAGGCTGATGATGATACATATATTTTTCACAGTCCTTTTGAGGTTTGCTTTAGAGAGAGAGATTAGATTTTCTCGAGTCATCCCCCACCCCACCCCATAAGCTACATAAAACATGGTTTTTCAAAAGAGCAGATATTTACTGACTAGGTTTGCTGCACATTATGCCAGCTAGTTTATACAAAAGCCAAAAAAGGTTGTTCTTAAGAATGTGGGCATAAGCCAAAACTCTACACGTACGGAGGTTACCTGGCGCTTTCTGTGTAATGAAGTGTTCTGTGTACAGGAAACGGGAAAGTTGGCATAACTGCTTTGAAAACATTTTTTTCTGGAAGGCACTATTTTAATTACAGACACGTTAAACAGCAACTTTGTGGCCATCCAGCTGTTCTCTGTATTGCCAGGTGGAGATGCAGTACTGGTTCACATAGCTGAAACACCTGCAATGTGAATAGCTGCTCGACATAGAACAACGTTTATGGTCCTCTGAAGGGTAGATATTTGCATGGATTGCTAATTTAAGTTGGCTGTTCAAGTGCAATACATCCCTTGGTGATGAAATAGATTCCTTTTTATAATGTTTTACAGACCATAATGTGTTGCTTTTCTCTTGTGTTGTATAGACCAAATCCATTGTATGCCATTGCTGTTTTTGCTCAGGTTACAGCTCAGATTCCTAAGAGATTTCTCTAGTAGGGTTCACTGTATTTAGTTCCTGAGCTTCCGTTTCTGCATAGATACAGCTTTTTGGCTTAGACTTATAAACAGAAGCCCAGATTCATGACTAGAATTGGGGTCCCTTCTTACGTCTGGTGCCTTGAATCGTAAATCAGTGGAATGTTAAAACACCCTGTAAACTGCTGGAGGTATTATGCAGTTTGGTGATTTTGTTTTTCCTATGATATATTGTCTATGTTTTCTAGGGCCTGGTCATGCCTTTCCCTTCCCTTCCCTACTTTGCTCTATTTATTTATTTATTGCCTTTATTAGCCATCTTTCATATAGGAACTTGAGGCAGCTTACAATGTAAGTAATAATACCATACTGTTAAGATACATTAAATCCACGAGTTAAAATGAACTCTTACGAAGGGAACTTTGACAATCAAAAGCTTATAACCTGAAACGCTTGTTGATCTCTAAGGTGCTACTGGACTCAAATCTAACTAATTTAAAACGGCTGCTAAGCAGAAGAACTAATCAAATGCTGTCATGAATAAAATTGTCTTCAGCTTCCTTCTAAAGATCAAGAGGGGGCCAGGAACAGCTCCCTGGAGAGGTTTGTTCCATAATCTGAAAAGACCCTCTCTCACATACCCACCAGACAAGCTTCTTTCAAGGATGGGACAGTCATAGGGCCTCTCCCTGTGATTTTAGTTTCTGGGCAGGAGTATATGGGAGAGGATGAGTGAGGCAGTCATCCTTAAAAAACCCACCTTTCTTCCAGGGCTCTGAACCAATCCTTGTGATTTAGGCCTCATGCAAATCCAAGTGATTGTCAGCCGGTCAGAGCCCATGGAACTCTACTGGATGGGAGGGGGTGAGCCGGCCTCAGTATAAGGGTAAAGAAAACTATTCTTTTTTGGATAGGGATTTTGTGGCTCTGGAAAGGAGTGTCAGCTTGGCCAGGCTTTTATTTGGCTTTTAGTTAGGATTTGGGGATTGACTTAGGGAAGAAGGCTTATTGTAATGTGACAAATACACATCCTCTTAAGGGCCCATTTTAACTGGTCTGTATAGGTTCTGTAGAAAGTTGCTATGCATGGGAAAAGAGCAGCCTTGAATTTACTAAGGTAACCTGTCCAGAAAAAGAGGAATCAAATCTCCCTTAAAGGTTTATTTACTTTACTTGAGAGCCAGTTTTACTTTATATATTGAAACCATCCACACATACCATTTTCCTATTAAATACTGTACGTTCTGTTAAATAAACCTGTATTGTTCATCTCTATCTGTGTCTTATCTGTCAAGTCAAATGTCTAAAAAAAATGATTTCTATTTACCTTTCAAATAATTATAAGCTTGATTTAACACAGAGTTCCCCAACTTTTTTGAGCCTGCAGACACATTTGATCTAATGCAGGGGACCCCACCTTTTTGAGTCTGTGGGCACATTTGGAATTCTGACACGGCATGGTGGGCACAGCAACAAAATGGCTGCTTCAGGAGGCAGAGCCAGCAACAAAATGATTATCACATCTTAACTTCAGTAACACAGTGTAGATCCTTGTGCTGTAGTGGCAGTTGCTGTCAAAGTAACATTTAAAAAAAATTGCACAGCCAATCAAAAACCTTGCTGGGTAAAAATGCTACCTGTCCCCACCCACTTCCTACAAATACTTGCCAGGCACCATAATATGTGTTGGTGGGCACCGTGACACTCAAGAGTACCACACTGGGGACGCCTGGTCTAACAGATGTCCAAATAAGGGACAATTTAGGGAGCACATAGCTGACATGCTACCAGTCTTTTATTCAAAGCTTGTGTCACCTTTTTACCGTATTTTTCGGACTATAAGACGCACCTGGCCATAAGATGCACCTAGTTTTAGAGGAGGAAAACAGGGGAAAAAATATTCTGAACCAAATAGTAGGTAGTTGGGGGGGGGGGGAGAGAGAGAAGAAAGAAAGAAAGAAGGTAGGTAGGTAGGGGGGAGAGAGAGAAGGAAGGAAAGAAGGAAGGAAGAGAAAGAAAGGAAGGAACAGGAAGGGAGGGAGGGAGGGAGGAGAGAGAGAGAAGGAAGGAAGGAAGAAAGACAGACAGAAAGAAAGAAAGACAGTCAGAAAGACAGACAGACAGAAAGAAAGGGTGTTTCCCTCCCCCCCTTGCTTGGGCCCCAGTGGCTTAACGCCACTCAGGCCCAGCTCTTCCCTCCCTACCTCCCCCCCCTGCAGCCCAAGAATGGTGAGTGGGGGAGGGAGGGGGGTAGGTAGGGGTGAGAGAGAGAGAAGGTAGGTAGGGGGGAGAGAGAGAGAAGGAAGGAAGGAAGACAGAAAGGAAGGAAGAAACAGGAAGGTAGGGAGGGAGAGAGAGAGAGAAGGAAGGAAGACAGAAAGAAAGACAGACAGAAAGAAAGGAACAGGAAGGTAGGTAGGTAGGGGGGAGAGAGAGAGAGAGAGAAGGAAGGAAGGTAGGTGGGGGGAGAGAGAGACGGAAGGAAGGAAGGAAGGAAGGTAGGTAGGTGGGGGGGAGAGAGAAGGAAGGAAGATAGAAAGAAAGACAGACAGAAAGAAAGGAAGAAACAGGAAGGTAGGGAGGAGAGAGAGAAGGAAGGAAGGAAGGAAGGAAGACAGACAGACAGAAAGAGAAAGAAAGAAAGACAAAAAGACAAGGTGTTTCCCCCCCCCCTTGCTTGGGCCCCAGTGGCTTAACGCCACTCAGGCCCAGCTCTTCCCTCCCTACCTCCCCCCCCAGCCCAAGAATGGGGAGGGGGGAAGGAATGGGGCGGGAAAGGTGAGCAGGGGAGGGAGGGGGCTTCTGAGGGGGGTGGGAGGGAGGGGGCTTCTGAGGGGGGTGGGAGGGGAGCTTCTGAGGGGGGGTGGGAGGGGGCTTCTAAGGGGGGTGGGTGGGAGGGGGCTGGGAGGGGAGCTTCTGAGGGCGGTGGGAGGGAGGGGGCTTCTGAGGGCGGTGGGTGGGAGGGGGGCTTCTGAGGTGGGGGGGCTTCTGAGGGGGGTGGGAGGAAGGGGGGCTGGGAGGGGAGCTTCTGAGGGGGGGAGCTTCTGAGGGGGGTGGGTGGGAGGGGGGCTTCTGAGGGGGGGGGGTGGGAGGAGGGCTTTCTTCACTGGGAGGGAGGGATGGGGCTTTCTCCCGGGGCCGCGGCGCTCGCCGCTGGCCCGGGATCTTCAGTGGGGGGGAGGGCGAGGGAGGCGAGAGCTTGAGCGAATGGGGGGGGGATTCGCACCATAAGACGCAGGCACTTCCCCCCCCCACTTTTTGGGGGAGAAAAAGTGCGTCTTATGGTGCGAAAAATACGGTAATTTGATTGTGGGTGATTGGATTTAAAGAACCTATTGGAGAGGCCAGAGTGGAAGACTGGACGTTCTTCAGTCCAGGAGGCGGTTGCCTCAAAGCCCCTGCTCTGCACCATAGCCACCGCAATGGTAATTTAGATATCCCAATCCCAAGCCATGTAGGGCTTTAAAAATCAAAACTATCACCTTGAATTGGTCTTGGGAGCAAATTGGGTTCTACCACATGGCAGCCCCCCGACCCAGTTTCCCTGAACCATAGTTTAGTTTTGTTACATTAGTTTAGGCTTAGTGTAGTTTGAAATAATGCTTACTGTTAACTATTAACCAGTTTGGTGTATTGGTTAAGTAAGCGGACTCTAATCTGGGAGAACCGGGTCTGATTCCCCATTCCTCCACTTGCACCTGCTGGATGACCTTGGGCAAGCCATAGTTCTGTCACAGCTGTTCTTGAAAAAGAGCAGTTTCTGTCAGAGCTCTCTCAGCCTCACCTACCTCACAGGGTGTCAGTTGTGGAGAGGGGAAGGGAAAGGAGATTGTAAACTGCTCTGAGTCTCCCTTGGGTAGTGAAGGGTGGGGTATAAATCCAATCTCCTCCTCCTCCTCTTCCTTTTCCTCCTATTCTTCTTCTTTGCTGTGAAAAGAAGGGTTACTTCACATAGCTGAAAAGAAGATGGACGAAGAAGTATGCAGCCCTCAACATGTTGTCATATGTCTTATGGTCAGGACATCAGTTATGTCAGTCCCTGGCTCGTTAATGGACTGAGTGTTTCATTGAATCAGGTCTTTCCCCAGTTCTGCCCACTAGCCTGCACAGTATTCTTCAATGGGGCACAAAAGGGTGAGAGTGGCATGCTGTAAAGATTTTGTGTAAACATAGTTTGTGTCTATAAAGGTCTGTCACCTGCAAAATGCAGGAGTTGCAGCGTTTGCATATGAAGAATGTCAGTTTTACCTGCCATGCATAATTTTGAAGCTAGATTAGTACTGAATGGTACTAATTTAACTCATCTTTCAATGTGAATTTGATTTCTCTGCCAGCTTCATTGTCCATGTTTCTAACAAGGATCAGTCTTCACAGATTGTTTCTGCTCCACCCGACTCAGCACCTGGAGCAATGCAAGAGAAAGCCAAGCATTTGTAACATGCTCAGTGTTCTGTCATTGTTTACATATTGGCAAGTGGTCCCCTTCCTGTGATTCTAACTTTCCTGGAAAAGGATGCAGGATGAAATTCTGTTTTGTGATGGCAAGTGGGAATATAAATCAAGAAGGAAAAACTGTGTTCCCCACCACCACCACCAACAGTGTTTTCCATCAAGGAAAAAGTTGCTCATGATTTTCTCAGTCTAACTTTGCTTTGTTTTTACACCCCCAGGCATGTTTTCAAACTGTTGCATTATGAGATTATTACTTTGAAAAGTTTTCCTGTCCTATATGTATTTATTAGTACAACTAATCTTTGATTTCACTCTGGTCAAGTAACTATTTTTTTAAATAGTATTTTCCCGTATCTTAGTGAGGTTACGTGTCCTATGGTTCCAGCCCTGTGGAAAATTCAGTCAGTGCTGTGGAACTATTGTGACAATAGCTATACATCCTTTGAAATGTGGTGTTGGAGGAGAGTTTTACAGATACCACGGACCGCCAAAAAGACCATTGAACAAAGGGTGTGCTGAGAGGGCTCTTGAAAGACATGGCCTCATATGTGGAGAGGCACATCTAAGACATATCCATTTAACAGTATGGAGTGAGAATTTGGGATGCCTGTCTTGTAACACTTTTCAAGCACTGTGTTGCTCCTATGGGTGATCACCCAAGAAAATTTAATACATCAATACCTTGTAATACATGGCCATCCTGAGAACGTCATCTCAAATAACCTCTTGTGATCTCAGTTGTGTGTGTGTGTGAAGCTAGAAATTAGTCAGTTCCACCACATTCCTTCCCTGTCAGATTTATTCAGCTGTGATGAAACATAATACTCCCTCCCCTCCTTCACTGGCTTTGTCATCAACTTCACAAAGACAGTATTAAGGAATGGTCACGGCCAGGTTGGAAGAAGTTAGAAGGAGGGCAGAGCAGAAAGGCAAAATGTGTAGGAGTAGGAAGACTGAGTTCCTTGACAGAAGAAAATATTTAAAAATTGGCCAGCTTCATTATGAGCTTTCTAATTCATCATGGTATGGGGCCACGGTGGCTCAGTGGTTAAGACACTGTATTGCAGACCGGAAGGTCGGTAGTTCGGCAGTTTGAGACCCGAGTGCCGTGTGACGGAGTGAGCTCCCATCTCTGGTCCCAGCTCCTGCCAACCTAGCAGTTCAAAAACAAGAGATTGCAAGTAGATAAATAGGTACCACTTCGTTGGGAAGGTAACAGCATTCCGTGCGCCTCAGGTGTCTAGTCATGCCGGCCACGTGACCACGGAGACATCTTTGGACAATGCTGGCTCTTTGGCTTGGAAACAGAAATGAGCACCGCAATTCTGGAGTCATATTTGACTGGCTTTCGAGCAAGGGAAACCTTTACCTTTACCTAATTCATCATGTGTCAATTTGGAAGTTGTTACATGTGATAAGATTTCACAATATTTACACTTGAAAGGAACATTCCATTTTAAATGGGCAGTGCAAGCTCAGGACTCCCCTTCACATGGTACCATCCTACACAACGCCACATGTTCAGCCCCCATCTAAGTGGTTGCAGAATTCACAAATGTAGTACAGCTATGTAGGATTGCACCTTGGGAGAAATGGCTCTGGGTATGATTGTGGGGAGCCTAATTTTTGGCCCATAATCAGTGATAATAGCTTAGATTTTCTTAATCTAATCATTACATTGTGGAGTACCTGTTGTGTGCAATTCATGTGGCTTGTTTTATGGGATGGGCTTCTGTTGACTTTAAGGCAGTGCCTTTAGATTCTTTGTTTTCATTACTTGGGAGTCAAAACTTTCTCTTGTGGGCTTCGGAATTAGAGTGCCCTCTAGGCATTAATCCCCTGTTTATAAAGTAATTTGCTGAGGATTGCAAACCCTCCCCCCTGCTGACTCCCACCAGTGAATGGGGAGCTTGTTCTCACTGTGCTGATTTCTGAAAACTGAACTCTTCAAGCCAAATATTTTAAGACACCGTTGACACTATGCTAGGTACTCAGCCTTGGGGGGGAACCTGTTATTTTTACATGTGTTGTGGAGCTACAGGTGAAATATATGTGAAAAATATTGAAATGTACATTACTACACAAAATAGGCATATCTTTGCAGCAGCAATCTACTGTCTCCACATATCAATGTAGTTTTGTGGTAATTTGTACAGTTGGACATATGCACCCCTGGGTATGGTTTTAGGAACTAAATTTGAGCTTTACTCATTAGATTTAAGAACTTAAGAGCCCTGCTGGATCAGACCAATAGCCCATCTAGTCCAGCATCCTGTCTCACACAGGGGCCAACCAGTTCCTCTAGACAGCCAACAACAGGACATAGAAGCCGAGGCCTTCCCCTGATAGCGTCTCCTGGCTCTGGGATTCAGAGATTTGGTGCCTCTGAATGTGGAGGTTCCCCTCAACCACCGTGGCCAGTAATCCTTGATAGCAATCCTCCATGAATATATCTAATCCCTTTTAAAGCTGTTTATCCCTGTGGCCATCGCTACATCCTCTGGCATTTGTAGTCCATTTTTTCTCCAAGGAGCAGTGCTGTATCCAGTGGGCAAAAGAAGCCATTGCCCAGTATCCACCGCCATTGGGAATCTACTGTGAGCATGTATGAGAGATTAATGGATTGGCCCAACACACAGGAGGAAAGGAACCAAGCTCATTGCCCCACTTATTCTGAAAACTGTAGTCCAGTTCTCTGTGCTTCCCAAAAGGGGGGCATCGTGTCAGTGCCTGCATAGCTCCCCCCCCCCCCCCAGGAATGTTGGGAAAGCTGCTTTCCTGTAAACACGGCTGGCACAGTGTGCATACAGTCTGTACATGCATTGCGTTTTGCACCTGAGTTTGGAAAAATGCACAGAGCTGGGTGGCAGAGTCAATATACTTTGCTTGATTCACCTGCAAGTCTGCAAATATGGGGACCTATGGGATGTCATTTTGTACCAAACATAAAGCCAACTCTGCCAAAGAGCCCAGGATGGACTAGCATGAGGTTATCTCAGCTTGTCCTCAGAACCATTCTGCTGCTTAGTTAGTGTGAGAGATGGTGACATAGCCATGCCCGTGGTATGCTTCGTTGTAGTGTAGGAATTTGAATTCAAGTCTCCAGTATAAATCCAGTGTGTTAAACATGGAAGTCTCAAGTGGGAACGTGTTAGGCTCTCACTTTGACATTCGTTCATGGGAATGCAAGATTTGAAACTTAAATCAGCTATGCAGCTTGTAGTAGGTACAAAATGCTTCCTGAATGGCAGCTCTTAAACAGTGTTACATGGCAATGCAAGGAAAACAAATGTTAAGTGAGGATGGAGCATACCTCAGCCTGTCAGGGGATACCACTAGAGAGTCACTGAGGAGAAAGTCATCCCCCCCCCCCCCCAGGTTTAGGATGGCCTGCACTCACTCCTCAGGAGTGCCTATGTGTCTGTTTCTTTAGAGGCTAAGTAGCCATATTAATTGTATTTTAATCTGAGATGTAACCCAGAAGAGGCCATGAACCTTCCCGGAATTTTGCATTGAAGCATGAAATAACATCTCTGTCCCTATTTCCAAGAGAATCGCCTCCAGTCAAAATTGATAGTATTGAGTAGATTGATTGCATTGTAACACCTAATGTTATTTTTTTAAGTGTTTATTTAGGGGATACTGAGTACAGCAGTGTTTTGCTTCCACTGGGTAAGGATGTATTCACATGTGCACACAATTGTTTTTTTTTACTTAGTAACATTCTGAAATCAGGCACTAGAGACTAAAACCATTTTAGTGCCACTGTAGTAATGGAAGAGGGGCAGAGCTGGAGAGAAGAGGAATAGGTGGGGTAAACAGCAGCCTGTATTGACCCTGTGGACCCATGTTGTTTGGCTGTTGTTGGCACCAGGTTAAGACTCTTCCCCTCCCCCCTAATTCTCCCAGGGTCGTGTATGTCCTGCTTGTTTTTTCATCATGGTTTAATGTTTCCCCCCACTGTGTATAGTGGCTTTTAATCATTGTCTGTTGCAAATGAATTGTTTTAAATTGATTTTGGCATTTTTATATGTTCTAAAAGGGCCTGCAGATACTAATATATTTGAAAAGATGCATAGAGGGGTGGGGCAAGATGGAATTGCTTTCAAGGGGTATATGAGAAGAAAGGAGAGTTGCCAATCTCCAGGTGGCACCTCCAGGAATTACAGTTGCTTTCCAGAGTACAGAGCCAAATTCCCCTGGAGAGTACTGGAGAAAATGACAGCTGCAGTTGATGAATTCTATGGCATCACATCCTTGCTGAGCTCCCTTACCTCTCCAAACTCTGCTCTCATAAGAACATAAGAGAAGCCAATGTTGGATCAGGCCAGTGGCCCATCCAGTCCAACACTCTGTCACACAGTGGCCAAAAACACCAGGTGCCCTCAGAAGGTCCAGCAGTGGAGACAGGAAACCCTCCCACTGTTGCCTCCCCATCAAGCACCAAGAATACAGAGCATCACTTGCCCCAGACTGAGAGTTCGTATCTATACTTTGTGGCTAATAGCCACTGATGGACTTCTGCTCCATATCTATATATCTAATTCCTAAGTGCCCCCCCCCGCATGCGGATACCTAAATCTGCACGGGGGGCACTTCGGGGGGGAGGGGTTTTTTTCTACACACAGGGGGCACTCCCCCCGTGTGCAGAAAAATCCTAAATGTTAAAAAAAAACTTTTGGGGGGATATTTAAATCCCCTCAAAAGTAAAAGCATTCTCTGCACAGGCGCAGAGAACGCTTTGGCTGGGGGGAGGGCTCGGTGGGCGGTGGGCCTCGCTGCCGCTGTTTTCGGGGAGGGAGGGGGGAGGTGGCTCGGCACGCAGCCACTGCTGCTGCCAATTTTTGGGAAGGGAGGGGGAGGGAGGAGGCTCGGCGCGTGGCTGCCACCGATTTTTGGGGAGGGAGGAGAGGAGGCTTGGCGCACAGCTGCTGCTGCCGCCAATTTTGGGGAAGGGAGGGGGAAGGGACGGGGGAGGAGGCTCGGCACACAGCCGCCGCTGTTTTCAGGGAGGGAGGAGGGAGGGAGGAGAGAGAGGCTTACCTGCTCCCCGCAAGTATCCTACTGCTGGGAGCCCATGGGGGGGGGGGGCGAGCGGCGGGCCCAGCAAGATGAAGGAAATGCCTCCTCCCCGCAAGTTTCTTGTGGGCCTCCCCTTGTGTTTATCTAATTCCCACTTGAAGCCGTCCATGCTTGTAGCTGCCACCACCTCCTGTAGCAGTGAATTCCACGTGTTAATCACTCTTTGGGTGAAGAAGTACTTCCTTTTATCTGTTCTAACCCGACTTCTCAGCAATTTCATGGAGTGCCCACGAGTTCTTGTATTGTGAGAAAGGGAGAAAAGGACTTCTTTCTCTACCTGCTCTATCCCATGCATAATCTTATAAACCTCGATCATGTCACCCCTCAGCCGTCGTTTCTCCAAGCTAAAGAGCCCCAAGCGCTTCAACCTTTCTTCATAGGGAAAGTGTTCCAACCCTTTTATCATTCTAGTTGCCCTTTTCTGTACTTTTTCCAATGCTATAATATCTTTTATGAGGTGTGGCGACCAGAACTGTACACAGTACTCCAAATGACGTCGTACCATCGATTTATACAGGGGCATTATGATACTGGCTGATTTGTTTTCAATTTCTTTCCTAATAACCCCCAGCATAGCGTTGGCTTTTTTCACTGCAGTCGCACACTGTCTCAACATTTTCATTGAGTTATCTACTACGACTCCAAGATCTCTCTCTTGGTCAGTCTCCGCCAGTTCGGACCCCATCAGCGTTTATTTATAGTTAGGATTTTTGGCTCCAGTGTGCATCACTCTGCAGTTGGCCACATTAAACCCCATTTGCCACGTTGATGCCCACTCGCTCATCCTCAACAGATCCCTTTGGAGTGCCTCACAATCCTCCCTGGTTCTCACCACCTTGAACAACTTTGTGTCATCTGCAAATTTAGCCACTTCACAGCTTACTCCCAACTCCAAATAATTAATAAACAAGTTAAAAAGCATTGGACCCAGTACTGATCCCTGCTGTACCCCACTGCTTACCTCCCTCCACTGAGAAAGTTTCCCATTTATACTCTCTCTGTTTCGTTTTAATTAGCCAGTTTTTGATCCACAAAAGGACTTGTCCTTTTATCCCATGACTATTGAGCTTACTTAGGAGCCTTTGATGAGGAACTTTATCAAAAGCTTTCTGGAAGTCAAGGTAAACAACATTTGTTGGGTCCCCCTTGTCCACATGTTTGTTTACTCCCTCAAAGAACACTGTTAGTGAGACAAGATCTTCCCTTACAGAACCCATGCTGAGTCTTCCTCAATAGATTTTGTTCATCAGTGTGCCTACTAATTTTTTCCTTAATAAAAGTTTCCACCAACTTACCCAGTATCGATGTCAGACTGACTCGCCTGTAATTTCCCGGATCTCCTCTGGAACCCTTTTTAAAGATAGGAATGACATTTGCTACCTTCCAGTCCTCAGGAATGGAGGCAGATTTTAAGGAAAGATTACATATTTTTGTCAGGAGATCCAAGTTCACATTTGAGTTCTGTGAGAGTTCTGCTCGAAGTAGTCAAGGATCAGATCTTGGTTGGTTAACCAAAGTTCTTTATTTCCAATCTCTACATTAGTACAGCTTCTCGGATTATTGTCAGAGATGAGACAGATAATACAAGCAGGTCTATTATACCATTCCAAGGAGTTTGAATTACCCATAGGTAGCCAATCACTATAGGGGAAAATTGGCGGGCAAAGAGGAGTTCTGGCCGTTTGGTTCTCACAGGAAAGAGAGTGAGGTGTCAAGCTGTAAATTTCCTTTCCCAAACCAGACCCCTCAGATGTTACCAGTTCACATAACAATCAATGGCCTCAAGGTTTTTGCATGTGATAAGAGATGAGAGGTATCCTCCCTTGAAGTCTCAGCCGGGGCAGCTGGAATGCGGAGGCAGGGATGTGAGAGGCCTCCTTGTTCTCATACATTACCGATGTCACCCTCCCGCTTCATTTGCTATAATCTCCCGGTCTGGTCAAGCAGTAGAACAGTAATACATAACAGTTACAAGCACAGAATTAAACATAGAGCTACTTAGAAGGTACAGGCATGAGTACTATAATGTCTGAATTAGCAGATTCTGACAAGTTCTTTCCGAACTCTCGGATGTATGCCATCTGGGCCCGGTGATTTATTTGTTTTTAAATTGTCTATTAGACATAGGACCTCCTCTCTTGTCACCTCAATCTGACTCAGGTCTTTCAACAACCCTCCCGAAATCAGTGGTTCTGGAGTGGGCAGGCCCTTCTCATCTTCCACAGTGAAGACAGAGGCAAAAAATGCATTCAGCTTCTCAGCCATTTCCCTATCATCCTTCACTACACATTTTACCCCTTGGTCATCCAAGGGCCCCACTGCTTCCCTGGCTGGTTTCCTACTTGTAACGTATTTGAAGAAAGTTTTATTCTTGGTCTTTATGTTTTTTGTGATATGCTGCTCATATTCCGTTTTTGCCTGCCTGATCACAGCTTGCATTTTATTTGCCACAGCCTGTGTTCCCTTTTATCAGCCTCACTGCAGCCTGAAACTAGCTTTCTACCACTTAAAGGAATCCTTCTTACCTTTTACAGCTTCCATTACTTTGTTTGTTAACCACGCAGGCTTTTTTCTATACCTATTTGTGCCTTTCCTAACCCATGGTATATATTTTCTCTGAGCCTCTAGGATTGTAATTTTAAATAGTTTCCAAGCTTCCCCAGTGGTTTTGACCCTTTCTACTTTTCCTTTCAGTTTTCTCCTCACATATTCCCTCATGTCAGAGAAGTTACCCCTTTTAAAGTTAAAAGTGGTTGTGTCAGTCTTTTTGGGCAACTCCCTATTTATACAAATGTTGAACTCAATAACATTATGGTCACTGTTCCCAAGCGATGCAATCACTTTTACATCTCTCACCAGGTCTTGGGCGTTACTTAGGACCAAATCCAGGATCACCTCTCCCCTGGTCGGTTCTGTAACCATCTGCTCCATAGCACAGTCATTGAGAGTGTCTAGAAACTCAATCTCTTTTTTCCGACCTGAACACATATTGACCCAGTCAATGTGTGGGTAGTTAAAGTCACCTATTACAACACAGTTTTTTCATCTAGCTGCTATCTTTAATTCATTCTTCATTTTATAATCCTCCTCTATCTTTTGATTTGGTGGGCGATAACAAACTCCCAGTGTTAAGCTTCCTTTTGGGCCCACTAATTCAACCCACAGCATTTCCAGAAGCAAATCCAATTCTCCTACCCTCTCAATCTTATTGGACTGTATACCCTCTCTGACATAAAGAGCCACCCCATCTCCAACTTTCTCCCCCCATCCTTCCGATATAATTTATAACCAGGAATCACCGTATCCCACCAAGTTTCTGAAATACCCACAATGTCTATGTTTCCCCCCAACACCAAGCATTCCAACTCCCCAATTTTACCTCGGACACTTCTAGCATTAGTATATAAACATCTATAGTTTCCCATACATGTTAAGCCCACAACCTTTCTCTTGCTGCCTCGAGATCTTGCCAGGCAGTCCCTGTCATTTGCCACAGTCTCAGAGAACAATTCTAATCCTTTTCCTTGTAGGAAAGTAACAGCTACCCCTTCATCTCTTTGAGATGAACCATCCCCAACCAGAGATTTTTCATTTCCTGTCGGCTTTCCCCCAATATTCAGTTAAAAACTGCTCTGCCACCTTTTTGATTTTAAGCGCCAGCAGCCTGGTTTCTTCCCGGGACAAGTGGAGACCGTCCCTCTTGTTCCTAAAAGCATCTCAGTGCCTAACAAACTTGAACCCTTCCCCCCTACACCATCTCCTCATCCACGCATTGAGACTCCTGATCTGTGCCTGTCTCTCTGGCCCTGTGTGTGGAACAGGTAGCACTTCCGAGAAGGCTACCTTGGAGGTCCTGGCCTTGAGTCTCCTGCCTAGCAGCCTAAATTTTTCCTCCAGGACCTCACGACTACATTTCCCCACATCATTGGTGCCAACATGTACCACGACCACTGGCAAGACCAGAGGACGACCAGAGGACTCCAGCACTATCTACTAGCCTATCTAAAACATGCGTAATGTCCGCTACCTTTGCACCAGGCAGGCAAGTCACCTTACGGTCAATACACAGTTTCGCCACCCAGCCGTCTACCTGCCTAAGGATCAAATCACCAACTACCAAGAGCCCCCCTCCCTCCCTGCCCAGGGATGGTTCCTTGGTACGAAAGGATACCTGTTCACCAGCTGTAGAAGCAGTCCCTTCTGAGGGCACATTCCCCTTATCCACAGCCTTGTGCCCTGTTCCCTCTTGACCCTCATGCTCCCTGACAGCAGCAAGGCTGCCAGATCCAGAGTGGGACATATCTAACAAGTCCCCAGGAGTCTTCTCCATGCGCCTAACTGACTGTCTCTGCTTCTCCAGGACAGCCACCTTGGCCTCAAAGGAGCAAACTCATTCCCTGAGAACCAGGAGCTCATTGCACCAGGCACACACCCAGATAATCATACATGTGACACACTGTGCAAAACACTAGATAGCCCCCAACCCCCTGCTGGCATTCTGGCTTCATAACTGCTTTAAAAATAATTTAATATAACCCCCCTTTTAAACCCTTTGTAGTCTCCTTGTAGAAGTCTACTTACCTTGCTGGGAACCCAAGGAGCCTAGGGCCCTGGTGTTCTGGCTCTTCCTTAGCTTCTCACAAGCCCCTAGTCTAAGAGTCCCTAGGCTAAGAGCCCCGCCCTTTGGTTTGTGCCTATGGTCAGGTGGAGCCTTAAATAGAAGCCTCCCCCAGCAGAGGGTGTGGCTAGCAGCTATTCAAATACACCCAGGGACTCAATTTGCAGTTAAACAATGGCCCTTTCTCACCCTTATCTCAAGCAGCCAGCACTCTGCAACATCTCAAAACTCACTCAGCCAGCACTCTGGAACAACTCAAAACTCACTCACACACTTCCAAACACAGTACCCTCAGCTAAACCACCTCAGCTGAAAGCAAATAAGAAAAAAACACTCACCCCTCCTGCAGCTCTCTTCTTCTGCCTTCCAGAGCTCTCCCTAGGCTCTGTCTCCAAATCTCCAGGATTTCCCCCACCACGACTTGGCAACCTTAGTAGGAGGACAGATGAAATGGGTAGTAGAATTGAGGGAGATCTCTTGGATAAGCCACAGAGCCAGGCATATTTTTAAATTATTCTATTTTCCTGTAGCACCATCAGTATGTGTGTGTGTCAGTTCACGAACTAAAGGAAATCTGCCTTGAGGACCTTTCAGACTTAAGGTGAAACAAAGAGAGGTATAGGTGAGGATACGTAGGGAATGGATATTAATTCATTCCAGTTACATATGGTTAGGCTTAGCTTTAGTAGAAAAGAAGAGTTGGGTGAAAGGGTAGCTGTGGTTGTTGTTCAGTCGCACAGTCGAGTCTGACTCTTTGCGACCCCATAGACCACATCATGCCAGGCCCTCCTGTCTTCCGCCATCCTACGGAGTTTGCTCAATTTCACTGGCCTTTAAAGAGAGGTCTTCCATTGCTTAAACTTCTAAAATGTTTGCAGAACAAAATTTGAGTCCAGTGACACCTTTAAGACCAACAAAGTTTTATTCCAGGATTAAGCTTTTGTGTTGTACATTTCCTTGCTCTCAAGTTTCCACTCAGGATCAAAGCAATAGAATATCTGCTCTCTCTCCCCTCCCCCCCAACATTTTACTTATATACGTTGGATCTGATTGATATCAGAGTCAGACATTTGGACTGGATGAATGCAATGTTGTTTATCTCCACTTTTTATGTCATAAGTATGACTTGTTTTTTCCAAAACATTTGAAACAGAGCTTGAATATATAATTTGAATGGATTGGTTTACACCTGATTTAGAAAGGAACCCTACATTTTGATGATATTCAAAATTCCCTGAAGTTAACCTGGGTCTCTTCTCTCCCCCACCCCTGAATGGGAAATCTAATTCTGTACTTCAGTTGTCTTGAAGAAACTGGAATCTGAAATGAATGGCTGAGCACTGAAAAATGTAGCCTAAGGGCTGTGTAAAAGTGCACGTTTGTTTACTAGCACATTAAGTTAGTGATATGGCACTAATGAATTGAATATTTCGAGAAGCAGTGGTTTGTGTTAAGATGAAAATATAAAGTTAAAATAGTTTGTATAGTATGTCCTCTTTGCTGCAGTATAGAGATGCAACCCCCAGGGAGAGACTTGTAGCCATTGTACATTTTTAAGGTGGCCTTCTCACATTGGGGTGACTTGTTGAATAGCAGCTGTATATGAGCTTCCATTGGTAGGTATTACATTTTGAGCTGATGTGTAGTGATGGCTCTGCTGTGTATGGCATAAGCAAGTTTATCTCGTGATGCTACAACTGGACTGATCAATGTGCAGACATGAGCTCATCTGATATTCCCCATTGGAAATGATTGAGAGTGAATGGAAATGTAACCCTTGACTTATTTTATACTGATGCACTTGAACCAGTCCTTCACAGTAATTCTTCAAAATGTTGTTGGGAATGTCTGACTCTGTTTATCTGAGTTTTGAACTTCCTCTGCTGTTCCTCAGTTGGTCCAATCACATACTCTCAGGCTAGCCTACTTCACAGGATAAAATGGAGGCGAGGAGAACGATGTGAGCTGTTTTGGGTCCGCACTGGGGAGAAAGGCAAGCTATAAATGAACTAACTAAATAAAGTTTTCCTGCCTCATCACTGGCTTTCAATATGGCTGCCCGCACACTATGGAACAGCATGGCAGAGATGGTCAGGAAGGCATTGACAGGTTTTTAGGAAATGGCATAAAACAGAACTTGATGAAAGTGTACTGGTTTTCAGAGGTTTGCTTCTGTCTGTATATGAAAGCTCCCTTTATTCACCATGGCTAGTAGCTGTTCATGGACCTATTCTCCATCAATCTGTCTAATTCCCATCTGTGATCATGGCTGTCACTACATCCGCTGGCAGTGCATTCCTTGAATTCGATTACTAACTGAGTAAAGAAGTATTTTCTTTTGTCTGTTCTGAACCTGTTGTCCATCGACTTCACTGGGTGCTCCTGAGCTGTAGTATTGTGGGTGAGGAGGAAAAGTTCTCTTTCCACTTTTCTCCCTCATGTTCCTCCCTTAGTTGCATTTTTTCCTAAATGGAGGAGTCCCAGACTCTTCAACCTTTTGTCATAGGAAAGGCATTCTAGCCCCCTACTCATCTTGGTTGCCCTCCTCTGTATTTTTACAGCTTTGTAATATCCTTTTTTGAGACACAGTGACCAGAACTGTACACAGTATTCCAAATGTTAAAATAATATATGAAATCCAATGACAGATGGTTCATTGTGGTTTGAAAAAATCTGAGAGAATCTGGGGAGTGGTTCTGTGTCCAGAATATGAACATACCTTGTTCCATATGAAGGCCTAATTCATTGTAGTCGAAGTTGCTGACATCTGTTTACTCTTCTTTCCATCAGCATGTCTGAGTCAGGCTCTTGTATGGTTGGTTGATCAAGAGCAAAATAATTTTTTTAAAGCTTCCTGCTTTCATGGTGTTATGGTTTCCTTCCTCAGTACTTAATGGGAACATTATTGAGTCACTGATCAGAGCAAACCTCGTTTGGACAAGTTAAGAGGACAGGAAACCTGCTTATCATTCCAGCCCTTGCAGAAATGTGTTGTATTTATGAAGGCAGTGACAGGCTTGTTTTTCCTTTGGCTTGTAGCTGCATAATAGTTTCTGCCTTCCCTTTTTTATATTGTGATTTAGAAAGGGAAAACAATGTAGTCCCTTGCTGTGATGTGAAGTCAGATGGTGGGAGGATAAAGAGGTTTAGGTGGGATTTTCTTTGTGACTAAATAATTTTTGTATATGCATTTTTCACAAACTAGTTAAAGATCTTTGCCCTGTCCCAAAACAAATTGGATCTGAAACAGTTCAGTTGTAATAAGCTGACAGGGAATAATACTTTTGTATTTCTAAAATATCATTGTGAATTTCGGAGGGGGGGAGCTTATGTTGTCTGTATGAAGTTTCTGAAGGATTGTTTATAAAAGCAGAGACTTTGGATTTATAGGCCAAAAACTTGATTATTAAGAGATCTTATTCCCAAATCAGCCAGCTAACCTTGTGTTACTGCACAGATGAAAGCTGAATTCTAGCACCCTTAGTGCATCAGATTGGTAGATGCTGCAGATCTCTACTGTGGACAAATAAATAGTCCTGTTATTTCTCTGAGCGGTGAACTCCACCAGGTGGAACCTGGGAGGGGAACTCTGTGCATTGAACTGCAGTGGCAGATCAGGAGGAGACTGTGCCTCTAATCTTTTACATAAATATACCAGCACAAGTTATACACTGACCAAACCAACAAGCCACCCCAGCAGCCAGTACTGGTGGGGGGGACAGCTTATTTCCCATTTCTTTGTTACCTTTGTATCCTCAGTCTATATTTGGCACATGATGCAAAAAAATATGGCAGTGTTGAGGGAAGGAGATGCATTTCACACTGTCATGATTTAAATTTTAAATTCCATTTTAATGTTTTAGATGTTCTAATGCCTTGATGTGTGCTGCCTTGGGGACTGTATTTGGGAGGAAAAGTGGCATGGAAATTCTAAAAATAAAATAAATCCATAATGGTGTTTTCCTGATTTCTCTGGCAGTGCTGCCTACTGCCCTTGCCTGTCTTTGTGGACATAATTGAAGCATAAAATGCTTTGTGTGTCTACCATGAATGAGACATTAATGTCTAAGAGAAGTCCATATATAAAGTATGGCACATTACAAATAAAAAGGTGCTTTTTAAAGCTAATCTTCATGCTAGGATTCCACATCTACATCATTAGTGTGAAGATCATGTTGAATTCACATTTATGCCTCTCCTGAGTGCTTCCCTCCAGTGCCAGTTGTCCCTAAGAATACACTACCAGTGTGTCAGCTGTATCCATGCTTGTAATCAGGTCATCAGAGGGTAAACTGAATACATAATTTGAAAACAGTGTTGTTGTACAGGTGATTCTGAAGTTCAGGTTTAGTTAACAGCAGTGTTGATCCATGACTAACAAAAGAATTCCATTCACTTGCCCAGACCTGTGGTGTATCTGGACTTAGCTCTGTAGTGAGTTGTAAGCACATATCTGAGCAGAGCTACTAAGAAGAGGTCGCTTTTATATAACCGTTTTTGAGAGTTAACCCACACTTGTCAGTCAGTCAAGTTTATTGTCTTGGCCATTGGCCATAGCAAAACAAAACAAAATAAAACAGATAAAACAAAATACAACAGACATTATAAACCAAAATGGGATAGGCCCTTCAGTAACTTGCTGCAAATCCAAGACTTAGTCTTATCTTTTTTGCCACCAATGCAAACAAAGCCATTCTGCTGGTAATATATGTGTCATTATCAGAGAGCAAAAAAACAGTCATGTCCAGATCTGAAATTCCATTATGCAAAGGTATAATGGGGTAAATAAACCTTTGCCTAAGTGATTCATGCCAAGAGCATCTCATAATATAATGCTCGACATCATCCACTTCGCCTACGCCACACTGACATATTCTAGAGACAGGAGGGGAGCCCAAGAAGCGACCAATACAGACCATTGAAGGTATGGCATGAAACCTTAGGGCGGTAAAAGCCCTTCTTAGATCAAGAGTGGTTAATTTCTCGAGGTAATCAGTCCTACAGTGATCTCTTTTAAATATCCTATACAAGGGGGCTGTACGACAACTTACCACCGCTTGGCGGTTCAAAAGCCCATCCTTATTAAATACCCATTCCTTCAATTTGGACTTTTGACTTTCACTGTCCCATATATCGTCTGGAATTGAGTATTTTAGTAAAATAGAGGTCAGGTGGTCACCCAATCTTTTGGAGGATTTCAAAAGCAATATAAAACTTCGGACACCTAGGATATCCTGGGGATGTTTTAAGCATTTCCTCCAATAAGAAAGAACTCTCACATTTACCCTGGCTTCCAAAGATACCTAGATACTAAGAAGAGGTCGCTTTTATATAACCGTTTTTGAGAGTTAACCCACACTTGTCGGGTCTCAAAGGATGTCTGTACTTACTTACAAGCAAACCTCATTGAATGTGGTGAAGCTTAGCATGTATAGGATCAGGCAGTAACAACAGTGCAGTAACTGGTGTGTTGTTAAAAAGGCTTATTTAGGCAGTATTAAAAGGATATCATTAGATATTAAGAATTGCTTGTGAACCAGATGGGATCTTCCCTAGTTGCCTGTGGAGAAGGAAATAAGTCCCAAGTGTACATCTGGGGTGTTTCTTACATAGCAGGCCACTATGGAAACCTGTGTGGGTACAGTTGTGGAACTGATAACTGTGTGCAGAGACAAAGGGATTGAGCAGGGCAACAGTTGTTGGACAGTTAAAAAAAATGTTATAGATGTCTATATGCCAGTATAAGAAGCCTCTGAGTTAAGATGGGGTGCTTGGTTCTAAATTACAGTTTCGATATAGTGTCTCAGAAACATGGTGGATTGGGAAAAAATCAATGGGATACCATCATGCCTTGTTATAAGCTCTGTAGGCAGGATAGGGGAAGTGTTGGGAGAGATCTTCAGGAGATGCTACAAAGCCTGCCTGTTTGCCATGGCATTTGAAAGGGTTTGAAAAGCAGTCATCTTTTAAGGGGAGGAGGGAGAGGGATTTGGGGCTTGCTATTTTATCTTTGGTTTTAGCCGGAGATGTTTTAATTATTATTGTTATCCTCCTTAAACCACAGAGAAAGATGGGGTATAAATGTTTTAATAAATAAATTAGCAGTCATGGGATAAGAGAACAGGTCCTCTTACAGATTAAAAACTGGTTAAATGACAGGAAGCAGAGAGTAAGGAATAAATGGAAGTTCTCACTTTGGAGGGAAGTAAGCAGTGGGGTCATACAAGGATTGGTATTGGGGCTGGTGCTGTTCAGTTTGTTCATAAATGATCTGCAACTGGGGGTGAGTAGTTTAGTGGCCAAGTTTGTAGATGCCACAAAATTATTCAGGGTGGTGGAAACCAAGGTGAATTGTGAAGAGCTGACAGTGAAGAGCTCCAGGAGGATCTTCACAAATTGGGTGAGTTAGCTATAATGTGATAAATGATGTTCAGTGTATATGTAACTGTAAAGTGTGTGCGTTGAACAAAAAATCGCAGCTTCAAGTATAAGCTAATAGGGTCTGTCTGAACTTGGTGAGGCTAAGACAGAGAGAGACCTTGGGGTTGTAGATGAAAGCTCAATTAAAATGTCAACCTTGTGTGCAGCAGCAGTTTATCTATGCTGGGAATTATTGGGAAAGGAATTGGAAATCAGATAGCTGATATTATAATGCCCCTGTATAGATCTATGGTGTGACCTCATTTGGAATACTGTATGCAGTTCTGGTCAGTGTATCTCCAAAAGGACATTGCAGCACTGGAAAAAGTGCAAAAAAGGACAACCAAGATGATTAAGGAGTTAGAGCACTTTTCCTATGAAGAAAGTCGGGAGAGTCTGGGACTTTTTAGATTACAAAAGGGATGACTTAAGGGGGACATGATAGAGATTTATAAAAATTATGCATGGAGGGTAGACAGAGAACTTTTTCTTCCTCTCCTAAAGTACTGGAAGAAAAAAAATCTTTAACTTATAAATCTCTACTTGTTACGATAATTAGAAAACAACGTAAAAAGTATGCATATTCAGCAAGTCTCAGAAAAATAGGTTTCAAAGTGGGTTACTAATCACATTTTCGGAGTGAGTACAATCTTCTTCATTTCAAAGTTGGTATAGCCTTGTAGGTAAAAAATGTTGCGTTCCCATGTGTAATACACCATCATCCATTGTATCGCAGGGAAGCCATCTGGATAAATCAACTTAAAACTTACAGTCCGTATGGCTTTAACCAATCTTTGGAATTATCGTGCTTCCTATAAACAGATGGATTGTCTTTAAATTTTTGTTGGATAATATCCACAATGGTATGATGCTATATTATATATGGGGATGCTACATTTTGGATAAGAGGAAAACAGGATTTATATATCATTGATTATTCTTATGCTAAAAATGCGTCATGAGCTACACATATTAAGGAACACTGTGTTTAAGATGGTTTCAGATCATTTGTACATTGAAAGCAGGTTTTGCTGAGAGACTTTTCAGTGTATGTGACTCTTAATTTATCCCCTAGGGAAGTATGGATTACTATTACCTAATCTTTTATTTAGCCATCTCTTAGATTGTTGTAGCATGATCGAGTATCTGGCTTGACCATTAACCTGGCTGAATACCAGAGAAATCTTTAAACCATTGGCTCATGTTGCTTCCATATGTAGCTCAGTTTGCTTTTTCCCTCCAGCGTTGTGTTAGCTGCAGCTACCTTTCAGGGCAAGCAGAAGCATATTTGAGGATGATTCTGTCAGTGTTGGTAGTATAATTAAACTCTTTTACAGTTAGCTGTGTATCATAGCATGCATAGTGGGAGGAAGACCAGCTGTTTTTAAAAAAATAATTGTTTTTCTTTTACATAGTCTTGGAGTACTTTGTATGTTTACTGTAGGAAAGAATCTGAACAAAATATTGAGACTCCATTATGTGATTCTCAGTTATTCAGACCTCCTTTCAATCCGCATCTGTTGCAATGCCTCCGTGAAAGTGTCTGGGTTTGGCCCCAACATCCCCAGCCCTAACGTTCACGGGGAGGGCAGGATATAAGTCCAAATAAATAAATAAATAACTGGGGGCAGGGCACAGAGGAGCAGCTGCCAGCTGCTAAGCACATGGGTGACAACATTCCTGACCATCCATAACGAACACTGGGGCTGAGGAACAGTGTCACTGCAAGATGAACCTGGGGTGAGGCAGTGCCCTTTTGTAAGATCTGTAGTACTGGTTTGTGAATATAGTAATAGCTTATAAAGAATACAAAATAATATTATAGACTTGCTTCAGTGGTTTATTTGTAAACTGAATGAAGTGATTAGCATTTAGGCCCAGTGGTTTTGGGTATGTTATAACATTCTGTACACTGTGCTCCCTTTGGGTTTGGGTTTGTCACTGCCAGATGAGGGCAGGGTGGGGCAATGCCCCATTGGCCCAGTAAAGGAGGGCTGGGACATCCAGCATGGCCAACTGAGGAATGGCTGTCATTAGGCTGTGCTGGCTGCAGCTGAGCCCAAACCACATCCTCCCTTCACTTACCACGGGAACTGCAATCCTTGCAGAATGTAGAGGAAGTGCTGGGAGTGGCATGCTCAACAGGCTGCCCTCTTGAAGGCCTGGGATACAGCTCCAGAACTGGAGGAGAGGAGGGAGGCTTGGATACAGTTAACCCCTTCTCCTCTCTACAGCTGAGGCCCAGAGCAGGGAGATTCTGAAGGTGCATTGGTCCCTGCCAACCCCAGGGAAATAGTGGATCCCCCCCAGAAAGGTATGCCAGTCAAATGCTATGCTGACATCTTCTTCTTTTTTAAAAAACCAGCTGATTGATCTGCATATCCCCTTGCTCACAATGTGTTTGTACTTTGTGTGTACACAGGCAGAGTGAGATGGTGTCACAGTGGTTAAAGGTATATCACAGTGGTTATATCTAAGAAGAACCAAACAATCATAGAATCACAGAGTTGGAAGGGGCTATACAGGCCATCCAGTCCAACCCCCTGCTCAATGCAGGATCAGCCTAGAGCAGGGGTGGGCAAACTTGCTCAGCATAAGAACCACCTAGAACAGGGGTGGCCAAACTTGCTTAATATAAGAGCCACATAGAATAAACATCAGATGTTTGACAGCCACAAGACATGAACAAATATTACCTGCTTTTATTGGAAAATAAGCAAATTTGCCTTTTATTAACATTAAATGAGACGGCCAAAAACAAAATGGGTAAAAGCAGATATTGATAATGATATTAATTTGTCCAGTGATATTTGTTTGCTAATGATATTTAGCTTCCCCAGCCACCCTGCCAGGAGCCACATAATATATGTGAAAGAGCCGCATGCGGCTCCCGAGCCACAGTTTGCCCACCCCTGGCCTAGAGTATCCCTGACAAGTGTTTGTCCAGACGCTGCTTAAAGACTGCCAGTGAGGGGAAGCTCACCACCTCCCTAGGCAACTGATTCCACTGTTGAACAACTCTTTCTGTAAAAAAGTTTTTCCTAAGATCCAGCTGGTACCTTCCCGCCCTTAATTTAAACCCAATATTGTGAGTCCTATTCTCTGCTGCCAACAGGAACAGCTCCCTGTCCTCCTCTAAGTGACAGCCCTTCAGATACTTAAAGAGAGCAATTGTGTCCTCTTCTCCAGACTAAACATGCCCACGTCCCTCAGCCTTCCCTCATAGGGCTTGGTCTCCAGGTCCCCGATCATCCTTGTCACGCTTCTCTGCACTCACTCTATTCTGTCCACATCCTTTTTGAAGTAAGGCGTCCAGAACTGCCCACAATACTCCAGGTGCGGCCTAACCAATGCAGTGTACACCCGGACTATGACATCTTGTGATTTTGATGGTATGCCTCTGTTGATATACCCCAAGATTGCATTAGCCTTTTTTGTTGCTGCATCACACTGGCTGCTTATATTTAACTTTCAGTCCACCCTTACCCCAAGATCTTGTTCACACACACTGCTGCTCAGAAGTGTATTCCCCCATCCAGTATCCATGTTCCTCATTTTTGTTACCCAGATGTAAGAACTCAGCTCTTATCCTTGTTAAATTGTATCTTGTTCACATCCGCCCACTTTTCCAGCGTGTTCAAATCTCGTTTAATTATCTCTGTCTACTGGTATGTTTGCTGCTCCTCCCAATTTGGTAGCATCAGCAGATTTAATGAGTAGCCCCTCTACACTCTCATCCAGATCATTTATAAAAATATTAAAAAGTACTGGGCCCAGAACTGAGCCCTGTGGCACCCCACTGGACACCTCCCTCCATTCAGATGAAACGCCATTGACAACTACTCTCTGAGTGTGATTCTCCATCCAGTTCCCTATCCCCCTAACAATCTTAGAGTCCATTCCACAGACCTTTAGTAAACTAAAGAACATTATGGGGAGCTCTGAATCAGGTTTACTGAAATCCAGGTAAATAACATCAACAGCATTCCCTCGATCCAGTAAGCAAGGAGGAAATGAGGTTGAGGAGGAAATGAACACACCCATGCTGACTTCCCCGGATCACCAAGCTGTCATGTAGATGCTCGTAGATTGATCCCTTTAAAATCTGCTCCAGTATGTTCCCTGGGACAGAAGTCAGACTGACTGGTCTTTAGATTCCTGGGTCATCCCTCCTCCCTTTTTTGAAAATTGGGATAATATCTGCCCTCCTCCAGTCTTGTGGCATGTCTCCTATCCTCCAAGAGGTCTGGAAGATGATGGACAAAGGCTCTGCAAGCTCTCTAGAAAGTTCTTTGAGCAGTCTTGGGTGCATACCATCTGGCCCTGGGGATTTGTACTCATTCAGTGCAGCCAGGTGCATCTCAACTACCTCTCTGTCCATGTCAACTAGCAGCTCAGATGCTGTGACTTGCCTGCTACTATCTCTAGATGAGCCTGTTCTCTCCTTCATGGAAAAAAACTGAGGCAAAATAGGCATTGAGCCTTTCTGCTTTCTCTGTCTGAGTTTCTCCATTTTCACCCAACAATGGGCGCATCACCTTTTTAATCTTGTGTTTGTTCCTTACATATCTGAAGAAGATTTTCTTGTTGTAGCGAGCCTCCCTGGCCAGCTTTAGCTCACTGCGAGGTTTGGTCTCTCTGACGGCTGACCTACAGTGCCTAACAACCCACAGATACTCATCTTTAGTGGTATGTCCTTGCCTCCATTTCTTGAACATTTCCTTTTTCTCCCTTAGCATATCACGCAATTCTCTGCTCATCCACATTGGCTTCTTGGATCCCCTGTATCAACAGAACAGGGACCATGATGGAATAAGTACAAAATCAATAGAAAACACTGTGTGCAAACATACAATATATGCAGTAATATTTAATAAAAATATAAACTGGGTGATTAGTATAATCACCTTCTAGGTATTAGCATAATCAAAGTAACAAAAATATGTAAAGGAAACAGTCAAAATATTCTCCTATCTAAATAGCTCCTGTATAGACATAATCCAAAAGTAATATATTTCAGTCCCAACACTGTAGGACAAGTAATCCAGGACAAGTGATCCAGCAACTTCCTGGTTGACAAGTCATTTCCAGCCTTTGTGTGCATCATTCATTGGAACCAATCTCCATTCTCTTAGCCAAACACTCACTTATCCCATCTTTCCTTCTTGTTGGAATAGTGACAGCTTGAGCTTTTAAGAGCTCTTGTTTTAGGAGAGTCCACCCTTAACTTGCTCCCTTCCCTTCCAGCAGTCTTGCCCATGGAATGATTCTCATTATACCTCTTAGTTAAGTCTGCCTTACTGAAATCTAACTTACCCATGTGGTTACAAACTTCCATGGTCCTCCACAGCAAAAGAAATTCTAGCAGGACGTGGTTACTTCCCCCTAAGGTCCCCACCACCTTCACCCCATCTACCATCTCTTGCCTGTTGGTCAATATTAAGTTGAGTATGGCCGATCCCCTTGTAGCTTCTTCCACCATTTGATGAAGGAAGTTGTTGTCCATATAGGTCAGGAAGTTGCATGACTGTGGACGCTTTGTAGAGTTTGTCTCCCAGCATACATCAGGGAAGTTGAAGTCACCCATAACTACCAGCTCATGTTATTTGGATACCCTGTCAAACTGTTCAAGGAGGGCAGCATCCACCTCCTCATCCTTGAGCGCTGAAGCACAAGTGTCACCCTCCATGTGGATCCTTCTATGACTTTCTATAGTAGTTAACTTGTCCTTTCTGAATGTGTGTATATACATGCACACACACACACACATAGATAGTTGGGTATTTATGTCTGTTTAAGTTATGGGCTATATGAATAAAAGGACAAGACACTGAGCAGTCAGTGGTGACAAAGTAACGAGCCACAGGTGCAGACCTGGTTAATACCTAATAGAGTCTTCCATAATCTCGGCTCTGTGAAATGCATTATACTCAACTCAGATCATTAGAAAACTATGCACTCTTCTGCCCCTTCTGATTTCCCTTGCCGCTCATCCAGACTTCCTTTTTAAGTTGTATGTACTTATACCTGCACAAGTTCTGCGTTGAGTTAATAGACCTGGACTCTGTGGCTGTTACGTTGTTGCCTTGTTTCAGATTTGTTGAAATGTATGAGCCCACTTCAACTGAGGTACACTGTGGTACACTCTTCTCTAAGAGCCAGAAAGGAAAGGAGCAGTTCCCACAAATAAATAAATTATGTGTGTGTGTGTGTGTGTGTGTGTGTGTGTGTGTGTATTTCTGTAATTTGCTGAATAATTGTCCTGGTATTTTGAATGAGCTCTGATTCAATTATAGGTGGTTATTAAGGGAGTGCAATGTACTTATAACTTGTACTTGGTCTCCCTGTAATTTGCTATAATTAATTCAAGAGTCCAAGGGCAGACAATAAGGACTAGGTTGAGGCATGTCTTTGGTTTCTTGCATACTATTATGGTCCCTTTTTAAAAATCGAGTCTTTATTTTGATATGCTTCTTCTGCTGTCTACTTTTATCTTAGAGCATCTCCAAAATTTGAAATCTAGTGAAGAAAGAAATGGTAAAGTTTATGAGAACTAGGGTTTTTTACCCAATTTGTATTGCTAACTTTCCTCTGTTTGGACGTCTTTGACTGGACACGCTGAAATTCAGCAGATGAACTGCATGCTGGCATGGCAACAGGAAAAGCTTCTAGATGGTCAAAATTCATCAGGTCAGGTTTTTCCTGTTAACTGCATTTCCATGCTGATCTTTATTTATTTATTTTTCATATTTATAGGCCGCTCTCCCTGCATGCAGGCTCAGAGCGGCTAACAAAGCTTGGCAGACACGCCAAGGTCCATATAAAACATTTAAAATCAGTTAAAACATCAACAATCAGCAATAAAAATAAAAATAACATTAAAGTGCTTGCAGTGGTTGGTGAAAAACAAGATGATGTGCCATATAGTACCCAGCAGCCTCCCGTTCTACAGGTGGTATGATTTGCCAGCCTCTGCCACAAATTAATAGTGGCCATTGATGGTAGTGGGCGGGGGGGACAGCTCCTAATTAAAGGCCTGGCAGAAGTGCTCCGTTTTACAGGCCTTGCAGAACTGCACAAGGTCCCGCAGGGCCCTGATCTCCTCTGGGAGCTTGTTCCACCAATAAGGAGCCGCCACCGAGAAGGCCTTGGCTCTGGTGGCAGCAAGCCTGGCCTCCCTGGGGCCTGGAATTACCAGGCGATGTTGCGCCCCTGACTGTAGTGCTCTCTGGGGTATATACGGGGAAAGGCAGTCCCTCAGGTATGTTGGGCCCTGGCCATTTAGAGCTTTAAAGGTGAGTACCAGAACCTTGAAGCAAATTTGGTATACTATTGGCAGCCAGTGCAGTGCCTTCAGTACCAGCCGGATGTGCTCCCATCTAGGGAGACACATCAGTAGCCTGGCCACGGCATTCCGCACCAGCTGCAGCTTCCAGATTTGCGACAAGGGCAGCCCCATGTAGAGAGCATTACAATAGTCTAGTCTCGAGGTGACCATTGCATGGATTACTGTAGCCAAGTCGCCGTGATTGAGGAAGGGAGCCAACTGCTGAACAGCTGAAGGTGGTAGAAGGCTGATTTAGCCATGGCTGCTACCTTGGCCTCCATAGCTAAGGAGGGTTCCAGGAGCACTCCCAAACTCCTAACCACTTGTGCAGGCACCAACATGTGGTTCACATGCTAAATGGTCTGCTTGTCCAGCTGTTCAGGTGGGCCCACATTATTTGACACCACCAAGCCAAACATAGCCCACCATCTGCTGACTGAGGCCTGTGAGAGGTTGTATAAACCTCATGCTCAGATGTCTGCCTGGGACGGTAAAACCAAGAGGATTGTCAAGCACATAGTATAGTTGGTAGATTGTTCAGCTTGATGGGTCACATATTCTGCAGAACAGAGGGCCAACAATAAAAACTTACTGTGTATAGTATAAAAAGATACAAGCATTTATTAATAAAGAATTAAAACACACATAAAGGCCCAATCACACCTCATGTAAAAAGACCAGAATTTAGCACACAAGGGCTAATGGACTTGACCTGTCGTGTTTCAGCCTGTATAGGCCATCTTCAGAGGTCAAACACAAAGAGGACCATATTGGCTTATATCATACTACAGTACAATCATACAATTATGCAACATAGATACAAGATAGACCAGAAAAGAATTGTTCCAAAGTGAAACCACTAGGCATAGAATAAAAGTATAAATGAGGCCTCCAAAGATGCAATCACATGCCAAATGATGTTTCACTGATAATTTCTGTGTGCCTAGTGCCTTCCAGAAAGTGCCTTCCAATGATTGTATAGGTCAAATCTATTAGCCCTTGTGCGCTGAATTCTGGTATTTTTACATGAGGTGTGATTGGGCCCTTATATGTTTTTATATGTTGGCCCTCTATTCTGTTTGATTAACCTTTTTAGGTTCTTGATCCCAGGTTTTAGGGTTAAGTCTCCCCCCCCCTCTTTTTTTGTCACAAATTGTGCAGCCAGGACCCTGTTAGGAAAAAAGAACAACAAAGCTTGCCATGTTATTGAAAACCAAGGATGCTTAAGAAATCATCCTCTACTGATTTTTCTGGTATTTTATTACTGGAAATATGTACCATGGGATAGTATTGAAACCATATATTCTAGAATGCACACTCACAAAGGAGAAGAAAATGTACATCTTCAAAACTTAACTGCTATGTAATGATGATGATGATAATGTTTTGGCTCACAAAAGAATAGTTATGAAACAGTTTTTACCAAAATATAGGGAAAATACTCTCTAGGCTTTTTGATGACCATCTCTCTCCAGTTTCAAAAATAGTCATCCTTTCCCTTTGTTTGGCATTGTATTATTTAAAAATAATAATAAGCTGCATAGTTAAGAAATTACTAGAAAGATGGGAACAGATCCAAAGTGATATTAAAACCTGCAGATCCATCCAGTAATTACATAATTAGGAAGAATTTAAAAGGACTTGTACCTTTCTGCAAATCAAGTAACATGTTTTATCAGCTACTGTTAAGTATTTACACTTACCTTTCAAATATCCCTCACTGAGGGCATTCAGCAAGCTTATAGATACCGACCACACAGGCTGTGTTCACATGCGCTGTATGCTTTGGTCAGCTGAACTGGAAGACTGATCAGTGAAAGTTTTTGCTGAGTAATGAGTGCACCTGAAATGTAAGGGCATATCTCCTCTAATTTGTTTTCTTTACAGTCTAAATCCAAGGTTAGATTGAATAGCTGGCTGCACATGAACAGCAGATTCTGGATCAAGCTTAGATTAAATGCATTCCATTCTATTCCATTAAATGCATTCCAGTTATGGACGCTTATGAAATTCACCTCTGCAGAATCTCTCCCTGAATTCTGGGATTCCATAGCGTTAGACTTGTATATTAAAGCAAAATTCTCATATCATCAGAGTTTAAAGTTCTTCTGGAATGTATGCTGCAGGAAAAATAAAATAATGTCTTTCTGTGCACACACATTTAGTTTTGGTTAGAGAGGTAGAATTCAACAGTCATGGAAGCCTGTTTTTTTGAGAGGGGGAATGGAAGCAAGAAAAAAGTAAAATATATGCAATATATATCATACATTCCAATCAAATCTAAACTCATTTTAATATTTAACAACATAAAATGCATTGCTTATACAATTTAGTTAGCATATATATTCATGTATACCTCTCTTTTCTCCACAATAAGAACACAAAATTTTACTATTTGTCATATTTGTAGAAGTTAGAAACAATTCAGTTTTCTACAAGCAGACTTGCAAGGATACCTGATACTTATTCATTATTTATTTATCTAAAACATTGTAATGCCACTTTCCACCCAGCTTAGAGTTCCCAAGGCGAAAAGCAAAAACAATAACAAAACAGTAAAACAAGCTTTTAGAATACATCATATTTTACTTGGGAGGGAGCTGTAAACAGCTGCACCCCTTTGTTGCCTTAGCACACATATATTAATTTTTCTTGTAATTTTTGTAGTAAATAAAATTTGTATTCTTTGGACAGAAAGAGTCTCATAACAGTTACAACAGGACAATCAGTGTATTTACGCATCAAGTAAAATTGTATAACAGTAAATGTGTACCACAGGTTAGGAAAGAGAATAAAAAGCCTAAAGGGTCACCAGCATGACCAACAAGCAGGGTAGGTGAAGCTATTAGAGTGGAAAAGGCTACCTTCAGAAACTGGAAGACTTACACAAATGAAGCGAACAAAAACCAATACAAACTTGCACAAAGAAAATGTAAGCAGTCAGTTAGGGAGCAAAAAAGACTGTTGGTCTTTATGCTTTTAACAATACAATAAAGAATTCTTTAAATACATTAGTAATGGGAAACCAGCTAGGGAAGCAGTTGGACCATTGGATTACAATGGAATGAAAGTAGTACTAAAGCCCAGACCAGGATAGCCCAATTTCATCAGATCTCAGAAGCTAAGCAGGGACAGCCCAGGTTAGTGTTTGGGTGAGAGACCACCAAGGAATATCAGGGTCACCATGAAGAGGCAAGCAGTGGCAGACCACCTCTGACCACCTCTGAATACCCTAAGGGCTTGCTATAAGTGGGCTGTGACACATAAGCACACAAAGCTCCAGTAAGGCGATTGCTGAGAAGCTAGATGAAAACTTCTCTGTACTGCTCTTTTCTGCTAAAGATATAAGTCAAATACATGTTCCTGAATCGATGTTCTCAGGAGGGGAGGATGCAAGCTTAGACAGATAGCAGTGATTAGAGGCAGCTGTAGAACTTATAGACAAATTGCTAAGTAACAAATCACTAGTACCAGACGGTATCTATGCTAAAATTTTTAAAGAACTCAAATGTGAAACTGCTGTTCACCTAACTAAGATATGCAACATGTCCCTAAGATCAGCCTCTGTACCAGAGTACTGGAGAGTGGACAGTGGAACTCCCATTTGTAAAAGAGGATCCAGGGGAATCCAGGAAATAACAGGTTGGTTAGCTTGACGTCTGTTCCAGGTAAATTGATGGAAAGTACTATTGAAGATAAAAGTGTTAAGCATCTGTAAGGACAATCCCTGTTGAATAAAAACCATCATGGCTTCTGCAAAGGTAAGTCCTGTCTCACTAACCTTTTAGAGTTCTTTGAAAATGTCAGTAAACATGTGGGTAGGAATGAGCCAATAGACACTGTGTATTTGGACTTTCAGAAGGCTTTGGACAAAGTCCTTCACCAAAGACTGCTGAGAAGACTTCAGAGTCATGAAATAGGAGGACATCCTCCTATGCGTTGGATAGTGGCTAAAAACCAGGAAGGAGCTTGTAGAAATAATGGTCCATTCTCACAAAGGGGGGATGTGAGCAGCAGTAGAGGGAGCCATGCTTTTCTTGTTCATAAATGACTTGGAGTTATGGATGAGTAGGGAGGTAGCGAAGTTTGCAGATGGCACCAGATTATTTAGAGTGGTTAAGACAAAAACTGATTGCAAAGAGCTACTGAAGGATTTCTTCAAAATAGGGCAAATGAGATTCAAGGTGAGCAAGTATAAAGTGATGCATATTGGGGTAATAACCCCAATTTCACATGTATGCTGGTGGAATCTGAGCTGGCAGCAACAGACCAAGAAAGAGACCTTGGGGTAATAGTGAATAGGTCAATGAAAATGTCAACCCAGTGTGCAGCTCCTGTGAAAAAGGCAAATTCCATGCTGGCTGTAATAAGAATAGAAATAGAGAATAAAACAGCTGCTATTGTTCTGCCTTTATACAAATCTATGATGAAATCATTCTTGGAATGTTGTGTATAGTTCTGGTCATTGCACCTGAAAAAGGATATTGTGGAGCTTGAAAAGGTGCAGAAAAGAGTAACCAAAATAATCAGGGGGCTGGATCAGCTGTCCTTTGAGATTGGGTTAAAACACTTTAGGCTGTTTAGCCTAGAAAAAAGGCGAGTAAGAGATGTTAGAGGTTTATAAAATTATGCACAGCATGGAAAGAGTAGACACATCTCAATACTGGGGTCATAAGAACATAAGAGCCCTGCTGGATCAGACCAGTGGTCCATCTAATCCAGCATCTTGTCTCACACAGTGGCCAGCTGGTTCCTTTAGGACCAGCAACAGGGCATAGAGACGAAGACCTTCACCAGATCTTGCCTCCTGGCTCTGGGACTCAGAGATTTAGTGTCTCTGAATGTGGAGGGTTCCCCTCTATCACCATGGCCAGTAGCCATTGAGAGATGGCTGTTTATTCCTGTGGCCATCACTACATCCTTTGACAGCTAATTCCACATTTTAATCACTCCCTGTGTAAAGTAGTATTTCCTTTTGTCCATCCTGAACCTGCAGCCCATCAGCTTCATTGGATATCCTTGAGTTCTAGTATCCTGGGGGAGGGAGTAAAAAATTCTCTTTGTCAACTTTCTCCACTCCATGCATAATTTTATAAACCTCTACCATGTCCCCTTTTAGTCATCTCTTTTCTAAACTGAAAAGTCCCTGACTCTTCAGCTTTTCCTCATAGGGAAAGTGCTCCAACCCCCTAATCATCTTGGTTGCCCTCGTCTGTACTTCTTCCAGCTCTGCAATGTCCTTTTTTGTGATACAGTGACCAGAACTGTACGCAGTATTCCAAATGAGACTGCACCATAGATCTATACAGGAGCATTATAATATTGGCTGTTTTTTTTCTCAATCCCTTTCCTAGTAATCCCTAACACAGAGTTTGCCGTTTTCACCTCTGTAGTACACTGGGTTGCCACTTTCATTGAGCTATCCATTACAACCCCAAGATCTTTTTCTCAGTCTCAGCAAGTTCAGACCCCATTAGCCTAGACATGAAGTTTGGATATTTTTGTCCGAATGTGCAGCACCTTAAACTTACCAACACTGAACTTCATTTGCCACATTGTTGCCCATTGATCCAGTTTGTGGAGGTCCTGTTGGAGCTCTTTACAGGCAGCCTTGGTTTTCACCATCTTGAATAATTTTGTGTCATCTTCAGACTTGGCCAACTACACTACTTACCCTTAGTTCTGGATCATTTGTGAGTAAATTGAATAGTACTGGCCCCAGTACCGATCCTTGTGGGACCCCACTGCTTACTTCCCTCCATTGTGAGAACTGTCCATTCATGCCTACTCTTTGCTTCCTGCCATTTAACCAGTTTTTAATTGATAAGAGAACCTGTCCTCTTATCCCATGGCTTATCATCTATTGAAGCTGAAGGGTAAGAGATTCAGGACAGAAGTATTTCTTCAAACAATGCATAGTTAATTTGTGGAACTCACTGCCAAGTTTGAGGTCATAACCACAAACTTAGAAGGCTTTAAAAGGGGAATTTAATAAATTCATGGAGGACTGGGTTATCAGTACTACATATCATGATGGATATCTACTTCCTCCAGTGTCAGAGGTAATATTCCTCTTTAAATCAGTTACTGGAGAGAGAGCATAGGCAGGATGGTTTGTGGGCTTCCTTGAGGTAGCTGGTTGACCACTGTGTGAACAAAATAGTGAACCTGATGGGCCTTTGATCTGATCCAGCATGGCTCTTCTTATGTTCTTATGTAAAAACACTGAATTCTGTAATAAAGTATTATCAGGCACATTATATCATATGAATTGTTGTTTGGATATTCAAAATGAAACAAAACATGTTTTTGAAAATATGTGTTATGTCTATAGTATGCATAGGAATTATCTAGGGTTGCCAGGTCCCCTCATTGCTCCAGCAGGGGGATTAGGGGGGCTTTCCAGGACACCCCTGATGTGATGACATCACCTGGAAGGGATGTCATCATGTTGGGGATGCTCTGGTTTAAGGGCAAAATTCTATGGTAAAACTGACTTAAAACAAGAGTTTTGCCCTTAAATCAGAGCGTCCTCATGCAGTGACATCACTTCGGGTGATGTCATCACATTGGGGAAGTCATGCAGGGATGCGACTGTTTGGGGGCAGGGAGAAGCCCCAAAAACCGGGAGAACCCCCATCCTGACCTGGGGACTGGCAAGCCTAGAATTATCTAATGCTGTAGATTCCCTAACGTAAGAATGTTTCGAGTGAGTAAAACCTTGTGTTAAAAAGCATTTTACTGTGAAATATTTCACTGGAGCTTCTCAGTGCTCTCCGAAATTTAATATATTTTTTCCCATTGGAAATATTGAGAAAAAATCCTTGGAAGTATCCTTCCCCCAACATTTTACATCTTTCATTTTTGAAAGCTTTTTATGTCTAAAAAGTAAACAGCACATCTTCCAGCACACAAGTGGTTAGCTTTGAAGTGGTTAGCTTTGTTGAGCAGGTTTATATTCCATTGCATCTCTATAGAAAGGCAACTTGAAATAAAGTAATTTTTTTCTCTTAGGGAAGCTATTTATTTAATTCTTACAATACACTTATACATTACAAATTAATAAACTTTTTGTTGCATGGACTCAGTTAACTACTTCACAGAATTCTACTTGGTTGCCAGAAGACAACCATAATTGAACCCAAATTGTAACAGAACTGCAGAATAATATGTATCAGAACCAGTATCATCTGAGTTTGTGATCCTGTAATCCACTCTGCCTTGTTTTTGACTTTACATAGGATTCTGCTGACAAGCAACAGACTCATTCAGTATGCACTGACTGGCAATGCAATCTCAGTTAGACATCCTCCTTAGAAAAGTAATGGGAGCAAAGAACCTCACAGGGGTTCAAAGAAATTCACGAGGGCACCATCATTAATTAAATAAGCCTTTTTGCCCTTTTCTGCTTTTGATGATTCTAAAGCACAATCCTGTCATTTTATTGTAATTAGAACAATGTGCATCAGATAATGCACAAGGTCACAAATCATGTTTTTTGCTGAAGCGAGTTCGGGAAATAACCATCTTGCTATTACATCTTTGTCAGGACTTGCTTTCCACTCCCATAAATACCCGTTGGAACGAGACTGGCAATCTACAATAGTCACTGTCAAAGTATAAAAACTCTTACTTTTAAAAAAAGCATAGTTTGCAAGGCATTCCAAAGGAGGAGATTACCTCCGTTTTTGAGTTATAGCATTAGATTATGTTCTACTACTTAGTTCACTAATATGGAAAGAAGGAATTCGTAAGCAGCAATTTCTTAAAATAGTCCCCCCTCCCCAATGTTGTAGTTGCAGTGCAAGCACAGAGCTTTTATACATGCTACTCATGCTAGTCCTGCTCCATCACTGTTAGTGTGATCTCCTGTCTCCGCATAAAGGAAGGAGGTATTGTTGTTGCAGAGCCATAGTTCACCTTAAAAAATAATTGGGGAAACTAACAACAGAACAATGGGCGAATATATGGAACTCCTATGCTTGCAAAACGAGAATCTTCCCCATCCGCTTGCAATTCTTCAAATTACAAACGAGGTGGTACCTCTCTCCGAAACGTCTTCAGCATATGTACAAAAATCACAGTTCGCAGTGCTGGAAAAAATGTGGTGAACCCAGTGATTTCTTTCACTGCTGGTGGGAGTGCACAGAAATCCAAACCTTTTGGAGACAAATTTTGTCAGAAATTGAAAACATTACATCTCAACGACTACCGCTAAACCCAGCAGTACTGCTCCTCAATCTGAAAGAAGGAATTAACCCAGAGATTGAAATAAACAAGCTAACTGCCACCCTCCTAGCAACTGCAAGACTGACTATTGCAGCTGCATGGAAGGCGCCTACTACACCAAGCATATTAGAATGGAAAAATAAATGCTGGGACCACTTCATTATGGACAAAATAGCCGACATAGTGGAGGAGCAATCGGGTACATCCATAAAAAGACACTCATCTTTTGTCAGAAAATGGTTCCCTTTTGTTACATATATGGCAGAACACAATGAGATACCTTCCAATCCCAACTATATCAAGTGGCTTCGTTTCTAAACACTTCAAGGTACATTTAAACACTTTTACAAACATTTAAAAACATTAAAATATCTTTAATATTATTGACCTCATGAATTCAATACTTACCTTAACCATAATGGTAATAGTATAGTTACAGAGCACCTCTTGTTTAGTCAAGAAAAAAGTAAAGGTTAAGCAGATAAATAAACAGCATGAAGAATAGTTACAGGTTTACCAACTGTTATAAATATTTTGTAATTTTTATTGTTGAAACTGAATTTCTGTATACAAAAAAAGGGAAAAATATTATGTATACTGTTGGAAATATTTTCATTGTGCAATAAAAATTTTCATTCCAAAAAAATAATTGGGGAGACTGTGCAATGAATCACAGGATATATGCAGCCTTCAAAGAGCATTTTTTTAAAAAAACCAAAAGTCTATTTGAATAAGGGGAGTAGCACTGCTGATGTCCAGCTCCTTTAAAAATAGGGAAGGTGTGCAAGATAATTCCCATGCTTGAGCAGACCAACGGATGAGCACTCTGTTTTGGAAGAATTAAGATTATGAGAACTATAATACTTTAAGAAGTTCTTAATGGCGTATGGGAATGGAGAGATACTGTACAATAATGCTTGTGCACTGCAGCTCTTGCAGTTGCAATGGATGTACTAGTTGAGGGAAGGACTGCATTCTCCCAGAAGCAAAGTATTACAGTTTAAGTGATAGGAAAATATTACTGCAACAGAATGCACTGCCTTGGGGAAACGTGTCTGGTTCTCCCTTTTAAAAAATGAACAATTGCTGCATATTTCTTGTGCAACCATCAATTGGAAGAGAAAGATGGACAGTTGGGGCTGAGGGTGGAGAAAGGTAACAACTTTATATTGATCACTTGTAAGTTACTTTTTGTGTCTTAATGGCAAAAAGGATTGTTTCCTTAAAGGAGACAAAAAGGAGAATTTGAGGGAGAAGATGGGCATAGATACAACCAACATCTTAAGATAAAATTAAAAGGGGATGCCAATTGTAGGCTGGCATTAAAATATGAGTCACGGGTCTTTAAAAGGTCAGTCTCTATAGGATTAGATTGGAAAAATTGGGGGGGGGGGTAAACTGAGGTGGATTAATAGTATATGTTATAATAAGAAGAGGTTGATCACCTGCAAATTTCAGGTCAAGCAGGGCTGTCTAATTCCATTGTTTTGAGTGGAAAGCATTCCTTGTTTTCTCTGGCTCACTCTTCTGCATGTCTTCCCTGATTTAAGCTCTGGTTCTTTTATTTTAAGATACAAATCTATATTCTGTGAAGCTGTGATGCCTTAAAAGATACACATTTTTTTCAGATAATATCTATCTTGGTTATTCAGAAGCAATCACAGATGCTTTAAATAATCTTTTTTCTCTCATGGTATATCTGGAATGTACCAGGGTTGCCAGCCTCTAGTTGGTGGTTGAAGATCTCCTGGGATTATAACTGACCTCCAGGTGACAGAGAACAGTTCACCTGGAGGAAATGGCCATGTTGGAAGGTGGACCCTATGAAATGTACCCCACTGAAGTCCCTCCCTTCCCCAACCCCTGCCCTTCTTAGGCTCCACCCCCCGAATCTCCAAGTATTTCCCAACCTGGAGCTGGCAACCCTAGGAATGTACTGTTGTTTGGAATAGTTAGCTGGAAGTGGGGCTAATTATAACAATATAGCTCTCTCATTTGAATATGCTACTTCCGTACATGTATGAGAGAGATGAGTCCAGTCCTAGAAACCATGTGCTCTGTTAATGTTTAATGACAATCATTACAAACTTTATTTATTATTATTATTTATTAATTCACATTTTTACCCCGCCCTCCCCGCGAACGGGCTCAGGGCGGCTTACAAACAGCACACAGTGCCAATCAGATAAAACAGTTTAAAATGAGATTAAAATGTAATAATAACAATAACAATACAAGTAAAGTGCTCGCAATGGTGTTAGTACTAAACATTCGGATGGCGTTCCTACTAATGCCTTGGTGTCGACCTCAGGGTCATGTTTAGCTCTCCGCCCGTCCCAGGCTCCATTGAGGGCCAGCCCGCATCGCTGATGTTGCTTGCGATAGTAGATGGTAAATGATGGTAGGCAGTGGTGACTCCTAATCGAAAGCCTGGTGGAAGAGCTCTGTCTTGCAGGCCTGTGGAACTGCACAAGATCTCACAGGGCTCTGATCTCCTCGGGGAGCTCATTCCACCAGAGAGGAGCCGCCACCGAAAAGGCCCTGGCCCTGGTTCCAGTGAGCCTGGCCTCCTTAGGGCCCGGGACCTAAAGATGATGTCGCTGGGGTATGTGTGGGGAAAGGCGGTCCCTCAGGTATGTTGGACCCTGGCCATATAGGGCTTTAAAGGTAAGCACCAGCACCTTGAAGCGTGAATATTGCACGGTGAGTCTTTAAAGGGTGAAGTTATATAGCAATCTCCTTATTTGATCTCATAGTGCTAAACTAGAAATTTAGTTTATTTGGTAGGTAAATAAGTGGAGTACTGACATGCATGCATCACGGTAGTTAAATGTACATTTGATATCCATACTGACCTTTATAAAATTCTCAGTGCAGATGTGACCTACATGGATTCACCAAAACAACTCTGGAATACCAATAAGGCAGTCTTAGGATCACAGACCCTTGGCTAATTCTCTTTTTAATGTTTTTTTCTTCACACACTGTTTTTTTTAAAAAAAAAACTCATATAGGCCTTCAGAACTACCCAAACACTTCAGAATTTTAAAGCACACAGCCACTGTTTTTTAAGTACACAGCAACAATTGAAGTGGCTTCTTAATCATAGTGTCACTATTGTGTTTCAAGGTAGAAAAACAAGGCTTGGCCGGAACTTTGGTGCTGTCTAGTGGCAGGTCCTTGAATCTCTCTTTTACTCTTATAGACTATACAGTCTCAGGTTTTTTTAAAAGCAGCACATGTTACTAGTGTGAAATGGCATAACGGTGAATGATGTGATTGCCTTGGGAGTGCTAGCTTTGCTCAGTGTGGTCTTACCAGAAGTATACAAAGCATATGAGAACTTTTCCCTAATTTCCTCGTCTGTTTTCCTGCTTTCAACTTGGAAACCTGGCTGTACAAACAGAGCTGGCGCAGACACTGCTTCATAAAAATTGTCTATTTATGTGTGTAGATTAACACACTGGATTTAGGAATGTACATTGACACCCTCCTGTATCTTTCTTCATCTATGCTACCTGGTCCTGCCATGACGATCCTGAGCCAGTGCTTGGGTGCTATTGTTAAGTGGCTAAAGATGTGGGGGGAAATACTTACCTCCATTTTCATCTGGCATGGAAGTTATTTGCTTACCTTGACCTAACTGATTTGGCTGCATGAATCTGTACCTGAGGGACCGCTTTTCCTCATATATACCCCAGAGAGCACTACGGTTGGGGTCACAACATCGACTGACTATTCCAGACCCTAAGGAAGCCAGGCTTGCTCTTACTAGGACCAGGGCTTTTTCAGTGGTGGCTCCCCTCTGGTGGAATGAGTTCCCAGAGAAGATCAGGGCGCTGTGGGGCCTTGTGCAGTTTCGCAGGGCCTTCAAGACGGAACTCTTCCGCCAGGCTTCCAACTAGGAGCCGCCACCACTACCACTATTATTACTAGTAACATCGGTGGTAGAGGTTCGGCCCTGTATGGAGATCGAGCCATAGCACTGCAGAAGGCCAGAATGCCACTGAAGTGGGATATTGATATTATACATTACAGTACGCCATCTTTAAACTATTGAAGAAATGACCATCACTGCAAGCACTTTAATTTGTTAATTATTTATTGTATGATTGTTTTAATCTTGTTTTTAAATGTTTTATGCTGACCTGGCACAATGTGCTGATGTATGTGAGCCACCCTGAGCCCGTTCGCAGGGAGGGCGGGATACTACTACTACTACTACTACTACTACTACTACTACTACTACTAATAATAATAATAATAATAATAATACCACCAGAATAACCTTGAGATTGGGCTGCAGTGGCTCAAGTGGTTAAGATGCTGAACTGCAGACCAGAAGGTCAGTAGTTCAGCAGTTTGAGACCCAAGGGCTGCATGACAGAATGAGCTCCCGGCTCTGGCCCCGGCTCCAACCTAGCAGTTCGAAAGCAAGAAATTGCAAGTAGATAAATAGGTACCACTTTGGTGGGAAGGTAACAGCGTTCCATGCGCCTCTCGGCATCTAGTCATGCTGGCTACATGACCACAGAAATGTCTTTGGACAGTGCTGGCTCTTCAGCTTGAAAACGGAGATGAACACCGCATCCCTAAAGTCGTATTCGACTGGCTTTCGAGCAAAGGAAACCTTTACCTTTACTAACTTTGAGATTAGACTATTGTAACATTATACATGGGACTGCCCTTGAAGATAATTTGGAACCTTCAGACTGTGTGAAATGTTGCAGCTGGATTATTGTTATTAGCGAGGCAGAATGGTCATATTGCACCAAATTTACAATTATTTTACTGACTGCTGGTTTTTGGGTTCAGTTCAAGGAGCTGGTATTATCTATGTAGCCTTTCATGGCCTGAAACCCACATCTCTACAGGACTGCCTCACCAATTGTGCTGTGCCCATGTCAGCTCAGTTCATCTGAGCAGGGTCTCTTGATAGGGTTGCCAAGTCTGAGTTGGAAAATACCTGGGGACTTTGGGGATGGATCTGGGAGAGGGTGGGGTTTGGGGGGGAAGGGCCTCAGCATGGTACAGTGCCATAGAGTCCACTATTCAAAGCAGCCATTTTCTCCAGGGGAGCTGATCTCTGTCAGCTGGAGATCAGTTGTAAAAATGGGAGATCTCCAGACCCCACCTGGAGGCTGGCAACCCTATCTCTTGAAGATCCCTTTCTGCAGAAAGCACAATCTGCTGCAGCTCATGATCAGTCCTTTCAGTTGTACCTTCTACACAAAGGAACAACATACCAGAGAAAGTTAGGAAAGCCCTGACTATACTGTGGATCCAAAAACTATGCAAGGCAGAACTTTTTAGGAGGGCTGTTCTGTAAATTTGTTCACTGTTTTATACTGTTTGTATAGATTTTTGTTGTTACTGTTTTCATTTAGTTTTGAATATTTGATTATTGTTGGTGTCAAATATTTTAGTTTTGTTATTGTTTGCTGGTTTTAAATATGTTATGTACCACCTTGAGTCTTCAAGGAAAGCAGGCAATGACCACAAATAAAGGTGACAGTGGCTACTTCAGGGATTTAAAACACCGCAGGATTTATTTTTCTACTTCTTAAAGTAGCCATTACAGTCTTCACTTGTCCTTATGTCCAATGTTAGGCTGTTGACACAAGTAGGCATCTTTCATGAGCACATACAGATTTTGTTTGAATAGGAACAAAATCTCCTCAGCATTTTGTTGTTGTTGTTCCTACCAAAAAATATCTAGGCATATTCTCTGCTGGTTTCATTTTGCTGTGTCTCTTGTTTGCAGGTATCAGTATTACCTACAAGTAAAAAAAGATGTTCTTGATGGGCGATTGCGATCTTCACAGGAGCAAGGCATACGGCTAGCTGCATTGGCTGTTCAAGGTGCGGTGAGCACAGCTGCTAAATTCTTCTAGTTTTATCTGTTTCTTAGACTGTGACAAGGATTCATGCTAGTTAGATTAGTGTTGAAAACCTTCTCAGCATGAAAGTTGATGTGATGCTAGTTAACTGATTTGCATAGTTAGAAAAAGACTATAGTGTATTGCTTCGAAACGATGCTGGTACATACATAGAATTAAATTTCTAAGAAATTATTCCTAAAGTATTTGGAAGGATTCAATATCTATTTTCCCTTTGTAACCCAGTCTGTGGTGAAGCTCAGGATTCTTTTTCTGTCTCTAAATGTGGGTTTAACTTCCCATTTGAGTTTTCCAAAAAAAGAAAGCTCAGTATCAGAATTCTTTTTTTTTTAATTTAGGAAAACACTAGGAGTACAGAAAAGAAAAGGGAAAGAAAAAAGTTGTTATACGTTGTATAACGTAATTGTGTGTGTTGAAAACAGCCGTGTAGTACAAAATGTATAGTATGGGAAATATTTTCCCTTTCAGCCCCTTCATTATAATTTTTGAGATATTATCTACAAAATACCAAGGCTATTTTTGGGAAGGAACACACAGGAACGGAGTTCCAGCTGGCTTCCAAGTTGGCCACGCTTACAGCCTCCCCCCCCCCCAAGTTCCCCAGGCACCTCACAAGCCATGGGGTGCCTGAGGAAGCTGATCCAGAAACTGCCTTCCTTCCCTCAGGTTCCCCCAGGTGCCCCGCAAACCACGGGGCACCTGGGGAAGCCAGTCCTGGTAGGGAGCTGTGCTGTCAGGGGTGTGGCCTAATATGCTAATGAGTTTCTGTGGTTGGGTGTGGCCTATTATGCTAATGAGTTCTTGCTGGTTTTTTTCTACAAAAAAGGCCCTGCAAAATACTATAGTTCTTCTTTCTATTGGGGTACAATTCATAGAATCATCTAGTCCAACCCGCTGCATAATGCAGGAAATTCACAAATACCTTCTTCTCCACATTCCCAGTGACCGTTGTTCCACGCCCAGAAGATGACAAAAAACCTCCAGGATCTCCAGCCATACTGGCCTGGAGAAAAATTGCTTCCTGTGTTCATCGTATAATTTTTAATTTTCAAACTTTGTAGCTAATCTATTTTAACTACAACACTGAGTCTCATTATTTCTACATATTCAATATAACATATTTTTGCCACTTCTACATATTCATCAGAACCTTTAATAGAAAAGTAGTCTATTGAGGTATAAAAGAAAATCTATTATATATCTCATATTGAGAATCCACTTGTATTTCAGATATTACATTTGGAACAAATTTTAATTCCACTTCTATTTCATTACCATACATTTGTATATATTTTCTCATTTTAAATTTGTCTCCTGCTACCATATAATACACACTCGTGGGATACGGTGGGGTATAAATTTAATAATAATAATAGTAGTAGTAATAGTAATAGTAATAATAACAATAACAATAACACATGCTCCTGCTAGCATAATACACATAATACGCTCTGTGTCCTCAAGTTTTGTAACAGACCTGTTTCTCAAATAGGTTGTTAATTTTTCTATTCTTCTAAATGTGGTCAGATGTCTAGTTTCCATTTGTAAATAGTTCTGTCTGCTGTTACCATGTATTTGAATATCTCTTCTAACTTTTTTGGTAGTTTGTTAGGCAGAACACCTAATATCATGCTCTTGGCTTCCACTGGGAATTTAAACTTTACTGTGTTCTGTATTTTTTGGTGTATTTCGTTCCAATATCTTTTTGCTTTAAAGAAGGTTCCATCTATGTCTTGAAATTTCTAACATTTTCCTTTGTGATTTTTATGTGCTTTCTCAGTGTCCTTTGATATCTTTTCCCCATATCTTACAGATTTTATTCACTAATGCTTTTAGTGGAGTGTTAAGTTGTAGGCTTTTTATTAGGTTGGGAGCAAACTCGGGTTTTATTGTTACTTGGATGTTTTTAGAACAAAGTTTGAGTCCCGTGGCACCTTTAAGACCAACTAAGTTTAATGTTGGGTATAAGCTTTCATGTGCCTGCACACTTCTTCAGATTCATTGAAACAAGAATTCCTCAGCCATTACATATAGGTAAAAAGGGGTTAGTTGCCAGGAAGGGCTAATTAGAATGAAGGTGCATAAGTAACTGAGCAATTATAGCTAAGATTGGATTAAAGCAGTTGGTAAGACCTTTAAATAGTGGCAAATTAGATTACAGATAATAAAAAGGTTAACAGAGATAACAAACGGATGTGAGAACTATGTTTGAGTCCAGTGGCATCTTTAAGACCAACAAAGTTTAATTTGGGGTATAAGCGAGAACTGAGTGACTTAGCTTGTGTAGTAAGATAAGAACCCAATATCTCTGTTAAGCCCTAGGGTTTTTCTTTGTCCTGACTGTTGTAATAACATGTAATTCAGTTATCTCCCATTCCAGTCTTTTTCTGAAATTCCTTTGCAATAAAACAGCTACTTTGAGATCCCCCACTGAGTGCCCTGGGAGGTTGAAATATTCTCCTACAGGTTTTTCAGTTTTGTGATTCTTGATGTCAGATTGGTTTCCGTTTATCCTTTGGTGTAACGTTTGACCTGTTTGCCCTATGTAGAGAACTGAAGGGCATTGTTGGCATTTAATGGCACATGCAATGTTAGAAGATAAGCAAGTGGATGAAGAAGAGTTAGATTTACCGTATTTTTCGGACCATAAGACGCACTTTTTCTCCCCAAAAAAGTGGGGAGAAAAGTGTGTGCGCCTTATGGTGTGAATACTGGACACAAGGCTCCCCTTGCTGCCACGAGGTCGCCGCTGCCGGTTTGTGTGAGGCCGCCGCTGCCAGGCCGCTGCTGCCGGTGGCGGCTCGTGTGAGGTCGTTGCCGCTGCTGCCGCCGTGAGGTCGTTGCTGCCGCAAGGTCGCCAGGGGCGGCTCGCGTGAGGCCGCCGTTGCTGCTTCGAGGTCTCCACGGGTGGCTCGTGCGAGGCCGCCGTTGCTGGCGCTGCTGCTAGGTCACCATGGGCAGCTCCCGCGAGGCCGCCGCTGCTGCTGCTGCGAGGTCTCCACGGGCGGCTCGCGTGAGGCCGCCGCCGCTGCTGTTGCGAGGTCATCATGGGTGGCTCGCGCGAGGCTGCCGTTGCCGCCGCCGCCGCCACCGCTGCTGTTGCTGCTGCGAGGTCGCCATTGCTGGCGCTGCCGTTACTGATGCAAGGTCGCTGCTGCTGGTGGCTCGCGCGAGGCCACCGCTGCCGGCTGAGGCCTCCTGACCAGCGCGGAGGGTGCGATCCTCCCCCCGCGTCTTATGGTCAGGTGCGTGCTATAGAGTGAAAAATACGGTATACCCCGCCCTTCACTCAGAGTCTCAGAGTGGCTTACAATTCCCTTCCTCTCCCCACAACAGACACTGTATGAGGTAGGTGGGGCTGAGAGAGCTCCGAAAGAACTGCTCTTGAGAGATCAGCTCTGAGAGAACTGTGACTGACCCAAGGCCACACAGCTAGTTTCATGTGGAAGAGTGGGGAATCAAACCTGGTTCTCCAGATTAGAGTCTGCCACTCTTAACTGCTACACCAAACTGAGCCTGAGATGGTGTAGTTGATGTTGTTAAGTCCAGTGATTGTGTTGTCTGGGAGTATGTGGCAGCAAAGTTGGCATATATGTAATGGTGACTTCTGTTTCAGTGTATCTGAAGAAGTATGCATGCAAATGAAAGCTTATACCCAGAATAAGACTTTGTTGGTCTTAAAAGTATCACTGAATTCAAACTGTGTTCCATATCATGCACTGTGATAATTCGAATGGAGCATAATTGTTGATTTATAGTAGATACTGGAATTCCTAGAGATGTAAAATTTCTGGAAATGTTGAAGCCGTGGAACAAAATGAGAAATTTGGGGGGGACTGAAATATCCCATCATGCCTAAACTTTTCTTATTACTTTAACAACATAAACTGTATGATTTATAACTTAGTTAGCATGGTAGATTCCTGGATCCTGACCTCCTGTTGGATAAACAGGTGGCAGCACTGGCCAAGGGTGCCTTTCACCAGTTGCATCCCTTCCTGGGTGGAAAAGATCTTGCCAGTGTGGTTCATATCCTGGTAACAGCTAGATTAAATTACTTCACTGTGTACTACATGGGGCTGCCCTGAAGACTGTCCAGAAGCTACAGTTGGTATAGAATATTGTGACCAGAGTGTTGATTGAAGTAGGTTGTAGGGATCACATCACTGCAGTCTTCTTCCATGGGCTTCCAGTTTGCTTCCAGGCTCAATTCGAGGTGCAGTTTTAACCTTTTAAAGCCCAAATATCAACAGCCTCAGATATGCAGATGATACCACTCTAATGGCAAAAAGTGAAGAGAACCTAAAGAGCCTCTTGCTGATAGGAGAGCACAAAAGTTGGCTTGAAACTCAATATCAAAAAAAACAAAGATTATGACATCTGGCCCCATCAATCCTTGGCAAATAGAAGTCATGGAAGCAGTGCCAGACTTCACGTTCCTGGGATCCAAGATCACTGCAGATGGTGACTGCAGCCATGAAATTAAAAGATGCCTGCTCCTTGGGAGGGAAGCTATGTCAAACCTAGATAGCATAATAAAAAGTAGAGACAAAAGTTTGTATGGTCAAAGCAATGGTATTCCCAGTAGTAATGTATGGCTGCAAGAGTTGGACCATAAGGAAGGCTAAGTGCCAAAGATTAGATGCATTTCAATTATGGTGCTGGAGCAGACTCTTGAGAGTCCCTTGGACTGCAAGGAGATCAAATCAGTCAATCCTAAAAGAAATCAACCCTGACTGTTCCCTGGAAGGCCAGATACTGAAACTGAAGCTCAAATACTTTGGTCACTAAATGAGAAGGGAGCACTCACTGGAGAAGACTCTGATGCTGGGAAAGATTGAAGGTAAAAGAAGAAGGGGATGGCAAATGATGAGATGGTTAGACAGTGTTATCAATGCAACAAAACTAGAGTGGGCTCTGGAGGGCAGCGGAAGACAGGAGAGCCTGGTGTGATGTGATCCATGGGGTTGCAAAGAGTCAGACTCAACTGTGTGACTGAACAACAACAAAAAATAGTTTGGGACCGACATACCTTCAGGACCATCTTGTCCCATATGAACCTACCCATTCACTCTGGGTATCTTCAGAGGTCTTGCTTCGGTTGCCCCTGACAACTGAGACTAGACAAGTGGTGAACCGAGAAAGGACTTTCTTGGCTGTGGAGCCAAAGCTTTGGAACTCCATCCCCAGGAAGATTCATCTGACTCCCTCTATTGGTGTCTTCTACCAGAGGGTGAAGACTTTTCGTTTCATTTGGCATACCTCCTGTAATGGTTATTGGCCCCCTCCCTGGTTCTGGTGTTGTATGTTTATGTGGGGTTGTGGACAACAGTTGTAATTCTGGGTGCTCTCCAGCCCTTGTCTGGAGGCTGGCAATGGTAGTTTAAATGAAGGAAATGGCTGGTTTGGAGGGTGGAGTCTATGGCATTATACTGGTCTGTAGGGGGGGCGTGGCATGCTTGGCTGAGAGGAAAGATGTGTCATGGTTGAGCTCCCGGTAGTAGGTCAAGAAAGTATAAAGAAATTCCTACTTTTGGAGATAAAAATGTCAAAAATATGCTTTGAAGACCCTTAATCTTGTTGGCTGTGAAGAGTGAAAAAAAGAAAACGTCTGGAATTTGGCAGAGTTGACGGACGAGCAGATAACTAATTAAAGAGCTGAGAGAAACTGCTATGGCGACCTCGGACTCAGAAGCAGAAAGCGAAACTAAGATAAAGAAGGTAATAAAGCCTAAAGACTTTCAATTAGAAGTAAAGAGGGCTGTAGAAGGGGCAAAAAATAGCATTACTAAAGCTGTAACAAAAATAGTGGATGAAAAAATATCTAAATTAGCAAGACATGAAAGCTTTGGAGGGTCTTGATAAATTACTGTATGAGAATAAGAAAGTGTTGGTGTTTGATGATCTATCACAAGAAACAATTAAAAGGAAGAGGAACTTAAGAATGTTTACTAGAGTGCTGCAGGAGAAGGAAATGAAATATAGTTGGAGAATAGCACCTTTTGCTTTAAGAATGTTACATAAAGGAGAAACTTTGTTTGCAGAAGACCAGAAGCAAATGGTGGCTTTATTCAAACATGTGGGACTGCAGCTACCTAAGGATTATAAACAATTTCATGATTCAGAGTCAGAAGAGAAAAGTGACTTGGAAGAGAAGATAGAGAAAAATCAGAAACAGAAGAAGAAGGGAAAAAAGGATGAAGATAAGACCTGGGACTTTAGAGAAAGGGTCAAGACTAAGAAATGATTAAGAAATGAAGGACTAATGAAGAAGGAAGGAAGATAAAGGAACCATCGACCTCCTTCTGTTTATAATTATTGGGAATGATGCTTTTTTCAAACCCCCCCCCCCCCAATATGGATGTAAGGGGTTGTTGGCTGTTTGGTGTGAGAGGTGGAATGAAAGGGGAAGAGAGGGGTGAATGGATGGTGACTGGAATGTTGTTGGTATGTTTGTTTTGTGTGGTTGTGGAATGGCTGGAAGCTGGGGGTAAATGTGGTGATTGGGTGGTTTATGAATGGAGTATGAAGGTGTGTGAATGTATATTGGGAAGAGTTTCATATACAAGAGATATGCCAAGCGTTGTGGCATATAAATTTTCTCTTGGTTGGGTAGAACTGGAATGGATGGTTAGGTGTTGGGCAGATAATCACAGACAGGTGGAGTGGGTTAAGGGATGCTGGGGACCAGATTTCCAGGCTGGTAGAGAACAGAAAAGATGTGGGAAAGAGAAATGGTCAGTAGTTATATGACAAAGAATGTAAATATTATATGTACAACTCTTAACGTGAGAGGACTGGGGAGTCCGGTGAAACGGGCAAGAGTTGGAAGATATATTCATGAATTAAAAGCTGATGTGGCCTTTTTACAAGAGTTACATAAGGGGGTAGAGAGAGTGGTGAGCTTTCCTGGCTTTGGGAAAGGAAAGAAATTTATTGCTTCAGGCTCCTCGAAAAGTAGAGGGGTGGGAATAGTAATAATCTCCAAAGTTGATTTTGTGGAGAATAAAGTATTGAGAGACAAGAATGGAAGGTTTATTTTTGTTCAAGGTCACCTTGAGGGAGAGCCGGTGGTTTTAGCTTCTATTTACCTTCCTGATGTGCATCAGCTGAATGTATTTTATAGGTACTTACAGAAGCTTGATAATTTTTCACCTCACACGAAGATAATAGGTGGTGACTTTAATATTAATTTGCAAGAGAATGGTAATTTAAAAAAAGGAAAAGTAGTGAAATTTAAAAGGATGTGTGAGAAATTTGGATTATTGGAACTTTGGATGGAAATGTATCCTAATGATGATTCATATTCATTTTATTCTGGTGCTCATGGAACTTATTCAAGATTGGATGGTATTTTAATCTCTCAAGAAGTTAAGAATTGGAGTTTGGTTATGGAGATTGGAATGATTAAGATTACTGAACATGCTCTTGTTTCAGTGTTTTTGCAAGTAGGTCATATTAATAGCCCTTATTTCTGGAAGTTTAATCCATGGTTAGTTGCAGATGAAGTAAGCAGGAGTAATATTAAAAAAGCAATAGAGAGATATTTTGTGGAGAATAGAAATTTAGTTACTTCATTAACAACAATATGGGAAGCAATGAAAGCTACTATTAGAGGAATGTGTATGCAGAATTTAGTGAGGTTGAAGAAAGGTAAAGATAGGAAGATTAAAGAAATAGAAGAAGAAGTTAGAGTATTAGAGAAGAAATTTAGGAAATCTAAGAATAAGAAGGATAGGGAACAAGTAAATAGGAAAAGAGAAGAGATGACTATATTAGATGTTAATAGGACTGCTTTGAAATTATGGTATAGTAAACAGAAGTATTATGAGTTGGAAGGGAAAGGAGGGAAAATATTAGCAAATAAAATTAGAAACTTCCAGGTAAGAAAAAATATAAGGGCGATTAGGGATGATAAAGGGGTGTTAAAAACGGAACCTAAAAAGATTTTAAAGAATTTTTTAGATTTTTATAATAGATTGTATGCAAGTAAGGGAATTAAAAAATATGATATAGAACATTTTTGTGAGGGAGTAGAATTCCCAGAATTGAGTGAGGAAAGTAGAAGAGAACTAGATAAGAATATAATTGAAGAAGAAGTTAAGATGGCAGTAGGATCTATGAATCTGCACCCAGACTGGATGGGTTTAATGTGGTGTTTTATAGGCACTTTAAGGATATATTGGTGCCACACATGACTGAATTGTTTTAGGGAATTTTGGATGGATCTAGTACCCCATCTACATGGTTGGAGTCAAGATTGGTGTTAATTCCAAAATCGGGGAAAGATCAAACTTTAAGGGATTCATATAGGCCAATTTCTATCACCAATATGGATTATCGAATATTTGCAAAGGTTATGGCAATGAGACTCAAAAAATGTATAACACAATTGATAGGGAAAGATCAATTTGGGTTTATGCCTCAGAAGTATTTGGTAGAGGCAGTTAGGAAGGTGATGGGTATGGTTTATTTAGCTAAAAATAGGGAGTTGCCTCTTACACTCCTGGCGTTGGGTATTTATAAAGCATTTGATTTGGTGGATTGGACGTATATGGAAAATATATTTCTAAAGTATAAATTTGGGGAGAAATTTCAAAATATGATTGAGGCGATGGTAGGAGTTAGTGAATCAGCAGAGGGGTATGTTCAGGTAATGAGTGGTACGAAACAGGGATCCCCATTATCTCCCATGTTATTTATTTTAGCACTGGAACCGTTGGTGCTTAAATTAAAAAAGAATAAAGGAATAATAGAAATCTTTTAACATTGTATGAAGATGACATGATGGTGACAATTAAGGATTTGGAGTCTGCTATGGTGCCATTAAAAAAGATATTACAGGAATTTGAAGGGGTGTCAGGGTTAAAAGTGAATTTTTCAAATCTTCAATGATGTGTTTTAATGTTAAACCAAATATACAATTAATGGCATCTAAAACCTTGGGTATTCCCATGGCAAACAAAATGGTGAAGTATTTAGGGGTAAATATTCGTAGGAATGTTAAAAAAATATTTTGAGTATAATTATAAAAATATTTGGAGTGGGATACAAACCAAAATAAGAGAATGGGGGAGAAGGAAAGAATTAATTAGTACAAGGAATGCAGTGGTTAAAATGTTTTTAGTTCCTAGGTTGACTTATCTTTTTTATGTATTACCCTGGCATATACCAGTATATATATTGAAGAGGTGGCAAGGAGAGATAGACAGATTTGTTTTTGCATCTAAGAAACCAAGGACGGCTGGAAGGTATAGATATTATGGAATAAAAGATGGGGGATTCCCAATATTAGTATTTATTATGATACATATCAATTAAGACATCTAATGATTTGGCTGGAGGGAGAATCAGGAGAAGATCTTGGTTGGATAGAATGGGAAAATTTAGAAGTGGTAGGAGGAAAGGGAAGTTTGTTTGATAAGGAAAAAGGAGGAAGAAGATAGGTGATAAATTATCAACCTTTCTGGGGCCTTGCATGGTATGGGAGAAATGAAAAAAAGAGCTCGCTCCGGGAATATCACCTCTTACCAAAATGTGGTATTATGATACATTTACCCCGTTAAGCGGATCAATGTCAAAGGAGGTAGGAGATAGATTAAAGGAGATTACGATTAGAGAGTTGAAGAAGATCTGGGGAACAGAAGGGATGATGGAAGAGGAAGAATTTCCTCATTGTTGAAGGAGGAAGAAATTAATAATATTGGTAAAAGGATTATTACTCCCTTTGAAAGATTGGTGAAAGAGTATGGAGAAGGTAAGGTAAAAATAGTTTCAAAATTATATAAGGTTTTATTAGGCATAGGGAAATCACCAAGAGATTTTATGAAGGAATATTGGGAAACAGATATTCAAGGAAAAATTTTGGATGAAGAGTGGGAAAGGATTTTTAGGTTACCTCCCTTTGTTACAACGTCTAGGTTAATACAGGAGCAGGGTTTGAAGATTATGCAGAAATGGTATTACACACCGGTTAAATGGTACTATATTTCAAAAACTGGGAGTTTGTTGGAGGAAATGTGGAGAGGTGGGAATGTTCAGTCATATGTGGTGGGATTGTCCTTTAGTAAAAAAGTGTTGGGATCAGATTGGTATTGAAATGTCAAGGATCGTGGGAAGAAAGGAAAAAATATCTAAAGCAATGGTACTTATTAATCTGGATGGTATAGGGTTAAGGTCAAAAGAGGAAGGTAAATGGATAAATTTGATGTTAGTAGCAGCAAGACAAGTGATAGCAAGGAATTGGAAAGAAGCCAAGGAACTGATGATTAATCACTGGAGGGACAAAATGAATAGTATAATAATTTTAGAGTATATTACGATGAAGATACGTAGGATGAATGGGTTAAAGGTTAGTGAACAGGAGGAGGACTGGTTTAGAAGGATGGCGAGGTATTTGGGAAAGTTTAAAAAAATGGGATGATCAGTCAGTTAATAGGAAATTGAGAGGTTAAATTGATTATAAGATTGAGATGGTAGTTTAAATGAGCAATAGAGTTGTACTTGGATTAATTGTGATATAATACTGTATGGAATTTTATTTATGTATCTACTGCCTGGAGGTCACACAGGGTGGTGTTGGTGATGGATGTGTTTTATGATATAAAACAATAAAGAATTATGGAAAAAAATATATATACTGGTCTGTAGTCCCTCCTCAAATCCCACCCTTCCCAGGCTCCATCTCTCAAATGTCCAGGAATTTCCTAACCTGGAGTTGGCAACACTATTTCCTTCCCACTCAACAGCCAACCTACCTTAATCTGTCTTCAGCTTTCCATCGTCACCCCCCTCCCCCACAGCCTCTACCTAGGAAAATTACAGTGTTTCTCCACAATGGGGACTAAAGCAGCTTACATTATTATTTCCTCTTTGTTATCGGCACAACAACCCTGTGAGGTTGGTTAGGCTGAAAGTATGTGACTGGTCCAAAATCTCCCAGTCAGCTTCCACTGCAAGATGGGGATCTGAACCTGGGTCTTGCAGATACCAATCTGAAATTCTTAACTGTTACATCACACTGGCTTAGGGTTGCCAGCCTCCAGGTGGGCCTGAGGATCTCCTGCTTTTGCAACTGACCCCGAGCTGACAGAGATCAGCTCCCCTGGAGAAAATGGCTGCTGTGGAGGGTGGACTCTATGGCATTGTACCATGCTGAAGCCCTTCCCCTCCCCAAACCCCACCCTCTCCTGGCCCCATCCCCAAAGTCTCCAGGTGTTTTGCAACCCAGACCTGGCAACCCTGCACTGGCTTTCATAGGGTGGCTGCTGATGAACAGTAGCAAAGCAGCTGGGCCTAATTAAGTCGTGCAAATCAGGTGGTATCAAGTCACATAGGGTGCTGCCTAGGGATGCCAGCCTCCAGGTGGGACCTGGGGATCCCCGGAATTACTGCTCATTTCCAGAGTACAAAGATAACTTTCCATGGAGAAAATGGATACTTTGGTGGAGTTTATGGCATTGTACCTCACTGAGGTCCCTGTCCTCCCCAGGCTCCACCACCAAATCTCCAGGAGTTTCCCAGCCTGGATCTGGATCCGCTGCCAGGAGCCGGGGGGTACTTGGCAACCCTAGACTGCTGCCAGTAAAAACCCTGCCTTTTACAGACAGAAAGAGTTAGAAGCCTCCCCCTCCCCCAGACATTCTAATCTCTCACAGTTGACGCCTGGAGTTGATGCCATTTCAAAAGGTATTGAGGGGAATTCAGTGGTCCCTGAAGTTTTTTTTTTTAACTTTTTGGATTTTTCTGCAGAATGTGGAAGGCCCCTGACTATGTAGGAAAAGCTGTTGGGGGAGAGTGAGCTCTCTTTTGGCAGATATGAGTATCCACACAGAAAAAAAAGCTCTTGGAATTAGTTTATAGATGCTGTAGATAGTTTTCAATTAAAATTTTCACATTACATATTTGGAGTAAAACCTTTTCATTTACCTGTTAAAAGAAATCCTAAGGAGTTTTTTCAGGGTTTCCCAAAATTGAAGAAGTTTTCAGATTTTTTCATACATTACTTTTTGAGTTGAGAAAAATATTTTTAAGCATTTCACTGATAGCAAATGGCAAAATACTTCACAGGTTTTTTTTAGTGCTCCCCAAAGTTTCTCAATTTTCCACTAGAAAAGTTGAGAAAGTCCTTAGACTTTTTTATGCTATATATTTGGAATGACTGAAATGCTCCTTAAATGCTCTTCCTTACTCAAAAAAAGAAAATGCTTCATAGGAGGGTTGTTTTTTTCATTACTCCCCCACAGCCCCCAATTTTTCCATCAGTAAAATTGAAAAAAAGTCCAGGAGGGGAACTTAAGGGGGAAGCTCTTGGTCTGCCTACAGTGTTTTTTGGGGGTGGGGTGGGGGGTGGGCGTGTGTTCATTTATACTTTTTTAAAAAAAATAATGTACAGAGGGATCTTTTTAATATGCACATTTTAAAACTTGTTTGGCTTCCTTCATGTTTGTGACAAACACAAATGAAATGGCATTTTTGGCATCTCGTGATAAAGTAAAACTGTCTTGAAGAGTTTGCAGCAATATTTGAATAGTGTAATTTATGATGGGAATTTCCAGCATCTTGCATGTGAGAATCTTTTAGACAGTGTTTTATCTGAATCAATTAAAATAAAATAAAAGCCCTTCGGCAGTTCTGTTCCCTTTAAAATTGAGCTGCTTAGAAACAGATAAATAGGAGCTTCTTTAAAATGCAGTATTATAGCCCTTAGGAAATACTTCCAACTTAATTCCCCACACAGTTTTGTAATGAAAATACAAAATAGATGTTCTATCATGTATTGAATGCATACCATAGCCACCAAAGCTTGACCATAGTCTTTACTGTTTAAAGCACTTCTACTTGTAGGGTTGCCAACTTGGTGTTGGGAAGTTCCTGGAGACCCGAGGACAGAGTCTGGGGAGGAGAGGGAATTCAGTGGGGATGTGATGCCATTGAGTCCACCCTCCGAGGCAACTATTTCTTCCAGGAGAACTGTTCTCTGTATTCTAGAGTTCAATCATAATTCTGGGAGATCACCAGGCCCCACCTGGAGGTTGGCAACCCTCTCTACTTAGAAGAAAAGCAGGGTTAAGTGCAGCTATATATGGCTGGGCTGGTGGGTCGCATTTACCTTGGTAGTTCTCAGGTCCTGCTGACATTTTTAATCAAATGGAGAAGGGTGCTGGTTTGATTGTGGAATCCCCCTGTCTCCCCCATGTCTCTGTGTTGTTTTTCTAATCAAAATAGTTTCTTCTTATCAGTGAAGGAAAAGAAATGGGCACGATATATGTTGTCTTTTTTTCTCCTCATGGAACAAATAGTAGACTGAAGGAGTCATCTGAGAGCAGGGTAATGGCTTGTAGAAAAGCATTAAATGCCGCACATTCCTTTCCCAGTTTCCCTGATTAAGTTTAGCCCCCCACATTAAAGTTTGCTGTATTAATTGTTTTGTTTTCACTTTTCATCTTATTCAGGTTTAAAAGCCTATAGGCCATGCACCATAATTTAAGAATGAAGAATAACATCAAAGCAAAAATTAGCTACATCAACAGTATAAATTTTCTTGTAGCCACTCAGAAGTAATCTTAGCTTATGGGTGTCCAAAGTAGCGGAATATTTTAATAACCATTTCAGAAGAAATTACTCCCTGGCCTCAGCATGTTTTGGCAATAAAGAAAGACATGCATTAATAATGAGTCAACTGCTGATAAAGAGCAGTCACAAAAGCACTTTTCTGGAGTTGTCCTGAGAAAGCGACCCTTCATCTGAGCTGGGGATAATGTGTTACAGTATGCAATCACGTATGACCATCTCAGTTTAGGATTCGTCAACATGTGAAGATTGTGCAGGGATTCAAATTCAGCTGGATATTTAATTGCTGTGTAAAGCGGAGAACATTTCCTTCCGGCATCTTTAACCAAGAAGTCCCAGTCCTGTTTAATTAATTTCTTCTTTGTTAAGGGGCTCAAAGGCCTCTCTGGGCACAGTTAATCATGGATCTCCCAGTATAGCTTAGGCCAAAGTCAAATATTTTGGACCTTGCTTCCATATATAGATTGCATGTTCCAGGGAGCTACATGTTAAGCTTTTGTGTATCTTTTCAGGATGAAAGTTTTCATGTCCAGTGAGTCAATGTGGTTTCTTTTGTCTCTCCTTCTTCCATACAGCTGATTTTGGAGATTACAATCACTTTGAATCTCACGATTTTCTCCGAGAATATGTTTTGTTTCCTATGGTGAGTTAATGCCCCCTGACTTTTCTTTCAAAATGTTATTCAGTTCCTTCTTGCTCAGGTATGGTTTAGGGAGTTGAGAACAGGTCAGTAAAATATTTGTGCTGCATTTGGAAAAAATATATAATTCCTGCGTTTTGTTCCCATCAGTTAAGTTAGCACTTTATTCATATAACCAAACACCACCATCTCTGATGTAATTTTTTTCAGTTGCACAATCTCTGTATATATGTGTCAGCTTTCAAATTACCTCATATCCTGTGGGACCACAGCTCAGTGGTAGAGCACACAGTTTGTAAGCAGAAGATCCAAGGATCATATTCCCCAAACGTCAGTTGAAAAGTTAATATTTCAAAGCTACTAAGAGCATAGGTTACACTGAGGGTAGATGGACCAAATAGTGTGCCTCAGTGCGAAGCAGTCTCATGTGCTCATAACTAAGGTGATGTTGAGAAACTGAACCCAGAGCTGGATGAGTGCTGATATGGGTTGACTCAAGTCTTGGTGGGTCCCATTTTACATTTTCTATACTATGAGGAAACAAGGTGCATTCTTGGCTACAGTTTTTTGAGGAGAGAAAACCAGATCTTCAATCCTGTGTGCTGCGTAGCTCAGCTCAGTTCTGCTAGAATCATCCCGATGGAGCATTGTTCACTATATCATATGTCTGACTGCTAGTGAGTATTATTTATACAAGGTTGGATACCAGAACAACCAGTATGGAGTGAGGGATCCTGTAAATATGAAAATAATTGTCCATTCTGGTTTTTCCTTATGCTTGTGATGAGCCCTTAATCATAATTTGACACCCACTGCTTTCAGAACTATCAATAGGAGACATAAAATATTTCCCAGGATGCTTCAGAAGCAGCTGTGCCATTTTTCTTTTGCCTTTTCTGATGTGTTTACATTTGTGTTGCAACCTTCCTCCAGAGTAGCCTTTAATTTACCTCACAGAGTTATTGTAAAGGTAAGGTCACAGGGACCTGCCCAAGGCCATCCAGTAAACTCTGTGACCAGAATGTTGGGCTTGAGTGTAGGGGAGGACCCAGGTTCAGATCCCCCTTCAGCTGTCAATGTCATTGGGCAAGAATTATCTCAGTCTAACCTTCGTGGGTATGTCGCGAAGCTAAAACGCTAAAATTTAATGGCTAAGTGTACTTGAGTTTCCCAGTCACGAACTTTTAATGTGTCTTAGAATCCAATATTTTCCATTCAGTTGATTGTCCAAGCTAGATAGTTCTAGTTTATTATTAATAAGCTGATTGTCCAAGTTAATAGTAAGCCTTATTAACTAAATTCTGAATGGACCAAAGGCTTTGCTTAGGGCAAGCAAGAATACTGTACCAGAGAGCATGTGAATTGTTGAGAGGAGTGCTGTGCATGGACTTTGTTTGATCTTGTACAGCTACAATATGTGTCAAACAGTATTTCTTCAGCAGTGAAAAGAACAAAGTTATGTATACAGAAGAACGCTTCACAGGTGTGTAGCTGTGTACAGACACGTACCATGCCATTTTTCATTAGCACGTTATGGCATTCACATTTTTTAGTGTCAGGAACAAATATTACAGGGAGGCCCCAGATGAGTAAGAAACAGACAGTTTAGCCAAGTACAAATGCACACAGCCTTTAGGCATTCTGAAGTAATCACTTGGGGGAGTATTCTAGGTTCTCTTTTGTTCATTTTTGAAATTAAGTGGAGATGCCATTTTGTATTATTGTACCAAATGATTGAAAAATAAAAACTCAAAACCACATACAAGCTACCTTTACATAATATACATATTTGCTGAAAATAGGAGTCACATAAGATGGTTCTAACAGGCATGCATGTAGCTGAGAGGAATTCAGCTCCCCCAGCCCTTTGCATTCTTCTGACATTTCTGGCCCATTCTCTCTTGGATCTTTATGAACTCTAAATCGTTGCCATGGTAGGACTCAATATGATATCCCTATAATGCCTTTCATTTCAGTAATCATCATTATATTTTGAGCTGAAGAAGAATTTCCTCTTCCCTTGGGGACATTGGTTTAGTATTTTGTAGCAAAGGAGCTGGTACCTGTCTTTGCAATATGCTCATAGGTTCCTTTGCATAATTTAAGTGGAGCTGCTTGCTTGGTAACCTTCTTTTCACCCATGTATCTGCGTTTGGTTCATTGTGGCCTGGGTAATACAGGTTTGTGAAGGAGGGTCAGTAACCCCTTTATGAGCTGACTGTACAATACAATAAAATCATGTTACTGTCCAGGATGAACTCTGCTATCTGAGTGCAAGTGGCATTTTGGAAACATTCATTTGCCTTCAAAACCTCCATAGATGTGGTAAGCTACCATACCCATTGGAAGGGTTGATGATATCCTTTAGAGAATTTTGAATGTGGGGGACCCCCCCCCCTTCCTTCCAGAATGTTGTTCAGTACCCTTTTGATTCTGCAAATCAGCCCTATGGTCCTAATTGATTCCCTCCCCATGCTACGACTGGGTCTATACCAGCAGCAGAATGAGGCAGCAGAATGGACTATACCACCTCAGCACAATAAGTGGGGGACCACATGATCAGTCCACTTCTGAGAAAAAATAAGATCGTTACATAGGAAACTAGCATGAGAGCTAAGCTAGATCCGTGATCTTCATGTGCTAATCTTCTATGTGCAGAAGCAGTCCAAAATAGACTATGTGCAGTGCAGTCTAAAAATTCTCATCTTGGTCTTCTATACCTGTAGACTAGACTACAATAGTTACCCACTGCTTCTGTTTGAATATGGTTGTATCTCCTCTGTCAAGTTTCCAGTTTTTCCTTGACCCTCATTGCTAATCTGATTCTGATCCATGAGAGTGGCATCATTAAGAAATATTTCTGAGTTCACATCCAGCCATCATTAGCTCTTCCTGTTCAACAGAGCTAGTCCACATTTATAGCTAGGAGAGTGAAAAGCACCAGTCACCGTTATGAGACATGGTGATGAAATTTGATGGAACATAGTTGGGTTTCTGAACCACTTGGCTTGCCACTCTCATCCCTGCACCCAAACATAAAGCTACATCAGCTGTAAAATATAAAGCATTTCAATGTAAAGTTTTCATTCTATATTTTACCTCCCCCTGTTCTTTGTCTCACTTAGAACAGTACTATTGTTTGTATGTCTATAGGAATGGCCTCAAGATGAAGCTGTACTAGAGGAACTCACTCAAAAAGTAGCACAGGAACACAAAAATCACAGGTGAGTCCCCAAATGTCAGTGTGCCAACTGCTGCCAAGCTCCGGGGCCTAAATGTCTTTGTATATCTTGGTTGTCATGTAGTCACAAGGACTTTTTCCTGCAGTCAACTATATTTGTTTGCCCAGTGGCCTTGTTATGCTCTAAAACTATATTTTGCATCTATTTGGCAAGAGTTGCTAGCTAAAGGGCAGGAACAAAGAGACAAAAATTACCTTTTTGTAGTATTTTCAGTAGGCCTATAGGCAATGAAGACTTTTTGCCCCACAAAATGTGGAGTGTTAGAATTTCCTTCTAGCCTGCTAAGTCACTCTTGCCACACGTTCCTCAGCATCTTTTAGCAGGACTTCCAGTCTCTTGTTAATTTATCTCCAGTGCTCTGACTCGAAGCTTTGATCATGTGTTAATTTTCATTTGTAGTGGCACACCTGCAGCAGAAGCGGAATTCCTTTACATCAGTGAAGTTGAACGTCTGGATGGGTTTGGTCAGGAAAGCTTCCCTGTGAAGGTAAAGTCTACAGGAACTATGGTTTCATTTAAGTTTTGGACAAAGGAGTTTATCATCGTCAGAGAAATATGAGATCTCTAGACCAGACTGCAGAAGTATTTTACCAGTTCTTTTAAGGCCTGGGTGTGTAATAGAACACATGATCAGGTGCTGGAGTCAGAGGAGAAGATAGTATGGGGGGGGAAGGGAACCTTCTTGTTACAACTTTAAGTATAAAATGTAAACGTTAACTATAAAAATATTCCTGTGAACACCTTCTGGGGTGAAAAAGGCAAACCCAAAACCACAGAAATGTTTTCCCTTTTACTAAGACCAGTTAAAATGCCACCGGTCACCCAGCAAGGTTTTGAGATCCAGCTTATGGCCAGTTTTAATAGTTTCAAAAGGAGGGTGGCCATTGCCACCTGTGAAACCTGAAATTTCTTTGCATCTAAGCAAGCATATGCATCTCGTCAGTACCAGGGTGGAAGAATGTCTGAGAGTCTCAAGTAAACTGTCTATAACATGTAAACTGTCTATGAGTTCTGTAACAGAAGAAAAGTGAGATAAAATGTCATATTCATATCTGAGAGAGATGCACTCCACAAATTTAGTGTAGTAAATGGTTTTGCCAAACAGCTGTTTACTCCAGGAAGGGTGTGTGCTTTCCAGTCATCAGAGACAACTGAACCAATTTTCAGTATTGTAATGTTTATAAAGGACAGGGATGCTGAAATAGCACAGGCTAAACTGTATGCAACATAAACTTTTAAACTCAAGTCAAAGAAGCTTGAAATCATTTCTGGATTTTCAGCCAATATACTGTCACTTAGGGGAAAATATGTGTAAATGCTACTAAAATAGCATACTGAAAATTAGCTGCTTTTTCTTTAGGACTCTAAGTTATGTCTTAACTTTACTTTCATCATACCTCTCCTTTTGATACCTGGTTCAACACAAGTTTGTAACAGGGCTTTTTTTGTAGAAAAAGCCCAGCAGGAACTCATTAGCATAATAGGTCACACCCAACCACAGAAACTCATTAGCATATTAGGCCACACTCCTGACAGCGCAGCTTCCTCCCAGGATCGGCTTCCCCAGGTGCCCTGCCTGGGGAACTCGAGGGAAGGAAGGCAGTTTCTAGATCGGCTTCCCCAGGAGGGGAGGCAGTTTAAACTGCCTTCCCTCCCTGGATCGGCTTGGCTTCCCCAGGCGCCTCGCAGCTTGCAAGGCACCTGAGGAACCCGATGGGGGTGGGGGGGAGAGGCTGTAGGCATGGCCAACTTGGAAGTAGGCTGGTCCTGTGTGTTCCTGCCCCAAAATAGCCCTGGTTTGTAATGTGTGGGAATGCCTTATAACCATTCAGATCACTGTTCCACCAAGCCCCTTTCTGCATGCTTTGTCTTCAGGCGCAGCTCACCAAGGTCATTCCCAGTTCTGCTTCCTTATGGTCCCTTTGGCTGGCAGTGGTGGGGCTTGAACCCGAGACCTTTCGTATGCACACCAAATGATCTGCCACTGAGCCACAGTCCCACATTTCAAGTAGCAAATGTGAGCTTGATACCCTTTGCAACATTACAAGGGAAAGGGATCAGTTTTACTGAATCAGAGAGTCCTTGGGTTTACATTGTTTTGAAAGTTTCCATTGGAAATTTTGGGTGTGTTTAAAATCTGTGGCTTTTGACCAATAATTGTAAAACACTGTGAACACCTTGAGAGAAATAAATGTCTCTAATTCATTTACCTTTTTGTTCTTTTGTCTCTTCAGTTTTAATTATTATAAGTATTTGATTGTTGTAATGTTTCATACATTTTTAATGTACAGAGGCCTGAACAGTGTGTATTGACTTGAGTAACTAGTTTGCAGGAAAATGTAGGACTTCCATTTTTTTAAAAAATATTTAAACATTGATTCCTCCCCTCCCACACACACATACATTGTTGCTGCAAATATCAAGCTTCTTAGTAGCCTTTTCTGCCATTGGCAGTTCAGTTTCAACCCTAAGGCACATCCCAGCTCAAGAACTGCCCTGTGTCTGCTTTGGCTGATGTAAAGAATCAGGGCAACTCTCAAATTAGCCTGAAGGGACAGAAGGAAAGAAAAACTTTAGCTAGCTCTGCACTCTTTGGAACTTGTGACAGCCTACATCAAAGTTAATGACTTGTGCACTGGAAGGCAGAAACGTTGTGGTCTTCTGTATCCAGCCTTTACACAACTGACAAATCAAAGGCTTACGGCACATTTAAAGCTCTGTGCTGCAGTCAATCAGTTTGATAAGCAATCTTCTCATTTTGCTTCACTGTGGGTAATGTTTGGTACGCACCAAAATGAATTCAGTGCTATGCAAGAAAAAGTGGGGGGAGTCTGTTAAGTGTAGGAGTGGGAACTTAACTGAATGTATTAGGATAGACTGAGGTTATTTAAAGAGCTGTTTTCTTTCTAAGCCACAGTGATATCCCATGTATTCATATCATATATCTGATAAATTACATCTCTAGTGACTCTTATTTGGAGTTATAAGAAAGAAAATATTGAGAACAAACAGTATATGGCCAACGGTCTGGTTTATATTGTTAATGTTGTGGAGCTTCTCATGGAACATTGGCTCAAATTGGCCTGATACATTAACATAACATCATCTGTCTTTAGGTTTCTATCCCACCCCTCCTCCAGGAACCTCAATGCAGTAAATGTGGTATTCTCTCTTGCAGGTTAATCCCCAGAACCACCCTATGAAGTAGTTCAGGCAGAGAAAGGGTAACTGTACCAAGGTCACCCAAGTGAGCTTCACAGCAGCTCACTTGAATCTAGTTTGAATCTGGGTCCCAGTCCAGCATGCTAATGACTAAACTACAGTAAAATCTAAAGAAGTGATAAGTTGTTGTTATTGTTGTTGATTAGCTATACATTGCAATCTTTTCTACTTCACCTAGCAGAATGTTTTGTTGTAAGATTACATTTCGGGTTTTTGGTCTTTTCTTCCCACGTCACATAGGACAATCATGGAAATGACATGCATCTTGGAATTTTCTGTATGGGGATTTTTGTAAAGAACAGAATTGGAAGGCTCACAGTGATCTACAGGTAAAATGAAAAAAAAGGAACTTATGCTCCGTCGAGAGCATTTTTTATTTCATTGATAGAACTTGAGGATTTGGACAGGTTCCTTGAGTGCTTGAGGCCTACCACCTGTTTGTTGGCCTGACCTGGATGGCCCAGGGTAGCCTTATCTTGTCAGATCTTGGAAGTGAAGCAGGGTTAGCCCTGGTTAGTATTTGGATGGGAGACCACCAAGGAGTATCAAGAAGAAGGAGGCAATGGTAAACCACCTCTGAATGTCTCTTGCCTTGAAAACCTACAGAGTTGGCATAAATCAGCTGTGACTCAACTACACTTAGGGTTGTCAGGTCCCCTCCTCATTCCAGCAGGGGGATTTGGGGGGCATTCTGAGGTGGGGATGCCCCCAAGCCCCACCACCAAACACGACCACTCACCCTGTCACCCCTTTCCCACCCCTTCTGCCAGATTTAAAGGGCTTCAGCTGATCCATGGGGACCATGTGGCCCACCAATCAGCTGGAGGGCCCTTTAAATCGGTCAGAAGGGAGGGAGAGGGGCAATCACGGGCTGCATGCTCAGCTTGCAAAGTGAGTGAACAGGTAGTCGGTGGACAACTTCACAGTTTCCTGGAAGAAGTGAACTATCTGGATCCTTTCTAATCTGGTTTTGGCCCTAGATATGGGACTGAAAGAGCCTTGGTCACCCAGGTGGATGACATGCACGAGGAGAGGGATGGTGGAGTTCCATTATGTTGTTCTTGCTGGCTCTCTCAGTGACTTCTGATACCTTTGACCATGATATCCTTCTGGATTGCCTTTTGTGTTTAGGACTGGGGGCACCCTTTTGTGGTGACGTCAATTCTACCCAGAGGATAGGTCTCAAAAAGTCATGCTGGATTAGGGCTGCCAGACCCCCGCCCCCCCCGGTTTGGCGGGGGTTAACCATTGGGGGGGGGGGGGGGTTCAGCCCACCACAGGCCAGCTGGCCGGTGGGGGAAGCCCTGCCCCCAAGCCCCAACACCCCTCTCCCTTCTCTCTTGAGTATCAATGTTAAATTGACCAGCCTATAATTTCCTAGATCTCCTCTGGATCTCCTCCTCTTTTTTAAAGATGGGAGTTATATTGGCTACCCTTCCAGCCTTCAGGAATGGAGGCAGATTTTAGTGATAGAGTGCGTATTTTTGTCAGGAGATTTACAAGCTCACATTTGAATTCTTTCAGAACTCTTGGATGTATGCCATCTGGGCCTGTAATAACTCACCACCTCCTACTTTTTACATTTTGAATGTAAATGATATTCACTTGGAATGAATACATTTTTATCAGTGTTACTTAATATAATTCATGATTTGTATTGTCAGCCAAGTAATTGTTCAGTAATTTAGAGTTCAGTTTGCATTTTATTAGTATTAATTTATTAATTTTAATACCCTTGTTGCTGATTCAGTTTATGTTTGTCTCTCTGTAAATGTGTGGGTTCCATTTTTCTTCCATTCCCTCACCCCCAGTATTTGCCCCAGAGCATGTTAAAGATGATTGCTGCTGAGCATCCCTAAGCATATTGCTGCTGAGATCCCAAGTTTCTGATGTTCCTGTCAGTTTTATACAAATCCTGCTGGCTAGTTCTATTCAGTATCTCAAATCTCCAACTTTTTCTTCTGTCTGCCAGTATATTCAGCAGCTGAAGGAGTTTTATGGTATTAGGTTGGGTGCACAGAGACAGTGAGAATCTGCTCCAGTTCTGTTCTGCATGGCATGGATCCCTTGCTCAACCTGCGAACAAAAGGGACTAAGATTACATTTGTGCTTCAGCTACTTTTCTATAAAGGAAGATGCCTTATTAATTATTCTGGCCACTAAAGAACCTTGACTTGTAGCATTACAACATTTATACTAGCTTTGTTATCTGTTTTGCTGCTTAGATGGATAGGCTGTTTGATTACTCTGTATATGCAATCGTATCATCCAAGTTTATGTATTCAAGCTAAGTGAATGGAAACTGGGTTGAGCCAAGCCATTAATCAACATTTCTCTTTGAAACAGAATAAGCCTATATGACAGCTCTGGCTGTTTTACAATAATGTATTGGTCTCGGCAACATTGTTTCTCACAGGTGGAATGATATTGGAAATGTAACACACAACAGGTCCTCAATTGCCGTGGAACTCATCAACAAGGAAGAAACTGTGCTCTTCCACACTGTAAGCAAACGTTTAAAGATCAGTATTGGGGGTGGGGGTTAAGCCACACAGTCATTATCCTTTTTTTGTATGAATTTGAAGATAGTTTTAGGTGAGTAGCGTTATTACTCTGTAGCTGGAGACCAAACTCCGCATCAGATCAATTATTGAATGAACTGATTGCCACTTCCTTTAGAAGACAGCACAGTTGCTCTGCTCTCTGAGAGGTCAGCTGAGGGGAGATCCACCCTCTTTATGATGCTGAAGTACTTATAGATAGAGGCACCACTGCACATTGCATTGGAGAAAATGGCTCAGATAACCTCAGATGCACTTTCTGCATCCTCTCCCCCCTCCCATTACCTCCTGTATATCTTTGGCCAGTTTCTTCATACCCTCCATGCATCTGACGAAGAGAGCTGTGTTTCTCAAAAGCTTATGCTACAATAAAGCTTGTTAGTCTTAAAGGTGCTACTGGGCTGTTTACTATTTTACTGTATTTTTTGCTCCATAAGACTCACTTTTTCTCCCAAAAAAAGTGGGGGGGAAAGTGTGTGCGTCTTAAACCCCCTTCACCTTTCCCGAGCCACGGCACCGAGCAGAGCTAGGTGCGTCTTATGGTCAGGTGCGTCTTATGGAGCGAAAAATACGGGTACCTTAAGAAAACAGCACTGTATAAACTACCCAGTCTGGATAATTCATTCAAGTGTTTTTACAGTTATAGCCTTTTCTTCTTTGCAAGCTCATAGCTCTTAGGCATTTCCACAATGCATCATGCATGTGTTGGGGTGCTCTTTGGGCCCATTCTGTTAACATTTCTGTCACTTGGATGCTGATTACTGTCACTTGGATGCTGATTACTTCAAATACTGATTACTGGGTTTTTTTTTGGTTTTTTTAATAAATTTTTATTGATTTTTCCCTATAACTACAACTATAACGCTACAATCTAAGCTACATATACCTTATACAGAGAGTACTTTATCACTTGCTTAATACTACCTTATTACATAATATAATTATGAAGCATTTAGAACCTTGGATAAATTTCAATTACTTTGTTACTGCTACTATAAAAAATATCAAAACTATTTGGCAGGCACGCCCACCTAGAGAAATACGGTTAATTAAACAATTTATAATACATAAGTGCAATGCTTAATAAAACAGTTTGATCACTATTTCTTCTTTCGTCCTCTTCTTGTCTTAACAGTCTCAACTACTTTTGGAGCTGCAGCTCCTTTTTCCGAGTCAGACACTTCTTCTTCACTCTTTGAGCTATCAAATCCATACATGCTTTCTTGCGAGGCCAGTGAACCCTCTGAGTCTCTCCCAGTTTTCTGCTCTTTGCTTTTTTCCAGAGATTTTTTCGCTTGTTGAACAGAGTCAATCTTATACTTCTTATCTTTGATGCTGAAGCATAGTCCTTCTGGAGTATTCCAACGATAGATGATAGACTCAGACTGGAGCCAAGATGTCAATTTTCCATAGGCTTTCCTTCTTTTCCTTATTTCAAATGGGATATCCTTCATCACTTTTACTTCTTCTCCCAGGATCTTCAGAGCTGCTTTGTTTATGGTCCTAAGCACGTCGTCTCTTGTAGATTTTTTGGAGAACCTTATCATAATTTCACCAGGCAGGCTTTTCTTTTTAGTATAATCTGGATAGGTTCTGTAAACCATATCCATATCGCTTTTTATATCCGCTGCTTTCATGCCTGTCACTGGTTCAAGTGCTTCACTTAGCAAATTTTTAAGGTCTTCTCCTGTGTTTTCTGGCACATTCTGAAGTCTTAGGAAAAAATTCGATCTTTCCATTTGTAATTTCAAAAGCTGATCGTGGTGGAAGGCCTTTTCCTTCTCTGCCTTTTGTAGTCTTGCGTCTTGGTTTTTTACTGAAGTTTTTACTTCCAGAAGTTCTCACTGCAGCTTCTCTGTGGATTTATTCGACTCTTTTAGTTCTAGCTGCATTTTGTCCATCTTAACGTTGAGAGCTGTCATTTGGTCCACTAGAGGTCGCAATAACGAGGAGAACACCGCACTCATCTCCGTGGTATCAACCTTTGAACTCGGAGCTGTACTTCCTAGTTTGGGGGAAGGTTTCGGTTTCCCCGTCATTGTTGAGGCTACGCTCTTTGTTTATAGATAGATAAGATGAACGAAAGGAGCAAATTTTCAAACAGCACTTATGTCCTTCTAAAGTTTATATCTCCAAGTGAGTGATGCTGCCATCTAGCAAGGCAGATGGGCTTTTATTCCTGCAGTAATGCCACGTAAAGAGTCTCGTAAGTACGCTAGTCCCGGAGGGGGGGGTGTGTTTCACTCCTCCCGCCGTCTTCCCGCTATGTTCTGCTTTTCTTACTTCAGACTCACGTTTTCTCCATGCGTAACTGTCAGTTCCAGCCTCATTGCTTCGCACTCTCTGCTGCTTCACGGATTTGCGCTTTCAGCCATATGGCTCCCACGGCGGGGGAACCTATGGGGGTGATGAAAAGGGATCTCGATCCCTCGGTCGCCACCGTAGGGAGAGATCCCCTTCGTGCCACCCCAGGCAGAGCCCCCTCACTGGGGTCTCTGGGGGCTCGGCACCAGTCCAGAGCCCCTTCTTCCCGCCGGGTACGGATTGCGCTCCCCGCAGTTGCGGAGGAGAGCGTCCGCCATTATCGCAAGTCTTGCCGGAAGTCCTGATTACTGGGTTTTTTGAGCATCTTTCCTGAACACAGTGTTATTTCTACTAAATATTTTAGACTAATACAGCCTTCTTTGGATGACTCGTTGCTGTACTGGTTGGACTATGATCAAATGATTTTTTTATGTTTTCTCTCTCCTCTTTCCTGGTTTCAAGGATGACCTTGAAAATGCCAAGTATATTTCTCGCCTGTTTGCTGTGAAGCACAAGTTTTACAAACAGAATAAAATCTGCACGGAGTGAGTATACCCTTTGTAAATTGTGACTCACTGTGATGAATGTGGAATTTTGTTTTGGTACAGACACTGGCTTTTTGAGGGCATTTTGTCATTTGCTCCCCATCTGCTCTTTGCAGGTACAGCAAAATTTTAAAAAGGTAGTCCTTTCAGTGTTCCCTCTAAACTGTGCACACGAGCAGCCACTTATTAACACAGGAAGCTCCACTCAGCAGCAATCTGTCCATTGCCGGTTTTAAGATTACAGCAGTTTTATTCTGCACAGGTTGTGAACTGCTCCACTCAGTAGGGGAGAAAATTAGAGGGAGCATTGGCTTGTTCAGAGATAAGAGTCAAGAGCTATAGAACTAGTGTTTGATTTCTTGAATGAAACTTAAGAGGTGCATAGAAAAAAAGAGAGGGTTTTCCTAAATTCTCTAGGCATGTGATTGTAGTCTGAGGCACAGTCTATGACTGTTGTTTTGGTATCTAGTAGCTAAATAGAAGACCAACAGCATTAGCTTTCTTATTTCTTTTTTTTTAATCCCCTTCAAAAATGAAATTTGAGACTTCATAGTTGGGGGTGGGGGGAACGGACATTATTTCCCCCAGTACTGCAACGTGTGGCCTGGATGGGGTCTTTTCTATACAGTCCAACAGTCAGAAAGGGTTCATTCAAAAGTATGTATCTGCTACATCTCAATGCTTCCCCCAGAAAGCCTTGTTTCTTTCTCTCTCATGCACAAAAAGATCCATTTCTGTTTACTAAGCTTTCAGATAGACACTTACCCGGTAACTTACAATGATTAAGAAATATTATGATAATTTAGCAAGGCAAGTGTCCGTCCGTCCCCCCCATTATAAATTGTTTACATAGGTATGTGCGGGGATTCAGTAAGAAATACTTTTCATTTTGTGGACACATGTGCAAAATTGCCTCCCACCCAGTCCTCATTTTCTCCCTAATGAAACATGATGACAAGGCCCAGTTTTGTTGACAAAAGTATTTGAATTTAAGGATGTGGGAGAGAGAATGAATCATGGCCTTCCTCCCTGATAGTGTTCTAAAAACAAGAGATCTTTTTAAGCTGATAAAAAACTAGGGAGGGTTGCCTTACCTGTACCCAGATATCTGTGACAAGTGAATTTATATTTTATATGAATTATGTCTGAACTATCAACATTCTGTCTTCAGGGAACTTCTTTTGGATTGTCTATCCAGAAACACCTCCATGTTTGCCATCAGCTGCCTGTGTTGCACAGAATTCTGTTTGAGGCTGCATACTTGTTTCAGGCTTGCTTGGCTTTGCCATTCCTGCTTGATCAGAGAGTGGCTGGATGAACAGTCTGCATTACTGTTGTTGTTGTTTTTCTCTTTGAAGAACCCCTGATAGTCTTCCAAGGAACTTGAAGTTCCCCAAAACACAGTATGCAAACTGCTGTTGTCTGATATCTGTCTTAATACATAAAAAAGTAGACATACTACACAGACTCCTCAAGTAATCATGCATTGATTCACAGTCTCTTGGGAAGTCCCCAGGACATTGATACTTTATGCCAGTGTGCAGCCAAAAATATTCCAAAATTTCATGAGTTAATGTTACCTGGGGGAAGCAGCCATCACCAGTCTTGCAGTCCCAGTTGCTAAGTGAACATCCACATCTGTCTTATTGGGTGTCGCCATCTGTTGAGCTTGCATAACTGAGTGAAAAGTTCGAGCATACAGCCCCATTGTCAAGTTGACTTATCTGAGAAGGTGTCTGCATGTACTTTAATCTGCCCCAGTACTCAAGATTCATAGTGTTAAGTGAGAGGAGGGTTGACTGCCAGAGTGAGTGCAAGAACAGAGACTTGGACCAAAGCCACGCTACCACAAGCATGCACATGGCTCTGGATCACTTAGGACCAAACTACAAATGATGCCAAAGTGCTGTGTCTGGAACTTCTGAACTTCTGTGTTTGCAAAATGTTGTTTGGCTATAAACTATAGCTGGGAGGGGCGGGGCTATGTATTAGTACCCCAGCTCTGGGGAATTGATAGAAGTTTTTTTCTCCTGCTCTTTGCTATTTTCCAGTCAAAATTGTGCCCCCTCCTGAACCACTAAGTCCTGATAGGGGAGAAGAAGCTAGCACAGTCTCCCCCCCACACACATACACACAAGTAGTGCTCAGAGCAGCCTGCGAGAAGGCATTTTTAACTGAGGAAAACAAGAGGAGGGACTTAAGCCGCCTTTCCAGCCTCAGTCCCAGACTGGTCCCCACTGAAGCCATTTTTAGCACCAGACTGTACTGTGGGAGTCATGAAACTCTAAAGTCATGTACAGTCAGGCCTGATTCCTCCGATCAGGTAACTTTTCCAACAATGCATTATCACTTTGGGCTTCAAACCTAGGCTATTAAAATAACTCTGTATCCAAATAGCTGTTTCCTCCTAGACACTGGAAGTAGAATTTGATGTAGGAAAAATCTAGTCGGGTAAGTTGCCTGAGGATTTTCAAAGGCAGGACAGGATGTGGTGAGCAAAAGTGAGTAAGGCTGTGCCTGGGAGATGAGAAATGATAGCATAGGTTGAGAAATATGGTAACTTAGAATGTGGTCATTATTATGCTGGTCAAATCTGCCCAGGTTAAATGGTTGAATTTATGCTCTTTGCTGCTCTTGGTGACCAGTTCTACATGTCCCACTAAGAGAGGCGAGGCCGGTAGGCAGTGGGGAACAGGGCTTTGTTGCAACTAAATGATGGAATCCTTCCCCCCAGGATACTAGTCTGACCCCCCTCACTCCTTTTGTCTTCTTGTATTCTGTTGAGATCTTTCTTTTTATTTTGGAAGGGATTGGGAGGTGGATATGTCTGATCTACTTTTTTAAAATTGCTACTGCTGTCATCTACTGTGGGTTTTGTCATCTGCTGCTGCTACTCTATTATTATATCTGCTGTTTACTTGCCTTCTTTGTTGTATTAGTTGTTTTAGGTGATGTGTGTAGGCATTTTAAGAACAGTATTTTTCTGTGGGCAGACTTGAGTTCTCCCTCTGCCTTATACATCAATGCAGAAAGAGAGAGAGCATGAGAAAGTGAGAGGGAGGGTGAATGCTTGGGGGTAGGGCTGCCAAGTCCAACTTGGGAAATATCTGGGGACTTTGGGGGTGGAGCCAGGAGACTTTGGGGGTGGAGCCAGGAGAAAGGAAGTGACATCATTTTGTGAAGTCACATCCTGTGATGTTGCTTCCACATGCTTCCACATGAACTCATGAAGTTTCCTAATACTGAATCAAGCCATTGGTCCATCAAGGTCAGTACTGACTACTCAGACTGGTAGTGGCTCTCCAGGGTCTCAGGCTGAGATCTTTAATATCACCTATTACCTGATCCTTTTTTAGCTGAAGAGGCTGATACCTCCTGCATGTCAAGCAGATGCTCTATCACTGAGCAACGGCCCTACTGAATCCTTCCTCATCTTGGCAGAATATGATTTTCATATCATAAGAACAGGAGAGAAGCCACAGTGGATCGGCCCATCCAGTACAGCCCATCCAGTACAACACTCTGTGTCACAACAGTGGCCAAAAATACCAGGTGCCCTCAGGAGGTCCAGCAGCGGGGCCAGAACTCCAGAAGCCCTCCCACTGTTGCCCCCCCAAGCACCAAGAATGCAGAGCATCACTGCCCCAGACAAAGTGTTCCATTTAGACCTTGTGGCTAATAATAGCCACTGACAGACCTCTGCTGGATGGGGACAGAGAGAGAGAGACAGACAGACAGACAGACAGACAGACAGAAAAAAGAAAGAAGGAGAGAGAGAGAAGGAAAAGAGCTGGCACAGGCACTTACTTCCATTTAGACCTTGTGGCTAATAATACCCACTGATAGACTTCTGCTGGATGGGGACAGAGAGAGAGAGAGACAGAAAAAAGAAAGAAAGGGGGAGGGGGAGAGAGAGAGAAGGAAAAGAGCTGGCAGATGGACTTACCCCAGGCCCAGCAGCAGCAACCTTTCAATCTTACACCAGCCGCATGCAAAAGCAGGCCCTTCAGTAAGAGCTTAGTCCCTCGTTAATCTCTGGGCGGGGTTCTCTTGCTAACTCTTAAAGGGGAAATGTCTGGTGAGGCTTTTCACTGCAGGCTCTTCAGACATTTCCCTTTAAGAGGCCTGGAAGGGAGAGGGCCCGGCAGGCTCCGACGTTCCCCTCCTGTTGGCAGCCATTGCCTCTCCCCGGTGGCCAGTTTTGAAAAAGCGGGGGGGAAGCATGAAAAATCGGTGTTTCCCCCGCCCTACCGGGGGACTTGGCAGCCCTATTGGGGGGGGGGGAAATAATTGCTGTGTTGATTGATTGCATGGATAGGCAGATGCTTACAAATACTACTGCCACTACTTTATACACCACAGAAGTTCTGCAGTGCAGGATTGCTTTCTCTCATATAGCATCTTTCAGGAATCCTTGTTGTGAATTCCTGTGCCATCAGAGTTATGGTGGGTGTAGTCAAGTGTTGGGCTTTCTCAGTAGTGGAGCCCCAGCTACAGAACTTTGTCCAGTGAAAGCTTACCTGGCCAGTTCTTTACATGGCTTTAGAAGATAAACATAAACATTTAGAAGGTAAACATTCTTATTCTGCAGCACATTTGTCCTCACAGAATAATGAATGTTTATAATTATAATGGGTGTTTTATGGCTTTGTCCTGTTTGTGTCAGTGGTTGGATTGTATTTGTGATTTCTGGTGAGCAGGTATGATGCAGAGAGGCGAATGGCAGACTAAGGCTATGGAAGCTTGGGTTTAAGTTCTTTTTTAGCCATGAAGCTCACTGAGTCACTTTTGAGCCAACATAACTTGCACAGTTGTGGCAAATATAGGTGCACTTCTCTGAACACCTTGTTTAATTGCCCTTGGACTCTTGGCTAAGTGGCAGGTTTTACCTTTTAATCCTAAAATAAGTACTGATTGGATTGTACCTGTGATTTTCAGCTTGATTGCCTTTCCCATCCTGTATAGTTTGGAAATGGCTCTGTTGTTAGCGTTTCTGTGTGTGTGTTTTCTAATTGCGCATAACGTCATTCACCAGATGAGAAACTGTTAAGAGGAGCAATTCTGCCTTTCCTCTCTCCACGTAAGCACTTTACTCTAGCTGGATCTTATGAATGGTTTTCATCCTTTTTGTCCTCTCTGTCCCAAGTGATGTGTCTTGCTACCCTAACATCCATGTCCACATTTGCCTATTCAGTTGCTCTGTTCTGTCTTGCCTCTTTGGAGCCTTGCTTTACTCTCTGTGTCAGTATTGCTGTCTTTGCCTAAGGTGTGTGGTAAATGGTGTGCCATTCAGGTTCCATTTTCATTCAACAAAACACTTACTTTCATTTAGTCTTTGCCTTGCATTTTCAGAATAAGGAAATCCAATGGTGGTGGTGGTGGGGGGTTAATGCATGTATGCTCTGTGTGTGTGTGTGTCTTTATAAAAGATTTTAATGCATCCCCCCCCCCCCGTTTATGTCTATTACAAACAAAATAGTTAAAATATGTGAAGTTCCCTTTTCTTTTTAACTTTGTGAAGTAGAATATGTCTTTGGTAGAATGGTTTATATTTAGAATAACTTCCTTCATGTTTCTCCTGCAGACAATCAAATTCTCCTCCCCCCATCAGACGACGGCCCACCTGGAGTAAATCATCCTTGGTAAATATCTTGGCTAAGTGTTGAGCTATATGAGTAGTAATTACTCATTGTGTTTTTAGCACATTTATTGCAAGCTGCTTCAGATGCCATAAACTAGAACACAAATATTTTAAAGGAAATAATTAACCTTTGAAGTTTCTCCCTGCTGTTTCTCAAAGGATGAATGTCTAAATGTAGTAAATAGCAAAGCGCTGCTTTGTGGAATGTATGCAATTTCTTTTATAAATATATTGTGCTTTGTTTTTCTTTTTAAATTTTAGCCAAGGCAGCACCCATTTATTTTACCCCCTATGCATGTCCAGTGTGGCGAACCTTACCCTGAAACTCACAATTCACAAGGTATTTAATAATAATATTTAACATTAATGTATTATAAGCATTAGACTTTTCAAAGCATTTCACAAATATAATTATAAGCCTTAACCATTGCCCTGTAAGACAGGTCAGTATTGCAGGTTTTGGGAGACTGGCCTGAATGACAGAGGCTCGCCCTGTGGCCAGTGAATGGGTGATAGCAGATATGGAAGTAGGAGTTGCCACACCAGGGTGGGAAATTCTGGAGATATTGGGCATGAAGTCTAGAGAGGGCAGGGCTTGCGGACTGGAGGGACTTCAGTGAGGTATGATGCCATAGAGTCCACCCTCCAAAACAGCCTCCAGGGGAACTGATCTCTGTAGGATGGAGATCAGTTGTAATTCCAGGAGATCTCCAGGCCCTGCCTGGAGACTGGCAATTAAACATAGGAGCTGAACAAGAGACTTTGTGGTCTGCAGCATTGTTGTCAATGGTGCAGTCCTAAGCAGAGCTGTGTCTAGGGTTGTCAGGTCCCACCAGGGGGCGGGGAAAACCCTGCTCGGTGGGTCCATTCCCCGCCAGCCCAGATCGGGCCACCGGGGGGAACCCCACCCCCAAAATGCCAAGATCGCGAAAACGTGCCTGGTGTAATGATGTCACCCGGAGGTGACGTCATCACACTAGGCACGTTGTGGGGGAGACACTTTATCATTTGAGGGAAAACTGTGGTTTTCCTTGAATGGTAGTGGTCCTGCCCCCAATGTGCCTGACGCGATGGCATCACTTCTGGGTGACATCGTGGCATGCGCGCAAAGCGCGTGCACCAGAGAACTCCAGGACAAGGCCCAGGACTCCCCCGCTAATGCTTCGGTAAGACTTGGCAACCCTAGCTGTGCCCTTCTGAGTCTGAAGTCTGAAGTTAATGGACTTCAGTGTTGCTCTGATTAGGATTTTCACTTGGGAGATGGCTAACAGTTAACTTGGTGTGCAGGAAAAATATTACATCTGTGAAAGGGAATGGCTCCTATCTCCCCTTCCTGCCTTGTTTTAAAAATAAATTATGGACAGACATAAAAAGAATGTTTGTGTTTAGTGATGTTTAGGCTCCGGCAGGCAACAGACTTCTGCTGACCCATATCTGTGGATTTCTACATTGTCATTTCTGAGTGCTGTAACCCAAGGTCTCGAACTGAATCCCAGATTTTTTGTTTTGTTTTGTGTTGTTTTGATTTTTGTTTTCCATCTTTGAAATATTGCATATTTATTTGTACCCCACTTTGTTACCATGGGCATCCTTGGCTGGCTTACAAACCAACTAGGGATTCCAGCCTCCAGGTGGGGCCTGGGGATCCCCCAGAATTACAGCTCATCTCCAGATTACAGAGATCAGTTTCCCCTGGAGACAATGGATGCTTTGGAGGGTGGGCTCTATGGCATTGTACCCCACAGAGGTCCCTGTCCCCCCCAGGCTCCAGCCCCAAATCTCCAGGGGTTTCCCACTTGGATCTGGCAACCCTATGCCCTTCCCCCCACAACCCTAAAGCCAACACTTTACAGTATACACAGCCAACAATAATGTGCCTCAGAAAGGCAATAATGTGCACTTATGGAACTTTCTTCCCTACTGAAGTGAATAGGGGAAATCTTGCAAGCCAAGGGTAGCTCTTCTTGCACTTGTGTTCACTAGAGCTTCTATGCCAAGTAACAAATTGCTGGATTGTGGCCATATGATATTATGATACAGGAAGCGGAGCCCCATACCTGCTATCAGATTTTATTTTCTGTCTGGGGTTCCATGAATGCACTGGATATTTTGGTCTTCCATGACTGACAGTGGGGAGACTCTGCTTGTGCATGTGAAATCATACCAAGGCCCTCAAAAAGTTTTTTAGATCTTTTCTACTTACTTATGCTTACTCCATATATTATTACTTACTTATGCTTACTCCATATATTATCATGTTTGTTTACCTTTTTCTTTTCCCCCCCTCATGCATCCAGACAGCATTTTCCATGGAAATGAAGAAATGTTTTACTATCGATCTCAGACTAGCTTGGATAGATGTGCAATGGACTATAGCTACTTGAATGGCAACGTCCCCAATGGCAGTGTGTGCAGTGCCCAAAGCATGAACTCTCTGAACCGCTCACAGAATTTCATTCAGGCTTCTCCAATGTCCTCCAACCTCAGCATCCCTGGGAGTGACATCATGAGAGCAGACTACATCCCTAGCCATAGGCATAGTGCAATCATTGTACCTTCCTATCGGCCAACGCCAGACTATGAAACTGTAATGAGGCAAATGAATAGAGGAATTATTCATACAGACAGCCAAAGTCAGTCATTGCGGAACCTCAATATTGGGAACACTCATGCTTACAACCACCCCAAAGACCTTGTATATAGCCAACCTGAAATTCGAGAGAGATCTCCTTATACTATAACCTATGGGCCCCAAGGCACTTACAAAAAACATATCACTCCATCTGAGCAAATGAACCCCATAAATCCCACACAGACTAAAGCAGCAGCCAGTGCCATTTCCCACACAGTTAGCACACCAGAGCTGGCCAACATGCAGGTGCCAAATAACCAGAGAGGTGGCACAGCCCATATACTAAAAAACTATGTTTTCAGGCCACCACCCCCATATCCACGCCCACGCCCTGCTACCAGCACACCTGATCTAGCAAGCCATCGCCACAAGTATGTTAGTGGCAGCAGCCCTGACCTGGTCACTCGGAAAGTCCAGATGTTGGTGAAGACCTTCCAGGAGGATAGCTCTCCAGTCATCCACCAGTCTCTCCAGGAAGTCAGCGAACCCCTTAGGGCAGTCAAGCATCATACGCCTGTCAGCAAGAGGCAGAGTTTGGAAGTCATCAGCAACATGGTGCGTGGCATAGAGGCAATGACTTTAAAGAGTCTGAATGCTCCTTTACCTCGCAGAAATACTTTGCGAGAGCAGGTGCAGTCAGAGGAAGTAGTGGAGTTCCCTCACTACCAGCACAAGAAGACCTTCTCAGATGCCACCATGCTAATACACAGCAGTGAAAGTGAAGAGGAGGAGGAAGCCTCAGAATCTGTGTCCTCTATGGCGGCATTCCATGAAAACATGGAGTACAGTGCTCAGCTGCAAGCTGCCTTGGCTAGAATACCAAACAAGCCTCCTCCTGAGTATCCCGGTGCCAGGAAAAGTGTTAGCAATGGAGCCTTGAGAAATGACCAGATGAACATTGCGCTGGCTGTATCTCGAGCCAAGGCCATGAGACCAGGGCCTACAAAAGCCGTCAGTGTATGTCGAACTGATCCCACCGTGGTGAATGGCTCTTCACTAGGCCCATCAATCTCAGAACCAGACCTGACCATTGTCAAAGAGAGAGTCAAGAAAGAGCCGGTGAAGGAAAGGCCTGTATCTGAAATGTTTTCCATTGAAGACAGTATCATAGAAAGAGAGATGAGGGTAAGTATGTTTCTCATTTCCAAACTTAGCAACAATATGATCAATTTGAAAAAGTAGCAGCAGTGCCTCCAGAAAGCAATACTCCAGTAAAGCTGATTTTGAAATAGAAATACATGCATCTCTGTGAACGTGTGGGCTTTCAGTGATAGAATGTCAGATCAAGATGTACCTTTAATAAAAAAAACCTGCCATTATAATTAGAAACTTACTTTAGAATCTTACTTTGAAAAATTCCCAAGATTCTACTGAAGGTGCTTGACTATGTTCTGAATTTTCTGTTCTGTGTTCTGCTGTCTTGCAAACTGTCTGAATTCCTAGTCATATCTCCAAGATAAAAGAAGTTCCTGAGTAATGATTCCAAGGGTGTAACTGTTTGGGGATAGTTCCCCTCGTGATGGGAAATGCAAACTTATGAGAACACAGACTTTGCATTGAATCCAGTATAAAACTTCCACTTTGTGTTGGTGCTGTTGTACAAACTGAAGTGCAAGAAAAATAGTGTAGTGGATGCTGGTGCCAAGTCAAGCGTATTAAATCCCCATTCCTCACAGGTGTTTCTTCTTGTGCAACCATTTTCTGGGCACTACAGTATGTAGGGAGTAACATACCTGGAGTTGTGCAAGACCTTGAGCAGGCAGAACTGCACTAAGTCCATTTCTGTTTCCTCATGCACATCCCATGTATATAAAAAAAATGACAACTTTAGAAGCCATCTTTGTAAAATAGACAGCGCAATCCAGCCACAGTTGGGCATTTTGGAGGCCCATTTATTTCAGTGGGAGATGTTTAAGAACATGTGTGTCTCTCCTAGTGAAGTCATTTGGGGCTGGATCATGCCCAGAGTCATCTTTATTTCATGGTTCTTTCATCATGATGTATACCACTGGACTGAACAGGTGGCTAGAAGTTTGGACTTTGAAAGCAAAACCATTAACATCAGCTAGAGATATGAAATGATTGAAGAGCTCATCTGAATTAAAAAGGTTGAAACGACCCAGGTTGCGCACACCAAAGGGTGCAGTGGGGTTGCAAATAGGAGCAAATAAGGCTCCATGGGGCCTCTGAAAGCACTACTTTAAGCAAAAAATGTTAGCTTATAAATAACAGTCTGAATCTTACCCATCACTTAGCAAGAGACTCTGCACTGAGACAGGGATTGCCATGTGCTAACATAGGCTGATGAGTAGTCTAGCCTTTTTTCCCCTTTGGCCTGGTTGAAGAGATGCCAGTGACAGGCACAGGTGAGTAGGAGGCTGAGCATCCCTGACATAAGACAAGGATGTTGACAATGACACAGCATCCGTACTCTTATCTGTCTCCGTGGGGTGGGGGAGAAAAACAGTATGCCCACCATCTTCTAGCACTGGGTCCTCCTCTTGCATATTGGATAAAGAAGGAAGCTGGGAGATTGGGAGAGGTTGCTGCTACTAGGCAGTCTTCCATGGGAAGTGATCTAGCAGAGTGGTCATCGCATGGGATTCCCCTATATGCAGGTGTTGTCTTGAGGACTACTGGGTCTGGCTATTCTTGTTTATGTAAAGTGCAAGAAAGATAACTCTTTTTCCAGCCTACAGTTCTAAGGGCGAGAGATACTACAAACCTAGCATTTGCACCAAGAAGAACTGATGGCATTTCTGGCTTTTGAATAAGCATATTTAGTTGGACAAAAACCTAATCATTTTGCTTTGTTCAGAGCTGACAAAGCTCTGGTTTTACATTTTATGCTCTCTCTCTCTCCCAGCCCTGCACGTTATCTACCTGATGGCACTGAAACAAGTTTCCATTTGGCTTTTTATGGGCTTAGTCATGGGAAATGTATTTGTTTGTTAATGGGACTCATTGTATTTATTTCAGCATAACAACACTGTTTAAAATCCACCACCAGTCTGGGTTTATGTATCATCTTTGTGATTTGCTTGGCTCGCTTGTTTCTGTTCTCTCAGTCTAACGTTTGCAGAGAGAGAGAGAGGCCTGTCTTTGATGGCAAGTCTTCTGTACCGTGGGACTGTTCCTTTGAAATTAAAACTCTACACTCATGTAGGAACAGGCCCCCCAGGGAAATAATGGGAAGTTTAGGAGGCGCATTTGAATTTGCTCTGCTAATGGCAATCATCTGCACTCCTCGGACTGAGTTGTAGATTTTTTTGGAGATTAAAAAGACATTCCAACATTCTGCTGGCATTATTTCTAATCACCCCGAGATGAAAGCGTGCCTTTTCTTGCCAAAAGTATCTAGAGAAACAGAAGATGGCAGGCCTGGAGGCCCAGAAGAGGCCCTTGATGTTGGCAGCGCTCAATGGTCTCTCAGTTGCTCGAGTTCCAGTGCCTGAGGATAGCCAGGATGAAGTAGCCAAGGTGCCAATGGATGAGCGGGTAAGGGTAGGATTCTCAGAACAATGCACACTAGTTTTTGTTTCTGTCAGCTATGGTTTCTGAAGCACTAAAAACATAGCCGTATAATATACAGACCAAACAAAGCACGACTGAAAAAGCAGCATTCTGTACATAAAGGTCCCCAATGGCTGAATCCAGTGGTGAAATGTTGGGCACATCAAAATGAAACTCTTGAAACAGAAGACCACATGTGCCTCCTTGAACAAAATCTCTGCCCTCACACAAGAATGGTACTTCATCCACACTCATCTCCATGAACTCTGAAAGGTATTTGAATAATGAAATCAACGGACTTTGCTTTTTGGTAGGTCTTTTATTACCGAATGGAATCTGACTTGGGTGGCTTCCACAAATTCCTATCTTCCTAATTTTTTTATTGAGTTTATGTTGAAATTTCTCATCTTGCCAAGTAGAGGGACCTGAGGACCTTTTCTTCCATCACCCTCTTCCCAATATTTCCATGTCCTGTGATAGACATCTGTTTAGTAGACAAGATTTGAGAGATCTGTGATCAGATTTCCCTATGTCTAATTTCATTGGTAAAGATCAGTAGGAGCCAGGCTATGGTGCTGGGATAGGAGGTGTTTAACTATCCCTCCATACTGTTTTGGTTATAAGCATTATAGCACCCAAGTAGGGATTTACAATCTGATATAACTGACCTGATAAAAGGCCCAGTATTTCTGGGAGTGGATCAGCAACATCTGATATCACAAAAGGCACTCACAATATTTCCCAATTCTGATATTTCACTTCTGATAAATATCAGAAATAACCAGAATTGGGTTGGGAGGGCTTTCTGCTGTTCTGCAGAAAGGCACTCCAGAAAGATACCGTGATTGACGGTTTTCAAAGCTGCTGAAAAGGCCCATGTGAATCAACAGAATCTCACTCCCTCTGTCCATCTCCTGGTGCACAATTAGCACCACATTGTTAGCTGTTTAGCTTTAGTGTTGTATGGAAAGAACACTTTTATGATCAGAAGTTCTCACAGGATTATGGATGCTGTAGAAATAGCACCACTGTCAAGGTTATAGCTGCTGTAAAAAATGGCATTCCCTAGGCAGTTAAAACAATGCACTTGGATTAACCAGGGTAACCTTCTTCAGGATCAAGGATAGGTGGCTCAGGGCATGACTAGACATGACAGTGTCCTTGGGGATGCTACCACCATTTTATAGCTAAATGCAGGACATTTAAAAATGCCATGAGGGCAGCACAGTGGGACCAGCTGCTCATGCTTCCCCCAGTGTCTTTTCAAGTTCTGACCACCCCCATCCCACTGCAACTGTTCTGGCACTTGAAAAGGCACCGAGGGGGTGGGGGGCAAGAGCAACTGATCTGGCCATGTTGTAGGTCCAATCAGGACTAGGCCCTTGCAAGGTTTTTAAATAGCCCGTGTTCAGCTTCAAAGTGGTGGCAGCTTGCCCAACTTGAACCCAGGGACACCATAACATGTAGTTGTGTCCTCAGTTACAACCATATTACTTTCTGCTGACCTGGGAATAATTACTTTTGCAAAAGTATGTTCATGCAAATGGAATCAATCTGCCATGACATGCTGTATTTACATGAGCTCAAACTACTTAATGTGTTACGTCTTGGCATGAATCAGCTGCAATTTACAAAGGACTTCTGCAGACAAGCACATCTTCCCCTTGCTTCGTGGTATGTTCTCCTACCATGTACTTACTGGCCTTGGGTCTTGGTTGGTGAAAGCTCAGCAACTACAGAAGACCTTGGGGCTTTGATGTTGTCAGTACATCCCCGAGGAGAGGAATGCCCTCATTAAAGACAGTGGTAATCAAAGCCCCCCTAAAAAATCATCTTTAAAAAAAAAAAAAAAAAATTTTGAGAATTTTTAAACCAAAAGATACAAAAATATTGAAAAAGGGAATAGAACTAGAAATACAAAGGGGAAAAAAAAGAAAAGTAAGGAAAATATAAAGAAGTGCCTTCCGATTTTCTTTACAACAAATACAAGTAAAATTAGAAAACAGTCTATAGCTAAAAAAGAAACAAAAAAGCTTTTTTTTCCTGTTATCTAAAATTTTGCCCCTTTAATAATCAAATCTACAAATCATCAGTTCATTTTTTGTTTTCATGCAAAAAGTCTGTAAGGGGTTTCCAACAATGCTCCCTCTAAGCTGTGGAGTCTTGTGAGCAAAAATCCTACTTTGTGAGCTACTGGCATTAAAATTGTGAGTGAGCGATTTGGCTGCTGCATAAATTTGTTTGCTCTGGAGCCATCCTTCCTGAGCTAAGACAAAAATGTGTGAGCCGGAGGCTAAAAAAAATGTGCTAGCTCACACCAACTCAGCTTAGAGGGAACACTGGTTTCCAGTTAACTTTTCAATGTTTGTGCATATTATAATCTTGCCCCATTGCTATATATATAGAAATTAAGTTCCATGACTTTTTTCTAGCTGTCTGTCCAGCTGTCTGTCCAGCTCTGGTTTTATTTGAATGAATCTTTAGAATCTTCTGGATTAGTGAATGTATTTGTATCAAAAAAAAATTGGGCTATGTTACATGTCCACCATAAATGAAAGCCTATCCCTTCATTTTGTTGACATTTCCAACATATGTTCAAAGTATTTTTTATACATTTTCGCTAACTTCTCTGGTGACATATACTGTCAATACATCATTTTATAAAAATTATCTTTAAGCATAAATTATCTTTAAGTGTAGCATAAAATTACCTTTAAGTGTAGCATAAAATTATCTTTAAAGCTCAAAATTATTAAAATTAAAATTATCTTTAAGTTTAGCATAAATTTAAAACCCTCTAAAGAACGGCTTTAAATGCTGGGAAGTGGCGGGGGCTGTGCGCTTACACTCTAAGCCCCAAATCCAGGGCTTGGAATGCAGGCGCGTGCAGCCTCCCCCCCACAGCAGCATTTAAAGAATGGCTTTTAAACACTGCTGGGGAGAGGCGGGGGTGTTGCTTACCAACGTGATGATGTCACTTCCCTGCTGGGGACTTTGAGAGGACCTGGCAACCCTACAAGATAGTAATAATAGCAGTTACAGATTCTTCAGCTTGGTGGAGGAACCTTATCTGATGATTAATGGAATAGACTGAGTGTGAAGTCAAATTTTGGGAAGATTTCTATATTATATTTAGCAGATCACAGTGATATTTTTTTTTGCTTCCAACTACGTTTACTACATAGATTTCTGCCTTTTTTGGAAGACAGTGATATATAGCAACAATGTGAAGTTAGCTTTGTGTCAACAATACCCTTTTCCTCTTTTGGGGGTTGGAAAATAATAGTGCAAAATCCTGAGGAGAAAACTGGAAGAAGGAATGGTATTCACTGAATATGAGCAGATTCCGAAGAAGAAGGCAGATGGAATCTTTACCACAGCCACACTTCCTGAGAATGCAGAGCGTAACCGGGTGAGGGAAGTCATTCCATATGAGGAGAACCGAGTGGAGTTGGTACCGACCAAAGAAAACAATACTGGCTACATCAATGCCTCACACATAAAGGTAAAGGTTGGGAAAGTAACCACTGTAGTTGGAAGAGACTCTGATTTCCTTGCTTCCAGTCCCATATCCAATATTCACAAAACCAAAGTTCAGATTTGTACTCTGTGTGAATTCAGTGGGAAATCTACAGTCTTTTGGCCTCAGTTATTTTTAGATTTGATAGGAAAAATCATCTGTGTAGGATTATTGCTTTTATATGCAAAATACTTTCTACTCCTTCCCCTTGTTCATCTTCGCAATAACTCCTATTAGGATGACTCATTTATTTTCTCGTTTTACAGATGAAGAAAGATTATCAGTGCCTTACGGCACTGTGAGTTCATGGTAGGGAAAACTTCGGTGTGGGTTGCAGAATCTAAAGTGGATGGCTTAATCCATCTTGAACAATTGCAGAAAGGCCTAGCGCAAGAGGCCTCTAATGCAGCTATTATTAGAACAGGCCTAGAATCTGCCTTCTGTGGGTTCATTCTAAACATACTTATGTCTCAATGCTAGCCATGCTAAACCATTTTTAGGTAAAATGCTTGTGGAATGGGCAACTAGATTCTGATTTGGGAGTTGAAGTCGGAATCTGCATTGGCCCAGCATCATCCACTATATCATTCTCCACACTGAATTTGAAAAGGTTGAACTTCTACAAAAAAATTGATTCAATATAAAGTAAAAATTCTTTACTTTCTGGGTAGTGCATGTTATACTGCAATGAGATGAAGTTTTCAAAGAAAACAAAGCAGAGTTTGCTGTAAGAATTGTATTATTTTAATAATTTGAACTTGTCTGCTTTGATGCTATATTTCATTGCTGGTCAAAACAGTTTAAATTGTAGGCATATTTTACTGCTTATATTCCAAATGCAGTTTGGGTCATAATTTACCGTACTAAACCTTGTTGAGTAAAAACACCTTTCTAAACCAAAATCCTGTCAGATTTCTGCCAAAGGACCTGGTGGGTAGCAGATACTGTGTTTTTTTGGCATGATCTGCTGCAGCTTGGATGACTGATTACTGAATCTAATTTTTTTCTTCCATTTGTGGGAGGAGAAATCATTTCTAAAAGCATAAATTTTGTCCCATGAGATGGTATGGTCCAAGAAAGTATTTTCCCCAGCCAGTTTTAAGAGTCCATATTTCATCTTGTGTGTCAACATTGGACATACGCGCATTGTTCTGTAGCGCATGTAGCGACATGTGGTAATGTTTTTCAGTATACAACTCTGTTTCCTGCCAGTACTTTCCTTCTCTCACTCCAAGTGGTTGTTACAGAAGCCAAGCAGATGTTCTTTTGCTCAGAAGGTGAAATTGCATCTGCAAATTTTACCTCAGTCACACAGCGAGTGGTTTTCACCCAGTTATCAATTTTTAATATCCTGCCGTCAGGGCAGTAGAATGCAGTCGCTTTCCAGGCAATGCACTCCCTCTAGACTATTTATGCGGTTTTGTACATGCCTTGTGCCAGGAAGCTGAGCAGTTGGGCTAGGATTGAGCAGGCAAAGAAACTCCCATATCGTCCTGATAAGATCTCACACTGGACTCCCACACTAAGTTTGAAGTCTTTGGTGGGTTTGTCGGCTTTTTAAAAAAAACTTCTATCCAGGCTGTTAAGATTATACAAATTCTGTCTGAATATAGTTTTTAAAAAGTTTTCAGTGTTAATACTCTTTACCTCATGCATTCCCCCTTTCTCAACACATTACTTTTTTCTTTGTTTTTTTATAGTTGCTACATACAGTGTTCCTTTAACTCACTCAAACCAACAAAAATATTCTTACATTACAGTATAATGAAATTACTTCATATCTCACTGAAATAAACTTAACAAGATGTACAATAATGGTTCTCCATCTATCACACTGCATATAGCAAATGCACAAACCTGATCTGGCACTCTTGGGGTTGCTGATATACTGCTCAGCCTGCTGCACAATGGACTACATGACTGCACTGATCAAGACAGCTTATGACATTGACATTTGAGAATCCAAATAATATTGGTACTTGGTTACTGTAGATGAGTGAATCCTCAAAGAGATTTACATGTTCAATTATGCAGTTGACTTAATGCAGTCTGTCTTTCTCTCTCTTCCCCTCAGGTTACAGTAGGTGGGGAAGAGTGGCACTACATAGCCACACAAGGTCCTTTGCCACACACTTGCCATGATTTCTGGCAAATGGTGTGGGAAGAAGGGGTGAATGTGATTGCCATGGTGACAGCAGAGGAGGTACGTAAAGTGGAGGGGAAGTGGGGCTTCTATAAAGTAGTTCTCAGACAAAGAAGGTAGCTTCCCTGAAAGGTACAGAGATCAATTTGAGGGGTATGAGATTCTTCTCCCCATTACACTTTCTCTCTGTGTATGTTGGTTAATGCATGCTCTCAGTCAGGCTGTCAAGCATTACCACAGTCTCCCAGACAAAGATTCTACCCAAGGCCCTTCTCACATCACCATGACCCAAACCAAATATCACATGACTCGCTGTTAGCATGATTAGTGTGATAATCATTGTTTCTCTCTATGTGCGCCAAACACGTTTTTCCCAATACAAACCTCATATTTTCTGTCCCGTTCTTACTCCAAAGACCACAGAGCAGCGAATGTGCTGCCTGCCAGTTTTTCCTCACAATAACTTTGTGATGCAGAACAAGCCAAGAGATGTTGATCACACTTTTAACACCACCACCACCTCTTCAATGAAGGGGTTGCTGAATTTATAGCACACACAGCAGTATCCTTCCCAGCAATAATGATATCTCTGCAATGCTGTCCACCATTTTTGATGGTCCTGCTCCCAGTCGATCTAGTTTAGTGAATAGAGTGCCTTTTGTCCATTCCCTCAGACTCCATCTTGAGTGTCTTTTAGAAGCAGGCACTAGTTGCTGTGCCTGGACACACCAATGTTCATATAGTTTAATGTTCTTTTTTGATTGTTGGTCATCACCAGTGGCCAGTTAGAAGGCTCGGGGAGGCTTGCAAGGAGATACTAGCCTAATTATAAAAGCCGAATTAAATAAAATAAATAAATAGCTTCTTTTGAGTTATTCCCCAGCATCTGAGTAATGGCATTGTTTTGTACAGATAGGTTACTGGCTCTACCATCTGACTACTTCCCCACCTCTTCTCATGCCTTGCCAGAAGCCTGATTCTTTCTGTTCAAGTGAGCTAGTCCTTGATAGTGGGGTCTAGAGTGGTTGTTTTTATGATGCAAGAAGCCCCCTCTTTAATAATCTCCTTATAGCCTTTTTCTTTTCTTTTTACTCTTTTTGAATTTTCCTTTGGAACTTCAGCCTAGGATGACTAGTTTACAACCACATTCGTAACATTTTGGCATTCAGCCTGCCACATAACATAATAAAGGATGTTTAGCCGCATTAGAAGATTGTAGCATGCCAAACAAAGCAAAGATAATTCCAGTGAATTCTGAGAAAGCCAAGCTGCTCTTGTTTGCAAAGAATGGCATTCGTATCTCATCCAAGGCCACCTCTGCACACTCGCATCCTTATCAGCTGCAAGAGACCAGAAGCTGTTGTTCCTGTAAAAGTGTCCATTAAAAAATTCTCTCTTATTTCCCTTGCCAAGTACCGCAGTTGGTTCTTTTCTGATCCCAGAACTGTATGTTGTGCTGTAAAACTGGCAGCTCCCAGTAACTAGCCCTGTATCCTGTTCAGAGCTCTGCTGCCTTTATGGCCACTGAGGAGCAGCCATTCTTTTTTAGTGGCATGGCCTGATCTTTTCCATTTTAAACATTTACCAATGTCAGCTGTTCAGAAGGGGGAGCAATAGTCTACTTAATGCACAGTTACAGAATAATCTGACCAGGGAGGAAGCCTCTGCCTGAACAGTGGCAGATACTTGAGCTGTCTCATGGCCTGAACGATGATTATATGCAAGCATTTATAATAAGGCTCTTATTCATTGCGCGCATAGATAAGGCAGGGAATCTTCAATGACCTGAGATGGTGGGCTCCCCCCCCCCCACCAGGTAATGGGAATGCATGCTGTATGATGAAAGGGCAGTCCTGGAACAACTCTGCATCTCAGCTTGCCCTGAAGCAAGGAAGATGTTCTCCATTTGAGTGGGAGCAGCCAAGCAGTATTGTCCCCTCTTGGCCAACTGCTTTCTGGGAGAGTACAGAATGATGCCCTGGGGTGGTTGGCTGAGTAGCAATCACAAAATGAAACAGTGATTTTGTTTTCTCCCAACTAAAGGCATCAGTGCCGTATTACTCTAGACCAGGGGTGTCAAACATGCAGCCCAGGGGCCGGATTAGGCCCCTGGAGGGCTTCTATCAGGCCCGCACTGGAACTGGCCATCTCCTGCTTCCAGTTCTGTTGCTGCTGCTGCATCATAGCTTGCTTTGCCAGACTCTCTCAGTCACTCAGCCACTTCACATTTCCCCCTGGCTCCTGGACTCAGAACTCTGAGCAAGAGATTTCTGTGCTGAATATCAATAAATCAAAAGTAGGTATGCAGCTTACAGATACACACCTGAGCAGCATACTCAAGATTGCAACAGCACAGACATTTTGATGCAATAATTAAGAGCAAGAGGTGTCAGTTACAAGATACTGTTAAATAAACAAAATATTGCAAGAGTGCGAATGTTTTAAGCATGTTTTTATTTTAAGTAAAAAAACCCACTCCTTTGTGTTTGTGTCCTTCATAAAGTTTATATTTCTGCTACCTGGCATTACATTTTATGACACACATGGCCCAGCCCAACAAGGTCTTATTTATGTCAGATCCGGCCCTCGTAACAAATGAGTTCAACATCCCTGCTCTAGACATACACTTTTTTAAAATAGTCTGGAGAACCAGGGCATTCTTTCTGACACATTATGTGGTGCTGTGCAATATTTTTGTAGTCAAGGCGACATGCACAATATCAAGATTATAAAAAACAGAGGGAAGTTTTAAAGCGCTCTGTTAATTCCCATTACTCATGTCTTCGTTCCCATAAGATCTCCACATCAAGAGCTTTCGATCCACATCTGAAGCAGATCTCTCGTAAAGACACCAAGTGACAAAATAAAAGGAAGTCCTTTTGAAGCCTTATTCCAGTTTTTAAGTGTCCAAAGGTGCAGGCTGTGGTTGTGAATTTTTTTAGGGAAGCTCAGTTTGTACCTCCAGACTCTCTGCCTGTGATCCTGTATTACAGCATTCTCTGTTCCAGAGATGGCCATCTGGTGACCCACAGGGCACATTTGAACCTTACACTAGAATTTGGTAGAAACATGAAGCTGCCTTATAGTGAATCAGACGACTAGTCCATCAAAGTTAGTATTGTCTACTCAGACTGGCAGTGGCTCTCCAGGGTCTCAGGTGGAGGTCTTTCACATCACCTACTACCTGGCCCTTTAAATTGGAGGTGCTGGGGATTGAACTGGGACCTTCTGCATGCCGAGCAGATGCTCTACCCATGAACCATGGTCGCTCCCTTGAAGTCATATTATCTGGCCCTTGGTTGCATCAAATTTTAATCAAGTCTTGCAAGGGATAGAAAATATGTATTCAGAATGTAAGAGCACCCATTCATCCAGCTGTTCATATATTTCTAATCCTTGACCCCTGAGAACAGGAAAGTTGATCATTGTACTAGTTCAGAGAACAAGAAGGGGTACTTGATTTGCAGGGACAAATTGTTAGTTATAGTCTGTGACTATTGGAGCCAATAAGAGCCGAGCTGCATTAATTTTACTTCTGCTTCTCCTCTTGTTACGGAATAGGAAAGAGGAAGAACTAAGAGCCACCGTTACTGGCCAAAGTTGGGGTCCAAGCACAGCTCGGCCACATATGGGAAGTTCAAGGTGACCACCAAATTTCGCACTGATTCTGGTTGCTATGCCACGACAGGTCTGAAGGTCAAGCACCTCTTGTCGGGGCAGGAAAAAACAGTGTGGCATTTGCAATACACCGACTGGCCAGATCATGGTTGTCCAGAAGAACAAGGCTTTCTCTGTAAGATTTCTTCCATATTACTGTGTAATCCTTCCACTTTTGGGGTGTTTATCAGAATGGTTTGCAATGAGAAACTCTCATAACAATTGGGCTATCTTGCTGACATTGGCAACGTTATTGCATTACCTCTGGCCTTTGCCAGCATTTTGTTCAGTGCCTTTAGTCTCAGTAGTAATTTTAGGGAAAGAAAAGAAGTATATACATGTTCAGTTACTGGAAGCCCCTGGGCCAAATCTGGTCTGCTGAGAGGCACAGCCCTGGCTTCCAGCATGGAGGCCTGGAGGATAAGACAGGGTGAAATAAGTGGGAGGGTGCAGCAACAGAAATTGAAGTTAGCTATTTCATGGCCTTGTAAGAAAATTATTTGTTGCCTAGCTGTATATAGCATCATGTGTAAAAAAAACTGCACAAGCATCTGTTTTGTTGTCATTACACTGTCGCTTCCAAGCACACATAATCACGACAAAATAGACTAGTTGTTTTCACACGTGACAGTGGACATGGGCACGTACACACTTTTTACCCTACACCATTCTATGCTGGAAACAGCCCCAACTCTTGCTAGTGCAGCATAGCTGGAGATACGTTTGAAATTCTGATTCCTTCTGCAAGAGAAGGGAAGGACCAGATGGATGCTCCCTTTCCATTAGATACTGGCGCTGACAGGCATTTGTTTCAAGGGGACCTTGCTGCTATTGTGATCCCGGCCTGTTAATAGCAGGAATAGCTGTAAGTAATGTCTACAGTCATCTGCTTAAGGGACTTGGGGATTTGCAGAGAGGGGGAAAGGAGATATGTGTGTGTTTTAAAGAGCTGCTTAAATTAAAGGGCCAAAGTCCCATGGAGTAATTGATACCCTGCTGGTACTTACTGGATTCAGAGCTGTTGCTGTCCAGAGGCCAAACAATTAGTGCCTTATAAGAAATGTAAATTATCATAATTTAAAAAGAAATTTGCTTCTGCATAGATTTGTCATCTTTTATGTGAAGGGTTTGGGACTGTAATTTTCTTTCCCCCCTCTCTTACAGCCTATTTGGAAGAGATACAGTCTGTGCGGCGCCACACCAACAGTGTTCTGGACAGTAGCAACAACTGCAACCCTCCCATTGTGGTGCACTGCAGTGCTGGCGTGGGGAGGACAGGGGTAGTTATTTTGACGGAACTTATGATTGGCTGTTTGGAGCACAATGAGGTAAGCACACACCTCTTCCACAAAAGTTCTTTGAGTATTAATCTGTCATTACAAGTCCTACAGCAAAGATTAGCTGAAAGCATGTGTGATGAATTCTGAAGAATGAGAAGTGTACTGTGTAGCCTTTCCAATGGGTGCGACATGAACTTGACTGTCCCAACATAACTATTTTTCCTTTTGAACACTTAGTAACAGGAAAATAAAAGAAGTAAAATGAGAAAATCAGTGCAAATTGGCCTAATTTATAAAAGGATCAAAAATCCAGCTTTTGAATCTCATCATTTTATGAGTTGGTCAATGACCGTGAATAAAACTTATCTATCTATCTAATCCAGTTTTTGAGAATGTGTGCGTGGAGAGTATGGATTACTTTGGTACATATTTTCATATTATTTGTTGTTGGTTTTGTTGATATAAGCCCAGGATATATTCACTGGAGTGTGCCCCTCTAACAGGCAAACGACATATTTTTAAAATTAACCCTCCCTTGTATTGCTGCCTTTCTGTAGCATTTCAGGATGTCCACAAAGGAACTGCAAGTTGGAATCCCCCCCCCCCCCAACACAGTTTATGACTTGATTTTGGTTGGTTTTGTGTTTTAACTTTTGGTAGTGTTTTTAAACCTGGGGCCGGGGAGATTAAAATGTGCTATTCCCTGTGTGTGTTCTGTTGTGGATGTGCTTTCTAAGAATATTTAGACAAATTTTTAAACCAATAAAATAAATTCCTAATTGAATGTGAAGAATCTGAAACCTAGCAGATCAGAATCGGTTCCTGTGGGAGCATAGTCACTACTAGGGAAACCCCCATGTTCCCCAGCTCTTTCTTTTGGCGTAATGCTAAACCCTGGTTTGACCCTTTGTGAGTGAGCCTTGTCCTCATGTACCTCTTCCACTTCAGTGTGTTATTAGATCTATTGCTTTGAATTGCTGCAAGGCATCGTTTGTTTGTTTTTAACGAGCAATTTATGATTTATATTCCAGATCCAAACTAGGATTGCATTTGGCTTCAAAACCTAGTTTGAAATCCTGATTTGGAAAGGAAGTACAAACTAGAATTTGCAGGTTTAAATGAAATAAAAATGGTTTGCATTTAATGCAAGAGGCATTTATTTAGATTGAACTAGGGGTGTGCAAGGGGAAATATTCAGTATTATTCAGATTCGGGATTCTCTGATCTGAATATATTCAGTACATCCCAATATTCCCGAATATCAAGATCAGTGTGGATACCCTATTCAGAAAATATTTGGGATTCTGGAATCTATTTGGCTCTATGGGGCCCTATGGGGCCATTGTAGTCAATGGCAAATCTCTCCTGGGGAGAGTCTCCTGGACTACAGGGGCGGGGGTGGGAGGGTGATGTAGAGGCACCAAATTTGCAGTGTGGCTGCTGGAGCTTCTCCTCAAAAGAACCCATTAAGTCTCAAAAAGATTGGACCAGGGGGTCCAATTCTAGGGGTACCCAAAGAGAGTGCCCCCATCCCACCATTGTTTCCAATGGTGGGAAAACAGCACAACAAGCCCAGCAGAGAAGAGATTCTCCCAGAGAATCTCTGCAGTAGAAAGTGAAGTGTGTGTGTGTGTGGGGGGGGGATATTGTTTGCTAGACCAGCAGCAGAACTAGTGTAGTGTACCCTGCAGAACCAGTGCCACTGTGGCAGTGCCAAGAAACCAACTGGACTAAGGTCAAATGTGAGAATCTCTTAAGTGCAAACTGAGGGGTGGCATTTCTGCAAGGACAGCAGAAACAGTACACTGTGCTAGTGGCCAGCAGCAGCACCTTGTAGCACTGTGGGAAAGGCCAGCCTCACAGGTCTGCACAGCCACAGACTCTCAATCCAAGCGAGGGGAGGGACAGAAAAAGCTAGGTAGTTGCTGGACTTCAGCAACAACCTTACTAAGTTGCAAGCCTGCATTGCAATACCATTTGCAAATGCATTGCAGTGATTGGCTGCAGAGATCCCCCTTCCCCTATTGCCCTGGAAATCAGGGCAAACAGTGGGAAGTAGGCAGAAATGGCAGGAAACAACAAATAAGAGATGGTAAGTCTCTCTCTTTAACTTAAAAAAAACCCCACACACTTTCTACTGCAGAGATTTTCTGGAAGACTCTGCTGGGCTTGTGCTATTGTCCCACCACTGGGAAAAATAATGGGATGGGGGCACCCTCTTTGGCAGTGCCATGTTGGCACTGAGTTGTGATGATGGGCACTGTTGTGCTGCTTCTGCTTTCCTTACAACCCCCTCCCCCTTGCTTGAACTGTGATTCTGTGGCTGTGTTTGACATCAGATCTGCGGGACTGGCCTTTGCCACAATGGCACAGGTTGCTGCTGTGGGGCACTAGTAGGTTGACACTGGTTGGGTTCTGCTGCTGGCTACCAGTACAGTGTACTGTTTCTGCTGTCATTGCAGAAGTGCCACCCCTCAGTTTGTACTTTAGAGATTCTTACATTTGACCTTAGTCTGTTTGACCTTAGCCACAGTGGTACCGGGTATTCTTTTGAGGAGAGGCTCCAGCAGCTACAATTCAGATATGGTGCTTTTACGTCAAACACCCCTCCCCCCCCCCCACATACACACACACCTGGCCCCTGAATATGCCGTAGGAGAGATTTGCCATTGACTACAATGGCCCCATAGGGTATAATGGAGCCGATTAGGTTCAGGAATCCTGAATATTTTTGGGATTCTCTATTTGGCTGCCAAATACACATTGGAGAATCACATTCGGCTGAATATATGCCCAAATAATGCCGATAAGGCCTTATTCAGTTATATATTTGGCTTGGCTTTTGCCTAATGCACACCCCCTAGTCTGAACACAAGAATGAGGGAAGGAGAAAGGTGCTTCTTTTGTGGCATTAAGGGATCAATCAAGGCAGTTGGAGATGGATTAGCAAGTCGAAATGCAAATAAAAGAGATTATTGAGAGATGGTACTGTGAGATGCAAAGAACATGTCCCGGTTCTCTAAAAGGCACAAAAAGCTGACACGGGAGTGTGCATGTGTAGTAACTGACTGTTTTTCCATTCAGGCAGAAAAAGATACCCCAAACCTCTGTCAAATGCACAGCGATTAAGATTTGGGCTAGGCTATACAAGTCTAAACTGGCCTGCATATTTTTTTTCCCTGTTCAGACTAAGGCCATGTTCTGACTGGCTTCGTAAAGCAATTAGGTCATGAGCTAATGATCAGATTCCACACAGCAACATTCTTTGGGAGAGTAGAGGACTGCCAAGAAAAAAGTTTGCACATTTATCAGCACATATTTGAGATAGGATGGGGGGGGGGGGGAAACTGTGCCTTGATGGGTTCTGCCATTGGGGTAAGGCTGTGCACTTGAAAACAATTCAGTGTTTTTACGACAGCTTAGATAATTGCATTGTTTCAGTGGCAGGTTACTGTTCTTTTATATGGCATTGTCTTTGGATTTCTTCCTGTGTGGTTTCTCTGGTTGTTGTACAAGTGTTTTTCCCTCAGCACGGAGGAGGAGTGTTGCTGTCTTCCCATAAGATTGTCCGGAGATTGACTGAGCTGCCTGGCACCATGATCTCAGCAAACTAGGGTTTTGCAGTTTGTCCAAAGTGTGCCGGTTACAGAGCCAGCTACCTTCTATGCGGACATGTTTAGAAACCTTTTCACTTAAGTTGGTGTTACCAATGACTATAAAAATTATAGCTTGTTGGGAAAACATCTGGTCCTGTGATTCCTAAAATGTAGTGCGCATTATGCCGGTTAGGCTCACTTCTCTTTTGCTAGTGGTGATCAGGCAGCCAATTAATTAACGGACTGTTTGCAAACTGTTCATGTGTATCCACAGGAACAGGCTACTTTGCAGCCAGTAGAAGCCAGTGCCCCAGCTGATCTGCTGCTGAAGAAATTTTGCTCTGGACCCAGCAAATTGGTGGTGGTGGTGGGGGGTTATCAAAAGTCGTATATCCCATGCTCAAAACTTTGCAGCCTCCTGGACTTGCTGAGATGCATCAAATTTGGAGCGGGGGGGGGGGGGGGGTTGAACAAAAGGCCAGCTGATTTCACTTCTCAATGAAACCTGTCACCTATGTTGTATAGTGTTTACTAGAGTGAAACATTGGATTTCTGGTGCCTTTGCCCCCACGCCCATTTGGCCACCATTTAGTTAGTGCAGCCTTTGCACAAATGGTAAGTTACTGAAGGCAGTGATAAAATGCTTCCTGTGTTTTTAACAAGCAAACTACCCAGGATAACTTTCTCTGTGTGAGTCTCTAGCTTGTACCTTTCCTCAATAGCTGTAGCACTGAGCAGGAAGTGAGTGAAATGGCGCCTCAGACAAAAAGGGAACAGCTAGTGTGGGGCATGTTGCTGTGCTTGCCAGTGACTGCCATCACTCATGCTAACTCTTCGCCTCATTCATTTTTGGCTTAGCATTGTTCAGCATTGGAACCAGCACAACCCCCATGTGGCTCGCAGGTGCCAGGTGTTCTAATTCAGCATCTTCTCATCATCTTGCATCTAGAAGTCCCTTCTTACAAATCTTGCCGGTTCTAGATATGATGTGGACAGTGATATGAACCAAATGGAAAGGAAACTGCAGTCTGTGGCACACACCCCTTTACCATGCTACAAGTCATTTACTGTAGTTGCCATATGCAAAATATTTAAGTGAATTTTCTCTTCAATTTCACAGAAAGTGGATGTTCCAGTGATGCTGCAACGTCTGAGGGATCAGAGGATGTTCATGATCCAAACCATCGCTCAGTACAAATTTGTCTATCAAGTGCTCATCCTGTTCCTACAAAACTCCAGGCTCATTTAGCATCCTCTGAACAGACTCTCCCTTCCCTTTCTGCTCATCACATCTGCAACCTTGTGGCTTTGCGGGTCTCTTCTCTAATGATAACTGTGTCTTTCAGTATTGTGTGGCATTCTCAGAATTGCCTCACTAGTAAGGAGACCATGTTCTTCCTAAGATTATTTTATACAAGATAATTTATTTCCCCCCTTGTGTTGAACTGATGTGTGAATTTCTTTTTTAAAAATTTGTGAATCATGATAACTTTGGAATTGAACCACATTTGAAATGACTGATCTGCATTGTAACGTGATAGTGAGGGAAGATGTTCCTATCTGATGGTGGTGTTCTCCTGACTTTTGTGTTACTGTATGACAGGTGAGGCAGTGACTCATTAAAATGTTATTTGCAGTAATAACATTGTTTTTAATCCTTCTCCAGGGCCAGGAATATAGGAGAAAAGACTCTACTATAAATTTCAAGTCATTCCAATCTTCAAAGTACATAAATTTCCATAGCTGCAGAATAGAATAAGCTAGGGTTACTTCTGAGCGGCAGGACAGCCAGGGTGCAAATCTTTAACATCCAGCAGTGCCTCCACGTATGCAACTACAAAACAGTTTGGCTGTTGTAACAAGATCAGTCTTATAGGGGGCAGGGTCCTGAAACTGTCTCATCAGCCTGTGTTCCCCAGATGATGGCAAATCCTGCTCTCCTGATTCAGGGAACAGATTTTATTAACTACACAGTATATAATGCCAATAGCTGAGGGGCGGGGGGTGGGGGGAGACATCTTTCTGTGCCTTTGTGTAGGCATTTCTAAGGGACAGTCTGCTGAGAAGTTGAACTACACTGACAACTCTCATTTAGTCCTGTGAAACTTGCAAGAACTTCTTAGCAATTTGTTCCCTCGATCTTTACAAGTCACATATCATTCCCTGCAGTCCATTATTCCGATCAGCAATGACTTATCAGACAAACATATGAAGCTGTCCATACTAAGTAGCTCATTGGCCTCTAGACCAGTACCAACTCTTCCATCTGTAAGCAGCCTTTCAAGTCTCAGGATGAGGTCTGTCTTTTCTCAGGTGTTTGAAATCCCAATGCCAGCACTTGATTCCAAGGACGTATGCATGTACTCTACCACTGAGTATGGCACCTGAAATCTACTGTTGCTTTCCGGGAGGGGGGGGGGGTGTTATACAGTCTGAGACAGCAGTGCTGAGACAGAGGGCTTGGCTTGTGCTGTGGGTGGGATGCAGCTCAGTAGTAGAGCTAGGCCACATTTAAGGTACTTTCTGATTAGGATAAAAGTACTTCTATCTCCATTTCTACTGTACTGTGTCTGATAGCTCTGACTCTTGAAAGCTTGCACCCTGAAACTCTTGTTGGTCTTCAAGGTGCTACTGGACTCAAATCTGTTCTACTGCAGACCATCCCAGAGACCCTCTGAAACTTCCTAGTCAAGGGCAGCCTTGGACATAATGAACAGTAAACAACATGGCTAAATGGAAGAGACACTTGAACCACCTCTTCCCCCCCACAAATGATCAGGGGAAGAGAGCATTATAAAATGTTGAGGGAAAGTCTCTTGCTGATGTTCCTTTAGAGAGTGTGTTGATTCTTTAGTCAACTCCTGTTTTCAGGCCAGCACCTCCTTACCAATGCCAACATATCTCTTGTTAAATTAGCTGCAGCCATTTAAAGTCTTTTAGTGGCATCTGCGTGATAATTGCACAGAGACACTTTGTATCTGGGAAGCTGGCCAAGGAATAAACCTTGAAGCAAAGTGTATTAAATTAGTTATCTCATTATAGCTTTTTGAATAATTTCCTAATGATGAATTAAGTTTGAACCCAGAGCTGTCAAGTCCCATTGCTCCATTTGGCCTGACAGGTAGGGAGTAAGATGGGGGAAATAGTCTGCTCCAAGGTCTGATTATTATGATATCTCAGTTGAAATGAATATAGTCTTGGCTTTCCTGGAAGTGCATGGAAAAAAACGTTATTTAATAAACAAGCATAATGGATGCTAAGAGGGAAAAGTTGAGGCTGTGCAGCCAAGGTTTTTTGTCACAGTGTGCGCATCTTGCAGGCAGAATTGCAGGCCTCCTGAAATGGAAAAAAACAAACAAAACCCATGATCATTCATGAGTCAAAGAGTTGCCAACCTAATAAGCAACCATTTTCAAGCCATTTCTATAATGGGTGGTGGACTTCAAAGTGACCTCCATTAAAATGCACATTAAATTTCAGTGTCATGTTTGCCATAGACTTGACTTTGACTAGGTCCGTTCACATCTTTTCAGAAACTAGATTGTTGCATTATCTTGGACACTTTTTTCCTCCCCTCCTTTTGGTAGCTTCAGCATCATTAGTTAGTTAGTTTATTATTACGGTATATGAATTTACTGGCATTTGATAAAATGCAACATTTAAGATTTCATGTTGAATGAGACGCTTTTTCTTGCCAGAGTTCCTTTAAATATATGGGAAATGAAATTCCTGAACCAACATCATCAGTCACACAGAAAAATCAACCTAGGAAGACTAAAGAATTGACTTGCCCATTCATTTGCCATAATTTTAGAATGAAACTTTCTATTCTGTTTTGATGTTATTGCTTTATTAACACTAATATATTGTTAATACACATGACATAGTGATTAGACTAGGACCGGGGTGAAACGGGTTTGAATCTCTGCTTTAGCCATGGAAGCTCTCAGTGATTTACCTCACAAGGCTAATGTTTTGGGAGAAAAGTGGAAGAGGAGCAAATGATGTGATAAACAGCTTTCGATCCCCAGAATGGAGAAAGTAAAAATAAAGGTTTCCCTTGCTTGAAAGCCAGTCAAGTTCGACTCTAGGAGGCAGTACTTATCTCAGTTTCCAAGCCAAAGAGTCAGTGCTGTCCGAAGATGTTTCCGTGGTCATGTGACTGGCATGACTAGATGCCGAGATGCACGGAACCCTGTTAACTTCCCACGAAGTGGTACTTATTTATCTACTTGCATTTCTTTTGCTTTTGAACTGCTAGGTTGGCAGGAGCTGGGGCCAGAGACGGGAGCTCACTCCGTCACGCGGCACTCGGGTCTTGAACTGCCGAACTACCAATCTTCCGGTCTGCAGTTCAGCGTCTTAACCACTGAGCCACCGTGCCCCCTAGAATGGAGAAAAGCAGGATATAAATAAAAAGCTGGTAAAGTTAGTTGTAACTAATTTTTAAATCTACTTTCCAGTGTGGGTTGGGACTGAAAATGCCCTGGTCACTCTTGAGAGTGATCTTCAGCATGAGATGTTTAGGGTGAGTGCAACCCTGTTGAACCTTTCAGAGCTCTCAGTGGCATTCAGCATCATCGACTATGGTGTCCTTCTGGGACAACTGGCCATGATGGGACAGGTTATGGTAGTTTCAATTGTTCTTGGAGGATAGGTTTCCAAAAGTGAAGCTGAAATATTGCTGCTCCACTCTATGGACTTTTGTTTGTGTGGTGTTGCAAGGAACCATCTTCTCTCCCATGTTAAACATCTATATGAAACAGGTGACATCACCTAAGGTACCCAGCTTTTTCTGCCTTTTTCATTAGTTTCCAGGGGAACTGTGGTAGCCCTGAACTGTTATTTGAAATCAGCAATGGACTTAGAGGTAAGTGAAAAAACTAACACAATCCAGATAAGATACAGCTGGTTAAGGAGCTAGCTATTCTTGGGACTGATGTGTAGCCTATTTAGGAGGAGACTGGAGTCCTCCTAAAACTTCATGTTTGTAGTTTGGGGGTACTCCTCAACCTTATGCTTTCCCCAGAAGTCCAGGTGAGGGCAGTAGCTACTAAGCACTTTTTACCAGTTTTGATTAGTATGCCAGATAGATGTGCCTGGCTACAGTTAGTTATAACCTGTTAACAGCCAGATTATATTACACTATGTATTGTGTGTGGAATTCATTGGAAAGAGCATGTAGTGGCAGAAAGTGCCATCAAATCACAGCTGACTAAGGCAATCCTGTGGGGTTTTCAAGGCAAGAGACATTCAGAGGTCGTTTGCCATTGCCTGTCTGCGTCAGAACCCTGGTATTCTTTGGGGGTCTCCCATCCAAATACTGACCAGGACTGACCCTGCTTAGTTTTCAAGATCAGGCTAGCCTGGGCTATCTGTCTGATTATACATCATCTTTGGAAGTCACCAGTTAATTTTCAAAATGCGAACATGTGCAATCCAACAGTTACTCCAATCTAAACTCATTGAAATCAGTTGGCTTAGACTAGAGTAGCTGCATTGGTCCAGTGAACTAGAACTGGGACATCTTAAGGAAAATACATTCTCCATGAGAATCTGCTCCTTCTTACATCAACCTCTGTGAGCACCTGCCTTCCTAAGGGTCAGTGCGTAGTCACGCATGACAGCATTTTGATTGCTGTGTCCAGATTGCAGAAAATACTCCTGAATTAGACCTGCCTACCTCCTTCACTACTCATTCTTTGCCTTGGTAAAGACTTGACTGTTTCAGCAATTTGTTAGGATAAATGGATACAGCATGGAAGTTAGGGGTATTTTTGATTGTGAATACAGACTGGGCTTTTGTCAGATCTGCTGCAATGTGATATGTTTTCCCCAACTAGCATTCATTCCATTGGGTCTTTCCCCCCCCCCCCCGAAATATATTTTATACATTATTTCTGCAATTACCAGCCTTGAGGATCTTTCAGATAAATTGAAGGATATATAATGCTTTAATAAATACATTAAATGGTTCTTTTGAAGCCATGTTATCCACTTTAAGATTGTTGGCACTCCATAATCCAACAGAGTAGAATGGCTGAGTGCCCCTGCACTCCCAAGTCTTGTTTAATTTGATGTTTAATATAAACTATTATTAACCACAGCTTTGTGTACAAAGCGACTTAAGTAATGTTTATAATGCCAGCTCCTCTAGCAAATTAATGTTTAGGTCAGCATGTCCTCTTGAGATAAAAGTTTTGTTTTCATGCATCATGACGCCATACCCTAATTTGCTGACCATCAGTGAACCCAGAACCAATTTAAATGTGTCTAAATATAACAAAAATTTAATAAGATGGAAATTACATAACAGGACTTCTGAATGGATTCTATGGAACAAGTCTGGACAACTTACCCATTACTGCATTTTCGTCTTGCCCCATGGTTGTTGTATTCACAAACTCTGGATATAAATATGTACTGTAGTTTTCAGATCTGATTGTGAACTGGTGAGACATTTCTATTGATTTTCCTAATTGCCTTAACTTTCTTGGCAGGCTCAGAGTTGAGTTGTTTATTTAGTGTCCAGCTAAAGTGGACAGGAATTAATTTCATCACTGTTGTTCTCATCAAGCTTCATTTTTGTGCTGCTATCCCATTTTTAACCAGCATTAACAACACTATAGAGTATTCAAAGCTAACACAGCTTAATTCTGTTGAAATCACCACAGATGGGAACATTCTCTCCATTTCTAAAAAAAATATCTTTTTGTGGATATTTTGCACAAAATGTTACATATGCAGACATTTCTAGATCATACCTGTATAATCTTATATGACTTGTGTTACAAAAAATAACATGCTTAATCGATTTTTACATCACTGGACTTTATTCAGTTTTTGTTGTAATATTGTTATACTTCCTCTGGTATTTGCTCTGTTGACTATAGTTCAGAGCCATTATTTGGACAGACAAGTTCTCTTGTATGTATAAATTTTGTGAACAACTGAGGTTTATTTCCATTAATTCACTATGACTGCCATATGCTCCATTTTGTACTATTAAATGCCTTAAAAAAACTATGCATGCTATTTTGTACACTAATGTATATTCTTATCAGTACATAAGCTTATGCTTGTCGGTTTTATGTTTTGTATAGAACCAACTGACTGACAGTATTTTTGCACTGTTCTCTGGTCTTCTGTTTTTGTAAGTTCTTCAGCATTAATTGCCTGCATTTGTTTTTATATTTTTGCTGCCTTTGTGTACATAGATCTCTTTCCCAATGTGAGAAATCTGACTCAAAGCTGTTTTTATAAAAGACTATGCCAAGCCTTTGTATTAATCTTATGCAATAAATTTTTTTCTCAAATTTCATTCGTTAGCTTACCAGTTTGATTAACAAATGAACATGGGCACTTTTTATTAGTGTTGCAACTTGTGTACTTATAATGCTTGTTTTATCAATCTAACCCAGTGGTACTGAGATCTGCTGGAAGTTCACTAGCCCTTTGAGGTAACAAAAAGCATGATGTCTATGGAATATCAGGGTCATCACAACACGTGATTGGTCAGTTGTGGCCAGCTTGGTGAGCCACAGGTTGTGCTATATTAAGGAATGTGGGGAACTACTTTTAATTAAGCAAGAAGACTGATGTATAATCATTGACCTGACAACTGGAGGCGGCATCTGTTCCAAGTGTCTCACACATGATTAGGGTCATGGATATCCAACATCCTTGACAGATCAACCTGGGGATGAAGTTTGCAATGCCCATCCATCAGTTAAAAATCTGAAAGGCTTCTCAATGTTAATTTATACTTCTAAAATGTAAGGCACCTCACTCTTTGTCTGCAACTTTTACATCAATGATAGAACTTGATCTGCAAGCATCACACTGTTGTGAACTGAGCCCACAAAAAAAAAAGGTCCTGATCTTTGTGAATGTAGTCATGGGCAATGTTTGCACATGTGTAACAGTAGCAGAGAGATGACAATTCCGCGGCTTATCAGCGGTTTGGAAGGCTTCAGGAATCTGGATCAGGTTGTCATGTGCTGGAGGGATGATTCATGGGGTAATTTTCCCAATAAGTCTGGTTTTCTGGGTCATGAATAAGGCAAGTGTAGGGGTCCCGGAGGGGGACCCAGGGAAGAACCTTTTTGAACATACAGCTCATCAGCTAGATATGTATATACAGAATAAACACTGGACTTACTCTGAAGGTTTCCTCTCATAGGTGTGCAGTTGGCATACCAATAGGGTATTTTTGGGGTATAGTGTAAGCCACATACAGATCAGATATCTGTATTTGGCTACCAATATAGCTGAGCCAGAAAAAAAGCTGATTTTATTTGGCTTCATCCTTCCCCAGCAGCCCTACCACTTTACTCCCCACCAATCAGCTCTTAGGTTTAGGCCATTTAAACCTAAAAGCTGACACTCCTGGGGGGAGTGAAACTGACCAGTGGAAACAGCAGGAGGACTGGGGGATGGAATGAAGATAGAGAAGGCATGTTTAAAATGCCTTCCCTTCCCTCCCCCAGCCACCTGCCAGCTGGAGGAGGAAAGGAAAGGCATTTAAACAAGACTTCTCACTCTTTCTTCCCCAGCCTCACCACCAGGGGGGGGGGCTGGTGAAGGAAAGGGAAGACATTCAAACGTATCTTCTCTTTCTCTCTCCAGCCTATCTGTGGCAGCACGGCAGGAAAGAGAAGACATGTTTAAATGCCTTCTCACTCTCTCCTTCCCCAGCTTGCCCCGCTGCAGGGGGAAGGCTGGGGGAGGAGAAGGCATTTGAATATGCCTTCTCTCATTTCCTTCCCTCTCCCAGCCACCCCACCACTTCCACTGGTCAGTTTCACTCCCCACAGCTAATCAGCTGTTCCCTCTAAATGGCCTAAACCTAACAGCTGACTAATGGGGAGTGAAACTGACCAGTGGAAGTAGCTGCTGGCTGGGGGAGAGATGGGAAGGCATTTAAACATGCCTTCTTGCTCTCCCTTCCCTCCCAGTGGGTATATCAGACCCAAATATATTCAGAAATACCGAATACTTCCTGAATCTCAATACTATACCAATATTAGTACTCTGGACATTTGGTATTTACTGATATTTTTGGGGTCTGATGTACCCAAATTGGAAAAATACTGATTTTTTTTCTTGTACACCCTTATGTCTTATCAACAGATCAGGAGATACCCTTACTGTGGGTATCCATGTTGTTCCATGGTGGGGCATATGTGAATTAATTGCACAGCTTCCCTGCTCCATTGGAGGCAGACCTGCCAGTTCATGTCTTGCCAAGTTGCCCAGTAAGACAGAAACTCAAGAACCAGCTTAGTGCAAGGGTTTTTTTTCAGGTATAAGGAACAAATGGTGAAACCCTGGAGAAAGGAGTCAGAAAATGCAGATAGTGAGATTACAGAGAAATCTGATTCGGGTTGACCTCACGCATTAGGAAGACACAGGCTTGGATCCATCTAGCAATAGTAGATTTGGAAACTTTCTCATGTTGCTTTTGTATGAGGTGAACAAAAATCCAAGGAATTGAAGGAGATTGTGTGCTTATAATCTAATTTCTTGACTGCCATCCAGTTTGTGCCAGTCCTTGATACTTGAAATATTCAAGGTGCAGACAAAAAGAAGGCAAGAGAATTTTGTGATTCCTTTGGAGTGCAGAATTCACATTTAGAATGAAGGTGGAGGGAATCTGTCTTAAGAACCACTGAATTTTTCTGGAACAAAGCTGTCATCTGATCAATAGACCAGAGCTCCAAAACTGTTCTAGCCTCCCTCAATAAAGGTTACTTTGAAAGAACTCTCAACAGAATTATTATGAGTGATTGGAAAGTTGGCTTATGAAAGAGACAGAACCTTGAGGAAGTTCCAGGAAAGTGAACAATGTTGCATTGGGAGAACTGGAGACAGATGCTCTCTTGAGAAACTCTTTGATATGATGATGTGCAAATAGGAGATAGCTCCCTAATGGCCTGAGAATGGGGCAGTACTGTCACTATTTAGTGTCTGAGAGTATTAGGTTGGGGACCCTATGAAAAACAGTCATTGAATAGCTGGAGAACTTCCTGGACCACTGTCTGTTGAGGCTTGACAGCCTTTCTATGCACATCTGGTTAAGACCACCTAAGTGGTTTCATAAATTTTTCCCTAGAAGCCAGCACAAACTCAACTACCTTGGCTGGGTAACCATATCCTTTAAAGACTTCCTTTCAATCTTCAAGCAAAGAGGAAGAACCAAGCTGGACTGGGATGGAACACAGGTCCCTGGATCAGGTTGTCATGTGCTGGAGGGATGATTCATGGGGCAATTTTGCTATGGCTACACTGTCAGGGAAACACAATAATCTCTGTCAGTAAGGAACTGCAAGGATGACCTCTGCTCCCTCCCAGTTGATACTGTTGAGAGTTCTGGTTGTTCTTAGAGTCATGGGGGAGAGGCACAGAAAAGACCCAGGGGGCACCTGCCTGAAAGGTAATTATTCATTCTCCTTGTAATGATCCTGAATGCTTTGGGATTTAGGGCCCATTCCCCTGGGTCTATGTCCTGAAAGGTGAGCCAAACAGCCCTTAGGTTAAAGATTCCCTGAAGATGTTGAATCTGAAGGAACATTGTATCTTAGTCTGTTAAGGGAGACTGTGGCTCCCATTGAAGGGAGTGGGACCTTGTGCCACCCTGGTGGTTGATGTGTCTTTGCCATAATGTTCTGTGGAACTTACGGAGAACTGGGTGGATTGCTTGCAGCTCTAGTCAACTGATGCTATGTTTGGCCTCTGAGTTGGTCCACTTGCCCTGAACTGTATAGCAGCTGTAATGTGCCTGCCAGCCAGGCAAAATTGTATCTAATGTTATATCTGCAAGACACTGCCTGGTGTGGAAGAATCAGTCACTGTAAGGACTGCAACTGAAGCTGAGCCCAAAGAACAGTGCCCAGATATGAGATCATCAAACCCAGGATGCAGTGTTGGCACATTTGGTCTGCCAAAGTGATATGTAGGCGTGTAAGTATTCACTTGAGACTGGAGATGCAGTCTCTGGAAGTAAGAGCATGGGTGGGGAAATGTTGATTGATATGCCAATGTAAACTAAGCAGTGTGATGAAGTCAGGATTCTTTTCTAGTAGTTACCAGGAAACTGTGCTGCCTCAGACCTTTCACTTTCATTTTGGCATGTAGCTCATTTTGACTACTGGAAAAGGACCTGACTAGGAGACTGTCCAGGTAGGGGTCATGATGGTTCAGTGGCAGAGTAACTGCTTGACATGCAGAAGGTTCCAGGTTCATTCAATGACATCTCCAGTTAAAGAATTGGTAGGTGACTTGAAAGACCTCTGCCTGAGACTCTGGAGAGCCCATTGCCAGTCTGTGTAGATGGTGGACCACTGGTCTCATTCAGTAAAAGGCAGCTTCATGTGTGTACTCATGGGTATATGCACATACCCTGGAGCCTGAGGTATGCTACCATCAAAATAGTTATTTTGGTAGGCTCATGGGAGAGGAAGAGAAACTGAATGGGAGCACTTTCTATTGAAAAATGGCTTGTTGCCACACACAAATTTGGAGGAATTTCATGGAGGGTGAAGGATGAACTGGAACATGAAGGTAGGCTTCCTTGAAATCTATGGAATTTATTTTATTTATATTATCTATAGTTCACCTTTCTCATGGAGACTCAAGGCAGATTACACAGTGTAAATCAATAAATAGGATGAGACATCTAACAAGCAGCAACAAAGGACTGAGGTGGCAGAAATCTGAAAAAAACTAGAAAATCCCCTACTTGGAGGGTCTCTACAACAGATAACATCTCCTTGAAAAAACTGCTTCCTCTTAAGTCTGTTGAAGTGCTTCAAATCCAGGATTTTTCTTGGGCATGACAAACAAGGTATGGTAGGCCCCAGAAATTCTTTCTTTCTCTGGCACCAACTCTGTTGTCTAGATCTGCAGTAGATAATCAATGGAATGAAGCATTAGCAGATGTCAGTTGTTCCTTCTGGGTCTGGGATACATGGAAAATCTGTCCCGAAGAAGGTGGAAAAGCCCTGGTTCTTCATTAGATCCCCTGTTGTAATGGCTGGAAACAGACAGAGCCAAAGGCCAGCAGCCATCTGCTTTTGATGGCACTGAGAGTGGAATTTCTTCTTTTCTGACCTCTTGTTGGCGGAGGAAACTCCAGGAGTTGGTCTGCAATTTGAATTTGGGCTTGTTCCAATAAGGTCTGGAGAACCTTGAGTCCTTATTCTCTCTATGGTGCAAAGGCATCTCTAAAGCAACAACAGGAGCTTGAAACTGGTCTGCTGGATTTAGGGCCCTTTCCTAGATGAAAATGAGTCACCTTCTCCTTAATCTGAACCAGATCATTGAGGCCAGAGGGCCCAAAGAGTCCCCCCCCCCCTGAAAAGAGCAGACTTTACAATTAGTCTTCTAAAGGAGATCCACCTTCCAACATTTACCCCATAGGCTCTTCTGGACTACTGTAGCTGCTGCCATGACGTGTGCAGAGAATTACACGGAATCCATTTAGAATGCAGAAACTCTTTTGATCTTTAGAAGATCTGTTTGAGCCTGAACTGGGACCTTGTGGGAGCTCCTCTGCCCCAGAACTGTGGCTTGGGAGAAGGAGGCGGCAGATCTGACCATGATGAATAGAGCTGAGGCCTTATGGGACTTTTTCAGAGAGGGCTCTTCTTTCTACCCTGGGTCCCTGAGAGTGCTTGTGCTATCCTCTAGTAGGAGTGGAACAGATTACAGATTGGGGTCTGCCTCCAACTGAGCAGTGATGCCATCTAATGCCCTGTTTACAGCACAAGCAGAAAACTTAACCTGCAATACGGATTCCTTCCCCCACTTATGGAAAAACTCACACAACCATCTCTTTAAGAAAAACTGCTGTCCTTCTCCATTATCTATAACCACCACACAGGGATGGCTTTTCTACACAATGTTACCTGGTTAGCATTTCTTTGAATTATTTAATTCTAAAGTACTCTTTTCATATAATGGTCCACTGTGTATCAAATAACACTTAAAATCCAAGCTCCAGTATTTCAGTTTTCTAAACAGAGGGAGCTATGGTGTGGGTTTGTGCCTCCCAAGAAAGCATTCAGTATAAACATGAAAACCTACGCAGCTAGAACCTCTCCTTCTTTGCACTGTGGGTTTTTTTTTTGCACAGCAGCTGAAGCATGCATGTAAGTGGGCTGTCAATTTTTTCTGATGGACAGGGACCAGTTGTAGTGCTATTACTCAAGAATATGGTGAACATGTGAGCATTCCCTTATGGGACAAAAGTCTCTCAAGCCTGCATTTCTTTTTATTCCTGTAGGTTCATAAACACACTAGAAACATGCGGAGACATTCCATACATGGGGTAAGAAGTTGCATTATCATCATCCTTGCAGATACACTGTTAGCATAAATTGGACAATCAGCCTGAGTTTTGACACTGGAGATACATACTGTAAGCAAGAACAAAGTTCATACCACATGTTGGCATGAGAGTTTACAAGTGATCACACACAAAAGTTATAAAAAAAACTAATAGGGCAGAGGTCCTACTTTGCTGGGAGCTAAAAGCAATTTCACAATAGCTCTCAGTTAAGAGGCAAACAGGCAAGCAGGCTGCAGTAAGGTTGTCCCAATTTAATTATCTGCTTTGCATGACTAAGATAAACAGTACATTAAAATCTGTAGGGAACAAGAACTGGTCAGCTCCACACGTGATCAAAGGCATTAACTGTATGAAACCGTGGCATTTTCTTTAAAAAAAACACATTCAAAAATTAATTTGTCAAGGCTCAAGTTACTTCACAAATCTCTGAGAATGCAAGAGGCAAGGCCTAAGTGCACCACATGTTTGTCATTCCAATTATTTTACAGAAAAGCTTTCATCCCATGTCAGTTTTCAAAGCACTCCTGATGTTTCCATAGCAAGGCTTTTAAAGGAAAGGTTGAAGGATTGCATAGATTCAAAGACTCAGTGGGCCTCTAATTCCTTTTTGATCTCTATAACGTATGGATGATCTTTCCCATGTGCTATCTCCATGATAGCAATTGCCTGAAAAAAGAAAAAAAAATACAATTGATTCAGACAGCCTTGGTTTATGAAATGTTCATGAAATGTTCTCTTCAGGGATTCCCAAAGAGTCAGAAACCTCTGACTGGTTTTTGTCCCCTTAAATGTATCCAATTGAAAAAACAGCCCATTTGATTGTAAGTATCGAACCTTATTATATACACAGCACCTTTGATCCTAAGAGATCGTCAGGCCCCCTTTTGAAAGCAAAAAGTTAAAGGACATTGTATGTGGCTTTCTATCCAAACTTAACTGATTATTACTGTAATACAGAACAGTTCCAAGACTAGTTTGGGCCTGCTGGTATTCGGAGAATTTGGGTGATGAACAGGAGCAGGGAATGTGCCATCCACATCTTGAATGAACACAACCATGCATCTGCCACTGTCTCTGCATCACCCTCAGCTGGGAGCTTCTTGAGCCAATGTTTGCCTACAGAAAGACCCAGAGATGATGGGAAGGGCAGTCAGCCACAGATGCAAGTTGAAGGTTTAGGTGCTATGCACTCCAGCAAGTCACAAAACAAACAGTATGAAGGTCCTTGTCCTCACTTAACAGGAGTTTCAATGGCTCCCTAGGGTTTTACATTTCTTTTTTGAAATCTGTCAGTAGGACTGGCTTGTGAAAGGTTTGTAATAAAGCTAACATTCTTAGTTGTGAATATGAGAGACACTAATGGTCCGTACAAATTTTCATGTTGATCCTTTCAGCGGATGAAGCCACAAATTAGAAGTCAGGAGGAGATGCGATCATGAAAGAAGCAGGATTGATGCTTCTCTGAAGAAAGAGCTTTACAATGTGTGAGAACAGCCAGCTTCTACAGGCCAGTATGTCTTACCCATATGAGAATGGCTATTTGGTGGGAAGAACAAAAAAATCAGCATGACTTCTGCAAAGGGAACCTTCATATCACCAGCCTTTTGGAATTATTTGCATACTCAGACATTCCAAAAGCCTTTGACAAAGTCCATCATCAAAAGCGCCTGAATCAACTGAGCAGTCATGGGATAGGCAGACAAGAGATGTCCGCTTATGAACCGATAACTGATTAAAGAACAAAATTCAGATGGTAGGAAAACAAACATTTTCAACATGGAGGCGCCCAAGGAGTCAGTGCTATTTAACCTATGTGTCTGATTTAGAGATAGAAGAATAGTAGTCAGGACTGTGGATGTCACCAAATCACTGATGATGTTGAAATCCCAAACAGCTCCAAAAGGATCAGCCAGAAAATGTGTTTATGAAAATAATCCCAACTTGGGGATGAGTTTTTGCAAATGAAAAAATATGGCACTGATATACAGTTAATTTTTTTGTTTTGTTTTCCTGTTAAACCCATGATAACACTCATCATGTGCAGGCTGGATTTCGAACGGTGGTGTAGGAAATGCAGCCTTTTAAAAATCTTTGTCTCAAGAGCTGGTTAGCACTCATTGCCACAGCCTGGCTACCATGCCATTAATGCACATAGCTCAACTGGCATTTAGAAGCTATGCAAAACATGTGTCATGTGTAAGTTACCACCCTTTTCTTGTGTCTTTCAGTATGAAATAAAATCCCAAATTTGCCAAAATTTACCAATCCACTGCTCGTACCCACCCCCACCCCAACACACAGGGTTTTCCAGCAACAGAAAAAAAAATATTTTGACTACCATATGCACTAACATTCAAGTTAGCTACTGAAATGCAATCTGCTTGGTGCCATATGCCAGCTTCTGCGAGAGCCAAGAACATTCAGTTTCTGAACAGCTCTTGATTGTACACAAACCACAGAAACTGAGGGTGACTTTTCAGTAAGGGATCCTGTTGGGAAAACCATATGTACGAATTAAACCAAACTGCTGCTTGCTGCCACCTTAATTGAAGGCAATGCAGAGCGGGTGAAAAGAACCGAGGCAGGTGCAAGTGGACCGTGCCCAGAATCAGAGTTCTGCAATCACCATGTTGGTCTGGGCAAGAGAACTTGAAACTCTTCTACTTCAACAAAAGCAGCTACCTTAAACAAAAATGAAGAAACAGAGGAAGACAATAAACAAAGCCAAAGGTCTCCACAGGTGACCTTAAAGACCCAATAACTGGCATAGTTATTTTATAAGAAAATGATACCTTTGTCAGAGCTTTAACACCAGCAGCTCTGTTTTCCAGGCCCATGTACAGTCTCCCCAGCTTCAACCACATGGAGGCCACGTTGAGGGAGTACAAAGGGTAATGTTTACTGTTAAAAAAAAAGAAACGGTAATTCAGCTTGAAAATTCAGTAATGCAGTTCTGTCTGGGCCTGACACAAGCCCCTAGTCATCAGGGCCAAAAGGACCCTGTGCCTTCTTTTTATGTACTGGTAGCTTGATCATTCCCAGTATTTTTACACTCAGCATCCCATGGCCTTCAGCAGAGTAATCCTATACAACAAATTTCGGCTGACATTCCAGTCATTCGGCTGACTGATCCAGCTGAAGTGGTGGCAGCAGGCTAAGTTACCTAGGTCACACAGCCAGCCCAAACCAGCTTAGAACTTCTGGCTCTGTGCCCATAACATCTATTTGAGTCACTGGGACAATATATCTGATTTGGGCCCCAGGGGAAGAATGTGTCGTAGTGTTTTGCCTATCACCACTCCCTACCAGCTGATCTATGACTTCATGCTGGCATCCAATTCAAAGGGAGAGGCTTGCTTGCACTCCCCAGCTGGAGAGAAAATCATGCCCCAAGATGATAGTTTGCCAAGAAGCCTCACAACTGGCCCACTTTCAAGCATAGTGTACACAGTGTAGCTACCCAATCTTTTTGAGTTACACTGCTGACAGATGTGCTCTGCACAGACTTTATGGTGTTTGGTAGTCTTACCAAAGGGCTGCAAATTGTACCTTTTATAGCATCCTTGCCATATGAATTCAAAAGCTAAAATGGCCCAAAACAAAGAGGCTGCAAAAGGAGTAACAAACTCTTCCTCAAAGGCAAAATTGGAGTGGGGCATATAAGGAGCTGCCTTATGCCAAATGAAGTCACTGGTCTCTCCAGCATCCCCAGCTCTCCACCATCACAGGCAGAAAAATGTCCTTCCTAGCTCCAACACACCTTCAGCTGGAAATGCCAAAGACTGAAACTCAGACCCTGCAATGGCAAGCATGTGTTCTGCCATTTAGCTATACCCTAAATTTTTGCATTATAATTACAGGTACGGAGGCAAAAGACATCAGGGAGCTCACAGGTGCTGACTATATAAAACACATTTGAAATGTGGTGTTGGAGAAGTGTTTTACAGATGCCACGCACCACCAAAAAGACAAGAAATTGGGTTCTAGATCAAATTAGGCCTGAATTCTCCCTAGAAGCTAAAATGACTAAACTGAAGCTATCATACCTTGGTCACATTATGAGAAGACAAGAGTCACTGGAAAAGACAATAATGCTAGGAAAAGTTGTAGGCAGCAAGAAAAGAGGAAGACCTGACATGAGATGGGTCGACTCAAAAAAGGAAGCCATGGCCCTCAGTTGGCAAGACCTGAGCAAGGCTGTTAACGATAGGACGTTGTGAAGGACATTAATTCATTGGGTTGCCATAAATCAGAAGCAACTTGATGGCACATAAAACACACATTTTCTGTGACTAGGAGAGCTCAGTTCAGAAAAATTACACAAATTATGCAAATACTCATTTGCTGCATTATTTGGTTTCACCTGGGGCTAGCCCTGTAAGAGCTCTGGCACTACAGCACTCTGTATGAGAAGGAGGAAAATTGTTAAGCTTGTTTGTTGTAAAGAAGCCAGCTTTTTATGGTTACAGGTGAAAGGGAGGGGCTAGAAAGTGGCCCTCCCTTGCCAGGATGGAAGACTGGAGAAATTAGGAGGAAACTACCACCACCACTGCTCGGCCAAGAGAATTAAGCTTTTATGGAACTACAAGTATGGCAGCTGTGGAACAAAACCATAAAGTGGTAACCTAGTCATGCCTACTGGAAGTAGATAACAGCTGTTTCTGCTGAAAGCCATTCAACCAACCTGAAAGCGAGTACAGGGATACTTGCTTGGCAAATACTTCACCAAAATTATATGAAGAAAAACTGTTTGTGGATTTAATTTAAATGTTAAGGTCTCCCTACATTCCCCTTTAACATTCGGTTTTCTGATTCAAGGCTGCACCCCACCTTGATAACAGCTGGCCAAGATTGCCTAACCACTCATGACTTCACAGAAGCCAGTCCAGTGGAAGTCAGAGAAGCCAAGTTTTGGGGTCAGTTCCCTCTCATCTTGGATGTGAGAATAAGGGGGTGGGGGTCTGAGCGCCTTAGAGGAAAAACAGGATAAGGAAAATCAAATTAAAATCTCTCTCTCTCTCTAACACACAAATATATGATTTCTGAGCATATTGGCCAGGAAGAAGAACAGCAGATGTGGCGGTCAAGGGCAAAACAAACCCCACTCTAATGACAGAAAGAGTATTCAGAGACAGATCTAAGGTGAGATTTTTCTGGAAGTCCAACACCACTGTGTTGAATTCATTTAGAATTTCCCTCATCAAGGCTTGCTCACACAATGATGATCATCAGAAGTTTATTATCAGTGCCACTGGAATCTGTCACATAAGCAGGGGTCATTTCATAGAAAAAGAGGTGCAGGAGCTCATTAGCATAACTCATTAGCATATGCCACATCCCCTGACATCACCGGAAGTGTGTCAGAAAGGGAATGTCAGTTTCAGCCCCATTATACCCTATGGGCCATTGAAATCAATGGCAAAAACTCATAGGGTATATGAGGGGCTGGAGGAAAGGGGGTTTGAGGGAGAGGCTTCAAACTTGCAGGGTAGCTGCTGGGGCCTCTCCTCGAAATACCCACCAAGTTTCAAGAAGATTGGACCACGGAGTCCAATTCTATGGGCCCCCAAACAGGTTGTCCCATCCCCTCCATTGTTCTCTAAGGTGGGGGAAAATGTTACTTTTTTCCTCCCATAGAGAACAATGGAGGGAATGGGGGCAACCTGTTTGGGGGCCCGTAGAATTGGACCCCCTGGTCCAATCTTCTTGAAACTTGGTGGGTATTTGGGGGAGAGGCTCCAGCAGCTACCCTGAAAGTTTGGAGCCTCTGCCTCAAACCACCTCCCCTCCAGTCGCTTTTAAAGCTGCCGCCGAATTTCAGCAGTGATTCGGCCCGTGACTGCCCTAGTGGCCACTCCTGGGCTGGCGGAGCATTGCTCCGCCTGACTCCGGCCCCAAAGGACCCCTGCACATAAGGATGCGACAAATTATAGGCAAGCTTCATCCACACTACTTTGCTGATTCTCTCTAAAGAACACTATGGTATCCCCTTAACAGAAACAACATGTTGCTGGGTGGGGTTTTTTGGGGGGGGGGGTTGCTTTTTCACACACACTAGAGTGCTGAGGTAAAAGACAGGCATCACTAATGCTGCTAAAAATGGTGGAGTCCCTTTTTATTTTTTCCCAAGACTGACTAACCAGTTAAAATTAATCTATTAAAAGGTTTTATCAATTAAAAAGGTCCTCAATATAAAAACTACAGACAGCAGAGACCATCTTAGGGCACACCCCTTCTGTCATACACAAAGAAAATGCCTATAGGATGGTTCCACTGCTACACATACATAAATCACATAACATTAAATGCTGTTCTTCAAAAACCATTGCTTCATTCATATGCAAAGCTATACAATTAATTACAACCCATATGATTAGTCCATTAAATTGGATCTTACTCAAACGGCAGCCCTGTTCCTGAACATGTAAATCAATCAGAGGCTCTTGTGAGATAAACAGGTTTGCATTCTTTTTGATATTGTCATTTCTGCACAGTGCTGGCCTATAGGCAGAAGCATTACTTAATGAGATCCCATTATTTGATTAAAACCAAAGACGTAGTACAGGTACTTCTGCTTACCATACCGTTCCTCACCTTCTCTGTAATTGTACATTACCTGTATGGTTTGATAATCTTCTGCCCGTAGCGTAAAGCACCTTCCCAGTCTTGCATGTAGAGACAGACTCCCATAGCCTGATACATCATGTGCAGCATGTACACATTGCTCTCTTCAAACACACAGCCCATCTTGTCCAGGCTACGCTCACAAACTTCAAGCAGTTCACTTGGGGGTAAGCCAAAAGTCAAGGAATACCCAGAGAGCCCCACAGGTCATGACCACTTAAAGATTCAGGACTTTATACCTGTTTCTTAAAAGAGCAACCTTTATAAGCAAAAAAAACCCCAAACCCTTCAATATATATTTCATACATAGACACAACCCATCATCCTTTTTTGTCTCTGGCTTCTGGTATATTAAGTGAGTGTGTGATGCTATTAGCCATGATACCTAATAATCTCACTATATTCAGAAGCAGTATATCTCTAAAACCAGATGCTGGTAAAGAAGGGTTAAATTCAAGATTTCTGTGAATGTAGGGAGTTTGAAGAAGGGGCTTTTGCTGCCTTCTACTTCCCTCTGCAGCTGCCAGCATGCATACACCCCCATCATGAAAACCTCCTGATGAGGTATTGGAGACCTCCAGAACAAGTCTATTTCACAGGGGCCTGCAACAAAATGGAGGAACTGGTACAAATGGCCCCTCTCTTCTGTGAACAGAGCAAACACTGCAAACAGAGGAAAAGCTTGCATAAGAGGGAGAGCGAGGTGGATTTCTGACTATTTCGCGTTCTTCTGTAGTCCCTCCGTGCTGCACTTCATACTGTTCTGGAATGCTCCCTAATCTTCAGTCATGGGATTTTGGGAGGGGGGAGAATCAGTGGAAAAGGGAAGGCAGTAAAAATCCCTTCCAGAAATAGAGCAAGTTTCCAGAAGGCTTTACTCCAACCTGCTGTGGGGCTTTTCCAGGAGCACCTAGCTAGGCATTCTTGAAAACAAAAAGCAGGACAAGATAAGACCCTTAGTCTAATCTAGCAAGATTAGTCAGACAAGTATTTGAAGTTGAAAATACAAGATTTTTTTTTTGCTGCCATACTTCTGTTCCTGTATAAAAGTTAATTAAGAGGAAATCTACAATAGCTTATTTCTTTAGCAAACACTACTGGTTTATTTATTTTACTTCACTTATACACCACTCTCCTCCCAAACGAGGACGAAAACTGGCTTACAACATTCATCCCTTCTCTGTTTTATCATATCTTATTTATACTTGCCCCCTTTAATGCTTTTATAGTTAAAAAAAAAGCACATTACAAATACATAAGCCACTAGAGAGGTCTGAGCCAGTAGAGGCCAATGTACTTAGGGTTTAAACCTTACTGAAAAAGGAGAATGCACACATCGAAATCCATGGGACAGTTCCAGAGTATGTGGTTGGAGGCTCCTTATTGACTGAAGTTTTCTAGTTTACAGTTAATAACTAGATAATATAATAAGTGTCTTGAAGACTGACTAAGACAGATCATCTCGCTTGAATTCTCAAGGAAGCATTAAATCAATGAGGCTTGTTTCCCTATTTTGCAGCCCAGAGTCATTTGTTTTTTGTTTAATCAGCAGCATATAAAGAAATACGCATTCAGGAAGTCAGCTGAAAATGAATTCCTACATGCTTTGCTCCAACACTAAGTTCAGTTCCAAAGAGAACGCATTGGCTAGAACTTTATACAAATGAAACAGTTCCCTACAAAAAGAGCACACACCAGGGAAGGGGAGGGAGAATGCTGAAATCAGTACTGGAAATTCATTTCTGGTCACCCCTCAACAAAAAGGAGGCTCCCAAATTGAATGTAAAGTTCCATTTTATGGAGAGACAGAGAAGAGAGAGCACCAAAGGATATATTTATAGTGTTTGGCCCTCCTGAATTCTTCAATCACATTTCTGGCATATTTGATCATATCTCGCACAGCTTCTGCTGATGGAGGCTCATTCAGCTTGCGGATTTTGAGTTTATCTTTGTCCTGGGGGAAGAGTCACAAGAGAGTTAGAAGAGCTGTTCCAGCTATAACACAAAAAGCAGATCCGCGCAAAATCGGACAATAGCTAGGAAAATTAGGGAGCTTTGTGAAGAAGTACAAATGGTTAGAAGAATAGAACTTGGGCGGGGGGAGTGTGTCATTTGACTCAATTTTCTCCCACCTTTTAACTAAAACAGTATTTAAAAGTACCATCTAAGGTTATTTAAAAAACCAGATAATTGTTATGGGTCCACGAAAGCCCCTCCACGAGACTCTTCAATATTGTGCTAAGTGGACTAAACAAGTGCAGAGCTCAGAAGGGGGAGGAAATTACAATTTCCAATCACCTTTGCAAACCTTGTATGTGGGAAACATAAAACAGGTTGCAAAGAACTGAGCAACAGCATACTGTGTCAGACCAGGGGTCTCTTCCTAGATTCTTACTGTCCAAAAGACTGTTTCATCATGCCAGTAGCTCACCAACTTCTTCACCAGTTCCGTCATTAATGAAGTCATAACCCTGAAGTTAGGGTATTAAAAAGCTCTTACCCAGAATGGCAGAATGTGACTTCCTATTTCCTGACAGAGAGGAGTTCCTAAAAGAATTGGATGATAGTGATCCAGCATCTGCATGTCCATCCTCCCACGGTCTTCCAGGCACAATCGAGGTGCTGGTACCAATTTGTAAAGCCCTAAATTGCTTGGGACCTACATACCATCAGCCTCCTGCCACACTGTATCTCAACTAGGGTTACCAGCCCACCTGGCAGCCAACAGGAGACCCAGGGACAAAGGAAGCCATCAGTGAAAAACTGGGAAACCTGGCTCCCCCAGAAGGGACCTCAGTTCTCTCTACAAATTGTCAAAATTCCTAGAGGCATGATTTCACTCCCCACCCAGCGGGAAGTAATGTTACACCATAGGCTCAGAAGTAATTTTTTATTGTGCTGACTAGGTGACAGCAGGAAAGGACAACGGGCAGGGCATCCCTGCCCTCACTGGGGGAATAGCATCTCTACCCACAAATGCCAGGTTACACAAGATAGATTCCACCCATGAACCCAAAGTCCTACATTGCTTTTAAACAGTGGTTGTCTTCAGCAAAGGGCTATAGTTCTTCCCTACAAAATGAAAGAAGTGGGTAAAACCTAAATAGGGTGGGGAGGAAATATGTGGCTGACTGGAACCTACATTCAAATCTCTTCTCAGTCACACATAATAGCCGACCTTGGATAAAATACTTGGATTCAGCTGTACAAGTGGAAATTGGAAATAATAGATTCAGGTGGGGTAGCCGTGTTGGTCTGAAGCAGCAGAACAAAGTTTGAGTCCCGTGGCACCTTTAAGACCAACAAAGTTTTATTCAAATGATAAGCTTTTGTGTGCATGCACACTTCTTCAGATACAATGGAATAGGTACTTTACGTCACATAACTGTTCTTAGGCCTAATATATTAGAGGTACCAAAATACTAAATTATTTTATTTTAACCTTTTTCCAAAAAAGCTCAAAGCATGATGATAAAGAAAATAAGATAAAGAATACATGGAATCTTTGTAGGTAAATTACTACAAACCTAAGTAACTATGTATACAAGTCAGTTGTTAGACAAAATTACCTTTTCTTTAGTAATGCATTCTCCACAATCACAAGTAAAGAAATAGGAGTCTCTTAACCGATCATTTCTATCTTCTGTGGGATACAACAAGTCAATGTAACTGGTAAAAATCTAGAGAAGAAAGATTAATCATTTTGTTAAAACACAGATCAGCCACAAAAACTTTCAAATACACTAAGTCTCTGAACTGCTATCAATCTCACATTTAGCTGTACATTATTACTTCCTAGCAATCTGTACCCCAGCAACTGATTTAGAGATTGGCTTTAATTACACACTGGTGAAAGAAAGTGAATGTCCTCAAAAGAAATACAAAGGAGGTTCACAGCCTGCGTAACAGAGCACCATCACTGATGAAGAACATGCATTTCAAGCCAAAGGCTAGTAAGCTGTGCCATAGGGTTAAGTTCTAAGGTCACCAAGACACCTGATCACTCTGTCTTGTTGAGGCTACCCCTAATATTCTACAGTAATAACAATCTTACAAGGTCAACTTGATTTAAGAAATTATTTCTGTTCCCAACTGAGTCAAAGAATTTCTCCCAGGCCCTGACATACAGGTCTGGAATGGATGCAGTGAAAGAATTCTATATTATCTTCACTCTATAAAAGTATATTAAAGATCCATTAAAGCCAGTGAGAATTCTATAGTGGGTGGATTTCAGTGGGGCAATGCAGCATGAAAGTGTCAGTTTTCAGGCTATCTATAATCTAATCTTAGACACAAAAGACTGTCCTCATCTGAACCTGCCTATGCAAGAAATCCTCCCACAATATTCATTATTCCTAAAGGTGCTGGTACCAACATGTTACAGGGTTTTGGCATGCAATACATCTGGACCGAAGCCCAGAGAAATGACAAAATAGATACTGGGACTTTTTAAAAAATCACAAAAGAACCATATTGCTGTTGTTTAGGAATAGGAGACAATTATTTTCCAACTGAAGGAAGGAATCAAGAAGCTGCAAATTAGATGTATGTGTGCTTGTGTGAGTGGTATTCAAGAAACTGAAGAGGCCAATTAGATCCCAGTATGAAAAAAAAGATGTAAAATATTGTACACATGCTTGTACTCATACAATATGTGAAATAAAGAAGGAATAAAATAAAAAAATTTATTTCTAGGAACAATTTTCTAAAAGTTTAATAGTACTTGTTCTGAATATTATTTATCATATCGCAGAGTTGCACATAGGAAGCATATAATAATATAAAATATATAACCAAGTTGATACAATGGGTATGCAGCCTGATTGGGCAATCCCGCTAACCCCCCCCCCCCCCCCAAATATATATTTTATTATTTTCAGATTATTTTACAAAACAGAACATAAACTACAATCTACAACAGTCTTTAAATCTTATATAAAATATAGATACATAAATAGTCTCTAAAATCATCTACCACAATCTTTTACTATAACCAGATTGTATCTTTAATATAAACATACACATAAACACATTATCTATAACTTCTGTACCATATGATTAATTATATTTATTTAGGACTTCCTTGAATACATTCATATTTTAACCTCCATTTAAATATCTTTATTCTATCTTTCCCCATTATCTTCATATTATCATATCTAATCATTTATTATTACAAACATATATTGGCTGAATCTTTGACTAATCTATATCTTGACTCAAATTTATTGATGATTTTCAGCTGTATAATCAAAAAATACTTTCCATTTTTCTTGCAATTCTGAAACAAGTTTATCCTGTATATATGCTGTTAATTTTGCCATTGTTGCATTTTCATATAATTTATCCTTCCATTCCTTCACATCTGGGCATCTTTCTGCCTTCTAATTTGCTGCAAATAATACTCTTTTTGCCGTCACCATATACTTAAACAATTCACTTTGCATTCTTGGGATATTATTTGGTAACATATTTAACTGGATATTTTTTTGGATCCATTACAAACAAGTTTTAATATCTTTTGCATTTCATCATGTATCTCTATGCAAGTTTTAATATCTTTTGCATTTCATCATGTATCTCTATGCAAGTTCGCTACACATGATAAAATGTTGCATCTGTATTATAATATTTCCAATACACAACCCTTGTATTCTTTGTTAGTTTTTGCAATGTCTTTGGGGGTTATATACCACCTATAAAATGTGTTACACCAATTCTCCCTCAATATTTGACATTCAATAAATTTAATTTCTGTTGTCCACACATTTTCTCACTGGCTCATGATTATATTTTTTCCAACATTTTGCATTATTTTATCATACAATTTTTACTTGCTCTGTTTCTGTATCATATTATAATAACATTTTATATTTTTTTCCTAACAAGTGCTTTGAGTCACCAGTGATTAATTGTTCAAAAACTGCTTTCTCTCTTAGTCGACCTCCTTCTTAAATTTTCAGCCCACTCAATCGCAGCTGGGTTGTGAACATGGATACAATCAGTTCCACCTGATATCCATAACCTGCTCAACACCAACAAGAGGCCTGCAGGATTTGGCTTGCCATGTAAAGTATGGAAGACAGCTAATAGAATATGAACAGGCTTTGGCAGCTGTGCAGACCTGTTGGTTAAATGGGGCAAAATATCAGGACCCGAATAAGATTGTGGCATAGCCCGCCAAACTTGTTCTGAAAAAACACTATCACTATTCATAAATAAAAATGAAAGAGTGAAAAACTTCTGCATCTCTGTTGGAAAAGCGGTATGTTATTCTTAAAAAAAAAATCCTGATGATAATACCATTGTGTCCTAAAAAGGAAATTGAGCACGCATCCGTCACATTACATAACAAGAAAGAACAAGGTTTTTTTTTTGAAAAGACAGTTGTGTTGTGGTTTAGCCACTTTTATAGATTTCTGTCAATAGATATTATGGCACAGACTTGGCACCAGAAGATTTAAAACACCCGTTCTGTGGCAACAGAGACACAAGCATTTCACACACGTTTGCTGATGTAACTGTAGTTACACCACAATGCAAACAGCTGCCAAGCTTGCTCTGGCAAGGAAAATGTCAAATATATACAGAAGAAGAAGAAAAGCCATACACTCACATACTCTTCCCTTTTCCAAAGCACACAGAGATATTTTTTCTGTGTATTTTGTTAAAAATGTTTAAAAGTGCTGGGGAGTTCTAGTTTTTGTGATTAATCCTCTCTTTTAGATTTCTCACTGAAATATAAAACTAAAATTAGCCTGGAAGGAAAAGCAAATGCACATTCGCTCTTCCAGCACCGCACGGTTTCCATTCAGTCTGCTCTTGTTTTTGTCGTGTCCTTCACCTTCTCTCAACATGCCCAAGGCAAGTTGATTTTAGTTAGCAGTTGCTTGTTTTTATTCGACAGCGAGAGCATCTCAATTGCTTTTCTCCAGGCACAAAAAATGGAAGCCAATTTGAAACAAACACACACACACACAGTGGGCATTTGTGTCAGATTTCTTATGTAATAACAAGCTGAACCAGAAGGTGGAGGCAAAGGCCATGCCACTGTTTTGTAAAGACAAATTTGTTACTACAGCTATGCTCTGGTTAAATGCTAGGCACTCCTTCCAGAAATTCAGTAATAGTGGAGAACAATATTCGTCGGGAAGTGTTCAGCCAACACATTATCAATTCTTTGGTATGGAACTTTTATCTTAGAATAACAAATTAAGGCATGCAGGAAATAAATTTTCCTAAAGAACTGGGAAGGGAAGATGCTTTCTGATATCTACAATACAGCAGAAATGAATGTTGTTGTTGTCACCTGGATGCACTCAGAGAAAGATGCTTCTGTAAGGCAGGGGGTGCCTGGCCCGTTCTCACTGTCCCCTAACAATCCTATATATTTTTTAAAATGAGTGAAAAGATGTTTAAGATATTGTTTTATCTACCCAAAATGTATAGCATGAAAGAGTCTGAGGGCTCCCCGCACCCCAAATTTTTCCATCAGAAAAATTGGGAATTTTGTGGGAACACTGAAAAAAAAAATCATATGACATATATAGTTTTTTTTTGGAATCAGTAAAATTGGCTAAAATAGCATAGGAATCAGCAGTTCACAGCTCTCTTCCTTTAGTATTAGGTGTATTTTTAATTTCCCTTGTGTAAAACTAAGGCATTTTTCATTTAAAATTCCATAAATATGCCAATTAATAAAACAGTACGTGTTAATGAAGTTACAAATGATGCATTTTATGTTGTTAAAGTAGCAAAGTATGTTTACGTTTGATAGGAAAGCAAATATTGCATACATTTCCATTTCCCCCACCATTTCCATTATTTTTCAGCAAAAAATGAAAGGGGAGAGGGCTCCCCCCCCCAATAGCTTTAACATTTCTGGGAACTTTACATCTCTAGGCACAATGTAATTTTACAATGTACGCACAATGTAATTTTACAGTTGCCCTCAACTGCTGGACCTTCTGAGGGTACCTGGTGTTTTTGACCACTGTGTGACAGAGTGTTGGACTGGATGGGCCACTGGCCTGATCCAACATTGGCTTCTCTTATGTTCTTATGTTCTTAGTAATGCACTCTCCCCAGTGCCAAGCAACCCTGTCTCTGTAAACCTCAAAAGTGCTAGAGACAGAGACCTGTCCCCATATATATCAACTTGTTTGTTTATGCCTCATGTTTTCAACTTATATTATCTGCCTAAACCAATACATCTGTGCTATTTTTCACAAAAAATATTCACCTAAGACGTGTTCCCCCGCCAACAATTTCCTGTGGTACCAGAGTTATGTTCCGCTAAGGTAAAATTATATCTACAAATAGCTGTATGTGCTAATTCAGTAGGAATAACAAAAGTATTGGGAGGGGGAGGTGCAGCCTATGATTTTACACATCTCAAGGAACGGACACCAACCACCCTGGTGTTATAAACGCAACAAAGGCTCATTTGACCCACTGGCCAGAACAGATTTGAAGTTGCCCTCAACGTATTTAGATAATTGCTTCAAACAGTATAAAGCTAGAGCTACACATGACTCTGAACATGGAGTTTCATCAGCTCCCCACCCCCCACCCCCATTAACATTTAGTCAGACTTATTCTGGTCATTTCTTCACCTATACTAATAGCAGCCAATGATGTGGAGCTGAGGGGAAACAAGTCTGACAATAAGTTATGATTGCTGTCCCCTTTTGATAGCAGCCCTGTGACATCAAGCATGCTGTTTCACCCCAGGGGAATGAAGTCAGTCAGGCTCCAAAGGGAGGTCACTGATCCCCAACATTTATAGTCACAGTCTTTTAACAGTACTTTATAAATGACAAATACCAAATACTGGGGGGGGGGGGGGGGGACCACAAAAATGGAATGACATACTAGGTACAACTGTGAGCACATTCAATAGGAGCTATACTGGTATGAGGAGTGCATCTCAAATACTCACTGCATGTACACATTTACCTCATCTGCAGGTTCGATCTCCTGAACTGCTCTCACTTCAGCCACTGTCCCTTTGTAGGTAACGATCACATTGGGGCAGCAACTGTGGTTCATAAGCGCCACGCTAAAAAGACACAAGGGCACTTAATGCTAACCAATCAGCAACATTCTAACCACAGGGAAAAGCTAAAGCATACAGATAACAACAATTAATGCCTCTTTATGAAATACTGCAAATTATTATAACAGAGCAGCCTTCTGGCCCTACTCACAAAAGAATGTGGTCAAAGACAGTCAAGTAGAAGAGAGAGAAAATGAAAAAAGTGTATTTAATTTGAATTTCTTAACAGTCCGGGCCAAAGAATCCAGCTTCAAGATGGAGAGTTGAAAAGGATATGCAGCAAAAACTGCATGCAGAAAAAACCTCTGGATGGTTTCCTTCTTAGGGCAGAGGGCTTGTATGCATATGGGAACTCTGAATAACAGCTGGGATAAGAACTTGGCCTTGAACATCTGGAGTACCAGTAACCCTAGCCTCCTCCCTTATTTAAGATGCTTATAATTTTTTAGCTTTGTTGATTATTCATAAATATATTTTAACTTTTGAGATTGCAGGAGCATTTTGTCTAGGGAGCTTGGTATGTGTGTGTGTGTGTGTATGTAAATATATATAAATTCTGTAATCTGTATTTTATATATATTTTTGTTTTGTCTAAAAGCCTGTGAGCTATATATACACCTGTTAATAAATAGAAAAACTTCAGTTTGACAAACTACATCACGGTACAAAACCGAGAAACAACTGTTAGGACACAAAAAGGGCTTTAATTTGTTGAAAGGGCATTTAAGCTATTTTTCCACTTTGCAAAAAGAATGGGGGGAGAAGAAGAAATTTCTATGGCTGGTAAAATGGCTTGGCTGTACATGAAATATTGATTTGCATCTTTCATTAGATGGAATATTGTTTGCTGTTTACCCAGTCACCAAACATATGATTGGTCCATCCAGCCCAGTATTGCCTCCTGTAACGGAGGAATGGAACCTGAAGTCTTATGCATTCCAAGCATGATTCTGTACCACTAACTTATGAATGCGTGGCAACCAGGATGACAGCACAGGCTTGAATGGATACCAAGGGATATGGAAGGACTGCTCTATTAACGTATACACAGCCCTCAGTTCTCCCATTCAGGCATAATTCAGCAAGCTTTACCCAGCAGCAGAGTGGAAAGTTAAGAGCTCAGAACAAATGTTGGGTGTGGGGATAGGGAATAGAATTGGAATCGGAACACTTTGCCTTTGCAAATAAGATATAATTTTCTGTACATTTGTTGCTGGAAATACATGAGACCACTTTTGTTTGTTTTAATATACCACATCTAAAGCACATACTCAGGGAATATTGCAGACCCCAAGTGAGAAAGTTCTTCATCTTCAATGGTGAAGCCATTACAGTTAACCTGAGAAAAAGAGAAAGGAACACTGAGATCTTGGAAATCAAAATCCACTGTTTTTTTTAAACAGAGCACGGTACATGACCCTATTCCTCTATGCCACACTGATTAATCTGATTAGAATGCTGCTTATTCTTAATCAAGTCTTGCTGTTGAGCGACTAGCTTTATAAGTAGGGAGGTCAAAAGTTATTTACAATCTAATTTTGCAGCGATGGAACAGAAAGATTAAGCCCTGGGCAGCCACACCAGACGGACTCGGCATCCTGAAGGAAAGCAGCAGAAAAATAGTCTCCTGGATGCTGTCTCTGGGAGGAAAGAGAGAAATCATACGTATTGGATGATGTTACATTCCAAATTGAAATGGGGGTGAAATAGAAGTGGCCAGTTCTGAATTTACTGTGAGTCTTAATAGGACTAGAATTTAGCCCAAGAACACAAAAACTTCAGCAACATTCAGCAGGGAAAAATCAAAACTGCAGGGATGGGGACTGCAGAGATCTCTAAATAAATAGCTCACTGAGGAATCAAGAGCTACAGCAATATAAAAGCATATCAGATGCAATGAAGGTGATTAAATCTGTTTTTTTTAAACTGTATAGAAGAATTAGAACTGTCAGTTACAAACGTGTGCAAGGGACATATGTGGCTTAGAAACAAAAAGGCAGAAGGATATTTGGGAGATATAGATTAAAGACCCATTCTAAACTCTATGGGAAACAAAGAAGGATATTCTAAACTCTATAGGAAACAGAGATCTATGAGACACCAGACTTCCAAAAGCACATGAATGCTTTTCAGAAAAAAAGGTCATCCAGAACGTGACTCTGTTCTTATTCCTGAGTGATTTAAACACCTACAGTGACCAATTGTACCCAACTGCCATTGTACACAGTGCCCTCCCAAGCTGAATGGAAATGGAATTTTGGTACAGGAATGCTTTAATTGCTGTTTTCTCCTTTAGCAACGAGGACATCTGCGGTGACATGAACACAGTTTCAGTTCATCTGCTCCATTGTATTAGAAACAATCAGGTAAGTGGGGGTGCAAGTCTAAACAGCACTTAAGAATTAGGGGTGTCAGCAGGAGGGACTGATGAAGGATCAGTACACAAAATGCCACACAACTTTAGCAGAAGGTTTGGTTTTACAGCAGGGCTTCCTGCACTTTTGGGTTAGTGTGAAACTGTAGGCACCAGTGTCCCCAAAGCTGCCCTGGGATGCAGTCTAAGCAGCTGACCACAACACTCATGACTTTATGCATCTTACTTGGGCAAAGAGGACCACGAGAGCTTCATTGTCAGGGTAGTCCATGTGCTTTGAATAGAAGTGATGGAGAGCAGAGATGTCATTCTGAATCAGCTCCTTCTTTTCATTGTCAAGCTTATCAAGATCTGCAAAGGGAAAAATACAATTCTTGTTAAATGCAGCAAAGTCCACTTCAAGGTAGTAATACTTAAAGAGGGGAAGGCCTCTAACAAAAAGAAACAAGCATGATGGGTACTAACAGTGAATTATTCATCTTCCTTCCTTGCACAAATGAATGATGCCAGCAACAGCAACAAATACTCCTCTATCTGTTTGGTGCATGAAGAACTTCATGTATAAGATGGGCAAATAACCATCACCTTGTAATATCTGTGAGCTGTTCTTTTCATGTGCTTGTCAGCACACCTGCAGTTAATACTTAATCTTTTATTTTTAAAGTATCCTTGTTTCCAAACAGATACAGATAATGTTACATTCCTTGATCAGCAAACAGTTCTTCTAAAATGAGACACATTTGTTCAGCAAAGACAAAACATGTTCTGCACTCCCAAGGAAAGCAGATCTGTAATTTGCTCAAAGGGCTGGGCTTGCAGCGGCTATTTCCATTTGTGTAGCCGCACGGATGTTTGCCACCTGCGTTCCAATTCACAGGCTCTCAGTATTTGTTTTTCCAGCAATAACAGCAGATTCTGCACCTGTGCTTGTTCCACAATGGCTTCATGCTATGGGCTTGTAAGAAAAGGAGATGTGCTTCCTTACATTCTCACACTTGAAAGGTCAAGTGATTTATGCTGCTTGGAACATTCCCTTTATTTAGCGGCTGTGTTTACCTGTTCTGAGTTGCTTGAACATAGCCTGTTGCACAAAATTTATCAGCAGTGCCTTTGGGTCAGAGGTATTTGTAAACAACAAAAGCAACAACAACAAAATCCATGGGATTGCCTAAACCCTAGAAACACCCCCTGGGAAAACCAAACTGAAAAAGGCTCATTTTCTCAGCTCGCTGGCCATAGTAATTATGCACAAAACCCTAAGAGGAATGCTAAAGGAATACATAGGATACTGAGGGGTTATAATACACTCGTGGAAGAAAAAAAGAGTTGTATACTTACATACAATAAAAATGTGTATGTGGAGATTAAAGAATTAAGAATTAAGACACAAGCTTCTGAATTACAATCTGAGGCTGCCATGTTATGACTGAAAATGACACTGAATGAATTTTGCACTCTGTGAAGGAAAAGTCCATTTTCACAAGATGTTCAGACTAGGTTTTGGTAAATACCTTTTCACTCCTGGTTGGCTACTGAGTGAAGTGGATGGTATCCACGTTAAATTCATTAATGGCAGAGGACAAGTGCCACGTGGTCTTGCTGCCTACCCACAGTCCAGAAGCAAGGCCTCTGAGGAACTGATACACTGAAATAATCTAGAAACACTAAAGCCAGATTCTCAACACTGCCCTTTCGTTTTTTAAATGACAGCTTGTTAAGCCAAACTCACAATATAATTAGTGGTGTACTTTGCAAAAATATGTATTGAAGTTGTTATGCTACTTGTTAAAATACCTGTTCTTTTCTTTTTGGGGATAGCTGTGAAGCTGTATGTAGTTGTCACATCTCCAAGTATTTCAGAGCAAGAGAGCAACACTGCATTTCTGCACCAACAACTTTAGACTGCTTAGCCTCCTTAGCAGTTGCTCAGTTTCTAGCTCTGCTTTGAAGTGAGGAAGAGAAATAACCTCAGAGAGAAGAAGTGAGAGCCATCTCTCCTTCCTTGGTTCACTTTTGGAACATTCAGGACACAAAATTTCAAATACCATCAGAGAACATATCAGACTTGACTGGCAGTGACAGATATGCAACTGCTCTCTGAAAGGGTCTGCAATTAGCCCCAAGGACACTGTCACCACCAAGCAACTGCAGCATCTTTGACTTTATGCCCTCTGGTAACAGCGTTGGCCGTTTTAAATACAGCAGCATTACAGTCTGCAAAGTCACCCTAGTTGGCAGGAAAGCTGGGGGGAGATACTATGTAATTAACAGGCCAAATTTTAATTCAATTTTTACATCACCTTAGAAATGCAACAGAATAAAATTGTTGTTTTGGTTCCCACACACACAAAAAAGAAGATTTTGTTCAGTGCTTATGAAGCACTTTTTGAACTTCCTATGGAAAAGTCTTGTCAGTTTCCAGTCGTTCCTACTTACGGGATTCAAACTCTTTTACAGAAAGGAGTTTTTCTGAGTCAGTCCTTTCAGGGTGTGTTTTCTGTTAATGGGAGAAAAAAACAACACTGACGTTTTTAAAAATCCCCCACATATCTCACCATCTTATTCTCAATTGTCCCTTCAAACGTCAGAAATCACCCATCCGCCTCACAAACGCAGGTCAACCAACATCATTTTAGTTTTAGTTTGCCTACCCCGTATATGAAATTAACCAACTTTAATCCCAGAATGCCCATCAAATTTACACACACAAACAGAATAAGTATTTCTTTGAAAACACGTCGCTTGTTTCAAACTGCAGACTCCCAGAAAGCAGCTAACAGTGGCAAGCAGTCAGAAGGCAGACTTTGCTTTGAGGAAAGTGAATCATCTCAATGTTGACAGACTTTAAAAGGAACACTCCAGTGTTGGCCTAAGGCCACTTCTTTGTAATCTTGGCCATTAAATACGGGTTTGCAGGTGGCCCAACAGCTGAGGTTCAGGGACTATGGTTTGCATATTTAGCTTTCATATGCTATGCCGGGCTCCCTCCTACTTCCCTGCTAGCTATAAAGGCACAAATTTATTCCAATGACTTTTCATCATTAAACATCTAATTTTGTTTGTGGATCACCACTAGACTGTGCTTTAATTTTAAAAGAAAAAGAAAAGAAAAGCAGTGCAGGGGAGGGGGGTAAGCCTGATACTTTCCCAGCAGGTCTTCCAAATCCTCCCTCTATACCGCATCTGGGTCACCCTCATCATATAAGCAGATCTCTAAAGTAATTTTCTTCAAAAGGCGTTGTTTTTTGGGGGAAGGGGCTGCAAAGAGGAGAAGTTGGTGCTTTACAACAGCATAAAACACAGTGACCTTGAAACCTGACAACCCCATTTGCTTCCTGAAAACACATTCTGAAATGCGCGTCTCATCATCCCAAAGTCTGCATCAAAGAAGCTCCCTATATGAAGAAGAACTGGTTGTTGAGACCTGTAAGGAGGCCTTACTTTTCTCTTGGAATACTCCTATGTTGCATCCCCATCCTTGGGGAGCTCCCTTCCAAGGGAGACTTAAGTGAGCCCACTGCTACAATTAGGGGTGTGCAAGTTTTTTAATTTGGTATTTTTTGGTTAGGGTCTATCGGACCTGAATTTTTTTTTAGTATTTATGAAAAATCCCAGATCCCAATACTAGTACAGTATTCAGATCTGGGATTTTTCAGAAATCCAGATTTTTTGGGGGTCCAATAGACCCAAGAAGAAAAATACCAGATTTTTCAAAAAGCCAGCCAGAATCTGGGGCTGGCTTGGCGCCTCCTGCAGCCTGGTTTAAACTGCACTGCAGGAGAAGCCAGCTCCAGGATCTGCGTGCTGCAGGGACATCACTGCCTGAGACACACAGATCGTGGCCGGGATGTCTTCTCCTGCAGCACAGTTTAAACCAGGCTGCAGAGGGAGCCAGACCCAGGATCTGTGTGCCTCAGATCGGTGTGCCATGGGGAGATCACTCCCCGAGGCATGCTGATCCTGGCTGGGATGGCTTCTCCTGCAACGTGGTTTAAACTGGGCTGCACTAAAAGCTAGTCCCAAGCCGAGCCAGCGGGAACAGTCTACTTCCTTCAGAACAGCCAATCCTGATCCTTGGGCTTTCTTCTGCAGTCCCTTTAAAATGTAAAGGGACTGCAGCAGAAGCCCAACAAAGACCTGAGAGGTGGAAGCATTCTGCTCCCACCTCTCCTCTGTTTTTGGATCTATTGGTAACTCCCTAATATGTCCAAGATTTTTTGGGGAATTTTTGTTTGTTTGTTTTCCTGAAAACCCCAAATACATTTGGGATGTCAAAATATACCCGAAAAATACCAATAAGTTATTTTCCGGGTATATTTTTTGTTTGGGCAGATCCAAACACACACCGCTAGCCACAGTCCTTTAGAAGTAGATTCAGAACTTCCTCCTGGAAAAAAAAAGACTTTTCTATATGATTGGCTGAGCTGCTGCATCATTCAACTGTTTTTAAATGTTTTCTTTAGACATTATTTCTTTTTTTCCCTTTGCCTAAACCACACTGAGGAAAGGATTATCCCCTAAAAAAAAAAGTAGGTTACTGTGTGAAAAGGAACAGTGACTCACACACTAAGTATAATATTCATAATAAATCATAAATATATTGCTGACAAACAATTGAATATTAGACAGCAAATAATAATATTAAAGTCAGGGGGGTGTCTTTTAATTTCTGTTTCCTGGAGGTCCTGGGGTAATTTTTCCTCCTTATCATTAAGAATTTTAAATCAAATCTTTATATTTTGTGATTTATATTGGCAGAATGCAGGGATGACCCCCCACAGTTGCTGCTCCAATCTGTCCTGCTCCTTTCCACCACATTTCCTGCTTGACTGAAAACATAATGCACTGTTTTTTTCCTGGGAGCTATTCCTTCCATTGATAAAACGAGAGGTCACCTCACCGATCCTTTTAGAAGCCTCTTCAGTAAACCTCATTTCCTAACTAAGAGCAACATCCAGCAGGTTACTCTGTCTGAGAGACTGGACTCCACCTGGCCAAGTCACATGAGACAGACCATATCAGCAGGGGGTGCTGTTGCTCAATCAGCTTGGTCACTCCAGGATGAAGAATCTGGCCACCACTGATATGAAGCCAGAGCACTCAAACTTTGTGACAATGGATCTCTAAAAGTGAGAACAGAAACTGTGCAGTTCTCCATTTCACAAAGCATCCTGATATTCCATCTCCGATTATCATTCAGCAGTTCAAGCAGCAATGCTGAACTGTCCCAGGGCCAAACTAGAAGTTTGCTGGGTTCCCTGAATCCAGCTCGGGTGCCCTGCAGCCATACAGCAACTGCAGGGAATGGCCGTTTAAAAATAAAGCAGAGGCTGTTTGGGAGAGGACAGACTCTTGCCTCCCCTTCGGCCATTCTTCCATGCCTAAACAGCTCTGGGAAGTTATTTCCCTATTTTTGCTGCTCCGTATGCACAGAATACACCATGTGGAGCAGCAAAAAAGGGAAAATGGCTGGAGAAATGCAAATGCCATTCCTCCTGCTGGTGGCATCCCAAGCCCAAATGGGCTCTGCATTGTCTTAAACAGCCGTTCCCCATGGCTGCTTTGTAGGTATAGGGAACCCAGACCCAGCTCTGGGTTGATTCAACTCTCAGTGCAATCTTCTGTGAAAGAAGGAGAAAATAGTAAGGTTATGGTGGTTTAGCAAACTTTTCACTTTCCAAAGAGTTTACAAGAAATACATTTTGATGGAAGATTTTAATGGAGAACAAAGGGAGAGGGAGGCTGCCCAATGGCATTGCAACAAGAACAGATATGCAGCAAGAATGTAGCATCAGTTATTAATTCTAAGAGCAGCTGCCACTAGAAATAAACAAGTGGACGTAGAGTGAATTTTTCAGAAACAGTTGCTGATTTCTTTCCTGGCCCTTTCCTATCCATCTTTCAAAACAAAATCCAGCACTCTTTCTGAAACCTTGGGCTTTGCTCACCTGTTTGGCAAGGATCCTCGCAGTGAGTCTCACTGTCTCAGAGGGATTCCAATTCTGTCCAAACGCACACATGGCAGAGCACTCCAGCTTGTGCATTGGCCAGTCCTGTTTCTGGAAGAGGAAAAATTGTGCAGTTGTACTTTGTAAATGAGAAAAGGATGCTCTGCCTGCCCCACCAGAATCTGGAGGTCACACAAAACATGTTTCCTTTAGAAAAATAAGATGACACTTGCGAAATCTGAACTGAAGATGGAACAAACCTGAGTATTGATATCATCACATTTAAGAGATGATCTGTAAGATTTAGGACAACCCCCAAAGGCCAGAAGGCTTCAGCAGCTGCCAGGGCTCTACCCAGCTAAAAGACCACGGACCAAGAGTTAATGCTGCCATACTGACTGTCACTTCCCATAGGCGCTAGCTGTCTCTAGTCAGCAAGAGACAATGCTGTGTCCAGTCTGGCTGGGTCAGAGTTTATTCTTCACTTCCTCGCAATACTGCAGATGGTCTTCCCTTTGCTCCCAAGCCATATTTCACAGCCTGTGCCTTCACTTCCTACATCCACAACTAGGATAAGTTGTCAATGGGTCTCAAAAAGGCAGAGCCAATCCAACTGATGAGATAATGGAGGGAAAATACCATTGCTGTTTCGGTATTTGCAACTCTTGTCATATAGCTTTTTCACTCTTAAGAGGTGGAACAAATTTGAGAAGTATGGATTTTGAAATAAGAAATAAGGCAGGCTTAGTGGAACTGGATATGAAAAAAGGTGTGGTCAAAATTGATTTCAATGAATTTGAGAGAAAGCTTTATAAAAATACAGTTCTGGTGGGATCTAACACCTTACCATCTGTCTATCCTCTGGTATGTCCCCAGAAGAACGTTATGCTCTGCTGAGAACAATCTACTGATGGTCCCTGGCCCTAAAGACATCTGGCTGTCCTCGACCTTCTCGGCCCTGGCTCTGTCCTGGTGGAACTCTCTGCCAAATACTACCAGGGCCCTGCGGGACTTCATGAAGTTCCACAGGGCCTGTAAGGAAGAGATGTTCCACCAGGCCTTTGGTTGAGGACAGTGACAGTTCCATCATAGCTGGCACCCTCCTCTTCTTCTCCTTTTTTCCTCCATCCTTGCTTTGGCCCTCTCCTCATCTGCCTGCAAGTCAGCAACACAGTCCAGAGCTAGGTAGTGAAGAAACTGTCTGACGCCATCTGAAGTAATGTAAGCATCCTTTTTTTGCTTTTATTTTTAACTTGTTTTTAATGACTATATATCGCCTAGAGCCTTACATTGTAAGGAACAGTCAATTTAATAACAACAACAAATTATCATCATCATCATCATCTCATCCAGGCAAATGTTGGAAATGTGAGGCACTTAAAGAAGACTTTATACATATTTTCTGGAGCTGTCTACTGGTCAAGACATTTAGGGTTTTATTTATTGAGGAAATCCATAATACAATGGAATATTCATTACCACTTAGCTCTAAGGTAATACTGTTATTTAGAAGGGAGAGGATAGGATAGGATAGGATAGGATAGGATAGGATAGTAGCAGAGATTTGGAAATGGTGCTTGTACTTTTAAAAGCTAAAATGTGTATAACAGCAAAATAGAAAAAAAACATTATTTACCAAATATGATGGAACAGTGCATGAAAATATGGAAAGTGTTATTCATAATAAAATTAATGTATTATAGGAAATCTAAAGAGCTAGTTATTCCTGACAAATTTGTGGGAAAATGTTCCACGTTTATTCAATACTGGAATTATAAAGTCCAAAATAAGTTCACATCTTATGTGAATTTAGGTGAGGTGTAAATGTTAACACTAACTAGAATCAAGGCTATTCTGATATCAGCATTTGCTGATTTGCAGCCCTAAATCTCTTGGGAGTCTTCCTGTTCTCATGACGTCAGTAAAAAACTTTGCAAGCCACTTCTTAGCGAACGGGCCACTGTTGATTAGGAAACTCATTATGGATGCAGTCAAAGCCTCGTGCCTTTCCTCTCCTGATATCCTTCAGTGCCTTGGAAATCTCATTAGCACTGAAATCCCCTGACAGCTCGCAGTCTTCAGAGCAGGTGCATTTCAAAATCTGGAGTTGTACAATTTCGATCAATTGGCATACCCTACTCTAAATGTGACATCTTTCTTATTGGAGAGACTGTTTTTCTTTTAAAACACACTATGTTCACATAAACTTGATAGATTACTGCTGCCACCAGGAATTAAAAATTCCAAATCTCTATTATGGTAGAATGACCCTGTGTCTGGGCATTTCAGAGGACTATGTGGCCCTGAGGAAGGGCTGTTCTGACTGCTGGGATAAGTTTAAATAAATAATGATTTATTTATAAAGGAATATAATACGTTTCTAGGTATTTTGAACTGTTGTTGAAAAAAGGAACTGATAACTATAACTGATTAAGCTGGGCATCACACACTGTCTCTCAAAACACCAAAACTCCACTCTGACAGCCCTAGCCACTCAGGCTAAACTCTGCTTCTCTTAGCCACACAGGCTAAACAGTTTGTCTTAGCCACACAGGACAGATTCATACTGCTTCTTCTGCCATACAGGATAAAAACCTCCTTTCCTCTTCTCTCTGAAACACACAGTATGTCCTCCGAGAGACCCCTCCTCCCACATTCTCTCTTATCAGCCAATCACATCACACTCATCTCCCTCTATCACTCTCCTTATATTACTACAGTCAAACTATTTATTTATTTATTTGAATTTATATCCTGCCTAGCCAGCACAAAACTAAGCATTTAAAGAAACACACATCCCAAAACATGAAATCATTACACTAAGCATTTCTTTGTTGGGACAGTATGCACCTTTAGGATTGGATCACAAAAACAAACTATGCTTCGGCACCATCAATAGTGATCTAAAAGTGATCCTGAGCTCCAGTACATTCTCTAGATACAGAAGATAAAAACATATGAATTTTGATACCCATGCAAGTGCCATTGTGCTAAAGGCTCTTTCAGCAATCCTGCTCCTATACTTGGCCTTTCCCATCAACGTAGCACAGAATGTGTAGCAGAACAACCCTTGGACACTTACCGTGAGGGGTCCTTCTCCATCTGAGGAAAGGAGAACATCTTTGGGTGCTTCCCACTGTCCAATCAGGGGGGCAGGAACTAATTTTTTCCTCTTCCTGTCTGGCATGGGAACACCCCTCTCTTCAGTTCGGGGACTCCGCACAGCAGTAGAGTGTAAACCTTCCTACCAACTATAAATAACTCAGAAACAAGAACAGTAGACAACTGGCATTAACAAGGTTAAAAGATAGGCAGGAGAACAGAAGAAGAAGGTACAGCATTCTGAAAAGAGAAAATGTAGGAACAAAGATGCTGGGAGGGCAAGATGTCCTCCTTTCCTCAGATGGAGAAGGACCCCTCATGGAAAGTGTACAAGGGTCATTCTCCCACTGAGGCAGAGGACATCTTTGGGCACTCCCATAGCAGTGTCTTACAGTCTGGGTGGGTCATCATCTTTGTCCTGAAACACATGCTGCAACACTCTTCTTCCAAATGCGGCATTGGCTGAAGCATATTCAGTTTATAATTATGTTCAAAGGTAGATAGTGATGACCAAGTTGCTGCTTTGCACACTTCTACGGAGGCGTTCTTGAGGAATGCTGCGTTAGTCACTGAACTCCACACAGAGTGCGTCGTAATCCCTTGGGGAACATCCAGCCCTTGGGCCTTGTATGCTTCCCCTATGCATGTTTTGATGGTCCTGCTAATGGCCACAGCCCACATCTTCTGGCCCATCTTTGGGTTAGAAATGTTCACGAACAGCAAGTCAGAACGTCTGAAGGGTTCCATATGAATGAGGTACGCCTTAAGAGTCCTACGTACATCTAGTGTATGCCAGGATTTCTCCTTCGGATGAGATGGAGATGGGCAGAAAGATTTCCTGCGCTCTATGAAATTTGGAATAGACCTTTGGCAGAAAGGTTCAGTCGGTATGTAAGACAACTTTGTCCCTATGGAAAACACAAAGTTCTGATTTAATTGATAAGGCACCCAACTCTGATATCCTCCTGGCTGAGGTGACAGCCACGAGGAAGATGGTTTTCATGTGCAACCAGGGCAGTGGAACTTCCTTAATTGATTCAAACGGAGGTTTGCTCAGGGCGGAGAGCACCGTGTGAAGCCTCCATGTGGGAAACCGATAGATAGTGGGAGGACTTTTAAGTGTTGTACCCCTCAGAAAACATCGAACATCTGGATGTTCTGTCAATTGGAAACCGTTCATCAATGGAAGTACAGTGGCTAATGCCACCACATGTTTCTTGAGTGTGCCCAGCTTGAGCCCCAACTCCAGGCCCTCCTGTAAGAAATCTAGGATGGCTTCCAATGGGGAATGAAGTATATCCACGGCTTTCCTTCGACCCCACCGTACAAAAGCTTTCCAAATGGTGTTGTAGATTCTAATCATCAACTGCTTCCGAGAAGTAAGGATGGTATCTACAACACCTTGGGAGTAGCCCCTCGTTAGAAAGGTAGTCTGCTCAATTTCCACACGGTTAAGCAAAGCCAATCTGGATGCGGGTGCCAGATCGATCCCTGTTGTAGCATGTCCGGTGACGACGTTTTAAGGTGAGAGGCGGTGACGTAGACATCTGCAGGAGGGTCAAAAAGAAGAAGAAGAGAAGAAGAGATTGGATTTATACCCCGCCCTTCACTACCCAAGGGAGTCTCAGAGCGGCTTACAAACTCCTTTCTCTTCCCCTCCCCACAACAGACACCCTGTGAGGTAGGTGGGGCTGAGAGAGCTCTGAGACAACTGTCCTTGAGAGAACAGCTGGCATAGAGCTATAGCTTGCCCAAGGTCATCCAGCAGGTACAAGTGGAGGAGTGGGGAATTAAACCCAGTTCTCCCAGATTAGAGTCTGCGCACTTAACCACTACACCAAACTGGCTCTCGGTTGTGATGGCCATTGTGGAGCCACTAGCAGGACCTCTGCTCTCTGATCCTGATCTTCTATAGAAGCTTGGGGATGACTGGAATTGGTGGAAAGGTGTAGAGTAGACCTTTCGGCCATGATGACGTCAGGGCGTCTGTCCCCTCTGCCTGAGGGTGAAAGAACCTGGTCATGAACCTTGGCAGCTGATGACTGTGTGGGTTGGCGAAGAGATCCCGAACTGGACTGCCGAATTCCAGAACTATTAACGTGAAGAGGTCCTTCTTTAGTGACCACTCTCCCTGGTGGATGGTCTCTCTGCTCAGCCAGTCTGCTTGTAAGTTGATCATGCCCTTGATGTGTTCAGCCCAGATAGGGCCAAATGAGTCTCTGCCCAGGACAGGAGCACAACTGCTTCCCTGTGGAGATTTGAGAATTTGGATCCCCCTTGTTTGTTTATATATGTTTTGGCAGAGACGTTGTCCATCCGGACCAGGAGATGGCATTGTTGCAACTGCTCTTTGAAGCTCAGGATCACTAGCCGGATGGCTTTCAACTCCAGAACATTGATGGATAGCTTTGATTCTTGTTCCGCCCAAAGGCCTTGGACTGACTGGTTGTTCAGGGTTGCGCTCCAGCCTCTGAGGCTAGTGTCTGAGAACAGCTGCGTCTGACGTGATATTAGGAAACACTTGCCTTGACTTAGATTGTCGAACCTGGTCCAACAGGTTAAGCTGGTTTTGACCTTCAGTGGTACGTTGAGATCTAGGATCGCTTTGTCCATGATCCGGAACTGATAAGGTCTGAAAAAAGTCTGAAGAGGACTGAGGTGAAGGCGACCTCAACAAAGTGCCTCTGTGTTGGCCACCAGTAGACCCGTAGTTTGGCCACAGTCATCAGGGGAGAAGAGCAACTCTTGATCACCGATTCTGTTAGTCTCCTGGTCTTCTCCATCTTGTCCCTGGTGAGAAACAGTGAGCATTGGTTCATGTTGATTATCATGCCTAGATGCTCTAGGCATTGAGATGGTATGAGTGAACATTTGTCCAGATTTACTAGGAAACCGTGAGCACGTAGGAATCGAATTCTGGTTTGAGTGTCTTGGATTGACTTCTCTCAAGAACTGGACCAGATCAGGAGGTTGTCCAGGTATGGGTGGACATGCACACCCTGTTCTCTGAGTTTCACCACAAGGTTGACCAGTATTTTGGTGAATACCCTGGGTGCCGTTGAGAGACCAAAAGGGACAGCATGAAACTGAAGGTGACAGTTTTCTACACAGAACCTCAGGTACTAACGGTGAGACGGCAGAATGGGTACATGTAGGTATGCCTCTGTGAGGTCTATGGATGTCAGGAATTCGTGAGGTTGGATTGCTTCTGAGACTGACCAAAGTGTTTCCATCCAGAAGTGACATAGCTTGATGAGCCTGTTGAGGAATTTGAGTTCCAGTATGGCCCTCCAGTCCCCATTCTTCTTGGAGACCATGAAAAATATAGAATAGACTCCCCGGCCCTGTTGTTGAGAGGGCATGGGTTCAACTGCTTTGATGTCCATGAGATGTTGTATTGCTTTGCGTGTTATCAGTCTTCTCTGAAGGTTTTTGCAGGAAGGAGAAATTATGAAGCACTCTGGGTAGCTTTCAAATTCTATGGAGTAGCCTTGTGAGATAGTGTCTAAGGTCTAAGCATCTGCTTGAATGTCTGCCCATGCTTTGAGAAAAAGGAGTAGATGTCCTCCCACTGGAGTGTCCAAAGCGTCATGCCTTGGAGGACGTCATCCAGCTCAGACCGATTGGTTCGGAATGCCGGGTTCCTGTTGTTTCTGGGATTGAAGGGGCCCTTCCTGAAGGGTTGTCTTGTCTGACCCCAAGATAGTCTTTTCGGATCTGGCCTGCTCCTGGGCAGGGTGTGCTGAGTACGAAAGGGCTGAGGACTGATGTAACATCTGTCTGACCGGTGGAGAATCTTGGGCATCACTTTCTTCTTGTCTCTGGTCTCAATCAGGATCCATTCAAGAGCTTCTTTAAACAGCTTCTCCTCTTGAAAAGGGTAGGCTAGAACGATATTTTTGGAGTGAAGATCTGCTGGCCAGGCTCTGAGCCACAGTAGACACCTGGCAACCGCCGCCAAAGCCATTGCTCTCGAAGGGAATACGAGTATGTCCAGGGAAGAATCCGCAGTGAAGGTGCTGGCTTTCACAACCCTAGTCACTCCCTCAAGTAGATGTTTGTTGTCCTCAGGAAGTAGCTGTATCATTTTATGCATCCAGACTATGGAGGCTCTGGAGATGATGGAGGAGATGGCAGAGGCCCTCACGGCCAGTGCCAAGGCCTCATGAACCCTGTGAAGTGCTGCCTCACCTTTCTTGTTGAAGTTGTCTCTAATGGTGCCTTGCCCGTCCTCTGACAGGAGTCCCGAGGATTGACGGGCTGCCACTGGACCATCCACTGCCAGTACCTGCGACATCTCATGAACAAAAGGAGGCATAGTATACAGTTTTTTAACCATTTGAGGAAACTGTCTGTTGGCTGTAGGTTTAGACCATTCAGCTCTCATTTGTCATTCAAAGTACTCCAGCTGGGGATAAACTTTATGCGAGTCAGTATACTTTGGGGAAAGCTCCTCCATCCCCTGGGTCTTGGCCTTAGTAGACCTGGATTTAGTCTCTTCCTCCCCTGTAGAGGTATTGTGGAGCTGAAGAGCTGCCACAGTTTTAGACAACAAATACTTGCAGTCATCTGTCTTGAAGAGGCCGGTGGATGGCTCAGGCACAAACACCTCTTCCTCCCTTCGTCAGATAAAAATTATCTCTCCTCCCTGCCTGCACAGTCAAGATTGGGGGGTAAACTGTCTGCCCAGTGTGGTTTCCTGTCCCCACTTCCCTCTAGGGATCATTTTTTGGTGGCTTTGGTGAGCCATGGCCTGCCCTGTGAACCTGCATTGGGACCCTTCTGGGGGCAGGGGGAGGAGAGGAAGACTCTGAGCCGGAGCCCATGGTGATGGCACTAGAAGAGCAGTAGATATTAACTACCTCTTCTCTCACTGCCTGCTTCACTATGGATACAAGATCAATGGGTGCACTGGGGGTGCCAAGTACATTACCCATCCGGAGTGTGCTGGTCAGCATCAGCAGGGCTGGATTCTGATTAGAACAAACCGTACCGGAGTCTCCTGCCGGGAGGTTGGCAAGGTCGCGGTGTAGGCCCAATTTGGAGCTGAGAAGACTCCTGGCCTGGATTCCCGCCAAAATGTCCAAACTCAAACGTGCAGTGCTCCCACTCGCCCTATAGGGGCTGGGCCATCGGGTTGCTTTACCATGGTCCGAGGCTTCTTGGCGGTCTTCTGCGGTGCTAAAATGGCCGATGCATTGCCGGCAGCATATACAAGCCAAGGAGGCATGTCAGCGCCGGATCCCTCTCTCAATGATGCATCGCCGGCAGCACATACAAGCCAAGGAGGCATGTCAGCGCCGGATCCCTCTCTCAATGTGGTTGCTGCTGCGAGGTTCGCTTCTTCTAAGAAGTCATCCTGGGAGCTATGCTCCATGGTGCGCCCCTCTCTCTGGATCACTGGTTCCCTGATGAAATGGAGTCACTGCCATAGCAGTTCTGGCCATGCAGGGAATCCCCTTCCAAAGCGAAGGAGAAAGGAGAGGAGGTAGCAAGAGGTAGGACTCAGAAAGAGAAGAGTAGGAAGGAAGGTAGGAAGAAGAAGACTGAGTTTTAAATAGGTAGTTAGAATAGTAATAGTAGGCAACGCCTGCTAAGAATTGCTCTCCCTCTGAGGCAGGAACAGAACTGAAGAGAGGGGGTGTTCCCACGCCAGACAGGAAAAGGAAAAAAATAGTTCCTGCCTCCCTGACTGGACGGTGGGAAGCACCCAAAGATGTCCTCCGCCTCAATGGGAGAAGGTTGCTTGCACAGTCTTCGTTTGCCATTGACTCAGGACAATCTTGGGAGTCCCCTGAGAGGTGCCACTTGCTCCCCTCATGGGAATATGAATTACCACTGAATTGGTGAAATTAATCATAGTAAAGAAATGAAGCCATACTGCAGTCTATAGCAGAATCTCCTGGATTGGTGCAAGGTCACATTTATCAATCAAAAAAAATTTATCTCACAAGAAAGCAGTCCTCCTGTCCCCAAAATTATCTGTGGTGGCCATTGTGAGTCCAGAGGAACAGACTCCCTGTTTTTAAAAATTTATTCACTTTAGTTATACCCTGCCTTTTTCGCCAAATGAGGGTCCAAAACAGTTTACATCAGTCTCTTCTCCTTTGTTTTATCCTTACAACTGAGGAAGGTTAGGCTGAGAGAATATGAATGTCCCAAGGTCACCCAGTTAGCTTCAATAGCAGAGTGAGGATTAGAGCCTGGATCTCCTAGATCCTAGTCCACCACTACACCATGCTGGCTCTTGATTTATGTTATGATTTAATGAATCCAGCTAACTTAGAAACCATTTAATGTTATATTACAGCATATTAATCAACATTCACTAAACATGTTTCTCAAATATCAATTTTTTTAAAAAAAATCAAAGGAGCAAAATTAGGCTAAAAGGAAACAAAGAAAGGCTTCAGTTGGGCAGGAAAGCTGGTGCTTCGCAATGGAAAATTACATTGAGTAAACATAGCATAGCATAGCATAGCAATAATCTCCTAAATCACACCACATTTCTATGATTATGAGTTCAACTGCAGTGCAAACATTAAAAAAGATGATCAGCAGAACACCTTTCTCAGCAGACTGACCTAGTATCACCTTAAGGTGTCCGATGGAAGGTCCATAGAATGACAGTAGCTTCAAACAATCTGAAAAAGTACCAGTGACTTTGATCTTATGAACAGACATAGTAGGAAAAAAGGGGCATCACTTGAGGTAACAGAAAATCCCCAACCCCCGCAGTTTTAAGTGAAAAGTAATCATAAAATTCAGCCTCACAAGGTCAGAGATCTGTTGCCTTTTAGTTTTTACTTGTGTTAAAATTTAAATCTATAAATAGTTGTAGAAAAACCAAGCATTTCTTTGTGAGCCTTTTTCAAGTTAAATCAGGAATAGTTGAATCAAGAAAAATTAAAATTTAGTGTAACTATTTAAAACCCATATTTGGATCTGTCTCCCCACAAAGCAGCATTAAGTCATCATGTAAGAGTGGCACATCCAAACATGCAAGTGACAAGACTTACAGTCAACAGTACTAAAATGAAATAGAAGAGAAGAAGAAGAAGAGAAAAGATTGGATTTATATCCTGCCCTTCACTCGGAGTCTCAGAGCAGCTTACAAACTCCTTTCCCTTCCCCTCCCCACAACAGACACCCTGTGAGGTAGGTGGGCTGAGAGAGCTCTTTCCAGAGCTGTCCTTGAGAAAACAGCTCTGACAGAACTATGGCTTGCCCAAGGTCATCCAGCAGCTGCAAGTGGAGGAGTGGGGAATCAAACCCGGTTTTCCCAGATCAGAGTCCGCACACTTAACCACTACACTAAACTGGCTGTTTCAGGCTGAACAAACATTCAGATGTACTTGAGTGTCATAGGAAATGTTTCTTTCTAGTTAACCTTTCCTCATTCCAATAAGAGCTAGTATGCTTAATGCTATCTTAAGCTCCCCCACAACAACAATTTCTCAAGCCATACAGTCATTAAATATATTTATTTAGTTTCAATTCAGAAGCTTCATAAAACTGCTATGGTACACCAGTGCTTTTTAAAGTGCTTCTGAGTCTGAACAGTATGAAATAATGCAGCGGTAACAACAAAAGAGAGGAAGAGAAATGCCTTCTCTTCTATGTAAGTAGGTAGGTGATCCAAGCAGAGAAAGGGACAAGTGGGGTCAAAATATGTAATGAGAGTCTCCACTTTTTTCATGGAAAGGCACAAATTACGCAGCAAGGTAATAGCCACCCAATAACTTGATTCTCTGGAAGACATTTCTCAGTAATCCCCACTTATACTTGCCAATTAAACTATCCGAAGAAATTCAGTCACACTGAAAATCAATTGATTTCCCAAAGCAAAATTTCAATAAACAAAAATGTTTCACAATCACAGTATGCGTTCACAAGAGTGTGCTAGAGGAAGAACTGTGACAAAAAGTGCCGCTAAAAAATAGCCTGGATTTCTTGGACACTTAAAAAAAAAACTCTTAAAAATATGAGTTAAACAAATGCAGCCCTAAAATTTTACAAATACACCTATTATTATATTACTTAAAAAAAATCAGTAAGATGCAAAATAGATAATGCCAATATGTCCTTCCAACATTCTGCCCTGACCCTTTTATTCTTTAGACATCGTTAATTAAAATTTTTCCTCAGGCAGAATCCAACTGCGTTATGTGAACTAGTAAGGTGGTTAAAGGGACAAGATATGGCTGAATTTTGCAAAACAAGATAAAAGCCAGGAACATTGCAGGAATAGGGGACCAGCATCTGAGCAATACCTGGCATGGAAATACTCTGACAGAGGCCTTTTTAGTGATCACAGCAGGATCGCATTTAACATTCTTTCCCACATTTTCTCCAAGCCGTTTGATTGGTAACAGGCAGCATTGTTCTAGCCAACTCCCTAGTGCTGCATTAATGATTCTGAGGATTCAAGTGGGGAAAAAATGTGCAGACAATATTTCCCTCTGATTTAAGATAGAACAGGAAAACTTCCACTAAAAAATGCAAGTTTGCTAGGACATTTGCTTTAAAAAAAAATCAGAATGGACTACCTCAGCTCTTTCAAATGGTTCCCCGCTGCTACTGATTTGCTAGTGCCCTGTGGTTCTAACACACACACACACACACACACACACACAAGTCCCCAATAAATGGTATTTAGAATGAGGCTGCAAACAGAAGGCCTAGACTGGAAGGAATGGCTACATAGTTCTGACAATTCAAGGAGCAGCATCAACAGAAATATTCAAGCATGAAAGATTCTAAGGTCAAATCTACATCTGACTTTCCCGCTGGAATCATTCTAGTTTCAAAAAAACCATCTATACCAGTTTCTAGTTTCAAACCATACTTGTTCTAGTTTAAAAATTACTGTTTACATTCACTAACTGCCCTCCTGTGGTCAAGCTAGCATTATACTGCTTTAAACAAATCCTGTTGCTTACTGCTCTTCAGACCCAGGGAGTGAAATCTGAAACCAGCGTGAAATGAGTGTAGGAAAAGACAGCAGTCAAACTACTTCAGAGGGGAGGTGTAAATTGGGCCTAATTTGCATTAGAGTGATGTAGCACTTTCAGTGTGAGACTGAGATCTGGGAGACCCAGATTTGAATCCCCACTTTGCCACGGAAGTCCACTGTGTGACACTCTCAGACTAACCAACCTAATAGGGTTGTTGTGAGGATGAAATGGAGGAGAGGAGAACAATGTAAGCCGCTTTGTGCCCCCATATGAGAAAATCAGGTTAATCATGTTCACAAATTGACTTGATGTGGAAAGTGCCAACAAGGTGCAGCCGACATGGTGACCCCCCCCCCCCTTGGGGGTTCAGAGATGGTTGCCTTGGAGGATGGACTTCCTTGGAGGTTCCCCATTTAAATGCTGACCAGGACCGACCCTGCTTAGCTTCCGAGGTCTGTCGAGATCAGGCTAGCCTGGACCATCCAGCTCAGGACATGCCAAACTATAGTCCTACATAAATGTTCATTAGAGACTCCTGCTCTCAAATGTGACTCAACTCTTGATATTTATACAAAGAAGATTTTTAAAATGAGAGTGGCTGGGAGGGGGTGTATACTGGGGTGGATCCAGCCACTCTGCTGGGCAAAGTTTGCACCTTTTCTCCAGCATTCCTACAAGAGCCACTTAAACTGGAGCAAGGTTCCTTACACGAGAAAGGCTTCAAAATCTGCTGAGAGCTGGTCCCTCTTATTTAGACTTCTGATTATTTTCGTCATTTCTGCACATTTAACACTACTGATATCTTTTTCAAACATATTTCTGCAAACATGGGGATTAGAAGCAGTTTGAAAATGGGAAGGAAGACCTCGCCAGCAACAAGAATGTGGGAGCAACAGACCTAAGCAGGTCTATCCGGAAGGCAGTCTCGCGTCATTCAAGGGACCTTACTCACAGAAAAGTGTCCCTTGGGCTGCAGCTTACAATTCACACTTGTACATGTATAGGGCTACCATATTTTGAAATGCAAAAAAGAGCACATATTTCCTGACTGACTACTTCAAACGAGTGATCACTATGACAAATCTCATTTTAAACAACCCTATTATTTAAGCTGTGATAACTGCTACTAACTAGGAATATTTCTAACTGTCCAACCCAAAAAGAGGACATTTTCATTGTTTTTTTAAAAAAGAGAATGAGGACAGACACCAAAAAAGAGGAAATGTCCTCTAAAAAGAGTACATCTGGTAACCCTCTACTTGTATTATTCTCAGAACTATGACCGTTGGGGCAGGGCCTATCCTCAAACCCAAATACAATGCCTAGCAGTATTAGACACCTTCAAAATACCCAGTCAAACTTTTATTAGAAGCTATACCATTTGGACTAATTTTTACTTTATTAAAACTGCCACATAAATAAGAAGTATATTTCTAGAATGACAATGAGAGAAATTAAATTCTATTTATTTCTTCTGAATATTGCTATTGGGTTGTGTTTTTTTGGGAGGGGGGGATTAATTGCCAGTCATATTGTTTGTCAAGATGGCCTCTTGAGGGAGTTAAAGCAACAGGTATGTTATCACTAGCACAAAACAGTTGGAAATGGCAAATACCTCCAGTTTTTCCCCTTTCAAAGCTATTTCAAATACTACAAAGGGGGAAAACACAAGTACATGGTTAGAGCCAATATAATTAGCTGACCTCAACTCATTAGCTGACCTCAGCGCATTAATGTTTGAATACATATATTTTAGAGCAGATGCAGTAGCCCATGTAGCTGCGATAGGGTTCATCAGAGCCACACTTACAAAATGCTGCCTCTTGAAACACTTTACAGTGCTATTAACAACCAGTTTTTGAAACAGAAAACAAGGGTGTGTGGTGATAGATCTAATGCTGTTTAACAATAACAATAATAAATTCCAAGTCAGGTTTTCAAAAGGCATGCCTAGCATCTGGATACAACGGCAGCATAACAACTTTTGTGAAGTACACTTTGAAAGACAGAAGAGTACAAACTGGCTATCATTTGCAAAATTCTCCTCTCAAGGGTTATCTGGTATCTGGTTTTGACCTGGGCAGTCCAGTTTTTTCAATGGCTGCCTGGGGGAAAAAGGAGAAAATTCCAGACATTTAAATGTCCGTTATTTTCAGGGTTGCTGTGGCAGCTGTTCTGAAACTGAGATAGTGGCTGCTTCGTGCTGTTTGGGCTCGCCAAACCAACGGACCATCTCTCTTTCATATCTAACCAGATACTCCTTCCACTCATCTGACCCCCATCTAACTTGGATTATTCATTCTCCCATCCCCAACCTTTAACACCCTTTGCCACTGCTGCCTCTTACCCCACCCCTCCCCTACCTGCAGTTGGTCAATGAGACACTTTGTGTTGAGGGGGTTGCAGGAAATGGTGTTGGTGTTGGCTGGAAGTGTGGCCAGGAAGTGGAAGCAGCCTTATTGGTCCTTCGTGTGCAGGGAAAGGGAATGGGGTGGGTGCATTGATTACAAGGGGGGGGGACAGAAACAAGGCACAATCCAAAGGAATGGGAGGATCATTTTAGGTGCTGGAGGTTCAGAGAGCAGCATATGGGAGCAATAGTGCCTCCATGCATCAAGCAACATCACATGTATTTGGGAAAGGGGAAGGGTGAGTAAGGTTTAAATGGGGGAGGGGAAAGGTAAATACAGCTCGATCCTTTTTAGTCACAAGGAAGATCAATGAGACTTGCTCCCCAAAGAAGCTTGAATACAACTGGAGCAGAGATGAAGACAGTTCCTTGAAGAGGGGGGCAGTAAGAAGCAATTACAAGATCATTGCACTTGGACAGGCTATATCCTGCTTCTGAGAGAATGGGAAAGAGTAGCAAATGTTGACAAGGAGTGCGAGATCTGCACCAAAACCAGTCCATTGAAATAGGATTTTGATAGGTGGCAGAGAATCTGATCACAGAGACAACTGGGACTAAAACTGGGACTAAAACTAAAGAGAGTCTGGGGAACAGACTTAACATTAGTGCACAATTAGCTGGAAGACTGGGTCAAAGTTAGCAGGTGCAGAAGGAAATTATTCTGTATCTAGTGCAGCATAAATCCTATGCATGTTCATCTATATGTATGCCCCACTGAATTCACAAGTGAGTGAACGCCAGGGGTGCAGCATTAATGTTGGGCTGACTAGATACAAAGCTCTTTTATCTTTAGCTGTGCCTTCAAATATTTTAACTGTGAAAAGGAATAATCCTGGGAGGGCATTTTGACACGTTAAAGAATCACTACCTCAGAGAGTACATTTTGCTAGAAAAGAAGATTGCCACTTTTCATTTCAAATTTAGTGCTATGATTTTTTTTTTAAATCTACAGCCATAAAGATCATCAATCCATCTGTGGAACTTTCTGCTTGGCCAAAAGGTTAGTCTCGCATATTTGAAGGGCCTTGCAACTGAAGGGTAGGTGTGGGAAATGAACTGTTTCAAATCTTGGGGTGTGGTGGTAGGTTGCTACAAATTCTGCAACTAGGGGGCCAAACATTCAGGAATCTCAGATTTTGGTGAGGGCTGAGCTGGTTACCTTGAATGCCTTGTTATAACTGAATTGAATAAACATGAAAAGTGGGGCTGTAGAGACCAAGTGGAACCCCAGAATTTGCTGGTACATATATTAAAAGTCAAAGCCATACCTACAAAAGTGAACAGAGCAAAGCTTTTTTAATGCAAAAAAGAAGAAGAAAGGAAAGAAAAGCTGAAAAAGAGCAAGGGGTGGTGGGTTTGGGTGTTTTGTTGTGCTTCTTGTAAAAGGGGAGGGTTCTTTTATTTTTCCTTCCCTCTTCCATATGCTGCTCTGCCCCTTTTTCCAGAAAGAGGGCGATCAGGTTGCAAAGAAGTCATAAAATCAGGAATCCTTGTTTTCCACTCATCCTCCACTTGTCATTATAGAAGGGCCACACCAGGCTGGCTCTTGGGACGACTGGCAGACTGTTGTAGGTTCTAAGAGTGGCGGACTCTAGTCTGAAGAACTGGGTTTGATTCCCCCACCTCCACATGAAGTCTGCTAGATGACCTCGGGCCAGTCAGTTTTCTCAGAACTCTCTTAGCCCCACCACGCTCACAAGGAAAGGAGAGGAAGGCAGGGCAATTGCAAGCCACTTTGAGACTTCCTAAGTAGAGAAAAGCAGGGTATAAAAACATTTTCTTCTGGCAAGCACTTATGACCCACTAAAGTCACAAAAGCAAAAATTCAGTTCCCTGTGCACAGAAATTTATAATTTAATCTCAATAGTAAGGTAGAGACCAAAGGGAGGGAAAAGAAGAGAGGTAATAGAGACAGTACAGAAATGTGCACAGCCCCAGTTACATATAAGGTCAATTCAGACCTTCAAAAGCACTCAGGAGGAACATACAAAGTGGCTACTAGCACCCCTGATCTCCACAGATTCAGCGGACGGTATTAATAGAGCATGTCCTAAAAAAGCAGCCCTGACTGCAAATGCAAGAGATACACAGTTCTTTGAGACCAGTGGCACCTTTAAGACCAACAAAGTTTAATTCTACATATAAGCTTTTGTGTGCACGTGCACTTCATCAGACATCTGATGTGTGCATGCACATGAAAACTTATACCCACAATTAAACTTCATTGGTCTTAAAGATGCCACTGGACTCAAACTTTGTTCTGCTGCTTCAGACCAGCACAGTTACCCACATGAATCTACCCGTCCTTTGAGGTTAGGGAGAGGGACATTGGTGTGACATTCATTCTAAGTGTGCCAGAACAGGAATATAGTTTGACTTTACTTTGGTTGAGAGTGAAAGCTGTTTATCCAATCTGCTCTTGGAAAAAAAATTATTTTGATTTAGAAGAAAGATGACTCTGTGCATATATTCAGAGAGGAAAAGGAAGATTTAAAAAACAAACCAGCAGGTAATCTTAAAACTGAATACAAGCTGATCAGCTGTCAACTTGCAATAATCCTTCCCTCACCTCCTATAAGACATTCAGAGGCACTGTACATATACTAGAATCTCAGTGGAGAGCAGAAAATTTTGTTCAACTGTGGTGGCTAAGAAATATGGATATCAACATGTATTCAAAAGCCCCATTACCCCAGTAAATTCAGATCCAGTTTTTATTATCTGGTGGGAAGAAAACCAAAGCAAGAAGTACTCCTTTCCACAGAGGTCTAAAAGAGAAACATTTGCCGCACATCACTGTGCTACAAGTTCAATATCAAGGCACCAATGTCCTTCTCAGTTTCAAGACAAATCTGCTGAGCCGCTAAAAAAAGTCTTTGAAGACGACAAAGATGAAGATGCAAGACGGATTGCCAGTACTGAACGCATAGTCAGCAGAGACTAGTTTCTGAAGAACATAAGGTTTGAAGGTAACTTTGAAAAGAATTCAGTGCTCATGATGTTCTTACATTTCAAGTGAGGGCTTTGGAAAGGTTCCCCAAACACTGAAGAAAAGTACTATGCCAAATGAGGAGCAAAAAGCCTTAAGCACTTCATGTGAAAAGACAGAATCAATATCAGTGTGTTCAAAACTCAAAAGATCAAGACTTCCAAGCCCTAATGAATAAGGCATGATGAGGTGCATTATGACCTGAAGAAAGGATTTCATTAAACCATTACATAACTGCACACCCTAAGAGTGAACATGATCTTAGGTTTCTCACAACTTTGAAAGACATCCTGGTAGAAGAGTTTTATTTTTTTAGAAGAATGTTTTGTTATATCAGCATCAAGGGCACTGTAGAGGAGGAATACAGTGACTCACCTTGAGCAAATATATTGATGGAAGGTCACAGGGCACAAGTAGGGCAGGCCTAGTCCTTATCTTCATTGAAGCTCTCATGGGGGATACCAAATAACTACTTTAGGCATGGTCAACAGCTTGGACAAACCCAGTGGACTTGTTTGGCTATTGCCTTTGAAAGGCAGGTCCTCAATGCCATATCTTATTTTTATACTATTGCTTTTGATACTGCCCTCAGTTTCGAAAAGAGGTTTGACTTATGGCATTGATAGAGAAAAACTGCAGCTGAAAAACAAGAGTCCAAAAATGTTAACAAGAAATATGACTAAAGACCAAAACCAACAGATACAACAATTATCAGGTTTGGAAGTTTAAAAAACCTTTGAAATATTTGAGAATAAATATTACAAATAGATGTAGTTGTCTGATGGAAGATAATTATATGCAACTTATTCTGGAAATCAAGAAAGACTTGGAAAGATGGGGAAATCTGCAAATATTCTTCTTGGGGAGGATAGCTGCAATAAAAACGAATATTTTACCTCTGCTCATCTTTTTATTTCAAACAATCCCGAGTCTTCTAAACCAGAAATATTTTATAGAGCTTGACAAACTGATAAAACATTTCATATGGCAAAACAAGAGACCAAGAATATAACTGAAAGCTCTAAAGGATGCTAAAGAGAGAGCTGGATTTGCATTCCCAGATTGGCAGCTATACTATACTATAGAGCAGCCTCATTGACGTGGCTAAGAGAATGGATCACCTTAGAAAAGCCCAGGGTTTTAGCCCTGAGGAACATGACCTAATGCTGGGATGGCATGCATTTATATGGTATGAAAAGGCTGAGGTTCATAAATAAAAACAACACTTTATTAGGAGAGCCTTATTAAAAGTATGGGAAGAAGTGAAAAGGCTTTTCCATACCAAAATACCAAAATGGGTTTCACCACTAGAAGCGTTCACTAACCCAAACCTATTTCAAAGGAACACACTGTTAAAATATGAGGATCTTCTGGATGTCAAAAATGAACTAAAACCTTAGAAGCTATTAAAAAACAAAAAGCTGACTTAAATTGGTGGGAAAGATTACAAATAGAATCAAGATATACCAAAGATTAAAAAAACAGGTTTTTATTCAACAACAATAGAAATTGACAGGGTGCTGTTATATACTGAGGAAAAAATGATCAAAAACTGTATTTAATAATGTTGGAAAATAAAACACAAGATGAAATAGTTAAAAACTGTATGGTTAAATGGGCACAAAATATAGGTCATGATATTGATTTAGATCAATGGTTACGGGTATGGAAAACAAATATAAAAATTACCAAAGCAGTTTCATATAAAGAAAATACCTACAAAATGTTTTATAGATGGTATGTGACTCCAGATAAGTTTTATCCTGATTTACCAAATGATTGTTGGAAATGCCAAAAGTCTGTTGGTACTTTTTTCATATGAGGTAAAAAGTATTAGTCCTGGATTCATGCAATGTTATAAAAAAATGCTAGCATGTACTATACCATTTATTCCTGAACTATTTTTATTAAATGTAATACCAGAAAATCGTAAAAGACAAGATTATTATCTTATTATACATGTAGTGACTACTGCAAGAATATTATATGCTAAATATTGGAGGAAAGTAAACTACCTTCAAAAGATCTGATATATAAAACTCATGAAATGGCTGAGATGGACAAATTAACTTTAATCCTGAGAGGACAAGAAGGAGGAAGATTTCATAATACATGGTCAAGATTTTATAAATGGCTGGAAGACTATTACAAGTGAACATTATAGGCATATAAACATTTTAGGAGAAATTATAGAAACGTCTTAGTAGTATGCAAAAATACAAAAATATTTGGTGATAATAATTGTATTAGACGTTGCAGGAGATAACAATTAGATAACACAGATATGTATACGTAACCCCCATTTTACGTGTATGTGTTATGTTTGTTCTGTTTGTTCTTGTTTGTTGATATAGAAAATAAAAATCTTTATTAAAAAAATCACCAGAGTCCAAAGCTCTGTCAAACATGCAGTCCTAAAACATTTTAAAAGAATAAAAACTTGCAGGAAGAGATTTGCAGATAATCTTAAAGGAGTACAACTCTGGAGACTTCATGAATTCTGTTTCAAGCCAATAAACTATTTTTTTCAAGAGGAGTTTTAGAAAAGCACAACCACTCCTATAAACCAAGTTCTTTAATCCATGTATTTGTCCAATGACTGTTCTTGGCTGGCAAGAGGGGACCAAAGGGTACTGTAAAATTAATGCCACTGGCCACACTCATCTTTCAAACCTATGTTTCTTTTTTTGGCACTGCAGGATTAATTGAAAAATTAAGATCCATTTACCCCTCAGGCTTCAAAATACAAGCAGTTCATTCATATAACTGCTTTCTCTCAGAGATCAACAGGAGCAATGGTCACAAGGGCCTGGAAAAAAGTCAAATATATTTGCATGGAAAGGAAAAAACTTCTGACCATAGCACACATACATGCAGTCACTTTATATACACACACATACATGATGTGATTCATTCCTAGATGCACTGACACATTACAGAATCCATCCATCCTACCAGGGGATGAGCCAAACTAGAAGAGCCAGTGGCAGAAGGTGAAAATATAACTTTCATTTCCTCATGATCATAAGTCCAGGGAAAATCAATCATAATTCATATTTTTGAAAGCAGAGGCATCAGCATACATATTCAGCTGTCCTGTGACAGAAAAAATGGAAACAGGTCCAATACAGACCTCAGGACAAAAGCAGAACTGGAGTAAGGAAAACAATGAATAAGCTTTGTGTTATTTAAAATTGCCGATTTTAACACAGAACTGTTTCTATGGCAAAAGGCAGACTAAAACTGTTGCTGGGGACAGAAAGCTTTGTAAGTATATCAACTGTCTTTGTAAGTATATTCAGCTGTATTTAAGCCTTCAATTACAATCTGTTTTTTAAGATTATTAAGGCGAGGCAAATCAGATGTTCATGACTAATATGATAGTGCATACTCCCCACAAGTTTCTAAATTACAGGAGAGTGTACCTTTAACAACTAAAGTGTTGCTCTCTTGACACTTTCTATGATATTTATTTATTTATTCATTCATTCAATTTATACCCCGCCCTCCCCGCCAAGGCTGGCTCAGGGCAGCTCACATAAAATTCATATAAATACACTTAAAACAGTCACAAATATCATCATAAAATAACATAACACTTCATTTAAAATAATCCTAAAGTGCTGGAACATGGTCTAATAAAGTGCGAGAGCAAAGGTTTCAAGTTAGCAGTACTAGTTAGGTGGCGATACAATCCTGATGGTATTCTCACCAGCTCGGTTTGTTCGACTTATTTGTGCAGTGGGCACAGGCTTTAGGTGGTAAGGCCAGGGCACAGGGACACTTCTTGGTGTTTGATGTGGCTCCTTAGTCAAAAGCCTGGTGGAAGAGCTCCATCTTGCAGGCCCTGTGAAACTGTAAGAGGTCCTGCAGGGCCCTGATCTCTTCTGGGAGTTCATTCCACCTGTACAGAACCACCACTGAGAAGGCCCTGGTCCTGGTTATAGCCAGCCTGGTGTCCTTGGGGCCCGGGAGGGCCAATCAGTTTTGGAACCCTGAACACAGTGCTCTCTGGGGAACATGGGGGGAAAGGCAGTCCCTTAGGTATGCTGGACCCTGACCATAAAGGGTTTTAAAGGTTAAAACCAGCACCTTGAAACAAATCCGGGATGCTAGCGGCAGCCAGTGCAATGCTTTCAACACAGGCTGGATGTGCTCCCACAGAGGGTGACTCATCAACAGTCTGGCTGCAGCATTTTGAAGTAGCTGCAGCTTCCAGATTTGGGACAAGGGCAGCCCCATGTAAAGAGCCAATAGTCCAATCTCAAGGTGACCATCACATGGATCATTGTTGCCAAGTTAGAGAGCCAGTTTGGTGTAGTGGTTAAGTGCGCGGACTCTAATCTGGGAGAACCGGGTTTGATTCCCCACTCCTCCACTTGCACCTGGCTGGATGACCTTGGGCAAGCCATAGCTCTGTACCAGCTATTCCCTCAAGGACAGCTTGGGAAAGAGCTCTCTCAGCCCCACCTACCTCACAGGGTGTCTGTTGTGGGGAGGGGAAGGGAAAAGGAGTTTGTAAGCCGCTCTGAGACTCCCTTGGGGAGTGGAGGGCGGGGTATAAATCCAATCTCTTCTTCTTCTCTTCTTCTTCTTATTACATTCGAGGAAAGGAACCAGCTGCCTGATCAGCCGAAGATGATAAAAGGCTGACTTGGCAGTGGCTGCTACTTGGGCATCCAAGACTCCTAACCTCCAGTGCTGGCAACTGTGCCCCATCGAAGGTCAGGAGTGGGATCCATACCCCCAGGCTGCCCTGGCTCAGGCACAGGACCTCTGTCTTCGTCAGATTCAATTTCAATAATCTCAGTCTAAGCCAACCAGCAACAGCTTGTAAGGCCTGGTCCAGATCTTCTAGTGTAGAGTCAGACCAGCCGCCCAATAAGATAGAGCTGGGTGTCATCCGCATACTAGTGACACCCTAGCCTATGCCGCCAGGCAGTCTGGGCAAGGGGGTGCACATAGATGTTAAATAGCACTGGGAAAAGTACTGCTCCTTGAGGCACTCCACAGGTCAGTGGATGCCTTTGGGACACCTCTAGTGCCACCCTTTGTCCCCGACCCTGAAGGAAGGATGTGAGCCATTGCAAGGCAAGCCTTGAACTCCAGTGTCAGCAAGGTGGTGGATCAGTAGCTGAGGGTTGACTGTGTTGAACGCAGCTGACAGGTCCAACAACAACCGCACCGCCAATCCACCTCAATCCAGATGCCTCTGGAGGTCATCCGTGAGGGTGACCAGTGCTGTCTCTGTTCAGTGTCCCGGGTGAAAGCTGGACTGGAAGGGATCTAAGATGGAAACATCATCCAAAAAGCTCTGTAACTGGACTACCACAGCCCTCTCGATTAACTTGCCCAAATAGGGCAAGTTGGAAACCAGCCAGTAGTTAGCCAATTCGGCCGGATCCAGGAATGGTTTTTTCAACAGGGGACAGACCAAAGCCTCCTTAAGTGCCCCGGGAACCAGCTCTCCAAGAGGGACTTGTTAATAATCTTCCTTAGGGTACCCCGAAACCCATCACAACCCGCTTTAATGAGCCCTTATGGGCACGGGTCAAGGAAGCACGTGGTAGGGCGAACAGTTAAGAGCAGTTTGTCAACTTCCTCTAGACTGAGTGGACTGAAATCATTCATAACCTGACTAGAAGACATGCATGGGGCCTCAAATTCACTCACTGTCTCTACTGTGGCAGGGAGGTCACGGCGGAGCAACAAGACTTTATCTGCAAAAAGCTCACAAAAATCTCACAGCCAATGTCCAATTCCCTAACATTTTAACTGCCTTGTGGCAGAGTCTTCATGGACCATATTGTTCTAAATAATTAGGCTGGGACTGCTCACAGATGAAATCTGTGAGGGGGAGTGATCTCATTGATGGCTGTGGAGAGCTGTGCCGATCTTCCACAAGCTCATCTAATGAATCATCAGGGGCATTGGATCCCGTAGGGCCATCTGAAGCCGCGTGGGACCCATTTGGCTCTGCAGGTGAGCTAAAATATGATTGCCATCTAGACATGGTCAGGGTGAAACATTCAAACAGGCCGTCAAGACAAGCTGGTCCAACCATGGCACTGCCAAAGCAGTGATCCAGTCCACTGTAACCGCCACTACGAAGATCAAATCAAGCGTGTGCACAGCCCAGTGAATGGGAGTTGTTAAATATGACTGGGAGTACATGTAGACAGTGGAGTAGGGCCATGGCTCAGTGGCAGAGCATCTGCTTGACCTGTAGAAGGTTTCAGGTTCAATCCCCAGCATCTCCAGCTGAAAGGATCATGTGGTCATTGAAGTGAAAGACCTCTACCTGAGACCCTGGGGAGCCCCTGCCACTTTGAGTGGACAAGATTTACCTTGACAGACCAACTGCCTGACTCAGTAGAAAGCAGCTTCAGGTTTTCATACAAAGTTGCCTCATATCACTGGCCCATTTAGATGTGTGTACTGACTCCTCTGACTGGCAATGGCTCCCCAAGATCTCAGGCAGCGAAAGGTTTTTCCTACCATCTGCTACCCAAACTTCTTTAATTGGAGACACCAGGGTTTGAACCTGGAAGCACCTGAACACAAAGAATGGCTCTACACCGGAGCTTCAGCCCTTCCCATTAACCTTGCCCTGCTCAATTGTTCATCATGTTGTAGTTTCTCATCTTTTTGTACGAAGGCAGCCTCCTAAGACCAGTTTGCCACTTGCCAATAACATGAATGAAACCAAAAAGTCTGAAAACATGAGAACATTTCCACTGTGGTAATAGCAATCATTTGAATTTATACTCGATTGAATCAAGCTAAGCAGCAGGGGTGGGGGTGGTGGGCTTAGGAGCAGTTGCTCAAGTGTGTAATAAAGCCTCTCCAGCAACTATAAATTATCTGAACAGGCCTACTTGTAGTTTTCTTTGCCCCTGTAATGAAAGTACATGACTACTGAGTGGAAGCACAGTTGGTTTCTAAACACACACTATTATTATTAGCAGCAGTGACAGAACATTTGCAAACAGTTTCTTTTTTTCCCCCATAAAAAAATGCTAAATCCGGCCTTTATTTCTGATTGCTCAGCTAGGCACAAGCTTCTTCACCAGCTTAGTGAAATAATGTTAAACCATCTGGTATGCTTGAAGTAGGCAGAAGCTTTTGAAGCAATTAGGGCCATGTAGCAGTCTACTAATCTAATGGCTCAGCAGTACTATGACCTGGCACAGCTGATCCCCAGTGACTCATTATGGCAATTTCCAAATTCCTGGAATGGTTCAGGTCACAACTCTGATTCCACATTTGTGACTCACCCCAACAGCTCCTTCTTACTGCCCCGTCAGCCTCTCTCAGCACTACACGAGAACATGTAAAGGTTATCGTTTCTCTCCAAATGCCACATGTCCCTGTATGAGTAGAATCTTATCTTTCTTGCATAGCAGTTAAGATACTCACCTGACATTCTACGTTGCAGTAAAACGCCTGCTTACATCTTCCACATTTGGACAGTCCTTCTTTCCTTAAAGAGATAAACACACCATTGTAATGTCTCCCACTGACAATGAATAACGACAGTATGGCAGGCTGAACAGGAATATAATAGGATTTCTTCCATGAGGAATGTCTCTGGATGTCTCCTATCCAGAAACTTATCAGATTCAAAATCTCTGGGCTTCACTCAGATGCATTCTTAGCCCTGGGCCACTGTATACTGGTGCTAGAGCATGTAAACACTAGTGTATAAAAGCTGAGAGTGTGTACTTGGGAATAATGGATGCAGAAAACCCACACAAGTTCTAAAAAAAATTAACGTGCTTGGGGGCAGGAGGTGTTTCCCTTCCCATGTCCCTTTACCCACTCTTCCTGCTTGCTGTGGAGCGAAGAGAATTCTCATTTGTCTCTAACAGGGAGGCTGCAATAAAGTATCAAACAAATGAAGGTACATGAGGAACAAAAGTTCAGTCCTCCTTTGATGCAGTGGAATTATTACAGAGGCAGACACAACCTCTGGGTTACAATCTTTTGGCTTTTGTCCATGCAAGTCCCATCATCCTCAGCATAACCTTTTTGGTGGTCAAAGGGACACCCCCCCTTTCATTACTGGAAAAGATGGTTGTATCCAATCTGCCATACATAGCTGTCGGTTTAGTGTCTGGTTACTGTCAATGAGTCCTTTCTATACCTGTGGCCTAAAGTGGTATGCCAGAGGGCAGCAAGGGCCTGTGACAAAAACAGCATTATCACTCCTTAGAAGACTGTGGATGTGCCTGAATTGTTAGAAGGTGGCTCTGTTCAAGTTCCTATCAGAGATCAAAACAAATGCCCCTCCCCAGATGAAACAAAGGGGCAGGCGTGTCAAAACAGACAGCAATTTGAATTGGCGGAGACAGAAAAAAGCAGACAGATACTGCTGTGGGCTGGATGAAGCACTTGGAAGGTGCAGGATCTCTCTTTCTGGAATCTAATATGGAGAAGCGGCTCTGCTGGCGCACTGGAACAACTCCTTGTCTCCACCTACGCTCTGTTTGTCTACTGTCTGGGGTGGCCCCACCCCCTTACTCACCTGCTCCAGAGGAGACACTGGAGGGGAAGCACCTCACCCAGGCACTGCTGAGGCAGGCGGCCCAATCGGAAACTGTGGGGAACGGAGGAAGGCCAAGGCCATGCCTGGAAATGCACCACCGGCAGCCTTGGAGCCTGGCAGATGCCTCGGAAGGGAGGTGGGGCTCAGGTAGCAGACTGTACAAGGGAACAGGCCAGAGGAGGAGGCCGGCAGCAGCTGGGGCCTTCTGGGGCCTGTGCAAGCAGACAGAGCTGCCTTCTGCTTAGGGCAGAAGAAGCACACACTGCCCTGGGAACTTTCTGCTGGTTACAGAAGTGGGCAACCGGCACACAACAACATGATGAGGTTTGCAGCATTTAAAGTGAGGTCATCACGCTTCAACTATTTACAGACGTATAAACCACCAGATACATATGTAGACTTTTGAACCATAAACCCATGTTCACATTTAAAAGTTGCCTCTGATTTAAAAAATTATGTCAAAAATGCACACTGATTTGTTATCACACAATTCTCTTGTGATCAGTTAGGCTTTTCTCTCTTTTTTGGGGGGGGGGGGAGGGGGAGAGTCATCTTTCTCTGGTCCTGCCCCTTCTTTGCTCACTTGATTATATTCAGTTTCTGACAGTGAACCAAAGATTTTCCAGACAGCAAACAGCTATCTTTTGTAGAATATTCCATAAAAAACCCCAAACACAACAACAGGGAGTTGAACCAGGATAATGATAAATCAGGATTTTTTAATAAGTAATTTGTTAACATGTTTATCCCTAAACGTCACAGCATCTTTCTATTAGGTTCTGCACAGTATAATTAACAGAATCTCATAAGCACAAAGATGCTCCTTGTCTTGCATATTCAAATCCAACATATTTTATTCTTTCAAAAGCTCAATGGCTTTATTTGTACCAATTTAATATTAGAATGTATATATAAAACAATTCCAGCAATCCCAGTCTCTCAAGCCTAAAAGCTGATTAGTTACTTAACATGCTTTGTTTTCTGAATAGTTATTTAACATGCTGTGTTTTCTGTACTAGAGGGCTTAATTCAAAAGACACTTTCCTCACAGGTTTTTTGGGGGGAGGTGGGGAGCATTCCAACTGATATAGTATGAAGTTGCCTTTATAAAAACCTTCACTCTCCACCTTTGGGACACTTTTACTCATCTCAAACACAGTGGAAAGTTCTCGGGCTCAACTGCAAAGCACGCACTGCATTGCAGCAGATCTATTGCACTGTACAGAACATCTGCAATGCAATACACTACACCTGAATGCAGGCAATGGTCTTGGCCACACATGCCATAAAATATTTTCACAGAACAATTCTATTTCTCTACAGCACAACAAATGCAGAATTAAGCTCAAGATGTTATTAAATGTTTACAACTGAGTAAACTAGAAGATTCTTTTCATGCGTATATACATGTCCCTTGACAATAAAGTCTGCAGGCAAAATCACTATTGATATAAGATGAACTGTGGTGGTTCGGTCAGGTGTATACACACAGATATTCACAACAAGCAAATACTGTAATTCTGCTGAACTCCCTAATGTATAGATGACAGAATATTTGTTATGATCCACAGCAAACATGATGTTTATCTTTATGTTTATGGATCATGACAGTGCCACAAAGTTTCTTTTCTGGGAGCATGTCCTGTCTAGGAAATCTCTCATTTTTTAAAAAAGCATTCAGCTTCCTGAAGCTTTGGATGCAAAAGATGATAATGGTGAGGGCTAATCCATTACACGTGCATCAAGTATTATTTCATTGTACTGCTTGATTTCAGTAATAAGGACAGACATCAGTTTCTTTCATTTATAGTAAGTCAAGAACAGAATTGACCAAAAAATAGACAGTCCCTCATTGGAGTCATACATTTGCCATGCCAGTGATATTCCTTGTATGGAAGAAAAGCGGACATTTCCTTCTGCTAAGCAGAGAACATCATATGTAATATGGGCATGCCATTCAAACCGGTCCTACTAGATATAGATGTAATGTTAGCAGTATGCAACTTGATCACTACCTTTGATGGAAGAGACACACATCCAGACACATTGGATATTTGTTGGTTGGCTAACTTAAATACTTTATGGCTAAAAATTATTTGTGTAATTATACTATTTATAAATTTTAACAATTATATAATTTCCACTTTAATGTAGAACAATTTGGAGAGCATGTGCAGTTACCATGAGAGATTATCCATGGCCTACTATGTAAACTTTTAGCAATTGCACATCACATGAGAACAACAGCAAAAATTTTCTGGTATTTTAATATTTTCTATTATGTGCATTTATTATGTGCAATTGATATGTAATAATTTGACTTTTTCTCTCTCCCTTTCGACAATTCCAGAAAACAACACCTGGCTTTAAAGAAAATCTTTGTTCATATATTTATTTCTGGATGTGTGTTGTTTTACAATAGTGATATTGACCACTGAGGAAGGCCCTAAGGGGGCGAAATACGTAAATTCTACTGTTCCCTCTAAGCTGAGTTAGTGTGAGCTAGTGTGAGCTAGCTCAGTTTTTTAGCCTCCGGCTCACACATTTTTGTCTTAGCTCAGGAAGGATGGCTCCAGAGCAAACTAGTTTATGCAGTAGCCAAATTGCTCGCTCACAAAGAAGAATTTTTGCTCACAAGACTCCACGGCTTAGAGGGAGCATATACCCATCAATTGTATATGTAAAACTTTCGGCGGGGCGGGGCCCCTCCCATCACCACAGCACCATTCCAGGCTATTTGGGTTCTCTCTCTCTTTCTCTCTCTCAGCTGTTCCCTACAGCTGCTGTGTGGCTGTGGGGAGAAACTCTTAAAATTTAGTTTGGCTCCAAGAGTTTTCCTTTAGCAACCATGGCCAGTAGCCCTGGATGGACCTATTCTCCATTAATCTGCCTGATCTCCTTCTAAACCCATCTATGTTTGTGGCCATCATTACATCCACTGGCAGTGAATCCCACAATGTAATACAAAGCATTTCCTTTTGTGTCTCCTGACTCTTGCTCATCAATTTCATTGCATGCTCCTACCAGTCATCTTTTTTTCAAAGTGAAATATTCCAGCCTTTTTAACCTTTCCTCACAACTCCTTAGTCATATTGGTTGGCCTCTTCAGTACTCTTTTGAGTTCTGCAACATTTCTTGAGATATAGCAAACAGAACTATGAGTGGGGACCTGCAATATGGGAATCCCTCGCCCCACCTCAATTACCATCGCTGCTGCTACTATCCTTGGGGCTCTTGTCCCCTGATCAGCAACCGCCTGCCAGAGCTTTTCTTCCCCATTGCTGCTAAGCTTCTAGCCACCACCAAAGCTTCTCCCCCCCCCATCAGTAATGACAGCAGTGGCAGCAAGCCCTGAATGGCTTCCAGCTGCCAGGCCTGCTGAGCCTTCTCCCCCCCCAATCCACCTTCAACAGCAGGAATCCTTGCGCAGTTCCCAGCCACCGGGCCTGCCAAGTCTTCCCCCCACCATCAAGAGCAGTCAGCTCTACACGGCTCCCAGCCACTGGGCCCCTATAGCTTATCCCCACCCTAGAGGCTTCCAGGGGCAGCTCCGGGGCCAGCTGCGGTGGAGGATGCCAGGAGCCACTCCAGACTCCACCACCCACCTGGGAGCTGCTCTGAACCCAGAGTGGCTCCTGGTATCCTCTGCCACAGCAGCTGATCCCAGAGCCTCTCCTGGAGTCCTCTGCTGTGCAGTCGGGCCAGAAGTAGCTCCTGGAGTGCTCTGCCACGGCTCTGGAGCAGCAACCAATGTGCTCCACTGCAGCAGCCACTGCAGGCATCCACCATTGCCAGGCAAGGAGCATCCTCCACCATGGCAGCTGGACCCGAAGTGGTTCCCTGTGGCAGTGGCTGCCCCCAGCTCCAACAGTAAGAGTGTTGTCTGTGCATGCACAGACAGTTGTGGTTTTACTCAGAGAGCCTACATACCTGGGTGCAACACAAACTTGTCTTGTTCATTATGACCTCACAACTGTAGCCCATAATATATTTCTTCACTCTTGATATAACTTTCCTTAATTCTCACCTGTCATTCAGATGCAGAAATGTCAGCTGCCAATTTCGGATCAAAGCAATCATAATCCCATTTTTCTTGCCTCTCTCTCACACACACTGTTTTTAGAGCCTGGGAGGAGGAAACTCACAATCATCAAAAGTGTGCAAAATTTACTAAATTATTTAAATCCAGTAAAAGTTATACATTAATGATCTCTTACAGCTAGGCTGTAGCAATGAAGCATAACTCCCACTGCAAACTAAATAACTTGGGAAGTCAGTAATTTACCGAGGATAACCATGGCTGATTCTATATGTGGACAAAGCAGCTTACAATAATACTCATTAACATTGTCCCATTGGTGTGAGAATTCTGCCAGTAAATGTTAAGAAGAAAATGAGATTTTTAAAAAAATTGTACAGTATATCAATTTATCTTCTGATATACAATTTACAGCATACAAGCTTAGTAGGGGCAGCCTTTATAATACTCCAGAATTGTGTTCTTTTTGTAATTTTTAACTGTTTCCCAGAGATGAAAATGATAACGTTTCCTATGCTTTCTCACGTCATTTACTTCACTCCTTCTGTTACATTACATTGTGTAAGAAACAGTAATCTAGTTATACCTCCCTTAACCCAGGCTTCTCAGTATGCTGCAATTCCTCAGGAGTACAGAAAAATGAGCACAGAATGTGGTAATGTGGTAAGGAGCAGCGGGATTTCAGGTGTCTTGTGTAAAAACAAAGCAAAACAAAAAACTAAGTTTATAGTTCATGTGATTGCAAAGATGTGCACGAAAGCATTTGAGCAATCCCTGCCAAACTCTCGAGGTAAAAAAAAGTGTGCTTCAATGTGTAAGCTCCCTCCCATGTAGCAAAGGAAGCCAAAAGAAAATTAGACAAAAGAGCAAAAGTAGAATAAACCGGCCAAAGTAAGAGAGACTGTGCAATTTTATTACTGTATAACTTATGCATGCTGCAGAATTCCACTTCTCTTTGCACATAATTTAGAGTGTGCTAAAAATAAAATAAACTCCCCACCCAGGCAAAGTATACACAACCACAGCCTACTTCATAGGATTGTTGTACAGATAAAATGGAGGAGAGGAGAATAATGTAACCTACTTTGGGTTCCCACTGGGAGAAAGGCAGGGTATACATGAAACAAATAAATAAATCAACCATGACTTTATAAGTCAGAAAAAACAAATAATGAACTCTCTGAACTCAAACACGACATGCCGTTTCCTGACTTCTTGTATAATCCTTGACCATAAATAATTATAAACTGCAGAATGTACATTGCTGTCTTGGTTTCAGTATTACCATTCTGTGAAGTGTTACCGACATGGGGACTTCACAGAGCTACAGTGCCAGATGTATGCTTCCAAGAGGTACCACAAAGCAGCCACACCCCATAGGACTTAAGTTCTAAACAGAATTCTGCATCTTTTTCATGGAAAAGTGGCATAAAAATGACTTAAATAAGTGATAAATAATAAATATATGAGGCCTCCCACTAACATTATCAGCTACAGTGATCTACCTGTTTGAAACTGGAAGCCTCAAACCCCAGCACAGCCCTTAACCTGCTGTAAATGGGGCAAGAGCCTTCACCAGTATTGGCTGCTCAGTTTTGCAATCCTCAATGGCAAACAACAGAAAAGTTCCATAAAATTCCATGTGCAGTTTCACTGGAGATGTAGCAAAACAGCTACTGCTTCTAGGCCTCACTCATTCTTCCACATCAAAGGAATGCATACATACTTTTTAAAAAAGTGGATTTCAAGAGCTCTGTGATTTTATGCAGGTACATCTAACTGCATTTCTATCAGTGGGTTTAGGTCTACCTCACCCTGTCTAAGATTGGTCTGGATTAAGCATCTGGGTTCTACCACCCTGCAGGATTAAAGACACACTTTACCCAACAACACTCCTTCACTACATCAAAGCATTTGCTGACAGGGAATAAGTAAACTACTGTATTACACTTTTTTTAAGTGGCATACCTGTGGGGGGGAAACTGATCTTGCATTTGAGTAAATACTATAGCTTGTTTTTATCAAAAAAAATTATAAGAGAAACAAGGAGAGGCATATTTTATTTTTCTCTGGCAGAGAGCATACTAAGAAAGTTATCCTGGAGTAGAGGTGCTCAGCCGACCAGCCACTATGCCGCTAGTGTGGCAAGAGGAGGCCAACTGCAGTCACAACAAATGACAGCCCTCCCCAGAGATGGCCAAACCCCTTTCCCCACATCCAATCACAGCTCCTCCACCCAGCACAAGATAAACCTGAGCCAGGATGCCCCACAGCTCAGAGGATACAGTAGGTAGCATGGGAGTCTGTCTCTGACTTGCAAACTTAGAGCATGTAGCATTAAACTTGGGTGATGGGAAATGTACAAAAAGGGCACTTAACACCACAGAGGGGGCACTTAACACTTATACCCAAGGGGGAGAGCAAACCTCCTTGCCAGGTGACGAACATGTCTCACTGCAGAGCCCTGACAGGAACCCCATCTCTGGAGACTCACAGTAACGGAGTCACTATGCACTGAAGGATGGGCAGGAATCTGGCAGGCTTGGCTGGAGTCCACTCCCACCTCTCCATCCCACTCACACGCATCCTGGGCGCCGCCTTGAAAATGAAGGTTCCTGCCATCAACGTCAGCAGTGAGTGTGTACAGGAACCAACCTGACTGAGGGGATCCCAAGCTGGGATCAATGTTGTCAGTCTTTAAGGTGCCACTAGACTGCGGTTTTGTTTAGCTATAAAATATAACACAAATTCAGTAACACCTTAAAGGCTGATAACATGTAGTTCACTATGAGCTTTCATGTGTTGCAGCTCACCTCTTCAGACATGTTACAGATAGGGGCAACAGACTGCCATGGCCACCTCTCTGCCGTCACCACCCCTTTCCCTTCCCTGCTTTTGTCTGCCGCTCACACAGAAAGAAGACTAGTGTGTCATCCAAAGGGAGAGGTGTCTGCTCTAGCCAAGAGGGAGCTAGTTTCTGGATCTCACACTTCCCAACAGCACTGCTGGCATCTGGTGAGCCCTACAGGTTGATGGTGTGGGCCTATGGGGGGCTCAGGGCAGATGGGGTGCCAGAGTGCAGCACAGCAGGATTGTGAAGGCCTGTCTCACCAAAAATGACAAGTGTCCTGTTCACCCTTTTGTGGTTTGCAGGGACAAAACATCAACTCTGACACTTCTGCCTGCCTCTGGCCCCTCCTCATATGGAGACTGAGCCAAGAGCCCTGGCCATGCTATCCCGGGGCCTTTCCACTAAGCCATGCCTCTCTTTGCCATGTTCTTTGCCTGGTTCCCTATGGCTGGTGGTGACATCAGGGCTGCAGCAGGGTGCCTAATAACTGATGGAGTGCCTTGTTTGCATTTGCTTTCCTGGCCGAGTGTTAGGAAGCTGGTCTTGGGTGTAGGGGCTGTGGATCCCTGCTTGCTCTCTGTCTTCCTTTTTTCCTTTTTCAGGGGAAGGATCTGTGTAGTTTGGAGCAGGGACATTTTTGTGTGGACAATAGTTTTGCTGCCACTCAGACCCTTATCAGGGAGATGGGTGGGAGCCTTTCCTCTGTGAGCTATGAGGGTGATGCTGTGGCCACATGCCTTTGTCGGAGTTGTGCTGTCACTGGGTCTTCCCTCGCTGTCCTCTGGGGCTCTGGCGGGGGGGGGGGGGGCGATGGCATTGAGAGGTGGCCACATCAGCAGCTGGTGGTTGGCTGAGCCTGATTGTGCACCACTCAGAGGGACACCATCAGGTGCTGCTGCCTGATTGGTGGGTGTTGCCCAGATTGCTATGAACTCCAGCGTGCTTACTCTGAGATCTGTGCCTACAAGAGGGAGAGGGGTGTTGTTTGTTCCCCCTATGTAATGTGCCTCAAGGGGCGGTATTGTCCCCCATGTTGTTTAACATCTACATGCGCTCTCTTGCCCAGATTGCCTGGAGGCACGAGCTGGGCTGTCACCAGTATGCTGATGACACCCAGCTCTATCTGATGTTGGATGGCCAGTCTGACTCTAAACCGGAAGACCTGGATCGGCCACTGCAAGCCGTGGCTGGTTGGCTTAGGCTGAGCTGGCTGAAATTGAATCTGACGAAGACAGAGGTCCTGTGCCTGAGTCAGAGCAGTCCGGGGGTAGGGATCCCACTCCTGGCCTTCAATGGGGCGTCGTTGGTGCCAGCACTGAGGGTTAGGAGTTTGGGAGTGCTCCTGGATGTCTCCTTAACAATGGAGCCCCAGGTAGCAGCCACTGCCAAGTCGGCCTTTTACCATCTTAGGCTGATTAGGCAGCTGGTTCCCTTCCTTGAACGCAAGGACCTGGCAACAGTGATCCATGTGATGGTCACCTCAAGACTGGATTACTGTAATGCCCTCTACATGGGGCTGCCCTTGTCCCAGATCCAGAAGCTGCAGGTAATGCAGAATGCAGCGGCGAGGCTGTTGTTGTGTCTTCCTATGTGGGAACACATCCAGCCGCCCTGAAAACGCTGCACTGGCTGCCTATAGCATACCAGATTCGGTTCAAGGTGCTGGTTCTCACCTTTAAAGCCCTTTATGGTCAGGGACCTGCATACCTAAGAGCCTGCCTTTCCCCATATGTCCCTCAGAGAGCACTGCAGTCAGGGACCCAGAACCGGCTGGCCCTCCCAAAAAACAAGGAGGCCAGATTGGTGACAACCAGGACAAGGGCTTTTTCAGTGGCAGCCCCACTCTGGTGGAATGAGCTCCCAGATGAGATCAGGGCCCTGCGGAATCTTTTGTAATTTTGCAGGGCCTGTAAAATGGAACTCTTCCACCAGGCTTTTGGGGCTGCCGCCATCACCACCGCTACCACCATCACTACTACCACTGCCACTGCTCCTGGGACATCAGAGAGCGTACGATGAGTGAGCCCAACCTTGCTGGAGCCCAACCTTGCTGGGCCGCGGCCCCCCCACCCTCTTTTCAATCACTGCCTGACCTAACACCAACCACTGAATACTGAGACCAGCTGACAGAAACCTTAAGAAAGCTGTTGCACCTGAAAAATATCACTAGCACTTTAATATGTTTTCTATCCTGTTTTTTAAAATTTTGTATTAATGATTTTTATTGTGCATGGAATTGCCATTCCATATTGTTATTGTTGTAAGCCGTCCTGAGCCGGCTCTGCTGGGAGGGCAGGGTAAAAGTTTAATAAAATAAAGAAAGAAAGAACTAAAGACAGATTCCAGGCCTGTATATTGTGAGCCTTGATTCAAAGCAAACTTTTTCTCTAAAACCATTCCATACCTCAGATGTCCCCCAACATCACCGGGCCTGTAGTCACTTTGGGCATTTCTGGGTGGTTGCCACTATAAAATGCCTGCCATGGAGTATGGGGGCCAATCACAAACTGTTGGAAACCAAGCATCGTCCTTTGGTGGAGGCCACTGTTTCTCCCAGCAGACACAAAGGAGATGCCTCCTGGTTACTTGTTCAGTGCCTCCCACTCTAGGGAGCAGAGGCAAGACAGGACTGGCTTTTTGCATTGGGGAACTAGAAAACAGAAACCAGGAAACACATCAGAACGTACCACATTGGGGGTGGCTGCTATACTCCTGTAAACCTTTACCACGTCTCATTTTTAAAGACCACTTAAAGCAGTTTGCATCTGGGTAAGAACTGTGGGAGTGGGCAAATGAACTGAATAGGAACTAACTGGTGGAATAGGAGCCAGTCTGGTGTAGTGGTTAAGTGAGCGGACTCTAATCTGGGAGATCCGGGTTTGATTCCCCACTCCTCCACTTGCACCTGGCTGGATGACCTTGGGCAAGCCATAGCTCTGTACCAGCTGTTCCCTCAAGGACAGCTTGGGAAAGAGTTCTCTCAGCCCCACCTACCTCACAGGGTGTCTGTTGTGGGGAGGGGAAGGGAAAGGAGTTTGTAAGCCGCTCTGAGACTCTTAAGTGAGTGAAGGGCGGGATATAAATCCAATCTCTTCTTCTTCTAACTCAAATGACAGTTTTGCCCTGGAACCATTTTCAGTCCTGAATTCAGATATCAGAAGTAGTAAGAAAATCAAACCCTGACCTAGATAGCCCAGACTAGCCCGATTTGGTCAGAACTCAAAAGCTAAGCAGGATCAACCCTGACTATTTGGATGGGACTCCTCCATCAGATACCAGGGTTGTGATGCTGAGGCAGGCAATGGCAAACCACCTCTTGCCTTAAAAACCCTACAGGGTCGCCATAGGTCAGCTGTGACTTGACAGCCTTTTCCACCATAAGAGACTTAAACTATCCATACCCTGCCTGTTGCTTACGTGACCAACACAAGCCACCGTGTTCTGTGGTTGGTTTTGGTACCTTTAAGATAAAAAATCAACAGGTTCAGGTTTCACTGACATGGGGGGGGATGTGCAGGGAATGGTTCAACCTGTTGATTTGCTGTTTCTCCGGTAGCTGTTAAAGCTAGGCCAACGCCTGCCCTAGTCCACGTGCTTTTCGGAAGAAGATGGGGAAGGGAGGTTTGAGTTCAGAGTGCATACTATTGCCGCAAGCAGCAACTTCTTCTTCGCCCCCTCCCCACCCCCTGGGGCCCTCTTTCCTGTCTTCCTCCACTGGAAAAGAACTACCCGGAAGCTCTGCGACTTTTCCAGAGCGAAGCCCCAGTCGGTGCTAGGACCCACCGGGAATCCCCGCGCCCAGGCCGCAGAGGCAGAGCCTGCCCCCCTCGCTCGGCCTTTTTCCTCCCCCGATAAGGCCGGCCGCCGGGCGGTACCTGGCAAAGCAGCACTCGCAGTGGTTGCCTCTCTCGTTGACGGTCAGCACGCAGGTGTAGGCCGGGCAGGAGAAGAGCAGCTCACCCACGGCGAAGCGGCGCAGAGCCCGCAGCCCCCTGCCCCTACCCGGGCTCTGGAACCGCTCCAGCCCCAACTCGGAACTGTCCTCGGAGCGCATTTCCTTCGCTGCTGCAGTCGCGGCCGTCTTCGCAAGAGCTCCGTCGTGGCGGTGGCGGCGGCGGCCCTCGCTATTAATGGAGCGCACTCACCCGCAACGCCCGGCCCCAGCCAGCCAGACCCCGCAGCACTTACATGGGCATGGGCAACAGCCGCCGCCGGCTCCCTGGGAAAAGCGCGCCGGGAGCCCGTTGGGTCCTAGAGCCAACAGCAGCTGCGTGCGCGAAGCGGTGGGTGAAGCGCCTCGGTGGCTCCGGGGTGCCGCAAAAAGGAGGCCCGCTGGAAGTGGCTTTGAACCGGGGTGTGGCGAGAAAACAAGTGATAAGAATAGCTTCGTGGCAAAGAGTTAGGAGGCGCCTGGTTTAAATCTTATGTCCATTTATGAACTCAGCAGGGGCCAAAGCGCTATAACCATTGAACCTCCTCCCAGTTTCAATGTGGGGATAATTATTAAACCATCCCTTATGAGTCCAGTCCAATATCGGCCCGTTACATCCCTTGTTAACTCTCTTCAAGTTTCGTAGCATCCGTGGCTCCCGTTATAGTTAAATGGGCCTTCCGTTTCCACGGGATATATTCTTCTTGTTCATATATTTTCTCCCCAGTGGGAACCCAAACCAGCTTACAACTGTTCCTCCCTCTTCCATTTTAATACATCCATAATAATGCTACTGTTAAAGGGCTTTTGAGAGGATTTCAGAAATAACACGTGACACCTTTTCCACTCAAGAGGTGCCATAGGTGTGCTGCATGTTATGTTTATTAGCATCTCTAATAGAACATTTTAAGTGCCCAGAGTTTTATAGCCTTTGTGATCTCTAAAGTAACACTACATTGCAGGTGGTGGGACTGAAGCTGAGAGATATCAAGGCCACCTAAAAAGTTCATAGCTAAGGTGAGGTTGGAGCTGTGATATTCCTGGTTTGGTGTTTTACACATTTTCAGTGGCACTGTTTCCTATGTATTACTTCGCTAATTCTAATATGATATTCCAGTATTAAGAAGTTCTATGAACCAACCCTGACAATTAATGCTTCCACAATCCCTATTTACCCTAATACTGTATGTGGAGTAAGCTTTTCCCAAATATTTGAATAAGTTGACATCTGTTATTTCAGCATTCAATATCTTCACATATCTAAGAGGGTGGTGGGAGAATTGGCTTTTAATTTATTTAATATGTGGAGAAATCGCCAGTTAGCCAGATTTATTTAACATTTCTATCCTGCTTTTACTTGTGGTTCAAGGAGGCTTACAATAATAGTTAAAACATTCCCAACTTAAATCAGAGATAAAATAACAATCCCCAAATCTCTCCCTACAAATCTCTACTTCCATAGGCTTTAATGTTAAACAGTTATTACTGTTCATTTAGATTTTTGCTGCCTTTTTATAAAATTATAGTCAAAGACAATTCACTGTAAAAATGTTAATACTGATAAAGTAGTAACTAAAACTGAGGGGACCTTTCAGAATAAAACTAATGCCAAAAAGCCTTCAGTGCAGTGGCTAAATGCAGCTCCTGAAAGAGGGAGCTCCCGAGTCCAGGCCCAACCACAGCGAACCCCTTTGTCTTTGGCTTGCAATAAGGCTCCATCAGAGGCATTGGGGATTCCTGCTGGAGAACCCCCTCAGATGATTTCAAAGCAAAGGTAGACACATATTCATTTATTGTATTTTTATCCCACCATTTTTTCAAGTAGCTCAGATTGGTATAATGATTCTCTCTTCTGTTTTATCTTTACAACAAACCTAGGTAAGGCTGAGAGATTACCCAGTTTCATAGCAAATAGAGGTTCCCCCAGGGCCTATTTCAACACTGCACTATATAACACTGAATCTCAAAGTGTGGTATTGGGCTTGGAACCAAACTGCGGGCCAAAATCAGCATCACATGCTCATTTCAGCAAGCCCCACCTAGCATTCTGGCTGCTGCATCCTGAACCAGTTGAACTTTCCAGATCCATTTTCAGAGGCAGCCACATGTAGAGATTCTTATAGTCATCCAAGCTGGATGTTTCCAAGGCATGTATGACAGTGGCCCCAATCTGCCTTCCCCAGAAACAGCCACAACCTAAGGTTTCAAAAAGCACACCTGGCCACATGCAGCACCTGTTTATTTAAAAACAGAGATGAGTCCAGGAGCACTAGGGATAGTACAGCTCCATCCAGAATAAGTTCTACACCTGTTCCTCTGTCAGATCTCCATTTTGTTTTGAATTAAGTTTCAAAGTTCATCCAGGCCTTCACAACCTCCAGCACCGACTAAGTACTGTCACTGTTTCCCTGGATGGAAAGGAGGGACAGAACAGTATTATTTGTGTACTGGTGACCATTGACTGCACACTTTCCTCAATAGTTTCATGGGGAATGAGATGCTTGAGGAAACCAATGGGTCAGTTGCCAAACCCCCCTCCCCACAACATAGTCTTGTTTCTGGAATGTCTGATTATGTTTTAAGCCAAGGCACTGAAACGACAATGTAAACATTATCTTCAGAACACAAATGCATGCGAAACTAGCCTTGATTTTAATCAAACAGCAGCAAAAGATACAATAATTCTCAGGGAGGAAATATGAAACTGGAATCATGGAAAAATCTCAACGTGCTAGAAACCCCTCATTTCTGTAAGCAGAGGGCATTTTATAAATACTACTGAAGTGTGAAGTAATCTAAGAGCACAGCTCAAGATTATTGACTTGTATTAATGCTGGAGCAAGTCTCTGCAAGTTATTTATTTATTGGAAAGATATTACTGCCCTGCTTTCAAAGTGTAAAATAGTAAATTAAATTATGTAATATTTATTTATTTATCATTGGATTTATATCCTGCCCTCCCCATAAGCGGGCTCAGGGCAGGTCACAACAGTTAAGATACAGTATAATAATAAACACAATGCATACAGAGATTAAAATTGTTAAAACCAGCAGATAGCAAAAGATTCAATTTTCAGCATCCACAGACACTTCCCGCAAGTGCAGGGCCCTATGGTGACTACAACAAGGACCCATTTAATGGATGCCGTAGTGATCTTTAAGAAAGGGCAGTGCACCTGGGCAGTGTAGGCAGGGGAGGCCAAAGTCTTCAGGCGCACGGCACCTCAACCAAAGGCGTGCCAGACCAGCTCCATTTTACAGGCCCTATAGAGTCAAAGATTTACCTGAACTCAGTTCATACAGGAACTACATAATTTTCTTTGCCCCCCCCCCCAGCAGCCTATGTCTAACAAAACTGTGGCCCAGTTGTGTGGTGCTAGCTCCTGGGCCAGGTACACTTGCATGGTAGGGAACCCTGATGGACTTGTGGAGGGGCATATCATTTTCCCCTGTATCCCCCTCCCTACATTGTTTCCTCTTTAACATCCTCCTGGCAACTCCCATACACTCTGCCTTTCTCTGTCTCCTCCTCTCCTTCTCAGCCATTCACCTTCCTATTCTATCTGCCTCCCATCTTCACCTATATTTATTTTTTTTATTTTCTTCATTTATACCCCACCTTTCTTCACAGTGGGGGTCAAGACACCTTACATCATTCTCCTTTTTATCCACATAACAACCCTGTGAGGTAGGTTAGGCTGAAAGCATGTGAGTGGGTCTACATCATCTAGTGAGCTTCTTTGGCAGACTGGTGATTTGAAACTGGGTCTCCTAGATCCTTCTTGGAAGCTCTAACTGCAACACCAAATTGATTTTCACGGGGTGGCTGCTGCTGAATAGCAGCAAGCAGCCAGGCCTTGGTGAGTCACATAAGTCAGGTAGCAGCAGGTAGCCTGGTGGTTGGTGCCAGCTGGCTCAAAGAATCCTCCCTTAAAGGTCAAAATAGCCCTGGAAAGGGCCCTCCCACACCCCCTGCCTTTTACTGACAAAAAAGTGGATGCTGTGATTGCCTAGCAATGTCCACTTGGGGCTTCTGTTTCTTGAAGCTAAAGGGGCTCCTTTTATCATATTGGGTTTTTAACACACACACACACCCCTAGTGTTTTTTAGATTTCAGATATTTCTGCAAACTTGGGGTATTTATCAGATTTATGGAAAGACCTGTCTTGTCCATTTACAGCTCCAGTCACCAGATTTAAATGTCCTCAGACTTGGCTGGCTTGGCTATTAGAATATAAAATGCAAGAAAAACAGAGTAAGACATGACATACAGTCATAACAATGCAGAAATGGGTTGCAAAAGAAAGAGACAATGTAGTAAGAACAAGAGAATACAGACAATTACCACTGCAATAGATAACATCCCTCTTTCCTTTATGCGATTAGTGCCTTCCTGAACTATTCCGTTATACTACAATCCTATTTCCTTATAAAAATGCCATCCTGAACATCTCTGTTTTACACAGTGTGTGGAATGGCAGAAGTGTGGGAACTTTCCTAACCTCCTCAGGATGGCTGGTTCCACAAGGTGGAGTCCACAGCAGAGAATACACATGTGTGGGCAGTTGCTGATCTTACCCACTAGCACGGTGGCATCTTCAGAAGACTTTGCTTTGATGAATGAAGCTGTCACAGCCAAGCATAACAGAAGAGTCAGCCCTATACATATGTGCATCCAAAGCCATAAAGGGCATTTTCAATGATGGCTAGTACCTTGAATTGAACCTGGTAACCAATGGAGCAATTACAGCACAGGTATAATTAGGGGTGTAGCCAGAAAATTTTGGTTGGTGGGACATGGGGAAATTTGCATTTTTAAAAACCTATTTATTGTTCAGCCTGGAAAAAAGAAAATGAGACTGAAACTTCCCTGGCTGTTTCCAGGGTCATTTTGGAAACCCCACGTGTATCTTACCTTTTTAAAAATGTATTTTTAAATTTTTCTGGTTTTTTCCAATTTTTTTTAAAAAATTGCCCAAAGGGGCAGCACTCATCCCCTTTTCCTTCCTCCTTTTCTCTTTCCCACCTGCTAGCCAACCTATCTTTAAATGATTCCTCATACCAGTTTTCCCTCCTTTCTTAACCCCTTGCCACTTCTACCTAGGAAAACTGGCCCAGTTGAATGGTGCCAGTTGCTTGCTGGGCCCAGTTGCCTCTGTGAGACAAGATGGGGAGGTCATGCCTGGCCCGTGTGAGCCCCATATGAGGCAGGGGAGGTGGTGCTGGCCTGCTCAAGCTTTCACAAAAATGAGACAGGAGGGGCAGTGCCCAGCCTGTGCAAGGCAAAGCAGGGGAGGAGGGAGAACCTGCAAGGACTTGTGAAGTACACCTGATTTTCCAGCCTATCTACTTTCCAACATTATGTCCTCATTCCCTCCTCCTGCCAACCTTCATATCCTCACCCTTCTCTGCTACCTTCTCTCTTTCCCACCCATCTTTAGATACATTTATTATTTATTTACTTCATTTATAACCAACTTTCTCCACAGTGGGGACTCAAAACAGTTTACATCATTTTCTTCTCTTCCATTTTTATCCACAGAACAACCCCATGAGCAGGGGTGGATCGGAAGTGAAAAGCCCTGGGAAAGGGCCCCTCCCCCAGCCTCTCCTGGCCCTGCCCCTCAAAAGAAGGAGGGAGGGAGTAAAAGGCTGTCTGTCTGCCCCACTCTTAGAAAGGGGGGAGAGAGGAAGGAAGAGGCAGCCTGCTTATCCAATTGGCTATTGATGCCTTGCATCAGGAGCTGGGGTGGGCTGGAAACTGTCTCTTTCACCTTATACAGGGCTTGGGTGTACCAAGCCAGATGCTGTCACCTCCCTCAGCTTGCCATATGCATTGTGGACCAAGTCAGGCACCGCCTCCCTCACTTCAGACAAGGTTTGGGTGGGCCAGCTGTAGCTTCCCCACTTTGCACAGGGCTTGGACAGGACAGGCACCACCTCCCCTGCTTTGCCTTGCACAGGCTGGGCACTGCCCCTCCTGTCTCATTTTTGTGAAAGCTTGAGCAGGCCAGCACCACCTCCCCTGCCTCATATGGGGCTCACACGGGCCAGGCATGACCTCCCCATCTTGTCTCACAGAGGCAAGGCACCACTTCCCCTGCATCATCTCACGTGGGGCTCCTGCAGGCCAGGCACTACTTCCCCTGCCTTGACTCCGGTGAGCCAGGCTGCCACCTTTTACTGAAGTTGAAGATGGTTTTATTCATGACAGCATTTGATCAATTTCAATTCTTCTGTCTACCAGCAGTTTTCAATTACTGATTTTAAATTGGTAGTTTTATGTAATTTACTGTGTTTTATGCTGTTGATACTATAAACTGCCTTGAGTTCCTATAAGGTAGAAAGATTACTTATAAATGTCTTAAATAAATAAATACTGACAGAAACAAAGCCTGGAAGGCTGGCAAAACTTGTGATTGCCTAGCAGTGGCCACTGAAGTCATCCATGTCTTAAGCTTCTTATATCATGGGGGGGTGGGCTCTAAGTCTTCAATGTTTGGGGGGGGGGCTAGGTTTCAGATTTTTCTGCAAACCTAGGGCATTTTTCAGGTTTGTTGAAAGATCTTTTTCATCCATTTGCTGGTCCAGTCACTGGATTTAAGTATCCTCAGATTTGGTCGGCTTGAGAATTAGCACGGACAAGTGGGGACCCGTGGGACTCATGGAGGGATACCCTCCCCCCCCACTTGCCTGTTCAGCTGAGGTGTCGCTCCCTACCTCACCCTGTTGCCAACTGCAGATCCAGCATGATTCTCATCTTCTGCTGCCAACCCTGCTCCCAGTGCAGCTCCCAGCTTCCACTGCTGCTGCTAGGCCTGGCATAGCTCCCAACCTCTGTGACTCTCCACCCCCCCCCCCCCATGTACTTTTTAATGTTTTCAGATTTTTCTGGAAACCTGGGGGGGGGAGTCCCCTAACTTTGCAGAATTATCTGTTTTTAAGTATCCACAGATGGGTCCACAATTGATTATTTATTAGAATCTAAGACGATAACTGATGTTGGGGTACTTAAAATGCCAACCATTTTTATCAATAGACTTCCTGATCAGAGTTTGTGTATGCATAAGGGCTGCACCCATGGAAGAGAATCTCCACAGATTGGGTGAGTGGGCAACAGTGTGGCAAATGAAGTTCAGTGCAGGCAAGTGTAAGGTGATATGCCCTGAAACAAAAAAAAAGGAAAGAAAACCTACTTCAAATATATAACAATAGGGTCTGAACTTGCAGAAACTGAAAGGGAAAGAGATCTTTGAGTCATAGAGCTCAATGAAATTATCAGTCCAGTATGCCGCAGCAGTGAAAAGGCAAACTCTATGCTCGGGATTATTAGGAAAGGAATTTAAAATAAAATGTTATAATGTCCCTGTATAGATCTATGGTGCAGCCTCATTTGGAATACTGTGTGCAATTCTGTTCACTGTATCTGACATTGCAGAGCTGAAAAAGTAGGACAACCAAGATGATTAGGGGGGTGGAGCACCTTTCCTATGAGGAAAGGCTGAAGAGTCTGGGTCTTCCCAATTTAGAAAAAAAGATGACTAAGGCAGAATATCATATAGGTTTATAAAATTAAACATAGGGCCGAGAGAGTGGACAGAGAACTTTATTCTCTGTCACCCAAAATACTAGAACTTATGAGCATCCAATGAATTTGATGGGCAGTAGATTCATGATGAACAAAAACATGGAAATTACTGTGAGAGGAGGTAGTGATGGTCACAGGCATAGACAGTTTTAAAAGGGGATTAGAGAGATTCATGGAGGATAGGTCTATCAGTGGCTACTAGCGTTGGTGACAAAAGGGAAATGCCACATTCAGGCCCAATTTACACCTCCCCTCTGAAGTAGTTTGACTGCTGTCTTTTGCCAAGCTCATTTCACACTGGTTTCAAATTTCACTCCAGGGGGTCTGAAGAGTACTAAGCAACAGCATTTGTTAAAAGCAGTATAATGCTAGCTTGACCACAGGAGGACAATTAACGAATGTAAACAGTAATTTATAAACTAGTACCAGTATGGTTTGAAACTAGAAACAGGTATAGGCAGGTTTTTTTGAAACTAGAACAATTCTAGCAGGAAAGTCAGATGTAAATTTGACGTACGAGGCAGTAAACCTCAATGCCACAGCAATATATTTAGCCCTAAACTGTATAATCAAATTCAGCAGTTCCTCTCAAGGGCCACCAGCAGACTAATACTACTTTGAAGCCCTTAATAGTTAAGGTCCAGTGTGTTAATGCTAGAAATGGTTAATGAATAATTTCACATTCAATTCCATGGAATTTATGCAGGCAAGACAAAAGGAAATACTTCTGTATTCCATGAATGATTAAAGTGTGGAATTTGCTGCCAGAGGATGTAGCGATGGCCATAGGTTTAGACAGTGCTATTTTGGGGCAGGAACACACAGGAATGGAGTTCCGGCTGGCTCCTGAGTTGGCCACATCTACAACCAAAACCCCAGGCATGCGTGGCTACAGAACATGCTGCCCTCCCCATGTTACACACAAGAGGGAAAGGTGGCATGTTAAAATGCCATCTTTCCCTCTGTGGAGCCTGCAGGGATTTCCTTGTCAATTTCACTCTCCAGTAGGCTGAGGGTGAAATTGACAAGGAAAAGCCTTTCTCTGCCTTCCCTTCTCTAGCTGACATGTGGGACAGAAAGGCATTTAACCATGCCCCCCCACACATCCCCAAGTCTTTCCCCAATAGCGGAGAAGCTCAGGGAAGAAGAGGGCATGTGTGCATGCCTTCCTTCCTTTCCCCAGCCTGTCTGCTGCGGTGAGCAGGCTGGGGAAAGAGGGCAGGCATGCAGACATGCCTGGGTTCCCCTCCTGATCTTCTCCAGGTGCGAGAAGATCAGGAGGGGAACCCAGGTACATTGAAAATGCCTTTCTTTCCCTCCCCGATCTGGGGGAGGGAGAGAAAGGGATTTACCCATGCTCCCCCAAACTTCCCTGAGTCTCTTTGCAAAAGCAGAGAGGCTCAGGGAAGGAACAGGGCATGTTTGCCTGGCTGCCCTTGGTCTCCCCAGCCTGCGCTCCTTAGTGGGCTGGCTGGGGAGACAGAGGGCAGCCAGGCAAACATGCTTGCTTCCCTTCACAATCTTCCAGAGGGGGGGAGAGGAGACTAGAAAGGCAATACTGACATTCCAAGCACTTCAGCAGCACCTTTCCCTGGCCGTCCGGTTTTGGGGGGCGGGGGCAGACTAGAAAGGCAATGCTGAAGTGGTGTGGAGAAGCTCGGGGGGGCAAGCTTTCATGCCTGCTTTGTGCTTTCCCAGCCCCCACCTAATATGCTAATGAGCTGCACTGTCAGGGGTGTGGTCTAATATGCTAATGAGTTCCTGCTGTTGGGTGTGGCCTATTGTGCTAATGAGTTCCTGCTGGGCTTTTTTTTTACAAAAAGAGACCTGGGTTTAGAGAGATTCATGGAGGTCTGTCAGTGGCTACTAGCAGGGGTCGTTACGAGCAGGAGCGTGCAGGAGCACTGTTCCAGGAGTAACAAGCCCAGGAACAGGCACAAATGGGGATTCACTGTGGATAAAAAGCAAAAGCATACTAGCTTGACCTGTATTTTCATGCTTGTTGTAGGGTAGCTTCCCTGAAAGAGCAAAGGAACCCTAAAGTGTCTTTAGTCAAAGCGTAAAGCTGACTCACCAGCTCTGAGTTGGGAAAGATCTGGAGATCTTTGGGGTGGAGCCTGAGCGGTGGGTGTTGCCTTCTGATACACTTCCAGTGATGTCAGGGGGTGTGGCATATGCAAATAAGTTATGCTAATGAGTGCCTTTCTATGAAATGACCCCTGTGCTAATACTGTGTCCAAGTAGCTCTGTGAATCATTTTGTACAGTGCAACTCTGTTGTCTGCACAGAAAAGCCCTCTTGAATCATTCAGTTTTGCGTAGTTTGCAGAAAGCCAGGCAAGCGGGAGCTTTCCTGACCACCTCTGGCAGGCCATTCTGTAAGGCAGGAACTCCAATGGAGAAAGCACCTGTTACGGGCAGTGGTTGATTTTGCCCATTGGCAGGCTGGCACCTGCCGAAGCCCCTGCTGGCAGGAGCAAAGCTGTCATAGTGGAGCATAGGGGAAGAAGCGGTCCCGCAAATAAGGGAGAGGCAAGGCCATGAAGGGCTTTGTATGTGATAGGTAAAGGTAAAGGTTTCCCTTGCTCGAAAGCCAGTCGAATATGACTCTAGGGATGCAGTGCTCATCTCCATTTCCAAGCCGAAGCACCAGCGCTGTCCGAAGACGTTTCCGTGGTCATGTGGCTGGCATGACTAGATACCGAGGTGCACGGAACACGGTTACCTTCCCACCAAAGTGGTATCTATTTATCTACTTGCAATTTCCTGCTTTCTAACTGCTGGGTTGGCAGGAGCTGGGACCAGAGATGGGAGCTCACTCTGTCATGCAGTACTCGGGTCTTGAACTGCTGAACTATCAACCTTCCAGTCTGCAGTTCAGCGTCTTAACCACTTGAGCCACTGCAGCTCCATTGTATGTGGTAGCCAATGCCTTAAACTGAGCCCAGTATCAAATGGACAGCCATTGGAGCGTCTGCAGAATGGGATGAATATGCCTGCTCCAACCAGCTCTGAGCTGATGCCACAATGGTGCATCTGACAACACCACACCAAATTACAGACCTATGAACCTTTAACCTAAGGCAAACACAATATATACCATGAGATGGCAGCCGATAGACACAGACTCTTCTTTAAAGTTACTAACGGATAATACAATAGTGCTCCATGTAACTTTCGCTCAATACAGCTCGTGAAAGATTTTACAGCATATACTTTTGCTTAGTGCATGCAGCTTGGGAAAGAATCTGACTGTCAGAATCTGCAGATTCTGACAAGGGTTCTGGGAGTTTATGCTATATTTTGTAACCTGTCTATGCTATTTGTTTCTGTATTAAGTATGTAATCGTGCCTATTGCTTATTCAGCTTGACCACTGTGAATGTATATTCTGTGACCCTGGATTTATGGCTCTGACCAGATCTGGTCTATGTAACCGTTTGCCCGGGAGAGTGGCGACTTCAAAGCATGAGAACAATGAGCTTCTCACCCTCCTGCCTCCGCATTCCTTTCCTCCCTGCTGGGAGGACAGGGACCAGTTCTTATCAACGTGCGAAAGCCTTGGGGAAAGCGTTTGTTATGTGAAGATGGTTACATCTGAGAGGCCTGGTTTGGGAAGGGAAATTTACTGCTTCACACCTCACCTTCTTTCCTGTGGGAAGCAAACGGTCAGGAAACCTTTTGCCCGCGGTTTTCCCCCCCTGGTGATTGGTTACCTATGGGCAATTCAAATTGTTCGGGAGGGTATATTAGACCTGCTTCTATTGTATACGTTATCTCTGACAATAATCCGAGAACCTGTACCAATGTAGAACTTGGAAATAAAGAACTGTGTTTCATCAACAAAGATCTGATCCTTGACTACTTTGTGCAGAAGCCTCACACTGACGCGGTTACCAGTAAAATATTTCACAAGCTGTGTTGAACAAAAGTATATTCTAGGGTTGCCATCCTCCAGGTGGGGCCTGGAGATCTCCCACTATGTCTACTGATCCCCAGACGACAGAGGTCAGTCCCCCGGAGAAAATGGCTGTTTTGGGAGGTGGACTCGATGGCATTATACCCTACTGAGGTCCTTCCGCTCCCCAAACCCCGCACTCCTGAAGCTTCACCCCCAAAGTCTCCAGGTATTTCCCAGCCCAGAGCTGACAACCCTAGTATATGCTGTTGTTTGGTATTACTGGTTATTGTAAGAAATAGGCTATGTTGTACTGAATACTTGTATTCAGGGGTCATTTCGAGCAGGAATGCCATTCCAGGAGTAACAAGCCCAGGAGTGGGCACATATGGTAATGCACTGTGGAATAAAGCAAAAGCATACTAACTTGATCTGTATTTTCATGCTTGTTGTAGGGTAGCTTCCCTGCAGGAGCAAAGGAAACCTGAAGTGTCTTTAGTCAAAGTGTAAAGCTGGCTTGCCAGCTCTGAGTTGGGAAATACCTGGAGATTTGTGGGGTGGAGCCTGGGCGGTAGGTGTTGCCTTCTGACACACTTCCAGTGATGTCAGGGGGTGTGGCATATGCAAATAAGTTATGCTAATGAGTGCCTGCACGTCTTTTTCTATGAAATGACCCCTGGCTACTAGCCTTGGTGACTAAGTGGAACTTCCACATTCATGGGCAGTAAACCTCAAGGAAAAGCCTGCCTTTCCTTTATGGCCTATTGTTGGCCCTCCAGAGTAATCATGTGAGACAGGGTACTGGACTAGATGAACCACTGGTCTGATCCAAAAGGGCTCTTCTTATGTTCTTACAAGTAATTTGAACTGAACCCAGTAATTGGTCATTAACCAATGGAATGACTGCTGAATGAATATGATATGCGTGCTCTGCCTGGTTCCCAATACCAACTGAGCTGCAGTATTCTGTTCCAAATGGAGTTTCCAAGTTGACTTTTTTGTGGCCTATATACTTCTGTTTTTATGACTATTGCTGTTTTATTAGTACTGCATTTCACTTCTGATTATATTGTTCATACCCTTTCGTGGGGAATTATATAGGGAATTTATGAGGAACTGGATGGATGGATGGATGGATGGATGGATGGATGGATGGATGGATAGATAGAATTAAATAGATATAATTAAATAGCTGGTTTTTATTGTTGGGTTTTATGCTGTTACTGTTTGTCTGATGAAGTGGCCTATAAATCTCCGAAATGAATAACTGCAGCAATTGAGAATGAAGGTGATTTTAAGGAATGAGCAACATTTTGCAAGGAGCGCTGGGAAATGGTTGAGAAAGAGAGGGTTTTCAGCACAGCTCATCCATTATCCTGGATCATTTACTATGTGAAGATCTTATCGTGCTTTAGCATCTGAGGGCTGGCAGTTTTTGTACCTGATCCTACATACTTATTTGTTGTCCATGAATAGGATGTAAGTAAGGCTTGCAAGCTATATTGATAAAAAAAAGCCTGCACACAAATTTGCAAAGACAAAAGAGTGACAGGAACACAAATGTGGTTTTAGCAGCAGATCATGATGACAGTTATTAGTTGTCAGTGGGGAAAGGCAAGGGCAGCTGTTAAGTGTGAAAATGACACTGAGCGCTCGAGTGGCTTCAAGTTCATTATTTCCTTTGATAAGAATCAGCAACTCCACAAATACCATTCTGTGTTAACTTCAGCTTGCCCTGCCATACCTATTAGAGTTTAAATCAATAAAAATGTATGGAGTACAGCTCCAGGAGAACTTCCGGGTTGCCTTCAAATGAGATACATCTCTTTGATCAGCCAAGGACTTGGTCATGTGCTCCCTAGAGAGATCGGAACTGAATGCTGAATTCCAGGTTTGTGGCCTGTCCACCTTGGTGTACACTGCAAACTGGGAAGCAGATTTGGCAAGACCTTAGATCTGTTTATCTGCCTAGTTTTAGTGAAGACATTCCATAATGGGGATGGATTTCCAGTTGACACTGGTCTGACCCATGGGTTCCAACTGAAGCAGAAGCCTTTCTGAAATAGACCCACAACCTGCTGGACATACTCTGTAAATAATTTAGGAGATCAGCCTAGCATGGCTTGAAATATCCCAGGGCTATTTTTCTTGTTCCATGCAATGTATAGAACAGCAACTGCTAGCAAACTATTTCCTTAAAGGACACAGAGTTCATCATCAGCCTAGCTCGTGCTTTGTTTGATCAAGAAGCATTTTGTGCAGTGTTCTTGATTGTATACATTCTATTGTACACACACACACACACACACACACACACACACACACACACACACTGCATATGCCACTTACTTCCAAATGAGCCTGCCTGCCAGTTAAGATCATTATCAAAGACCTCTTTATGTGTCCCAACACATATTGAGGTGGGTGTCCACTACTAACAGGGCCTGCAAAATGGTGGTGCCTCACCTCTGGATTGAAATTGTCCTCCATAGCTGTTTGCCTGGCACTAAGTTTAAGAGCCAGGTGAGGGATTTTTTGTTTCCTTTGTTTTTCCTGATTTTTTTTTGGTTGAGGGTTTTGTTTGTTTTCTTGCTTTTGTCTGATGAAACGTTTCTGCAGGTTTGCTATTGTGTTGATTTCATTGTTAGAGATTTTTAAGAGGTTTAAGCTGCTTTGTTTTAGTGCAGCTTGTTAAGTCCTTTTATTCCTAATTGCTTAATTGTTTATTATTATGCTGCAAATTGCTTTGAAAGCTGTGGACCAGAAGCCATAGGCTATACATTTTTAAAATAATAAATGTGGAAAGTATGGCCGAAGACAGACTGGCAATCTGAAGCGGAGGCAAAGCGGAGGGAACTGGAGCGGGGGAAAAAACTCACGGAGCTGGCCATTCACACTGGCCAGAGCAATGCGGATCAGCGGCGATACGGAGCATTCAGACTGCCACGGAGAGTTCAGACTGCCGCATAGCCAGCGCGCGGGGCTTGCGCGTGCCGCTGCACTTTTTTTGTTTTCCTTTGATGTTTTTCGCATATGCGCATATGCACATATTTGCATATGCGCATATGCGCAAAACTTTTTGCCGGTGCGTTCACACTTCCTCCGGATGCCTCCCGCTTCTTCCAGTTCACACTGTTTGGAAGCGGGAGGCATGCGGAGGAAGGCCCCTGAACACCGGGAAAAACCGGTGTCCGGGTAAAGCGGAAGGAAAGCGGCTGGGAGACGGGTAAGTACGCAACGGAGCCGATGGGCAGATGCGCATGTCTGAACGGGCTCCTTTCCTCCGTTTGCGAAGCGTGCCTGCCCCGCTTCAGATTGCCAGTCTGTCCTCGGCCTATATATTGTTTTTAAAATCTTGATTCGGTACATGAGTTCTGATCAGTTTTCAGCTGTTATATCATCTGAGTACATTCACAGTATAGTCCAACAAAATTAAGCACCTTTAAGTTCCACTAATTTTAGAGAGATTTGACTACATATATAATTGTCCCACTGAAACCAATGGTGCTGAAAAGGGCTTGATTTGGCCTCAGTCATATCCATTGTGACGTAAACCAGCCAGAGCTTCTGTTTTGTATACATCATTACTTGGCCATCCGGTGAAAAGAGGATATTTATTATGCAATTTAATTTGGTTCATCCAGCCACTTTGACAAGCATTCAGAAAATATTTTAATGTTTACACCATCAGAGAAAAATATCTGATAGCGTATGTTTGTGTGTGTGTGTATACACACACACACACACACACACTATTGAAAGTAGCACAAGCTGACATTTCTATAGTAATGTTCTATCCTGAATGGCTCCATTGGCACAGGGTAGGAATGGTACATCAGCTGAGCAGGAGGAAAAAGACACTTAGACACTGAAGTCAGTGGATTTAGAAGCCTGTAAACACTGCTTAGAATTGCTCTGTAAGATTGGGGAAACTCTGACCTTTCACTTAACAAAGAGCCCAACAGACACCCCTCCTGATCTTCCAGTGAACAGATGTCATAAAGGGGAGTGGCTGCGACCAACTTCTGGGTCAGCAGCCAGTAGCCAATGCTCGCCATCTGCCTGCTCAAAATTTAAATATTTTTACCCTTTCCAATGCAAAAAAAAAATAAATATTTTGAATGATGGCGCCTAAAGGTTGTAAGAAGGGGAAACAAAAAGGAGAAAGCGTTCAGTGTCTAACAAGAGTTTTTCCCAGCCCACCATCTACTTCCTCAGCAACACTGGAGAGGGGTGAACTAATGGCTGAAGAGAGCCCACTAACTGCAATTTTTTTTATGCAGGCGCTAATCAAACAACGTCAGGAACTAAGAAATGACATTACAGAAATGCTGAAACCAGCATTTCAACACATGGACAAGTTAGAAGAGCTTCAGAAACAGACAAACCAAAAGGCAGAGAAAGCTCTCAAGAAAATTACTGAGCTCGAAAGTCAGTTACCTGCGAGAATTTCAGATGCTTGGGCATTGGGCACGGGAATGTATTTTATTTTTGGATTATCGCAGTTGTGAGTTATGCCTAAAGTTCAGGGGGTTCAAATCAAATGTTGAAGCTAGAACAGAGCTGAATATATTTATGGCAAATTGGTTAGCGGGCATTTTAAGCCTTGAAGCTGGTGTTACGCCCTTTCTACAGAGAGCTTACGGTGTCGGTAAGGTATGTGAAGAATCTACTTCCTCAGTATATACTAGAAATATAATGGTAGAATTTAAGAACTTTTGAACATGGCAGAGGATTCTCGCAGAGGCTAGAGAGAGAGGCGGTTTGGATTTTCAAGGTTTGAAGATTCAAGTTTTTCCAGATCTCCCTCCTGAATTTTTAAAGATTAGAAGAGATCTTAAAGACACCATTGCTAAACTGCGGGACTCAGGAATAAGATATCGTTGGCTCCGTACAGGCAAGTTGTGTGTTCAGCATGGCTCAGCCTCTTACACTGCCCATGACTGTGCCTCGGGTGAACTAATGCTGGCCGCCTTAAATTCTTCTCCTTTGGAATCCCAAGAAAACAGAGCCGGCAAAAGGAAAGATTGCTCTCCTCTTATGTCAGTTAAAATGGCTCGAGTTTGTACTCCTGAAGACCACGAAGATTTAGAAGAGAGTTTGGACTCTGTTTAAAATTAGGATTTGAGTAATATAAAATAATTTTTTTTTTATGCTATAAGAGTGGTGGGACTGTGGCAAGTGTCTGGGTATGTTCTCCCAAGGTTTAATCTGTCCTTGGAAGGAGGGTTTGTTTCTTCCTTTCCTGACCCTTGACGCCTCCTAGGACTGAGTCTAATTATAATTTAGTTCAAAGTTTAATTTGATAATATATTGTAAATTTATTATAATGAGCTAAGAGTGTTTGAAAATCTTATAAATATTATGTAATAATTTTGGGAGAAGAAAGAAGATGAAGATATGAAGATAAAGCATGCTAGTGAAGTTTTGTTTTTCATAATATTAATGATTTTGGTGGTATTGTTAAGTTATAAAATTCTTCAATAAAATAAAATGCATATTTTAAAAAAAGATGTCATAAAAGGCTTACTCAGTGCAGAATTGAGGGCTGTGGTGTTGGAGGAGCGTTTTATAAACACCGTGAACCACCAAAAAAAAATGTGGGTTCTAATTCAAATCAAGCCTGAGTTCTCCCTAAAAGCTATAAACAACTAAACTGAAGCTATCATACTTTGGTCACCCCTTGAGAATACAGGACTCACTGAAAAGACAATAGCACTAGGAAATGATGAAGGCAGCAGGAAATGAGAAAGACACAACATGAGGTGGATTGATTCAATCAAAGAAGCCACGGCCTGTTAATGATAGGACATTTTGATAGGAAGCAGGACATTTTGAAGGTCATTAGTTAATTGGGTTGCCATAAGTCAGAAGCAACTTGATGGTACATAAACACACATTGGCCCCTTTCAAATCAAGCCTTTGTAGTCCATTTTAGCAACTGGTTGCTAACGGATTTTTTGTGTCATTTCAGACACAACTATTTTAGCAACCAGCTGCTAACATATTTTATTTACTTCTTCCTAGGAAGTGTTTGGCTGGCAAAGCAGGGCTGAGCTTTTTTTATGTAAACTACTTTATTCAGTTTTCATCTCTTCTTTGTGTTTTTGAGTCATTGTAGTGTGCTGTTTTAAATGTGTGCAGTGCTTTCAACAGTGCCACTCCCCCCCCCCCCCCACACACACACCCTTTTTCACTGCATGGTCTTTCTCAAAGCTTTTTGTTTATGTTCTAAGTTGAGTAGTATTGCGCTAGTCCAAAATAGCACTTCACTGCTGCAGCGGGACCATTGAGATGCCTGCAGCTGTTGTTACATGGATGCAGGGGGAGAAAAGTAGCTCATTGGGCAGTGAGTGCTCAGTGCATCGGTGGGTGACTGGTGTTACAGTAGTTACAGACCAAAGGTGTCTATAGCAGATTCCTGATGTTCAGCCATCGATGCAGCCTATGATTGCCCAGGTTGGCTGGTAAGTGACCTGTTGCCAAAAGAATCTCAGGTATATATCTTAGAGAGGTAAACTTCTTTTCTTTGTGGGTTGAAGGTTGGAGCGCTTCAGAGATGGCTCATTAACTGAATGAAATTCACGCTATGAAAACCCTGTCCCTGTATGGCTTTATTTGGAATTGGGCCCACAATGGGTAATATCCAATTTAGAATGGTAATATCAAAGAGCCATTATATCAGCAATCTGTGGACCAATTAGTTCCTGTCTCTTGCATATTTGAACATTCCAAGTTCTGAAAGGCAAACGGTACTATAAGATGCAGGAACTACCAAAGAGAAAAAAGATTAGGCAAAGCTAGCTAAGAATAGCGAAGGGAAGTTGAAACTGGCCCTCACCATGCAGCTACAACAACTTTTGCATTTGCCTCCATACTGTGGCCAACTTTCTAGCTACTCATGATAATAAAATTGTTTCCTTATTCATGAGGGGTGCTACCATTTTACAACATGGAGTAATTGTTATAGATATCTAATAATAGTAAAAAAGACAAATGTTACAGTTACTGGACTAATACATTTTTTTCAGCATATCATACATCTGAAAAAGAGATTTTTAATCCTAGTATGGATATGAATATGTAACTGAATGATGGAATGTTTTAAGAAGCATTTTACTTAGTACCCCATATGGCTGTTAGTTAGAAAAGATTTGAAAGGATACTAATGAGTAGGTCATGGTTAACATGTCATTCCTTATGCATATCTCTTTGTGTCTGTCAAGGACAGCCCCATTAGAAAAATAAGCTGTTGATTCAAAGCTATCACACTGATGATGTTCAGCACTTTATTGAGTTGTCTTCCATAGGGGGCAGCTGTTAAGGCACAGTTTGTTTTGTTCATCTTTGAGGCATTTTCATCCTGTTTTTTTTACTTTAGCAAACATTTGTGCGACCATGTGATGTTTAAGGACAAGCCGCAAAAGATGTAATCTTTTTGTTTAACAAATCAGTGGTTAGAGAGACTTATCCTCTTGTTGACACTATAAATTATTCCATCTTCCCCATCTAGCCATTTATAATATAAAGCTGATGCCACTGTCCTCCACCTGTTCTTAGCTTATTATATAATTACCCTAGCTCAAGGGCATATAAAATGGAGAATATAATACATGCTAGACTTTTGTTAGGAGATATATTAAAATGAATGCCTTGACCATGTAGGAGTCAATTGGTTATTTTATTTCTTACATGTGTAAATGCTGTTCACACACACACACACACACACACACACACACACACACGATAGTTTGAACTTACTGTGGAACTTCTCAGGAATTTTGTGTCCATTCCCTCCTCCGCCCACCCACAAACTACAGTAATCGGTGTGCTCACAAATCAGGCAACATTATTTGACTATAAATTAATACTAAATACCCAGATGCAATGTAACATTCCCATGCTCACTTGGCCCATAAAGACTTAATTTAGGGCTTAAACCAGGGCTGCGGTCACACACACTAACTTAATTTAGGGCTTAAACCAGGGCTGCGGTCACGCACACACTAAATAATCCACTTTCAGTGCACTTTCAATGTACTTTGAAACTGGATTTTTACTGTGTGAACATAATAAAATTGATCATTATCACTGTCATCTACACAGTGTGCTTCATCCTGGGCTGCGGTCACACACACTAAATTGCACACACACAAACTGGCAAATCCAGTTTGAAAGTGCACTGAAAGTGGATTGAAAGTGGATTATTTAGTGTGTGTGACCGCAGCCCAGGATGAAGCACACTGTGTAGATGACAGTGATAATGATCAATTTTATTATGTATATAGCAGTTTTAGAGTGTTCGTAGCATTTCACATGCATGATCTCCGTAGATATCTCAGTAGATAGATTTAGAAAACAATGTGGACAACGGACTGTCTAAGGCAAGGTATATTATGGAAAATGCAAAAAGTGGAATTAGAAATAAAAGAAAGATGATTCCTCCAAGAATCTGTGCAGGAGACTACAATCCTAGACAAGTGTTTGTCCAGATGCTGCTTAAAGACTGCCAGTGAGGGGGAGCTCACCACCTCCCTAGGCAGCTGATTCCACTGTTGCGCAACTCTTACTGTAAAAAAGTATTTTCCTAATATCCAGCCAGTACCTTCCCATCCTTAATTTAAATCCATTATTGTGAGTCCTATTCTCTGCTGCTGCCAACAGGAACAGCTACTTGCCCTCCTCTAAGTGACAGCCCTTCCAATACTTCAGGAGAGCAATTCCACTGAAAAGGCATCTTCCCAAACTGTTCCTTTCTACTATGGTTCTAATTCCTTTATGAAAACACCCTCCTGAATATTTCTGTTCTGCACATTCAACAGAATGATAGGAATGTGGGATCCTTCTTGACCTTTTCAGGTAGGTCATACCACAAGGTAAGCTCAGCTGTGATCCTGTGCATGGTTCCTACAAAATATAGGATCCAAAGATTCCAGCCATCAAACAGTACAACCCTAAGCAGAGTTGCACCCTTCTAAATCTACCAAAGTCAATGAGTTTAGAAGGGTGTAACTCTGTTTAAGATTGCAGCGAAAATGTCCTTCATCCTGGGCAATGCCAGTTGGTTTATTTGTTTGTTTTTTGCTGCATCTTAGGCTTTGTCTACATGTGCCACAAAATGAAGTGATAGACCTTGCTGAGGTGGTAAAAGGGACTGCACTACTTTAGATGAGGAATTACATTCAGATGAGGGATTAGTTTTTCAGAGTTCCCCTATGTTAATAATTTTCTGTATGTGGAAAACAAGGAACAGCACCCAACGGGTTACGATAGAAACTTTCTCCCTGCTATTGCTGACTTCTTTCCTGGGAATTTTTATATGGAGGGACATTCAGAATGTGACCATCTCGCTCAGCACTGTGATGTGGTACAGCCATTCTACCACTTCATAATTCTACTGCTTCAATAGAGCCAGTTTTTAGTGGCAAGTGTCCAATATGATCTGTCTCCTATGCTGCTAGAGCACTAACATAAGGTGAGCAAAATTACATGCAGTTTGAAAAGGAACTTAGAGCAATTATGTTTTTCTGTGATTAAATTCCACCAGTATATGTCTGGCACCTAAGTATTAGCCATTTTCTGAACACTCAACTTACTCCTGATTTTCTTGGGAGTTGATGCAGAAGCATTGGAATTGGTTTAGGCATGGTTCTGCCACACGTCTGCCCTCCCTCTGCATTTTCACAGTTGTGGAGTCAGTTTATTTTCTTCCTCATGCCTTAAATAACCATGATTTTTGAAGGAGGGTGCTGTTGTCATCCGTTGTTGGCCCTGCAAGGTGCTTTTGCACTCTTATAGGAAATCCATAAGTGATAAATGGACTGTTTTGCTAAGTGTGTGAGATGAACTGGGAGGCAAAGGAGCCAGGGAGAAAAAAAACCAGCTGATGCTTGAGATAGTGGTTCCCGAGGTTGCCAACTCCGGGAGGCTTCTCCTAATACATAAAGACACTTACACAGGAAATGGCCATCTTGCCATTTTGGCTAAAGACGTGCTCGCAGACTCCATTACACATTCTCTACACATTTCTGGCTGTACCCCCCCCCCCCCCCCAACATTCCTTGAACAGTGAAACAATGGACTTGACCAGCTAAAAACCAGTTTGGCTGCCCAGAGAGGTTAATCTCATCTGCAAGAGAAAAGGCTCTGACCAATGAGTCATCTTCCTGCTGCCAAGTATTTCTGACCCCACTAGGTAGAATGTAACATTGCCCAATCCCCGTCTCCTACCAGACAGTCCTTTTTATGGTGGACCCTCTAAGGGGTGGTCTCAGGACAGGCATCTGGCCAAGCCTGCCCCCAGAGACACCCCCCAGTAAAAGAAAGCTCCCAGCAGCCAGCTCGCTGTCTTGCTTCAACCACCTGCTGCCCAACCTCCCTCCCAGCTCTTGGTTGTGCAGCCTAGGGCTGCCAAGTCAAACTTACTTTTTAGCGGGGGGGAGTCCTTCGCTGCCCGGGAGCCGCCTGGGAGCCTCCCTGGCATGCGCGCTTCGCACGCGCGCCCAGTGACGTCACTTCCGGGTGACGTCACTACGCTGGGGAAGTCGTCCAGGATGGACGATTTCGGGGGTGGGGTTCCCCCCACCGGCCGAATGCCGGCTGGCAGATCGGGAACCCCTATAGCAGGGGATCCCCCACCCCCCGGGCTGACTTGGCAGCCCTAGTGCAGCCAAGGGCCTACACGTGCTGCTGGTGGTTTAGCACATGTGCTCCCAGCCTCCCCCTAATTTTTTCCAGCGGAATCACACCAGCTCTCTGGACAGGTAAATATTGCCTTCTACAGGATACCAACGATTTCCTGCTAATGCAACCGTCTCTTAATCTCTCTAATTTCCTAGAATCTGTATAAGTGTGGGTGTGAATCTGTATTGTTTGAATGAGATATAATTTCTTAGTAAAGAAACACTGCTTTATAATTTAATTCAGTCTCTGTGTCTGCTCCTTGGTCTGTCTGGAAGAGACGCAGCCTCTGTATACAAAGGTTATGATCCGTTTTGCCTATTGCCAGTTTATTTAAAGTTCATAATTCCCCAATATTGATAACAAATTAAGGCAATTGGGCTAACACGGTGGCATCCAGTACCCCTCCTTTTATTTTAAATAACAATGTACACATAAAGTATTAGACAACAAATTGAGTCCTTAAAATGAATTAGTATTTTCTTTTACAGTCCTTTTTCACAGAAGTTATTGATCACTCCCTTTTTGTCTCTGAACGCAGTCACAAATAAAGCAGCTATGGATCGTCTAGGTTGCTGTCCGTTTCTTCTGACGTCTTCAGACTGCTGTCTCAATGTTGGAGCCCCAAGAGCTCTAGAAGTTAACTCTGGCTTTGCAGTCTATCTTGCTTCAATTCGGCCAGTATATTCAATTCCCCAGACACAGGAATCTGATCAGCATCAGCAATGTACTACACCATGATCTAGAATGCCTCAAGCTCACAGCTTGGAAAATTGAGGCAGGGATCTGTTTTTCCCAAGGGGTCAATGAGGTTCTGTTGAATTCCCAAAAGCCTGTCACCAGAAAAGCTTATGGTTATAAATGGAAACGTTTTGCTGTCTGGTGTGGGGCAATTTTGTTTTCATGCTGGATGAGAAGTCCCTCTTCTCCCACCATTTGATAAGGAGGTTCCTAAAGGGATTGTCTAACATCTGTCTGACTAGGGATTCCCCAACAGTCCCTGTCATTGGTATTGACATACTTGATAGATAAGCCATTTGAACCTATGGCTACGTGCCCACCAGTGTTCCCTCTAAGCTGAGTAAGTGTGAGCTAGCTCAGTTTTTTAGCCTCTGGCTCACACATTTTTGCCTTAGCTCAGGAAGGAGGGCTCCCAGAGCAAACTAATTTATGTAGGAGCCAAATCACATGCTCACAACTTTAATGCCAGTAGCTCACAGAGTAGAATTTTTGTTCACAAGACTCCACAGTTTAGAGGGAGCATTGGAATCCACAGGCCCTACTTTCTATGAAAGTTTGTTTCCTTGTGGCAGTCACTTCTGTTGGTTGGGTGGGTGAATTGGCTGCTCTGCAAATAGAGCAACTATTCTTGAAGTTCTTTCCAGAAAGTGTCATCCTTTGCCCAAGCTTCAGTTTCTTGCCCTAAATTGTGTCTTGGTTCCACCTTTCCCAGGAGATTGTTTTAGCTATATATTTTCCCCTGCACCGAGTTCAGAGATGGAGACACAACTCTATTCCTTAGATGTCAGGAGAGCACTTTTGTTCTATCTGTTTGTGCCCCAAAAGGGTTTCTGATTCTATCCAATCCAAGAGTTTCTTCAATAGGTAAGCAGAATATAGCTTTCCTAGAGAAGAAAGAAGGTTGATTTTTCAATAATAGGATGGATCACATCTAGAACCCTTTTAAAATATTGGGACAATAATGGAATGTTTCCATAACCCAGGTATTTGTCCACTAATGTTAATATGAGTAAAAACTGGGGCCAAGACTGGGGACCACCACTGATAATCAGACTTAAATAGCTAGTTAGGAATTAGATCAGAGCCCGGTGTTTTCCCTAATTTTAATCCCTTGATAAGACAAGTTATCCCCTTTGTTGATACCTTGGGCCTGGGTGTTGTTGCATCAAGAGGAATAATAGGAGATATAGTAGATACATTTCAGGTATGTTAGGTCCCTCTTTTTTATAAATTGGAATTATAATTGAATTAAGACATGAATTCGGGAGTATGCCATACTGATCAATAAGTGTCAATAAATAAATAAATTAGCTAAAAGAGAAGCCCACCAATCAGTGTATTTTTAAAAAATATTGTTACAACTTGTCAGATTTCCTCAAATGGCAGGAAGCCTTAAATAAAATTCTTTTTTCTGATCAAAGCATTCTTGGTCAATCCCAGGGCTCATTTTGTAGCAGGAGCTCCTTTGCATATTAGGCCACACACCCCTAATGTAGCCAATCCTCCAAGAGTTTACAGAGCTCTTCTTACAGGGGCTACTGTAAGCTCCTGGAGGATTGGCTACATCAGGGGGTGTGGCCTAATATGCAGAGGAGCTCCTGCTACGAAATGAGTCCTGGTCAAACTAGGTTGATGGACTAGAGGAAGTTACACATAGTGGTTTGGCCATTAGGCTACACTGATTAGTAACTTGACAAAAGGCATTAAACACTTCCAGATGGGAGGCAGAACTAATTGTTGTTGTTCTCAAATTAGACATTAATTCGGAGTTAAGGAGAATAGAAAAATCATTTTTCTGTGCTTCAGACTGTCTAATCCTATTAGTCTATTGTTAACTATGGGCAAATTATATGCTAAACATTTAGGATCACATATTTTAAACTGGTCCCAATCTAATGCCGTTATTGCTCCTGAGCAAATTGATTTTTCTAAAAACTAGTCAACTTTAGACTTCTCTCTAGGGATTGTCTCAAACACACTTTTAAGATCAATAAAGGCTACAAAGAGTTTTTTCTTACCTAACTTCATATATTTTTCTGCTAGAGTAGATAAAATAAGACAGTGGTCTAAAGAAGAAGAAGAAGAAAAGATTGGATTTATATCCCACCCTTCACTCACTTGGAGTCTCAGAGCAGCTTACAAACTTAACCCTGCCCCTCCCCACAGCAGACACCCTGTGAGGTAGGTGGGGCTGAGAAAGCTCTGAGACAACTGTTCTTGAGAGACCATCTGCTATAGAGCTATGGCTTGCCCAAGATCATTCAGCAGGTGCAAGTGGAGGAGTGGGGAATCAAGCCCGGTTCTCCCAGATTAGAGTCCGTGCACTTAACCACTACACCAAACTGGCTTAATTTAAAACAATTAAGCAACGTCTTATTGATACTGAATAACAAAAACTCCAACCAGCCAAACCCTATATTTGTTCTCCTGCCAAACTTGGATTTACTAACCATTTGGGTAGGATGGCCCAATATCTCCACGCTCTTGATGTTCCTACATAATGTAGAGCCTTTTTATTGGCCAGGGTAAATGCATTCCATTCCAGGATGCTTTCTGGTAGATATCTCCAGATTCTGAGGCATGAACGGTTATGTCCTTGCGGCTTTAATTCTTTAGACATAATTGATCACATAATTTTGGACTGCCCTTTTTATGAGTGCCCTAGGAAAAGGTTGCTTTCTAATTTGATTCATTCTAAAAGCCACTTGAACAACAATTGTAAATGTCAGTTCCTTTTGAATTATTTGACTGCTGAAATTACTGTTGTAGTTGCTAAATTTCTAGTGAAAGTTCTTAAAGTTTAAGAAAAGTCTATATAGTGTTGTTTCTGGTTCTCCCCCACCCCATAATTAAATTCTTGTATGAAATTTGATATCTGATGGATTTTGTATTCTGTATTCTATTGACTGGATTATTATTTAGTTGTGATTGCTGATATGCCAGTAAAGGTATACGAATTACAAATAGTAGACACATTTGCATCAGAGACTATCCCCTTAAAATAACTTTCCCATATCAGAGGGGCTGTACAGTATAGGATTTTAGAGTTTGGATTTATAGTAGTGTTGACAATAGACCAGTGGACTCTCACTGTTGGAAATCTGTCGAGCAGCAACTTGATCATCTGACAATATGTTTGTTCACCACTACACTTTTGACCTGCAGGCTAGACAAGAAACTCAAGTGGGGAAGATGGTACTTCAGTCCAATGCTCCCTCTAAGCTGTGGGGTCTTGTGAGCAAAATTCTACTTTGTGAGCTACTGGCATTAAAGTTGTGAGCAAGTGATTTGGCTACTGCATAAATTAGTTTGCTCTGGAGCCATCCTTCCTGAGCGAAGACAAAAATATGTGAGCTGGAGGCTAAAAAACTGAGTTAGCTCACACTAACTCAGCTTAGAGGGAACACTGCTTCAGTCCATGTTTACTTAGCTGAGCATGCCTCACCACTTGATGTTTAGCTTGCTAGAATCCCCATGTGGGGCTGCACGGAAGATCAACTATGAAAACATGATTGCACTTACCTGTAACTGTTGTTCATCGAGTATCTTCTGTGCAGGCACACATAAGCTCCCTTCTGCCCTGCTGCATGCTTTCTTTGGCAGTGTAAGAGGTACTGAGGATAGGGGCACTGTTGTGTGGGAACATGTGTTCCTGGGTGGGAACAAGCCCTGGAGGCTCTTAGCTGTAAAAACCTAATGATAGACAGTCCTGCTCATGTGCAGTCCCCACGTGTGCCTGCACAGAAAATACTCAAACAACAGTTACAGGTAAGTGCAACCATATTTATCTTTCCAAAACCAACTGACATTCCACTAAGAGTTGGTGGGTGGTGAAGTTGCCTGCTATGTGATGAAGAAGAAGAAGAAGAAGAAGAGATTGGATTTATACCCCACCCTCCACTCCCCAAGGGAGTCTCAGAGCGGCTTACAAACTCCTTTTCCCTTCCCCTCCCCACAACAGACGCCCTGTGAGGTAGATGGGGCTGAGAGAACTCTTTCCCAAGCTGTCCTTGAGGAAACAGCTGGTACAGAGCTATGGCTTGCCCAAGGTCATCCAGCCAGGTGCAAGTGGAGGAGTGGGGAATCAAACCCGGTTCTCCCAGATTAGAGTCCACGCACTTAACCACTACACCAAACTGGCTCTCAGTTTGAATTAGAGGTAAAGGCAAATCCCAATGATGAGTGAAATGCTAGTAACCTCTGGCTCCATATCTTTGTAATGTATGAATTGTGTTGAATAAGCACCTCAAAGTAAAGAAGGGAGATATGGTGTATTTATTTTATACATTACAATGGAACAGTCTGTTCCTCCCTCAGATATTTGTGTTGGTTTAGTCTTTTGAGGTGTAATCACTGTTCCTGTAATGTAGGTTGGATATATAAGACTATCATAGATGCATGCTGTTTCACACAGTGGCTGACCAGTTGACATGGAGGGCCAACAAACAGGGCATAGATGCCTTCTCCTGACACTGCCGCCTAGCAGTGGTATTCAAAAGTTTGCCACCTCTCTATTTTGATTGGGTTTCGTCACTGTTCCCTATCACATTAAAAGTGCCAATCAGATGGCTGCATCTCTCTCCTGTATCGAAGCGGACTCACCCCCGCAACCCTCCTGGTTTCCTAGCGTTTTTTCCAACACCAGGAAAATCAGGTACTTTCTGAATATTTGCGCTGTGAACCCACAGTTTCACCAATCTGGGCACATATATAGACTCCAGCACTCAGTTGTGTGTTGGTGGTTCATTTTGTTCACTGTTCAGGGTGTGTGTGCAAAAACAAGGGAGTACAAAGCGTCCAAGTGGGAGTGATGGCTTGCCCATGCACAATGCCCATGTCCATGTGCAAATTTAAAAAAATTAAACTCATGCCATTGCTTGGGCCATTGCTTGAGCTATCTAGATTGTGCCTGGAGCCTCTTCACATGATGCAAGCAGTTTGGGGAGGAATATGTGATTATCCCAACCCACAAAAAAAATCCCAATCAAGTACAGAGCAGGAACAAATCGCAATAAGCTTGCTGTGTGACCACAACATAGATCAACAATTTTCACATTTGAGTTCCTTAAGAACCCTCAAGTGTATACCAACCAGGTTGCTGCAAGGAGGCGAGGAAAGAGAAGAGGCAACCAGTATTTGCTTGAAGCATTTCACGAGTTGATGCAAGATGAGTCCTAGTTCCACAAAGTACTCGTAGTTAAAATAAATCACAGTTCTGCATTGCATCTGGTGGGCTTTTGTCCAAGAGTAGAAGTGTTACACAACACACACAAGTGTGTTCCTATTTTTATTGTGAAATGTTGTGGAATATGGACCTAGGGCTGTCAGGCCACTGCTGGCACCCAGTAGGAGATTGTGGGGGGTGGAGACCTACCTGAACAGTGTCCTACTGATGCCACAATGTCACTTCTGGTGTGAACCAGAAATGACGTTATGACATTGGCATAACATTCTAGGATTCAACCCAAACTTTATGGTCAATTCTGGTTTGTGCCAGAAGTGACACTGTGGCAGCGGTGTGTTGTGGAATCACTTCCCCTGTTTCCCTCCAGCCACCCTGTCAAGTGGTGATGGGAAATGTGAGGACCAGAGCTACAGGTCTCCCACTATTGTGGGAAACCTGGCCACCCTATATGGACCACATTTTTTTGTAGATGCAGTTTTGGTAAGATCTACCACATCAGGAATGGTTCTGAGAAAGATTGCTTTGATAAAGTCACTACTACAACATTCATCAATCTAGCACTGCGTAATTAAAAACATACATAAGGAAGATTCATTTTCAGCACAATGGTTGGAATGATTTTAAGGGTGGCAAGGGTCACACAGCTTAAGAAAGAGGAGAATGTCAAACGTTAGAACAGCAGTGAGTTCTGTCAAGGCTAAATGTTCAGTGAGCATGAGAGAGCCAGTAGGTGCCAGAAGGGCCTTAGATTTCTGAAGAATAGAAAAGCCATAGGAAAGCAATTTTATGAGAAAGAAAATGCGTCTTCCTGTCAGGGAGGAAGGGAGTTGCAAGGTGCTTGAGAAATGGAAAATAAAAAAGAATACAATTAAAACCAAATATGAATAAAGATCAGGTGAGAGAGGATGTCACCTCTTGGCCTTTGGAACCATATTTCTGCTGTCTCCTGAAATTATGCTTTTCCTGAAACAAAGGAACAATGTTACGGAAAAATGGGTGCCAGGTACTTTAGGAAAATGAGACACAGCGAAGCGGATAAAAGAAACAAAGACAACAGCAGTCATCTGCAATAAACCAAAGGCAGCTGAGGTTCGAGACAAAAGTAAAAATTCTGAGCCAGCAAGATGACTGAAGCAGGGGAAGGAAGGAGGGGAAGGTGAATCACAATAACATTTGAAAGACATGGGCCTGAATATTCATCAGTGTCACCAGGAGCTCAGCTCAGTGGCCTTGCTTCAGTTATGAAGTTTCGGCTTTAAGATGATTAAGAAAGGGGGGGGGGGGGGGGGAGGATGGCGGAAAACACATCCATTGCAAGCTGACTGGCTCCCACACCTATGGACGACCTTAAAAGCTATTATAGCAGAATATTGTTTTAGTGCGCAGCAGGCAGAGTTAGGCAACATAGGCCCTTATGTATAGAATCAGTGTTTATAGCTGCAAGTAACCTGGAATTGCTGCACAATAGACCAGATGGGAAACAGTGTGGTGCTGTCCTTTGGAGTGACTTGCCTTCCATTAATTAATTAAAATAAGCCCTGGCTCTCATGGCCCTAGCAATGACTCTGCTTTTTCTTTTCACTTTAGAAACAGCTGAAGGGTTTCTTAAGTGATTAAGCCTGCATGGCATAGTGAAGGTACTTAAGGTAAATGCTTCTCTCTCTCTGGTCCCCCCCACACACACCTTGGCTGTTATAGGATCATCCAGGCTGCTTCAGCAAAGTGCTGTTTCTGTGCTTTGTATTTAGCAGAGATTAGGAAACTATTGGCCAAGAGACCATTTTATCTGAAATTAGATGGCACAAACAAAATCTAAGCACTTGAGTTCATATCCTACACTATGCATATATACTGCCAGGGGTCTGTTGGAACGGGAGCACACAGGAGCGCAGCTCCGGGAGTGAGGAGCCCAGGGGGCGGGCACATGACCAAGCCCTGCCCCCTCCTTGGCTTCCCCGAGCAGTGCAGAGGCGCAGCGCCCCAGGGAAAGCCCTGCTAGGGTCTTTATTGTTTTTAATGTTTTATTTTAATATTGATAATTTTATCATTGTTCCTTTTATGACTGTGTGCTGCTTTTCCAGAGACTTGCTCAAGGTGGCATATAAATTTTCTAAGTATACCATTTTTTATCTGGGTACATGGCACATAAGTACTGAAGAAATTTCACCAACCCTTTGGCAGCTTCCACCCTATCAGTTTGATGTAGTGGTCAGGAGTTGGACTCTAATCTGGGAGAACCGGGTTTGATTCCCCACTCCTCCACATGCAGCTGCTGGTGTGACCTTGGGCCAGTCACAAATTCTCTCAGAACTGTTCTCTCATGAGCAGTTTTCAAAAGACCTCTCTCAGCCCCACCTACCTCACAGGGTGTCTTGTTGTGGGGAGGGGAAGGGAAAGGGATGGGTAGTGCACATGTCCTGGGTATCTCAGGTCTACTTGAAACCTGGTGGTTTCAAGGGAGCAGGAAGTGAATGAGGGTTTGTTCTTTACGCTTATTTTTATTGCACAAAGTATTGGATGGGGAAGGGAACGGAGGAAGAGCAGGTCAGTTTCACTGTGGAGTGGAGCCTGAGGGGTGGGTGATGCCTTCTGACACACTTCTGGTATGTTAGGGGGTGTGGCATATGCAAATGAGTTATGCAAATGAGTTATGCTAATGAGCTCCTGCACCTCTTTTTCTACGAAATGACCCCTGTATACTGCCCACCACCACCCATCTTCTCTGCTTTTGGGCAGGAGCCATGGGGGTTTTTCGGCTGTTGTTCTTCTGTCCTGCTTTGCTATTTGATCTCTCAGATTTCCTTTTGTTCCGGTCCTTTTCAAAGCTGCTGGGTGAATGGAAGGCATGCTATGGGGATTTATATAAAAGCCCATTAATCTAGGAGTCTGGAGATCTATCATGGATAGGCTAAATATGAGATTATTAAATCAAAACAAAGTTATATTGCCAAAGATGGAATAGGGTATATAAATGGATAGATATGAAAATGTAAGGAAGGACTCATTCTAGGAAAAATTATCATCATAAAGAAGAGGATTTCAATTATGTTTATAAGAAACCTTTGTTTATATATGTCGATATAAAAGATGTAAATGTAAGTCTGGAGATAATCCAATAAAATTTACTTTAAAAAAAGGAAAAAAAGAAAACGACTTTGCAAGACAGCAAAACTCATCTGCAAGCTTTGCAAGACCTTGTGTCATCTGAATGTTAAATAAGGCCCTAGGTATATGTTACATACACAGGGGTCATTTCGTAGAAAAAGAGGTGCAGGAGCTCATTAGCATAACCCATTAGCATAACTTATTTGCATATGCTATACCACCTGATGTCACCAGAAGTATGTCAGAAGGCAAGAAAGAAAGGAGAGAGAGAGAGCGAAAGAAAGAAAGAAAAGAAAGAAAGAAAGAAAGCTGGCAGAGAGGGGACAGCTACTAATCCAAGCCTCAGAAGTACCACTGTTCTGGGAGGATAGCTTCAGTGGTGGCTGAAGCCTTCAGAAGGCTGGTCGGAGGAACAAGGAACTTTCCAGGGGACGGGGTCATTTTGCTGCAGCCATGACACAAGCAAGCATTCCCCCGCGTGCGGGGGGGGGGGGGGGGGGCGGCACCAACTCCCAGAGCTGCGCTCCCCCGAGCTCCTGCTCGAAATGACCCCTGCATATAAGTGCAACAATATTCCAAGGACCCCTTTATTGGGCATGTGCTTTCAGGGGATGAAATCAGGAGCAAAACGGGAAAATGTAATCCTTTCTCAGTTGACTGTTTCTCTCTTCCCAAGTAGCTCTCCCCACTGTGATTTAAATGGATGTTTTTCCACGGTGAAAACTGCTGCATGAAAAGGTGGGAGGTGGGGATGGGAAAGGACAGGTGGGAAATGGTTGTGCCACCTCATGCCAGTGCTTCTGTTTTTCCAATCACACCCCCCAAAGTGGCTGTTCTCTAAGCCTGCTGTAGCTGAACAATTATGGCCATTTGCATGTAATGTGTAGTTGTTAGGCCTACGGTACTCATTATATCATTGCTACTAGAGAATTCAGATCCAAGGTTCCTGCAAGCAGGTTTTAGCAAACTTTCTTAATCAATGCCTAATTTGCTCCTTCGCCAAAAATCTAAGCTGGAGAGGCCTTGATTAGAATTTATAAACAGAGCAGAATGCTTAATTTACCATTCATCCTCAAAGCCTGGCAGTCTCAAGCATCCTAATATTTTTTTTCTTTAAGCATCTATTTAGAAACATGATAATCCAAATGAATAGAAATATTAAGTCAGCAACTCTGGGATTTTGGCTTAATTATCATCCTGGGTCAAACAAAGGGAATTCAAAATCAAGGCAAAGATCCTAAATTTTCTTCTTTCAGATTTTCATAAATTGGCAAGTATAACTAAAAAGAAAGATGTGATGCTGAATTATTCTGAGTAAGGCCATTATTCTATCTAGTTCTGTATTGTCTACTGTGAATAACAGCATCTCTCCAGGGTTTCAGGCAAGAAAGGTCTACCTGAGATAGCTGGATTGAGGATTGAACATGGGATCTTCCACATGAAAAGCATCTACTCTACTACTGAATCATGGCCAGGGTTGTCAGCATGGCAATTCCTAGAGACAACTGATTTAACTTCCGGTTTCCCCCCAGAAGTGATGTCACAGTGCTGACGCTGCTAGCACCCTTCATATCCCTGTGCCCTCACTGTACCAGTAGTTGCCGGGCTACTGGGAGACTGAAGGCACAGGGACATGAGGGGTGCTGGCAGAGGCAGCACTGTGGTGCCACTTCTAGGGAAAACCCAGAAGTTACATCAGTTGTCTCTAGAAACTTTATGGTAAAAGTGTCAAGCCATTGGGTCAACAGCAAGTTTTTGTTTATTTTTCTTTTGCTGCTACTCCAAGCAGGGGTAGGAAATGGGAGTTTGGGGGCAGCCACTGGGGTTTGGCAGTCCTAATCATGGCTCTTCTTTTAAAGTCTCCTTTTTCTTTTGGAAATTTGTGTGCTATAGTATTTCAGCTACATCACTGTGATCAGTTAGACCAGCAGGGGTCATTTCGAGCAGGAGCTCGGGGGAGTTCAGCTCTGGGAGTTGGTGCCAGCCCCCCCACACACATACACAGGGGAATGCCTGTTTGTGTCATGGCTGCAGCAAAACGACCCCATCCCCTGGAAAGGTCCTTGTTCCTCCGACCAGCCTTCTGAAGGCTTCAGCCCCCACTGAAGCTACCCTCCCAGAATAGTGGTATTTCTGAGGCTTGGATTAGTAGCTGCCCCCTCTCTGCCAGCTCTTTCTTTCTTTCTTCCTTCCTTCCTTCCTTCCTTCCTTCCTTCCTTCCTTCCTTCCTTCTGACATACTTCCGGTGATGTCAGGTGGTGTGGCATATGCAAATAAGTTATGCTAATGAGCTCCTGCACCTCTTTTTCTATGAAATTACCCCTGTAGACCAGAATGGTGTTATGGTTCAAGTATCAGACCAGGAGCCAAATTAAGATGAGACCATGTTCCCAAGTTCACCCCAAGGATGTGCCTCCATTTTGTTGAGGGAGTGCCTCCTGGGGAACTCCTTTGCACAGTGCTGTGGGGGCCTGATTCTGGTTGGGACCACCAGTGTGGGGGAGAAGGGGCTTCCTGCCTGCCTCCCACCATGCCATTTTTTCTGACCCAAAACAGGGTATGGAGGTGTTAGTTGTCCCTGGGTCCAGGTTTTGGTTGGAAAAAAGGCACGGGGGAAGGCAGGAGCACCCCCACCCTGTCCACCACAGGAATCAAGCAGCCATGGGGGTATTAAAAGGAATTTCTCAGTGGGAACTCACTCTACAAAATGGAGGCACGTCCCAGGGAGAGCTTGGGGATATCATTTTATCTAGTTTGGCCCTAGGATCTGAGAGAAGCAGATTGTTGTTGTGAGGATAATATAGAGGGGGGGGGGGTAATGCTGTAAGCCACTTTGAGATCCCAAGAAAAAAACGAAGTGCCATGTCCTTCTGCGATTCTCTTAGATTCATGGAGTCTCTCGTGATTCTATTTTAATGGAATAGAAATTCCTGTTGCTTGCCACTGTTATGTTTCTATTTTTATTGGTAAAATTATTTTATTGGTTTTATTATTTGTTTTGCTATTTGTTTCTCTTTTTATTCTTCGCTCTTTTCTTTATTAGGCGAGCCATATCATAAGGAAGTGTCCAAGTCATGGATACAATTTTAAAAAGAAAAACAGGAAGGTTTTGCAAAAACATGTTGTTTTTACCCACAGCGCTTTGAATCTGATTTTGCTCTGTATTACTTCACTCTAAATGAATCTATCCAAGTGTAAATGCCCATAGACCTGAATTTGGTTCCCCTGTTTGCCATTTCCACTAAATGCTGTCAAAGACAGCATTGCCAAAAATAACCAACCAGTAAATATTAATTTATACTGAAAATCCAGAAATCATTTTCACACTGAGTTATGAAACAGAGCCAATGGAGACTGGTGCACAGACAGATAATGGAGTGAGGCAATGCCAAAAACATACCTGGAAAGGGCTACTTATGGCATGGTGTCTGGGAAGAGTGATGTATGAACTCCTATTTCCCCTTCCCACCCCTGACAATTAAAGAGGTGCAAATGAAAATTTTCTTCATTCCCTTATACCTCTGTCTGTCTGCCTAAAATATGACTCATCACTGTGGTATATATTTTCCACTGTGGCCCTTCTGCAAAGCAGCTGTTTCATAGTCAGATAGTGGAATCTGTAACCAGCTGCTTCAGTTTACTCCTGGCTTTTGCTGCTGTAGGTTAATAGAAAGCGAGGCAGGAGAAAGGCCTAGGCCAGCATAAGGCAGAAATAATGGAATCTTCTGCCAAAAGGGAGTATGGGATAAGAACTTTAATGGGCAAGCAAACAAAGGATGAGGCCGAAGCCTGAGGCGCTTCAGTGGGTTGGCAGCTGAGAAGCAATTCTGGAACAAGTGTAGCCACAGACTCACAATTTGCAATGAATGCATGATTCACATGCCAAAAAAACTTTGGCTCTGTCTAGTTCTGTGTGCATGTGTACATCTATATCCCCCATACCAAATATTTGTTTGCGATAATCGTGTGATAAATAACAGGGCTGCATGATAAACTGTATACATCTTTGAGCCATTTCGCCAGCTCATCTATCTCCACTTGGACTTATTTTCACACTCCAAACAAGGCCTCCTCCTGCTCCCAGTCAGGCAAATATTTATCCTTGTTTAATTTATCCTAGTGATGTCAGAGGTTTTGCTCAGATTCTGAAAAGGGGGGGGGGGATTATGGAGAATAGGGATTTCAAGATCGAAGAGGAGGTTGTTTGCCTGTTTCAGTGAAGTTTGGAGGTCATTGTTTAGCATCCTAGATGTATTTATGGACCATTTCAAGTAAAGTACAGCTAGCCAGTGAGGCAGATTCACTTTTATCTGGCTCCAGATTTTACTCAAGATATATTTAAAGAAAAAGTTATTGGAAAAATAAAAAATGGTTTCAAATTGTAAGCATCAGAAATATTCATTGTTTTAGTGTTTCATCCTTCTTTTGGATTTTGTTTGTAACACACACACAAATGCACATGCGTGCCACACACATATTTGTGAGCAGTGCTTTTTAAGTATATACAACAGTGGCAAGTGAGATGGTGCAGGGAGGTGTGAGGGGATGATACTATGGCGCAGTGGCAGAACATTTGCTTTGAATGCAGAAAGCCCCAGGCTCCAAACCTGGCTTCTCCAGTTAAAAAGTCCCTGGAGAACTGCTACCATTCCGAGTAGACAGTAGTGACCTTAAGAGACTGATAGTCTGACTCAGTCTAAAGCAGTTTCATGTGTCCATGTGAGGCAGGAAGAAGCTGCTGCTGCAGAGGCACAGTTGAGGGTAATGAACACCCAGTGCCCTTACCTGCAGCAGATCTGACGTGGCCGTGCAGCATTGCAGCCGGAGTCAGCACGGTCAAGAATTGCAAATACCACTTGTCTAGAAGCACCCACCATGCAGGAAAACACGCTGGATCTTTTGCAGGTAAGGGTGTCAGCTCCCCACCTTCTCTGTTGCCATTCAGTGGCAGCCCCTCTTCCTGCCTCATATCCATAGTGAGCACTATCTCACTGGACATCACTGTAACCATGTAAACACAGCATTATGTACAAATAAATACGTCTCTGTGTATGTATTTATATGCTCCAAGAAGTTTACAATCCATGACAAGAATAGCAATCTAAAACCAGATTAAACAGCAGCTATTCAATAACAACAAATAAAAACAGCAGCATTAAAACAGCAACAATATACAATCCTAGTAAAGACCTGCAACATAAAACAGATACATATTATGTATTTCAATGCATATACACATAATATACATATAGGGGTACTGACAATCCTCTCTGGGGGTGGGGGGTGGGATGGGGGGGAGCGATGGTGTATTGTCAGTATGCAATGTTACTTCTCATGAAAACCAGAAATGATGTAATGATGTCAGGGGCAATACTCTAGGACTTATCAGAAACATTATGGTTTAAGCAGAAGTGACATTGTATGCTAGTGTGATGCTGGTACACCTGTCCTCAGCCCCTAAACCCTCCCAGGGGTGACAGGCAGTGGCCTGGCATCCCTATATATAAACCAATATAATTCAAAAGAAAGATATAACATTTAGCCAATATCTGGTTCATGGAACAACAGCAATTGTTTCTTCTTTCTTGTCTCTCTTTGCCTCCAAGCAAAACGCCACTTCATTGGTTCCAATCGCCTCCACTCCATTTCAGTGGGCTTAGACTAGAGTAACTCAGCATAGAGTTGCACTGTTAATGACATGCTGTCCAAACCACAACCAATATATATTTTAATGCCTTCATAACATTAATACAGGCTTGTTGGTGGGGAGAAAGAAGTCTTCCCAGGAACTCTAGAGAGCATTATCCAATAATACCCTATTCAATCTGTTAAATATTGTATGCATTCTCTGAGAATGCTTTGAAAAAAGTTTTCTTAATTTTGCCCTGACCTGGATAGCCCAGGCAAGCCCGATCTTGGAAGATCTTGGAAGCTAAGCAGGGCTGACCCTGGCAAGTATTTGGATGGGAGAGCTCCTTGGAATACCAGGGCAAGCAGGCAGAGGCAGGCTATCAAGCCACTTCTCTGAATGTCCTTCATGCCCCAGTAGGAGTCATCAGAGGTTGCCAACACTTCCAGACGTGCGCGCGCGCACACACACCCAGACGTGCCCAGACGCATACACACAAATACAAAAAAATTATTAATTTTCAAAATTATTTTTGGTGTAGCCAGTTTGGTGTAGTGGTTAAGTGCGCGGACTCTAATCTGGGAGAACCAGGTTTGATTCCCCACTCCTCCACTTGCACCTGCAGGATGACCTTGGGCAAGCCATAGCTCTGTACCAGCTGTTCTCTCAAGGACAGCTTGGGAAAGAGCTCTCTCAGCCCCACCTACCTCACAGGGTGTCTGTTGTGGGGAGGGGAAGGGGAAAGGAGTTTGTAAGCCGCTCTGAGACACCAAGTGAGTCTCAGAGTCTCCAAAGTGAGCCGCTCTGAGTCTGCCTTGGTGGAGAGAGCGGGATATAAATTTAACAAATAAATAAATAATAAAATAAGTGAGTGAAGGGCGTGGTATAAATCCAATCTCTTCTTCTTCTTCTTAAAAATTAACATTTGCATAGGAGTGCAAAACTATCAGATCATAGAGAGTATATTTATGTATGTATGCATTCATTCTATAGACTACCTTCCCCCACATGTGGGCTCAGGGCAGTTTACAACATTTCAATAAAATACAATCAATCAGTAAAGAGTTATAATTATTTAAATCCCAATAACTATTACAGGATGGCACTTAAAACCAATTTCTACCCTTACCCTGTGGGGGGAGGGCAAAAAAAGCAGGAGAGAGAAATGGTGCCACAGAGGGAGGCCCAGGCATCATGGAAACAGTTGCTGTCCTCAACCACAGGCCAGGTGGAACATCTCTGTCTTACCAGGCCCTGCAGGACTGTACCAAGTCCCGCAGGGCATGAATGTCACTTGGCAGAGAGTTCCAGCCAGCACCAGGGCCGAAAAGCCCTGGCTCAGGTTGAGGACAGCCAGATATCATTTGGAATGAGGCCTTACCACCCACTATCTAGGTACAACTAGTTTGTTTATAGTACAGCAAGTCATTTGTTGATTTAACTAGTGTGCCTGTATTCTTCTCTTAAGAAATACTACTGAGGATAAGGAGGGCTGTATGGTTCAAAAATGAGTTGGGAAAGCTGGAGTGTGAAAAAGATGCCAATTAATTAGTGCTTTAGGGTTCAATGCTAAGCATGTCTACTCAGAACTAAGACCCATGTTTTTTTCAACAGGGTTTACTCCCAGGAAAGTGTCCTTACTGTGTAATCCTAAGAGCACTTTCCTGGGAGTAAGCCCCACTGAATAAAATGGGACTTACTCCTGAGTAAACCTGCTAAGGGTTGCTTCCTTAATTACTAAACTCTGGGATTCCAGAGATGCACCTGCCTGCTAACTGCTCCCTCCAACCTAGTAATTATCCCTTAATACCAGTGAGGTACGTTAGAGTGCTTCTTATTCAGTGAGAGTTGGCAACCCTAGCTTACAGATGTGTTGGGACTCAGGAGGTGAATGTTGGCTCTTACCATTAACTCAGGAAGGAGACCAGTTTGCTCTTCTCTAGGTGTTAGATACTGTCTTAAAAGCTCTTTAAATCTTCTGTAGCATGTTTATTATGTTGTCACAAACACTGACCATTTTTATGTGGCTGGAATCTGAAATGTTAGCTAATCAAGGTGTTTGCTTATAAACTTTCTTGCAGGGGGTACCTTGCTTTACTTTTAAACAATTCCTTTGTTCTGACTCTGGTCAAGCTATTCCTTCCCCTGGCCTTTTGACATCTGTTATCTGGGTCTACAAGTGAGTGAGGGTGCCTTTAGCTGTCCCCTCTCCTATGTTCTGGGGTGGCCTGAAGCCCTAGACCCCTGTAGGGGTGCCGACATAGCAATATATTATCTGATCTTCTCACTAGTCTGCCACTACATGACATGTTTGCTATTGTCTATAATTATCCAACAACAGCTTGGGCTCCTGAAGAAGAGAACTGGGTAACAACTGAAATGGAAATCAGTTAACTGTTGTAACATAGACATAGGCATGAATTCTCTGCTAGTCAGAAGCAAATAACTGATGAATTATTAAAGTGGAACTGTAGCTGGCATAACCAGCATAGTTTCATTCATTTCTGCGGGTCTTTGCCAGTTTATGCTAGCATAATACTATTGGGCCCCTTGTTGTTGTGATTAGATGTTTTGAGAGCAATTCTAAGCAGATCTACTCAAAAGCAAGTCCCATTTTATTCAGTAAAGTGTTCTAGGATTGCAGTGCTTGGGAAGTTTATAGACAAATGCCTATTTACATGCTGAGTGGTATGATACATTGTTGCATGACCAGTAATGACTCCATCCCATCATATGCATATGGTGAACAGAACAAGAATAACCTTTCACCTGGTGCTCAATCTTTACCTATAACTACACATTCTCCCATTTTTCCTTTGCGTATATTGAGTAGGAAGAACAAAAAAAGATGAAGAAAAAGAGCGCCATTGTATAATGCAAAATACCATTCATAAGTCATGCAAACACTAAAACCCTATGTATAATGAATCTGTCCTTTAGGGACAGTCCTTTCCATGTCATTGTCTGGTACTTATGTTGTTGTTCATCTAGCTAATTACCGCTTTGAAAGGTATAGTCCTGCTGTCATGCCTAGATTAGCAGCAAGTGTTTGGCTGGCTACTTTCTTGTCACAGTCGATAATTATTTAATGAGTTCTGTTCTTCCCCAGGAAAGTAAGATTGGGAGAGAATTGGACCTATTTTATCACAGTGCCATTGCTGTGTCTCTTGGCAGATTTGACAGCAGCTGAGCTGGATTCCACTAAGGCGGGAGAAGAAGAATTTCAATAAGTAGCTCCTGAATCTGTCGGGAAGCAGGAGAGAAATTAATAGTGATGAGCAAATCTCAATAGCACCAGGCTCATCAAGTTGTTTGCTGCCAGCCTTCCACCCTACAGCTGTAAGCTGGTATGCAAACTGGGTAATGAAGGACTCCTACCTTCACTGCCCCAAGGCTTTTTGAAGCCTGTAGCAAGGTAGAAATGAAACAAATATATAAAATAATAAAGCAGTGGTGAATGTGGGTGCCAACAAAAGCGAAACCCCACATGCATGTGCATTAGGGATACCACCCTCCAGGTGGCACCTGGAGATCTCTCACTATTACAATTGATCTCCAGATGACGAAGGTCAATCCCCACAGAGAAAATGGCTGCTTTGGAGGGTGGATTCTATGGCATTATTCCATGCTGGATTCTATGGTATTATATCCTACTGAGGGGTATAATGCCTCCCCAAACCCCGCCCTGCCCAGACTCCACCCCCAAAATCTCCAGAAATAAATAAATAAATAAATATATTTTTCAACCCAGAGCCAGCAACCCAAATGTATTCTCTGTCTGTCTGTCTCTGTTGCCTGGAAATCATGGTGACTTCTGGCAACCCCTACTGGGGGCTTGGAAGTTTTTCAGAGAGGTGGCTTGATTAGCCTGCCTCTGTGTCCTGCCTCTGATATTCTTTGGGGGTTGCCCTTCCAAGTACTTGCCAGAGTCGCCCCTGCTTAGCCTCTGAGATCTGACGAGATTGGGTTTGCCCGGGCTATCCAGGTCAGGGCAAATGTGTATTCCTTTGTGGCATGGGCTTGCCAGGACAAGTGCCAACCCAGGAAAGATGCCTTTATCAGTCATCCATAGTCAATCACTATAGAGGCCTGTTTTTTGCCAATTTAGAGGAGCCATCAAGGAGGGACAGTATAGGACACCACACAACATAACCTGGTATCTAGCGGCAGGTCCCAGGTGCCATACTTTTTGCACCGCTATGTTAACTTGCCAACATAAGTTCATGGGCATGATTCAAGACCTGCTCCAATTGCATAAAGCCAAATTGAAATCTGAACCATCTCATTTTTTTTTTACATATGTTTGATGTTGTGGACCATGTATCCTACTATTGGACTGCAGAAGATAATTAGCTGAAGGAAGTACCTTTAGAAGAGAAAGATTTTTTCATTAAACCTCCTAATATTTTCTGGGTAGCTGAATGCAGAATGTGTTAGAGACTTGCAACAGAGTGCTAACTGCTAAGCAAAGTGGTATGCAGGACTCTGTTGGGCTTTGTAGCCTTTCTTTGTTTACTGTGAATAAAGTTATACAGTGCTCTCTTAGAAAGGCCTTCCGCATTTTCCTGAGTGATTGCAGCACCTTACAGTCTCTGTTAAGTTTACCTCACACCACAGCGTCAGATACAGACTTAGGTGGGTGCCTTAACCAAGCCATATTTCTATTCCATAAAATTATTCCCTTTGCGATCCCCTGTGCAACAGGGAAGGTGGGAATGTGTAAATCCTCAGCTGGTGTTTGGTGAGGCTAATTAATAGATGAACTTCTTACAGGAAATTAGGTTCTCAGCCTCCAAGCAGGTTCTCAGACCTCCAGATAACAGAGATCAGTTCCCCTGGAGAAAATGGCTGCTTTGGAGGGTGAGCTTTATGGCATTGCACCTAGGGTTGCCAGGTCTGGGTTCGAAAATACCTGGGGACTTTGGGGGTGGAGCCAGGAGAAGGTGGGGTTTTGGGGAGGGGAGGGGCCTCAGCATGGTACAATGCCATAGAGTCCACCCTTCAAAGTAGCCATTTTCTCCAGGGGAGCTGATCTCTGTCAGCTGGAGACCAGTTGTAAAAGTGGGAGATCCCCAGGCCCCACCTGGAGGCTGGCAACCCTAATTGCACCCCACTGCAGTCCCTCCCCTCCTTACTCCCCAGGCTCTACTCACAAATCTACAGCAATTTCCCAGTCCAGAGTTTGCAACTCTATAGGAAACATAGCTGATCTCATAAGATACAGGCAGGTAAGGTTGCCAGGTCCTCCTGGCCTTTGGTGGGGGTTGAGGGTAGGGTTGCTGGATCCAGCTTGGAAAACTCCTGGAGATTTGGGGATGGAGCTTAGGGAGGACAGGGACCTCCGTGGGATACAATGTCATAGAGTCCACTCTCCAAAGCAGCCATTTTCTCCAGGGGTACTGATATTTGTAATCCAGAGATGTGCTGTAACTCCAGGGGATCCCCAGGTCCAACCTGGAGGCTGGCATCCCTAGAAGCTAAGCAGGGTTGGCCCTGGTTAGTATTTGGATAGAAGACCACCCAAGGAAATCCAGGGTCATGATGCACAGGCAGGCAACGGCAAACCACTTCTGAACTTGAAACCCTCCAGGGTTGCCGTAAGTCAGCTGGGACTTGATGGCATGGGAAGTGGGGGAGAGAGCACATGCAAATTATGGAAAGTAGGGACAGTGATTTACCAGGAACAGGTACCAAAAAATCAATGCCATCTCTGTAGATATGAACAGCTGGAGTTTATGGGTATCTGGCCAAGGAGAATGGTAAAAAAGTAGAAGTTTGCTGAATCCTAATGCACATTAGGGAAGCCTACACTTTGCTGATATTAAAATATTTTCTCCTTTTTATTCTGAAGAAACTTGAGTTCCCATACAAAAACAGTCCACTTATTCATTTAGCCAGGCTGGGAACAAAGAAACTACCATCTTGTGATCTACAGGAAGAAAAACACTCTTGTTATTCTGATATCATCTGCAAGTGTTATTTTTGTTGTTGCTCCAAATAATGAGATTCTGGTAGCAAGACTATCAATCTTCAATGCTTCTCATTGTCTCATGCTTAGATCAAGGTCCTCGTGGCTGATTGAGTCATGCATTTTTTATTGGCCAGGCTAACTCACACTCTTGGAGCAAAATAGATAGCAAAGGGCTGACACTCCAACCAATCTTCTCCCTTCCCCTAACAGGACTTAGCCTACGCACTGTAACAATTACTCATACCATAGGAAGTATCGTTGATTGAAAACTGCAATTTTTATTCAGTTCAAGAATAATTTCCCTTTTTGATACATGGAAAGGGGTTGAGTGTGCTTCACCCAAGGAGCTAGCTAGAAGTATCATGTGCTATGGAAATAAATTAGACTAGTCAAGGAAAAAAGTAGATCTTTTTGTTAAGCACTTAGCTGTTAACCGTTGCCAGTATTAGGCTGTTGTATTCATCTATAAAGCTCTTCTAGTCGGTTAAACTGCTACAAGAAAACTATTGTGCACACCACAAGGCTGTTCTTGTATTGTCTGTCCCAAGCAAAGGTTACAGATCAGTGGTCAGTTATTAGGACAACATTCACCACACACTTTTTTTTATTCATGTAGGGATTTCCACATGCTTTCTCTCTCTTTTCTTTTCAAGAAATGCTGCTGTTGTAGCCTCAAAGCAAACAACACGTCAGCATGGGGTTTACTCCAAAAGAAATATGTGAAGGGGAGTGAACTGAGCAAAGGATGTGAGTGGGTGCTGCTAGGCATTGCTTCGCTTCATTCTGCATAACAAACCTGCACAACAGACCTGCACTGCTGATAGGTAGATAAGAGGGAAGAGAGAGGAACAAAGGATCTGGCTGCTTGTTTGATTCAAGGACCAGAGGGTGGTTGTCTGCAGGCCAGATGCGGCTCATGTGCTGCTACTTGTCTACTGCTGATGTCAATGAATAATCAAAATCTTCTATATTCTTGGGAATCAGTCTAGAGGGGTAGCCATTTTAGTTGCTGCAAAAAGAAATGAATCTTAAAGAACATAACATAAGAGAAGCCATGCTGGATCAGGCCAATGGCCCATCCAGTAGAACACTCTGTCACACAATGGCCAAAAAACAGGTGCCACCAGGAGGTCCACCAGTGGAGCCAGACTCCAGAAGCTTGGCCACTGTTGCCCCCCAAGCACCAAGAATACAGAGCATCACTGCCCTAGACACATTGTTCTTTCTGTACCTTGCAGCTAATAGCCACTGATGGACTTCTGCTCAATATGTTTATCTAATCCCTTCTTGATGCTATCTATGCTTATAACCACCACCACTTCCTGTGTCAGTAAATTCCACGTGTTAATTACTCTTTGTGTGAAGAAGTACTTCCTTTTATCTATTCTAAACCTACTGCTGATTAATTTCATGGCCCATGAGTTCTTGTATTGTGAGAAAGGGAGAAAAGTACTTCTTCTCTACATTCTCTATCCCATGCATAATTTTGTAAACTTCTATCATGTCACCCCTCAGTTGTCATTTCTCCAAGCTAAAGAGTCCTAACTTCTTTAACCTTTCTTCATAGGGAAAGTGTTCCATCCTCTTAATCATTTTAGTGCCCCCCCCCCTTTTATTTTTTTCAATGCTATAATAGCATTTTTTGAGGTGCAGGGACCAAAATGGTACACAGTATTCCAAATGAAGCCAAACTATCAATTTATACTGGGGCATTATGATACTGGCTGCTTTGTTTTCAGTTCCCTTCCTAATAATCCCCAGCGTAGCATTTGCCTTTTTTATTGCCATTGCACACTGGATTGACATTTCCAGTGAGTTATCTACCACAACTCTAAGATCTCTCTCCTAGTCAGTCTCTGTTAGTTTGGACCCTATCAACATATATTTATAGTTAGGATTTTTGGCTCCAACATGCATTACTTTGCACTTGCCCACAATAAGCCTCATTTGCCACATTGATGTCCACTCACCCAGCCTTGATAGATCCCTCTGGTGTGCCTCACAATCCTCCCTGGTTCTCACCACCCTGAACAACTTAGTGTCATCCCCATACTCAGCCACTTTATTGCTTACTCCCAACTCCAAGTCATTAATGAATAAGTTAAAAAGCACTGGACCCAGTACTGAGCCCTGCAGTACTCCTCTGCTTACCATGTTCCACTGTGAAAACTGCCCATTTATACTCACTTTGTTTCCTCAAACAGTTTTTAATCCACAATAGGACTTGTCCCCTTATCCCATGGCTACTGAGTTTACTTAGGAGCCTTTGATGAGAAACTTTTATCAAAAGCTTTCTGGAAGTCTAGGTAAACAACATCTATTGGGTCACCCTTGTCCACATGTTTGCTCACCCACTCACAGAACTCTTAACAGTAACATGAGACAAGATCTTCTCTTATAGAATTCATGCCGATTCTTCCTCAATAGTATTTGTTTATCAATGTGCATATTAATTCTATTTTTAATAATGATTCCATCAATTTACCAGATATCAATGTTAGACTGACTGGCCTTAATTTCCCAGATCTCCGCTGGAACGTTTTAAAAATATGGGGTTACGTTAGCTATCTTCCAGTCCTCAGGAATGGAGGCAGATTTTAATGATAGATTGCATATTTTTGTCAGGGGATCCACAAGATCATATCTGAGTTCTTTCAGAACTCTTGGATGTATGCCATCTGGGCCTGGTGTTGCCCTGCAAGGCTCTTATGCTCTCTTATAAACAAGTCTATAAATGTTAACAATAAACTGTGTTGCTGAATGTGTAAAAAGGACTGAGATATAATATGACCAGATCACAATGCCAGCTGTACACACACACCATCCAATGCCTGAGACAATGTGCCAGTGGTTCCCGAGGTCACCAGCTCCCAGAGACTTCCCTTAACACAACTACTTACACAGAAACTGCCACTTGCCATTGTGGTTTGAACATGTGCTTTCAGACGCCATTAGCATTGTTCTTCTTCCTCATGCAGGCAAACCCCCCCCCCAAACATTCTTTGCTCCGGAGAAATAAAAGGCTGATTCCCGCCTTCACATAGAGAATGGACTTGGCTAGCCAGAAACTGGTTCTGCAGCTCAGAGACATTAAGTCCGTCAGTGAAACAAAGGGTCTAGCTGATGAGTCATATTCGCCCTCCAGGTATCTGTCACAATCAGGTAGAGTGTAACATTGCCCAACCCCTTAAGCCCCTCTCCTCTAGTGGACAGGACTTTTGGGGCAGACCATCAAGGGGTGGTCTCAAGTGAGGTGTCCAGTCAAGCCCTCCCCCAGAGCCCCCTAATAAAAGAGGACACCCAGCAACGTGTTCTCTCTCTAGCTTTTACTATCTCTTACCCTACCCTACCTCCACAGCTCTTGGTTGCACTGCCAGAGTCTACACGTGTCGCTGCAGGTTCAAGACACGTGTCCCTAATCCCCTCATAGCCTCCCCTTATTTTTCCAGTGGGAACTCAACATCTCTCCAGACAGGTAATTATTGCCCTCGACAGATACCAACGATATTCCTGCTAATGCAACAGTCTTTGCTTTATCTTTATTTCTTAGACTCTATATAAGTGAATGTGTGAATCTGTATTGTTTGCCTGAGTAAGAACTTTTTAGTAAAGAAACTAGTTTTATTACTAAAGCCAGCCTCCTTGTTTATTTCTGGTGTTTCTGGAAGAGGTGGGACCTTTGAATATATTGGTGGTGACCCCTTTTTGCCTATTTCCAATTAATTAATAAGCTATAATTCCCCAATATTGATAAGAAATCAAGGCAATTTGGCTAAGACTGGTGATTTGTCAGTTTTTAATTTGTCCATCAATCATAGGACCTCTTCTCTCAAACAGGAAAAGCTGGAGGATATTTGGAGGAAGGTTAACCCACAAGGGAAAGACTATACTTTTTACTCTAACAGACATGATTCACATTCAAGAATTGATATGATCTGGATGTCTATTAATCTAACACTTAAGACAAAAAAAGTTGAAATTCTACCTAGAATAATCTCAGACCACAATCCTTGTCTATGGACTTCTGGGCAAATAAAAAGGCAAGGGAGATGAAGAATAAATGAGGACTTATTAGACAACCAAGAAATAGTTAAAAAATTACATGAAGAGACAGATTTATATTTTCAAGCGAACATACAAAAAGAAGTAAAAATTCAAACTGTGTGGGATGCGTACAAAGCAGTTATGAGAGGATTATTGATATCATTGAACGCTAAAGACAATAAAAAGAAAAGAGAACAATATGAAAACATTGTACAAGCCATTAAAATAAAAGAAAAGGAACTGAAGAACAGACCAGGAAAAAAGAAACTGCAAAAGGAAATTTGGATGTTACAAGACCAAGCAAAAGCTATTTTGAATCAAGAGACTTACTGGAACCTGAAGAAATTGCAACAAAAAGCATTTGAAGGTGCAAATAAACCTGGAAAGTACTTAGCATGGCAATTAAAGAAAAAACGTGAAAATAAATTTATTACTAAAGTGATACGGGACAATATTGAGATAATAGACAATAAGGGAATAAAAAGAGAATTTTTTAAATATTATGCAAAGCTTTTTAAGAAGGAAAATAAAGACAGAAGAAGGATTAAAGAATACCTACAGTCATTAAAATTACCAAAACCAACAGAGAAAATCAAAGAACTACTTAACTGCCCAATGTCACTACAAGAGATTAAAAATGCAATAAATGATTCAAAATTAGGAAAAGCACCTGGATCAGATGGATTTACAGCTAAGTTTTATAAATCACTACAGGATTCGATCTCACCAGTGTTATTGCTATTAATGAATGACATAGGAGTGACAGGTGAGGTCCTGGAGACTTGGAAAGAAGCAACCATTTCACTCATTCTGAAAGAAGGTCAAGATTTAACCAATGTTAAAAATTATAGACCAATTTCTTTGTTAAACAATGATTATAAGATTTTTGCCAAGATTATAGCTGATAGGCTTAAGGAACACCTTAGAGAGACTATACAGACAGAACAAGCAGGATTTTTACCTAATCGCCAAATAAGAGACAATATAAGAGTAGTAGTGGATGCTATAGAGTACTATGATAAACATCCGGAGAAGGAAGTGGGCTTTCTTTTTTTAGACGCGGAAAAAGCGTTTGACAATTTAAATTGGGATTTTATGTTTGAAGTGTTGGAACATCTTGAAATTGGAGACTATATGCTTAATCTTATTAAGTCAATATATAGAGAACAGAAATCCTCTTTAATAATTAATACTGAAAAAACGGATTACTTTAAAGTGGAAAAAGGAACACGACAAGGATGCCCACTCTCGCCGTTGCTATTTATTTGGATTTTGGAAGTCTTGTTACTAAATTTGAAAGAAGATAAAGAAATTAAAGGCTTAACAATAAAAGGTTTCTCTTTTAAATATAGAGCCTTTGCAGACGACGTGATGTTTATAGCTGAAGACCCTATGACTACACTACCATATTTGTTGCAGAAAGTAAGAGAGTTTGGTGATTTGGCTGGGTTTTATGTAAATAAGAACAAATCGAAAGTGATGTGTAAAAATATGCCAAATAATAAGCAAATTGAATTACAAAATCTTATAGAATGTGAAGTGGTGAAAAAGACAAAATATCTAGGTGTAAACCTAACAATGAAAAACATTGATTTGTATAAGAATAATTGTGAGAAATTATGGCAGCAAGTTATGCAAGATATTAAAAGGTGGAATGTATTAAATTTGTCACTGCTGGGTAGAATTGCAGTGGTTAAAATGAATGTGTTACCAAGAATAATGTTTCTGTTTCAAACTATTCCAATTGTGAAAGATGTAAAAACATTCAAATGCTGGCAGAAGGAATTGACTAAGTTTGTGTGGGGAGGGAAAAAACCAAGAATTAAGATGAAAATAATGTGTGATGCTAAAGAGAGAGGTGGGTTTCAGTTACCAAACTTAAGGCTATATCATGATGCAGTATGTTTGACTTGGATAGGGACATGGACTGTGTTACAAGATAGAAAGTTATTGGCCCTAGAAGGTCATGACTGTAGGTTTGGGTGGCACGCGTATTTGTATTATGGTAAAACAAAAATGGACAATATGTTTAAACATCATTATTTGAGAAGAACGCTAATGGATATGTGGACAAGATATAAAAACTTTTTTCCAGAAGAAATACCTATGTGGATTGTACCTGCAGAAGTTTTAAATCCATCATCACATTACAAAGGACAAGACTGGTTGAAGTATAGAGACTTGTTAACAAGACATGGTAAAGACTTTATATTGAAGGAGCAGCATCAGATGGACTTTGACTATGGTTGGTTAAGATATAGACAAATATATGATATGTATAGAAGTGATAAAAAATCTGGTTTTAGAGAAAAAAATAATGAAATAGAACAAGTTTGGGAGGAAGATGGGAAAAAACGATTTCTAAAATGTATAAAATTTTGTTAAAATGGTTTAACGCTGATGAAATGGTAAAAGAACAAATGATAAAATGGGCGATAAACTTTAACAAAGACATTGAAATGGAATCTTGGGAATTTTAATGGAAAAATGCTATGAGTATATCTACATGTTATAACTTAAAAGAAAATTGTTTTAAAATGATGTACAGATGGTATATGACACCAAAAAAAATTGCAAATATTAATCAGAATATGTCTAACAAATGTTGGAAATGTAAAAAGAAAGAAGGTTCTTTCTATCATATGTGGTGGACTTGTGATAAAGCGAAGACTTATTGGTCTATAATACATGCAGAAATGGAAAATTTTTTGAAATGTACATTTAAGAAGTTGCCTGAAATGTTACTGCTTGGACTTAAACTAGAAGAGATAAATGTAAAGAAAAGGACAATAATTTGGTATATGATTACAACAGCAAGAATGGTGTATGCACAAAATTGGAAAAATGAAAAAATACCAGAGTGTGGGAATGGTTGAAAAAATTGTTATATATGGCTGAAATGGATAAATGGACTAGAAAGTTGAATAATCTGTACTCAGAGACTTTTTTAGAAGATTGGGAGGATTTGAAAGAATATGTTGAAAAATATTGGGACATGAAAAACTACATTTATACATGGTTATAATAGCATAAAGGAATAGAAATTGAGTATATGAATGTACTAAGGATAATTAGATATTGAACTTGTTTTTTAGAATTATATAAGAATATAGAAAATAAGAATTGGTATATAAGTATTTTAAAGATATATAACCGTTACCAGAAATGTAAACATAGAGATAAATATTACTATTTTGGATAAAGTGGAAAATGTGTTATGCTTCAGATGTGGTGGGAAACCACCAATACAAGATAAAAGCAAGACTATACAAATAGAACAAAATGTTATATAATATGGAAAAAAGGATTTGTATAAAACAAATGTATTAATTTTAATGTTTTGAAAAATAAAAACTTTCTTACAAAAAAAAAAAAAAAAGGACCTCTTCTCTCCTCCTCAGTCTGACTCAGGTCTTTCAACACCCCTCCCAAAATCGGCGGTTCTGGAGTAGGCAAGCAATTTTTATTGTTGGTCTTTGTTTTTTGTAATATGTTCCTCATATTTTTTTTTTGCTTGTCTGGTCACTGACTTGCATTTTATTTGCCAAAACCTGTTTTCCCTTTTATTTCCCTCACTTGGATTAGCCTTCTACCACTTCAAGGAATCCATTTTACCTTTAACTGCTTTCATTACTTTGTTTGTTAACCATGCAGGCCTTCTTTAATACCTATTTATACCTTTCCTAACTAGACTAACAATTTTTTATTTTATCATAAACTTTTGCGGATTAGAGCCCACTTCAACAGATGCGTGAAAGTGAGTCTTCACTGCACAGTGTAGGGTTGAATCCAGACTACATGGGCAATTTTCACTGATGCAGACCCCCCCACCTTCCTGTAATTCCTGTTTTCCAGGAGCAGCATTTAGTGGAGATCAGTGGTCTGCAGTGGGAGGGGAGAGACAAGAAAGCTCCATTCTACTATTGGAAAATTTAGTCTGCAGCTATCCTTTAAAAAATATAAACAGCAGGTTAAATGGAACATGCAATGCAGGAAGTACAGGGTGAGATATAATTACATAAAATCGAAATGTAATCAAGAAAAGTACAAAGATAATTGGTGATAATGTAATTTCTCTGTGTTTGCACTGGTTAAAAGTTGTAATGATTGATGAATTCCAGGATATTATTGCATGGAGATACCAAACTTACTGAAGAATTATAGTTTAATGGTGGAGTTTCCCTTGGGGGACAACTGTCTTCTCCATCCATGCCAAGTTCACACGTTACAGGGAAAACATGAACATGCATATATCTGTTTGTAAGAAAGAGCTAATGTGTGCTCACTATACAAATGAAACCAGGCATCAGTACCTGGATAAATCTGGGGTTTAAACTACACATCGAGTTGTATGTGCATTGAACATAACATGAGAATTATTCAGTGCATACATAAAGAAAACTCAGTAAATGGATTGTATGTGTGTTCACTGCAACATGTGAACAGGGCTACAGTGGTCTAGAGATCAGAGCAATGATGCATTATTAAAATGGCTGCCATTTAGCACCATGTGTACTCTGACATAACATTATATACAAATATTTACACTGACTGTGAGGTCCCCTGGAGAGTGGAGCTTTTGTAGGGTGCTGCAGAGCGATCTAAGTCGGGGGAGGGGTTTGCCTCCCTACACTGATGTACCACTTCTTCATCAACAGCCTCTTTGAACCTGCACTCTTTCAGGTCTCAAAAATATGACAGAAATGATAGCAATTCGTATATGTCTGTGCTCATACAGAGAGACAAGAACAGAGCCCAAGGTCCACCAAATGCAGCCACCAATAACTGTGACAGGCTTGGAGCCTCCTGGGTGATGTAGCAACATTGGCATTGTTGCTGACATCACATGCATCCCCCATGTCCTCACATGCTGACATCACATGCATCCCCAGCTCTCCTGCTGATTGGTGGTGGAGCAATCCTGGTTGCTGGTGGTAACTGATTATTGTTTGATACCTGAAACCCTAGGAAATGGTAAGTGCATTGTGCAAATCCATTGTGTGTCGTTGTCTGAAACAATTAAAATGCTTCATCTATTTTTCTCTTGAGCTGATTGCTTCCATAATAGCAGTGATGATTTGCACTGACCTTCAGTACATTTTCAGGCTTCATGTTGGTCTTAAACATGAGATGGCTAAAAGTTTTTAGCACAGTCACCAGTGCTGCTGGCTGAGTGAACTTATATTAGAATTTGATATATAGGGCAGCACAATAGTCCCATGAGGTAGCCATATACCTTCACATCTTCAGTGAAAAACCAGGAATAACAAAGAACTGCTTTCACTAGACTGAAATTCTTACAACTGTGCTGGGCTTTCCATGTGGGAAGAGCATCACGATGGTGTGAGCAGCTTCCTGCTGAGGAGCAGAGGTCATTTCCTTCTTTGTGAAGAAGCAAATGACCTCTGTGCTTGTGAGTTTTGCTGGACTGGAGGTTGTTGTTAAGCATGTGCTTGGGAAAAATAGAGTAATACCTTCTGTAACTGTTAAAGGGAAGGTTTTCTTTCTTATTGTTGTTCTTGGTTGCGGGAAATGAATTAACTTGGTGTTTGTTTTTTTAGTTGCTAATTTAATTGCCTTGTTTGTTTGCCTTTGCTTTTATTCTCATAGCTAAAGCTGTACTCACAAGCATATGAAGAGGTGAATGCCTTTCAGCTCAGTGGAACTTATTTCTCAATAAACTTATCTAGGAACAGGCTGAACAGTATGTTAAGGTTGGGTCTGCAGCCTTCAACAGAGCTGGATTTATGCACAAACTAAACTACAGTTTAGGGATGCAGATTATGAGTTGCTTCTAAACACACCTCTCCCCCTTCAGATTACTAAATTACTTTTTTCTTTTGGTTAATGCTTCTTAAACTTGGCTTAGTTTAGGGCCTCAACTCTATCTACTTAATACAGACAATGTGTTTAATGTAGACTCTATGCTAACAGGGTTTAACTATATAAAAACTATTTTGGTAGAGCCAAATAACAGCAAAAAGTCCTATTAAAGGAGTAAGGATTTTGCTGAGTATATCAAATAATACAGAACTGAGCTAAATAATTTTTCCTATTATATAAAGCCGTTTCAAGATTCCATGGGGCGCCAAAATCAGTAGGCTGGACAGACTGCCACTCAAAAGGGGAACCCTGGCCATTGGCTGCATTCTCTCCCTGCTTTGCCTCAGTCCCGCCCACAGAGCCACTGTTCAGCATCCCTGCCTCAGTCTGGAGGGAGCCAGCAAAGGGGAAGGAAGGATCGACTGGGTGCTGGGTCCACTCTTCTCCTCCGCCCACTGTCAGATGGGTCTAACTGTCCCCTCAGTGGCCTGCTTCTGTCAGTGACAATGGACTAACAGCATAACTCCCTCCCTCGCACACTGCCAGCGTGCCCAGAATAAACTGTCAGAATAAACTGTCAGAAACGGGGCCACTTCACACAGCACCCCGTAGCGCTTCAGGACCAGTACAAGCACAGAAGAACACTTGGGAGGAGGTTTCAAGGTAAATCGGCTCAGGAACGCTTCCCCAGTGGGAGAGGCACGTTTCTGTGTGAAAGGGCCAATATGTTCCATTAGGGAACCAGTACTAATAAGGTTCTGTGTAAAATGCCTGACAGAAACCGTTACTGAAGAGTTCCTGAAACGGAACATATTGGCTGTGTGAAATTCCTCAGGCCCTCTCTCCTGCTTAGCTCCACCATGGCTGGCTGGCTAATAAGCAGTCAGTGCTTCAGAGCAGGATCTGCTAGACCCAGGTTCTTGCTGAGTGGGTGATTTTGGGCCAGTCACAGACTTTAAGCTTAACCTATCTCACAGGGTTGTTGTGCAAGTCAAAAAGGGGGAAAGAAGAATGATGTCAGCTGCTTCGGTCCCCATTGCAGAGAAAGACTACTTTTCCACCAGGGGAAGTATGGTTGCCAATCTCTAGGTGAGGGCTGGAAATCCCTCAGAATTACAAGTGCTCTCCAGATGGCAGAGATCAATTCCCCTGGAGAAAATGGTGGACTCTACGTCCTCATACCCTGCTGAGATGGACCCTTTATGACAGCCAGTGTGACATAGCAGTCAGGGCTTCAGAGCGTGGTGGAGGCTGTGGGGGGAGGAATGGAAACTTGAAGAGTGAGGTTGATGATTGGCTGGGAAGGAGATAGGGTTGCCAACTCCAGGTGGAAAATTCTTGGAGACTTGAGGGATGGAGCCTGGAGACAGTGAGGTTTGAGGAGGAGTGGGACCTCAGACAGGTACAATGCCATAGACTCCACCCTTCAAGCCAGCAAGTCCCTCTTGGAGAACCATTGTTGCCAATCTCCAGGTGGGGGCTGGAGATCACTCAGAATTACAACTGCTCTCTAGGGGGAGGGGGGAGGAGATAGAAAGCTGAAGCCAGGGGGCATATAACGATACACTGATGGTTGGCTGGGAGGTAGGCTTGCCAACTCCAGGTGGGGATATTCCTGGAGATTTGAGGGGTGGACCCTGGAGTGGGTGAGGTTTCAGCAGGGGTGAGACCTCAGACAGGTTCAGTGCCATCGACTCCACCCTTCAAACCACCCGTTCCCTCAAGGGGAACCATTGCTGCCAATCTCCAGGGGAGGAATGGATATCACGCTGAATTACAACTGCTCTTCAGATGGCAGAGATCTTCCCCTGGAGAAAATGGTGGACTCTGTGTCATTATACCCAGCTGAGATCGCCACAGCAAATTGACACTGAGTGCCCAAGGCCGGGGCACTCTCCCGGAGCCTCTTTCTAGAGCCCGTTGTATTTATTTCCACAACGGGCCTTATTTCTAGTACTGTTAATAATTCTATTTACCTTATTAATAAAGCTGACTACATTGGCTGTTGTGAGAACCAGCAAATTTGACTACAGCTTTCTTCAGTTCAAGAGACTGACAAATTTTCAAATTTTCAATGACTGCTAAGTGACTTTAACATCCTGTTATTTCCTTCCACTTCATAATAATCCAATTGAGACTGAGCCTCTGATACTGAATGTTCTGCATCTACTTGTTCTACAGTATTATCTTTGTGACCATTATCTAAGGTGCAGACTGACTGGGAAGCCGTACTAGAACAGAACTTGCCTGATTGTTTCAAATAAGATCAGTTTCTTATGGAGGGAAATCTTTTTTTAATTTTGCAGCATTTTTAAAGGCATTGTATTCCCTAAAGAGGTCTGAAATGTTCAATAATCAGTTGTTTGACATAAGACAGATAGCTGCAGGGCTGGCCGGCCCGCCCACTAGGCAAACTAGACGATGGCCTAAGGTGCCCCCTGCTGGTGAGCATCGAACTGGCCTTCAGTCCCAAGTCGACCCTCGCCCCCTTAAGAGAGAAGAGGAAGTGGTGCATGCAGTGTGCATTTGTTCTGGCGGCATGGCAGCGAAGGAGAGGAGACAGACAGACGGTAGTTCTTTTGCCCTCCCCCGCCCCTTCGAGAGAAGATCAGAAGGGGGAGAAACCTCTCACACACCATCATAATTTGAAATTGCATTATGTGTCCCTTGCGCTCCATCTCCCCCAGCCCCGGCAGGGCGCCCTTTAACTCCAGAGGGCAAAATGCGCCCCTCATGCCCCATCTCCGAGCAGCCTTGCAGCTTGAAGATGGGGCGCAAGGGGTTCCCCCTCCCCAAGCCTCGGGAAGGTGCCCTTTTACTCGTGAAAGCAAAATGCGCTCCATTTTCTGTTTTGCCTTCAGGCGTCTCCAAGTGGGGCGTGAGGGGCACATTTTGCCTTCAGGAGCAATCCCGGTCCATTCAGCAAGCCAGCGGGGCCAACCCCCCCTCGCCCTCCACTTCTGGAGCACGGTGTGCCAATCTTGGCCAGGGCACTTTTATGCAAGTGCCTCTCCAACTTCCCCACCTCATCTGCCCCCTGCTCTCCCCTCCCCTTCATGCCACCTCTGCCCGCCTTGGCACACCGCAGATGCCCAACTCCCTCCCCCCCATGCATTTTATTGTATATTCAGGCTCTTCTCCTTACTCCCCTGCAGCTTTTATATCCCCCCCCAACTATGCCTTTGATCTTCTTTTCGTTCCCATTTTTGAGCCCTTTCTGTTCTCTTTCCTTCTCTTCCCCCCCGCCATGCATTTCACTGTATATTCAGGGTCTTCTCCTTATACCCCCCCTCAGTTTTTACATCCCCCATAGGCTCCCTCTAAGCTGAGTTAGTGTGAGCTAGCTCACAGTTTTTTCGCCTCTGGCTCAAGCATTTTTGTCTTAGCTCAGGAAGGATGGCTCTAGAGCAAACTAATTTATGCAGCAGCCAAATCGCTCACTCACAACTTTAATGCCAGGAGCTCACAAAGTAAGATTTTGGCTCACAAGACTCCACAGTTTAGAGGGAGCAGCCCCCAACTATGCCTTTTGCTTTTCTGTTCTCTCCCATTTCTAAGCCCTTTCTGTTCTTTTTCCTTCTCTTCCCCCTCCCGTGCATTTCACTGTATATTCAGGCTCTTTGTCTTTCCCCACCCCAACTTTTATATCCCCCCCCAACTATGCCTTTTGGTCTTCTAAAATAGCATTTGCTTCACTTAACCAAATTTCTGGAGCCAGCATGGTGGTTTTTCTGGGGATAATTTTCAAAGAGAATATGCTACTGCTCAGAAAAACCTGCTTCTCTTCTCCAGCAATCTGGATTTCATGAAGAAGGCAACTAACAGCAGGGTTTCTTTACAGGGGGCTGGCAAGGGAGAAGACCACATGTGCTGCATTTGCATTAACTCTGTATGTTACCAGAGAGCCAGTCTGGTGTAGTGGTTAAGTGCGTGGACTCTAATCTGGGAGAACTGGGTTTGATTCCCCACTCCTCCACTTGCACCTGGCTGGATGACCTTGGGCAAGCCATAGCTCCGTACCAGCTGTTCCCTCAAGGACAGCTTGGGAAAGAGTTCTCTCAGCCCCACCTACCTCACAGAGTGTCTGTTGTGGGGAGGGGAGGGGATAGGAGTTTGTAAGCCGCTTTGAGACTCTTAAGTGAGTGAAGGGCGGGATATAAATCCAATCTCTTCTCTTCTTCTTCTATGTGTGTGTGTGTGTGTGAGAGAGTGTGAAGTGCCTTAAAGTTGCTCCTAACTTTTCATTCTTCCTAAAGTGCATTTGTTTGAAAAGTGGTGAGCGCACGGGGGGGGGGGGGGGGGGGCAGAAGGTATCCTCGCTTAGTGTGCAAAAAACAGCTATCCAGGCCGGTCCTGGATAGCTGTTGCACACTGCTGTGATCTTGCATTGGGACTTTCATCTGGGCCCTCTTGTCTCTTCCTATCAATGACCTTGTAGCAGGGAAAGTTATAGGGTTACCAGGCCTCCTGCTATGGTCAGAGGTCTCCTGCTGGCAACCTGCTTTGCCTGCCATTGCTTGGAACTGCAGTTCTGCAGGAGCAAAATAAAAAATTCATTGGGACACATGTGCCATGGCCCAGAACTGTTGGGAGAGGGTAGCTCTAGGAATTGCTGGCTGTTATGGTTTCCAGTGATTCCTAGAGCTGCCTGCCATCACTTCTGGGTTTTCCCTGGAAGTGCATGCAATGCCATGCACACACCCCTTGTCCATGGCCCCCCAGCTCCTCCCATGCCTGAAAACCCTAGGAATTTATAATTTATCAGGTTAACCACTTTAGGTCACAAACAAATCTCTGTGAATCTCTAAAAGGTAGATTGCATACTGTGCAACCACAGTTTGAATAAGGGCCACAGAGAAAGGGGAAGGAGATTATTTGTTAATAGAAACAAATCTCTCTACAATGTAATTGTTATTTTAAAGGGGGGGAAAGTTATGTACATGCAGATTACCTTTTAAGATCCACTTATGTAAGGATCACAGATCTTCCCCCTCTCTCCCAGCAGTTCCTTCCAACCTAGGGCTGCCAGCCCCCAGGTGGGGCCTGGGGATCTCCCGCTTTTACAACTGATCTCCAGCCGACAGAGATCAGCTCCCCTGGAGAAAATGGCTGCTGTGAAGGGTAGACTCTATGGCACTGTACTCTGCTGAGGCCCCTCCCCTCCCCAAACCCCACCCTCTCCTGGCTCCACCCCCAAAGTCTCCAGGTATTTTCCAACCCAGACTTGGCAACCCTATTCCAACCCCAAGAAAGAATGTTTTCCAGGGTGAGAAGACCTGTGTGGAGTCATAGCCACATGAACCAATGGGGCAGAAGCAAATAAACTTCCCCCCCATTTTTCTGTTCTCTCAAACAGTTCTTCTGACAGAAGAGTCAAGAAGGGCCATTTTGCCCCTTCCTCTTTCCCATTGCTGCCCACTGCCCCCCATGGTCATTACTCCTCTTAGGTCCTCTGTTTTTGGAAATAATCTTTTCTGGGGCCAAGAGGGAATGCTGGGGAAAACAGAGAAGTAGGGTAGGTCTGCACCCATCACTTCCTTCCACTGACAGGTCACTAGACCCAACCCAATTCTGGGGAATGATTTTCAGATGCTGCTGACAGAATTTACCTGTTGGATTTTTGAGGGTCTTTTATCTGTTAATATTGTCACTTGAATTTTTAATACCCACCATGGGATCCATTTGTTAACAGTCAAAATATTCATATTTTAACAAATTAAATAAAATATATTTATACTCTGCTTGCCAAATGCTCAGGCTAATTTGTACTTCCCTACACCAAAGAGCTTAAAAGAGAGACTTGATGATTGTTGTAAATCAGTTTAGGTTGCAGATGCATATTGTCTTTATCATTTATAACCTCCCACCATTTTATTACAATTCCTGTTTCAAAAGGAAAGAGAGAGAGAGAGTGAACTGTGTTTGAGATGTAGAAGCTCAAAAAGACTTCAAGAGAGGCTTGGGTTTGAGTTGTTATGGATCTAATAGATTCCAGGGACATAGGCGGTGCAGTCATTCCAGACTTTTGAGAAGATAATTTGTGTTTTCTCTGGAAACTGTAGTTTGGACTTAAAGCCCTTGTAGTTAGAATCTGGGAGGTGGTGATGGGCAAAGTTGTATTTCCTCTGCTGGACTTTTAACAACATTCTCAAAGGCAGCTGCAGGTTGGTACAGAACTCTCTTTTTGAGCATGTAATATTCATCTTTGTTTTCCCCAGAAAAGGAATATATTTGGTAGTCATTTCAGAAACCATAGGATATGGCTACAGCCTAGTCACAACTGAAATGAAACCTGTGGTAATAATTTGGCTGAGTTTCATATAATCCGTTTTTCATTATCACTTACTGACATCTACTGGCAACATCATGTATTAATTCTGAAGGTTTTAGTGGGCATTTTAAGAGCCCAGTTTGAAGAACAGCTGAGCAGACCAGTTATACACCAGGGGGAGAGACAGGCTTGTCTTGTATCATATGCTGTATCCTTCAGTTGTGCTAAACGTAGCATCAAATGAACACTGGAATGGGCAATTGTGTGCATATGGAACTCGTATGAGTTCAGATTAGCCATATTTTTAGGAATGATATTCAGATTTATTTGTTTGTTTGAAACATTTTTCAAGGCAATGGCAGCTGGCCTTTGCAGTCCTACACATATATTGCCATTCCACAGTTGACATTTAGAATTCTATTTGCCATAATTATTCTGGCGTGATAAGAGATGCACATCCTTAAATGCTCTGGAGAATTAGACCACTAGCTAGGTGTTGTGAACCAGTCAAGCCCAGCAGAGCAAAGAGACGCAGAAGACTCCTCTGAGGAAGAGGCAGCCAGCAGACCTGACCCTAAACCGTGGCCAGCGGCAGAGGCGCTGCAGGAGGAGGCAGTCTCTGAGGGGCCAGACATAGAGCCACGAACCAGCACACTGGCCCCCTCAGTCTCCCAGGCCCTGGGCTGGCAACAGAGAGCAAGCTGCTGGTCAGTTCTCACACATACACGCACCCCCCCCCCCCCCCCGGTCACCAGAGCCTTGGGAATGCTGAAGGAGGAAGATGAGACAGAAGGTGCAGTGCCTGCCTAGGAGCACACCACCAGCAGTGAGGATGAGTGCCTGCAGGAGCAGGACTGAGGCAGTTGGCAGGTGCATGATGCAATACAGGCTGCTGAGCAGGTGGTTCTTAAAAGCAGCTGAGAAGGGAGTGGCTGTGTGGAAGTAACTTCTCTAATAACTGCTGACCTTGCTGCCTGTGCTCTGGATTGACTTCTTTGTCTCTGGCTTGTACCTTTGGATCCTCGTTTTTGAATTTCCCTTTGGACTTGAAGCTGTGTTGCCTACCCTGTGCCTGTCCCTGGAACTGCTTTACAAACTCTGATGTCTAGAAACTGCCTCTGTGTGCCTGCTGCATGCCAGTAAACAGGACACTAGTATCCCTTATTCAGTTTGCAGAAGATGGTAGAAGGAAGAGAAACTTGGACCCTGAGCCAGTTTGGTGTAATGGTTAGGAGCATGGACTCTAATTTGGGAGAACTGAGTTTCGATTCCCACTTCTCCACATGCAGCTGCTAGTGTGGCCTTAGGTCAGTCACAAGTTCTCTCAGAGCTGTTCTCTCATGAGCAGTTCTCAAAAGAGCTCTCTCAGCCCCACCTACTTCACAGGGTGCCTGTTGTGGGAAGGGGAAGGGAGAGGTGATTGTAAGCCACTCTCCTTTGGGAAATGAAGGGTGGTGTGTAAATCCAATCTCTTCTTCTTCCATTGGATTCTGATTTCATAGGATGAGGCTCTGGTATAGCCTATAAAGAGATACTGTTGGCAAAGCTGGTGGACAGAGAACTTTATCTAAAGGTGCTAATCTGGCAGTAGTAACAGCAGTTGGGTGAGGTCACGGCTGCAATGTCTTGCTGAAGCCATTCTCTTTGCTGGCCTTTGGGGTTGATTGCTCATTCTAGTGGGGTATTGAAGTCCTCTCAAACTCATAGGCACACAAATATTGAGGAGCTGCAGCCCATTCAGGGTTCCCCTGCGTGTACAGTGGCATTTGAGGACATGGATTTGTCCTTAACTATTGTTTTTTTCCTATGAAAGCACTGGTGAAACATTGCTGCTTTTGTTAGGAAGCAGGGGCACACATACAACCATTTGGAAGAATGCAGTGACGTGTAATATTTTACTATGCAGTAATTTTGGATCTTGTTAAGTTGTTACAGTTTCTTGGATAAAGCTTTGTTGAAATGAGGTGCTAGAACACCAGTTCTCCCCATCAGTTGGAACTAAGCTTGCAGAGCTGCTAGATGAACAGAACTTTAAGTCTTCAGGAACAGAGGATTCTACTCACCTGAAGTGCTATTGGTGTATTGAGTGGACTTTTGAATTCGTAATTTGCATTTGAATCCTTTGGTCTGTGACTCATGAATTTGAATCTTTCCCTGTTTGCACAATTTATTTATATGAATTTCAAGATTTGAAATTTAAATTGCTTTATGTGTTTGTTAGTGCTGATTATGCAAATAACTTATGAGTATCATATTTAGTGTCTGAGTATTTTTAGTGGTTATTTATACAGAGGATTTTTCCTTTCTTCTTGTATTTGTTAGCAAGTATGGCAGAATGAGAAACTGTGAAAAGAGGATTGACAAAACTGGTAGCTATGTTGAGTTTTCCCCCTCTGTCTCTGTGTAATGGATATGTGATATGGACATGCATCGCATGGCATCATCCTGTCATGTCTGCCTTGCTTTATGTTACTGGCTGTTGTTGGGGATGGGATGCACACATGATGAAGTCATGTCACATTTCAATAAATATTTGTTACATGGGAGGAGAAGCTCCATGTGGATGCCAATTTCAGCAGCAACCCCACGTTCACTGACAACTCCAGGCATGTTCAAGATCAGTGGGACTGACTTCCGAGAAGATGAGGTTTTATACCTGCATTTGCTGCTGTACAGAAAATAGCCCTGTTAAAACCATGTATGTGTCCCTGTCATTGTGGCTTTTTAACACAAAAACATGAAATAGTGGTTTGGCATCTATTCTGAAATAAGAGATGAATGGTGCTGCTGGAAATTGAACACTGGTCTGTTTTGTGTATAATTTACAATAAGTTTGGAGATCACCTGGATAGGAATACTGCTTTCTTAATCATGGGGACGATGTTTACGAAACAGAAAAATACAAAGTGTCTCCAAGAGTTCAGGGTGATTTCTGAAGGTTCTCATTTTGCCACACTCTGTAGAAGTGTCTGTGTTTTGACAAGTGCAGAGAGAAGTGAAGTGTTCGACACAAAGAACAAGAGGAATCCTTGACAATATGGGAGTGTCTTAGCCGCAAAGCTTGCTTCCTTTGCACAAAAATATAAATACAATAGACCTGACTGAGGCTGACCTTTCAAATAAGAGTGAAGGGGCTGACCCAGAGAAGTGTGATTTATAGGTTGGCTGGACATCTACACTGATTCTCAAGTGGCAAATATATTTCTCCACCTTCTCCCTGCACCCAAGTAAGAGAGACAATTAAAAAAACCCACCAAGGCCAGCGTTAAGCCCCAGATTCATTTCTCCACCTCTCACAATGGCTAGAGTTGTTAATAATAATAATAATAATAATAATAATAATAATATAATAATAATAATAAAGACTTGCAAACATGTTACTCAGTGTCTCCTGATCTCTCTCTTTTATTTTGTGCTTATTTATCAATATTTTTCAAAGCTCTGAACTGAAATCACACAATGGGAGTCTAGAGACATTATCTGTATCTCATCAAGGGTCTTGGCGTTCTCCCCCACCCCAAAACAAAACAGCTTGTGAGTTGCTGAACATGTAGCCCGTGCCAGGGAACTTGAGTTGGCCTTGACTCCTTCGGCAGGCAAGGCTACAAGACATTAGTATCAAGTGGGTCCTCAGATGTGGGGTGGACATGACAACAGGAAGACGAAATTTTTTTAAAGAAAAGATTAGATATCTCCGTTAATTTCCTATTCACTGCAAGTGAATCTTTGTTTTGATTTCAAGGTTTAGTTTAACACGGTGTTTACGTTGTGTATGACTACCAGAATCTGCTTCTTGTCCTATGGGTGCTTTTGGCCTTGTTCAGATGTCATGCTCGTTTAAATAGCTCCACCACTTAATCCTGGAAAGGAATATATAAAAGGTGTACTGTTGCCAGCTTAGACCTGGATGTGAGAGACGTGGGTTCAGATTTTTGCTCAGTTAAGCACTTGCTGGACGGCCTTGGGTAAGCTGCTATCTTCTGGTTTTTATAGTATGTGGATAGACAAAATAATGACAGTAAAGAATTTTGTTTTTATTCATACTTAGCACTATACTATTCACATATCCGCATCAATGTAATAGGTATTGTGGCAAAAGCCCTTCCCATTATGACTACTCCTCGCTTCAGTCGAGATGCCAGTGGTGTACATCTGCTGGCACTCTTAGGATCTGACCTTTGGAACTAGGGTTGCCAACTTTGGATTTCAAAAATATTGGCTTTGGGGGCAGAGGTAGGGGAGATGGAATATGGGCAGATCAATCAAGAATCAATAGTATCAGGGACACAGAAAGGACAGGAACTGGTGGGTTACGAAGAAACACTAGGGGCCTTTTCTCACTAGCTTTCCCCCGCGGTTTACACCGAAGCTAGCACCGGAGCTTCTGGTCAGTTTCCCACCATTTGCTCCGTGCTCACAATTTCCTCCAGAGTATCACTGCACTGCTCCGGAGCTTCCCTGGAGCAAGAAAATCCTGCTGGAACAGTGCTAGCTTCAGTGTAAACCGCGGGGGAAAGCTAGTGAGAAAAGGCCCTAGCAGATTCTTCCAGGTCAGAGGCAGGGGCAAACTGGGGATTTAGCTCACAAATAGAATCTAGTTGAATCTATGTATTAGTTTTCAGGCTGAATTACTGTCTGCATAGAACACAAGTTTTAGTTGTTGTGCTGGTACCATAGTAGAGGTTTGGCAGGACTGTTTAGCATGCCACTGAGAATAATGTGGGGTTTTTTTGCAATGGCATGTAAATGTATAAATAAATAAAATGCTGGTCCAAATCACATGCTGCCCTCCTGCTATGGACTAAAGAACCTATGAGCAATCAAAGGTTTTAGTGTAGCCACCTCATCCTGCTGGCCACATGGATAGATCATAATAATGGTCAGCTCAAAATCAACAGTGTTTCTTTGTGTTGACTTCAGGTTTATCATTTCTTCTATTTCAACTTCCAAATCCTAATTTTGATTTTACATCTCCCTTGAGCAAACTGAACCAGAATTCCTTATTTTTGTGCCATTTTCTCTTTCCTCGACCTGAATATGTCCTGTAAAATGTACACATTTTTACATTATTTAAACATTTCATGTAAAATCTGCATATTTTCAGTATTATTTTTGTATCAGTAAATCGGCATTATATATGTATCTGATTTACAGTATACATACACTGACTGTATACATTGCATGGAAAACCTATCCAACATTTGTACATTAATACAAGTGTTCCGTGCGCCTCGGCATTTAGTCATGCTGGCCACATGACCACAGAGAAGTCTTCAGACAGTGCTGGCTCTTCAGGTTGGAAACAGAGATGAGCACTGTCTCCTAGAGTCTGATTTGACTAGCTTTTGAGCAAGGGAAACCTTTACCTTTATTCCACAAAGCCAGAGAATAAAGAGAAAAACCAAAACTGTGGACAAAACTATAAAGAAATATAAGAAAAAATAAAATCTTGAAATTGCAACAGGTTCACTTATTTCATGAACTCAGAAGCCTTTATCTGGTTAACCCCTCAATATTCAGCCCTATCTAAAATCCGTAGTCTGTCTGTCTCAATCCCAAGTGACACCATTAAGAGCAAAACATCAGAGCAGACATTTAAACAAAACCCCAAACCATTTCCTAAAATCTCTGAGCTGAAACAATAAAACGATGTGCATACCTGAGCTACTTTCTCATCTGAAATTAACCAATTGTAAATGCAATAGTGGATTTTGAGAAATTCAGCACACCTCCAGTGCAGCTAGTTTCATGTACCTCTACTTTGATATAATTTCCCACAGTTCAGGCTTTTTGTGCCCCAAGCAATTATTCTCTCATCCTGATAGCTGTAGTAAAGTGTGCTATCTGCTCATAAAGAAAAATATCTCTGAGTTAGAATACTGTATAGGAATTAATATTAAACTAATAGGCAATTGTTATTTATTCTTCATAAGGGTCAAGAATTCCAGCTTGCTATTCTTAAAAATGGGTTATCCCCCATAATTCTGCCATTATATACCAGGATTCCTGAATCAGAATTAATCTTGCAAATCTGTATGCATTTATCCCATAGGGGCACAAGCTGCGAATGCATAAGGGGGTAATTAACTTGGAAGTTTCTTTCACCCCACAAATAGTACAATAGTCCAAGTCTGTTCAGTTCTGGATGTAGATGAGTAACATTCTCCTCAAGTGGCTTAGGCCCTCAGCATAATTTACTCTATAGAGGTGACCTCTGTCTCTTACCACACCTGAGTAATTTTATTTGTTCCTTCCTAAATTTTATGGGAGAAATTGGAAGAGAAGCCGTAAGAAGAACTTGGGGCTCTGGCTGCATTCCCCAAACCCATTGTTCATGTATATTGCCTAATCCTTTAAAAATTATGTAACTGTTATGTCCGGTGCTTGACTCTTTGCAGCCAGGGAACGTGTCTGGGCATGTTTACCTGTAATGGGATGTGATAATAACAGAGCTTCCTTCCCCAGGGAACAATGGACCTAGAGATCCTGCTGGTCCCCCTATCAGAGGCTGAGGATATTTGAATGGACCTATGACAGTCTCTGGCGGGAGACTAATCCCTGTTGGACCAATCCCCTTAAGGGGGGACACGGTCAAGGTGTGGTTTACCTGTAAATATAAGTGGCTTCCCCATCCCTTTGTCCCCATGCTCCATCTTGACCCGCAATAAACCACAATGCTGATTTCACCATTACCGGCCTCCCGACTCCAATACTTTTCAGTAACCAAGTGACCTCTGCCCCTCCCATGACAGTGAATTCTATAAGTCAGCTCATATGATATAGTATATAGTATATAGTAAAATCAGTTTTACTGGGTGACACCCCCCCCCCCCCCCCGGAGTGAATAACATGAGAGAGGTTCTTTTAACGTACATCATATTATATGAGATAATTTTGGAAAGCCTACTTTTATTTTTCATAATTTAGAACTTTTTGCTGTGGGTTTCTTTAGATATGCTAAATACTCATTCCATTTCTTACACCAGAATCCATTCCCCACAAATCCTTTTGCCCCTGCAGGTCTGTGACACCACCCACTGGCAGAACTTTACTGGGGATGGGGTAAGGCAATGCAGTAGAAAAAAATGGCAGATGTGTGGGAGGTTCAATAACCCTCTTCCCACACACATACACCCGGATGTATTGAGCTATGTACAAATAGCTATATCTTCTGCCATCACAGGCCTGAAACTCCTGGTATCTTGGGGCGGGGAGGGCGGAGATAGCCTGATGTATACATTTTTATTTGGAATTAAATCAGAGTTTGTTCCACAGTCCTACACATGCTACTTAGGAGTAAGTTCCTCCGAACTGAACAGGACTTCCTTCTGAGTAAATATGCATAGGATTGTGCTTCCTGCCGATACTTCTGTTGCATCATGCCTTATTTGTTTACTTTTGAAATATTCATATATTGTTAGAAACAAATTTAATCACAGAGGCGTGTGCGCACACACTCTCTTAAGGAAACCTTATTGTATAATGATTCGAAACAAATTGTCATTTCCTCCGCAAAGTGCTACAGATTAATTCACCACTAAATGTGTGTGAGAGAGAGAGAAAGAGAGAGAGAGAGAGAGAGAGAGAGAGATCCCCCTAATTGAGAAGAAATGAGTCGTATGCTTTCCTCAGCAAACATCACTAGTAAAGCTTCATTAGTATGTATTTTCACATAATTCAATTAGCCAAAATACATACAAATGCCAGCAGTGCTGTTCCCTGCTCAGGGAGTATTGGTGAAGCTTTTAAACAGATCTGAAACAAAAATTGCATAAATGGCATGTAAAGTCCTGTGCATACAAAGATACCTTCGGGGTTCTAATAAATTCATGAAACTTTTAAAAGCATGATTTCCTAGCAGGCAATCACTTTTAATTAAGAGGATCTCCTACAGCAACACATGTCCTTCAAAAACTTACATTATTTTTTTTCTTTTTTGAATTTCAAAGTTTCTGTAGTAAAAGTTGAATTGCTGAGTAGCTTAACCTCAAAAGGCTTTCCAGGCTTTCATGGCAGTTATAAACCACTGTGGTGCCTTCTTTATAAGAAGAAAAGATTCTTCGCACAACAGAGAAAGAAGGAAATCGCTTTCTACTCATAGCTAGAAGCAAGCATTTCCTCCAAAGGTCAGAAAACTTTTCCTCCGCTAAAGAATATTTTTAAGGACACACTGGAGCTACTTGCACAAGTAATCTCTGGTAATTTGCTATATGAATTAAACATACAATTTCAGGTATTTATTGTTTTCTGCTCCGTAGGATTGCCTCATTTTTTTAGAGACTGGATAATTTCAAAGTTCTATCTGAAAATTGCAGTGGTATATGCACACCTGCCTGTCAACAGTGTTGTGAATGGTACTGAAATCTGATGCTGATTCTGGGGTATATGGACCACCAGCCCTAAAGAGCATCATTTTCCAGAACCAGTAGCTGTGACTTGATATTGCTATATTATTCAATCCAATTGACCAATATGTTCAATTGTACCTGAATACATTGAAGGCTTTCATACTGTGTAAGAGAAAGCAAGAGTCCAAGGAGGTGGTTTCATTTACAAGTAAGCAGCTCTCATATGGACTACCTGTGCCATTCACATATGTGGACAGGTCATTTGATTTTTGACAGCTTGTTTATTCAGCTTTCTTTGAGTGATTCACAGTTGAGCATTCTAGCTGTGATCTTCAATCAGTGACTGCATGTTCACAGATGTAATTTACCTGATTGAGGCTACAGTCATTAAGTGATGAACATATTTGCTCAAACCAGATCTCAGAAGGCAACAGAAATGTTTTGCCTAGCCCCAACTGCTCAGGGGTTAAATATCCAGTCAAAATGAATAATGTTGATAACACAATATTGGAACAGTCTGGTATTGCCTTCAGTTAACAACTGGTTATTAATTGAGTTGGGAATTGTGAAAATGTACATATTTACTATGTAAGGGGGAAAAAAGTTTGAGTCCAGTGGCACCTTTAAGACCAACAAAGTTTTATTCAAGGTACAGTCTTTCATGTGCACACACACTTCTTCAGATACCTTGAAATGGAAGTTGCCAGTCCATACATATTGGTAGAGGATGAGCAGTAAATTAGCATACAACATAATAATGATGTTTAACAGATTCAAGGACCAAACTGGAATAACAAGCGTAGTTTATACGGTTACCATTTGTTTGGGTTTAATTCCAGGGAAAAACATAGGCTGAGGACAGATTGGCCGTCTCGGCCACTCTGCCTCCCCTTCAGAAGCGGAGGCAGAGCGGCCGTTCAGACGGCTGCATCTGCCCCCAGGAGGCGGCCCGGACGCATCGCGTCTGGCGCCGCGCTCCTTCCGCACCAGCCGAGCGCCACTTCAAAGTGGTGCTTGGCTGCTGCGGTGCGCCTCGTGCACGTGTTCCACCCGTCGGAGCGGGTGGCTTCCTTCCGGCGGCGTGCGAATGCTGCGCCGCGGGGGAAATTCCCCCACCCCATTCTGCCGCGCCGCGGAGGCGCGGCAGAATGCCAATCTGTCTTCAGCTATAGTGAAGGAAATAAATATATCCTAATTGGAGATCAATAGGCAGATTTTGATACATTTATTTCTCTCAGTTGGCCCTTGACCCAAATCTGGAAGCTTCAGCTAGTGCAAAATGCTGCAGCAAGGTTGTTCTTGGGCCTCCCCATGTGGGAGCACATCCAACCTGCGCTAAAAGCATTGCACTGGCTACCTATAGCATACTGAATTCGCTTCAAGGTGCCGGTTCTTATTTTTAAAGCCCTTTATGGTCAGGGACCTACATACCTGAGGGACCTCATTTCCTCATATGTTCCCCAGAGAGCACTGCACTTGGGGTCTAAAACCGTCTATCCCTCCCAGGTCCCAAAGATGCCAGGCTGGCTTCAGCCAGGGCCAGGGCCTTTTCGATGGTGGCTCCGTGCTGGTGGAATGAGCTCCTGGAGGACAACAGGGCCCTGTGGGACCTTTTACAGTTCTGTAGGGCCTGCAAGATGGAGCTCTTCTGCCAGGCATTCAATTAAGGAGCTGCACCGTGGGACCCCTGTGCCCTGGTATTACCATCTCAGCCTGTGCATCACTGGTGTGAAGGGACCGAGATAGTTCTACATCAATGCTACATCAAGGCTGATTGTATCCCATTAGGATCTGCTACCAAGATTTGTTATTATGTCTCTCCATCAGTTTATAACGTGGCACACTAGCACTTTATGATCGTTTTTTAGAAATGTATTGTTTTAGCTGTTTAAACATTTTATGTAAGCCACCCTGAGCCTGCCTTGGTGGTGAGGGCGGGGTATAAATTGAATGAATGAATAAATACATTTATATTTATTTATCTATTATTTCCATTTGTATCCTGCCTTGCCGGACAAACTGGCTCAAGGCGGCGTGCAGACATAAAATGCAATAAAACAATAAATAGAGTATTAAAACCAAAGTCACATATACAGCAAAATGCTGATAAAACAGTATAAATGATGGCGGCATTCAGATTACAATCCAATGGTAAAAGGCAGCATCCAACGGTGTGTCGTAGGCCAGAAGATGTTCCTATGGCGCATTCGTCAGTGGTGCGTTAATCAGTGGCAGCTCCTAATCGGAAGCCTGGTGGAAGATCTCAATTTTGCAGGCCCTGTGGAACTGCAAAAGGTCCCACAGGGCCCTGATGTCTTCCAGGGGCTCATTCTACCAGTATGGAGCCAACACTGAAAAGGCCCTAGCTCTAGTAATGGCCAACCTGGCTTCTTTGGAGCCAGGGAGGGTCAGGCGATGTTGCGACCCTGACCTCGCTGGGGCACATATGGCGAAAGGTGGTCCCTCAAGTAGGCAGGCCCCTGACCATATAGGGCTTTAAAGATCAACACCAGCACCTTGAACTGAATCCGGTACACTACTGGCAGCCAGTGCAACACCTTCAGCACAGGCTGGATGTGGTCCCGTATAGAGAGACCTATCAATAGCTTTGCTGCAGCATTTTGCACTAGCTGCAGCTTCCGGATTTGAGACAAGGGCAGCCCCATGTAAAGAGCATTGCAGTAGTCTAATCTTGAGGTGACCATAGCATGGATTGCTGTTGCCAGGTCATTGCGTTTAAGGAAGAGAACCAGCTACCTAATCAGCCATAGATGATAAGAGGCCACCTTGGCAGTGGCTGCTACCTGGGCCTCCATTGTTAAGGAGGCATCCAGGAGCACTCCCAAACTCCTAACCCTTGGTCCTGGCACCTGTGGCACCCCACCGAAGGTCAGTAGTGGGATCCCTACACCCAGCCTACTCTGACTCAGGTACAGGACCTCCATCTTCATTGGATTCAATTTCAATCAACTCAGTCTAAGCCAGCCTGCCCCGACCTGATGCACCCACTCCAGGTCATCTGGGGTAGAGTTGGACTGACCGCCCAACAACAGATATAGCTGAGTGTCATCTGCATATTGATGCAGCCTATGCCTCTGGGCAATCCGGGTGAGGGGGTACATGTAGATGTTGAATAACATCTGGGACAGCACTGCCCCTTGAGGAACCCTGCAGACCAGCGGGTACTTCTGGGACGTCTGTTCACCCTCTGTCCCCGACCTTGGAGAAAGGAGATGAGCCATCTCAGGGCATGCCCCCGAATCCCTGTGTCGGCGAGGCGGTGGATCAGTAACTGGTGGTCGACTGTGCTGAACACCACTGACAGGTCCAACAGTACCAGTACCACCGTACCACATCGATCCAGGTGTCTCTGGAAGTTGTCTGTGAGGGCGACCAGTACTGTTTCCGTCCCATGGTCTCTCAAAGACCTTTTGAGAGTAGTTCCTGTTTGAGAATTGGCAGCCTGTCTTTAGGTCTTTGAATAATTTGAAAGAAACTGTTCTTGTCTACAGAGAGACGTGTACTCCTTAGTTATCTTGAACCTTGTAACAGTCTATTGATGAAGAGCACATCGAAACGGAGAACATAATCTGGAGTCTTCGTAGACTGACTTATTGGACTGTCTTAGAAATATGGACTTTTAGATTTATACCTTGTTAAGACTAGTTATCTTTGTATTATTCTGCAGCCTTTATTAATTGTTACCCTTTAGAGGCATTGTAACATTATAGTGTGACTTAGTCGTGCATACCGTTTCTTTTGCATTTTTTCTGTAGTGTTTTTTCCTTGCATTCATGATTACTGCTGTATATCGCTTGTGCATAGATCATTTTGTATATGCAACACCACAATGTTCTGTAGCATGAGTTCTGTATGGTTATATTGAAAGTGAGGTGAAACGCACCATATGTTGTAGAAGAGCTGGTATAGATTTACTGTATGTTGTACAGTAGACAGCAGCTGAATTATAAAGGACAACTACTGGACAATTAAAAAAACATTGAGAAGGACACAGCTGCATTTCAATGATCAAGATATGCCAGAATAAATTAACATCATGCAAAGTTGGGCCATGTTTAATTCATAGGCTGCGCCTATATTTATCCATCTTATTATTTGTAATATAATCCATCCGTTTATTGAAGGTTAACACCAAGCATTACTCCTAGGTATTTTGTAGATGTGTCACAGGTCAGTGTAACCCTTCTAATCTCAAGCTACTTAGAGAGACTGAATGTGTTAGAAAGAAATTATATAGAATATCAAGTTAAATGAAGAGAAAATGAATTCTAATTGCTGTTATCTTATCCCAGGTGCCTTTCCTGAAGAAAGGAACACAGGAAACAAAGGCAATATTACCAGCAGTTAATAAAAGAATGCTGTCCTCTGACTTCATAAGTGTAGCACCGCGGAAATTCAGACATGTACGTGGCATATGAAAACAACTGAAGAGGAGAAGATCTGCCACCGTCTATGGAGGCACTCCAGGAATCAGTGGAAGTAGGTCTGACAAGAAGCTCCAGCAAAAGACTGTTTGAAAAAGATATGAAATGCAGGAGGAGGATGGGGGGGCGGTGAGTGAGAAAAGCCATCATAACAGTCGAGTTTTGAGCAGAAAAAGGACAGGACCGAAGAAATGATGTTTGTGGATGTGAAAAAAAGAATAAAACTGAATAAAAACCTTGCCATTTCTCGAAGTAATTTCAATTATTTATGTTTTAGACCATGATGACAAAACTTCTGATTGTGTCATAGATTTAAAAAAACCCCACTCTAATGTTTTTTAAAAAAATGCTATTTAAAGCATAAAATGCCGTAAGCAGGGACGGCCAGCCCGTTCCACAATAAGAGTAGTGTAGTGGTGACAGCAACCCTAAGCTTCTAAATCCATTGGGTATAACTCTTCTTAGGTTTATACTGTTGGAGACATTATTTCACTGGGTGATCTCAGACCAGTCACCTGCTCTCAGCTAATCCACCTTGTTGTGAGGAACGCCCAAGAATGCCAAGCTGAGGCACACTTAAGCAGAATACAGATGTCATAGATACAGGTGAGGGCTCCGAATAGGGTAAAAGAGGGAATCTAGAAAGCCACTGCAGTTTGAAAAGCAACACCAGCCAAAATTTCCTGAACAGATTAGCCATCCTTGTACTTTCTGTGTTATACCGCTGAGGATGCCAGTCACAGCTGCTGGCGAAACGTACTACAATGCCAAGGCCACGGACATACAGCCCGGGAAATCTACAACTAACATCCTTGAATGGTAAAATTAAATTAAAATCACCCTGTAAGTTACACCATAAATTCAGTCACTGAAAACCAGGTCAAATAGAAAGTTCTCAGCTGTTTGTTTAATATGTTGCAGGAAATGCTTTTAGATGCGCATAAAAGGAAAAGTGCATTCTTTTGGGTGTTATAAAACAAAATAAAATGTGGATTCTCCATCGCCTTTGAAAAAAAGAGATATTATCCTATGACTCAAGGCCAGTTCACCAGTTTACCAGACCTTGGTCATTATTAGGGGCTAGTTTGGTGTAGTGGTTAAGTGCGCAGACTCTAATCTGGGAGAACTGGGTTTGATTCCCCACTCCTCCACTTGCACCTTCTGGATGACCTTGGGCAAGCTGTAGTTCGGCACAGCTGCTCTTGAAAAAGAGCAGTTTCTGTCAGAGGTCTTTCAGCCCCACCTACCTCACAGGGTGTCTGTTGTGGAAAGGGGAAGGGAAAGGAGTTTGTAAGGTGCTCTGAGACTCCTTCAGGTAGTGAAGGGCGGGGTATAAATCCAATCTCTTCTTCTTCTCTACCACATGTATCTTGAGACTGGGCAATACCACACATAGGCTTGATTTGTACAGTCTTGCTCCTGCCATTAATGAAGGGGAAGGAAGAATAGTGTGAAGCATTCCAGCACACACATGGGAACATCTAGCTCATGTATTGCTTTGTACACACATTGGTTGAATCCAGCCAGCTTTTTAATGCAGTCTCTCCCAATTCTGCTCCTTGTTACAGCCCCCATTTCACATGGCTTTTGTACATGTAGGTCCAGTGATTCCAGCATAACAATTGTTTGGGTGGTCATATGGAACCCCTCCTTCCTTTTTCATTAGCAGAAAAGTGATTCGTTATTTCCAGATACAACACTTAATACGAGACTCATCCTGCAAGGAACAGCTTTAAATCCACTCTCTGACCTTGAACATCTAATAAACCACCGCAACAGAGAAATTAAAGGACTAATTTCAAAGCTTTACAAAATTTTAAACTCAAAGTTTAAAATGTATCTACTATTTAAAATTACATTTATCATTTAAAATTTATCCACTAAATTTATCTCAAAGTTTATCTACTATGAATTCGCAAATTCAATGGCAAATGGACTGTAATAATAGGATACTAACTACACATTGGGAAAAAATCTGGAGATCGCCAAATAACTCTTCAAAAAGCTTTTGTATTAAATTTAATACATTCAAAGTCTTGAACTGATGGTACCTAATGCCAGCACAGGATAGATCCAAAATTCAGTAAACATTGCTGGAAAAATTGTGGGCAGATTGGAGATTTTATACACTGCTGGTAGCAATGCCCTCTGATCCCGAAATTTTGGATTCAAATTTTATCACAAATTCATCTCATCACGGGATATAACTTACCTCTGTTACCTGAGACAGTTTTGCTGGATGCATATCCGGATATCTGTATTAATAAAACAACAAACATATTAATATCTACCCTGCTCGCCATAGCCAGAATAACCATTGCACAAAAGTGGAAGGAGAAATCTTGTCCCACTTTGACTACTTGGCAAAATAAGGTCTGGGAGCATTTTGTACATGGCAAAGTGGTCAACCATCAAAAAAGTATGAATAATAACACTTACCAGAAGTCATTCCAAGCCATATGGTTTCCTGCGGTTATTTACCTTGCAAATGGAGGAGTGATCCCTGCAAATAAACATTACCAAGAGTTGTTATATTTTTGATAGTTTAATTTTATCCTCACACTTAATTGTGAAAGTGAGACGGAGTCTATGAGAGCTAGCTTATATTGTATCTTATTAGACAAAGATATTTCTAGGTTGTTGTTCATTCTTGTAACACTGTTGCATATTTCAGTCGTTATATTGTAATAAAATGAAAAAAAGTTGTGTGTGTGTTTTTTTTAAAAAAAAGAAAAGTGGTTGGATTCAACCCACTGGGTAGAAGCTTGTACCGTTGAAAAAATATTTAACTGTATGAACTACTTCAACGTGTCCTGTGATATATTAACTGGAGTAATGACCCTGTATAACGTAACTGTTTTGAGCTTTTGGTCACTTTTGAAATTTTGAGGAAAGGTAATGAGCATCACCACAAAATGATAATAAACCTCATTTACAAATATTTCTTGGAGAGAAATGAAAGACATCAGTTTTTTGGGGGGCCATCTCACAAAACATTCACCTTTCTGTTTTATGTGGAGGGGCATGAGGATCAAACTATGAATGCTGCTGATACACTTTGATTGGAACTCCGGATACATTTTTCAGCCTAATACGCAGCCACTGGGGTGGGGTGGGGGCTGCAGAACTCATGGGTGGGATTTTTGATCGGATAAATAATGTAAAAGAAGAGTTAAGACTATTTTTCACTGGCACCATGGCCTTGACTCATACTGGGCCCCAGGCTGTGTTTTTAGAACCAAATAACATATCTGGAGTTCCTGTCACAGAACTCCAGTGTCATACCGGACAAGTAGGTTTATTTTGCTTCAGAAATGTTGTTGTTGTTCATGTGTAAATATATGCTATTAATTTGTGATGTATGTACTTAATTGATTAACTGATCAAAACTCATCTAATTTATCAGTTAAGATTTCTTTAATTGGAGGAGAGCTTAGCTCACATATGTGCTTTGGTGCTTATCTGGAAAGAAATTCTCCCATTCCTTAGGGGCTAGCATTAACTTTTGAAAGCCAGGATCAAATCCATAGCTGCGCAGGGAGCTGAACGAATGTTTAAATTCCTAGGCACCAGTATAAAATTTCTAGGGCAACCAAGCATCTGGGTGCTGTTCAGCTTCTGCTCCTCTGTCTGAATTTGTATTCTGCTGTTGTTGCTGTCAGTATTTTTGTGATGAAAGACAGGCTTCTACCTGTGCAGGTTTCTGTTCTGAGTCTCTCTGCCCCTTGAAATTACATGGAGCTGGGTCAAGTGGATAGTAATTTCTCTTGAACTTTGCTGTCATCCTGAGTGGGCTCAAGGTGTTGAATAGCATGGTGGTTGCTTTGATATAAACAAAAGGGGAGGGATGCAGAGCAATTTTTTTTCTTTTGCCTGGGAGCTATTGCTCTCCAGTCCCCTTTGCTTCTTTGTATTTTCTTCTTGAGTTAGGAAGACAAGAAATGGCATCCCTGTCCTATACATAAATGATCTGTGACTAACTTATAATAGAACTTATCAACAAAAAGCAGTACCTATTTTACTTGGAGCCAATATGTGTAGTCTTGCATTAGTATTTCTCTGGAATAACAGTTCCTGAAGTTTGGAGGAGGTGGGGATGTGTCTTACTCCTGTTCTACCAAGTAGATATGATTGGAGCTGTCAGCCCAGTTGCATTTGTGTTACCCTTAAAGGTGGTACATAGCTTCTAATAGCAAAAATTATGGCAAAGATGGTACATTGCCATAATTTTTGCTATTAGAAGCTATCTAAACACTTTCCTTCAATGTGTTAGTGGATTAAGTAAACTCGGTCAGTAATCGTCCCTTTAAAATTAACAGATTTAGAGTGTCACTATATTTCAAGGTTGTTTTAAAAAAGATTTTTTAGAATATTGTATAGTTTATTATGGAAACAACCAATTTATTGGTCAGAAGCATCTTAGACTGAATAAAATGCTCTCCTTGCCCCCTTCATTTGTTAATCTTTTGTGTGCTGTTGTGTGATTTTGTATATGTATATTTTGTATTATTGATTTTGGGAGTGATATATAAAGAGGGTATGAAGCACCACGACATTGTTGTATATCTCCAGCATGTTTCTGCAGTCTATCACCACACTACCATTCTTAGCCACCACCCTAGGTTGATAACCATACATAAATGTAAAAGTGTCTGATTTCATCCAATACACTTGTGATTTTTTTTGTGGACTGATATGAGTCCTCTTGTGGGAGAAAGCCCAGGATATATGTTTTTAAATAAATAAACTGAGGACAGAACTAGAGGGCCAAATCATACCTGGGTTGATTCATACTGGAGTCCTAGGCCTAGTCATGGAAGGGTTTCAACCCTAACTCAGTGCTGTCTCCCTGATTCAAATCACTCCTTCACCAAGCTTCTGTTTCCTATGTGGGAGAAAACATACAAGTGCCCATATGGTACTCCTGTGTCCCCACCAAGGTTGGGAAAAGGAGCAGTAAAGGTGGGATGATTTGCTTTGGGAAAATGGCATGGAACAAGTAGATTTGGCAGTAGATTCCCACTGGGAATATGGCATGGACAGCCTCTATACAAATAGCATATCCGATTTGGGTAAGTGGCCTGATTGGTGCTTTTTGCCATTGGCCATCTGTGGTGGGGATCAGGAAGATGCTGTCAGGATATGAGGTAAGGGGTTTAACATCCTTACAAGGTAGTGTGGGGATATGTGTGGAGAGAAACCGACACTGAAATGACACACTTAGCAGCAGCCTTGAGCTGAGTATAATATGCAACTGAGAGATGGCGAAACCCCTCTGGCATGTTTTACAGCATGATTTAAACACTGGTCTCCTAAATCCACTACCAGCATTCTCTAAGTTTCACCTGTGGCATAACAGTCTTGAAGCAGGCAGACCAAATGCTATGGAACTGGACATTGGCTGTGAGGCTTTTTCAAGTATTTCGCAGATAAAGTCTTGTCGCTCGGCCACGACCTCCCTGCCACATTTGAGACAGTGAGTGAACTTGAGGCTTCATGCACGTCATTGAGTCAGATCACAGATCATTTCAGTATGCTCAACCTAGAGGAAGTTGACAAACTGCTCTTGGCTATACACCCTACCACATGCTGTTTGGATCCCTGCCCATTGTGGCTAATTAAAGCTAGCCGTTATGGGTTTCGAGGTGCCCTAAGGGAGATCATCAACAAGTCCCTCATTGAGGGACTGTTCCCTAGGGCACTGAAAGAAGCAGTGGTCCATCCTTTCTTGAAAAAACCATCATTGGACCTGGACGAATTGGCAAATTACTGGCCAGTTTCCAACAGGCCCTACTTGGACAAAATAATAGAGAAGGCTGTGGCAACTCAGCTACAGAGCTCTTTGGATGGTGCTTCCATTTTAGATCCCTTCCAGTCCAGTTTTCGCCCGGGCCATGGGACGGAGACAGCACCGCTCGCCCTCACGGACGACATCCGGAAGCATCAGCAGTTCTGTTGTTGTTGGACCTGGTGTTGCCATTCAACATGGTTGACCATCAGCTTCTGATCCACCGCCTTGCTGACGCGGAAGTTCAGGGGTCTGCCTTACAATGGCTTGCCTCCTTTCTCTGATGTCGGGGACAATGGGTGGCACTAGGGGAACAGCTGTCCTAAAGGCACCCACTGAATTGTGGAGTGCCTCAAGAGCACTCGAAACTTTCCCCGATGCTATTTAACATCTATATGCACCCCCTTGCCCAGATTGCCCGGAGGCATGGGCTGGGATGTCACCAATATGCAGATGACACCCAGCCCTATCTGTTGTTGGGCGGCCAGTCTGACTCTGAACCGGAAGATCTGGACTGGGTACTATAAGCCATGGCTGCTGGTCTTAGACTGAACCAACCAGGGGCGTAGAGTTTGTAAAGCCCCGGGGGGGGGCTCTTTCATGCGCGCGCATGGGACCATGTCCCCGCCGCCTCTCTCCCCCCTGCCGACCTTCTCCTGCTGCGGGCGCTCCCTGAGCTCCGTCTCGGTGGTGGCTTCCACGCAGATGAGGCGGTGGGGCGAGCGGGGGTGGCGGCGGGGTCCCGCTGCAACCGGTAGGCGGCCAGGAGGTCAGGCTGCTTGGGGGGCGGCTGGCGGGGTCCCGCTGCAGCCGGTAGGCGGTCAGGAGGTCGGGCTGCTTGGGCCCCAGCCCCCGCCAGCGTGTAGTCGGGCTGCAGCGGCGCCAGCTTGGTGCTGCGGAAGAGCAGGCAGTCGCGGAGCCAGCGGGCCGTGGTGGCACGCTTCCCCCCGACGCTGCAGCTGCCCGCCGCCCAGAGCCAATGCCAGGCCGCCCAGCCGCTGCCCCAGCCCCAGAGCTCGCTCGCCAGCTGGGTTGGGGGGCCGGCCGGTGCAGCGGAGTCCCTGTGCCATCGCGCCGGCTCTTGCCCTCCCTCCACCCCCCCTCCTCGGTGGCTGCCTTCTGCCACGCCCAGCACCCCCGGGCTCCTGGCGGCCCTCCCCGCCTCCCCCACCGGCGGGCGCTCCATTTTGCCGGGGGTGGCTGAGCCCCCCCCGGGAAATTTCATGGGAGGCTCGAGCCCCCCCGTAGTTGACGCCTATGGAACCAACTGAAATTGAATTCGATTAAGATGGAGGTCCTGTGCCTGAGTCTGGGTGGTCCGAGGATACCGATCCCACTCCTGACCTTTGATGGGGCATGGCTGGTGCCAGCGTCGGAGGTTAGGAGCTTGGGAGTGCTCTTGGTGCCTCCTTAACAATGGAGGCTTAGGTAGCAGCCAATGCCAAGTCAGCCTTTTACCATCTTCACCTGATTAGGCAGTTGGTTCCCTTCCTTGACTGAAATGACTTGGCAACAGTGATCCATGCAATGGTCACCTTGAGATTGGATTACTGAAAAACTCTACCCTGGGCTGCCCTTGTTGCAAATCTGGAAGCTGCAGCTAGTGCAAAATGCAGCAGCCAGGCTTTTGACGGGCATCCCTAGGCATTGCACTGGCTGCCAATAGCATTTCGGATTTGCTTCAAGGTGCTGGTTCTTACCTTTAAAGCCCTATACGGTCAGGGGCCAACATACCGGAGGGACCACCTTTCCCCATATGTACCCCAGCAAGCACTGTCCCAAAATCGATTGACCCTCCTGGGCCCCAAAGACATTAGACTGGCCACAACGAGGGCCAGGGCTTTCTTGGTGGCAGCTCCATACTGGTGGAATGAGCTCCCAGAAGAGATTAGGGCCCTGCAAGACCTTCTATACTTCCGCAGGGCCTACATGACAGAGCTCTTTCACCTGGCCTTTGGTTAAGAAGCCACCACCACCACTAAGCACACCATCACCAACATAATCAACTACAGATGATGAGAAATGAGAAATATAGAGCCCTGTTCCATGGCTCCATCGTTTAAAGCCAGTGCCTGCTGCATATATATATGATTGAGATCAAGGAGATGAGGAGCACAACAGATCATAGAATATATTAATATGAATGTTACCACCATCCCTAAGTATTTATATATAGCTAGCACTTTATGACAGTGGATTGTTTTAAAACTGGTTTTATCTATGTTTATAATTGTTTACTTGTGTTTTATCTTTTTGTAAGCCTCCCTGAGCCTGCTTCGGCTGGGGTGTTGTTGTTAAATTGAATAAATAAATAAATGTCTCCAACACAAATTGGTGGTGGAAAGTGCCGTCAAGTCACAGCTGACTTATGGCAACCCACCTCCACATCACGTCCCTGGTATTCCTTGGAGGTCTCCCATCCAAATACTAGCCATAGTCGACCTTGTTTAGCTTCTGAGATCTGATGAGATCGGGGTGGCATGGGCTATCCAGGTCAGGGTGAACATACTATTTTTCCAACACAAATTAAAAGGTCAAAATCTACAGCAACACAACTTTCACAACTTCTGGGTCATGAATAATTCAATAATTATTTATATGGTTGTCATACCTAGAAAAGTTTCAGTCCAATCAGAACTCATTGTACTGACTAAAGTAAAGTGAAAGAACTTGTGTACTATAATTAAATCCTTAATGGAACACTATTATGTTCTGTGTGGCAGCTTTGGTATTTGAAAACAAAAGCATTTGCAAACTACAGAGCAAAATATTGTCAGCCTGCAGTGTTCTGAAAAACAGTATGTGATTTTCTTCATCTGGTGATCTTTTGCTGACTTTTACTATGGATAGGGTTGCCGACCCTAGATTGGGAAATTCCTGGCAATTTGAAGGTGGAGCCTGGGGGCCTGGTGTTTGGTGGGAGGGGGCTCAGGTGGGATGTGATGAGATAAGAGTCTACCCTCCAAAATGGCCATTTTCTCCTGGGGAACTGATCTCTTCCATCTGGAGATCTGTTGTAATTATGGGAGACCTCTAGGCCCCTTCGGGCAGAAGGTGAAGCCAGCCACAAAATGTTTGCCACAGCTTAACTTCAGTAACATAGTGTAGATTCATGTGCTGTGGTGGTGGCTGCTGCCAAAGCAACATTTAAAAAAATCTGCATAGCCAATCAAATCTCCAATAGTCAATTAGAAACCTTGCTGGGCAAAAGCCCTACCTGGCCCTGCCCACTTCCTAAAAACATTTGGTGGGCACCAGAAAAGGTCTCAGCGGGCACTTCGGCTCCCACACGCACCACAAAGGGACCCCTGATAAGACTGGGATCTGAGAGACCCAGGTTTGAATCCCCACTGTGCGATAGAAGCATGCTGGGTGACACCGTTTCAGCCTAACCTACACCATAGGATGGTTGTAAGGATAAAATGGCGAGGGGGAGAACGTTGCAAGCCACTTTGGGTCCCCAATTGGGGAGAAAAATGGGTTACAAATGAAATCAATAAACTTCACAGGTATTTGTGTAGTCTAACAAATCCACAGTCAGCACCAATCAGTTAGTGGAGTGTACGTGTGTAGAAGGGGATTAGGACCCAGGGGAACCTGCACAATGTTCTGACCGCTTCATAGTAAAATGCATGGGTAAGGCAGTGCACATAAAGAATGTTTGCAGAGCAGGCCAAGATGTGAGAATCCTCTAAGAGGGTGGTATCGGTCAGACTTAGAGCTAGAAATGGCTGCCAGACTATCTTAGGATCTCCTGGCTAAACGACACACAATGCCATATGATAATAATATGTTGTAACAAAACTAAACAATTATAATTTTCTTGTTATCTACAAATCAGGGACTAGGAAGAATCATGAAGTAGGGAGAGAGATAATTAGCACATTTCCCCTTTTCCATAGTGCCAATATCCAGGTGGTGGCTGGACATCTCCCAGAATGACAACTCGTCCTCAAATTACAGAGAACAGGTCCCCTGGAGAAAATGGCAGCTTTGGAGGATGGACTCTATGGCATAATATCCCACTGAGGTCCCTGCCCAGGTTTTACCCCCAAATCTCCAGGAATTTCCCAATCTAGAGTTGTAAACCCTACCATAGTGCAATAGTGTAACACTGCTGAGCTCTCTGGGAAGAGTCATCAAATCCTTTGCAATTTTATACTGACACAGAATTGCCTTGACTACTGAGGTGACCAGGTGACCAGGAAGCTGCTCATCTAGCTGTGAAATACAAGCAAGATGAGAGTATTCAGCACTTTCCCCCTCATGTTGTATGAGAGAATTTTTGGTTAGGGGAATTGTGGTTAATGAATCTGCACCTCAATGCATGAGTTGCTTCCTGACCCCAATTTCAGGTTCCCCATGCCAGGATACAGTACACTGTTAGAGGCTCTGCTCTTTTGTAATTTAAAGAGTCCTTGATTGAAGGGAGGACACAGTAATTAGGTTTGGAGGAATCACTTTTCCTCCTATCCTAATTATTCACTCTCCCGGACTCTTTTAGCTATAAAGTGGTCAGAGCCCTTGAAAAGTACTGGACTTGGGAGGCCATTGGAGTGATTTCAATCATAGCTCTTTTATTAGGAAGTCAGGATCATATATACAGCATGGTGGTTTGTTGCAAGTCAGGATCAAGCATGGGGACAAAGGAATGGGGAAGCCACTTATATTTGCAGGTAAACCACACCTTGACCGTCCCCCCCTTAAGGGGGATTGGTCCAACAGGGATTACTTTCCCACCAGGGGCTATCATAGGTCCCTTCAAATATCCTCAGCCCCTGATAGGGGGACCGGCAGGATCCCTAGGTCCATTGTTCTCTGGGGAAGGAAGCTCTGTTGTTATCACATCCCATTACAGGTGAACATGCCCAGACATATTCCCTGGCTGCAGATGAAGAGTCAAGCACCGGACATAACACCCCTATTGAGATATAGATCGGAATGTATGAGATAGCAAGCAGTTTCTATAGATGTGTTTGATCTAGCTGTCAAACTAGCAGTCAGACTAGCAGTCATGTAACTACAGACAGGTGCTTCTACCAGGTGTCCCGATCACGGGACTCTCCCGGGCTCCCGGCGCCCCGAAGACCTCCCTGCCGCCTCCCGGACGACCACCAGCCCGTCTCCAGGACTTACCAGGGGGGCGGGGAAGGCTCGGGGAAGGCCGGAATCCATCGTACCCGGCTCTCGCAGCCGGGACGCAGGGAGGGGGGGAGAGAGCGAGGGGCAGCCGGCTCCTCGGCGAATCCCGGAGACAGCAGGCGGACGCGCCACAACAAGCTGGGCCCCTTCCAAGCCGCAGCAGGGGAACACGGGCAGCCAGGCGGGACACAGGGAGGGGAGGGGTCTCTCCAGCGGGCTCCCAGGGGGCCGCCCGACTCAGCACTCAGGCAGCAGGGAGGAGGCAGAAAAGGAGTGGGGGCCAGGGCAAACCGCGCTGGGCCTGTGGCCTGGCGCGAGGGCAAGACAGCGCTCGCGAGCGTGTCGCCCCGGGATGGGGGAAGCAGGAAGGGTGGGCCTGGAAGCTCCTAAAGGACTTCGGCGTCTAACCTTAAGAGGAGAGGCAGGGCCAGAGGGGAAGGAACCCTGGAGGGGAGAGCCTTGGGAAGGGGGAGGTATAAAAGGGAGGCAGCTTTATGGAGCCGGGGAGGAGAAGCCTGGTTGTGACGCTGGTACTGTGCAGAGAGAGAAGGGCAGTGAATCACGCCAGGAGGTGGCTCGGGGGGCGTGGTGACTTAACCCTCCCCTGGTCACCATAACTGAAACTCCAGCTGCCGGGGAAAGTGGGGAGGCCGCAGTGGCGACGCGAGGGGCGACCAGGGAGTCGAGTGACAGTGACACCGACTCCAACAGCTCCTGTGACACCAGGTGTTACTCATTCTGGTCTTGTGAGTCTTGTTAGAGATTGCATTAGCTTGCTAAGGATTGGCTAATGTTTAGCATAATAGCTGTCTGCTTAGTAAGCTATGAGGGGGTTTCAGCTCTCAGAGACTAAGGCCAAGCATGCTGTTCAATGACTTGGTACATATCTGTATATATTCACCTTTATAAACTCTCTGTGCACTTTCATATCTGGTCAGTCTCCTGCTTCTTATTTTCACAACCCAATACTCCCTCCATAGTTCAGGCAACCCTAGCACACAAAGTCTTTCAGGTAGGTCGGTCTCTTCCACTCTCGTTCGACTGACGGGGGCTCGTAGTGTGTGGCACCGGGACCGGTTGTTCCATCACAGGGCCCGGTTGGCCGCTGCGGGGGAGTTGGTAGCCACCTCCGGCTGATCAGTAGCCACATCTGGCTGGGTGGTCACCGGGGTTTGTGACTCCGGCAGGGACTCCTGGGGCACCGTCCCAGGCACCTGTTCTGGACCATGGTCATCCTCCTCGTCCAGGCTCAGGTCTGGGACAGCAGGTCTGGCCCCACCTGTGGAAGGAAGGGAGTCTGTGCAGTGCCACAGATGGTCTACATGGCGCCACCATACTTGCCCGTCCTCAGTGGTGACCTCATATGAGAGAGGCCTGTTGATGCAGGTGACTCGAGCTGGCACCCACCGAGGACCCCGTGCATAGTTCCTTGCATATACTGGGTTTTCTGGGGAGAAACCTCTCGGGGCTCTGGGTATGTTGGGCTCCTTTGCACCGCTCGTTGCTCAGTCTGGGTGCAGGTGGTCGAGTTGGGATGTCAGCCTGTGTCCCATGAGGAGCTCCGCTGGACTGCGACCGGTGGTGGTGTGAGGCGTTGTGCGCTGACCAAAGAGGAAAGCTGTCAGCTTGTACTCCCAGTCGTCATGGTCCATCTTCCGCAGCACCTCCTTGGTAGTGCGGACCATTCTCTCCGCTTGGCCATTCGTTGCGGGATGAAAGGGAGCAGACCTTACATGTTGGATGCTATGCAGCTCCGTGTATCACAGGAACTCGGAGGAGGTGAAGGTTGTGCTGTTGTCGAAGACCAGAGTGTCCGGCAACCCGTGTGTGCTGAATATGCGCCACATTGTGCGGATGGCAGCTTCAGATGATGTAGCCTTCACAGGAACGACCTCCAGCCACTTGCTGTAACTGTCTACAAGGGGGAAGAACAACTGCCCCTGGACCGGCCCCACAAAATCCACGTGGACCCGGGACCACGGCCCTTGAGCCGACTCCCAGGGGCATATCGGTGCATGGGGAGGATCAGGATGGGACTCCTGACATTTTGCACAACAGCGGACCCAATCCTCAATGTCCTTATCTAGGCCGGGCCACCACATGTAGCTGCAGGCCAGGGCTTTCATTTGCACAACCCTGGGGTGGTGCTCGTGGAGGGCGCATAGTACCCGTGTGTGGAGGGACTCCGGAATCACCACCCTAGCCCCCCATAGCAGGCACCCTTTGTGGGTAGACAGCTTGTTGTGCCGGGCTGTGAACGCTGCAAATTCTGGCCCCGGAGATGCGGGCCACCCCCTCCCCACCCAGTTCAGAACATGCGAGAGCATGCGATCCCAGGCCATGTGCCGGGAGACGTCCATTACCTGCACGGGCTGATCCGGAAGCTCCTCCAGGAGCGCAACATGGTAGGCGGGAGTGGGGTCAGGATTGCAGGCGGCCAGCGGAAGGCAACTCATGGTGTCTGCGTGCCCCATGGCCTTGCCCGGGCAGTAGACTAGGGAGTACTGGTAGCTGGAAAGAAATATAGACCACCAAGACAGAACCCAAGGAGACAACATGTGGGGTTTTTTTTTTGGCGGTCTGCAGCAAAGAACCTCAGCAGGGGTTTATGGTCGGTGGCGATAGTGCAGTCCCAGCCATACAGATAATTATGAAACTTTTTCACCCCCGCCACAATAGCCAGTGCTCTCCGCAGATGACAAGGTCCTCGAATAGTAGGCGACTCGCACCTCCCGGCCATTGGGCAGCCGGTGCCCCAACACAGCCCCCACCCCGTATGGAGAAGTGTCACATGCCAACACTACGGGAAGGGATTCATTGAAGTGGGCCAGAACAGCATTAGAAGTCAACAGATCCTTCACGGCCCTAAAAGCGGCCATGTGGCGGGGGCCCCACTCCCATCTCGCATTCCTGTCCAAAAGTCTGTGCAATGGCTCTGCCACCACCGCCTTGTGGGGGAGGAAATTATGGTAAAATTTTAAGAGACCCAGAAATGATTGCAGCTCGGCCTTGCATGTGGGAGCTGGAGCATCAGAGATGGCCTTTACCTTGTCAGGTGTGGGGTGGATTCCCTGGGTGTCTACAACAAACCCCAGGAATTCCACAGACAGGATGCCCAGGAGACACTTTTCTGGTTTTACCTTCAGGCCGGCGTTTTGGAAACGTTGAAGAACCGCCCAGAGCCGCTCCCTGAAGGTCTGGACATCCGGTGCAGCGATCAGGACATAGTCGAAAAAGAGCTGGACCCCTGGCAGGCCTTTTAGCAAGCGATCCATTGGTTCCTGGAAAATGCCCAGGGCCATGCTGACCCCGAATTGGAGCCGCTTAACCTTGAAAGCCCTCCTGTGAGTCACTATCATTTGGGCTATGGCCTCGTCCACCAGCAGCTGCTGATATGCTTGAGCCAAGTCCAATTTACCAAAGACCTTGGCAACCGCGAGGGTGGCTAGCACATGGCTGATCACTGGCAAGGGGTAGGCGTGTGCTTTCAGCACCTTGTTCAATGTACATTTGTAGTCTGCGCAGATGCAGACGTCCCCGTTTGGATTAAATGGGGTCACAATGGGAGTCCCCCATTTCACGTGAGACACCGGCTCAAGTACCCCTTGAGCTACCAGTTTGTCCAGCTCGTGCTTGACCTTGGGTTGCATGGCGGACCGGCACCCAGATAGGCGGGACTGAGGGATCGAGGGCCATGGAAATGGGGGGCCCGGTATAGGAGCCTAGCGCTCTGTCAAAAACAGCGGGGAACTCTGCACAAACATCCTGGAAGTCTGCACCTTGAATGCGGGGCACCCCAGTCAGTCCTAATCCCAGTGGCTTGAACCAAGCTAAACCCAACAGGCTTGTGAGGTTTGCCTTCAACACCAGGAGGTCCAGTTTCCCCTTGAAGTCCCCAAATTCGACCCTGAACTTGCCCCACCCCTTGATTTCTACGGGATTCTTCTGGAAGTCCCGGAGCCTTAGCCCAGAGGGATTCCACAGGCACCCCCCCCCCGGGACAGAGTCTGTCAAGCGTGGCCTCTGAGATGATGGAATACAAGGACTTGGTGTCCAATTCCATCAAGCAGGGAGAGCCCTCTATGAGGACCGAGACCTTGATCTTATCGGGACTGGCTGGGGGCAAGTTCAGTACCTGATAGCGTGAGAAGTCCAACAAGTTGAGTTCCGTGGACCCCTGGTGCGTGGCTTGAGCGCAGTGGTTGCTTTTGGAGTAGCACGCCCAGGCGATGTGTCCCCTCTTTCCACACGACTGACACTCCATGTCCCGATATCTGCAAGTCCGGCGGTTGTGCGGGTCGCCGCAGCTGGCACAAGTGGGGGTGCCCATTCTGGAGGTTGCTGGGGGTTGGTGGGGTCTGCCCTGCCTGGGCATTGTGCAACCACTGGCAGCCCTGGGTCAGCGGCAGACCTGCAGGGCGGTGTCATCATCGGAAGTCTCAGATCCAGAGGTGCTTGCCAGGCGGTGAGCAGATGCTGGGCCATCGTGCTTGGCCTTCTGTGAAATCTTGAAAGCGCTAGCGGCCTCCAAAATATCACTCAGTGTGGCATTCTTAATGGCCACTAATTTTCTCTGCATTTTTGGCTCTCTGACCCCACATAAGAAAGCTGTTATTAGGGCATCACCTACATCCCGGAACTCGCACCCACCACCAAGCAGCGGAGTTCTGCCAGGAATGTGGCCGCGGATTCCCCCTTTTGCTGGCACCGATTTGCTGCACGAGTTTGGATGGCTTGGGGGAGAAGTAATTGTTGAGTGCCTCCATGATCTCTGTATAGGAAACCTCTGTGGGGATGCAGGGGGAGAGCAAGTTTCTTACCAGTCTCATAGTCGCCATGCCACACAAGCTTAACAGCCAGGACTACTTCTCCTTGTCGTCTGTGATTTTCTGAATTTCCAAGAAGAAGCCGACTTGATCTGCCCATACCTCCCTGTACTCGGGTTTGGTCAGGTTGAAGACCTCGATGCGATGTCCCGGAGCGGCAGCCATTGGAGCAACCCTGGGTGCAGGAGGGGGATTCTCGGGGGTGGCAGCAGCGTCGGGGCTCTCGGGAACCGGGAGAGGTGAGGCTGTACTGGAGCTGAGCAGAGCCTGGAATGGTTGACGAACCCCTGGAGCGGCAGCGGCTGGATGCTCGGGAGTTGAGAGCGGCAAGACGGTGTGTGAGCCGTGTGGGGCTGGGAACTCCCATGGCGGGCTGGAATCCGGGCTGCGGTTGCTGGCCGAAGAGTCACTCATCAGGATCCCATCCTCGTCGCCACTGAAAAGTACTGAACTCTGGAGGCCATTGGAGTGATTTCAATCATAGCTCTTTTATTATGGAGTCAGGATCGAGCATGGGGCCAGGATACAGCATGGTGGTTTGTTGCAGGTCAGGATCGAGCATGGGGACAAAGGAATGGGGAAGCCACTTATAGTTACAGGTAAACCACACCTTGACCGTCCCCCCCTTAAGGGGGATTGGTCCAACAGGGATTATTCTTCCATCAGGGGCTATCATAGGTCCCTTCAAATATCCTCAGCCCCTGATAGGGGGACCGGCAGGATCCCTAGGTCCATTGTTCTCTGGGGAAGGAAGCTCTGTTGTTATCACATCCCGTTACAGGCGAACATGCCCAGACATGTTCCCTGCCTGCAGACAAAGAGTCAAGCACCGGACATAACACCCCTGAAAAAGCATCCTGAATGGAATGGAATTAGACTCGAGGGGATGCACACTGCTTTCCTTCTTGGATACTGTAAACTGTGAGAGGCTTGAACCTGAGTCTCCTAATGATCCTGACTTTAACATCAGTTTAATTAATAGTGGGGTTTCTTAAAGCAATACTGGAGCAATTGACTTTGCTGCTGCTTTTATTGATGACCTTTTTGGTTTCTTTTATTACTGTAGATCTTGGTCTGTTAATTATTTTCATGTCAAACAAGAAAGAAAGAAATGAGACTCACAATGCAATCCTAAACAGAATTACTCCCTTCTAAATCCAATGGGCGTGTCAGTCTGGCGTAACTCTGTTTAGGATTGCACTGTTAAATCCAGTTCATACAAACAAGCAGCTGTAGTCATGATAAGGAAGTTGTGAAGATCCCAGGTAGTTCCTCTACAGCATCCTGCCAGGTAAGTCTGCTTATTTTTACCTTGCTGCTTTAAACTTTTAGTTTGTGGTGGGATGGTGAAAATGGAAGGGTCCACATGGGAAGCATTTTATATGCAACTGCTCAGTAAATGACTGTGCCAATTTCTACCTTGTTACTTTAACCTCAGTTTTTTTGTGGTTTGCAATGGCATGATGAAAGTAAGTGATGTGCATTCCTTTTTGTGCAAATTGGTCCTTGTTTCTAAATACGTACATTTAATACTTGAATTATATGACCATCAGGCATATAACTGATATCGCTAGTTCTTTGTAGATAACATTATGAGCATTGTTGCATAGAGGGGAAACAAGCATGAATGAGCATGCTGGCTTCACCTGCCTGCCTGTATGTGATCACTGGCTAATGAACACAGTCTATAAGTGTAGGAAGAGTACATGTATAGGATCCTTCCCACTGATCAGGAACACTTTTTTACGTTCTCAGTCACAGGGATGAAGCCTACATTTGTACACTTCCTATATGTGTAGACTCCATCTTCAAAACCTGTCAATCTGTAAGGGAGAGAGACCACTGACTGGAGGAAGAGCAGGCAAGCTTTGCATACATAAGATTCCAACTTCAGTCCTTTGCATCTCTAAGATCCTAACTGGTTCTAAAGCTGTAGTAGACTTTATCAGCTTTGAGGGATCAACTGTCTGACTTTCAGCTCATGTCATGAGCTACACTATATTTAAGTGGTACATCTCCTTTCTTAATGCCATAAGAAAGTACTGCATTAAGCACTGTTGGGGACATTGTAAATTTTCAGAGAAATAATTAAGGTAAAAGGATAAAGAAAGCTGGGAAGTGAGAAGATTCAGAATTGTACCAAGGGTATCAAATAGCAATGAAATATTACCTGGAGTCAAGGCTGTGCTGTTTGCTTTCTAGTCCACAGCAATATTCATGAACTACAATAATGCTTGTAATACATATTATGGAACATTTTACACTTCCCAGCTTAACTTGCTTTTTCAGGTTTGAGTTCTGAAACAAATCTGAACAGAAGCCTTTAACAAAATAGAAGGGTTTTTATTTTTTGGACAATATTAATGTGCATTGGTAAGGCCAAGAACTGTTATTTTGGGAAGGGGGAAGGGAACTGTGTGTAATATTAACGATGGTGAATGTGTGCAATTCTTCAGCTATCACAGAAATTAATGCTGAGATCATATAAGAGGAAATAAAAAGACCTGGCCTTGAGATCAAATGAAGCATTTGTATAGAGCTGTATTCAAAATGGATACAAATGCATTGGTTCGTTCGGAATTATGGGTGAATCAAAGGGAAAACTACATCGAAGAAGATAAAGCAGGCAACCAGCAGCCTAACCATGCGAGAGGCAGAGAGATGCATCTTTGAAGATTCTCCTATGGCCTCCTAAAGAGGCAGATGTGGCTGGTAGAACAATGTCCTCTCAAGCCTTAGCACCTGGTTCCTAGTGTTCTGATTCATAGGAAAAGAGGAGATGTGGAAGGCCATCATTTCATGCATTCATTTAAGAGCAAAGTATTTGAAGAATTTTAACAAAAAAAGAGGGGGGAGAGCTTTGAATGTGCCCTTTTTGGGAGAGAGGGAGGAGACATTGTAGTTGTGAAACCTCTAACAAATGAATGTGAGGTTTCTACTGCTGCTTTTCTAAATGCCCCAGCATCGAACTAATGTAGGTGGCTATTTCAACATTTCACTTTATGTGCTTGATCAAATCTTTTTGTCTGGAATGTCTTCCATTTACCTATTTTTCTGAGCTTTGTCATAATATGGAGTGGAATGTTAGGAGAACTTGGAAATGGAAATGGCTCAAAACTTATAAGATAGTTTGGGATACCACCAGGTTCTCTGAAATTGTGGCAGTACACATAGCTAAGGATGCACACTGGCAGTCTGCTGTGTATCTGTACTTTACCCTTTTCAGACAGCTGTGCAACCACTGATTGGTAAGGACTTATAATGCCACAAGTGCCTATAATGCCACAGTTTTGCAATGTTTAGCGCCCCTCTGTTTTTTAAAATAACAATATAGACAATATTTCAACTTTTGCTTTTTAACTGAACAAATGTCACTTAGAGATAGTGTAGAGAGGAGGCCGAGAGAAAATAAAAAATGGAACAAAGGAGGGAGAGGCAGCCATAATTCTGAATGACAAAATATTGTTGTTTTTAATTTCCTACTGAATTCTAAGATTTTGTTTCACAGAACAGTCTGAAAACATCTAAGAAACCCCAAGAAAAACTTTGTTTTCTCTGAGATTTTTCTGGGCTTTTACATCTCTAGCTACACCATTTACCATTGCTGATCATTCAAACGGTAGGTTTGAAAGTAAAACAAGAAGATCCATCAAAGCTATTCTTCTTCTAAATATTTCTTTCACCTATGGATGATGCTTAAACCTCTCTCACTAATACTGAAAATGCAAAATTAGTTTTATCACCACTGCCAAAGTGTTAAGAAATATCATTGTTCCAAACACCCTTCAATGACAACTAGAGTGAAAACGGTTTGTTGTGTTCTGATTGAACCTCCAAGTATGCAGTTCCAAAGGCTATGTCACACAGAATGGGATATGACATGATGACATGACAGATACTGACACATTGTCCAAATTCTCCGAGCTAGATGTCCAGAAAACCATTGCCACTGGCATATCATTATAGAAATTACCAACAAGTTACTGTATAGGGCAATTTCAAGAGTAGCCCATGGGCAGCGGTTTCAGAGTTTATTCACTAGATTTCTGTTTCATCCTGTTCCAAGGATGCAGCAGTTAAACTTGAGAACAGGAGTTCATTTCCAAGCACTATCATATTGTGACTTGACCACAAGTTAAGATTAGCAACCTGCATCATTAGCATACCTTGAATCAGACCTGAAATTGCTTGTTTGATACCTGACGTTGCTTGTTTGAGAATATTCATTTTTTAAAAAATTACCCATTTACCATTTTGAAATAGTATGAATCTGAGAAGAAGGCTCAGTCAGGAGACCATGCAAATGCTGATCAGTGCTCTTTCTAAAATAAGAAATATTTTAATAGAATAGGTTTAATGTTACCTGAGCATTCTTTGTTGTGGCTCTCTCTTTGTGAAATGGCCTGCCTTATTTGTATGAAATCTGCATTCACTGACCTTTACCACTGTAGGTTCGTCTAGGGAGTATCCAGATCAGATAGAATGCAACTATGTGTTGGTTCCAGTAATTTCCAGAGGGAAATGTCTAGAACAGGAGTGCTCAACCTTGCTGAATCTGTGGGCATTTTTGAAATCTTGAGTACAGATAGAGGGCACCACAATAAAATGGCTGTCACATATGCATGGTACAAATCACAAAATGGCTTCTATGAGGTCTGAATCCAATAATAAAACACTGAAAGGTTCCAAGCCAACCATATTCCTGTGAATGGATTTGGATTTTGGGACCATGGGCTAGGTTTTCTGGATGACAGCCTACTAGCATGCAATGAACTTCACCTGTCAAGGTCAGGGAAGAATGTGTTTGGCAGAAACCTGGGGCGATCCATCCAGAGGGCTTTAAATGGACACCACAAGGGTAAGGAAATGACAAAGGGAAGGAGACAGCCAACACAGGGATTTAAATGAAGGAGAACAAACAACAGAGGCCCACCTGGGAAGACCAGGTCTAATGGAGCCAAAGGTGTGGGGCTTCAGGTTTCTATGTACCAATAGCCAAAGCTTGGGTAATAAGAAGGAAGAACTTGAGATTCTAATGCAGACAGAGGGATATGATTTAGCAGGCATTACAGAGATTTGGTAGGATGATTCCCAGGACTGGAATGTAATAGTGGATGGATATGAGTTGTTCAAAAAACAAAACAAAACCCTGAAAGGACATACAACTTAAACTTGCGTCTTGGAAAACCAATACACTAACAGAATCAACATAATGAAGTCTTTTTTTGCTCCCTAAACTATTTTTTCTCTTTATAGCGATTCCAATTGGTATTCCCCTTTTGACCTTGCATAAATGGCAACAATTATTTCTCCATTTTTTCTGGGCACATAAAAAGAACAGAATCGGTCAACAAACTTTTTTTGTGATTTCCAGTGCACGGTGTTCTTGGGTTACCAGATTTATCCTGCTATTATCATGCGGTACATTTAGCAGTATTGGTGAGATTTTTACTTGACACCAATTTCAGAGACTGGACATCAGTCTACAAACATTTAAAGTCCCTATTGGACCTAACTGATATTATATGGCAGAATAGCCTCCACAGACATCCAGAAGTGCCACACAATCCATTCTTAAAAGTGTTGCTGCATACCTGGGATAAATTTTCCTCAAAACTCCTCCCACAAATCTCCAGATTTACACCTTTTGTAATTCAGGATTGGTTTCTTGAAGGTACAACCACAACTGAGTTAGCACTCTGGAAGAAACAACAGATGACATGTCTGGTAGACCTGACTGATGGGACATCATTTTTGACTAAGAATGCCATGGAGCAAAAATTACAAAAACAGATAAATTGGTTAACTTACTTGCAACTTCAAACCCTTTGCTCTAAACTGGACGTCACCCGAATATTATGTCAACCCTTGACAGAATTTGAACATCTTCTCAAACTACACCCTACAAAGCAAAAAGGAATGATTTCAGCACTGTACAAAATTGTAAAACAGACTGATCTTTCAAAGCCATTACCATACCAATGTAAATGGCAAAAAGACTGTCCTTCATTGGCTCTCACAGATGGATGGAATGAGGTTTGGTCATCGGCTGAATTTAATTCTTCAATCTTGACAACATGCTATCAAATGTTTAAATTAGTTCCCCAGTGGTATCTAATACCAAAATCCTTATCATATACCTCACCACCTGAGTCCAGTTTGTTGGAAAAAATGCGGGTCAGTTGGAACTTATGTCCACTGTTGGTTGACCTGCACAGTGTCAGTACCTTTTTGGCAAGCAATTTTGGAGGCAGTTACATCAATGACAGGGATGATGCTAGAATTTAAACTGGAATGCCTCCTATTAGGAGCAAATTGGAATAAAGATCAACCTCAATGGATAACTAATTGGCATGGCCGACTCCAGGCCGCCATCGATGAGATCGCCCCTAGGCGTCCTCTTCGCCCTCGCTCTAAGCGGGCTCCCTGGTACACCAGGGAGCTGCGGCAGATGAAGCGAGAGCTGAGACGATTAGAGAGACGGTGGCGCCGAGCCCGCGACGAAGCGTCAAGAGCATCCTATAGGACGTTTATGAGATCCTATGAGATGGCAGTCAAGGCGGCAAAGAGACAGTTCTTTGCGGCCACGATTGCATCTGCAAGCTCACACCCAGCTCAATTATTTAGAACTATTTGGTCTTTAACAGAACTGCCACAAGGCAGACTAAATGATAGGGAATTGGATATTGGCTGTGAGGCTTTTGCGAGCTATTTTGCAGATAAAATCCTGTCGCTCCGCCGGGGCCTCCCCGCCACAGCTGAGACAGTAAGTGAACTTGAGGCACCATGCACGTCTTCTAGTTCTATTCTGGATTTCTTCAGCCCACTCAGCTTTGAGGAGGTTGACAGTTTGCTCTCTGCTGTACGCCCAACCTCATGCAGCCTTGATCCGTGCCCTTCGTGGCTGGTAAAAGCTGGCCGGGAAGGGTTACGAGGTGCCCTTAGGGAGATTGTCAACAAGTCCCTCCAGGAGGGACTGTTCCCTGGGGCACTCAAGGAAGCGATGGTCCGCCCCCTCCTGAAAAAACCATCACTGGATCCGGCCGAATTGGCCAACTATCGGCCGGTTTCCAACTTGCCCTATTTGGGCAAGATTTTGGAGAGGGCGGTGGTGATTCAGCTGCAGAGCTTCCTGGATGACACCTCTGTGCTTGACCCGTTTCAGTCTGGCTTCCGCCCGGGTCATGGGACGGAAACGGCACTGGTCGCTCTCACAGACAACCTCCGACGGCATCTGGATCAGGGCGGAACGGCGGTACTGGTGCTGTTAGATTTGTCGGCCGTGTTTGACACGGTCGACCACCAGTTACTGATCCACCGCCTTGCCGACATAGGGGTTCAGGGGCTTGCCTTACAGTGGCTTGTCTCCTTTCTCCAAGGTCGGGGACAGAGAGTGGCGCTAGGGGAGCACGTGTCCCAGAGGCACCCACTGGTATGTGGTGTGCCCCAGGGGGCAGTGCTATCTCCCATGTTGTTCAACATCTACACGCGCCCTCTCGCCCAGATCGCCCGGAGGCACAAGCTGGGCTGTCACCAGTATGCTGATGACACCCAGCTATATCTGCTGTTGAGCGGCCGGTCTGGGGCCACCCTGAATGACCTGGAGCGGGCGCTTGAGGACGTAGCGGGCTGGCTCAAGCTGAGCCGTCTGAAAATGAATCCAACGAAGACGGAGGTCCTTTGCCTGAGTCGGAGTGGACCGGGGGTGGGTATCCCACTACCGGCCTGTGGGGGGGCACCATTGGTGCCAGCGCCGCGGGTCCGGAGCTTGGGAGTGCTTCTGGATGCCTCCTTAACTATGGAGGCCCAGGTAGCAGCCACTGCCAAAGCAGCCTTTTACCACCTACGGCTGATTAGGCAGCTGGTTCCCTTCCTCGAACGCAACGACCTGGCGACTGTGATCCATGCTATGGTCACCTCAAGGCTAGACTACTGCAACGCTCTCTACATGGGGCTGCCCTTGACCCAGCTCCGGAGGCTGCAGCTAGTGCAGAATGCCGGGGCCAGGCTGCTGATGGGTCTCTCAGTGAGGGACCATGTTCAGCCTGTGCTGAGGGAGCTGCACTGGCTGCCTATAGCGTACCGGGTCCGGATCAAGGTCCTGGTTTTAACCTTTAAAGCCCTATATGGCCTAGGGCCTGCCTACCTAAGGGACCGCCTTTCCCCATATATACCCCCAAGAGCACTTCGGTCAGGCAGTCAACATCGCCTGATCCTTCCGGGCCTGAAGGAGGTGAGGCTAACAGCCACCAGAAACAGGGCCTTCTTGGTGGCGGCCCCTCACTGGTGGAATGAGCTCCCAGAGAACATCAGGGCCCTGTGGGACCTTTTGCAGTTCCGCAGGGCCTGCAAATCGGAGCTCTTCCGCCAGGCCTTTGGAGCCGCCGCCGGGGGGAATGGCCCTTAGCAGATAGCCATCTTAAGACATCTCTGGTGGAAACCTCCTGGTTGGTGTAAGTTAACGTGGGTATCTAGTGCTGGCATGATGTCGCCTTTTTGTGCTGAATGTGTTTATAATTTTAAATGAATCTATTTTATTCTGTGTTTTAACTTGTAAGAGAGTGATTTTATGTTGTCAGCCGCCTAGAGCCGGTCCGCTGGCTAGGCGGGGTATAAATGGAAACAAACAAACAAACAAATAAATAAATAATGTTATTGTGATCCTTTTATCAGCCACTAAACTCACCATAGCTTCTTGTTGGAAAATCTCCACTGCCCCAAGTCTACAGATGTGGCATACACAACTATGGAATCACTATGTTTTCGCTAGACTTATTTTAATTTGAATTAGACAACATCAACTGGAGCCCTCTTAGAGTTTAAGAAAATTTGGACACCAATCTTATCTTTCTAATCAGAAGGAAATTCCAAAGGAATTATATCATTGTTATGCTTAACATATGTTGATATATATTTTATAGTTAAATGGCATACTTTTAAATTATATTTACCATTCTTATATCCTTAATCTTAGTAAGATCTATATGAACCCTTTAATGGTTGATGAAGTATTGAGATTTCTTTCTTTTCCATTTTATATTTTTCTGTTAAAATTGAATTAATTTTAAAAAAATAACAGAAAAGAAAAAAAAGAAAAACTGAAAGGGTTGAAGAGGAGGCAAAGTGGCGCTGTATGTGAGGAGAAGGTTTGTTTGTCAGGAAATACTGGAGGGGGAGGGCAGCAGCCCAGTGGAAAGTATCTGGATGAGGATGAGGGCAAGAAGGACTAACAGTATTTGTGGTTGAAGTCTGCTGCAGACCTTTTGGCCAGGATGAAAAAGTAGATGCTGTTCTCTTTGAACAGCTTGACAGGGTATCCAAACAGCATGACCTAGTAGTTATGGGTTACTTTAATTTATCTGATGTGTGCTGGGAGACAAACTCTGCAAAGCAGCCACAGTCACACACATTCCTGACCTGTCTAGCCAACAAGTTCCATCATTGAATGGTAGAGGAAACTAGGACGAGCTTGGCCATACTCAATATTGACCAACAGGCAAGAGATGGTAGATGAGGTGAAGGTGTTGGGGACCTTAGGGGGAAATGACCATGTCTGGCTAGGATTCCTTTTGCTGTGGGGGACCAAGGAAGTTCGTAGCCACATGTGGATGTTAGATTTCAGTAGGGCAGATTTTAACAAACTCAAGGGCATGATGAGAATCATTCCATGGGCAAGACTGCTGGAAGGGAAAGGAACAAGTGAAGGGTGGGCTCTCCTAAAATAAGAGCTCTTTCAAGCTCAAGCCATCACTATTCCAACAAGAAGGAAACATGGTAAGGGATCTAATAAGCTAATGTGGGTGAACAGAGAACTCCATGATAAGGGAGAAAAAGGAAATGTTCAAGAAATGGAGGTGAGGACATACCTTTAAAGAAGAGTATCTGCGGGTTGCTAAGCGCTATAGGTCAGCCATCAGAGAGGCCAAAGCTCACAGTGAGCTAAAGCTGGCCAAGAAGACTTGCTACAACAAGAAAATCTTCTTCAGATATCTGAGGAGCAAATGCAAGATAAAAGAAGTGATGGGCCCACTGTTGAGTGAAAATGGAGAAACCATGACAGAGGACAGAGAGAAAGCAGAAAGACTCAATGCCTATTTTGTCTCAATTTTTTTTCCATGAAGAAGAGAACAGGCTTATCTAGAGATGGTAGTAGGCAAGGCACGGCATCTGGGCTGCTGGTTGACATGGACAGAGAGGTAGTTGAGAAGCGCCTGACTGCACTGAATGAGTACAGATCCCCAGGGCCAGATGGTATGCACCCAAGAGTGCTCAAAGAACTTTCTAGAGAGCTTGCAGAGCCTTTGTCCATCATCTTCCAGACCTCTTGGGGGATGGAGTGCAGATGTTATCCTAATTTTCAAAAAAGGGAGGAGGGATGACCCAGGAAACTACAGGCCAGTCAGTCTGACCTCTGTCCCAGGGAAGATACTGGAGCATATTTTAAAGGGACTGATCTGTGAACATCTAAAGAAGAACTTGGTGATCCAGGGAAGTCAGCATGGATTTGTCCTCAACAGGTCCTGCAAGACCAACCTCATTTTCTTCTTTGATCGAGTGATGAGCTTACTGGATCGAGGGAATGCTGTTGATGTTTTTTACCTGGATTTCAGTAAAGCTTTCGACAGCATTCCCCATGATGTTCTGATGGTTAAACTAGAGGACTGTGGACTGGATTCTAGGATAGTTAGGTGGATAGAGAACTGGCTGGAGAACTGCACTCAAAGAGTAGTTGTCAGTAGCATTTCATCTGAATGCAGGGAGGTGTCTAGTGGGGTGCCACAGGGCTCAGATGACACCAAGTCTGCAGATGACACCAAATTGGGAGGAGCAGCAAACACACCAGCAGATAGAGATAATTCAACGAGATTTGAACATGCTGGAAAAGTGGACGGATGTGAACAAGATGCAATTTAACAAGGTTAAGTGCTGAGTTCTACATCTGGGTAAAAAAAATGAGGAACACGAATACTGAATGGGGGGTACACTTCTGGGTGGCAGTGTATGTGAGCAAGATCTTGGGATAGGGGTGAACCGTAAGTTAAATATGAGTAGCCAGTGTGATGCAGCAACAAAAAAGGCTAATGCATACTTGGGGTGTATCAACAGAGGCATAAAATCCAAATTACAAGATGTCATAGTCCTGCCGTACACTGCATTGGTCAGGCCACATCTGGAGTAATATGTGCAGTTCTGGAGGACTTACTTTAAAAAGGATGTGGACAGAAAGAAATGCATGCAGAGGAGAGCAATGAGGATGATTGGGGGCCTGGAGACCAAGCCCTATGTGGAAAGGCTGAGGGACTTGGGAATGTTTAGTCTGGAGATGAGGAGGTTGAGGAGGGACATGAATGTTCCCTCTAAGCTCTGGAGCCTTGTGAGCAAAAATTCTACTTTGTGAGCTACTGGCATTAAAGTTGTGAGCAAGTGATCTGGCTACTGCATAAGTCAGTTTGCTCTAGAGTCATTCTTCCTGAGCTAAGGCAAAAATGTGTGAGCTGGAGGCTAAAAAACTGTGAGTTAACTCACACTAACTCAGCTTAGAGGGAACACTGGACATGATTGCTCCCTTTAAGTATTTGAAGGGCTGTCACCTAGATGAGGGCAGGGGGCTGTTCCTGTTGGCAGCAGAGGAGAGGACTCACAATAATGGTTTTAAATTAAGGGCAGGAAGGTACCGGCTGGATATTAGAAAAACCCTTTTTATGATAAGAGTTGTTCAACAGTGGAATCAGCTGCCTAGGAGATGGTGAGCTCCCCCTCACAGGCAGTCCTTAATCACTGGCTGGATAAACACTTGTCAGGGATGCTCTAGGCTGATCCTGGATTGAGCAGGGGGTTGGACCAGATGGCCTGGACCTTCCAACTCTCTGATTCTATGATTCTATGTAACCTGTCACTAAATTCAGCTTCTGTACCAGAAGACTGGAGAGTAGCAAATGGGCATTCTGGACCACCTGCAGGTTTGGAAAACTTTTCAAAGGCAACCCAAGTCATTTTGAGCATTTTTTCTAATATTAATTTAACTTCTCTGGCTTCTTGTTTGTTTCCAAGCCTAACTGAAAGCTTTGCCCTTTAAAGCCCTACATGCTTGGAGACCAAAGACTGCTTTCTGTGACATAACCTGCCTCACATAGTTGTGTTGGGAGAGGCCTGGGTCTGTGTTCTACCACCATCAGAGCTTGGATGGAGTGGTCACATGTGACAGAGCCTTCTGGCTGTATCACCAAGACTTGGCACTCCCTCCCCATCCCTTCTGGTTTTCCGAAGACAAGTGAAGATTATCCTGTCCTGTTGGGATTTTGGTTTGAGTTAATAATGTCACTGGTGGAATTTTGCTAATCTTTATTGCTGGCATCCGATTTTTCTTATTATTGCTTTGCTGGTTTTCTCTTTGGGGTTACTTAACTGCATGTTGGATTTTAGTACATCTGAATCTTTAATTTTCTTGTAAGCAGCTTGGTAGTTATCTCAAAAAAGCAGGATATAAATTGTTAAAGCATCATCGTCATCTCAAGTTATGCCAATATAAATGGTGATTTCAAATCAGTATGTTGGTCAAGTGATATTGCCTGACTAGGTGATCCTGGAATGATTATGCTGTCTCCATAGGTGGCCTCCTCCTAAAATCTGAGTTACTAAAAAATCTTTATGATAAATCCATTCAGGTGGGAAAATAATAATCATCTACACTGACGGTTCTTCAATCAGACATGCATTTTTATGCTTAACAACAGAAAAGATACATTGAAATGGTAGATTAAACTGTACTATTTAGCCTGCCTAAAGGTTTATTTCTATGGGGCTTAAGCATCAATATAAGGATCCAAAGTTCCTTTTTGGGCAGCTCAGGGTGATACAGATTGGAGTACAGGTGACCCTCAGGATTCATGGCCATGAATCTCACTAGGTAGGCCTATGCAAGTATCTTTCTCTCTGAGGATAACCTCCCTGATAAGTTAAATCAGATGAATAAGGCTGTTTGAAAACAACAGAAATAATCAGAAAAAATGTTATAGGCAGTAGAAAGGTCATGCAGAAAGTAAGACACGCAACACCATTTAATACTAATTTTATTTTAGAATACATTCAAAAAATATTAGGTGCATGCTTCATATTTCTCTGTATATGGTTAAGATGGGTTTAAACACAAAGCAGCAGAACATATACAAATATGCCTTAGTTTGTTACTTTCTGCTGCTGTGTGACTCCAGATTAAAGTGTGAAATGCCATTATTTGGCTTCCAAAGTTCCTCTGTCTGAATTTATTAAAGTAAGTGCAGTCTATGTCTGATAAAAGGGAACACATCTGGCCCATATCCTGATCACAAACTCCACACCCTATTAATTATATTGATGGGTAAAGCTGAGATGTGAGTTGGACATTATTTATAGTGATCTTTCCTAAGTAAATCATTATAAAAATGGCTTTCTAAAGCGAAAACGCTTCTCTTTTTAAGACGCTGCACAGAATTAAAGAGGCTTTACAATGGAACACGAAGCATATTGCAGAGAAAGGGAGAGAGGGAGACAGAAGCTGGCTTGATTAATGCACACGATTATCAGCAATGCAAATCACTTTCACTTATTAAGTCTTGTTTAATATCCTAATGAAGCTTCCTGAGCAGATTTGATAATTCCAGCAAAAGTGACTGCGAACTAATGCCCTTTCAACATGTTGAGAATGAGCAGTGGTATAAAGAAAACCTCATTTACTCTAATTCTGACCAAATGTGGCATCCTCTGCTCAGCTCCTACCTCACAGCAGGAGACAATTAACCTTTTCTGTGCCAGAAGTGATTCCCAACACGTTCCAGCTGTGAAGGCCAAGGAGGTCGGGCATAAATGAAGTTTACTTTCAGCTTCTCTGTGCAGAAAAGCCTAACACAGCTACATCTGTGAAGCGGTTGGCAGCAGTGGTGGGGGAAACACTGGGATTTTGTCCCAAAGGTTTATGGATTTCATTCTCATCACAGGCAATGTATCATAAGTAAATGGTACTAGGGTATAAAGGAACATTGGAGGATGATCCTTTCCTTTGGAGTGCACTTACATAACAATAAGAGAAAGGAAGCAGATGTTTACTGATTGCAACCAAATAGCCATGTCAGTGCTTGTAAGATCAAGGAAATTTTTCTCATTTCTGAATTTTCCCATTCTTGACACATGGATTCATTTGTTTATTTTACTGAATGTTTATACTGCTATATAACTAAGCAGCCTTCCAAGTGGGTCAAAACAATGCAGAAACACCCAATCACAAATACTGACAGGAATATTAAGAAATAGGAAATCCTGAGTTTTTCCTTAGGGATCTTTCTGAGAAATCAAAATTTTAGTGAAAGAGCTAGGGATGCTCAAACTCATGACAGTTCACCTCACTTCTTGTTTGCTGGTAATGATCAGGCAGCCAATTAATGGATGGTCTGTTGTAGCTGTTCACAACCTGTTTGTGTCTGTTTGCAGGAACAGAATATTTGTAGCCATAAGAAAACAAGGGTGGGGGGGGTAGGTGGGGAGAGCAGCAAGGGTGGGGGTGAGTGGAGTGCCAAGGGTGGTGGAGGATAGGTGAGGAGAGCAGCCAGGGCTGTGTAGACTGATGGAGAAAAGGTGAGGGGGCAAAAGAGATGGGGAAGGGGGTAAATTAACAGATAAAGAGAATGGGCAAAAGGGAGAAAAGGGGTAGGTTATCAAAGGGGAGCGATAGATTGACAGAGAAGGGATAGGAGGCAAAAGAGATGGGATAGGTTGACAGATAAAGGATGGGGGAGAGAGAGAGGGAAGATTGTTAGAGAAGGAGGAAGAGGGAAGGAAGCAAAGAGGGGGAAGGGATGTACCCTCTCTGCAAGTTTCTTGCGGGTCCCCACTTGTCTATGTACTATTAGCCATGTGTGGCTCCCATCTTTGGATAGCTATATCTTATATCTGCGTATTGGGATCACACGGAGGCTAAAGAGATTTTTCTGCAAACTTGGGGGACTCCCCAGGTGTGCAGAAAAATCTGAAAATTTTACATTTCCTCCAAAGTGAAGTAAAATGGCTGATGCCAGGAGCTGCTCGGGGCCCGGGTGGGGTGGCAGATGCCAGGAGCCACTTGGGGCTCAAAGCTGCTCCCAGACAATGCCACCAGAGGGGGGGAGCATATAAACACATAAGAACACAAACAAGGAGGAGGGCTAGAAGAGTTAGTGGTCCTTAAGGTATGCTTTCCTCAAGCCATATAGGGCTTTAAAAGTCAATACCAGCACCTTGAATTGGGCCTGGAAGCAAATTGGAAGCCAGTGAAGATGGAACAGGACTGGAGTGATATGGTCCCTATGACCCACTCCAGTCAATGTTCTGGCCACAGCATTCTGTAACTACTGTAGCTCCTGGACTGTCTTTAGTGGCAGCCCCATATTTTGTAGTCTAGCCTAGGATGTTACCACAGTATGCACCACACACCTCTTTCCTATTTTCTATCCTGGTATCTTCCCTCTTTGCTCATCTTAGTGTCTCTTTCCCCTCCTTTGCAGACAAAAAAAAGGGGGGAGTTGTCCTACTGTCAGTGAGATAAACCCTTGTTTCAAGGAGATCATGGGATGTTCCTGGAGATTTCTTGCCCATATGAATTGTAGAGGTGACTGAGTAAAATGCCCGGACTGTCAGTTCATCCCGCTCTTTGTGTCCTTCTCCCAAAAGGTTAGTTGCTTATATGCATAAGAGGATTTATAACCCTGTTTGTAAGGATCCAATATGGTAACTGAGAGAGCACAGGATACCAACTTAAGACACACTAATGTTGATTGGCTGATGGCATAATGGGACTGTAGGATGCCCCCAACAACCCTGCATCAGCCTATTGTTCTGAACTTATTTCCTGGCATAACCCCACACATGCCACACCCACAAATGCCTATTTTCTTAAATTACTCCACCCATTCTCCCTTGCCTTGAATGCCATCAGAATACTGACATGAGGTCACATGCTTGTGGGCCTCCTGACAGCATCTCGCCAGTCACTGTAGAAAACAGGACACTGAACTAGCATTGGGGTCATGAGAAGTAATATTTCCGCTCTGCTCTGTGCTAAAGAGACCTCATCCAGAGTACTGTGCCCAGATTCGGATACCACATTCTAAGACAGATGTGAAGAAAGTGGAAGTTCAGAGGAGGGTAACAAAGGTGCACTGGAAAAAAGTCATATGAAAGAAAAGGCTGAAAGAACTGTATTCAGCCTGGAGAAGACTGAGGAAGTGGCACGATTGCGCTCTTCAAATGCCTGCTGCATGGAAGGTGGCCTTGAAATTACAGCTGAAGAAAGGTCTCTGGTTGTGTGGCAACAGAATGAAGTTTTCTGAGAAGTGGGGGCTTAGAATTTCATAAATAAATTATGCATAGACATATACTTTGCTGCTCTGTTGAACAGCTTTAGTAATAGGAGGGTGTTTTAACTGAATATTAGGAGAAACTCTCTAATGTTAAGAGCAGGTTGATAATGGAGCCAGTTACCTAAGAGGGGGAAGGGTGGGCTCCTTCTTGCTGGAAGTCTTTAAGCAAAGGTTGACCAGCTATCTGGCAGGAATCTTCTTGCTTTGCATTTATGCACTGAGCAACAGGCTGAACTAAATTGTCTACAAGGCCTCTTCCAACTCTAGTTTCAGGAGGTTAGCTGTTTTGTTCTGCAATAGATGAGCTAGATTTGAGTCTATTAGTACCTTTGAGATCAACCAGATTTGGGGGGGTATACGCTTTTGAGAGAGTCACAGCTTATGCCAACTCTGTGGGGTTTTCAAAGCAAGAGACGCTCAGAGGTGGTTTGTCATTTCCTGCCTCTGTGTCACAACTTTGGACTTCCTTGGTGGTCTTCTATACCAATACTAACCAGGGCCAACCCTGTTTAGCTTCTGAGATAGCGTTGCCAGGTCCCTCCTGGCAGCTGGTGGGGGATGGGAAGTGGGCTTACCAGGAGCAGGGAATCTCACCTGATGTTTCAGCAACATGCCCATGTGACTTCCAACGTGACCTGGAAGTGACGTAGGCATGTTGGGGGTGTTGGGGCAATGCTCTGATTTATAGAAGTCACACTGCTAAAATTTACTAAAATGTGCTAAAAATTTTCCTTGTTTAACCCTCCCACAACACAAAAGTTACAACTACACATTTATTATGTTATGAAATACTCCTTGAAAGATCCCAAAAGACAATTCTGTTCTTTTGAATTCAGAAGTTTACAGAACCTCTCTCAGTGTAAAAAAGAAAGAAAATCAGTGTCAAAGAATGGGCTTTTGATTAAAATAAAAACATGATTCACCTTCTGCTTATCTGGAGATTTTCTAGGAAAAATAAGACACACCACAGGATTTGTTTTTTAAACAGCCAGTCTCCTGGGAAGAGTACACCTGAGGGGGATAGTGGCGGGAACTATTGCAAAGCACAGAGCACATAAGATTGGTTTTCTAAGCACATTTGTCTGACTAAACTATTTACTGAGACAAGGAATATGAGTTGGACTGTGGGTTTGTAGGACATTGTGGAAAATACATTACTGTTTATAGAACCCAGACTTTTAATATAGATTTATAGTAATTTAGATTGATTTAAAACACCTCTACATTACTTAGATCTGTCTCAGAAAATGGGACAAGACTGTCTGCCTCCATATTGCATGAGGCAAGCTGTAGTAACTATAGTCATGTGGGAATATGAGTGCCCCCCCCCCCAAAAAGCCAAGACTTTGAGCGTGCTGATTGGACAACACTAAAACTAAACAACATATATTTTAAATGCTCCCAAATGCTTGGGCTGAAAGAAAGCACAAAACTTTCTTTTTGAATGGCTGTGTAAATAAAACCTTGAATTATGAGGTTATGTCTGAAGGGAGGGGAGAGACACTGGGAGGAGGGAGGGAGGGGGGAGGCACTCAGGGCAGGCAATGTGAGGAGGGTGGGAGGGCAGAGCATGAGCCAGGGCTAGTCACAGCCATCACATTACCTGGCTGGGAGAGGAGCCCTCAAATTCTGCCCCTTCCTACCAATGCTGCTGCTGTAGACAGCGCCTGCCACAGCTCTCCACCTCGCAAGCACAGGCAATGCAGGCACAGTGATGGTGAGGGCAGGATAAATGGCAGTGTGGCAGGAAAGAGGAACAACTGCCTACCATGCCATCAGAAGAGGAGCTGTACCCGCCGTGGAGATTACCCCCTGCTCAGCCTGCCCTGCCTTCAAGGCTAGTTCCTCTTTCCTCAGCTGCTCGGTGGTAAGAATGGGGGGGAGTGAGTGAGTGGGCAGGTAAGCAGCAAGCTGACAGGTGGGAGGGGGAGCACTGATGATGGGGGGAACCAGAACTGAACGAGCAATGCACTGATTGGGGGGGGGGGGAGCAAATTGATGATAGAGGGGAAAACAGCAGCGCTCCAATGGGGGGGAGTCAAGCAAACTGACAATGGGAGGGGCAAGCTAGGCAAGGAACAAACTGAGGATGGACAAGAGACAAGCAGGCAGAGCTCCAATGACAGGCACTGAGGATGGGGGGCGGTGTGTAGGCAGAGCAGCTCACTTTCCAAATACCAGCATCTTCAGAATTCCAATCAATCTTTATTTGTTACAGCACCAAGCCAGCAAATCAGTAACATCATACAAAACTGATATAGAAAATTTGTTAAAATATAAATATAAAAACCAGGTTAAATACTCTTTTCTTAGCAGATACAGTAAAAAGCTGCATAGGATTTAGCTACAAGTTTGGTAATGGTCTGATTATCATCTGATAATAAGTAACTGACATAGAGTCCATTGGGCCAGGCATGTCCTTTACCAAAGGTCAGATATATCTGGCTTGAGCCAACTTGTACCATGGGCACCTGAGAAGCATCTGTTAAATAGTTTCAACTTCTTCCAAATCACATTGACAAAGTCTCTGGTTGAAAGGTATATTCCTGTATCTCCCTTCAAGGACAGCTGAGGGAAGGGCTGAGCATACAGCTAAGGTGAAAGCTTTTCTCATCTTGTGATCATTTAAGTTGGAAAGGTAAATAGGAGGGAAAAGTTGGTACCTGATTTGCTGAGACACTATATAAGCTGGGCATCTGGCTAGATCAAACTGTCTCTCTGTGTCCATTATTCTCTGTTTCAGCACTATCTTGGCCTGTTCCCTACCAAAGGCCAGAACTGCTTGGGGGGAAAGTCCCAGAAGATTTAGTTTCTTATGGACCGCCCTCAGTCATTTAGATTGAAAGTTATCTAATAATATCAGGTGCATTAAACCCTGTGGGTAAAAGCTGATGCTAAGACAATATTTAATTGAGGCCAGGGTAACTCTAGCTTCTTCAGTCATCAAGCCAGTTTCCAGTCTGATCATAGCATTAGGCACACTTCTCGGAACCTGTAGGAAGGCCTTTAAGAATTTAGCCTGGGTCCATTTGAGAGGGAGAAAGCATAAAGATGGAAAAGTGCCATAGCCCAGAAAAGTACCATAAAGCATTTGAGGAATTACCTTTGCCTGAAATAACTTTTGTGCTGCTGGTATAAAATGGGTCCCCTTTGTGCGTAAAAATTAAGTATCATGTTTGCAAATCTTTCTCCGTGTGCTGCTACAAATTTATTATGGGCCTTCCTCATCCCAGAGGCTTGGAGAACCATTCCCAGGTATTTGTAGCTAGATAAGTAGTAAGTATCTACTGATAGACCAAGATCTCTTATTTTGCCTATTTTCTTTTTTTTATGACAGTTTATTAATTTTTACAAATTTATCCATAAAATAACACAAAGTTTTAACAGAAAGTATATCTTTTCGAGCCTCAAATTCATTGCTTTTCTATCCAGTCATAAAGTTTTAACCATTTGTCCATGTCCTTGTTCTTTGCTTCTATCGTAGACGTCAAGTTCCTTCGGTCCATCTTATCTAACTCCGCTACCTCTAATAACTTTTCCATCACTTCTTTTAAATTGGGCACTTCCGCCGATTTCCAGTTCTTTGCCCATAGAATTTGCGCCGAAGTCAACAAATATACAATCAGTGATACATCAATTCTGCTTAGGTCAGACGGTAAAATGTTTAGTAGAAAGATTTCCGGTTTAAGCTCGATCTGGGTTATTTACCTGATTAGTTTTCTAATCTTTCTCCAATATCTTACTGCTTTGTGGCATTGCCACCACATATGGAAAAAGGTACCTATTTTAATTTGACACTTCCAACATTTGTTTTGATCATTCTTATAACACTTAGCAATATTTTCAGGCGTCCAATGCCACCTATAAAATAATTTATATACATTTTCCTTATAGGATACCGCCTTTACCAATTTAACAGATTTCCAAATTTTGCTCCATTCATCTATCTGTAGCAGATACCCAAAATCTTTCATCCAACTGACCATTTCTTTACTGATGGGATCGCCTTGTGTTTCAATTATAAACCTTTTAAATAGTTTTCTCATTTCCTAAGAGCCACTTTTTATCTAGCTCATTCATAATTGTTGAGATTCCTTGTTTTTTATCCATCTCTATCCTTGTTTTTAGTTGAAAATTCTGCCACCATGTTAATTCTAATTTATATTCAGAGGCTAATCTAGTTTCGTTTTTAAGATCTCCTTGACTATCCAGAAGTTCCCGGTATGACAGTAAATATTCCTTTTGTACCAGGGAGGGTTTAACAAACGCTTCCATAGGTGACACCCAGCAAGGTATTTTTATATAATGGTGATTTTTAACACTGACCCATGTTTTCATTAGCGAGGCTCTTAGTAGGTGGTTGCGAAAGTTGGAATGGATTTTATCTTTCCCATACCATATATAGGCATGCCAGCCCATATATAGATCATGCCCTTCTAAAGCAAGAAGTCTTGTGTTAGTAAGTATTGCCCATTCTTTAATCCATCCCATTGCCGCCGCTTTGTAATAAGATGCCCAATTTGGTAAAGCGCATCCTCCTCTCTCTTTATGTTTTTGTAATTCACTTCGTCTAATTCTTGCTCTCTTTGGGTGCCATATAAATTATCCTGTTATTTTATCAATTTCTTTGAAGAAAATTGCATTGCTCTTAATAATTGGTATACTGTGGGCTAGGAATAGAAATTTTTATTTTGCCTATTCTCAAAGGCCTTGGTTTTTTTTATAGTTTATTTCTAGTTGGTTCTCAGTACAAAAGGCTACAAATTTTGAAAGAGCTCTCTTAACTCTAATCAGTGTCTTAGCTAGGATCACTGCATCATCTGCGTATAGGAGAATAGAACTATACCGTTCATTTTAGGAGGGTGTAAATCAGGAAATTTAAGATAACCAACAACAAAATTTATGTAAAAGTAAACAGCATTGGGGCCAGCCTTGTCTGACTCCCTTGTTAGTGCTAATAGGTTCAGAAAGACAGCCTCTCGAGTTATACCTAACCTTCAAGTGAGTATTGTTAGGGTCTCTTATAGTGAACAGGCTGAATTGCAGTTATAAATATCTTCTTACTGTGTTTAGTATGTTTGCGTGATTGTTTCAGAGGGCAGAAATTCAATTGTAGTAAAAAAAGTGCTCTTTAATGTCTTGGTTGTTTTTTACTCTTTCTGTAGCTCAAATGTTGGTTACACAATATACTCTGTTATTGTTATTTGTTGATACCTTTTAATAAAGTGAGTATTGTCATGTAATACTCTTATAAGCAGGAGGAGTCTTCTGTCAGTAAACAAAGATTCTAATTTGACCCACAGCCGCATTCTTGAAATAGAATCGAATGCTGCCTTGAGGTTGATAAAAGCAGTAAACAATGAGACTGGGCCCTTCTTAGCATATTTTTCTATAAGATGTTGTATGATCTACAGTTGATCTCTGTTCTCTGACTCCCGCCTGTTCTATAGCTATCATATTCCCCTGAGACAGTCAAAGGGTGAGCTGGTTCAAAAGGTGTCTAGCATACAGCTTACTGCATATATTTAATAGATTAATAGGCCGATAATTTGATGGCTCATCTCTCTTCCCTTTTTAAAAACTGGAACCACTATACCCTTCCCCCATTCAGAAGGAATGAGACCCAAGGAGTCAATTAATGTAAACAGTATTGCTAATTCCAAAGTTCAGAGCACATAAAGTCATGGGAACCAAATTCATGGGGTAGCAGGGGAAGATGACAACCTCCTGTATTACATGCAAATTATTTTTTTAATTATGTATACAGTGATATCAGTATGTACCTTACAGATGTTTACATGTAAAAATGAAAATAGGCAGGTCGGTCACAGACAGCAAGGCACTTACAATTCAGCAATAGACGAGGAGACAAGAACTAGTGACTACAGAGACAGACAAAGGTGAGTATGCAACAGATGCCCTTACAAGCCAAGGAGGGAAACAGAAGTGGCAGCTATATAATACCTGACAAGCATTCACTACAGGGTTGCCAGCTCTGGGTTGGAAAATACCTGGAGACTTTGGGGGTGAATCCAGGAGATGGTGGGTTTGGGGGAGGGGAGGGACCTCAGCATGGTACAATGCCATAGAGTCCACCCTTCAAAGCAGCCATTTTCTCCAGGGGAGCTGATCTCTGACAGCTAGATATCAGTTGTAAAAGCAAGAGATCTCCAGGCCCCACCTGGAGGCTGGCAACCCTAATTCACTTCAAGTCCTTTTCTGGGACACAAACTAAAACATAAATTAGTGAGGGACATTCACTACCTTCCAGTCCTCAGGAATGGAGGCAGATTTTAATGAAAGATTACATATTTTTGTCAGGAGATCCACAAGTTCACATTTGAGTTCTTTCAGAACTCTTGGATGTATGCCATCCGGGCCTGGTGATTTATTTGTTTTTAAGTTGTCTATCAGTCGTAGGACCTCCTCTCTTGTCACCTCAATCTGACTCAGGTCTTTCAACACCCCTCCTGAAATCAGCGGTTCTGGAGTGGGCAAGCACTTCTCATCTTCCACAGTGAAGACAGAGGCAAAAAATGCATTCAGCTTCTCAGCCATTTCCCTATCATCCTTTAGTACACCTTTTACCCCTTGGTCATCCAAGGGCCCCACTGCTTCCCTGGCTGGTTTCCTACTTCTAATGTATTTGAAGAAAGTTTTATTGTTGGTCTGTATGTTTTTTGCGATATGCTCCTCATATTCCCTTTTTGCCTGCCTGATCACAGACTTGCATTTTATTTGCCACAGCCTATGTTCCCTTTTATCAGCCTCACTGAGACTAGCTTTCCACCGCGAATCCTTCTTACCTTTTACGGCTTCCATTACTTTGTTTGTTAACCATGCAGGCTTTTTTCTATACCTATTTGTGCCTTTCCTAACCAGCGGTATATATTTTTTCTGAGCTTTTAGGATTGTAATTTTAAATAGTCTCCAAGCTTCCCCAATGGTTCTGACCCTTTCTACTTTTCCTTTCAGTTTCTTCCTCACATCTCCCCTCATATTGGAGAAATTACCCCTTTTAAAGTTAAAAGTGGTTGTGTCAGTCTTTTTGGGCAACTCCCTATTTATACAAATGTTGAACTCAATAACATTATGGTCACTGTTCCCAAGCGGTGCAATCACTTTTACATATCTCACCAGGTCTTGGGCGTTACTTAGGACCAAATCGCTCTCCCCTGGTAGGTTCCGTGACCATCTGCTCCATAGCACAGTCACTGAGAGTGTCTAGAAACTCAATCTCTTTTTCCCCGACTTGAACACATATTGACTCAATCAGTGTGTGGATAGTTAAAGTCACCTATTACAACACAGTTATTTCGTCTATCCACTATCTTTAATTCATTCATCATTTTATAATCCACCTCTATCTTTTGATCTGATGGGCAATAACAAACTCCCAGTGTTAAGCTTCCTTTTGGGCTCACTAATTCAACCCACAGCATTTCCAGAAGCAAATCCAATTCTCCTACCCTCTCAATCTTACTGGACTGTATACCCCCTCTGACACACAGAGCCACCCCACCTCCAACTCCCCCCCCCCATCCTTCTGATATAATTTATAACCAGGAATCACCGTATCCCACTGATTTTCCACATCCCACCAAGTTTCTGATATACCCACAATGTCTATGTTTTCCTGAACACCAAGCATACCAACTCCCCGATTTTACCTTGGACACTTCTAGCATTAGTATATAAACATCTATAGTTTCCCATACATGTTAAGCCCACAACCTTCCTCTTGCCCCTATCATTAGCCACAGTCTCAGTGGACAATTCTAATCCATTTCCTTGCAGGAAAGTAACAGCTACCCCTTCATCTCTTTGAGATGAACCATCCCGAACCAGAGATTTTTCATCTCCTGTCGTCTTTCCCCCAATATTCAGTTTAAAAACTTCTCTGCCACCTTTTTGATTTTAAGCGCCAGCAGCCTGATTCCTTCTTGGGACAAGTGGAGACCATCTTTCTTGTACAGCTCCCTCTTGTTCCAAAAAGCATCCCAGTGCCTAACAAACTTGAACCCTCCCCCCTACACCATCGCCTCATCCACACATTGAGACTCCTGATTTGTGCCTATCTCTCTGGCCCTGCGCGTGGAACAGGTAGCACTTCTGAGAAGGCTACCTTGGAGGTCCTGGCCTTGAATCTTCTGCCTTGCAGCCTAAATTTTTCTTCCAGGAAGATCTTTATATTGTTCATTCTCTCTCCCCCCCTCTACGCAACAGATCAGCAAGAATATTATGTAGGGTTGCCAGCCTCCAGGTGGGGCCTGGGGATCTCCTGCTTTTACAACTGAACCCCAGCTGACAGAGATCAGCTCCCCTGGAGAAAATGGCTGCTTTGAAGGGTGGACTCCATGACACTGTACCATGCTGAGGCCCCTCCCCGCCCCAAACCCCACCTTCTCCTGGCTCCACCCCCAAAGTACCCAGGTATTTTCCAACTTGGACATGGCAACCCTAATATTATGGAAGAAAATGAGTTTCTTATTTTTGAAAAAGTTTCTGAGATTGGAAGGGGGGGGGTTGAGTGGTGGAGCAAACAACAGGTACCAAGTTCTGTTTGTCTGAAGGCCTCTTTATAACAGTAACTGTAGGACAGGTAACTTGGCTATTGGAATAAGGAATAACAATACTTAACTAAGCTGTTTCTAGAGCTCTAGACCAGAATTATCCTGGCTTGGTTCTGCAGATTCTTAGTAGGCCCAGCACTCCTGCAAGCTGCTAGCAGGGAGACTGAGAAGAGAAGCACTGCTCTGAGGCCTACTGGGATAGCATCTCAAAGAGGCAGTACAGAACATTTTTAATACTCTATATCTGAAGTAACATTTCCCCTTCCGGTAAGATCTCCTTCCTCCTACAGTGATGTTTTAATGTGTGACACAGAATATAGGAGTAAGACATGGAATGAGGTAAAGGCAACAGCATTTTATCTTAGGACACATTCCGTATCTCTAGTACCAAACTAAAGGCCGTGTGGTGTCCTCCATCCTGTCCGCAGAGGTCTACACTCAAATAGAGTACCTCTGTGTAATCACCCTTTAGTTACAGTGAGAAAGGGAGACTATAAATAACATAAATAAATTTTAAAATTTCCCTAGAGACACATAAAAACAAGGTAAAAGAGGACTTTAGCATAAAGTTCAGTGAAGAATCCTGGCTGCAACTGGAGAATGGCCAGGAGATCAGGGTAGAGAGGAACATGAGAAACATACATTTTCTAGAAGACTCATGATCAGATGTCCCAGCATATTCTCTGACATTAAAAAGCAGCTGTGAGGAGGCAATTTAGATCAGAGCCACATCACCAGAGCAGCAATTATTTTTACTCTTCTCCAGTGCCATTTGCCCAACAGAAATCATACTGCCCTGCTTCTAAACTTCTGTTGGTTCTCATGAGAAAAGAAATTGTGGTACAATATGGATACCTATCTTTTTTCTCTTTTGGGGCTAACAGCATCTTAGGCCCCCTTATTTCTAGTGAGGAAATGGTATGGTCCCAATACAAATCCTGCCCTCCCATCTTCAAAGCTGCTTCTTAGTACTAAAAATACATCAAAAAATTTGACCATATATCCACATAATGCATAATTGGACTGTAAGACAGTAAAGGAGACATTCAAGATGCTTTGAACCAGCCATTGTGCAGCTAGGAGAAGCTAATGTGCCTTTTTCCTCCAGTCCAATTAAGAGGATGGACACTTTGAAAAATATTTTATGCAGAGTCATAAAGGTCTAAGGCCAGTCCTGAGTATAGTAAAGATATACACAACATATGCACACTCAAGTTACTGTTGCATGTTTGTGGTCTTTTTGTTGTCATTTGTTGTATTTTGTGAGAGGGGTATGCCACATCTGGCAAAGACTTGCATCTCCCCCCATTGTTATGTATAGATATGTTTGAGGAATATGAATGGACAGAATATTAAATTCCAACATCCTCATGGGATAACCCTTGTTTTAAATTACTGTTTAAGCAACTGGATAGCAAGTCAGAAGCAGCTTTCAGGTGTTATGGGAAACTTGGGCTTGTAAACCATGCTTGTATTAAACTCCAGTTAGGTTTGATTCTGGAATGCAATGATCCAACAAAATGAAATTTGTTGGTTGGCAACAAACTGGGTTTTCAAACTAGAGGCTGTTTCTGGTTTGTTAATGATAGTTTACTTTGTTGTATTGTCTAAATTTCAAAACTACAGTTTGTTGAATAGCACCACCCATTCTGGCCACCTGGCTGTTAGAGACAGCAGTATAGAGTCATTCCTACAGCGGGAGATGGGAGAGAAGCAATAAACAGACAAACTGGGGTTTATGCAGAAAACAGGATTTGTTAATTCCATTTGGTACTATAACTGGAAGTTATACTGGAAACTGGTACTATAACTGGAAGCATAAACAATGGCTGAAACAAATCAGTTTATCATGATGTCTGATTGTAACCAGAGTGATCTGGAATGTGTGTAAAGGGTGACCAGAGCCAAACCACATGTGATGTCAGATTCCTGACTAAGGTTGCCAGCGGCCTGAGGATCTCCCGCTTTTACAACTGATCTCCAGCTGACAGAGATCAGCTCCCCAGGAGAAAATGGCTGCTTTGAAAGGTGGACTCTATGGCATTGTACCATGCTGAGGCCCCTCCCTTCCCCAAACCCCACCCTCTTTTGGCTCCACCCCCAAAGTCTCCAGGTATTTTCCAACCCAGACTTGGCAACCCTATTCCTGACATAATTTGGCCACAAAGAGCAGGTATGGAAAATTCATCATATATTTCCAGCATCACAGCATCCTGCCCAAATACATGGTCTGGGACCTGCCTACCTGAGGAACCACCTTTCCCCATATGTTCCCCAGAGAGCACTGAGGTCAGGGTCACAGAATCATCTGGCCCTCCCTGGACCAAAGGACACCAGATTGGCCTCTACCAGGGCCTTTTCAGTGGTGGCTCCACCCTGGTGGAATGAGCTCCCGGAGGACATCAGGGCCCTGCGGGACCTTTTACAGTTCCGCAGGGCCTGTAAAACGAAGCTTTTCCACCAGGCTTTTGATTAGGAGCCGCCACCAATAACAACTAAGGCCCAACATCAACCAAGGCCCTTACTAACATCATAGCCTGTGATATTCCAGACACTAATTATGGCCACACTTTATTATCATGGCCTAGCATGATGTTAGCACTACCAGCACTTTACTTGTATTTTATCTGAAATTGTGATTGTTTCTGTTATGATTTTTATTGTTTAATATTGTGTTTTAATGTATTGTAACTTTTAATGTAAGCCACCCTGAGGCTGCCTCGGCAGGGAGGGCAGGATATAAAACAAACAAACAAACAAACAATTTGGAAAATGCAGGGGTCCTTTGGGGCCAGAGCGAGGCAGAGCGCTGCTCCACCAGCCCAGGAGTGGGCAGAAGGGCAGCCACGGGCCGAATCAGATTCTTTGATCTGATTCGCCCCGCTGCCAAATTGCCGCCAAAATTCAGCAGCAGCTTTAAAAGCGGCTGGAGGGGAGGGGGTTGAGGGAGAGGCTCCAAACTTGCAGGGTACTTTCTGGAACCTCTCCCCCAAATACCCACCAAGTTTCAAGAAGATTGGACCAGGGGGTCCAATTCTACGGGCCTCCAAACAGGTTGCCCCCATTCCCTCCATTGTTCTCTATGGTGGGGGGAAAAAGTAATGTTTTTTCCCATCATAGAGAACAATGGAGGGGATGGGGCAACTTGTTTGATGCCCCGTAGAATTGGACCCCATGGTCCAAACTTCTTGAAACTTGGTGGATATTTTGGGGAGAGGTCCCAGAAAGTACCCTGCAACTTTGGAGCCTCTCCCTTAAACCCCCTCTCCTCCAGCCCCTCATATACCCTATGAGTTTTTGCCATTGACTTCAATGGCCCATAGGGTATAATAGGGCTGAAACTGACATTCGGCCGATTATGCTAATAAGTTATGCTAATAGGTATGCTAATGAGCTCCTGCACCTCTTTTTTACGAAAGGACCCCTGGGAAAATGTTTTACAGGGGCTGAGGACAGACTGGCAAAATAAAGCACAAGGGAAGTGGGGCAAAAAGACCCAGGCCAAGTTGTTGCGGGGCTTTCCGTTCACACTGCCTAGACTGATGTGGGACCATACCGAGGAGGAGGTAGAATGGAGCATTCACACTGTGGGGTGGCCCCTGGCGCCGCTGCCATGGAGGCGCACGGCTTTGGTCTATTTTGCCTACTGGCGCATAGGCGCATGGGCGTAGCAGCTGGATCAGCGGGTTCACATTACCGGTGCCGCTTGATGTGCAGCTTATTTGCGTCCACACTGCCAGGAAGCGGGATGAATGCGTACCCAGATGGCTTGACACTGGTTTCCCCAGGTACCTTTTTAACTCAGGATGAAAGCGCTTCAGGACCGGGTGAGTGCGGCATGGCAACGCCAGGCAGCTGCAGCTATCTGAATGGGCTCTCTTAATCCACTTGAAAAGCAGACCTATATTGGGCCAAACTGCCAGTCTGAACTCGGCCAGGGATGGAAAAAAGGATGTTGTAGACTTCGTAGCAAATATGTTTAGTTGGCAAACATAGCTTTTTTGACAGCTATGATCACCGATAAGGAGATCTCCTCACTTCTCTGCCATCTGACTCAAGCAGCATGCTGAACAGCTTTGCAGCTGCACAATAGCTGTGCTGGAGAAGCCACATTTTTTTCTGCCTTGTAACCACTTTTACAGGTATAAAGTGAGTGAAATCAGTTCTCCCCCAGGTTCATGGCTGGCCGTGTCAAGTAACTAAATAATGTGGGTGATGCCCATAAGACTCTGAGAAAATACATATGCATGAAATAATGCCAACAACTTGGAACTAGGTGAACATCAAATGACAAGATGTCTTTTAGAAACTGTGTTTTATTTATAAATAACTGAATGGCTGGTTTGTTCTCTATTTAAACAATTGGTCAGGAAACAGTGCACAGTGGCAACATGTCAGGGGGGTTAGGACTCTCTTGAGATATGTGAGAACATAACATGAATGAAATAATTATAATTGCAGTATACTGTACTATTGAAATACATGGAAAGTAGCCCACCAGACTGGTGTGAGCTGTTCAGATACAGTTGAGCTGCCTGATGGAAAAAAATGGCTCTTTTCTCATGGCTGATGAGCAGAATATGACCTGAAGCAGCAAGTGCTTGAACATCCATGGTTGGAAACTGGACAAAATATTTTAAATATCACCACTACCTCTAGTTTTTGGAGAAAATGTCCATTGTAGATCCTATTGTAGATCCATTTTTGGAATTACAATATACACGTAATATAGTAAGGAAACCTGCTACAAGATAGGCCTAGATGAAACAACAACAGAAAACCACTGGTGGTCATATACAGCTCTCAGCTCAAACCAGTTCAATGCAACCTACAACCTATACTGGACAACAATACTTCTCTCAGACAGGCATTGGGAGGCAAACCTTTTCTTGCCTACAGATAACCTCCTAACCATAAACAACCTCACCCGCTACAATGCTTTTTCTAACATGGACACAGACTCTGGGACCAGGACCTGAAACAAACAAAGATGCCAACTTTGTTCCCATATTCACTCAGTCACCAGCCCTAATAATACCAGTCAGTCCATTTCAGCTTCATTCACTTGTTCATCCTCCAATGTTATATATGCTATCAAATGTCAGCAATGCCCTTCCACTCTCCACATTGGACAAACAGGTCACTGCCAATACAAAAGAATAAATGGACATAAATCTGACTTTAAAACCCACAACACTCAGCATTCACAAGTTCAGAACAATGGACCCCCCCAGGTCTAAATAGGGACATAGAATTTGTTTCTTATTACAGATGCCAATGTTCTGCTCCCAAACATTTTCCCTCTGCTCTAATCAAGCTGATTACAATGTGTATTGTACCTCTGCAACCTAAGTTCCTTTTTTGCAACACTTCTCCCACATTCTGATTAGGGTATAAGGAAAAATATCTATTTCAACTTGTATCTGATGAAGGGAGTTTTGCCTCTCAAAAGTTTATACCCCAAAAATCTTCTTGGTCTTTAAGGTGCTGCTGGACTTGAATCTACCTGTTCTCCTGCAGACCCTTTGTTACCCTTTGCAACTAACTATGAAACAATATTTCTCCAGGCAGGTTGAATGGAAACACTAGAACATAAGAAGAGCCCTGCTGAATCAGACCAGTGGTCCATCTAGCCCAGCATCCTGTCTCATGTCGTGGCCAACCAGTTCCTCTGGATGGCCCAGAACGGGGCATAGAGGCCAAGGTCTTCCCCTGATGTTGCCTCCAGGATCTGGAATTTAGAGGTTGAGGGCCTCTGAATGTGGAGGTTCTGTTCAGTCCCCATGGCTAGTAGCCACTGATAGACTTATCCTCCATAAATTTATCAAACCCTCTTTCAAAGCTGATTATTCCTGCTGCCATCACTATGTCATCTGGCAGCAAATTCCACATTTTGATCAATTGCTGCATAAAGTAGTATTTCCTTTTGACTCTAATCTGGAGAACTGGATTTGATTCCGCACTCCTCCACATGAAGCCAGCTGGGTGACCTTGGGTCAGTCACAGTTCTCTCAGAACTCTCTCAGTCCCACCTGCCTCACACGTTGTCTGTTGTGGGGAGAGGAAGGGAAGACAATTGTAAGCTGCTCTGAGATTCCTTCAGGTAGTGAAGAGCAGTGTATAAAACCGACTCCTCCTCCTCCTCCTCCTCTTCTTCTTTCCCCCGCCCTGAACCTACTGTCCACCAGCTTCCTTAGATCCTTGAGTTCCACTATTTGGGGAGAGGGAGAAAAAGTTATCTTTGTCAACTCTCTCCACCCCATGCATAATTTTATAAATCTCTATCATACCTTCCCTTAATTGTCTCTTTTCTAAATTGAAAAGGCCCAGACACTTCAGCCTTTTCTCATAGGGAAGGTGCTCCAACCCCCTAATCATCTCGGTTGCCCTCTGTACTTTTTCCAGCTCTGCAATTTCCTTTTGGAGATATGGCAGCCAGAACTGTACACAGCATTCCAAATGAGGCTGCACCATAGATCTATACAGAGGCATTACAGTATCAGCCATTTTGTTCTCAATCCCTTTCCTAACCATCCCTAACATCAAGTTTGCCTTTTTCACCACTGCAGCACATTAGGTTGACACTTTCATTGAGCTATCCACTGCAACCCTAACATCTTCCCCCCTTTCAGTCTTAGCTAGTTCAGATCCATTAGCCTAGACCTGAAGTTGAGATTTTTTGTCCCAATGTACATTACCTTACACTTACCAAAACTGAACTTCCTACGCCACACTGTTGCCCACTTACCCAGTTTGTGGAGGTCCTCTTGGTGCTCTTCACAGTCAGCCTTGGTTTTCAAAATCCTGAATAATTTTGTGTCATCTGCAAACTTGGCCACTACACTATTCACCCCTCATTCCAGATCATTTATGAATAAATTAAATAGTACTGGTCCAGAACCAAGTCCAATATCACTACCCCTATGGTTGGCTCCGTAATCAAGTATTCCAGTGCACTGTCATTTATTATGTCTAGGAATCTCATTTCTACAGCATGACTTGAACATGTTTACCCAGTCAATGTGAGGGTAGTTGAAGTCTTTCAGTATAATAATATCTGCTTTAGTCACCTCCCTTCTTTTTTTCTCCATCTCAAGATCAGGCTCAAGGGCTTGATCTGGTGGGCGATGGCACACCCCCACTTTTAAGTAACCCTTAGGGCCTAGTATTTCCACCCATCTTGCTTCTGTTGGTAAGTTAATTCCCCTGATGTTTTCTAACTTACTGGATTCTGTGCCCTCTTTGATGTATAATACAACACCTCCCCCAGCATGTCCATCCATGTCCTGCCTATAGAGCTTATACCCAGGAATGACTGTATCCCATAGATTTTCCCCCATCCTACCATGTTTCTGAGATACCTACTATATCTAAATTGTCATTGAACACCAGGCACTCCAACTCCCTCATCTTGGCTCAAAGACTTCTAGCATTGGCATATAGACACCTATACCATGTTTCCTTCTCCAGAAACCCTCACTTCCTTAGGCCCCTTAGTCTCTGCACATGGCCCTCATTCGTCATCATGCCCTCACTCCCAAGTGCTGTTTCACTCCTATCAATATTACCCTGAGTGTTTACTCAATCATCCCTTTGGCTGATTTGTCCAGAACCAGAGGCTCCCCATCAACCATATGTTTGTCAACATATTGACAAATACCTTACAGGAGAAATCAGTAATGTAAGTCCTTTTGCTCTTTTGACTAAAATAAGTCATGCAGGGAAACCCAGCAAAAGATAATGGCAGGTATATGAGCAAATAGACTGTGAGCCTCTGGACAGTCCTTGATGATGAGCCTCCCGGATCAGCTATAAATTTTTTCCAGCCGTGGGGTGTGTAGATATAGATACTGGGTGGGGGACGGGGCCTGCTTTCCGATTGACGCGCAATGCCTGTGTGAACCTTGACATGTTTCTGACTGTAGTTGTTTGATAAGTGTAAGATGTGAAAAGCCTGCAATAACAGTAGATGGTATCAGATCTCTAAAATAATATGCATTTGAAGGTGGCAGAAATAAATACAGCAGTACAATAAAAAAACCCGAAATCCAAAATAAAGGTACAATTCATTCAGGGAGGTGAAGAAAACATCAGAGGAAACACCTCTTCCTTTCATTTTCTTGTCTTTCTTTAACAAGGAAATGAAATACATCAAATAGTATTTCAAATGCTGCTTTATGTTGTGACAAAAGCTAGTGATGTGCTGCCAAACATGCAACGAGCTGTTTGTCTTTTATTTTAGACCCAGCTAATGGCACATCGGTTAGGACAAGATACTTGCTGGGGGGGGGGGAGGGATCCTTCTTTCCCTGTGCATATTAAATGCCCTTCTCTATTCTACATGTTCATAGCAAACTTTTTTAAATGTCTTCCTGTGTTTCAAGTAAAGATGATTTGCTTTTCAGAACAGAATATTTGTGGTGAGTTTGTTCCCTGGAAAGAACCACCTAGCAAAATGTGATATTCAGCAGTGAACTGCTTGAGTTATTATAATCAACAACAATCAGCAAGAGCAATTGACTCTGTAATAAGTATGTGTTGGCTAAGAAACTGAATTGTTCCACATACCCTGTCTGACTTCTGGGAGGATTATTAGAATGAGAGTACTATTAGAACAATTTGCAATTACAGGTTCAAATTAGGAATAGCTTACTCCTACATATACTTCAGCTGAGAAACATAAACTGTTCTTTGCTTTGTGAAGAAGGTAAATGTTCTTCCCCTCTTTGTTCGTCCGGAGGAACAGAGAATAGAGAGGGCTGCCTTTCAACAGGAGATTCTGTCTGATTATTTAAGTCCTGTTTCTGTGCTCCAGGACATCTAAACAGTCTTTTGTGTACTACAGTGGACAGATCTTTAAAGGAACCTCATCACTGGATGAATGTGAACCAAGGGTAAATTCTTAGATTACTACACAGGTGTGGCAGCCATTTTCTTATGGTTTCTTCCCACATCACACTGTAATGTTTGGTTTCAGAGGCATCCAGGCAAGATGTAGTCCCTTTTCACATGAATCTTACCTGGAAGAGGAATGGGTATATGGGAGATCTATTCCATTGGCTTAGTACACAGCTTCTCTGTATAGAAGGTATTACAACAGCATGAGAAGAATCCACTGGCATGTGGATTCCATGCATGCTCTGCTGATATATGAAATCACTGCCTTCAATCTCCATGTATGATGAATATGATAAGCACATGGACACACAAAGCTGCCTTATACTGAATCAGGTTTTTGGTTCATCAAGGTCAGTATTGTCTCAGACTGGCAATGGCCCTCCAGGTTCTCTGGTAGAGGTCTTTCACATCAGCTACTACCTCATCCTTTAAACTGGAGATTCTGAGGATTGAACCCAGCATGCCAAGCAGATGCTCTACCACTAAGATACAGCCCCTCCCTACAGTTATTTTTATTATGATTTAATGTAAAGCTCTGGTTTTGCCTCCACCTTTTGTTCTTAAAAATGAACTTTGATCCAGGTGGACCTTACTGTTGACTTTTCCCTTCAGATGCAAAAATATGCAAGTTCGCATAGTTGGGATCAACCAGACAAAAAAAAATCTCATAGAAAATCAGACCTGTGGGCTATGGAGCTAGTTCAGGTTCTGGAAGGTGAAGCAAAGAGATGCGCGCACAGCTAGGACACTGTTCTTTGATACATTCAAGATTACATTGTTCAAAGCAGTGCATATTTATAGCCATTTTTCTCAAGGTTACATTACCTCATAATAAACAGAGAAACAGGTTTCCCAGAGAATAGTCACATGCGGTCTGAAACGAGGAGGGGGCAGAGAGTGTGTGTGTGGACAGGGTTCTTTGCCTTCTGTAATGGTCCTCATTCACCATGGGCAAGGCAAATAAGGCAGAATCTTGCGTGTATGTTCTCAAAATTAGAATACTGATTGTTGCATGCAGAGGAAAAGGAGCGCGTAGCTTGTGTCTTAAGAAATGAGCAAAACAACTGGGAAGCATATGAGACTTAAAGATAATGACCAAAGGTTACAGCCTGATCTCACGGTGACAAGGTTAAAGTCACTGCAGTGCTTCGTTATCTGCCTAATGAATGGGTTGCTATGAAGCACTTGTAGGAGTGTGGACTCCTGATACAGGAACTGGGAGACCTCCCCCGTATCAAATGCCATCTTGTTGCTTTGACCAGTCACCTTTTAAATATTTATGTTTTATTTTTATCTCTGTATTAGTGAGACATTATTTGTGCACAGGCTGTTAAAATCAGTTCTAAGGGAAACACACTTCCAGCTGGTTTCCTCCTGTTTTCCATCTGCTGCCTGTATGAGCCTTTGGAGGCATTTAACTGTTTCCTGTCATGGTAATTGGTATTTTCTAAGTACTGAAGGCAGTGGGCCTGGAAGGGGGGGGGGCAGTGAAAGCCTGAGGCATTTTTGTTTTGTGTCCCGTTGATCTCACAGAGATTACCCTGCTTGTTTTCTAATAAACATTATACAGTCTTTAAAAAAAGATGGGTGCCGGAAGGGAAAGAGGGGGGGGGGGGGGTTGTTTAAAAAGTAAGTTTTAAGACTTAACTACTCTAGTTTGTATCTTTGTGGTCTTCTATCTATTTATTCTCTGTTCTTCTTTTCTCTTCCCCCCTTTAATCTTAAATATGTAAATCCTCAATTTATCTGGAATTACTTAGTGAAAGAATGATGTGTGAGTGTGGCAGATTATAATATTCTATCGCCACCCCTGATCCTCTTTACCTCTTATTCTTTTCATAGCAGATCCAAAAAAAAAAAAAAGCCCTGTATGCATGCCACAAGAATATATTATTTTAAGAGACTCAGACTTAGAAATTGATTTCCTTGATGAGAAAAGGAAAAGTCTCCTTCTGACCTGAAGGGTCACTTCATAATCCTGTCACTCTACATGAAAAAGCTTTAAAAAAAAGAAAAAAAAGAAGTATATTTCTAAAAAGGAATTAATTTTTTCCCCAGACATAGTGAAAATGATGACTTAGAGAGACTTAGCCGCCGATAGAAGGCTGTCCTATTCAGAATACATATCCTGTGATTAGAACAAGCTCCAAATATATTTTAGGGTCAGGCAGTTTTAGATGGAGATTGGTATTTGTAGTTCAGGATGAAACCGATCTTATATTTTTATTGAAGTACTTAAGGTTTAAGCTCTAGCCGTCTTTTTGTTTCTTTTTCTTTCCTTTTTAAGCTAAGGGATTTTGTCTGTGTTTTATAATGGGGATTGGTATAGGCAGCCAATCATGTCTGTCTATGGGTTTTAGTTAATAGGATGGTACAAACGAAATGACTTTCCCACCAATAATTAAGTTCAATGGGTAATACATTTTTAAAGTGCTTTGTGGAACAAAGAGCACCTGATACCCATGTAATGTTTAATAATCTATTTCATATAGAATTACAGGACCTGACCTGAGGGTGTCTCATACAATCACAAGGCTTCTGAATACTTTTTAGATAGTGATATTGTACTGATATGTGCTGTACTTATGTATTAGAGGTGAAGATGAATGAAATAATCTGATGCTTTAGATTATAGTGTGACAGGGTAGGCACAGATAAGGTCAGCTGTGGTATTAACTGCCTTGCTACAACTGTAACAGACGCAGCATGTCTCTTCCCACTCCAGATCCAAGTCTGACTACACCAAATTAAGCAGCTTGGCAAAGAAGACATTCAAGGAAACACTGAAAGCACGTGAAGATGTATAAAGACTTGATCAGTGTTGCACAAGAAATCATAAGAGGCAATAATAACTTCCTCTCAGCACCAGTGGTCAGACTTTTTCAATTTTTTAAAAAAACTGTCTTAAGAATTTCTGTGTGGGACCTAGTTTTACTATTGTCTCTGTTTCTGTTGACCTGCCTCTCTGATTTTTTGCTCCTAGTGCAAGCCAGCTTGGACTTTCACACCAACTTGGATGAGTGAGTGTCCAGTAATTATTTTGCATTACTCTCTTCTCTCCACTTCTCCAAACTCCAGATTTTTTGACAATCATCACAGGAAAGAAATTTAAAGAAGGGGAATGGTCCAGCACTCCTGTTACGACCCACCTTCAGTTTGGCCATGACCCATAGGCGTAGAGTACGAGGGACCTTGAGGGCTCGAGCCACCCCCGAAATTTCCTGGGGGGGCTCAGCCACCCCCGGCAAAATGGAGCGCCTGCTGCCACGCCTCCCCAGGTCCTTTCGAGGCCTGGCCGCCACTGCTGGAGAGGGAGAGGGAAGGGGTGGTGGTGGGGGAGAGAGGCACTGGCAGCAGCAGCTGGCGGGCCTCGGAAGGGCCCGGGGAGGCACGGTGGTTTCCTGGGGGGGGAGAACATCACCCCAGTGAGCGAGTGCGCTTTGCACATGCACTAAGGAGCCCCCCCCCCCGGAATTTCCAAAAGTCTACGCCCCTGCCATGACCAAACAGTTGAAAACTAATGCATTGAGCAGGGACAGCAAGGGGAGAAAGCCAGGGATACAAAGTACCAACGGCCTGGGTCACCCTGGGGGCTGAGAGAGCTAGGCAATTGTTCTAATCAAGAACCTTGCGTGTGGACTGTGAGAGGGTGTGAAGAAAAGTACTGACAGGAAATCTTTGATGGGGGCCCATGGTGGCTCTCAGCAGATCTGGCACTGTGTGCACAGATGTACACTTAATATGTTCAGCTATTGTCTACTTAGACCAGCAGCAGCTATCCAGGGTCCCAGAGGCAGAGGTCTTTTACATCATCTGCTTTCTGATCCTTTTAACTGAAGATGCAAGCGATTGAACCTGGGACCTTCTTCTGCATGTTAAGCAGATGCTTTGCCACTGAGACATGACTCCTTCCAAACACATCTTCATGTGTTTGGCCATTTTAGAAATACCTCCCAAGATGTATTTTTAAAGTATAAGTCAGGGAACATAGTGGAAAAGGTAGAACCTCAACAGAACATGGCAATCCAGTTCATCTACTGTAGGACAAGCAAGTCTGGTATGTGCACATGACTTCCTTGCTTGCACACAGGAACTATGTATCAGGGCTGGGCAGGCCTACATCTTTTTTCTGCCCTAGGGGAATTAAATTTTTGATGTACCCCCACTGTATCTTCTCATATGCTGAGTAGCATACTGATGATACATTAAATGGGTGAGTGCTGATCAGAAAAAAGGATTATGTCCTGGTGGTAAATCATCTGCTTTGCCTGTAGAAGATCCCAGCTCCCATCTCTGGTATCTTCCAGGAAAGGTTCCTAAATAGCAGTTGTTGGGAAACTTTCTCTGCTGGAGAATCACTGTCAGCCTGACAGTGGACAGTGCTGAACTAGGTGAACCGATGACCCAGCACAGTATAAAACAGCCTCATGTGGGTTTTTTTTTAAATTTAGGATTTTTAAAAAGTTTCATTTTTAATGTCACATTATAGTCATTCACATTAGTTAATCTGAATTATACAATACCACTAGATTCATGCCCCTTGTCACTAACATATATTAGAATTCGGGCTGCCAGGTCCCCCCAGTCTGCCGGTGGGGGATGGCGGGGGGTAGGACTGCCAGATCCAGGTTGGGAAACTCCTAGAGATTTGGAGATGGAGCCTGGGGCAAACAGGAACCTCAGTGGGGTACATTGAGTCTGCCCTCCAAAGCATACATTTTCTCCAGGGGAACTGATCTCTGTAGTTTGGAGATGAGCTGTGATTCCGGGGGATCCCCAGGCCTCATCTGGAAGCTGTCATCCCTAATTAGAATCCCCATTTCAGTATAAGTGTGCATTGACTAAGTGGATACAACCAAAAGTGTGGACAACATCTAGCTCTACCAAAGGTATTTTACCTAGCCACAACGGGTACACTTGAATTTTACCACCATGACCCTTTAGTTGGGCTTTCTGCTTGAACTGAACCTGTTTAAAAGGTGCTTTCATTAAAAAAGCTTTTTCCCCTGTACAGTCTTCAGAAATGGAAATATTGTGACCGAAGAGGAACCTCCCCCCCCAATCCTTTTAAATCCTAGTACATAGCTTCCTTGAAGTTCTCAGCTAAGGCAAGCAGAGAAAGAATAATTTAGTTTCACTAATATAGTACTATATTCTTGATTTAAAATAGAAAAAGAAAAGTGAAACAACAGCTCAGTTTGGAGAATAATCCTATATTTGAGGAGAGGAGGAGAGGAGGAGGAGAAGGAGGTGGAGGTTATACCCCACCATTCACTTGGAGTCTCAGAGCAGCTTACAAACTCCTTCCATTCCCCTCCCCACAACAGATACCCTGTGAGGTTGGTGGGGCTGAGAGAGCTCTTTTGAGGACTGCTCTTGAGAGAACAGCTCTGAGAGAACTTTTGACTGATCCAAGGTCACACCAGCAGCTGCAGGTGGAGGACTGTGGAATCAAACCCAGTTCTCCCAGATTAGAGTCCACTCTCTTAACCACTACATCAAACTGGCTCTGGGACAAACAAAGAAATGGACAGCACTCCATATTTTGCAAATGAAATTTAAGTTAAAGTAGTCCTTCACCACCATCACCACCACCACCACAAAAAATGAGCTGTCCAGGTTGACAACATAAGGGAAATCATGTACTTTTGGAGAGATGACTGTAGTTACGAAGACAAACCACCAGGAAGTTTCCTTTGGAATGAGATGAATTTAATGAATCATATCTGTATTTAAAAAAATCCCCAGCTGCTCTTAAATTTCAGGGAGATTTGAGTGATAAAAGATATTTCCTCTGTCCTCTTAGATGTGTATTAGAACAGAGAGGCTTGGAAATAAACCCTTCTGGGAATCAAACCTCCCTGTTCTCTAATTTGGGTTGAAGAAAGAAAGAGCTGTCCATGTTTCCGAAACTCAGAAGAATATAATTAGTTATTTGCTATCCCTGAACTAAAAAGAGTAGGAGTAGACAGTCCTTTACATTTTAAATAAATTGGGCAATTGTCAAAGCAAGAGCAATGCTGCTCTCATTTGCCCCTCTTGTCCTCCTCCCCTTGTGTATCACATCTCTTATTAACACATTGATTTATTTAAATTAAAAATAATGATCTTCTTTCTCCCCCTTTGCTCTTCCCATCTGCAGAATCTCCCTGCGATCCTTATTAAAAAATTGATTGCTGGTATTGGTGTCAGTGTGGCTCATTCAGTAGCCTGAGGACCAGAAGGCTGGGGGAAGGGAATCCACACAGAGATTTTGGACCAAACCCAATGCTAATTTGACTGTAGTGCTGGGGTCTGCTGTGGGTTAGATTCCCTTGATGAGATATTAATGTGATGAGCAAGGTTAGAACACAATCCCACTGTAATCTGAAATGGCTAGCATTGGCATCCCCTGTGTCGCTGATCTGTCCTCTGTGCCTTGCGAGTTTGGAGTGGCGATGTCACAGAATGTCCATGTGGTCATCTGAAGTGCTTTGCACTCAGTAATGACCATGCCCTGTCAGTCCTGGTGTACAGCAAGTAGCCTGTCCCATCTGAATAACTTTTATATTATCTCTGCTATGTCTTCTGTGATCCAGAGCTAAAATCGTTGGGTAGATGGCTGATGGAATTCAGTGATTTTTCAAACATGAAACTATTCATAAATTTCCAGATAGGGGATGGGAATTCTTATGCAAAATTTTCATACTTCAGATTAACATCTCAATATTTGTATTTCAGGTTTCTCTAACTGGACTTCAGATGTGTGTAAATCATGTTTCAACTCTGCTTTGAGCATTTAATATTCCAGTCCTTCATAGGATCTATGCGCCAAAGGATCTTTCTCTTTCACTGCAATAGGATGGATAACTCCACTTGTGTACCATGAGCTAAATAGAGGGTTTCAGGGTGAAGGGAGCCCTGCTTTACTGCAGTATACTGAAGACTGGCTTATAAGAGAAAAGCAATGGGATATAGAGAAATCTTTCCTTTAGCCAGATGACTGCAAGTACTGCCCTTTTAAGCAACATGTGAACCCTCACTGCAAGCCTAGTTGTCCATGGAAAATTCTGTGGTCCTTAGAAATGACATGAATTCACTGGAGTCCCTATGTCAGGTTCTTGGACAGATGAGCACTTAACAACACTCTCTTGGCAGTGATATGTTTATTAAGACTTTTGCATAATTCAAGCTATGGCTATCTGTGTCAGAACTAACGTTTTGGCAGTAACCCAGAAGTTATACAGAGTTCATATAAGCTCCCCCCCCCCCCCCCCCCGATTTCTCCAATCACTCCAAAACTCTCAGCCTGCATTTCTCTCCCCGCCTAAATGTCTACCGCTATGTTATCTAATGCCAAGCTGCTACAGACACGTTCTCAAGAACATTCTTCAGTCTTCTCAGATGTCGGGAAGCTCTAGAAAATATGTTGCGCTAAAGCAAAGCAAAACAAATGCACACACGTGCCCCAATCCCCTCCCCTTCAATGCCCACCAATAGAATGGAAAGCATACAAGAACAAATTCATGGCAAACAAAGCTCTGAGTTTGACACCCTACAGAATTAGGAATTTTTACATACTGCCTAACAACAAGTATGAGTTTACCAGCTAAAACATTGGCTGCAGCCCTTTAACATAAGGGAAAATGTGCCAAAGAGCTATGACTGGCTGTGTCTTCCTACTCTGTGCAAATATGTTGTCAGATACTTTTCCAGACAAACATGCTCTTTCCCCAGTCAGAAACCCTCTCTGCACCATGTCTTCCAGTTTCCTTATCTTTAGCTTCTTGCCAATATCTGTCCTGTATGAAACATACTTGGTGGCAGGGGACTTTGGGCAGTGGAGGAACATGTGAATGCTCCTCTCTTCCACCATATACCTCAAAAGATATGTGAGTGTGGTGGTCCATGATAACACAGATTGTGCAAAGTCATGTGTTGGATTCTCTGGACTAGGTACTGCCAGGGAACCATGGAGCTTGGGGCTAGGTGTGGCAACAGACTTACAAAGTTACACAGAGTCAGCAGTCAGTTCTAAAATTAATAAGTAACTTTTATTAAAGGAAATATATGCTTGAGAGTGCAGGTAAGAGACAGGTATAGATTACCTATTCTAACTAACTAGATGGTGTTGGATGCTGGATGCATGTCCAGCCTCCATGGTGCAAGATGGAGATCAAGCACCTTCTTTGTGTGCATGTGTGAGAGAAGACAGTGTGAGAGCAGTAGCAGAGGAAATTGCCCCTAAGAGTAGTATTCCACTTCAAAAGAAAGGATCAGACAGCAGGAAGGAAAGGATGCTCTATGGGTCCTGACCTCTCTGTCTAAACTCTTTGGTGCCATCTTCTCAAGTTTGAGACAGGAGACAGTGCAAAGTCCTCCACTTCTAACATTACGTGTGTAAGTTCCCCAAGTGAAATCACATGGACTTTGGGTATCTGTACAAGTAGGCATTGCTGTGGCAGAAACATGGGGTCATACCTCTTGGAGGGGAAACCAGAAGGAGGCGGGGCAGCTGCTTATGTTCCCAATCTGTACTCCTCATTTTATCCCACCCACCCCCCCTTATATTTCCCACCCCATCTCTATCTACTTCTCTTTGATAATACCTCTCTCTTCCTTGGCATATGTGCTGTTTATACCTCCACTACTGCAATTCACTATAAAGTATTTGCAAACACAAGTGTGTCAGGCACAGTACACATAAGTCATGTATTGAGTGCATTCCCTTTGCATTTGACTTTAAAATGGAAAAGCTTAATGACAAATTTAAAATGTAGGTATTGATTCAGTCATACATACAAAACTGCCTTCCGCTAAGCCGGGTGGTTGGTCTGTGTAGCTCAGCATTGGCTATGCTGATTGGCACTATCTTCCAGGGACTCTGGCAGAGAAAGATCTTTGTCAGTACCTGCATCCTGAGCTCCCTGAACTGGAGATTCAAAGTATATGCTCTATGACTGAACCATAACAGTATTTTGAATAGCCGGTCCATCATGGTTGGAAAGCCCCCTAATAGCTTCATGCAGCATCCGAGGGAAGGAAAGTACAGGGCTCCCTTGTGCTCTATGTCAGTCCCTCCATACTGTGCTTAGACTGATTCTAACCCATAGGATAAATTATCTTTACATTTGTGCAAATTGGTGAACAGATGGTTTGAGCAAAAATATTTCATCATATGGCTTGCAAAATATTAGTTTGTATGATTGCTTACATTTTCACTCCTCCTAGTTTGCTATTTATAAAGTGTGCCTGGTCACTTGAGTCACATATTTGATTTTTAATAGACTTTTAGGCTGGACGATTTCCAACTTTCTATACAAATGTGTTCCTTTTGGGCATTTTTATCACATACCATATTCAGACTATTATTCCCCCTTTTTCAGTTTCATATACATGTAAGTTTGGTTTCTATACATACAGCCTAGGTCAGCAACTAATATTTAAGAAAGGTTTAAATGAAACAAAAGCTGAAAGCATCAACATTGACTCACACCTACTGAGAGTGAGACACAAAGTTATCCCTCCTCAAAGTGAACAGCAATTTGTTTTGGCAGGCTCTCCACCCTACTGGAGCACCTAAGCTGCTCACTCCCATTTGTGTGTATCTTAGTTGACACACCTGAGGGCCTTATTATATGTTACATTTTCTTCACATCCACCCCGGTTCCTGTTGATCATATGTGATGTAAGCCCCATGCATAGAACTCAATTGGTAGGCATGCAATGTAACAAAGGTTTTATTGAACTGCCAAGTGTAGGCTGAGATAGGCAGAGCACTGTTCCCTTATAACCCTTCCTCCAGGAACACAGATTCTGTCAGTGTGGTTCCTTTTGTCATGATACATGCAAGGGCCTGGTTTGGATCAATTACACAGGGTGAGGGGGTTTAAGCATCCTACACTGTGCAATTTTCCTGACCTGAAATTGGGGTTGGCAGCCAAGCAACTAGTGTGAGGTTTACCCAGGAACATGCTAATAGGTGTAGTGCTGCTGCTACAATGTCCTGTATCAATGAGAGCCAGTTTGGTGGTTAAGAATCTAATCTGAGAGAACCGGGTTTGATTCCCCACTCCTCCACATGCAGCTGCTGGCGTGACCTTGGGTCAGTCACAAGTTCTTTCAGAGCTGTGATCTCAAGGGCAGTTCTTGAGAGAGCTCCCTCAGCCCCACCTACATCACAGGGTGTCTGTTGTGGGGAGGGAAAGGGCAGGGTATAAATTCTTCTTCTGCTGCTGCTGCAGCAAATCCATTGGCAGAATACTCTAGGATCCCTTTGAAACTGTATGGTAAAACTCTGTGGGTCGTGCCAGAAGTGGAGCTGCTGTATCAGCACAGCCTATCCCCCCCCCCCCCCCGATTTTCCCACCAAGCAGCAGTGAGTAATCAGAGCTACAGGGTGGAAGGGCTTAGCTGGAGGCCTGGCCAGCCTACCTAAAGTAGCCTTCGGGACCCACTATTTGCTCCACAGAGAAACTTAAATGTACATGTAAATTTCCCCAGAGCAGCTAATAGTGGCTCTCCAGGGCCATTTTAGGTAGGAAATAATGGAAGTGTATAACAGCAGGGGTGTGGGGATCTTTGGAAACAGTTATACTGGAAACCAGATGGGAAGCCCTTATACTGGATTAGGTTGCCATTGTTTACCTAGTACACAAATTATTGGCTAATTGTGAAATTCAAGTGCATTAATTCTTGCACTGCCCACTGAGTGCTTTTGCGTCTGATCCTAGTTGATCAAAAATAAGCTGAGGAGGGACCTTTTCACCTAATTAGCTAAAATGTCCATGCCAGAGTTTCCTCATGTGTTCTTCTCAGGCAAAACTTGTCAGGAAGAGATTCTGCAAGCCTGTCAGTCACAGCTGTGAGGTTCCTAATTGGCTGGACGCATCGAAGCAGAGTGGGCAAGTTTCTAGGTAGAAGGCTGCCAACATATTTTTGGACCATAAAAGCTAAAGGTTTATCTTGAGGGTTGAGGGGGAGCAAGCAAGCAATCTAGCTCTCAGTTTGAGCTAGCAGAATATCTAAATGTGTATTGGGTAGCATGTCCAGAATCTGTATGAAACTCAAACAACTGGCAACCTCTGGGTTTCTAGTTGCCTCTCCCTACCCTACAGGGTGTCCTTACTAACTTGCCCCTCTCCCCTTGCTAAAACATAGCTATATAGAAACTGGGGAGACACCTCAGTCCCCTCCTCATTTGAACCCCATGCTGAAGACAACTAAGATTACTAACAGGAAAGGGGTGGGAATTGATCCCTGTCATAAAATTCTTCTTACATTTTATCTTCATTGAGGACACAATTCTGATATTTGATACATAAAACAAGAGTAGGATATCTTCTCAACTTAATTCCATTATCTACTCATTATGTCATCATACTTTACCCCTTGTCAAAAAATTCTGAATACAAGTCAGATGAATGGAGTTGCCAACTCCCTTGTTCTAGCAAAGGCTCCTGTGCCGCTGAAAACTACACTGACAGACAGCAGGATCATAGGCAAACCAACAGTTCAGCAGATAGATATATACTGGTCTCTGCAGCTCTTGGTTGTATTCTAAGCTTAGCAGGTGAATGAACAGCTCAGAGAATGCAGTGTAGTGTACATTCTGCACACCGTGCTATTTCTGTTTCTATACCTTCCCTCACCCCTTGGGATTCACTGGTTGAAGGGGACATTGTAGCCACTGGACTATATTGGACTCCCCCCCTCCCCAAATAGGGAGAGACAATTGAACTCTGTCTGCAGTTTTTAATTTGTATTGTACCATAAGACTCTGATCCTGGTAGTTGCCCAGAAATGTTTTTGTGCTCTGTTTCCCTCACTGGCATGTGGAGGTACACCTGCAATTGTGCCATCATCAGAGTGAGGTTCTGCCTGTATAGGGGTCCTTGCTTTTTGGACAGAGAATGCTCACTCTGTATCTTCCATGCAGGAAACCCTGCTAGTAACTGCTGAGGGAGGGAAGTTTGTTGAGCCAGTACATACCAGGCGCACGTTGAGGGAGGAGAGGTTGCAATGGTCAGAGTTTGTGGCCGGAGATCCCCTTTTCCTTGAGAATCTTGGGGTGGAATTCCTTTAAATGTTCTGAACATAGCTGTGTTAGCAGTATGCTGTACAGTAATGTTTTCTCATCCCTGGTTTTTTGTGCAAAGTGCCTTTCTCTACAGTACTCATCACCAAAATCTCCCTATCTACATTCTAAATATGTACAACATGAGAGCAGAGAGATGTTGCCCCACACCTCACCCCCTATCTGGGATATAAGTCTTCTCTTAAGAGTTTATATAATGCTGAGGAGAGCTGTGACTGGCTGCAAGCTTATTTGGTATGCCAAGCTGTTCCGTGGCTGTGCAGACATAGTATGATTAAGTGGGTTGGATCCCGACTAAATTTTCCATCTGTGGAATGAAACTGTCCTGCTTCTCCCCTCCAACTGTGGCTCTCTGATTTCCATGAAATGCTGCTGCGGAGGATAGAGGACCCAAGAAAGAGCACAAGTGGGAGCCTGCAGTGGGAAGAGGGATTTGGTAACAATCTCCAACTTAGTCTGGCTCCAACCCAGTGTGTGTGTGTGTGTGTGTGTGTGTGTGTGTGTGTGTGTGTAAGAGAGAGACATGAGAGAGAGATTCCCCCCCATTGAATTTAATGGTCATGTTGATTCTTACATCAGCACTTTGGCTGATATAATGTTAAACCAGGACTAGGTGCAGGAAATGGGCAGACAGAGTTTAGGACCCCAATTCAGCCCTACTCCTTCCCCAGATTGTAGCTTGTGCTGCCCATTTCTTGCCCGCATGGTTGCTTTTGTGCCAGGTCTATACTGGCATAGTGCTAGTGCAGTGCTACACTAGTGGTACCTCCATATGCTGATGTATTTTTGAGTTAGGGCTTTATAGTACAATCCTAAGAACACTTCCTGGGAGAAAGCCCCATGAAAGACTTCAGCAGGTTTCTGAGTAGACCTGCTAAGAATGGCACTGTCAGTTGCTATGCTAAACAATGTTTTGAATGGCATCAGAGTTGCACCCTAACTTCTCTCACAATTTGCATGTATATTGTTCTGAAGTTGTGTGCTTGTTTTAAGTAAAGGATTTTTTTTAAAAAAAATTTATAGTCCAAGGCTATGCATAATCTTGTTGGGCACTACTGATGTCCTAGTGGCTTCCCTCTCTCCCCTATCTGTATCTCACCTTTCTGGCCAAAACAGGCCCCAAGGCAGGCAAAAGCACTTGAGCTTAGGGAAACCACACCCTCAAAGAACAGTCACAAGGCACCAGGTAACTATTCACCCAGGTTTCCTGGCTGGAAGCAAATGACTCTTCCAAGTTCAGTAGCGGAACTAATTACCCGAAAATGATTGCCCGGGGATGGCCCATTTATCATCTCATCAGCATTCAGTGCCACTGCTATAGGATAAAGGAAGAAGAGAGAGAGAGAAAACCCTAGAAACATGAGAAGAGGAGCAGATAAAAGGAGAGCAGAAGGAGGGAAAAATTGGTTCTGTATTCAGCACTTTCTCTCTCTAATAGAATCCCCTCCCAATCCATCATGAGAAGGAAACTGGCCTATAACCAGTTTTGTAGAACTGGATCGGTGGCAGTATGCCCTGGCACCTGCAATATCACTAGGGGCCGTGTCCCACACTTTCATTTGAGCTGTCAGGTATGATCCCACAAGTCTTTCCTATACCTGAAATGATGTGGCAGGGGAGTTTTGATGCCACAACTGAGAAGGCCCTCTCCTGGACTGCTGCCTGCGAGGGGGGGGGGGGAAGGGCTTGGAAGATGACTGTAGCAGTAGGGTAGGTATATAAAGGAGTAGGTTGCCCTTCAGGTATGCTGATTCCAAAGCACACATGGCTTTAAAAGCCAATGCCGGCACCTTGAATTGTGCCTAGAAAAAGATTAGGAGCCAGTGTAGATGGGTTCAATCCCTAGTATCTCCAGGTAAAAGACCTGGCAGCAGGTGATGTGAAAGACCTCTGCCTGAGACTCTTGAGAGCGGCTGCCAGTCTGAGTAGACAATACTGACTTTGATGGACCAAGGGTCTGATTCAGAATAAGGCAGTTTCATGTGTTCATGTGAAGACTGGAGTGCTACAGTCCCTAGCCCTTACTCCAGTGAACATCCTGGCTGTAGCATTCTGCACCATCTGAAGCTGATAAACACTTCTCCACGGCAGCCCTACATAGAGTGCATTGCATTAATGTAATCTAGATATAACCAGGACAGGCACCAGAGCGGCCAGATCTTTTCTGTCTGGGAAAGGCCAAAGCTGGCTAACCAGTTGGTGAAAGGCACTCCTGGTCACAGCTGCCACCTGCTTACCCAGCAGAAAGCCTGGACCCAACAGCACAACCAAACTCCAGACCTGTTCCTTGAACCCCATCCAGAACGGCTGATCCAGACCTGGGTCAGACCTTCCACTCACAAGTAGCACATCTTGTCGAGATTAAGTTTAAGCAGGGCTTTTTTTTTGTAGAAAAAGCCCAGCAAGAACTCATTAGCATAATAGGTCACACCACAGCAGAAATGTATTAGCATATTAGGCCACACCCCTGACAGCACAGCTTCCTCCCAGGATCAGCTTCCCTAGGTGCCCCGTGTTTTGCGGGGCGCATGGGGAACCCGAGGGAAGGAAGGCAATTTCTGGATTGGCTTCACCAGGCACCCCACAGTTTAAACTGCCTTCCCTCCCTGGATCGGTTTGGCTTCCCCAGGCATCCCGTGGCTTGCAAGGCACCTGGGGAACCTGGGGGGGGGGGGAGGCTGTAGGCGTGGCCAACTCAGAAGCCAGCCGGAACTCCATTCCTGTGCTTTCCTGCCCCAAAATAGCCCTGTTTAAGCAATCCTGATTTCTGCCACTAAGTTGTTACTACCTGTCAAACTTACATGGATGTGACTACATATGCCACCAAGTACCGATACGTGTCCCATGACCTGATATACCTCAAGTGGAAACTCTTACACTGTTCCTGGATAGGGGGACCTACTTTGAAAGAGCCTAGATAAGACCTTCCAGAAAACGCGCTGGATAAGACATTCCAGAAAGAACCCTCAGGAAAACAGTGCTCATGAACCCCTGCTTTCCTCTGAGCCAGATAGTTGGCTCTGACACCGAATCCCTTACAGGATCCATCTGCAAGCTAAAAGGAAAGAGCAGAAGAATTACTATCTCCTCCCTACCAGATTGCTGCCACAAAGCCTGATCTGGCAAGTAGGAGGTGACTCCCCCCACGCCTGCCCAGCCACTCCTGTCAATGCTAAACAGCCAAGCATTTATAGAGATGGGCTTCAAAATCTTCCCATGTTCCTTGCCCTCTCACAGACATTGAGTTGTATCCCACCAACATTTTTTTACTCAGTCTTGAGCAATTTCGCTCCTTAATAGAACCACTATCCCACATAAGGTTGTCAACGTCCAGGTAGAGCCTAGAAATCTCCTGGAATTACACCAGATCTCCAGACTACAGAGATCAGTTCACCTGCAGAAACTGGCTGCTGTGGAGGGTGGACTCCGTGGCATTGCACCCTGGGGTTGCCAGCTCTGAGTTGGAAAATACCTGATTTGGGGTGTGGATCCGGGAGAGGGCAGGGTTTGGGGAGGGAGAGCCTCAGCATGGTACAGTGCCATAGAGTCCACCCTTCAAAGCAGCCATTTTCTCCAGTGGAGCTGATCTCTGTTAGCTGGTGATCAGTTGTAAAAGTGGGAGACCTCCAGGCCCCACCTGGAGGCTGGCAACCCTATTACACCCTGCTGAGGTCCTTCCCCTCCTTGAACCTCACCATCCCCGGGGTCCACTCCCAAATCTCCAGGATTTTCCCAACCTGGAGTTGGCAGCCTTAATCCCACATATCTTTTTTTCCATACAGGTCCTATGATCTATAGCATAGCCTTTTTTGGTATGCTTCCAAAGGGCTTTCCTCCCCTTTTCACTATTGGAACAGCTGGTTGAATCCAGCCATTAACTGGGACAGTGAATACTGAAAAAGGGTTGTTGACAGTAAACACAGTCTGATATCACCTGTTCAGGTCTTCCCTGGCTGACAGTTGAAACTGCCAAAGTAATAGAATATTTTATTTGTTCATTAGATAAATCATTCATCTTTGAGTTTCCAGACATATTTTGGAAAATGGCATATACTTCATGTTGGACATCCTAATGAAAAATCTTTGGCTTGCACTGGTTAATATTAATATTGTCTAAAGATAAACCACAAACAAGGAAAAAGTTGGACTGGCATCAGCAAATGAAATCTTTGAAACTCCTGGCTCTTTCAAAATGGAAATTATCTTCCACTAACAGAGATGAGGGGAGTGTGTTTGTAGAGGGTCATCCGGCTTGACAGTAATGAGAAAGATCCTTAAACAAATGAGAAAGATCCTTAAACAAAGATCCTCAGATCCAAAGATCCTCAGATCCTGGAACATTTCTTGCAGCTGCTGTGGGCGGGATTAGCTGCCTGTGACTGTTTCCTGTAGAGGCTTTCTTTGCAGTTTGGGCCAGTGGCTGTTCCCTGAACTTGTGCAATTCATTTTGTGGGCTTTTCTTGGCCAGCATTTACTATACTGAGGAGGTGGTAACATCAGAGCAGGTGCCAATAAACCTGGCTTTGCACCTTCCAATACATTTTTCAGCAATGAGAGAATCCTCCTGTAAGCTCTATTTTCATTAGATGAACACTGCCCTTGAAAACACAAACAGAGTGACAGGAATTTTGAAAAGACAGGCATTCTAGAGGAAATAGGTATTTGTTGGATGGTTCAAAGAGGAGCCCCAAAACTGCAGCAAATATTATGAAAATACATTTATTTAGCCCTGACCTGGATAGCCCAGGCAAGCCCAATCTTGTCAGATCTCAGAAGCTAAGCAGGGCCGACTCTGGCAAGTACTTGGAAGGGTGACCTCAAAGGAATACCAGGGCTGTGACACAGAGGCAGGCTAATCAAGCCACCTCTCTGAAAAACTTCCAGGCCCCCAGTACAAGTCGCCAGAAGTCAACCATGACTTCCAGGCAAGCACACAAAACACACACATACACACACAAACTAAAAAGAGAGAGAGATTTTCTCAACTTTGAGGGGTTGTATTTTAGAACATTTGATTTGTTTCATGGGTGGGGGGGTGAACAGGATAGGAATGGGAGTGAGGAGGATAGGCACAGCAAACATACTTCAATAGGTACTGAATCTAGAAAATCTACTTCTGAATTTGAATGTGGTTGTCAGAAATAGCAGAATTCTCAAGAATGACGAGGAAGGGTCTATAATTTGCCAATGTTATCTTCTTCGGTTTTTTTAGCATTCAGGAATTTATACTTGTGCATGAAAATATGCATATGAACAATGAACGTGCAAATTGACCTTGTAATAAGAAAATATTCACTCAAAAAGCATCTATTCTTACATTATTTTAACAAAGCTGTGAGATGCTATACAGACACAACACGTACTTGCAAATTAACCTTTACACCTGCTCTTACAAGGTGTCTGTTCTAAAACAAAGCATATTTTCCTTCTCCCCAAACATAGTTTCAAATCAAAGAAAAATGAATAAATACTGCAACTGAAATGGAATTTAATTATTTCAGTTCTTTTCACCACTACCTTTGCCATTTCCCTGTTTCTTTTATAATTCCAGTATGTTAATGAAACAGAGGGAGCATTTTTATTCAGTCTGCTTAGTACAGAGCTGTGGTTTCTAACATAATGGGGTGTTCCTATGGAGAGATTCAACTCCTTTCTATTGGAGAAGCGACAGCCTACTAAGAGTCTAGTTACTTTAAATACTGCTAAAAGAGTAGTTTAGTCCACTTGTACCCTAGGGGGAGCTGTGGAGCATTCTCTAGTGTTTAGGGCAGGGGTGGCCAAACTTGCTTAATGTAAGAGCCGCACAGAATAAACGTCAGATGTTTGAGAGCTGCAAGACATATATTAGGTAAAGGTAAAGGTTTCCCTTGCTCGAAAGCCAGCTGAATACAATTCTAGGGATGCAGTGCTCAGCTCTGTTTCCAAGCTGAAAAGCCAGCACTGTCTGAAGACTTTTCCTGTGGTCATGTGGCCAGCATGACTAGACACTGAGGCGCACGGAACGCTGTTACCTTCCCACCGAAGTGGTGCCTATTTATCTACTTGCAATTTCTTGCTTTCGAACTGCTAGGCTGGCAGGAGCTGGGACCAGAGATGGGAGCTCACTCCGTCATGCAGCACTCGGGTGTCGAACTGCTAAACTACCAACCTTCTGGTCTGCAGTTCAGCGTCCTAACCACTTGAGCCACTGCAGCCCCTTGAACAAATATTACACACGTGTTTTTATTGGAAAACATGCAGATTTGTTTTGTATTAACATTAAATGAGACTGCCAAAAATAAAAACAAAAGGGGTAAAAAGAGATACTGATAATGATATTTATTTACCCAATGATATTTGTAGCGGGGGGGGGGGGGGCCTTTGAGAATGCATTTAAAGTTAAAGTTGCTTTCTTTCTCTGCTCCACCCCACCTCAAACCTACCCAGGGAGGGGAACACTGGCTGGGGAAGGGAAAACTGATCAGGGAGGCATGCCTTCCCTTCACTTCCCCAGCTGCCCTGCTGGGAGCCACACAATATGTGTGAAAGAGCTGTATGTGGCTCCTGAGCCGCAGTTTGGCCACTCCTGGTTTAGGATTTATAGAATGTTTTCTCTTGCCGTTCAGCCTACCTCTTGTTGTTTTCTCTCTCTGCTGTGTGTTAGTGCTTCTGCTCCAAAGGCCTCTCCATTGCCTTAATGGTCTGCACTCAGTTATCTTCTTTTTTGCATAATCCTGTTGCAGTAAATTCAGTGAAAGCAAACTCCAAAGCACAGATTGGATTTTCCCCTGAACTCTGCCAACAGGTTCTGGGCCCAGCCCAGGATAAATTGCAAGAAAGCGATAACTGTGAGTCAGTAAGAGAAAGGAGGGGCACACCCAATCTAGAGGAAGATGGCAAGCAGTGCAGATATTAAGTCTGCAGTGACGAAACTGAATAATAGCAATGATCAGTTCTGAAAGTTCAAACTGGAAATGCTGCTGTGCAAAGATGACCTCTGGGATGTTTTAAGCACTGACAGACCAGGCAGTGATCCTACAGAATGGGCCACAAAAAACAGGCAAGCAAAGGCAAGTATAAGCTTGTTAGTGGACGATGATCAGCTGATCCACATAAGGAAGAAAGAAACAGCTAAAGATATGTGGAATGCACTCCAGAAAGTGCATGAGCATCGAGACATAAACAGCAAGCTATACCTGCTGTGTAAACTGTATAAAATGAGATGTAGCAGAGAACAAGGTATGCATGAACATGTAAATGCCGTGCTCGAAACTGCGGAACAGCTTCGTGGGCTTGGAGAAGAAATGAAAGACAATCAGATAGTGGTACTATTATTGTGTAGTCTTCCAGAGTCCTATGATCCATTCATCAATGCCCTTGAGAGTAGACCAGAAGCAGATCTAACACTTGAATATGTTAAGGGGAAATGAATGGAAAAGTATAATCACAGAAAAGGACAACAAGCAGGTGAAGACACTGAAAACCCAGAAACAGCTATCAAGGTAAATGAGGTGATAAAGTATGTGACAGAAACCAGGGTGTGTTACTGCTGCAAAAAGGCCAGACATCTGAAAAAGAATGGTTCAATCTGGAGAGCTAAACAGAGAAAACAAATCACAGAATCACCCAAAGAAAAGGCTAAGAAAGCTGCAAGTGAATTTGTAGATGAAGAATGGTATGGATGTCTAAAAGCGACGCAGATCAACACATCAAATGGATGATACATTGATTCAGGTGCCACATGAAAAGCAACCAGAAAATCTTCACAGATCTTGATCTCAGCACAAGGGAGGACACTTTAAACTGCCTCCCCTCCTGGGGAAGCCGATCCAGAAACTGCCTTCCTTCCCTCAGGTTCCCCATGTGCGCGGGGCACCTAGGAAAGCCGATCCTGGAAGGGAGTTGCACTGTTGGGTGTGTGTGGCCTAATATGCTAATGAGTTTCTGCTGTTTGGGTGTGGCCTATTATGCTAATGAGTTCTTGCTGGGCTTTTTCTACAAAAAAAGCCCTGCCCATGAGAATCCAGGAGGAAACAAATACCTTATGACTTTCATCAATGACAATTCACATATCTCCTGAAACAAAAGAGTGAAATGCTTGAAAAACTCCAAGAGTCTGTAGCAGCAGCCAGCAATAAGTTCCAAAGGAAGCCACAAACACTCTTCACAGACAATGGGGTATACAAGTAAAGAAGGAACCTAAAGGAACAGGGTATAGAGCACCAGACAACCTGAGCAAAATGGAACAGCAGAAAGGAAGAACCACACCTTAGATGAAATGGCCTTGTGGATGCTGGATTGAAGAAGAAGAAAGCCACAACCCTCAGATGCTCAACTTGAGCAACTAAAGGCATACCACCCCACAGACTATTCTATATAGCCAAAGCTGAGAAAATACCTGAGCCCTTGTCTTGAAAAGATATCTCCAAGTTTCCTGAAAGTGAACTTAGAAAATGGAGAGAGGCAGTGACCGAAGATATACAATCCCTTCACAAGAATAAGACTTGGACACTCACCAAATTGCCACCTGGGCACAACATTGCTGTTGCTCTCATGAAACCATTGCCTAGAGACTGCCATTGGACCCTTCTAGCAAAATTAAATATGGTGGAATAGTACACATGCTGTTGAGAAGGGGTGTTGGAGAAGTGACAGCCTGCTAAGAGTCTAAATCCTGCTGAAAGAGTAGTTTAGTCCACTTGTACCCTAGGAGGAGTTATGGAGCATTCTCTAGAGTTTAGGGTTTATGGAGTGTTTTCTCTTGCAGTTCAGCCTACCTCTTGTTGTTTTCTCACTCTGCTGTGTGTTAGTGCTTCTGCTCTGAAGGCCTTTCCGTTGCCTTAATGGCCTGCATTCAGTTATTGTCTTTTTGCATAATCCTGTTGCAGTAAATTCATTGAAAGCAAAATCCAAAGCGTGGATTGGATTTTCCCCTGAACATTGCCAACACTTTCCATACCCAATAACTCAAGGGTTACTTTAACTCTACCACTAGGACTAAGTTCACACTAAACTATAAACTACTGGGTTGCCTGATGGGTGATTAATAAGCAATCTTAATTATGAAATAGGATCTTAATGATGGTTTAATGTTGGACAAGGATCTGAGAGCCAGGTTTTGAATTCTCACTCAGCTATGGAAACTCTATTATGTGACCTTGGACCAGTCATGGTCTCAGCCTAACCACAGTGCTGTTGGGGAGAAAAGTGAGGTATCTGCAAATAAATAAAGAAATTTATGGATTACCAAGTCATTACTCTGCCATCTCCCAATCACTAACCATTTAAATTCCCCAAAGGGTTTTCTTGTCTTTCTTCATAAATCATAAAGGTATTAACATGACTGAGATAAGCCTGCTAGAAGCCCCCTTAGATCAGAACATATATATCAATTCAAGGAAAAGATAAGGTTTACCATTCAAGAATCACTTAGAACATTATATTTTCAGACAAAAAAAGTTTATATCTCTATACTTTCCCCAGATCTGCACTAAAAAAGCATGTATAGGTTACTTAGGTAGGCATTTGTCATTTTTTAGTATTCTTAGCAAGAAGTAATTGTTCCTGAGATCAGAAATTTAATTCCTTCTTGGCCTTCTTTGGCACAGAAATAAAACATTAACTTTACAAGCATAGCTTTTGTTGTCTTCAGCTGAAGATCAGCTAATAAACACACCTGTATTCTTACATGAAAACGTAATTTGGAAATTAGCCTGGTGAAGGAAAGTAGAACCATGAATCTGGGCCAGGTCAGGCTTCTCCCAGCAATCCAGTACATAACTGGGATGATTTGCTAGAATCTTGGGAATATCAGCAAACAGTAGCTAAATATGACCTGGGTCCTTAGAAATGGAAGCAGTCTGGTTCATGCCGAAACAAACTTAATGAAGGATTATTTTTAACTCAGCCTACTTAACAGTGTATTCCAAATTCTACACGGCACATGGATTTCAGCCAAACTGCACACTATATTATAGAGGATATTCTTAGTATGAACTAGAGATATATTATGTCTCTTTGAAGTAGGTCGAATATCCACTCCAAACTATTAAAGGAGATTTACCTGTGGAAACAAGTTTCCATATGTGCAGTGGAGAAGAACACCCGTTTGGATGGGCACCCAAATCTCAATCATAAAGCCTATCAGGGTCCCACTGAACCAGTTGGACACATTTTAAGTGCACATAGGGACAGGTATTCCATCCAGAAAAACTGTTGTGCATGATTGCTGACAGGTGACTAGAGCTAAGTCATGGCCAGTGACTACAACCTTGAGCCCATTTTAGTGCTAAGCATTCAGTTTTTATTGCTGTGAAACTGGGTATCCCAAAGCATCTGGCCATGCACCTCTCCTCATCCCCTTGGTTTCCCATAAAGCTTTTGATAAAGTTCCTCATCAAAGGCTCCTAAGTAGGTGTGTGCAGGGGAAAAAAAATCAGGGTTTTTTTCGGATTCAGGGATAATAAAGCTGACCTTTTTTTTTTTGGAATCCTGAAAAAACCCAAATACTAATACCAGTATTAGTAGTGGTACCCGAAAATTTTTGGGAATACCTAATTTTTTTGACTTCATTATATCCTATGGGGCCATTGTAGTCAATGGCAAAAATCTTCTGACAAGTATTCAGGGAGCTGGGGTAGAGGGGATTTGAGGTAGAGGCACCAAATTTGTACTGTAGCTGCTTGAGCCTCTTGCCAAAAGTCCCCCCAAATTTGGAAAAGATTGGACCAGGGAGTCCAATTCTGGGGGCATCCAAACAGGGTGACCCCAATTCTCCTTTGTTTCCCATGGGGATGGGGAAAAGGCAGGCAGCAGTGTCTCCCTGATAATCTCTCTGCAAGAAAGTAAGTGAGGTGTGGTGGTGTGAGGGGACATGTTTGCCAGGCCAGCAGCAGAACCAGTGCAGTGTGCTCCCCAGAACCAGTGCCACAGTGGCAGTCAGTGCCCAAGCCCAACAAGACTCAGGTCAAATCAGAGGATCTCTGGTCCCTCTTTTCCCTCCCTCCTAGAAAGCAGAGCAAAAGGCGGGAAAGAGGCAAATATGGCAGGAAAAACAAGGTAAGTGGAGCCCTTTAAACTTTAAAGCCTCCCAGAGCCCGAATTTGGCATTCCCGGCAGTGGAATCAGCTCAGGGAAGCTGATTCGATATCCAAAAAACCTGAAAAATACCAAAAAGGTGTTTTTTTTCAGGTTGGCTTTACTGAATGCACACCCCTACTCATAAGTAAGCTCAATAGTCATGGGATAAAAGGATAAGTCCTCTTGTGGATCAAAAACTGGTTAATTAATAAGAAACACAGAGTAAGCATAAATGGGCAATTTTCACAGTGGAGGGTGGTAAGCAGTGGGGTACCACAGGGCTCAGTACTGGGTTTGGTGCTTTTTAACTTGTTCATTAATGATTTGGGGTTGGGAGTAAGCAGTGAAGTGGCTAAATTTGCTGATGACACTAAATTATTCAGGGTGGTGAGAACCAGGAAGGATTGTGAAGTACTCCAAAGAGATCTGTCAAGGATGGGCAAGTGGGCATCAGTGCAGCAAATGGGGTTCAATGTGGCCAAGTGCAAAGCGGCCAAAAATCCTAACTATAAATACACGTTGATGGGGTCCGAACTGGTGGAGACTGACCAAGGGAGAGATCTTGGAGTCATAGAAGATAACTCACTGAAAATGTTGAGACAGTGTGCAACTGCAATAAAAAAGGCCAACACTATGCTGTGGATTATTAGAAGGGAACTGAAAACAAATCAGCCAGTATCATAATGCATAATCAGCGGAACTAATCTCTGTTTTCTGGGGATCAGTTGTAATTCCAGGAGATCTCCAGGCCCAACCTGGAAGTTGACAACCCTATTTCAAGCTGTATTATCCTATATCCATTTTCAAGCCAGTGTGGTTGTTGTAGTCCTACATTCAGAAAGACTATTTTTATATTGTCCATTTGTGCACTTTTGAGAATTAGAGGAAATCATGACTTGAGCTCCTTTGCAGTGCCATCTACCCTAGAGTCTGATGCACTCTTCCTGAAAGCCACTAGGTGTCAGTGAGTCATCTGATTTTCTTTATACATTAATAGACAGGGAAACACAAAATATGGGTGCAAAGTTGGCCTGCTGTGTCTCTTCTCAAGCTTCAAGAGAAATTTCGGAGGGGGGGGAGTAATTTTGCCCTCTACCAGACGATGTTTAGATTGCATTTACATTTAAGACAGAAACTCTTTAGTGTTGGGAAGGTTTTGCACTTTAAAGAAAGCCAAACAAAAAAACCCCAGTCTCCCAAGACTCAGAAATGGTGATCGGTCTATTTTAAATGTTGTTTTGAAATGTAATTTCGCTCCAGTCTCATCAGATCCATCGACTGAGACTCTAATCCCAAGCGAAGCTTTTAGCTGATTTCAGTAACTTCTGTCAGACTCTAATCTGGGAGCAGAAGAAAAGAGCCCACAAAATGGGTAGATTTTCCTTTCCACACTAAAAGCCGAAGTCTTTTAAGGTTTTATGAAGTTACGAAGAATATGGATTGATCTGCTAACAACAGAAAAGAAAAGCTGTTTTTGTGTGTGTGTGTGTCCATCCCTCAGACTATCCCTCAGTCTATTGTTTGAACGATTTCAGAAGCTTTGGCACACAAATTGCTCTAGTATATGTTATTTTCTTTACACCAAGGCAAATATTTGTGCCTATTTGCATTTGCCCTAAATTCGCCTTGCCCTTTTAAAGCAGGTAAGTGGCAAAAGCTTGGGTAAGACAGCTGCTTCATCATAACCCCTTGAAATGTGCTGAGCCTCTGTTACCTGTAATTCTACCTGATAATTACATGCAAACACTTGGTACAAAACACCTGACATGACCTTGTTGCCACCCGCTAAATGTCAGCACATAATTTCCCCCGAGAGTGGCCACGGTGGGTTTTCTTCACAAGCCCTGCTAGGTGAAGAACAGGAGGTAGAGGGGAAAATGTCACCTTAAGGACAATCTCACATCATGCACACTTCTATTTTTTTAAAAATTGAGCTTCAGTCTTCCTTGGTAGTTAGGCATGTGGCAATCCTGGTGTGGAAAACAGTTAGATGTGAAGTTAGGAATATTTCCCACACTGTGCATAGGCACAGACAAACCCAACTTTTTCACTTTATGCATTAAAAAGCATGTGTTTCAAAACACACATGCTGATTCTTTTAATAGGAAAAGAAGGCCTTATCTCCCAACAACTTGGTCACTGTTTATATTCAGCACTAGGGTTGCCAGTCCCTATGCTCAGGCAGGGGTTCCCCCACTTTTGAGGGCTCTAATCTGCCCCTGGCCAGCTGGTCAGTGGGGAAAGCCCTGCCCCCAAGCCCCGCCCCCAAGATTTCCCCAGCTCACCTGCCACTCACAAAAATAATCTTTAGGAGGTCTTTTTGCAAGCCGAGCATGCAGCCTGCAACTGGCCTTCTCCCTCCCTCCTGCTAGATTTAAAGGGCCCGCCAGCTGATCAGTGGACCACGTGGTCCCCGCCAATCAGCTGAAACCCTTTAAATCAGGCAAGAGGGGAGGGAGGGGGTGGCCAGGCAGGTGGTCGCTCTTGGGGGCGGGGCTTGGGGCCTCTCCATCCACCCCCAGAATGCCCCCATATCCCCCCACCAGAGTGATGAGGGCACCTGGCAACCCTATTCAGGACCAATGAGTTGGTCTGCAACTTGGGAATTAGATCAATGTATCAGTTTGGGTTATCTGTTTGTTAGGCTTTCTGACAGAAATGTTGGCTGCTGAGAGAATGGGAGACATTCTCAAAACTTTCAGAGGGTTTATAGGCCCCTGAACAAAAATGAACTGCTACCTCCATTTTGCAATGTACCCGCCTATGATTGTTCTGGTCTGCTCCTGACTGCCTCTGATATCTTCCCAGCCTCTCAGTTCACTTGTTACATAAGGCTTCTACAGTGTTCAGGACAAAAGTATGTTCCTCTGCTTTACTTGGATGCTGGTTGACCATCTCATGTACGGTTCTCAGCCTTTTCATGCCTTTATTCTATACCCAATTATCTTCATCTATTCAAAATCAAACTCTGCTACAGTTTTGTGGGCCTACTCTTAGATATTTTCTTACATGAAGTGAAAAGCCCACACATTGCCTTGTTGCTCTAGGAACTTAAAACAAAAATGGCACACAGGATTATCATAGAGGTTGGAAGAAAGTCAGTAGGATCTCCTCTGGAGTCTGCCATCTGAAATGTGCATCATGTTGCATTACCCCAACCTTCTGGTAGCTTAGGCACACTTTTTATGAATGAAATTGAAGGCATACTTCACTCTTACATCTCCAAAAGGTTTACTTTCAGAGTTCTCTCAGAAGAGATTGTGTGTGTAATGTGCTGTCAAGTCACAGCTGACTTATGGTGACCCCAGCAAGGGGCTTTCAAGGCAAGTGAGAAGCAGAGGTGGTTTGCCATTGCCTTCCTCTGCAGAGTCTTTCCTGGTGGTCTCCCTTCCAGGTACTGACCCTGCTTAGCTTCCAAGATCTGATGAGACTGGGCTATACAGTGCCACCTACCCTTCCTCAGATGATGAAGAAGAAGAGATTGGATTTATACCCCGCCCTTCACTTGTAGTCTCAGAGTGATTTACAAACTCCTTGCCCTTCCCCTCAACAGACACCCTGTGAGGTAGGTGGGGCTGAGAGAGCTCTTTCCCAAGCTGTCCTTGAGAGAACAGCTGGTACAGAGCTATGGCTTCCCTAAGGTCATCCAGCCAGGTGCAAGTGGAGGAGTGGGGAATCAAACCCGGTTCTCCCAGATTAGAGTCCATGCACTTAACCACTACACCAAACTGGCAGATTAGAGCCCTCAGCCTCAGGGTATGCTGGCACCAGCCCTGTCAGGAATGACTGAATGATCTTTTCACATCTGATGCAGAGACATGGCTTGTCCCCAAGAGTACATGACTGGAAGGAAGCAAGGCCAGCTGTTCCCTCGTGGCGCATTAGCATTCCACAGCACAAAGTTTGGGAACTTCTGCTTTATAATATGATCAGCTTTGAGTCATATAATGATCCTAGTTTATCAAGTGTGTCGGGTGGATTATGGAGTCCCAAGCTCCTAATGTGCTTCTGCACAGAGGTCTTGATCTAGACCTCTGGATCCTATGCCAGGCCTCATGACCCTTTTCAATCCCCCATCAAGATCTATAAGTAGCCTCTTTTCAGCTTCCTCCTCTTTTCCTCTCCTTTGGCATTTTATATCAGGAAGGCTGTGATTTTCTGGCATTCTCGCTTGCATGGTATTGTATAGATTTTAGCCCTGAAATCCTTTGGGGATACTTATTAGATTATAGCCAGAGAACTATATCTTATGCAGTAGCAAATTCTGTGTGATAGCACTAAGAAAGCGGTATCACTTGACGAAGGAAATGCTAAGTGCTGGGAAATAAATTAATGAACTGAGTGTGGTTTTTACCATTTTACCATGTTTTTCACCTTTTATGTATTACATTTACTGATTTTAAAATCTATAAAGTGTCCTTTTTATCTGTACCTATTGTGGTTGGTCTTATGACCGTAATAAACTTTTGGAACTTTTGGAGCTTGCATGGTAATAATAGTTCCATCCCAATGATTCCTTCAGACATGAAACCTGAGTGTATATGATGAAACTGACACAGACCACGTAGCAAGCAATCATTGCTTACTTGATCTTTGTGTGCCAACTTCTTGGGTCTCACTCAGCTTTTCATATGGGCTGCTGCAAAAACAGAGTTAATGTTCAGACTGACAAGGACAACTGGGAAGTCTTGTAGATGTTTATGGGAAACTACTTCCCTGTGTAAAGGCCAACAAAGGAGAAAGCACAGAGGTGATTAGCAGCCGTTTTAACAGGTGCTTAGTCAAGGTTGACAACAATATCTTATCACTGTTCTCTTCCTCCTGCTTAGCAACTAAACCTGTATACCATACATCCCTTACCTCCGACAGTAAACACAAGAAGGGCCACATTGTGTGATATTTCAAGATTGTTTCAATCTGTCATCTCTTGTACATGGCTCAATTGCTTACAAGTATGCAGGATGCATGAGAACCTTTTGTAAGCTGTAATCACTATTAGTTGCTCTGTAGCCAAGGCTGGAAATTATTTCCTTCAGGGGTAAAAAAGAAAAGAAAAGAAAAGAAAGAAGTTTTGACACTCCGTTTAAGAGCACTGACCCAACTGTCATTGAACATCATTAAGATCTCAAAATTACCTGAGTATGGATCTTTGGTCCCAGCTGTTGACTGGTTGTTAGAATATTCATCCTGATTATTCGTTTATTGATGGAAAGGTGGGATATATATGCCTTTATTTAAACAAATAAATGCTGTGGATTTTGTACTACATGAGACTTAAAAAGAAAGCACAATGAATGTTTTTCAAATGTGCTACTTATTTGTGGTATTTATTCCAGGAGTCCCCAACATGGCGCCCATGGTCACCTTGGTGCCTGCCAAGTATTTTTAGAAAGTGGGCAGGGCCAGATGGAACTTTTGCCCAGCAGGAGATTTAATTGGCAGATTTTAAAAAAGGTGATTTAGCAGCAGCTGTCCCCACAGCACAAGGATCTATGTGACTGAAGGTAAACTGTGCAAGAAAATATTTTGAAACAATGTGTTCATTTAAAGAAGCATACTGTTAAACAGAGCTTCTACCTGAAATGTTGAAGAGTTACTGTTAGACTTATGCATGATCTCACCCCCTGGCATTTTATGGTTTTGGCTCCACCTCCTCTGGAAGTCATTTTGTCATTGTGCTCACCACTCTGTGCAGAAAGCCAAAGGTCCCCAGAAGTTCAAAAAGATTGGGAGCCCCTGATTTATTTCTCCTCAGTGTTGGTCCACATCTCTGCCCATTCAGGCCCACAGTCATGAATTCATCAGGAGTAGCCACCCAAATCTGGTTGTAAATCTTTCCATCACCTTTTGGGATCATTAACAGAGACAAGAAAGTGCCAAAAGGCATCACATGCTCCCCTTAACTTCAAATGGGTCCGAAATAAACATCTCAAAAGAGTGCCACTGACTAAAAGGGCCATATTTGCTAACTGCAGCTCTTCTGCTTTGGCTTTGAGGCTTCTCATCAAAATGCGAACAACATCCAGCTTTCCTTTCACTTGTGAAAGATGCACAGATCACAGCCCCAGGTGGTATTGCCCAAGGGCATGTTTCATAGTTAATGCTTGCATTATGTTGTTTTATTTGTATCTTATCATACTAATGACACTGAAAATTTGCAAATATTTTTAATGAAAGCTCTTTAAAATATGAAGAAGCCTCAGGATATACCTTCTTCTGGTGTGCGTCCTGGATCCCATGGCACAATTTGTAGGCATTGGGTTGAGCTGGCAGTCCCTACATGCACACAAGTGCCTAAAGCCAGCAGTCTTTGATTAGGCCATCTTCTGTGGTGATGTTCTAACAAAATGACTTTCAACAACTGGGTTCTAAGTGTTATGGGGGTCTACTGTTATGTGAGGGAAAGGTTCAAGCCAAAAGAGACTTTACCGCATAGCAATGGGACTGTGTTGTGTCTGTAGCCAGAATAGATTTAAAGCTCAGCTAACCATTACATCTGACCTGAGTCAGGTTGGTCTCCTGACCTGATATGTGGTACATGTAACAGCATGGAACTCTCATTCCCAAGAACTGCAGGGCTAGTTTCTTTCTGCTCACAAGGATGATGCAGGAGGAGGAGGGACTTCAGCCTTCCTTCCTGTGCCATTTTCTTGAGCTGAAATGAGTGCAACACATGTAGCCCCATAGCAGGGCAAACAGAGCCTCTATGGCTATTACAGCTTGAGAAAAAAATGCAGGAGTCTGGGGCATACTGAAAGTAGGAAACAGCCCTGGAAAAGAGCCTGACGTCCATCCCCTGGCCCCACCCCCAAAAGGAAGGAGGGGAAAAGAAGAGGTGTTAGCTTTATATTCCTCTCTTCACTACCCAAAGGAGTCTCAGAGTGGCCTTCCCTTCCTCTCCCCACGACAGACACCTTGTGAGGTAGGTGAGGTAGGTGAGAGAGCTCTGAGAGAACCGTGGCTGACCCAAGGTCACCCAGCTGGCTTCATGTGGAGGAGTGGGGAATCAAACCTGGTTCTCCAGATTAGAGTCTGCTGCTCTTAGCTACTTTATCACCTTACTTGCCTCACATGGGGCTTGAATAGGGTGTGTGCTGCATCTGTCACCATACAGGGGGCTTCAGCACCACTACCCTCACCACACACAGGGCTTGGGCATGCCAGGAACTGCTTCCTTTGCCTTGTCTTCCTTTGGAGGACTGGGCACCACACCCCTTATCTCACACAACTTGATCCAGGTGGCCTGTGGGGTCCTGGCCACCTCAGGGCTGTCCCAGGCCCAATTCCTCATATAATTAATTTCTATTTTTATTTTATTTACTTCATTTATAGGCCACTTTTTTCTTTGAGCTTCAAAGTGGGTTACAAAATATGAAACAATCAGATGACAGAGAACTCTGATTAACAGTGCAATAGGTCTGGGGGCATAGAACTGGATAACAATGCAAATAAAAAGAGAAAAACAAATATATTAATAGTGCAATCATAAGCAGTTCTACTCAGAATCCAACTGAGGTCTACTCAGTGGGGCACTTGCAGGAAAGTGTTCTTAGATTAGGAGTGTGCACTAAGAAACAAACCTGTTATACTTTCATATGCAGGGTTTGTGGAGAGGAGCCCAACAGCATTCATACCCAGCAGAGGTATGAAGACTGAGGAAACTGTCAGTCCCCTCAGTGCCACCCAAGTTTCAAGCAAATGGGACCCACAGTGCCAATTCTATGGGCACTTGAATACGATGCCCTCAGCCATCCTACTTGCAGAAGGAGAAAGGGCCTCACCTCCACAAATGAGGGAGTAAAGAACAGTGACAGCACTCTGCAGCTTTTCTCCAAATGGGATAGGCTGGAAGCACTCTCTTCTTCTTCCTTGCAAGGATCTACCTGAAAGGGAGACATGCAATTGCCCAGGAAATCAGTAGAATCAAAGAAGACAAGCACATACTGCATTGCTAGTAACCACTTGAATTTGGGGGGAAAGCCAGATTGTTTTGGGGAAGAGGGTTTCATTATATCAACAACCCCAGATTTTTTTTACTGTTCTGGCAAATCACTGTATGTCTGTGGCACAGGAATTTCATTATGTACACCCCTACTTAAGACAGCACTAGGGATGGGCACAAACTGGGAAAATGTGGTTCAGTTTGTGGTTCATGGTGTGCCCAGTTCATGAACCATGAATCATCACAAACTTTTAGGAGCTAAATGAATACTCCCTGGTGTGCCAGAGACACCAAACTCACAGAGTATCTCCAGCTGACTCTCCTTTACCTGTCCTCCAATTTGGTAAGGATTGAATTTATGGGGTCTGAGTTATGGCAACCCAAAGAAGGTGCCCCCAGGAAAGTGCTTTCTGGGGAAATGACAGGCAGTCATTTTGACAGGCACAGGTTCAGGAGATTCAGGAGTGTATAGAACAGATCCTGTGAAAGCTAGAGACATCAGAGTCACAGGAGGACCTCTCCTGGATGCTCCTCTACATGCCTTCTAAGTTCCACCCCCATTGATTTGAAGTTTAGTAAACATTTAGATTGAGCAGAGACAGTCTGTCTGGAATGTATCCATTCATGAAACCCCATGAACAGCTTGAAAGTTCATGGCAAGTTCATGTGCCAGTTGACCTGCCACAAACTTCACAAACCATGAACTGGCCAAAATTCATCACAAACTTCAGTTCATGAGCCAGTTTGTGCCCATCCCTAGACAGTGCTCTACCAGTGTATTTTGAGGCACTGGGTCATGGCAAAACATTTGGGGGGAGTGCATCAGGTGCCACTACTTTAAAAAAAAACAAAGAAAGGTTGCTATTGTAAAAATAATTTAAAGTGAATGAATTTGAAAAATCTTTAGATGGTATGAACATGTCTGGCATGACCAGGCTCAGGACTTTGATATCTCTTTCAATTACATCCAGCTCATAAACTTACCCTTTATTTATATTCTACTGGCCTAGTCATGCTGATCAACACCACTGCAACCTCTAGATTGCATTAATATAACATGCTGTAAGTGGGGCTGCCTTTGAAGATGCAGCAGGAAGACTCCTGTCTGGGTCAGCTACTTGGAACATGTAATGTCAGTGGTGTGTCAATTGTACTGGTTGCCTAATTGCTTTGTAGAAGGAGGAGGAGGAGGAGGAAGAGGAGATTGGATTTATACCCCACCCTTCACTACCCGAAGGAGTCTCAGAGCGGTTTACAATCTCCTTTCCCGTCCCCTCTCCACAGCAGATACCCTGTGGGGCAGGTGGGGTTGAAAGAGCTCTTTTGAGAACTGCTTGTGAGAGATTAGCTCTGAAACAACTGACCCAAAGTCACTCCAGAAACTACATGTGGAGGAGTGGGGAGTCAAACCCGGCTCTCCCAGATTAGAGTCTGTGCTCCTAATCCATCAATCCAATTCAAAGTATCTGTTATCATATTCAAAGCTCTTCATGGCCTGAGACTCCCATACCTCTCAAACAGCATCTCCCGGTATACTCCCATGTGCCAACTGCATCCCTCAGACAACCTTTTCCTGGTGGTACTCTCACCTAGGATGGCAAAGGAATTCTCTGTGGTAGGTCCCTTCTTCCGTAAGAGTTGTAAGGCTTGTAAGACTTCATCTTATTTACAGCATATCCAAGGGTGTAGACTTTCCAATTTCCTGGGGGGGGGGGTGCTGGGGCTGGGCCAGAGACATCACAGGCCATTGTCTCTGGGGGAGGCTCAGCACTTCCTGGGAAAGTTCAGGGGGGGCCCCTCCAGCTTCCCAGCCCCCCTGAAGTTGACGCCTGTGAGCATATCCATGGGAACTACAAACACTGCTCTTTTAAAAATAATAGCTGAGGTTCTTGGGTGGCTGGATTCTGCTCCCAGTATTACATTCTGCCCTGTTCTGCACTTGCATGGACTATGCACAGCCCTAACTGTGAATGTGACCAAAATATGACAGAGAAAAGAGGACCGAATAACCTCTGTCTCACCCCAGTGCTTAAACCGCAAGTGGATTTATTTTAGGCACAGATTTGGGCACAGGTCCTGGAGACTTTCTTCTACACTCATCTCTTGTTGCAACCATTTGCCATAATCTCAAAGCTTGCGTTTCTATTCCTCTGTATTCTGTCTCCCTAGATTTGTCTTTGCAATAAGCAAAGGGAAGTCAAGTCAAAGAAATGGTCTCAGCTGGCTGGAGTTTTGCAGCCTGTCATCCTCTCAGACTTGGAACTCCATTTCAAACATGATTAGCTCATTCATATTTCACATTAGTTTACTTATTTATTCATTTTTGTGTAGATCTAATTTTTTCCAGTTAAGAACTGTGTAAATAGCCTTAATGAGCCTTGAGGGCTCTCATTTGCTTGGAGAGATTAAAACAAGCTGGGAAGTCTCCAAACACGTGGGCCTTTAGGTAAAATGCATTTCTCACCTAGCGGTGGTCAAACTGTTCATTTTAAAATCATTTCTTCTGAACTAGGCCATTATTAAGATTTAGAAAGATTCCTTTATCTCATCCTTCCTATACCACTGCCTTGAAGAAATCTTGACTTTCATCCTTGGTAACTAGTAGCCCAAATGTGGTGCAGAAAACTATGAATCCACTTCTCTTTGGCTAGAGAAGATGAGGCCAGACTTCATGATCATATGACCTTCTCCCAAAATTGAAATTTTCATTTAATGAAGACAACCCTATTTCATTTAGGGTTTCTCACTGCTGCAGAAAAGCAATTCTTGTGGATTCCCATCACAGAGCCAGTTCACCGATGTGGGTGTAAAAGCAGATGCAATGCAGGAGGAAATGAAACCCCACCACCAGGGGTCTGTTGGAGCTGGAGTGCTGCTGAGCGGCGCTCCGGGAGTGAAGATGCCGGGGGGTGGGGGGTGGGCATATGATGAAGCCCAACCCCCAGCAGGGCTGCTGCTGTGTTCTCCAGGCCCGGCGCCGAACACTGGGCCTGGGAGACAATTTTGGAGGCTGCCTTCCCCTCCCCACCATGTCTCCCAGGCCTGATCCCCTCTCGAGGAGAAGCTCCCAATCCCCCCCACTTGCCATTCCCAGGCTGCGGCAGGCCGCTGGCCCTGAGAGAAGTTCCCCAACTGAGCTGCGGCAGGCTGCCGGCCCCGGGAGAAGCTCCCAATCCCCCCCATTTGCCATTCCCAGGCCACGGCAGGCCGCCAGCCTGGGGAGAAGCTCCCCATCCTATCCCTCGCTCACCATTCCTGGGGTGCAGCAGGCCGCCAGCCCCAGGAGAAGCTCCCCAACCCCCCCCCCTGCTCACCATTTCCAGGGTGCGGCAGGCCACCAGCCTTGGGAGAAACTCCCAATCCCCCCCACTTGCCATTCCCGGGGCGCAGCAGGCTGCTGGCCCTGGGAGAAGCTCCCCAACCCCCACTGCTCACCTTTTCCAGGCCACGGCAGGCCACTGGCCCCGGGAGAAGCTCCCCATCCCCCCTTGCCATTCCCGAGCCACGGGGGAGCGGGAGGGAGGGAAAAGGGATTAACTACAAGGGATTAACTCCACCACTAAATTGAGTATCATCTGAAAACTTGATGAGCACATTCTGAATTCCCTCATCTAAGTAATTTATAAACATGTTAAACAGCACTGGGCCAAACGAGAACCCTGAGGCACCCCACTTGCCACCCCTCTCCAAGTTGATGGGGAGCCATAAACTATCACCCTTTGGATATGATCTACCAACCAGGCCGTAATCCACCTAAAAGTAATGGTGTCTAGTCCATATCTCACCAACTTCTCAACAATAAGACCATGGGGCACCACATCAAAAGCCTTACTGAAATCCAAATAGACTATTTAAAAAAAGAGAGATCAGGTTAGTCTGATGTGGCATTCTTAAGAAAACCAGGCTGAGATTTAACAATCGCACCGTGTATTTCCAAATGTTCATAAATACACCCCATAATAATCAGTTCTAAAATCTTTCATGGACTCGAAGTCACAAGAACTGGCCAATAATTTCCTGGATCAACTCCCCCCCTTTCAAAGAAGAAGAAGAGGAGGAGGAGGAGGAGGAGGAGTTGGATTTATACCTGCCATTCACTCGGAGTCTCAAAGTGACTTACAATATTATTTTATTTATTTAATTTATATCGTGCCTTCCCTGCCGGGGCAGGCTCAGGGTGGCTTACATAAAATGTATTGAACAACACCTATAGGCAGGGGTCCTTTCATAGAAAAAGAGGTGCAGGAGCTCATTAGCATAAGTCATTAGCATATGCCACACCCCCTGACATCACTGGAAGTGTGTCAGAAGGCCACACCCCCTGACATCACCGGAAGTGTGTCAGGAGGCAATACCCACCACTCAAGTGCCACCCCCAAAATCTCCAAGGTATTTCCCAACTCAGAGCTGGCAAGCCTACCTGATGGCACATGTGGGGGAAAGCAAACAAACCACCCATGTCAGGTAAAGAGGAGGGATACCAGGTCAATATATTTTTATTCTCCTTGGCATTGATGACTGAGGTGCTTTAGTGTTCCTTTTCTATTTGACTGGCAGCCTTCCTCTCTATTATAGTTAACTGTGGGTTTTATATCACTGCCATTTAGTGTTGTCTTTGTCTGAAAGGTCACTTTCAGAGAGTTGGGGGGTCACCTCCCTCTGGAAGAAATGGGGAAAACAAAATGAGTGGGAACAAAGAAATTCTTGCAGGGACAGTCCGGGCTTCAGATTAGTTGCCTTGGACCATGTTGGTGGTCTCCCATCCAAGAACTAACAGGGGCTGGCCTTGCTTAGCTTCCAAGATCTGACAAGATCGCACTCAAATGGTTCAGACAGCCTCTTGTCCAATTGCCCTCTCTGGGAGCTGTGAAATTTTTTGTTGTGCAGCTCATGGCCAGAATAAATGGGTAAACACTTCACATCCCCCCTTTCCTTTGGAGACGGTGACTCAATCACATGTCAGTCTCCTGCCAGCCACTCCACCTATGGCTGAACAATGCCAAGAGAGCTCCTGAAGGACTGCAATACACAGCACCTGGGAAAGGCAGCCTATTTACCTTCCTTACAGCACCATGGGATCACCATGATTCTGAGCATCACTTTTTCAGAGGCTTGAGATTTAAAAAAAAAAAAACAGCAAGAGCTATAGTGTGTTAATGCACTAGTTCCCATCTTTCAGCAAAAGCAAGCAAGCTGGGAACTAGAGCACTGATGTAATGGACACCAACTTAACATACATGTATGTTAAAACAGCTCATACTAGGGTTGCCAGGTCCCTCCTGGCCACTGGCAGGGGATGCCAGAGCCAAGCTGGGAAACTCCTGGAGATTTGGGGAAGGAGACTGAGGAGGAGGGGTGTACAATGCCATAGGGTCCCCTTCAAAATATCAGTTTTCTCCAGGGGAACTGATCTCTCATGTCGGTATATATACTGTAATACCTGGGGATTCCCTGGTCCCACCTGGAGGCTGGCATCCCTAGCACCTGGGCATAGGCAGGCAACCCCATCCCTCCCAGAGAGGATGGCCTCAGGACAGTCCAGGATGGATGTCCCATTCCCAGCTAACCCAAGTACCACATCCTCCCCTGGATGGATCCCTATTCCCCCCCCCCCCCAGCCCCAACAATGGCCCCAGTGCTAAGACTAAAAAAGTGAAGGGCAGGGTATAAATCCAATCTCTTCTTCTTCTATCCCATTTGCAGAAAGTGAAACCTGGGACCCCCCCCCCCCCCCGGCCCGCTCTATGTATCTAGGAGACCAGGCGTGTGGGGCTGGCTGGGCTGGAGAAAACTCTGGGTCCCTTTAAGAACTTCTGCAGACAGATCTACCTTGTGGGGCCAACTGGGCTGGAGAAAACTCTGGGTCCCTTTAAGAGCTTCTGCAGCTGGATTTGCCTGGTCTCCCAGCAGCTTTTGCGGGCTGCAGAAGCTCTTAAAGGGACCCAGAGTTTTCTCCAGCCCAGTCAGCCCCACACACCTGGTCTCTAAGATACATGGGGGGGGGGTTGTGGCAGAGGTTTGTGGCCAGAACTCCCATCGTTTGTTCCCCCCCCCGCGAAAACATTCCCTCCCTGCTTCCTGGAGCCCCAGACTGGCTGCAGAAAGGCAGGGGGCGGCCGGCCTCTGCAGGCCTTTCTGCAGGCCCCTGCTTACCTTCCTTCTTCCTTCTGCCTCCTCGTGGCAGACTGAGGGCTCCTGGGACCAGGTGGTGGGGCTTGGGCATGTGCCCACCCCCTGGCCTCCTCACTCCCGGAGTGACGCTCCGCTGAGCTCCTGTGCAAATGGAGCCCTGCCTATAGGATAAATTCAGAGATTATATGGTAAACTTCCTTTTATATCGTCCTCCACATGTTTTATGTATGGTTTGTGTACATATGTTTTGTATGTGTGTTTGCTAGAAATAAAAATTTTCCTTAAAAAAAAGAATGTATTGAACAACTAAAACAGAAAAATTGAATAAAATCACAACAATATAATTATAAAAGCATAGCATAAAGTGCTAGTGCAATCTCCTTCCCTTCCTCTCCTCACAACAGACACCCTGTGTTATGTATTGACCATGCGGTCGCCATGTGCTCCCTTAATTGTGACTGCATGGCCAGAGCACATGGCCAGAGCATGGCCAGAGCACATGGCCAAGAAACTACCTGAGCTTCAGCCAGGTAGAACAAAGGCCAGGTGGATTCAAACCGGCCACCAATCCTGTACCTAGGTTTCTCCCAGGGAACCTATGAAATGTAAATAGACTTCTAATAGCCTATCAGGCCAGTTGGGTGAGGTCAGGGGATTGTCCCTGACCAGCATAAAAGGAGGGCTTCGAGCCCTGGGTTGTATGCTTCATCCGGACCAGCAATAAAGATCATGCTGTTTCACTGTTCCACGGACTCCCAACTCCAATACTTATCGCCCTGTGAGGTAGGTGGGGCTGAGAGAGCTCTGAGAGAACTGTGACTGACCCAAGGTCACCCAGCTGACTGCATGTGGAGGAATGGGGAATCAAACCTGGTTCTCCAGATTAGAGTCCACCACTCTTAACTGCTACACCAAACAATATTAGCCTTTTTGCAGTCCCCTTGTATCTCTCCATCCTCCAAGATTTTTCAGAAATTAAAGAGAGGTTCCAAGATGATATCCGTCAACACCTTCAACACCCTAGGATGCACCTTATCAGGTCCCAAAGACTTGTATACATTAAAAGCCACCAGGCGTTCCCAGACCATATCCCTACTTATTTCAAACTGAAATTCCTCCATTTGATTATCCCCACCCCCACCCCCATTGTATACTAGTTCCACTACAGAGAAAAATCCAAAACAAAATAAGAATTTCATAGTTCGGCCAGTTCACCAACATTTATTAAAACTCACATATCACCTCCCCTAAATGGACATATCATTTCTTTATTCTTTCTCTTACTCCTAACATACTTAAGAAAACCCTTCTATTGTTATTTACCTCCCTCACCAACCAAAGCTTATTTTGGCTTTAGCCCTCCTAATTTTCTCCCTACAGATCTTAGCCATCTTCATATATTCCCCCCTTCCAATACATTCCCCCTTCTATTCCCTATACTTAACCCTCTTCAACCTCAAATCATTAAAAAGCCCCTATGAAGCCAGCCTGGTTCTCTATGATGCTTTCCGTTCTTCTTCCTCATGAATGGATTGTGACTGCGCTTCAGTATCTCACTTAAAAAATAATAATCCCACCCCTCTTGAACTCCTTTCCCTTCAAGCATCCCACTCCATTAGCTTTTTTAAAAAATCCAAGGTCCATACTTGCCTTCTCACCACAATCCCCTTCCTGACAACCATAAACCCTAAGATGACATGGCCTCTTGCATCATTGGTTCCCACTACTTTAACCTCCTCGACAAGATTCTCCCTATTAGTAAGCAGGGGTCCGTTGGAGTGGGAGCGCACAGGAGCGCAGCTCCGGGAGTGAGAAGCCCAGGGGGTGGGCACATGACGAAGCCCCGCCCCCTCCTCGGCTTCCCCGAGCAGTGCAGAGGCGCAGTGCCCCGGGGAAAGCCCTGCTAGGGTCTTTATTGTTTTTAATGTTTTGTTTTAATAATGATAATTTATCATTGTTCCTTTTATGCCTGTGTGCTGCTTTTCCAGAGCCTTGCTCAAGGTGGCATATAAATTTTCTAAGTATACCATTTTTTATCTGGGCACATGGCACATAAATACTGGAGAAATTTCACCAACCCTTCAGCAGCTTCCACCCCATCAGTTTGGTGTAGTGATTAGGAGTTGGACTCTAATCTGGGAGAACCGGGTTTGATTCCCCACTCCTCCACATGCAGCTGCTGGTGTGACCTTGGGCCATTCACAAGTTCTCTCAGAGCTGTTCTCTCATGAGCAGTTCTCAAAAGACCTCTCTCAGCCCCACCTACCTCACAGGGTGTCTTGTTGTGGGGAGGGGAAGGGGAAGGGATGGGTGGTGCACATGTCCTGGGTCTCTCAAGTCTACTTGAAACCTGGTGGTTTCAAGGGAGCAGGAAGAGAATGAGGGTGTGTTCTTTACGCTTATTTTTATTGCACAAAGTATTGGATGGGGAAGGGACTGGAGGAAGAGCAGGTCAGTTTCACTCACCTGTGGAGTGGAGCCTGAGGGGTGGGTGTTGCCTTCTGACACACTTCTGGTATGTTAGGGGGTGTGGCATATGCAAATGAGTTATGCAAATGAGTTATGCTAATAAGTTCCTGCACCTCTTTTTCTATGAAATGACCCGTTAGTAAGTATGATATCTAAAATAGCCAAACCTGTCATTTCCTTGCCCATCTTCTGTAACATAAAGTTGTGCACCAAGCAAGCCAAAAAGTTATTAAACCTTTTACTACTAGCAAAGGAAGACTCCCCAAAAATTTCAGAATAGTCAAAATCTTCCATCACCATGATCTTCCTCCTCCTTACTGGAGGAGGTGTGATGGAATTGCCCTCCTCCCATGCCAATGTTAGTAGCAGTTTGTCTTTCTCCACCAGGCCAGTGGAACAGGAGATGACAATGTCTGGGTTGGGGCAGAATGATAGGACTGCTTCTGCTATACAGTTCTTTCCACACACAGATGACTAGATGGTGATTAGAATCCCTAGACTAGGAGAGCACTGCAGATAGCTTCACCCAAGGGCCTACAGGCATCTAGTGTCAGCTCTGACTTGCTGCTTGGAGGATCACCCTAGGTTTCACTTCAACATACTGGCATTCTGCTTCCTTGTTTCTAAGTTGCCTGAGTTTGCTTTGAGTGCTGAGTAATAAACACATAGATATAGTCACACAGAGAGCTGAGTTTTGTGATAAAGCCTGGAGAAGAGTCTTATTATCAGAAAGATAGGGCCAATGGGCTCGATGGGAATCTAAAACAGCTCTTATCTGGGCAATAAAATCATAGTTCTACATGATCTCCTCTGAAGTGCCAAGATACTATATTACTTCAGTAGATCCCTGCATGCCAGGATATTGAGGTCTGTGTTAGAATGTTCAAATCTTTCCAAAATAGCTTCCTTTTAGGGAAACTAGACCCCAGTGCAAGATATCTTAGATAACACACTGGGTGCAATCGGCTGCTGCTGTAGGTTAAAGCTGCACAGATGATATTCCCTGAGTGAGGTCCTGTCGATTTGATGAGGGTGAGAGAAATCATGCGGCTGGGACATAAAGAGTTATCGGTGATAGCCAGGGGCTATATGTCTGCCTTGACACTCTGTAGTTATATGCAGTTGAAGCAAAGTTAAGCGTGGGGCAGAATATCTGTATATCCACTGAGCTGTGAAGAGCCATTTATTTTTAATTGAATTAAATTGCTTGCAAAATGAAAGGAGCATTCTTTCATTAATATTTAATTCTTACAATGTTAAGCAACGATCACAAAGAACTTTACTACTATCATTCCCATCTTGGTATTTTTTAGCATGTGGTTACATAGGACTCAGCAAGATAATAAAATATTGTCACCTACTGAAATGGAAGGGCTGTAAACAAGACATGTTACTATAATTTCTTCTCAATATCTTGGGTTCCTATTTCCTCATGATCAGGGCTATTTTTGGGCAGGAACGCACAGGAACGGAGTTCCGGCTGGCTTCTGAGTTGGCCATGCCTATACCTCCCCCTCAGGTTCCCCAGGCACCTCGCAAGCCACAGGGCACCTGGGGAAGCCAAGCCAATCCAGGGAGGAAAGGCCGTTTAAACTGTCTCCCCCACCCCCGGGTTCCCCAGGCACCCTGCAGCTGTTGGCTGCCTGGGGAAGCCGATCCAGAAACTGTCTTCCTTCCCTTGGGTTCCCCATGTGCCCTGCAAGCTGCGGGGCACCTGGGGAAGTCGATTCTGGGAGGCAGCTGTGCTGTCAGGGGTGTGGCCTAATATGCTAATGAGTTTCCACTGTTGGGTGTGGCTTATTATGCTAATGAATTTCTGCTGGGCTTTTTCTACAAAAAAAGCCCTGCTTGTGATGTTGCATATCCAGGGCCAGTTCACCACCCAAGGGGCACAAACAGCTTCTTGGGGTACCAAACCAGCAGGGGGCAGTGATATTGGAGATGGTTTCAAATGTAGCTTTCACTGGCTGTCATCTCTTGCACCAGTGCCACTGCTGCCTAGGGTCCTAAGTGAACTGCAGGGGCCCTTCCATAGTGGCTCAAGACTTCTATCACATTACCAGGTGATTTGAAGTTGAATGCCGTCTTTGGGGGACTCTTGCTGATCCACACTGGATTTGTTGGAGTGACTTCAACCCTATTAGGTTCCCAGCACAAGTTGATTTGGGAAGAAAGGTGTCCAGGAAGAACTTTTGTTTTAATAATTTCTATTTGTGTGATGGTTTAGGAGGGCCATCCATCAATCAATGCCTGACTGGCTTGCTGGACAAGGCTGGTCCTACTCCTCATAACAAAAAAAAAAAAAAGTGGCACAATATGGTCAGTAGAAACACCATGATTAGTGATTAATGCAGTAAACTTGGTAGTAGAAGGCAGTGGTAACACAGGATTGATGCTATCCATGTTTGGCAGGTGAAACTGACCACTTATGCAGTAGCCAATGGGGGCCACAGTAACCTGTTCAGAGTATCTGAACAGTAGGCAGTGTATGTTGTCCTTGGGAATAACATATGTGCCTTCTTTGATCAGGAGCAGGCTTTGCACTAGCAGATAGGAGCATGAGCCAGGTAACTGAACAGGCCCTCCAGCTGGTCATGCTATGGAGGTGAGATCCTCTTTGGGCAACCTGAGTAGAGTCAGCTTTGCCTGGGTCCTGCTCACCGAGGTATAAAGGGACTGAGCATGGGCCAAGATGCAGAACATCTCTCCAGAAGTCAGCATATATTACACACAGCTATGATTCAGATTGATGGGATGCTCTATGAAGTTTTCCATTTCAGACAGTTTCACAGCAAAGGCAGCATTATTTAAAAGGGCGATAAGTAGCAGAGGGCAATTCTATATGCAGATAAGTGGTTGCTTTTAATGTGCTTGAATCCTGTTCACGTGCTGAGTCCAGCTGGAGAAATTTACCAGCTTCTCATCACCATGTTTTTTGCATCCACTTAATTCAGAAATTGCTGAAGTGATGCCAGAGACTATAAACAGTGAAAGGGAGAGGGCAAAAGCGAATGCAAAGGAATATTCATCTTGGATGTTCTTCTTTTTTCATAACGCAGATGTAAACATGCATTTAACCGTGTAATATGCAGAAAGGTACATGCTGTGACTGGCTGTGGCTCAGTAGAGGAAAGCATGATTTCCTTGAAGAAGGTCCCATGTTCAACCCATGGTATCTCTTGTTAAAGGAAAAGATGCTGTCAGTCAGAGTAGAAAATACTGAACAAGACGGCCCAGTGGTCTGAGTGAGCCTAAGGTAGTTTCATGTGTTTGGGAAATGTTAGTGCATTGACTCTGGAATAGGCATGGCATTCAGAAGGTCCCTCACTCAGCTTCAAGTTCAGCACATCTGAGAGAACTGCTGCTGATCTGTAAAAATAATGCTTAGCTACTTCTAGCTCAGAGACCAGTGTTCCACCTTGATATAAGACAGATGCACACGGTCATATGAGCTTGGTGTTCCCCCAGCACATACAAGTGTTCATCCACAGTCCATGTATAAAAGTGCAAAACTGAAGTACAAATTTCTGGTAGTTTGAAATACCATAGTTCCGGATGACCTGACTGCGTTTTAGTCCTAGGAAAGCTCTAACATGCAAGTATAGGCTGGCCTCAGATTGCACTTTGGGTGGCTTGAAAAGTAGGGCTGCCAGCTTTTAGGGGTGGGGCTTGGCATCACACATCAGCGCACATCAGCATGCGGTGCTAGGATGTCACTTCCATCACATTGCCAGAAGTGCCACCATCCCATGTCAACATGATACTCTAGCAACCCCCCCAAAATTCTATGCATTTTTTTCTCCTGCTACTGTACCAGTCAGCAGGAGCAGCAGGTGGTCATGGGAGGTCTCCCACTACAGCAGGAGACCCCATCCCTAAATAGAATCTTGGTTTAAAGTGGGGCTGCTATAAAATCGCTTGAATATATCTGGTCTCAAGCCAAAATAGGGTTTGTTTTCTAAAGGTACACCCTAATGCCACTAAGATAATACTGAAGCTGCTGGAAAGTTGGGGTGTGTGTGAAGAAGGCAGGAGGAAATGATGGGTCCTAAGGCCCAGAGTGGCAGATTTACCAAAAGAGTGGGGAATGTACATTAATAAGACAGATCATGAAGTACATTTCCAGTTTATTATGTTGCTTGGATGGTTAAAGGGACGAAGCCCTTGGATGGATGCCTCATCGTAACAGCACCTATTATGTACTCTAATGGCCAAGAAATGCTCTACCTGTCATGTCTTATTGCTTAAATATTTATGCTTATGACATTTGATTCCAACACTCTATATATCATCACTATGTTTCACTCACATTAGATATGTCATCACCCACCAGGAACAGCTGACACTGAGGATTAAAACACCTTCAAATTAAAAATATCTAAACAAGGAAATGACATGTTTGAAACTGTGTAGCACACTGTTACTCAAATATACAATGACCTGCATTAATTGCTTTATTAGATTATGCCAACCCAGATGTTTCATTCATCAGTTGTCATCCTTTGCTTCGTTACTTGTGAATGAAATTGGGCAGAATAGGACCGAGCTGGAAAATAATAAACACTCTTATTTTGACATGCTGCATTTAGGCATGGAGCATTTTCTATGGTGTTCTCTTAATGAACTTGAAGTAAACTAGTGGTATCTTAATATGAAAGACAGGCTGCACACACTCTTCTGGATTAGCTGAGTTCTCTACAATAGCATAAAATAAAATTATTGTAGGCTAGATTTAGCTGGACAGTAGTAAAGATGATTGCCCATTCAGCTTTGTATCCATTCCACAACATGAGTCCGCATCAAGTGGCATCATTAAGACAAATCCTTCAGATATCATAAAATGTTTGATTCAGATCCACCATACTCACTCTGTCCCCCTGCCTATGAAATTATCCATCTTTTCTGACTTCTCCTTACAGGCGTGTTGAGAAAGGGTGGCATCCCCAAATGCGGGAGAGGATGTTCTTTTGGCTAGAATACCACAAGGCCCAGGTGGTACAACCAGCTGCAAGATCTCTAGTTCTTGTTGGCTGTTACCCAGCTCTTCATCTTTTCAGAGTTCTTTCACTGGTGCTGAAGAAGGAGGAGTGGCAGGAAAGGACAGTAGGCACTCGACAACGTTCATAATCAGCAGCTGTCCCAGGTTGGCATTCCTCTTTGGAATGGTTCCTCAGGAGGTGTTTATGCTGAACAGTTCTGCAGCAATCCTGCTGGTCCCAAGGCAGTGAAAATGGTTGTACATCTGAATATTTACATCTCTTTGGGAAAAAAATCCATATTTAATCATCATCAACTCTTGTCCCCTGGTCTCTCCCCATAACGTGGGTCAGAGGTTCATAACAATTTTCAAAGCTAGCAATCACCATGGAACACCAGTTTAAGAACAAAATTCTGTTAATTACAAAATCATTATTTGCATTACTTGTGCCAGCATTTATGTTCATTAATTTGATTTTGTTAAGTATCTAGTAAATTTTATGTAATATAAGTAAGAAACACACAAGAGTTTGTGGGGGGAAATCTCATTTTCTCCTGCCCCATTATTTCCACTTTCCCTTCCCTGAAACCCCCCATAGTTTCTCCCCCTTTCCTGCTTCCTTCTTTCCCTCCCGGCCACCAGCAAACTTAACATTGGGTGATTCTGCATTGGCTTTTCCCTCCGCTATTTTTAGCAAAACCACGTTGGAAGAGAAATTCCCCTTGGCATCACATGCTGCTTTCACTTCTTTTGATAATCAGATTTTATGGTACCCTCCACACTGCATGCTGCTTTCACTTTCTTTGATCATCAGGTTTTATGGTACTTTCTGCATAGATTTACGGCCATTCAGGGATGACTTTGCAGTCAGGACAGCGTTGCTCCGGGGCATTTGAATGTCATTTTGAGTGGCACCTTTTCCTCAGTGTTGAGAAAATGTGGAGTGAATGGCAGATGCAGAATCTACCCCCCTGACTTCAGCTTTCACTCCTTTTCTCCCCCTATCTCTATTCGGCAGCAGTCTCTATTTGGGAAAATTATGGCCCAGTTACAGTGCTGGAAGCTGGGCCAGGCCCAGTTGCACAGTGCCAGCTGCTGGGCTTGGCCTAGTTATATGGTTCTGGCCACCGGGCTGGGCCCAGTTGCATGTTTCTGGCCACAAAGCCAGGCCCAGTTGTACAGTGGGAAACTCGCAAGGACTTGTGAGGGTATTTATTTATTTATTAAATTTGACTTTTAGGCCACCCTCCCCTGAAAGACAGGGCTCACGGTGGCATACAACAGTGGCAAAATTACAAATCCTACAAAAATCCCACAGATTGTCTCATGCCCACCTGTAACATGTCGTTTTGCTCTATGTGTGTATGGGTTGAATGCTCCCAGTATCTTTTCAAAGGGATCTGCATTTTTGTAGAGTACAGGTTGTGTAGATGGGTCCTGCTTATGTTCGATGTGTATGTGTGTTGGCTCAACTGCTGAATCAGTGCATGGATGAGGTGAGGGACTTGGGTAATGATGCATGATCCTCATGTACCAATATCCCATTTTGGTTAACTCACTTTTAGTGATTGTGTCATAAATGTGTCACAAACCTTGATAAAGTTAAAAGTTAATGTTTTCTGGACTATCAGAAATTCTGTGATGTTTTGTTTATTCATATGATTTTGAAATAGTAGTAAACATTCATTATCTATTATTGTTGTTCAATTTGTTTTTTCAATAAAATTTAATTAAAAAAATAAAATAAATGTGTCACAAGGTTATATTCCTCACACAGAACACATCATCAATGTTGTAACATCAAAATCATCAAAATAGTGTGACAAGCCACACTATTGTGATAATCAAACAGGGACTATGATTCATGTATGAGAATTCAGTATTTTTCATTCACCTGTATACATAATGGGAAACTAGTACTGGATCTATTATATGTATACCCTTAGCATAGAACTGGGATAACTACTGTGGGGTCAAATTCAGAATCAGGCAATTACTTCAGGTGCAAGAATTCATGTGGTACCATGCCAGGCACATGAGAGAGAACTAGCTTTTAACTGGAACCACCCCAGTCCCACTCAATGCCCTTAGTTTCCCCACCCATAAAGAAATCACATTGTTCCACAATCAGCAGCATAATCAAACCACTATGAGACTGGATTAAGCCTCTGCTCAAGAGAGGGCCCTGTCTTCTTTACTGCAGAGAATGCAGAATGTGTGAATAAAAAGAGAGAGTGTGACATTTGTAAGATCCAGAAGCTCATGACAGCCACTCAGAGAACTAAACACATGTATTATGACAAAATTGCAAACTGCTGGCTTGGCAGTTTATTTGAGAACAGGCGGGGAAGGTGATAGCTCGTCGAAAGTCAGAGAAGGGATCAATATTGAATCAATCAAAACAAATATGTGAAAGGTTCTGAGAACGATATGAAAAATTAAATACCAGAGAATTGGAGGCAAGCGGCTCTCAAATTACTGTGATAGCAGTACGGTCGTTGCAACAGTGGGAAGCTGGGTGGGTGGTGACATGCATAGGATAAAAGCTGAGGGGATATCTTTAGAGGAGAATCCGTAGCAATCACACAAGGAGTCTTTCTTTAATATGACGGTTTCAGATGGTCTTTAGGAAGGAAGAAAACTATCATTGTTAGGGTGAGCAGATGGAGAAACCGAGGGGCATGGAATGAATGGCTGAAGTAAAAGGAAGTGACATTATTGTATGTGAACTAAAAGGCTTGAAAATAAAAGAATGACTCAGGAGTGTTGTAAATCTTTTTTTTTTTGGGTGACTCAGCAGTAGTGGTTCATTTGGCAGCTCTGGCTTTGGCACTCATAGATTTGGTTATAGATCAGAAGGCCATTTCTTAACTTGTATTTTAGAACACCATTCATCTGTCCCACAAAGCACATGCTCCCACAGTTGTCTTGAAATGCTCCATCCACTCTAATGGGATTAGGGAAGCCTTAGCATCACGAGAGCATTGCATGTGCCCTGGGGCTTCTGTGCCCATCACATGACCGCATCTGAATTTGGAAATGATGCATTTCAGAGGTCTAAATGAGGATTATACTTATTTGTTCTCAAGTTTATAAACCAAATAAACAGACTGGGGAAACGGACAGCAATAATTCAACATGTTGATCATTCCTTATGGAAGGAGTTACTGCTTTTGAGATGTTTTGTTCTTAAATCTATGATTCAGTCCAGCAAGGGAGATGTGGATGAGTACACTGATCATCAGATACAATGCAAGCAACTTGGGACCCTGGTATCCAAAGGACTGTCTGAGGTAATTCTCGCTAGTCTTGCTAGTCTCTCATAAGAACTTAAGAGAAGCCAGTGTTGGATCAGGCCAGTGGCCCATCCAGTCCAACACTCTGTCACACAGTGGCCAAAAACACCAGGTGCCCTCAGGAGGTCCAGCAGTGGGCCAGGACACTAGAAACCCTCCCACTGTTGCCACAGCACCAAGAATATAGAGCATCACTTGTCCCAGACAATCTTATCTATACTTTGTGGCTAATAGCCACTGATGGACCTCTGCTCCATATGTTTATCTAATTCCCTCTTGAAGCTGTCCATGCTTGTAGCCGCCGCCACCTCCTGTGGCAGTGAATTCCACGTGTTAATCACTCTTTGGGTGAAGTACTTCCTTTTATCTGTTCTAACCCGACTTCTCAGCAATTTCATGGAGTGCCCATGAGTTCTTGTATTGTGAGAAAGGGAGAAAAGTACTTCTTTCTCTACGTGTTATATCTTATAAACCTTGATGCATAACCTTATAAACCTCGATCATGTCACCCCTCAGCCATCGTTTCTCCAAGCTAAAGAGCCCCAAGCACTTCAACCTTTCTTCATAAAGTGTTCTAACCCTTTTATCATTTTAGTTGCCCTTTTCTGCACTTTTTCCAATGCGACCAGTGGTGACCAGAACTGTACACAATACCCCAAATGAGGCTGCACCATCGATTTATACAGGGGCATTATGATACTGGCTGATTTGTTTTCAATTCCCTTCCTAATAACCCCCAGCATAGCGTTGGCCTTTTTCATTGCAGTCGCACACTGTCTCAACATTTTCATTGAGTTTTCTACTACGACTCCAAGATATCTCTCTTGGTCAGTTTCTGCCACTTCAGACCCCATCAATGTGTATTTATAGTTAGGATTTTTGGCTCCAGTGTGCATCACTTTGCACTTGACCACACTGAACCCCATTTGCCACGTTGACACCTCCTCGCCCATCTTCGAAAGATCCCTTTGGAGTGCCTCACAATCCTCCCTGGTTCTCACCACCCTGAACAACTTCGTGTCATTTGAAAATTTAGCCACTTCACTGCTTACTCCCAACTCCAAATAATTAATAAACAAGTTAAAAAGCATTGGACTGAGTACTTTTTTTTGAATATATATTTTATTGATTTTTCCAATATTTACAATTCCAACTTTATATGAAATTGTAATACAGGTATCTTTTAAAGAAATGGACTATGTTACCAATACACCATCTCGTATTAGTACAGCATCATACCCATAATTAAGACAGAGCCCCTACAAGCCACTGTCTCTAAATCTCTGAGTATTTAACAGAACTAAGAAGAGAAAATAGAAAAAAATACATTACTAGTCCGTTTTCCTAGGTCAAATACATCAGTTTGATTCTTATCCATACAAACATCATAAACAGCAAGTTTTGAGTCTATGATTCCACCAAGTTGTTTAACCATTCATAAACACAATCCCATTTTTTTAACAATAATTCTTCATTATTATATAATTCTAACAGACTTAATCGATCCATAACCGCTAATCCAGCATTTTATGAACTCTCTCATCTCTGGAGGGTATTCTACCTGTTTTCCAATTTTTTGCCACTAAGATCCTTGCTGATGTAATAATATATACAATCATGCAAGATTCTGATTTTAAGTTATCTGGGATCATATTCAATAAATATATCTCTGGTTGCAGAGGTATTTTAATCTTCAATATTTCCTGTATAATTTTCTGTACATTTTCCCAGTATCTTTGTTTTGGGCACCCCCACCAAACATGAAAATATGAACCAATATTGTTATTGCATTTCCAACAAATATTTGAGATTTTTGATGAACATTTCGCCAATCTATCCGGTGATAAATGTCATCTATAAAACATTTTTATTATATTTTCCTTGTAAGGAATTGCTCTCATTAATTTCTGAGACTTCCAGATCTTAGACCAGCTATCTGTATCAATGGAGTGGCCCATGTCTTTCATCCATCTTACCACTGTACTTTTTACCGCTTCATCACAGATGTAATCTTCTAACAAAAAATTATACATTTTCTGTATAAATTTCTTACTTTCCAATATAAGAATTTTATCTATTCCATTCTTTTCCACTTGAAACCCTCTTTTTTGATCTTCCTTAATTGTATCTTTTCTAACCACATTAATTTTAGTCCTTGTTTACAAAGAAATATATATATATTTGAGTTCATTATTTTTATCCAGTAGATTAGCATAAGATATGCTTTTTTCTACAGATAACATCAATGGTTTTATAAACGCCTGTAATGGAAATACCCATTTTGGGGTTTGTAAATACATACATTCTTTTATATTTGCCCAGATCTTTATTAACGCACTTCTAATAAGATTGTTTCCAAAATTTGAATGAATTTTTCCTCTATCATACCATGCATATGTGTGCCAACCCATGCTCAATCCTGAACCTTCTAGTTTTAATAGCCTAGAATTTTCTAATGTCAACCATTCTCTTATCCAATTTAAAGCCGCTGCATCATGGTATAATCTCCAGTTTGGCACCACTAAACCCCCACGTGCGATATTTTCCATTTAATCCTGGGTTTCTTATGGTTCCAGATGTACTGTCTTGTAATTAGATCTGTTCCTTAAAGAATTGGGGTTTCTTAACAATGGGTAAATTTTGTGCTAGGAACAGAAACCTTGAAAGAAGTATCATTTTAATGGTTGCGATTCTTCCCATAAATGACAATGGTAAGGAGTTCCATTTTGTCAGATCTTTTCTGAATTCATTAATTAAACGTTGATAATTATCTTCATATAGTGAAGTAGTCTTGTTAGAGACCCATATGCCTAAGTATTTAACTTTTTTTTACTACAGACATTGCAGAAATCTCTTGAATTTTCTGAATTTGATTTAAAGTACAATTTTTTGTCAAGATTTTGGTTTTTTGAAAGTTAATTTTAAGGCCTGCAACTTCACCATAGTTTAGGACTTCTTTAATCATGTCTGGCATTGTTTCAATTGGGTCTTCTGTTATTAAAACAAGGTCATCTGCATAAGCTTGCAGTTTAAATAGTTCCCCCCTAACTCTTAACCCTTTAATTTCAGCATTATTTCTAATATTATCCAACAAGGTTTCTAATACAAAAATAAATAACAGAGGCGATAATGGGCAACCTTGCCTTGTTCCCTTCTGAATATCTATGTTTTGAGTAAGGTCTCCATTTATAATAATTTTTGCTTTCTGTGTAGTATAGATAGCCTTAATCATATTACCACAATCCCAAAATAACAGTTTGGTTAGCATAAATTCCCAGTTAACATTATTGAATGCTTTCTCAGCATCTAAGAAGATCAAGGCTAACTGACTCCCTGAATTCATTTCATACTGATCTAACACTTTTATAATTGTTCTAATATTTGCTTTAATTTGTCTCTCTGGTAAAAACCCCGATTGGTCTTGATGGATAACATCTATTAATACTTTTTAAAATCTGTTTGCTAAAATGTTCGCAAATAATTTATAGTCCGTGTTCAATAGGAAAATGGGTCTATAGTTCTTAATTTCTAGAGCATCTGTTTCTGGTTTGTGTATTAGTGTTATCATTTCTTCTTTCCATGTTGCTGGCATAACACCATTAATTCTCGTATTTTGCATTACTTCTTTTAAGGGAGTTGTTATCTATTCTTCCAAAATTTGATAGATCTCTGATGGGAATCCATCTGGACCTGGAGTTTTCTTTTTTTTTAATTCCCTTAATTGCTTCCACTATCTCGTAAGTCGAAATTGGGTCATTAGTATTCCTTTTTGACTTGCGTTGAAAGTTTTCTTAATTTGTCCATGTATATAGTTTTGTATGTCCAAATTATCTATACTAGAATGACTATATAAATTTTTATAAAAAATTTCAGCAATAGTTTTAATTTCTTGTAAAACATATTTTTCTTCTCCATTACAGTTTTTTAAGCATCTAATCAGGTGCTTTTCCTTCCCCTTTTTCAGTTTATAAGCCAACCATCTACCAGGTTTATTAGCATTCTCAAAATAATAAAATTTTGCCTGCTCTATTTTCCTTGCAATCTCATGGGTTAACAAAAGGTTCATCTGATGATGTAACATCATAAGTTTACGTTTCAATTTATCTACAGAATCCACCTTCTTTTTAGATTTTTCTTCCTCTTTTTTAATAAGTTCTGATAGAACTTTATATTTTTTTTCTTTCCTGTTTTCTTTTCCATATCATGTGGCTTATGAACCAACCTCTTAGAAACGCCTTAAATGCATCCCAAATTATTTCTATAGGTGTATCTGCTACATTATTTCTCTTAAAAATTCTTTAGTTTCTATTTTAGTATTTTTCAAAAATTCTGGATCCTTTAAAAGATGCAAATCCAATCTCCATCTTGATTTCTTCTGATCCATTTGAAAAGAGATCATTAAAGGACAGTGATCTGTGAAAGTACTTGGAGGAATTTCTACCTCTCTAGTATCTTGTAGCATAGTTGTTGATATCCACACCATATTGATCCTAGACCATGCCTTATACCTTGGAGAGAAATATGTATAATCTTTTTTTGTAATATTTCTTACTCTTCAGGCATCTATCAGGCTGAATTCTTCTGCTGTTTGTAAGAATACCTTTGGAAGGTTATTACCTGTTTTTGAATTCTTACTTATAGCGTTTCTATCCCACTGTGGATCAAGCACTGCATTAAAATCTCCTACTATGCACAAATCATCAGTGGTGTTTTGGATAAGAAAAGTTTTGGAAAAAAGCATCTTGTTTTTCGTTAGGAGCATATACATTCAGGATTAGTAATTTTTTCCCTTTAATTCGGATTGTAATCGCTACCATTCTGCCATCTACTGTTGAATAAACTAATTCAGGCAAGAGATACTCTTTAACATAAATTGCCACTCTTCTTTTCTTTTGGTAGGAATCTGAAGCGGTAAATAGTTTCCCTAATTTTTTATTTAATAGGTATTTTTCATGGGTTTTTTTACTATGTGTTTCCTGAAGACAAATGATTTCTGATTTAAGTTTGGAAATTTGATGAAAGATTTTCCTTCTTTTATGGGGACAATTTAATCCATTCACATTCAAAGATAACAAGTTAATTTTACAACTCTCCATCTTCTTTTTCTTTACTATCTTCTTTTCCCTTCACTTTTTCTTTATATTGGAACCTTGTTAACATTTGAAAGGGATTTTTTTCTTTTTTTCTTTTCTTTTCTTGGAGGGGATTTATCTGTTTTCCTCAAACTAGCAACAATGACCTCTTCTGTACGCTCTTCTCCAGATGACGGTTCTTCATCTTTTTTTAATCCTAATTCTCCCCCATATTTCTCCAGAAAATTTTCTAATTTAAAAATTGAAGATAAATTGTACCTTCTATCCTTAAAATAAAAGGATAAACCTTGCAGCAGCAACCATTTATAATTGATTTGATTTGCCATAAGGAGAGCTGTCAAAGTATTATAGTCTTTCCTTTTCTCTCTTACCCTCCAGGGAATATCTTTAAGAAATTTGATCTCATTTTGCCCTACCAAAACTTTTTTATCATATGAGTTTTTCAGAATCCTGTCCCTCATCTCCCTTTTATAAAATTTTATATGGATTTCCCAGGGAGTTTTATTTTTTCTTGGCATATAATGAATTTTTCTTAAATATTGTTTCCATTTTCTTTTCCACTTCCTCCTTATTAGCTATTTCTAGTTGGTCTGCTATCAGTTGAGCCATTTCTCCTTTGAGATCTTTGGTAAAGTCTTCTGGGACATTTTGACATCTAATCTGTGTGGTTGCTTTGTCAAGTTCCAAGTTAATTACCGTTTCTTCCAGCTTGTCACATTTATTTTTAAGTTCCAATAAATCATCACTAACTTTCACAATTTTAGCATCCAATCTGTTGGTTGTTTTAGTGATTTCCATAATTTCTTGTTTATTATCTGCAATTTGTTTCTTTATAGTTTCAGTTTCTAATTGTATTTGTTTTGTTATTTGTTGTGTCGTCTGATCTATCTTATTATAAATTGGAGTGAGAATAGTTGGTAATGTTTCTTCTATGGTGGCTTTAATTGTTTGTGCCACTATTTCTTGAATAAATGTTTTAAGTTCACTCATTGTCATTTGGGGTGGGTTACCTACCGGTGTTTTGGTTTGTGGTTTGACTGAGACATAAACAGATAAGCAGATACCAGATAACTATTATGGCTTCAGGTTCAGGTTCAGGGACAACAAGAAAACTCTCACTACCTTCAGTGAATACACAACCAGACTGAGTACTGATCCCTGTGTTACTCCACTATTTACCTCCCTCCACTGAGAAAATTGCTCATTTATACTTACTCTCTGTTTCCTTTTAATTAGCCAGTTTTTGATCCACAAAAGGACTTGTCCTTTTATCCCGTGACTATTGAGCTTACTTAGGAGCCTTTGATGAGGAACTTTATCAAAAGCTTTCTGGAAGTCAAGGTAAAGAACATTTATTGGGTCCCCCTTGTCCACATGTTTGTTTACTCCCTCAAAGAACACTAACAGGTTAGTGAGACAAGATATTCCCTTACAGAACCCATGCTGAGTCTTCCTCAAGAGATTTTGTTCATCAATGTGCCTACTAATTTTTTCCTTAATAAAAGTTTCCACCAGCTTACCATGTACTGACGTCAGGCTGACTGGCCTCTAATTTCCTGGATCTCCTCTGGAACCCTTTCTAAAGATGGGAGTGACATTCACTACCTTCCAGTCCTCAGCAATGGAGGCAGATTTTAATGAAAGATTACGTATTTTTGTCAGGAGATCCACAAGTTCACATTTGAGTTCTTTCAGAACTCTCGAATGTATGCCATCCGGGCCCGGTGATTTATTTGTTTTTAAGTTGTCTATCAGTTGTAGGACCTCCTCTCTCGTCACCTCAATCTGACTCAGGTCTTTCATCACCCCTCCTGAAATCAGCGGTTCTGGAGTGGGCAAGCACTTTTCATCTTCCACAGTGAAGAGAGGGGTAAAAAAAGCATTTAGCTTCTCAGCCATTTCCCTATCATCCTTCAGTACACCTTTTACCCCTTGGTCATCCAAGGGCCCCGCTGCTTCCCTGGCTGGTTTCCTACTTCTAATATATTTGAAGAAAGTTTTATTGTTGGTCTGTATGTTTTTTGCTATATGCTCCTCATATTCCCTTTTTTCCTGCCTGATCACAGACTTGCATTTTATTTGTCACAGCCTGTGTTCCCTTTTATCAGCCTCACTGAGACTAGCTTTCCACCGCTTAAAGGAATCCTTCTTACCTTTTACAGCTTCCATTACTTTGTTTGTTAACCATGCAGGCTTTTTTCTATACCTATTTGTGCCTTTCCTAACCCGCGGTCTATATTTTTTCTGAGCTTCTAGGATTCTAATTTTAAATATTCTCCAAGCTTCCCCAATGGTTTTGACCCTTTCTACTTTTCCTTTCAGTTTCCTCCTCACATGTCCCCTCATATCAGAGAAGTGACCCCTTTTAAAGTTAAAAGTGGTTGTATCAGTCTTTTTGGGCAACTCCCTATTTATACAAATGTTGGACTCAATAACATTACGATCACTGTTCCCAAGTGGTGCAATCACTTTTACATCTCTCACCAGGTCTTAGGACCAAATCCAGGATTGCTTTCCCCTGGTAGGTTCCATGACCATCTGCTCCATAGCACAGTCATTGAGAGTGTCTAGAAACCCAATCTCTTTTTCCCGACCTGAACACATATTGACCCAATCAATGTGTGGGTAGTTAAAGTCACCTATTACAACACAGTTATTTCATCTAGCTGCTATCTTTAATTAATTCATCATTTTATAATCCACCTCTATCTTTTGATCTGGTGGCCAATAACAAACTCGCAGTGTTAAGCTTCTTTTTGGGCCCACTAGTTCAACCCACAGCATTTCCAGAAGCAAATCCAATTCTCTTACCCTCTCAATCTTACTGGACTGTACACCCTCTGACATACAGAGCCCCCCCCTTCCGATATAATTTATCTGATATCCTTCTGATATAATTTATAACTAGGAATCACCATATCCCACTGATTTTCCTCATCCCACCAAGTTTCTGATATACCCACAATGTCTATGTTTTTCCCCAACACCAAGCATTCCAACTCCCTGATTTTACCTCGGACACTTCTAGCATTAGTATATAAATATCTATAGTTTCCCATATATGTTAAGCCCACAACCTTCCTCTTGCTGCCTTGCCAGGCAAGTCCCTATGATTAACCACAGTCTCAGTGGACAATTCTAATCCATTTCCTTGTAGGAAAGTAACAGCTACCCCTTCATCTCTTTGAGATGAACCATCCTGAACCAGAGATTTTTCATCTCCTGTCAGCTTTCCCCCAATATTCAGTTTAAAAACTGCTCTTCCACCTTTTTGATTTTAAGCGCCAGCAGCCTGGTTCTTTCTCGGAACAAGTGGAGACCGTCTTTCTTGTACAGTTCCCTCTTGTTCCAAAAAGCGTCCCAGTGCCTAACAAACTTGAATCCTTCCCACCTACACCATCGTCTCATCCACGCATTGAGACTCCTGATCCATGCCTGTCTCTCTGGCCCTGCGCATGGAACAGGTAGGACTTCCGAGAAGGCTACCTTGGAGGTCCTGGCCTTGAGCCTCCTGCCTAGCAGCCTAAATTTTTCCTCCAGAACCTCACGACTGCATTTCCCCACATCGTTGGTGCCAACATGTACCATGACCACTGGCTCCACCCCAGCACTATCTACCAGCCTATCTAAAACATGCGTAATGTCTGCTATCTTCACATCAGGCAGGCACCATACGGTCAATACGCGATTTTGCCACCCAGTTGTCTACCTGCCTAAGGATCAAATCACCAACTACCAAGAGCCCCCCTCACTCCCACCCTGCCCAGGGATGGTTCCTTGGTATGAAAGGATACCTGTTTACCAGCTGAAGAAGAGGTCTCTTCTGAGGGGACATTCCTCTTTCCACAGTATGGTGCCCTGTTCCCTCTCGACCCTCATGCTCCCTGACAGTGGTGGGGCTGCCAGATTCAGATTGGGACATATCTAACAAGTCTCCGAGAGTCTTCTCCATGTACTTAATTGACTGTCTCTGCTTCTCCAGGTCAGCCACCTTGGCCTCAAGGGAGCAAACTCATTCCCTGAGAACTAGGAGCTCATTGCATTAGGCACACACCCAAGACTTCTGCCCAGTGGGCAGCTAATCATACATGTGACACACCATACAAAACACTGGATAGCCCCCAACCCCCTGCTGGCATTCTGGCTTCATAATTGCTTTAAAAAATTTTTTTATATAACCCCCCTTTTAAACCCTTTGTATTTCTTGTAGAAGTCTACTTACCTTACTGGGAACCCAAGGACCCTAGGGCCCTGATGTTCTGGCTCTTCCTTGACTTCTCACAAGCCCCTAGTCTAAGAGTCCCTAGGTGAAGAGCCACAGACCAAGAGCCCAGTACTTTAGTTTTTGCCCTTCAGCTCGTGCCAGAGGCTTGTGCCTCTGGCCAGGTGATGCCTTAAATAGAAGCCTCCTCCAACAGAGGCTGTGGCTAGCAGCTAGTCAAATGCAGCCAGGCACTCAATTACAGTCAACGATGGCCCTTTCTCACCCTATCTCAAGCAGCCAGCACTCTGCTACAGCTCAAAACTCATTCACACACTTCCAAACACAGTCCCCACACACAGTACCCTCAGTTAAACCACCTCAGCTGAAAGCAAATAAAAAACACTCACCTCTCTTGCTGTTCTATCTCCTGCTGCCTTCCAGAGCTCAGCCTTCAGGCAGGCTGGTGAGAATGGGCTTTGCCTGGACCCAGGCTTTTGCTGTAACTTCTGTCTTGTCAAATGTTTTTCCTTAGCCTGTAAGGAACACAACTGACCCTTACGGCTATTAGGGCTGATTCTGCATTGGCTTTTCCCTCCGTTGTTTTAGCAAACCCATGTTAGAACAGAAATTCCCCTCTGCATTGCATGCTGCTTTCACTTCCTCTGATCATCGAATTTTATGGTACCTTCTGCATAAATTTATGGCCGTTTTATGGCCATTAAGGGGTGACTTTGCAGTCAGTAAGGTGTTGGCCCAGGGTATTTGAATGTGGTTTTGAGCTGCACTTTTTCCTCCCAGTTGAGAAGATGTGGAGCAAATGTTAGATGCAGAATTGCCCTAGGAAACTATGTAAGACTGAATTGTTTAGGAGAATGTTTGAAGCAGAATGGGGTGTGTGTGTAGCTGGTGTTGTATTGTTCTCTTTTTAAAAAACCAACCTGGTGTCTGTCATGTTTTGTGCTTTTTTAACCCTCTGTTGGCTCCTATTTGGTCAGGACAAAGATGAGTTGTAAGCATTTTAACAAAATAAATAAATGATAGGTGTATCAGGGCCAATGCCCACTCTCAAATCAACAAAGGCTTAGAAGCAGAAAGGGCTGCACATGTGAATAAGTCCCCATGCCCTTGTGAAGAAAATCCCAGCTTTATACATGTGTCTTATTTTAATTTGTTAAATTATCCCCATTAGAAATGAGAGATCATATGACTGCAAATTTTGAAAATACTACCTGCAATGAAAGAATTAATCTTTCATCCTTTTAGACTCTCAGCTCTATTTCCCCCCCTTGTCTCCCATTTATGTCTCTTTAGTATAGGACAGGTTGAATGTAGGGATGAGCCTTTAATGAAACCAATATCAGGAAGCAGAATATATGGATTTTTTTGTCACTCTTAACTAAGCATTTATGATTAATAAATTAGGAAAATGAATACAGGGGTGACAGTTTTGCATTTTTCAGTATAATATGACTTGATCCTTATAGTAGGTTATTCATAAGTGTACTGGAATATAATATGCAGCCATATATAATGAAAATGCTAAAGCAAAATCTGGTGTGTTGCAATGTTGGCCTTTATAGAAACCTAGTTACAAGTTAAATCCAGGATTCAGGTGGATTAAATTCAAATAAAAGCTACTACAAGGTCTTTTCTGGAAGATTTCTTACTTAATCTTATAAGCAATCAATGATATCTAAATATATTAGGGCTGGAGTTTTGAACCTGAAAGTCACAGGAGGTGAAAAGGTATGCCTGGCCACATTTCTTGTATTTTTTTTTTGTTTGCATTAAAAAAGCTCCTGTAAACTAAATTTGATATGGCAAAACAGAAACTAATCGAGCAGGACAGAGACTGGCCTGAAAATCCATGCTCACACAAAGAGAGGATGAATAATTGGTTCTTATACCCTGCTTTACTCTACCCTACAAAGTCTCGAAAGTGGTTTACAATCACCTTTCCTTCCTTTCCCCACAATAGTCCCCTTGTGAAGTAGATAGGGCTGAGAGAGTTCTGAAAGAACTGAGACTGGCCCAAGGTCACCCAGCAGGGTTCATGTGGAGGAGTGGGGAATCAAATCCAGCTCTCCAGATTAGAGTCTGCTGCTCTTAACCACTAATAACTACTACTAACCTCTCTTAACCACTATAGAGAACAGACAACTTGAGACACAGTCGGGGGGAGGTGTGGACCTACACTCCAGTGACACTTTCCTAGGGAAAACTAAAGTCAATATCTCACTGATCTTTATTTTAGGATTGTCCAGAATTCCTGGAAGGTAGTTCCCCACTGCTTCCTTCCCTGGCTCTTTCTTTTGCGCTTGTCTTTTCAGGCCAATTTGTTGCCAGGTCCTCCTGACAATACTTAGGTGAGCTAGGGCTGACAGTCTCCAGGTGGTGCATGGAGATCTCTTGGAATTACAACTGGTCTCCAGGTTACAGAGATCAGTTCCCCTGGAGAAAATGGCTGCTCTGGAAGGTGGATTATATGGTGTTACACCCCACTGAAGTCCTCTCCTCCCCAAATCTCTCCCTTCCCAGGCACCACCCTCAAAATCGCCAGATATTTCCCAACCCAGACCTGGCAACCCTATGTAATATGACTCTTGATTCATAGCCCCCCCCCCCCAATCCCCTCAGAAGGGGAGCAGGCTGTTCTTGAAGTTTTGGTAGACTTTTTAAAGTCTGTTTTATATTCCTCTCTGCCAAATTCCCTGTACTTAGCTAATGCAGCTTCTGTAGTTCTGAACAGGCAATCCTGAGGAACGTGGTTCCCTCAGGGTCTTCATGCCATGCTAGGATCCACAGGGGGTGGCTAGGATCCACAAGAGTGTAAAGGAATTGTTGCTCCAGAAATAAGCTAATAGTCAGTCTTGGTAGTAAGGTTACCAGCTTCAAAGTGGACCCAGAGGTCTGCGGGAATTGGCAGCTTTAAGAGGGGGAACTCTAGGGCATCACATTCCCACTGTACTCCTTCTTCTCACCAATTTCCACCCTCCCCAGGCATCAACCTCAGAATCTCCAGGAGTTTCCCAAACCACAGTTGGCAACCCTACTTGGCACCAAGCAAGTAGGTTTGGCAACCTCCAGGTGAGGCCTGGAGATTTCCCTGAATTGAAATATCCCCAGACTACAATGATCAGATCCCTTGGAGGAAATGGCTGCTTTGGAGACTGGACTATATGACATTATATCCCATTAAAGTCCCTCTCTTCCCCAAATCTCACCCTTCTCAGGCTCCAACCCCAAATTGCCAGGAATTTTTCAACCTGGAGTAGGCAACCCCATAAGCAAGTGAGTAGCAGGCAGCTGGGTGTGTGTGCGAACAGTCCAATTATAACTTAATCAACATCTAGGAAAACCCCAGAGTGATGTCGTACTTCTCTAGAAATCGCCAGAAACTCTATGGTACCATAGCATTTTCAGTGTTTCCTAGAGAGGACGGATGTCAAGGAATCCCTGGAAATGCTATGATTTCTATTTATTTATTTATTTGGTTTATATCCGCCCTCCCCACCTCTCAGCAGGCTCAGGGCGGCTACCAACATACAGTAAAATATACAGGATACAATATACATATCATGAAAACATTGAAAATGCAAGATCAAACACAGCATACCCTATTTCAAGATGGCATTTCTAGGAATTGCTAGAAATTCTATGATTCCTAGAGAGCCATGACATCACTTCTGGGGGTTCTTTAAAAGTGATATCATACCATAGGCCTGATAACTATTTTTAAATTTTATTTTTCTCTCATTGCTGCTCAGAGCGGCAGTGGGAAACAAGAATAGGGGACTGACAACCCTGGACAGAGCATGTGGCCTGAAGGAACTACTTGTCTCTGGAGCAGGTGTGAGAGAATGTTACATAGGGTTGCCAACCTCTGGGGGGGTGGAGTTCTCCCAGGATTACAGATGATCTCCTGATTTCAGAGATCAGTTGCCTGGAGGAAATGGCAGGTTAGAGGGTGAGTTCCATGGAATTACAACTTTGTTAAATTCCCTCTCCTCCTTGAGCTCTACCCTTCCCAGTGCACCAAGTCCAAATCTCCAGGAATTTGCTAAGCCATAGTTGGCAACTCTAGGTGTGTGGCAAAAGTTGTCAGGGATCCTGTGCCATTATCCTCACTCTACTGGTTGTAATGGGGCAGCTTGATGATGGTGAGGATTCTTACCAATACAAAGGGTGGCTCTGAATATCAGGTAAATACAGGTTTAAATATAATGACTTGAATTTCATTAAAGACTTTGCTTCCTGATTCACCAGGGGATTATATGTGTGTGAAGAAATGCCTTTTCCCTCAGGAAGTTTGAAATGAGCAAAACCTCCATGGTGTGTTTTAAAAGTTTTTTTTCTCTAGGCAGAGACCAGGCCCAGGGGGAGGTGGGAGTCAGTTCAATTGCTTTGCAGAGCTCATTTTTGCTTAGCTCATTTTTGTACACATGCTAATAGATCTAGCAGGAGAGATAATGGGTGGGGCAAGCTCTTCTCAAGCAGGGAACAGAGGCCTGGAGGACCATAGGCTAGAACGGGTCCAGGAATAATCTACAGAAAGAAGCCCTAGGAAACACCTCTTTGACCTGGTGCAACAAAAACTCCTTGCAACAGGAGGGAGTCCTCTTTTCTTTGGATACTGAGGCCATGAGAGAAGACAAACCTCTCCTCTGGGAAGGCAGCCATTTTTGACCATGTGCTGGCCCAAAGAGCTGGAGGGAGCTTCAAGTTAATGGAAAATTTGTAGGAATTTGTAACTACCTAAGCTAAAAGGGCCTGTCCTATATTACAACAGCTGATAGGGCATATGTAAAGAGAGAGACAGAGGATTTGCGTTTCACCCATTTCTTTTGTTATCCCTTGCTCAGTTTGGTGCTGTGCTGAAAATATGTTTGTAAACATTTTCCTGTTAATAAATACTTTATAACTGTTGATGCTGGTAGCTGTTCTCTGTACCACATAGACCTGCACCATCTCCAACACACTATTTTAAAAGGTGCGCCAAGGTGGAAGGCAGGCAGTTGGCAAGTGGCTATTCTTCCAGGGGTGCACAAGGCAGTAAATTGTCCCTGTGGTTACCAGGTGCTGGGTAATGACACAGAGGCAAGGCCTCCAAACTTGGAAGGGAAGCTGGGAGTCCTGACCTTCCCAGTGGGTAATTCCATACAAAGGTCAGGTGGCGGTGACTGTGAGTTACCAGAGAGAAAGAGAGAAAAGTCATCTCTAGGTGTTGAGAAAAACCTTGGAAGACAGGAAGGAATAGGGCCTGCAGGCCAGAGCAGACACATTCAGCCACAGTGTGTAGAATATGTTACTTGCTCATTCTGCACAATTGTTTTATCTGTGCAAATGACCAGCAGGGAGGTTTTTCACTCTGACTGTCTGTCTCTGATTTTCTTAGTGCTAGGCTTTGTGGTAGATTCCAGCCACTCACTGATGTAAACAAGAAACATCTATGCTGGCTCCTTCTGTACTAAACAAACTAACAACACAAGTGGTTGTCAGATGGTGAGAGACGCAGTCAGTAAGGACAGAACAGTCTCTTTTATTTCACATTTCGGAAAGGATTTTTTTTTTAATGAATACAGAGCTTAAAGCCAAGCCAATACAAATGGGGTGCTGGTAGACTTGAACATTCTCCAATCACTTGGAGCTTCTCTTGGCCTTCTTCTGTCACTAAGCAGCTCAAAGCACTGTGTGGCATTCTAAAGTCACATCTTTGCTGTATCATCACACTGGTATTTCAAGGTTCTTATGGTGTTGTTTTTTAATTTAGAAAAATGATATGCTGCCTCTCCAAACATCTGTTCAAGGTGGATCACAACTAAAACAATACAACAAAAACAACAACCATTATAAACAAGCCATTAAAACAGCATAAAATAATATAGAAATAATATTCATAAAACAGTCCACAGGCTAGAAGCAGACCATAAAACAGCTAAAAAAAAATAGGGACTCTCCCAGTTAAAAGTCTGGGTAAAAATAAATGTTTTGCACCCCTCAGGGGATGCATTTCTAAGGTTTTTGACTTTGAACCAATGTTATATGACTCTCTGTATAGACTGTTGGTTGTACCAAATCAGAGTCTTTTTTTGGCCAACTCCCCCCCCCCCCCTTGAACTACATTCTTTTCACTATGGGGTCAGTCGTCCACTGTGAAGCATGTCCCTGTGGACAGTTCTGCTCATGCAAGATCAATGTCTTTCCAAGAGTCAGAAAGTACCCAGTGCCCAAGGAATGCACCCCACAGCAGATAACTTTGCCCACAATGGACAAAGCACAGCAGCAGAGGAAGCACAACTTAGGATCAAAGCCCAGGGGAGCTCCCTATCCCAGAAAAGCAGTAGCAGTTTCTTTCGGCACAGCACTCTGAACTTAACTGAAATGTGCCCAAATTACGTACCTAGATACATTGACATAGATCTTCAACATGCTTTATAAAGAAGACACCATCCCATTGCTAACCCCCCAGGGATGTTAATGCTTATTTTCTTGCCACCAAGGTGATATTTTCTCAACCCTATGTACTGACCCTAGAAAGTGGAGGAATAATGGGCCAGGAGCCGGTAATAGCTATTCTGAGCTAAATGGCAAACACAATTGTGTAGTGAAATCAGTCACTGAACCCATCAATGAGAACGACCCCCTTCCTGCCCCCATCTCTTTCCTTAAGCCTAAGACATTTGCCATGTTCAGTCTTTAGGCTCTGAACCCAAATGACCTTTGAAAGGTGAATTTATGACCATTTCATCACCCTCGGTATCAGCTCCTTTTTTCTAACAAACGGGAATAAGAAATGTAGGATGGGAAGAAGCAGAACAGTACATTTCCAGCTAATAGTTAAAATGTCAGGGTAATAACACACAAGTGCCCATCCTGCCCTCCAATGTGGGAGCGGATGCAGCTTTTACGAGAGCTGTTGTGCCGTTCCACTTTAGCAAGAGACTCGAACACTTCCTCCTTCCTCTTTTTCAAGGCTGCCGTTTGGAATCAGCAGCAGTGTTCCCATCAGGAATCTCTCTGCCAGCTCTGTACTGTACTTCATTAGGCAGCTCTATTTAATGGTTTCAACAAAAGCCATCATTTTAGCCCAACTGCCTTGACTAAATTAAAATTTCTAATCTCTGTTTTAGTGTTCTGCAACTGATGTATACATAAGCAAAACTGGTCAACATCTGCTAGTGGGTTGGCCCAAAGTTCGGTAAAGATGTACTTCACATTTCTGAAGCATGTGCAAAGTAACAACGTCCTAATTCTCTGGAGAGCTCTCATGATTTTACTTCGCCATTTGTTCAGACACACTTTAGCAGCATATAAGCCATACAGTTGATTCTCCCCTTGGTTGCCGTTTTATCTGTAGTGTCATTTTGAGTAATTGGGGTATGGTAGCTGATCAACTTTCAGGTTTCTCATTGGCAGAAAGGGACTGTATTGGCACCAAGAAAGGATATGATGGGTCCTTTCGGTGCCTGAGCAAGTGTCCCTCTTTTGCACTTGGCTACCCAAGGCCGTTAGGAAATAAGCTTAATAAAGCCTCTAAGTACACGCATCTTCCCTATTCCCAGCCAAGGGGTTGCAGGAAGCTAAGAAATATTTTAAAGCAATGTGAAAGATGGTAAATGTACATATTTAGCCAGTGATCTGTGAAAGTTTTTGAATTAGTTTTTAAAGCTTTGTTAAGACCAGAACGCACAGATGTTGAAAACAAGTTCAGATGTAGCGACAGATGGTATTTGATTATGAAGCAGACTGTTCATATAATACAAAGATGCTGCTTCTGCCATACACAAGTAACTGCAGAGAGTGCAGTAGAAATTTTGGAAGGCAGAGTAGTTCAAGAGGTTCTTTGTGTGGCAGTAACTTTAACATTTTTCCCCCAGCAGTGTTAAAAACTGGATAATTTTCTTCCTTATTCAGGCAGTACTCTCTTCCCGCCACTCAGTTATACAAGCACTTTTGTCTGTTTACAATGCAGCACCAGCCGGCATTAATTTAAAGAAACACATTCCCTAGAATTAAATACTTTTCTAGCACTATCAATAGTTTTTTAAAAATCTATCTCAGTGTGAGTTATTTCTCCCTTTTTTGCATCAAAAATATTACCATTCTCTGTTTGACCAGGAAAGTGAATGAAATTTTCAGGATACTGTATGATGGCATCGTCTTCATGCATTACTTTTTAAGGTATAAGCTGAAGATGGTTTCAGTATTTATCTAAAACAGATATGAGAAGACAACAGAAGTGCATGCAAGGGAGCCATGATTCTCTGCAGCATTTCTGTGTAGGCTCAGAGTCATTGACAAACTTGACTGTGCCCTGTGTAATATATGACCATATACTGCAGTCCTGCTTTGAAACAAGTGCCTCAGAAATTAGGGAGGAGAGGGACATATTTCTAAGTTCATGTGCTTTCATCAAGGAAACCAAGGTTTTAAAAACCATTCACTGTTTAAAATGGTTGGGGGGGGGGAACTGCTGCAAAAATCTATATTTCAGTTACCTGCTGTCTTTATTCACTGCATTATCATCACAAAAGGATTGTACTGCCGGCACCATCCCATATTTGCCTGCCCACCATAACTTCTGACCCATGCTTGAATGCAGCTCCAATCCTGGAAGAAGCGACTAGTGTGCTTGCCTAGTTCATGCTGGTTATAATATAATTCTTGGAAATACTGTACCGCTCTCCCATTGCCCCAAGTCCAAGAATGTGAACTGCCAGCAGAAGGTGTAGGCGAAGCATCAGGAGCTCCAGCTTGAACAGCCTCTGTTTATAGAGCTGTGCAGTATTGCACCATGAAAACAGACCCTCTGCTATAAGGAGCTTTTTCTAATGTTGATCTTGATGCTTTGTAGCCCCATGCTGAAGGAAGTGTCCAGAGACCCAGTCAGCCCTGGAAGCTTCCCAGTTCCACTACATTTTGATATCAGCAATTCCTAAGTAGCTGTAATGTAGGGCTTCCCGAGCCTCCTAAAATGTCCAAACCAAAGAGAATCAACTCACAGCCCTCAAACATGCCCAGCCACACATGCAACCTGAATCAATAGAAAAAGGAGGTATAATTAGTTATGTTTGTGGCACAGAACTCTGCTCCCTGTATAAAGTATGAAATTGTATAGCCAGCCCTAGTATAATTAATTAATACAAGTAAACAGGTTACTAAATAGAATGTGGGAAGCACGGAAAGATTTATACCGTGGCTGGGATCCAGGATTGAACGAGTTCAGCCACAGAGTATGAGTCTCTCACCTCACCCTTCCCAGAACCTTTAAAAGTGCCCTGCCCCAAATGCTAGTCCTGCAGAGAGAAGGGTGAAGCAAGAAAGTGGTACTTCATGGCTGGAAGTTGTTCCACCTGCAGAAAGGCACCAGTGCATAGGCGTAGAGTACGGGGGGGGGGGGCTCGAGGGCTTGAGCCACCCCCGAAGTTTCCCGGGGGGGGCACTCAGCCACCCCTGGGAAAACAGAGTGCCTGCCGCTGCGCCTCCCCGGGTCCTTCCGAGGCCCTGCCACCGCTGCTGGAGAAGGAGAGGGAAGGGGATCGCGGCAGTCAAGCAGCAGCAGCAGCAGGAGCAGCAGGAGGGAGAAGAGCCACTCCAGGTGAGGCGTGCAGAGGAAGGCTCTGCTCTTGCAGGGACACCAGGCCTCACGCAATGCTCCAGCCAGTGGGGGTCACTCCGGAGCCACTGGGGGGGGGGGCGAGAAGCAGCTCCCGTGTCCTCCTGACCCACGGGGGGGCAGCCCCTCTTCCCCGGGGCATGGTGCGGACGCGGGAGGCAGGCGGCCTGATTGCCCTCCTGGGGGCAAGACAGGCAGAGGGTGCAGCGGTACAGAGACATCCTCCCTGCGAGCAGGAGAGAGGTGCGCCCAGTTTGCCGGGCCACTCCCTGCCCGGCCCAGCCGGCCCTCTGCTCTGCCGGCAAGAGTGGGCGGGTAGGTGTGGGGGCTGGGGGCTTCAGGCTGGGCCAGGGCCGTGTGGTGGTCCATTGCTGTGGGAGGCGGGACCACCTGGGCACCGCCGCCTGAGTGGTGATTCCAGCGGGTGCCTTGGGCCGCGAAGTTGCCCTTGGTGGGAGTGGGTGTTTCAGCAAAAGTACGGCCTCCAAGTCCCATGAAGTGAGGGTCCCGCTTTACCCTGTGCTGGTGAGACCTCCCCCTGGCATACTGTGTTCCATTTGGGGGCACCACAATTGAAGAAGGCTAATGCTCCCTCTAAGCTGTGGGGTCCTGTGAGCAAGAACTCTGCTTTGTGAGCTCCTGGCATTAAAGTTGTGAGCCAGCCATTTGGCTGCTGCATGAATGAGTTCCCTCGGGAGCCATCCCTTTCTGAGCGAAGGCAAAAATGGCCAGAAGGACGAAAGGTCGCTTGTTGGGCCGGCTCTCTACAAGCCAGAGAGAGGAAAGCACTCTGTCCGGGGCTTTCCTTGAAGATACCCCAGAAACCAGAGTGGTTCAGAGTGTGGCAGCTGCTGACGGGACCCGCAATTCCAACACCTTCTGCTGGCTCCTGAGGGCGGCTAGGGAAGCCCCCCTCCTCCAATCCGTGCTGAGATAAAGCCACTCGAGGGTGATTGTGATGCGGAGAGGGCGTGTGGCTCAGCGGGAGGGGCGGAGAGAGGCACCGGCAGCAGCAGCTGGCGGGCCTTGGAAGAGCCCGGGGAGGCGGGGTGGTTTCCCGGGAAGGGAGAACATTGCTCCAGCGAGCGTGCACGCTAAGGAGCCCCCCCCCGGCATTTTTAAAAGTCTACGCCCCTGCACCAGTGGATCTAAGCTCTTGTATTCACAATCCATTTCAGATGGCAGTGGGCCCCATCCACTCATTTTTTGTTCACACAACAACCAGTTATCTAAATTCTGATAAGACTGCAACCTCAAGGTAGGGCCCAGATTTTCCTGGAATTACAGCTGATCCCAGACTACAAAAACCAATTCCCCTGGAGGAACCATAGAGTCTAGGAAAAATGGAAATCCTAGAGTCACAACAGACAGCAGATGCTCTAGGACTTCCATTTCTCCTACAGTATACACAGAGACCAGAAGAACTGATAGCTGTCTGTAAAAGACTCATGGTCAGTGGCCAGTTAGGGATTGAGAAAGAGATGGGATTGCTATTAGCTGGCACTCTTGTATGAGTCATCTGCCTGAATTTTTCTCCTTAATACTAAGAAAAACATAAAGACAATTTTGAGAAGATTTTTAGTTTCAGGCAGGAAATTTAAATTTAAATTTTGAATTTTGGTGTAAGTCGCTTCACAGGAAGGGGAAGACTTGAAGGGCTGTCCTGTGACCTGGGTATAACACCACAGAATGTGACATCACAGGACTTACCATCACATTCCAGCTGATATTCCCCAAAATCTGCCCTCCATACTCTACCCACATATCTTCTGGAATTTTCCAAGTCCAAGTTGGCAACCCTTATCCTAAGCATTTCAGATGTATATGAATCATGGATTGCCACTTCTTGAATGATGTTAAAAATGAGGCACAAAAAAGGAGTCAGTGGACTGTGATCTTGATGGTGGAAAGTGCTGTCAAGTCACTGCTGACTTATGGCAATGATTTAAGGTTTTCAAGGCAAGAGACATATAGAGGTGGTTTCGTTGGAGTGAGTGACACAGCATGCCTGTACAGTGGGGGTGCTACATCACTCTAAGGGTGTATAGGTGTTATCTCCTTGAATGGGATGCCTTTCTTTGTCTTAACCTGGGAGTTGCCCACTGACCCATCCTCTGTCTCGCTTTGTCCGCTGCCTCTTTCTACATGGCCTTCCATGGAGACATGTCTTCGCAAGTGTGATGAACTGCAAAGAAAAGCAGGTGTCAGAGAGTCAGGGAGTTCAAAAGTTAATCTTCCCTAGAGAGATCAGCTTATGCGATTGACTGCTCTACTCACTCTCTGATTGGCCAGCATCAGCTGAGAGAGGAAGATCTGGAAGAGGGATTCGCCTTTTGAGACACTTTTGGTCTTGGTCTGAAATCTAGCGTCTTAATCAGTAGCCAGAGGGTTTGGCTTCTGAAATTTTTTGGGGGGGAGTCAATGATTTCTCTCAGGGAATCATCAGAAAAGTACTTCTATAGAGAGAAGAAGACGGACTCCGTTGCCTAAAATATATTAAAACTACTTTGAGGGAGAATTCAGATTCTCAGTCAAGAAAGCTACAACACTGCTTTATACAGACATATAGTGCTGGAAGAGGAATTTGGTAGGAGGTTTGAGGAGTTAGAGAGAACAAGTCAAATAGGAAAATGAGTTATTGCTTCTTATGGACAAGAAGAATAATCTCTAGCCAGTAGGAAGGGACCGGGAAAAGAACCCTGGTCTGTGATAAAGGGGAAGAGCTTAGACACTAAGTTAGAGGAAAACTTTAATATCTAAAGGGAAAAACTGGAAATCTGAAGGGGGAATCTAGAAAATAGCAAATGCTATTCTACAGAAAACTGTATTGAGAACCTGTGTTAGTGCTGAAATATAGAAGAAGAGGAGAAGAGATTGGATGTATACCCCCCTTCACTACCCAAAGGAGTCTCAGAGCGGCTTACAATCCCTTTCCCTTCCCCTGCCCACAATAGAGAGCTCTCTTGAGGATTGTTCCTGAGAGAACAGCTCTGAAAGAATTTATGACTGACACAAGGTCACACCAGCTGCTGCATGTGTAAGAGTTGGGAATCAGACTTGGTTATCTCCCAGATTAGAGTCCACACTCTTACATTACACACTCTTACATTACACCAAACTGGCTCTCAGCAAAGCTATACTACTAAACAAAGTAGTCACAGAGGGAAACGGAAAAAATATTTTTGGTGGGAAAATCTGCCTGGGAGTAAGGGAGAGTCAGAGGTCTCTCATAGCAGGTCTCTCCTGTAGATACAATGCTGTCATACTCTCATACACATGATGCCAGCCAAGCTGGCCATTTGTGATAGGGAAAGTACTCTTTGGATTAGGCTTCTTTCTCATCTTTTGATAGCAACCTGAATGTTAACTGGATCTACTTGAATAAATGTAAGTTTACCATTTTTGAAATATACTTCTTGTGAGATTTATTTACTACACTTAGTATCACACTTTTGTGACTGGGCAAACTCTGCTATATTAACCAGATATCCCAACAGATTTGTCATTGTCTGCCTTGGCATAGCGACCCTTGATTTCCTTGGTAGTATCTCATTCAGCTTAGCTTTCAAAATCTGACGAGACTGAACTAGCTTGGACCATTTAGGTCAGGGCAACTGTCTTCTTACCAAGTGTTCAAGATGTGTTAAAACATTCTAACAACTGATCATCAACTCAACAGATGTAGCTGTTTGGGCTTCATTTTCTTAGTCAACTTTGGAAGTTATACATGGAAGCATCAACAAAGAATAGGTGAGCATGCTTCCTTGTAATATGTAAAGGAGGCCTGGCACATGTACTACTTATTATTTATACAGCACCATCAATGTATGTGGTGTTTTGCAGGACTGCAGAGCAAATAGATCAGTGGTTCTTAACCTGGCTTCGATCGAACCCTAGGGGTTCGGTGAGTCAATCTCAGGGGTTCGGTGGGGCCTCCAACTTAGTACTATTACTAAGTACTAAGAATTATTTTTCACTAAAGAAGGGTTCGGTGAATGTGCATATGAAACTGGTGGGGTTCGGTACCTCCAACAAGGTTAAGAACCACTGAAATAGATCCTTGACACCCAGAAGATTACAATTTAAAATAAACAAAGGAAAGACAATAAAGGGTGAGAAAGGAGAGAGAGGGTAAAAAAGGGATGAATGTGAGCAAACGTGCTTAAATTTAGTTATGGTTGGGAATGAGAAGGTAATGGGTAAGGTGGAGAAAAGATGGAGGATGAGTTTAAAGGAAGGATTTTCCACTCCAGTTTTTGCTGCAGCTTGGCTTCTTAACTGCATGAGTTTTCCTTCTCCCTTATTTGTAGTATCATTTGTTCTTTGAGTTTTCCTCATATTTTTTCAGTTCAACTTGATGTAGTGTGATAAAACACTGGAAAAACTAAACTGAAAAAAAAAACCTGGTAGACCAAGGACCAGCAAACAATACTGTGTGTAAAGGATGGGAGAAACCAATGTGATTAAGAAGCTGAGTGGTAGCAAAAATGGTGTGGAAAATCTCTTTTGGTCACAATCTTGAGTAATCCCCACAGAATAAAACGGGACCTATGACTGAGCAGACTTGTTTAGGGTTGCTTCCTTTGAGGTCTTTGATGGAGCATGACCACCATGTTGCTCTTGTTTTCTTGTGCTGTTTGTCCTTCCTTGAAACAATGGAATTGTTTCCACAATGGTAAATAACACAGTTCATGGTGATTAAGACGCTGAAAATTATAAGTATCAAAGAATTTAAAAAATACTAGCAGGATCTATGTGATAAAATGTTTTCCTTATGGTTCATGAGGATGATACAGTTGAGCTTACCCTGAGATAACAGGGTTGTATGTGTAAATGCATGATGTAGTCATGTGGTTTAGTCATGTGCATGTTGTACACATGTGGTTTGGGGTTTTGCCCTTTGGAAAAAGGGAAATGTTTCAATCAAACATGGCTTTTTGAACCTATTCTGAGCCTAAGAGTATTATGTACTTTTCAGTGATTAAAAAAAGACCAATCAATTTATTTAAAAGTGGGGGGGAACCCTGCTATATCTGGTCAAATGTTTCAGGTTTGATAGGAATCAGGGTTTTTGATATAGACCTCACATCTCTTCTGCCAGACAATTATTAGATTTATAAGAGATTCCCTTTGGTTTTATATCATGCTGGCACGATGTATCTCTGAATTGCTGACTACTACGGCTGTTTTGTACTAAAAGGTGTTAAACACTTGTAATAAATATTTTTCCTTATTTCCCTCAGGACCTGGTTCCATTCCTGGTTGGTGAAGCATAAAAAAGAGCTGTCATGCCCAGTTTTAATAGGCAATAGGATTTCAGGCCCCAAGAGTTGTTTCCGAGTCTGGCAGTGGACGTAATGAAACTGGCCACTGTTGCCACAAGATTTTCCCCATCAAGCGTTCTCCCCTGTCGCCTCCCCCAGCTGCTTGTCTGGTGTGCCTATTACAAGGAGAATAGGGCATTTGCATTGGATTGAGCAGGGCTTCTTTATTGTGCTTTTTTTCACTGTAAATGTTTTCCATCCAATGAGCTTGCAGTTGTAAGTATTAAAAGTAAGAAGTGCAAACACATCTCTCTCTTGCCTTGAAGAGCAGTCCATTCTGTAGAACAAACTGTGTGGATGTCTGTCAGTTGAATTCTAAAGCATAACCAGGATTAGGGGTGTGTGTGTGTGTATTCCCTCCCCAGTCCTTAAATGCATAATGTAGAAGATTGGTAGGTGCACTCCCCCCTTCCCCCAAATTGTACAACGTGCTAAGGCGCAGTTCACAAGTGCCATGTAAAGAGCTCTTCTCAGCTCTTCTGTTACTTCTAATGTGAAAACAGAGGGTTGGATCCAGCCAGCTTTTTCACTGATTAAAAAAGGGGGAGGGAGGCTCCTCTTTGAACACAAGAAAGGGATTCGTGGGACTGTGAAGCCCCTGGGACTCAGGGCTGCTTCTCCACCCAGGCATTTCATTATTTTCTAGCCTCCACAATAAAAGGCAGCCATCAGGAGGACCATTAAGGCTGTAGTTTATTGCACAGCTTGCCTGAAATAACAGAATCCCAGGTTCACATGCCTGATAACAGCCATCTCTGTCAAGGCTCTGCTCTTGCTCCTGGAATTCCTTTACTTGTTGGCTCTAGTGGCTGCAGCCTTACTGCAGGGGTAGGCAATGAGGCAGATAGGTCTCAAGAATAGAACCGCTGTTCTCTTGGCCAGGAATACTACTTCCCAGTCCATAGGAAGACCTGGTCCTTTCTCTCCTCCAAGGCTGCAGGTCTTGTCAGATGTCTGGCTATGGCTCCCTGCCCAGCTGGCTCTCTCTCCTCCCTTCTGCCTGCCCTGGCTTGGCAAAGCCTCTCCCTAGTAACTCTCGGCCTACACATGAGTAGGACTTTACTCCCAAGGAAGTTAATACTGGCAGTCTTTGCACCCCACTTGCCCTTTAGGTGTCCTTGGGGTCAAAGACTTTGAAAAAAGGCATTTAACAATGCTGTTCCCTCCCTTGGTTAACTAAAGTGTGCCCTGTCTTTGTGCTGTTCCTGGGTTCCTTAGCTGCACAACCTGACCGGGGATGTGACAAAGACTTGCAAGGAAAAAAGCCATGTGGGATGGGGGTTGTGGTATGAAAGGGAATTGAGCAAGACTGAATGAAAACACTGGATGGATCCAACCCAGTAAGTATTAGGTGTGCTTGTTCCAGGTTTCTGAAATAATGGGATAACATGCCGGAAAACTGGTTAATAAATGCATCCCAACCATTCTAGGCCATATGGCAGATGGGTAAGGGGAACCACAGACCAACAGTGATGTCATGTAGCAGCCACCTGTGATCTGGGAAGGCTGTTGCTCAATGAACTGGATAATCATTCCAATCAATGTATGGCATTGTTAAATGTTCTGGAGAATACTTCTGAAAATGTCTGTTACTGGAAATTTCTACAACATTGTCATTTCTAGATGCTTATCACATAAACACATGAAACTGCCTTATACAGAATTAGACCCTTGGTCCTTCTAAGTCAGTAGTGTCTATTCAGACTGGCAGCAGCTATCCAGGGTCTCAGGCATAGAGGTCTTTCACATCACCTACTGCCAGATCTTTTAACCAGAGATACTGGGGACTGAACCTGGGGCCTTCTGCATGCCAAGCAGATGCTCTACCACTGAGTCACAGTATCTAATTCAAAGAACCCATGTGGATATGCCAAAAGTCCGGGACATTGATCCTAATATGTGCATGGATGTCATTCCCAGGGGGACTAGTACGATCACTTGGCATATGATGCTGTCCAGAAACATCAAGTAAGTCCCATCCTAAGCCCTTGAGTTCCATGTGCTGGACCAAAACCCAGAAGGGTTTGCACGTTCTGCTTGTACAGCTAATTCATCTTCCCTTCTACAGTTTCTCATTCAGAACATACCAAACAGAGCTCCAAAACTGCCTTTTATACTCTTGCACTGCAAGAACATCTGGCCACACAATACATCCCCCCCTTCAAGTGTAGCCTTGGGTTGGGTGGCAGATGATTCCTGGGAGTCTATGCTTAAGCCTCCTCCCTCCCCCGGCACTATTTCCCCTGACCTATTTATCCCACTCAGGACTCTGTACACTGATAAGATAAGAATAAAAGCCTGCTGGATCAGACCAGTGGTCCTTCCAACCCAGCATTTGATTTCATACTGCAGCCAACCAAGTACCCTAAAGTGCCCAAGAAACTAGGCATTGAGGCCAAGGCTTTCCACTGATGCTGCCTCCTAGCATTGACATTCAGAGATTTGTTGCCTGCATATAAAGAGTAGCCATGGTGGCTAAATGTATGTTTCACCAGTGGGACAAACAGTGCCCTTGAAGGAAATTTTGTGAAGAAAATGGCATGGGTGGAAAATTAAGTCTGTCTCCCTGCATGTCAGGGTCCTGATCCGAATCAGACTAGTGTGTGCCTGGGGGCACAGACTCTCAAAACATGTCTGCTGAGCCTGGAAGAATATTTGTTAAAAGACTGTCATAAGGATGAAATCAATGAGAGAGTAATTGTCTGGATGAGAGCTGGATTCAAAACTCTGCTGAATTATGAAACTCTTTCTCAATTCAGCCTTTCTTATAGAGTGGTTGTGAAAATATAACTATGTATATGCTGCCCTAAGTGCCTTGGAGGAAAGGCAAAATTAAATTAAAATGACAAGTGATAATAACCAATGTATATTATATGCTTCTATGTACATTGTATAACAAACACAATTAAATTTTAATCTTAACACATGCAGCCTACCCAGCTATGATAGATTTCCAGAGGAGAATTCCAGAACTATAAAATGAACCTTGCTAAGTAGTTCTGGAGTACATTGTATTTTATTGCAGTTCAACAGCTTTAAAACACTGTGATTCAGCAATATACACTCCACTTTCAGGAACAGCCTATTACTACTTTCATGTGAAGACCACAGGATGATCTAGGCCCAATAAAGTAAACTGGAATAGCTACAGTACCTTGTTATTTAATTGCACCATTCTAAGGCTTGCTCTGGATTTTCCATGTCTCCATTTTCACATCTTGGAGCTTTATGAATTAAAATTTCAACTTAAAATGTGCATCCAAGCCATTGGAAGCCAGGCTGGACACATCCAGTCAGGGACATTCCAGAGCTATGGTCTTTTTCCCATCCAGAGGAAGTTTGGCCAACATGATCTATATCCAGACTCATTGATAGTGTTGCCAGCCATGATCTGGCGACTGCTGGGAGATAAGGGAGGCAGGGACTCATGGTTTGGTGCAGGGATCAGCAGGCCTGGTGGAATGACATCATTTTTCAGTGACCTGGAATTTATGTCATTGTGAAGGGGGTGATGCTCTTGCATTCACCCAGTGTAATGACATAGGGTTGCCAGATCTGGGCTGGAAAATACCTGGAGACTTTAAGGGTGGAGCCAGAGGAGGCTGGGGTTTGGGGAGGGGAGGGGCCTCAACATAGTACAATGCCATAGAGCCCATCCTCCAAAGCAGCCATTTTCTCCAGGGGAGCTGATTTCTATCAGCTGGGGATCAGTTGTAAAAGTGGGAGATCCCCAGGCCCCACTTGGAGGCTGGCAACCCTATAATGACATCAGTTCTGGGTTACGTGAGAAGCAACAACACCATGCTAAGGACCCCAATAGCATCCTCCCATTTCTCCAGGAATTTCTCCTCCCACCAGATGGGAAGATGGGAACCCTACCCACTGAGCTAAATGCAGCACACCTTCCAGACGCTTGACCCCCTCCCCCTTGTTTTGCAATCCCAAATTGCAAAGCCAGGAGGTTTTCCTGTTCCTAATGAACTGCCTTCCATAGTTGGAGGGCAGAATTCAGTTTGGCATGTCATAAGTTGTACAGGCCTTTGTTGTATGGAAATGTCTGAACAGGGTACTTTAAAATGAGAGTTTTTTTAAAAAAAGCTCCAATGGAAAAAGTGTATGGCATGAAAAGACATTGACTCGGATCCACCAGAGGGCTTCTGCAGAGAGAAGATGCCTCCTTTGTTCCACTGCAACCCCAAATGCCCCTTGAAATGCAACTCTAGAGGAACAGGATCCCTGCGAGAAGCCTTTGGGGGGGACGCTTTGGGCTGCAGCAGGAGGGGGCAGTTGAGCAAGTCACAGTGTTGGGCAGAAGTCCTTCTTTCTGTGGAAACAATCCAGTGGATCCAAGTCATTTAGAGAAACTTGGCTCCAGAGGGACATCTGTTGGAGTGCAACGGGACAATCATGTAGAAATAAATCTAAACCATGGCAATGAGCTTGTAATTTATATTTTATTTTGCACAAGCTTGCATATATACTGCACATACATTCAGTTTAGAGAAGATGGAAGGCACACAAGGCAATTGAACTACTGTATCCTTTAAGTGGTACAAAGCAATAAAGGTAAAGGTCTGGAGAGTATACAAAAGCTTAAAACACACAAAATAAGATTCCCTCCCTTTCCTCCCACCCACCCCAAACCATTTTTCCTGATTTCTTTTCAATTTAGTAGCTGCCAAGCTAGAATTGTAACTTTTTTCAATCAATTGTCTGCTGCACCTTTTTTTCCTCCCTTCATGTTTTATCACATCATCAGTTAATATTACAGTACGTCCTTGGCAATACAAAATTGTACATCATCAAATAAATTAGGATAAATTAAACCAATAAATTACGCAAAGTCTTCAGAACAATAGACAACAACAAAAAATTTCCACAGTTGAAATTGCCTCTAGCTAAAAAATAAAGTTTTTTTAAAAAATCAAAAAATTGACTTCAATTCAGTTACTATCCTAATTTCAAATTAGCGGGTCTTTATTTTTTAAAAAAGTTTAATAACGCTATTTACAACATATTGCTAAATAATATAAAGGCAGTGTTTTGTCACTTTTGTAACTATGTACATATGAGTAGTAGCTGGGACAATATCAGTATATGCCTTAACCTTTGACTCTTCCAGTTAAATAAATATATTTGACTCTTGAGATCAGATTATATGGTAGAAATATTTACTCACTAAAATACGTTAAAAAAAACACAAAATCCACAAAACTGAAGTATTATATTAATGCCAAGAAAGTTCACATAGGATGGATTTGGGTTAAAATTTAAACTTGAAGTCTCATCCAGATTTGCCTCTATGTTTCTTGTATATTTTAATATTTTTAAGGTGGTTGGCTGACTAGAGAAAATAATTCCGACTCAGATGATGAGAAAGGCAGAAGTCACCACCTTGTATACTTTCCCTAAAAAGACACAAAGGTTAAACAGCAGGTTTCATCCCAGCTCAAAATATGAGCATTTTCTATGGTTTACAACCAACAGTTTTACAGAAAATAAAATTGCATTTCCTTCAAAAGAACATTTAAGTGCAATACAGTAACTGCTTACTTATCAACCAGTTACATTCTTCAAGGGGAGCTTTTTGAAAACAATGCTTATTAAAAATTTCCAACACAGAATAGATACCCAAAAGAAATCTTTGCACTAAAACATCAATAATTACTATATAATACACATGACAAATAGAGGGTGATTTTTTTTCAGTTTTTTATTACTTTTCATGTACAATGCTCATTTGGGGGAGGTCTGCAAACCACTTCTTATATTTATTTATATTTATTTATATATATTTATATATTTATATATTTCAGTTCTGCTGGTGAAAGTCCTATATTTAAAGCCACAAAATCTTCACTTTTAGTTAGTATTAACCTGTGGGGGGAAAAAACCCTTTGCCAATAAATTACTTTGTGCACATAGACAAAAAGAAATTCTGTAATTTTACAGAAATTGTATCACCTATGTCCTGGACATAAGATGAAAGAGACTTATATTTTAAAATTATTGAGTTGAGATTTTTAAAGAATGCTTTCAACTATCTGTACAGTTACTGCAGTTTGTCTTACAAATTTAATAGGCGTTCTCAGAATGCAGTTATTAAAATCATATGTTTTTATTCAACAAGAGCCATCAAGCTGAATATATACATTGCTTTATAAAAGTTCCCCTCAGCCATAGATGTTCACCCACATACCTGGTACAGTAACAACAATTCTGCAAACTTAAAACACTTTAAATTAAATAATACTCAGAGGCACAAAGCAAACCTCAGGAATATATGGGCGACAATTTCCTTAAATAATTACTACATTCTAATATTTTTCACTTTTTTAAAAAAACCATTTAATGTAAGCGTTCCCATTACACATCCAGAGATACAGTAAGAATTAAATGTTTCATAGTTTCAAATAGAACATTCTTCTCACAAAACATAACAAATGTCTAAAATAGGTTCTTAATCTACACTGGAAAAAAGTAAGCTTTTCACTTCACACGCATATTGTGTGTGTATAAGCATATATACATATATATACATCTATATATTATCATGTATATATGTGGGTATATATGTATGTATATGTATACACATCTATATAATACGTATGAAATATTGCTTCTATACTACTTTTTATTAGGCTAAGAAAACACAAGATCTGCACCACTGTTACAAAAAATTGGCTTCTACAAGAAAATTTTCAAAATTGAATGCTGCTCAAATGATTGAGAAAAAATAATTTGCATTATCAAACTGTTCTAAAAATTCTCTTCTTCAAAAACGTATTCTCCTGCTTTTGTTTTTTTTAATTTTCTTTAAAAAGACACAAAATATGCATAGCTATCAACATTATGTCAAACAGCTGGGAAATGGGGGGGAGAATCTAGTGTTTATTGCAGCTGTAGTAATTGGAGGTTGGGGGAGTTCAAAAAGATGAAAATCGTAAGCCACAGAAGGCACAAGAACAATTGTACTTTTGGGGGGGGGGGGCTGGTAATATGAAGGATTCCTTCCCTAATCCTTCCGCTGGTGAATGTAAGGTCTAGGCACACACTATAACCTCAAGTTTCTATGCAGAAAAATGAAATATGTTAATTAGAGGGAAACACATGTCAGTGTGGGACTGGGACAGTTGTTAAACTACTTTGTCCATGTAAACCTGACTTTACTACATCAAAAGTAGCTATCTGTCTTTCATGACCCAATCTTATGAATACCTTTGTTGGCTAATAGGTGTGTAGAAGGGAGGGGGTGTGAGGATTGCTGAGCCCACTCACTGACACTTGCAGTAGCATGCTGACAGCCCAAGCTGAGTGGGGAGGTCTGGCTGGCATAACAATGTGGGTCAGTGCTGCTCTAACCAACAGTCACCAGCTACAGCACCGTCTAAGCTGCTTCAATGCAGAGTTTAGTGAAGAATTTGGTGCAATATGTTTTATAGCTGTCTGTGAGTCCTATTCCCCCCCCCCCCGGTTGTAGTTAAGTCAGAGTGCTGGGATTCTATCTTAAAGATACTCCCCCCCTTTCTTAATATATGCCCTTCCCTTCCCAGAATTCTTTGTGAAAGGAAATGATTTATCCCATACAACCATGGTGTAGATATCCCCACAAGTGTCTGGGGAATGCTCAGCTGACTTTCCCAAAACTGTGACATTATTATTATCATTGCCAACTATATTGGCACAACTCTGTGTTACTGATATTTAGCATTCATGTTTTAGAGTGGGACTGCAACACCTAGGCAACACAGGAGGACAAACCTGGCAAGCGCTTGGGCGTAGCTCATGGTAACTTTCCTCTGCACTGAACACTCTGTATCAGTTTATGTCTATAGGATCTTTAAAAAATCTCAAAAAAGTAAATATGAAAGAAATTATTTGGGATGATGTTGAAGCCTGCACAAAATATAGCAAAATCTTTATTTTATCTTTTATTTTATTTGGCTTGGGAGGTACAAAGGCAGTATGGCTATATAATGCAATGAGATTATCTTAAAAGAATCAGTCAGTTTGTTAGATGATCTGTTTATATATAAACACACTCCAGTGTTTGTTTTATCTTAGTTTAGCATTCCTATGCATTATTCGCTAGTGGTTAATGTATAAATAAATAAATAGATGACATAAGGTCTACTCTCTGCTAATCACATTTCAGTCAACAGTAAAAGAACACGAAAAATAAAAAGCAAACAACAAAAAGGTCAGGGAAGTGTATGTGAAAAGTGCATCTACATGTTACAAATGAAGAATGGCTTTAGTTTCTGTGTTTTATGTCCAAAATATTTATGAAATGGTAGAGTCTGTATGTAAGGGGCTGCCACCGAAGCAGGGTTGCCAGCTCTGGGTTGGGGAATACCTAGAGATTTTGGAGGTGGAGCTTGAGGGTGAGGTTAGGGAGGGGAGGGACTTCAATGGGGTTCAATGCCATAGAGTCCACCTTCCAAAGTGGCCATTTTTTCTAGGTGAACTGATCTCTGTTGCCTGGAGATCAGTTGCAATCTCAGGAGATCTCTAGCTGCCACCTGGAGGCTGGTAACCTTACACTGAAGTTTATTTCAAGTTGAGTATTAGCTATTAACCCAATGGGAAATTTTGATGAGTGCAAGATTATGGGAGGAACATGCCAGAGCTCTTGAGTGCCTCAGCAGAAATGATTGTTAGTGTACGGTGCCCTAAATTAGAACTGGAATGTTCACTCATACTTAGAAGACTGCAACCACAGTTTCTATCCTCTTCTGGTTGGAACTGCTACTGCACAACATAAGGATATTTCCAAACATTGTTATGAGCAGCTACTGTTGTGTGGAAACAGGAAGGACAACATGAAGTGCTTCAATGAAAAGTACTTGCTAGTGCAGGGGTTCAGACAGTTACCATCTTTGTTTTGGCCCGACAACAGTTCTGCTTCCCATGATAATCCTGCACCTGAATCAGCAGTAACCAGAACAGGGACAAGCACCATAAAACAAGTGGGTCACAGGTGATTTCAGCACACTGGCCATCAGCAAAATCCCAACTCTGGAAATGCCCTAAAAATCTGCATGTTATGCACAAACAAAAAAAGTGGCATTTTTGTATGGATAAAAAATTGTACTGGGCAGGAAGCTTAGGGGCAAGCAAGGCTTGCTTTGATTGTAATGCATAGTGAAAATGGTGTCCCTTCATCCCATGTGCACAGATATACCCAGTGCCTGAGAACAATGTCAGGGTCTGCAATCTAGACATCTCTGTGTAAAAGTGTGTGTGTGGGGGGGAAGCTTGTGCCGCTTAGTCTATGTAGTAGTATAGTCTATGTAGTAGTCTATGATGTCTGGATAAATTTTGCTTGCTTGCTTGCTTGTACAAGGCTCTTATGCCAGGAAAAATCATGGATCTGCAAAAAAAAATCATGGATCTGCAAGCAGAAACTCTGTTTCTGCATGCGAAAGATGATCCTTGGATTTCAGCCTGGGTGTCCTAGGTTGATTTTTTTATAATCAGCAGATTAAGGCTTATCACTGACAATAACGGTTTCATCCATTTCTGTCTGTCAAGCAGTACTTGTAAAGTAGCAGGTCAAATTATTTTTAAAATGTCACATGGGGTACAGTTTTGCTCTCCAAAGTCCAAATACAATTTTTATTTTTAAAAAATCAAATTCAAAAATAGGGGGGAAATGGGAGGGAAGCTCTAAGAAAAGTAATTTGCTAAAGTGTAAAATAGCTTCCTTAGCTAATTTATGTTAAATCTGTATCAAATTGCCTGGGAGTAAGCGGGAAATGGGAAATGCTATCTCAGATAACAATAAATTCTTACTGCATCTGTACAAAAGACAACAGAGAAAACAACACACACATAGTGTCATAGCATGTAGAAAAAAACACTACTGGAGACTACACCTTTGCCAAAATGTCAAAATGAAAAAGAGATAATTGAAGAAAGCACAAAATCTAGCAATGAGCTCTTTCTTTTTTTAAAAAAATTAGGCTGATTATCGTGTCCCCCCACTTCAGTACGATTCATACAACATTATTACTATTTTTTCAGTGTAAAACTTTTTTGATCACTTTGTGGAGACAGTCCACACAGATTTATACTTAGGTGGCTTTCTACATGCAAACCACTTGAGTAAATATATTTTAAAAACCCAAGGCCAAACTAGATGATATGGCAAAGGGGACATACTGAAATTGGTAGCCATGCATATATATCCTCCCTCTGCCTTAACTTACTGTGTCTGGACATCCTGCCTGTGCTTTTCTTGCCCCACAGCTCCTCGTGAGGGAATGCAGAACACCAGGACACAAGTACATTCTACTAGCCTTATGCAGAGGGTATGGAATCCAACACATAGCTGCTGTTTTCAGTGGCAGCTGTACATTTAGCACACTACCTAGTTTGGCCCTGAGACTTTTTGATTGTTTTCATTCATGGTCAGGATGCAAACTGATCCAGGTGGCTTTTTACCACAAAGTGATCACAAAAAGGTTACCTTGAGTGGGAATAACAGAAAACTGAGATGAACCCCACACACTGCACTCATGTTGCCGCTAGCTTTTGTGGCACAAGAAGAGTTGTTTGGATCAGTTTGGTTCATTGTTAATGCTTCAGTTATATTTGAGGAAACAATAAATGTGGCAAACTTCTGCTTTCCTAGCCAACAGTACAGAAGTATAAAGTTTCTGTATGATTTATAGACATAATCCAGAGCAAGTTAAACCTGCTTAAATCCCAGGAAGAAAACACAGTTAACTGTTTACGTTCCATGTGTTTTAGTAAAATGTACATATGCCCAATTTTCTCCAGATTGTGCCCTTTATATGTTGTGGCTTGTTTATTTCTTTAAACAATATTTTTCTGTGAAAATGTCTCTATTCCAACATACAAAAAAAGACTATTTATGCTTTGAAATGCTTTGTACTTTTTCTTCTTGTTAGCCTCAGCAATTTTGGAATAAAACAAAAGGCTAATGAAATACACTACTTTTCAGGTATAAATATCAAATACTTAGGTGCTTGGGGAGAAGAGGAATACATTTTGACTACAGAGCTACTTAATGGCCAAGCCCTCTCCAACATTAAGCAGCTTCATCCTATACATGTCTACTCATAAATAAGCCCTGCTAAATTCAGTGGGACTTACTGCCAAATAAGTGTGCATAGGATTGTAGCCTCATCAGCTTATTAATTTCAAAAGGCGGGTCTGACTACCTGCTAAAAACTCCCATTGAAATTAATGCAAATCAAAATGTGTAACTGCAACTGAATCACGCCACCAGTTTTTACTCTATGGAGAGAGAAATTCATCTGTATTTTAGCAGGTTGACCACATTATGAAATTTAAATCACTGGTATACTTGATTTGACACTTCCCTACCTTTTGATTTCTAGTTTGTGCACTAATGCTTTACTTCAAAGGGGGAATAAAGTCTAGGTAAGTAATGATGGGGCAATTTTTAAAAATCATCTCCAGGAATAGATTTTTAAATTTCACACGCACACTCCAATTTATTTTGAGTCAGATCCAAGCCTCTCGGGGCATGGCCTGAAACCTATTCAGTCTTGCTGAGTTTCCCAGGAGACCTCCCTACCATCCCTCCCTTTTCCTGATTAGTTTGGGGAAAATGAAGACAGAGCCCTAAGGAATCATTGTGGAAGAGTCCCAGCAGGGCCGGTGCTACCATAAGGCGAGGTTAGGTGACCACCTAGGGGTGCAGAACCCTGACGGGCGCAGAGGCCAGCAAGCGGGGTGAGGACGATGGGGAGAGAAGCCCTGACTACAAGCAGGAATCCTCGTCTTTGTGTTTTTCATTCTTCCTAAAATCAGGGGTCATTTCGTAGAAAAAGAGGTGCAGGAGCTCATTAGCATAACTCATTAGCATAACTTATTTGCATATGCTACACCACCTGACATCACCGGAAGTATGTCAGGAGGCAAGAAAGAAAGAAGAAAGAGAGAGAGAGAAAGAAAGAGAGGGGGGAGAGGGGGAAAGCAAGCAAGCAAGCTGGCAGAGAGGGGACAGCTACTAATCCAAGCCTCAGAAATACCACTATTCTGGGAGGATAGCTTCAGTGGTGGCTGAAGCCTTCAGAAGGCTGGCTGGAGGAACAAGGACCTTTCTAGGGGATGGGCTCATTTTGCTGCAGCCATGACACAATCAGGCATTCCCCCACGGGTGGGGGGGGGCTGGCACCAACTGCTGAGCTCCCCCGAGCTCCTGCTCGAAATGATCCCTGTCTAAAATGCATTTATGTTTGAAAATTGGTGAGCACACGGTGGTAATGGGGGGGGGGGCAGAAGGTGGCCTCGCCTAGTGTGCAAAAAAGCCTGGCACCGGCCCTGAGTCCCTGACCCAGGATGCTGAATACCTTCTCCACACTACCTAGAGATGATGAGAAAGATTTAGGGCACATATTGTTTTTGTAAGAGAAGGGCTTGAGGACTACGGTGTGGACCCTGATTGTGATGTTCTGTGTAGAACTAATAGTGGTGTCCCTTGTAATCTAAGTGACAAAAGTCATTAGGGTTAAGATAAAATTTAGGAAAGACTAAACTTCTAAAATGCCTCCAAAGAGCTTAATATTAACATGGTGACAACATTGCCCGTGAAACTGCACTGTGACACTTGTCTTTCTAAAACAAAATGCTGCCTAGTAGTGAGAAGACAGCATTGAAGAAGGAAGGCAGGAAGGCAGGAAGGCAGGAAGGAAGGAAGGAAGGCCCTAAATTTGCTAAAGCAGGCTTAAACACACTTCAAAACATACTTCTCCCTGAAAAAAAGAAAAAGATTAAGCTCTCTTTCCTTCCAAGTGTTAAAAAGTTCTGGGCAAAAGTGAAATGAAGGCTGGGGCTAAAGTAATTGTCCTCTTGTTAATAACCTCAGTAAAAAAAAACAACCATAAGAGATTCTGATCTGATTTCATATACACATATTGAATATAATATATGTGTATATGAAATTAATATAGACACGCACACGCAAGCACACACACAACTTGGGCATCAAAAGGGGGGAGGTCTGCTACTTTTTTTATACATTCATAAATAGTGGTTGAAATCTTTACTCATGGAGGAGCTCTTGGAGGCAGTTTGGGGATTTGAAAATCTCAGGAACTTCACTGTCCAGTTTACAGATGACCTTGTAAATGGCCTTCTTCCAGGAAGGATCAACATCTTTGCCTGCGATAATGGCATTGAAAAACTCTCGTAATGTGATCTGAGCCACTTCCAGGAATCTCTCTGGAACCTGCTGATACAAGGAGACAATGGCATTAATAAAAGTTTTCAGTTTCAAGTCTCTGGGTCTTCAAAGGAAACTGAGCTAAGTTCTTGCCTTCAAAAGGGAGCTTATATAGCACCTGCATTTTCTAAATGCGGCAGACCTCTATTCTCTTAGGCAAGCCTGTTAAATATAGTACAATAGTAATAACTTTTCAAACATGTGTTAGCTAGCTTTGTAAAGTTGAACCACAGAATGTAGGTATTAAAATATGAACATCTGGGTTTAGAGAGTGCTGGATTTATACGATATAATTAGCAGAGGAAGGGAAGGGGGGGACAATGGCTATTGCCTTGAAGGTCTGCAGGGTATTTTTCCCGCATATTTATGCATTTGTTTACTCTTTCTCCATGAGTATTCAAACGAGAATTTAGTGTGTGCTGAAAACAACATAGTCTCTTAATTTCTACAATCAGCTTTGGTCCCAGCCAGTGCTGAAAGCCATCAAAGAAATAGGGCATCTATGAATGTTTTTGTAGTTTTAAAAATGAGCACCTAATAAGCCATCCTCTAACGGCCTGCTTCATTGGTTGCTTTGTCTGTGTTGCTCCCATAGCACTTCCTTGTACTCAGCCATTATGGTCCCCCTTCAACCCAAACATCTCAATAAAACCATATTAATGCAGCAGGGGACTCTGCACATGCTGTGACCACATACCCAGGTTCATTTTGATCCATTAGGCTTCTAAATGACAATCCAGTTCATTTGGTACACTAAAAGTCATTGCACATTTTCCGCATCTTCCGTGACTATATATTTTGAGAAAGTTGCCCTTTTTATTAAGACAATTTACTTTAATTAGTTCATTCGCATTAAGTCTTTATTTGTGTTAAAAGAATTTCAATACAATGCCAATTCAGGTCTGTTTCACACATACAGCCATCCATGTGAACAACCATTTACAATGTACCTGTGGGCACAGAGCTGCAAGGACTTCCATTCTCATTCCCAGAAGTATCCTCCCTACAGTTGCTCAACAAAGGTCCTAACCAAGCATCAATGGCTAATGAAAGAAAGTGCATGTGTGTGAGTGGGTATGTGTTCAGTGTGGGTTTATGCATTCTTGCATATGGCTTACTGGCCAAAATCACATGAGGATTTCTGCTGTCTTCTAGAATCACACACGAAGCTCTCTTATACTGAACCACACCATCCGTCCATTAAGGTTGGTACTGTGTACTCAGACTGGCAGGGGTCTTTCACATCACCTACCACCTGGTCCTTTTAACTGGAGATGCCAGCGATTGAACCTAGAACATTTCACATGCCCAGCAGAGGCTCTTCCATTGAGCCATAGCCCCATTCTAGTCCCAGAAGTAGCCTCTCATTCACTTGTGTGTATTAAGTGACTATAGAGAAGAATGAGTATGTCTCTTTTGCTTACTATTTTGCAGTTCCAGAGCTGGTCAACGAATCTCCTTACTTTTCTCCTACTGCATTTAGCAAACTGCCCCTACCTTCTCACCCTGTACAGAAGAGCTGGAAATTATCTTACTTCATATGTTACAAAGCACTGGAAGCTTTTTCATGCAGTATAGCAGATGACACACACTAGTGATCTATTAGCCAGATTTTGCCATGAGACAGACATGTGATCAGCTGCTGCTATAGTCAGCGGGAGTTACTTCCATGCACTAGACGGTGGAATTTGGACCCAAACAGTGAGTGTCCTTTGCAAAAAGCCTATTGACTCACATTGCTGAAACTTCTTAGTCAAAGGAGAGACATGCAAAGAAGGGGGGCAGGAGTTAATTAATTTTTAAAATTAAAACAGTTGTTTTTCTTTAGTGAAAAAGAATGCTCCAAAAACATAACTCTGAGCTTTACTTTTTTAGTCATCCTGTCTTCTGGTATTCTCTCTAACTAATCTATAACATTACTGTTTGAAGGTGTTGTGATCAGTGTGTGTGCACTTACAGGATCCTGCCCTTGAAATGGGCAGCACAGGCTACTGAATGGTACACTTGGTAGAAGTGATGTGGTTCTGGAAAGGTGGGAGATATTGGCTAAATATTGCAAAAAGACAAACATTTGATAAATTCAGTGACATATTTCCCTGAGGAATTGGATTATATACCCCAAACAACAGATACTTTTGTTTGTTTATTTAATTTGTATCCCACCCTCCCTGCCAAGGCAGACTCAGGGCGGCTTACACACAATATGTTAAAACAACTACCCTCAAAGTTGCACCACATATAAGTCCAAAACAATGACAATATAGTTAATATGAAAAGGCCTAGGCAAGGGTGGTTTAAAAAGTCATGACAAAATATGGTGCTGACCTGAACCGAGTCAGACCATCTTTTCACCCTGGGAGGTGGGGTGAGTCAGGGCACTGTTCCAGCAACTGCCATTCTGATACTGATGTCAGAAGCGGCACTCGGCTCTTTCCTGCTCTCAGGACACCAAGACCTCTCAGCCAGGGAGGAGGGATCTCAAGTATTCACCCACCAATGGGGACTAATATATTGGGAATGGGGGGGGGGGTTGGCAATGATTTTTTAAAATAATTTTTGCATGCTACACAAGAGTTTCAATACCAGTTTGTTGGCAGAGAAACGAATTAATCCCCCCCTCCCAAAAGTAGGAACCAGTCAGGCCAGCACTGCCAGATAACAAATGGGTAAAAAGAACTCTCAAGGAAGATGACTGAAAGTGTAGAAAAGCTGTGTTAATTCTTTACAGCACATCAGTAGAAACATCCAGTCCTCAGTTCTTTTTCTCTGGTAGTGCAGTTGAGGAACAAGGGCAAATCAGTGAAAAAAAACAGAGATGGAAGTAATTTACCAAGGCTAAACAGCACTTATCCAGGAATTCTTCAAGACCTTGCATTTGAAACTGTTAATCTTTCAACTAGAACATATAATTCATCACCAATATAGCCTTCTTTACCAGAGGATGAACCATTATAACATCCTTTTAAGATTCAGCAGTGATCTAGGAAATTATAGATCAGTCAGTCTAACCTAGGTAGATATTCTAGGTAGACTGGTGAAAATTATTAATGCTAGACTTATTAAACATGTAAACATGTAAAACAGTGAGATTTGTTTCAGAAGAATCAGTGTGGTTTATGCAAACAACACTATGATATGGCCAAGACGGTAAAGAGAAGGGGAGGGGGGTCTGAAAAGGCAAACTCAAGAATTTACTATCCCAAGCCCAATATGAGTTGCAGCCCCACATGGAAGTTTGGGACTAGTTTCCAATAAGCTTACTGCGTACCTTCCATTCCTCCCCAATGCCATAAACACTACCATCCCTTTCCCGTCTAAACTTACCTGGAAGTAGCTAAAAGTTCTCCTGGTGGGGGCTTCCATGATACCCTCAACACTGTCATACAGTGTCTCAGGTGCAAGGCTATATGGAAAACATAGTTCTATGACTCCTGATATTCCTACTAGCATGTCAGGAGCTCTGAGATGACATGTTCCAATGTTTCTTGTGTCCAGTATATTGCTAAAACAGTGCCTATGGTTTAATGGAGGCCTTGCCCCTGCTACTACTAGAGATCAGATGCTGGGGGGTGTGGGGGAATAGATAAAGGGCAAAGCATGGGGAGACGGGCAGGCCCTCTCAAGCTGCCACATTGTCAGAGACATCAACATTAATCCAATGGGGCGTAGAGTTTAAAAACTCCCAGGGGGGGGCAGGGGCTTTTCTGTGTATGCATGCAAAGCGCACGCGCCCGATGGGACCATGTCCCTGCTGCTGCCGCCTCCCCCCCTGCCTGACCACTCCTGCTTCCATCCCTTCCTCTGTTTGTCCAGGGGCCAGCTGGGCATTTGCTTAGCTGGCCCCTGGATGGACGGAGGGAGGGTCGGAGTGGCCAGGCCGGGGGGGGAGAGAGAGACGGCAGCGGCGGCCCTAGGAAGGGCCGAGGGAGGCGCTGTGGAGGGCGCACCGTTTTCCCAGGGGGGGCTCAGTCCCCTCCGGGAAATTTCGGGGGTGGCTCGAGCCCTCGAGCCCCCTTGTAGTTGACGCCTATGCAATGGGGCCCTAACTTCAGAATGACAAATTAGAAGTAGCATGTATATAATTACATGCTTTACCTCAGAATGTTTTTCTTTAGAAAATATTATGCTTCTTATGAAGGAAAAAGGAACAGCTAAACTAAGCTATGAGAACACAATTTCTAATTTATTTACTTATTTTATTTATACCACATCTTTCTTCCCAATGGAACTCAAAACAGCTTACATCTTTCTCCTCTCCTCCAACAACCCTGTGAAGTAGATTAGGCTGAACATGAGCGACTAGTCTAAGATCACCCATGGCAGAGTGAGGATTTGTATCAGGGTCCCCCAGATTCTAACCACACCATAAAGGTAAAGGTTTCCCTTGCTTGAAAGCCAGTCAAATCTGACTCCAGGGGGCGGTGCTCATCTCCGTTTTTAAGCCAAAGAGCCAGCATTGTCCGAAGACGTCTCCAAGGTCATGTGGCCGGCATGACTACACACCGAGGCGCACATACTGGATATCAAATGTTGTTCTGAAAACAATGGGCGTGGGGAGGAAACAAAGTGCTTTCACCTGAGCCCATTCAGAATAGGGTTTGAAGATTAACAATGAATGATTCAGGATGTGGGTTTCGTCGAACCCATTACAAACTGAGCCAAACTGTAACCCTGTGCTGATGTTCAATTGTGTAGGCTTCATACCTGTGACTGGGGCTCTTTTGCAGACGTTTGAAGGAAGCAGGCATAATCCCCTCTACTTGCATCAATATAGTTTAAGGTGGGTGGCTGTGCTAGTCTGTAGTAGTAAAAAAAAAATCTGAGTTCAGTAAAACCTTAAAGACCAACAACATTTTTCTGTGCATAAGCTTTTGTAAATCAAAGCTTTGATACAAATAGAATGAGAGGCTGATGGAACTTCATTCTGTTTGTGTTTTAAGAATTGAGCTTTGACTCACAAAAGTGTATTCCCAGAAAAACAATTGTTGGTCTTTAAGTTGCTACTGAACTCAATTTTTTTTTTAATTCTTCTGCTTGCATCAAGTATATTTGCAACTGAATATCAGTACAGGGATAGTATCTTTCTAACTAGACAAAGGGCTTCTGATTGGCTTCTAATAAGTGGAAATAGACAGAGGGCTTCTAATAAGTGGAAGAAGTTATATTTGAAAAAGAGAAAGCGGTGTTAGTGAATTAGGAATAAAAGACACAGATCTTCACAGCTATGCATAGGTGCAAAACATTCACCTTTTACAACACGAAAAGTGTGCCCTGGAAAACCTCACATCTCAGACCACTGGTTACCAGTTAAAGAAAATGTGTAGTCTTCTCATAAATTACTGCTTTAATGGGTAAACGCTGCAGTTCTATGTATGCAAAAATATGCAAAGTGGCCAACAATCCATAGCATGAATGCATGTTTTTCACCATAAAAAGGCAGATGTGATAGTGCAGTAATTGTAGTGGTATGAGTGAGAGACAGATCCCATTATTGCTATGGAAAGAGAGAAGGATAAAGCAACATTTTGATATTATTTAGGTCGAGTCTTTGCAGGCAATTTGCAGAAGTGGGTTTATTTATAACCCACTTACCTGTAGATGTAAATGCTTTTGTCTACTGAACTCCTCTAGGCTCTAAGGAAACACATTCAGTTTGAAAAGCTGCCCATACAATGTTTCCAAGGGTTTACAATATACTTCTACCATTCCTGTCCCAGTCTATTTTTACTGTCCACTCCTTGCTTCCTCATGCCAGGGGGCATTGCTTATTCCTTTGTGTTACATACTATCCTAATAGCCAGGGTTTAGTGTGAGCCAGGGCTTAAAAGAGCTTAGCTTTGTTTTCCATAACAAAGAACCTTCTAGAATAAGAATAATAAAGGCCCCTCTGAGCATGTGCAGAATGCTCCTCTCATACCATAAACCAGGCTCAATCATCCTCATTTCTACTAGGATTCTAGGGAACAGTTTCCAGGTCATATGGAATGACTTCCAGACTGATTTTAGCCTGGGAGCCTCTCATTTTAGAAATTACACATGCCTCATAGCTTAATGAAGCTGACTCCTCACACCCTTTTTCACAAATAACATGTTTTCTTTAAAGAATGCATTCCAAAGCACAGGGTCTAATGGTTGTGGCTGGATAGTTAGATTTTTCCAGTGAGCAATTATCCAGTCAGCTGTGCTAGTTGTGTGTCTGGGGGTAGCTTTTCCCTGACCTTAAGTGATGATGACCTACTCAGTACATCTTTACACCTAACTGACTGAACATCTCTCCAGTAGAAACATCTGCAGAAAATGCCTCAGTGACAAATAAGAACCCCATCCAGATTTCTTTTTATAGACTCAACAACAATCTCTACTATGAACCCACAACATTTTCCAAGCATCAGGTGGCAGCAGTCAATCAAATAATAATACTTCACAATCACCAGGAGGAAAGACAATGCAGGGAAGGGGGAGACTAGGTGGTGGATTTCAGACACAACTCAGTGCTGCCTCAGAACAGAATAATATGTTGTTCCACACACTTGGTATATCCTGAAGACAAATGGCTAAAAATGTAGATAGGTCAACCCAGCAGCATCTGTGAAGCTACAGGCAAAACCTGCTGATTACCTGGGGGAGTATCGTAAACCAAAGTAAGATTCATTTGTCTAACATCCTCTGCTAAGCTCCTGTAGCATTCACAGATGCAATTCTTGCTCACTTTCCCATATTCAAAGCATCTTCACAATAGCCTTTTCCAGACATTATATTTGAGGGTATCCAACAGTGTGCTATCCACAATCCTCCTGATATGCACAGTGACCATTTTGTCTGAACAGGGCACAGCATGTATTTTTCAGCTCCAGTGCAAGCTACATGAAACCCTGATTTTTGACATTCATGCATAACAAATATGAAAAATACACACAGTGCCTCATTCTAACATAGTTGTATCCACACATATCTGGAGGACTGGAAGTAACATGTTCTTCTGGAAATGTGACTGCATAACCCTAAATGTGACATCCGAAATGACTATGCACTGCTTGCCTTCCTGCGAGAAGGAAGGGTGATGATTAGGTGGGAAAGTCCCATGTCACTGGCCCCATTCACCCAACTGCATGATCTAATGTTAGCTTCCTTGAAAGCAATATATAAAAGTCAAATCATTAAAGCAACTCATGAATTGTTCTGATGGAAGTATGAACAATGGAAATACATTTGCCCTGTTCCAGCAGGGATTGTATGATAACATTCCTCCACATGCATTATTGAGCTGGTTGTACATTGAGTTCCTCATCTTATTGTGATTCCATATTCATTTTATATTTATTTATTAGAATATGCATATCCTACCTTTCTCTGTGGCTCAAGAGGGCTTACAAATTATAATTAAAAACAATTACAATTTAAAAGCAAAAAACTAACCTCCACCAAACACCCCTCCCCTGAAAAGACAACTGCAGTTTATATTCCATTTAGAGTTGCCAGGTCCCCCCGGGGTGGGGAGGGGAAACCCCTGCTCAATGGGTCCGTTCCCCAGCGGTTCGGATTGGGCCACTGGGGGGAACTCCACCCCCAAGATGCCAGGATTGCGAAAACGTGCCCGGTGTGATGACGTGCCAGGCACATTGTGTGGGGGGGGGGGGAATGCTCTATCATTCGAGGGAAAACTCTACGGTTTCCCTTGAATGGTAGTGGTCCCACCCCCAACATGCCCAACGTGATGACGTCACATCTGGGTAATGTCATTGTGGTGCGTGCACTTTGCGTGCGCACCAGAAAATTCCAGGACAGGGCCTGGGACTCTCCCACTAATACTACGGTAAAACTTGGCAACCCTAATTCCATTGAAAGCCCTGGCAAATAAAATGGTCTTGCAGTACACCTAAAAGCCCATTCCAAAGGATGGGCTCAACAATGGAGAAGATATCTGGGCCCTGCTAAACCAGCTGGATGAATTCTTTGATATAAGAGGCTAGTAAGTCTCAGGTTGTGTTCAGATGGGCACTTCTAACCACTGTTGCACCACCTCTAATTGAGCCAGATTATTTTGTGACAGAGAATCCTGATCAGACTCACCCCTTTCAGCACACCTCAGAGCGCTTTTGAATGATCAGAAGACAGCAGGCAGGGAGTCAGCTTGTCGGCCATTTTTTTTTTAAAGCATGTCTTTTGAGCATGCCCACAAGCACTGATGAGCCTTCTGGGATATGGAGTTCACTGCCATCCTCCCTCTAATCCTTTCAATTTAACCCTTCCCCAAACCTCAGAAAAATGCTGTAGAACAGAGGCATCTTTCTTTGAGATTTTAAAAAAGAAAACAAAGTTTTGAGCAGCCCAGGGGGAGGGGGGGAAAGAAAGGTCCGTATATGCACGTATGCAGTCTTCGCTAACAAGTAAAACAAAATGGTGGCCAGAAAACAAGGGATGCGTCAGACCTGCCTGATGGCTTGGGTACGCAAGAGTGATCAGACAACAGGAAATCTGTTTTGGAACCAGCTCAGACCAACAGGACCGGACTTTCTCAGGTATCAAAGAAGCATGCAGCAAGTGGGGGGGGGGGGGGAGAACAGGACTCAGATGACTGGGGCATGACAGACAGATGTTGCTGTCTGATCGTGCACTTTAAATCTGTTAGGGAACAGCAATGGCAATGGGTCTGACTGCCCATCTGAACACAGCCTAAGAGAATGTGTTATAATCTAAGAGAATCCAGGAGATTAGCGGGTTCAAATCTCACCTCAAAGCCTCCCGCTCAGCCTGGCAACCCAGGCCCTCTACTGCCACTTGGTAAAGCAGTGGGCAAAAAACAGGGAGGGAGGACATGAATCCAGAAATTATGCCATCACATCAGGGTGACACTTGGATTTCACTGAAACTCTATGGCAAAAGCTGATGCAATAACTTCCCTTCTGAGTTCAGACCAGAAGTGACATTGCGCCATTGAAATGATGATAGTTTATATGCTCCTGTCCCCCACTGTCTCCTGCCAGTCATCAATGCTGGCCTGACAACCCGATATCCTTAGGCAAGCCACTCTCCCTCAGCCATCCATCTGATAATACTGGCTGTTGTAAGGATAACAAGATAATATCTCTAAAGAGATATATATATAAACCTCGGAATACCAGTGCCAGGAGGCAACATCAGAGGAAGGCTTCGGCCTGTATGCCCAGTTGTTTAGGGTTGCTAACTCCCGCTTGGGAAATACCTGGAGATTGAGGGGGGGCAGAGCCTGGGATTTAGGGAAGGGAGGAGCTCCAGCAGTATATAATGTGATAGAAACTACCCTCCGAAGCAGCCAGTTTCTCCAGGGCCGATTCCGCACAAGGGCTTTGCTTCCCTTTCCTCCCGGGTTTAATTGGTCCGAATCAGTGTGTGCGTTTCCGCAGTACATGAATCTGACCCAGGTTGATGCCGGTTCTTCATTTCCGCATCTGTCCTTGCCCCGAATCTTGAGCCCTCACCTGTCTCCCCCTTTTTTAAGTGTAGGCAGAGTTGCGTTAGGACGTTGTGACGCAACAAAGCTGTGATTGGCCATCTGAGCTTCCAAGCCCGTGAAAATCATCTGTGTAAGAAAAAAAAAAAGCTTGCGCCAGAGTTAGAGGAGAAATGGAGGATGGGAAAGGAATGGGAAACGGAGGGGGAACATGCAATATTAACACATGTAACCCCTGCAAAAATTGTGTCCACACCACCACGCCACCATGTCCCTGGCTTGCTCCAATCTCAGGCGAATCCCTGCTGGTGTCTTTTTTTGTGGCTGGCTGGAGTGGGTGGCATCTCTTCCCCCCCGAAAAACTCTCGACTCCTGCTTAGCCGAAAAGGGCTGCGATGGTCATTGTGATGATGCTCAAATGACTTAATCTGCTCCCCCCCAACACTCCTGTGTGCCATCCTCTCTCCCCACTCCCGATGAGCTGTTCCTGACCCCCCCCCCGCCACTTTTGGCATATGGGGTGGCAGGGATATTTTTAAACTGGAGGAGGAGGAGGGCGGGGAAGAGTGTTGTGATCTGGCTTGGCAGTGCTCAGTCTGGGAACTGGAGGGCAGAGCAGTGGACGGAGGCAGGCAGGCGAAGGACCCGCATGCACAAAGGGCTTGGAAAGATTGCAGCTGCTGCTGCAGCAGCCACCCGGGCAGCACTGGGACCTGCCCCCTTCCCAGTGGCCCGCCGCAGCCTAAGGGAGAAGCCTTCCCCACCTGACCGCGCCATCCCGCTCGCATCTGGCTCCCTCCCTTGGCTGCGGCTGCGGGAGGGCCCTGGAGCCCATTCTCTAGTGCATGGTGCTGGTGCGGGGCAGGTGGCTTCCCAGCAGCCCAGATTCCTTGGGCTGCACCTCCTTCGCCACCCCCCTGCCCCCCCTGGGTGGGCATCGCTCATTCAGCTGGGGGAGCCCGCAAAAAATTGGCCCCGCAAAAAATGTTAACCTCACAATGATGGATCAATGTCATGTCGTGTTGTTGTAATGCAACCAGGGGGGGGGGGGGGGAGGAACAGCTCATGCTGTGCCTCAAAGCCATCAATACATATTTTTATAGTGGCATGACTCGGGCACGACTTTTGTGCAAAAAATGCAACACAGAAATGTGGAGACATCAACAACAAAAGTACATTTTAAAAAAGGCATTTAAATGCCAGTCAACAGTGGATCAATATCGTGTCATGTTGTTGTAACGCAACAAAGCGGGGAACAAAAAAAACCCCGCTCGCGCCAGGGTGGGGAAGGGGAAGGAAAGGGGAGAGAAAGAAGCAGAGGATGTTAAAGGGGTGGAGCAAGAAACCTCGATTTCGGAGTTCCCCACCTGAATGCCCCGACTTTACTCCCGTGGCAACACCCCCCCTGAAAATCCCGGAAACAGAAGATCCGGGGAAAACGATGATTACATTCGGGCCAACTGCAGACTCAGAGCAACAAGTGTGGAACTGTTGCTCTGCACCGGGTTTTATCGGGGAGTGAAGCTGGGGCAACAACTAGTGTGGAATCAGCCCAGGGAACCAATCTCTGTTGGCTGGAGATTAGGCATAATCCTGGGAGATCTCCAGCTCCCACCTGGAGGCTAGCAACCCTGCCTGTTGTTGGTCCACTAGATGAACTGGTTGGCCACTGTGTGAGCCACAATGCTGGACTAGATGGACTACAATACACGCATACATATACCCATAATATATATATTGTGTGTGTGTGTGTGTCTGTGTGTTTGTGTATACACACACCTGGAGATAGCAGCTGTTACTAGTTGCCCAGAGGTGGATCATAGACTTTGGCTTTAAAGCTCATGTGATGATACTAATGTTTTCGAAAGCGCTCTGGCCATGTGGTTACATAGCCTGTTCATTATAGCAAAAGAGTGACCATACTAATACAAGGCTCCTGCCTTGATCATCTTGTGCTACACATCGGACCTCACAGGGAGAGAGCAAAAATGTGCCTAAACTAAACCTCATACTGTAAACTAAACCTCATACTGTTTCATCAGTTACAGCAAAAACGATTTTTGAACAAGACTTTTCCAGTGGATTTTGATTATGCCGCCTGATCTTTTGAATCTGAGGGCATAGTCAGACTACAAATTTCCACCTCCTTTTTCAGCCCAACTTTTGGGTTGGTGTGCAGCACTGCCATATGAATTCTTTATCACTGTTTTCCGCAAGGCTAATATTCCATACCAAAAAAAGGGAAATAATTCATAACTATGCAGATCAGTCATAAGGTATTTAATTTTGTTTGTTGGCTTGTTTAAGCAGATGTAACATCTAGAAGCTGTCACAGGGAAAAGTTTGAATATAATTGTTGAATTTCCCCCCCTCTGAAATAAATGCACTACAAGGTATACAGCAGTTCCTCCAGTGGGCATGCTATTAAATTTAGAAAACTGAGTTTTGTTGAAATCCTATGTGGGGAGCAGAAAAGATACAGCCTATCTGAGACTTCAGATGTTTTCCTGAGTGTGCAAACATTGTGGGCATGGTCAAGGGGCACAACTGCATGAGCAGTGCTGCTCAGAGCAACCAAATGACTGCCCCAACTTTTCCTCACACCAACCAGACCCAATCCATATGAAACCAAATCACACATCCTGCTCAGCTCCATGAGGCCCCTGCTTGGTTCCCTGAGGGAATAAGGCCCCTTAGAATTTTGTCATCCTGGTGCTCCCTGGTGACCCTGTGTACAAAAGTATACCTTTGAACATCTGCCCAGTCCTAAGGACACCTGACTCAAGAGAACCACAACTAATTCAGAAGAAAAATGAACAGAAGTTACTGGTTTTCAAGTAAATGAGACTTTCAGACTTATTTGCCTAAAATACAGGTACTGATACCAGAACAGTTGTTTTAGGTGGTGGGAATGAGAGAATGCTGGTCCATTCAATCTTAGCTTGTGTTTATTGTTACTTTTTTTCTGCCTGTGCAGCAAAGACTTTACCCTCCCTTCTCTCCCCCCTCCCCCTCCTCCTCTTCCCAGTTGCTTTACCTTCAAGGATGATTTGTTTTATTAAACTGACTGTCCCCAGCCTCTGCAGTACATAATAAAAGCCTGACATAGCAGCCTGCCTGCCTTCTGTGTCCTGCAGATACTCATCATAAGTGTCAGGACATACCAAGGTTAGCGGTCACTGGAAGTGTGCTGGCTGGCTAGGGCTTTTGCCAAACACGCTTGGCAGCTGAATGAATGTCACAGAGAATAGAAGGGGAATTACAAAGGTTAGAGAGAAGACAGCCTCGCCTTCCCTTTCTTTCTCTCTCTCTCATTCTCTCTCTCTCTTCCCCTTCCTCCTCCTCATTCTGCCCTCCTCTTCTAGAGACATATGCACTGATTTTTCACACACTCCTGAAAGACACATCAGCTTATACAGAATAATCTATCAGTGCCTAAAAAACTTTTCCATTGTCAAAGAACCAAACAAAGCTTTTTTTAAAAAAAGAGGGAAGACTGCTGTTGTTATTTTTAGGCACCCATGCCTTAGCTTTGTCTTCTCTTCACTGGAGATATAAGCCACTTCTAAGTTCATAATTTTAAAGTGAGGAGTGGGTGTTTTTTTTTTGAAGACGCATGCACCATTATTTAAAACAGCTTATAAGTACAGCATGCCTCATTAATCTTGTGACCATGGTCCCCATCCCAACACACATGATAATCTTTTATAGGGACGATCAAATGGGAGATTCTCTAGCATAACCTCTCCTGCAAAGAATGCAAACTATGAGAGAGAGCACTGTGCTCTTGTGCAACTCCAATTTTGATGGAGCTTGCACAGGAGAACTTTCCACCTTAGAACTTCACCCACCGCCAGCATCACCTTTAGATTTTAATTGTGTCAAAGCTAGAAGGTAGGGAAAGTCAGGGTGATATGAAGATCGCCATAGTGTCAAAACTGATCTCCCAGGGAATTGCATTTTGTTTTTTTGACTATAAAAGGGCAATAAAATGCTGACTGTACGAAGACAATGTCAAGGAGAAAAGGGTATTGGTATTTTGGATACTCTTGACTGCTCGCCTTGGAGAGAGAGTTATTCTTGTCACAAACCCTTTTGTCTGCATCTGCTGACTGCTTGCCTGTAGCCAGCAGCATACTTTAACTGTTTTGTCACCTCCTAACATCACACGCATCAGCTGTTGTGCTTTTGTTACGGGTATTGTCAAACTAATCCACTGTGGCTGTTCTAGTGTGCAGTAAATAAAACAGAAACTGCTTCTCAGACAATTCTGCATGAATATTTCAGATGGCTTTTACAATTCTGATTCACAAAATAAAAAAGCGCACACACATAACACACAGAACTAGGCGCAGATGCCTTAAAGCTATTTGCATGTGGCCACTTCAATTGTTTTGGAGTAGATTATAAAGAACTGCTCTTTTCTGTGCTTACTTTTGAATGCAGCTCTTTGGATTGTTTTTTTAAAGAAAATGCTGATTAAGGCAAAGTTTAAGTTTCCTACAAAACTGCTTGGACTGAGTTTGACCAGTGTTAAATATGAACAAGTAACCCCCACTATCACCAATTCTTTTGTTTTTCAAATTAATTGTATACGCTTAAAACGTATATCCTACTGTGTTTGGGCTGCTTCACCTTAACTGGACAATTTTTTCTCCTTGATGACATCTCCAAACTCACCAACTTTTTTGTTTGTATTTTTGCATTTGTGTGTAAGTGCGTGTCTGTACCTGGTGACTTCTACTGGGGCATGGAGGATGAAGAAGAGTTGGAAGAAGAGTTGGTTTTTATACCCTGCTTTTCACTACCCAAAGGAGTCTTGGAGTGGTTTACAATTGCCTTCCTTTCCTCTCCCCACGACAGGCACCTTGAGAGGTAGGTGGGGCTGAGAGAGCTCTGAGAGAACTGTGACTGACCCAAGGTCACCCACCTGGTTTCATATGGAAGAGTATGGAATCAAACCCAGCTAACAGCTTTGGGGGGGGGGGGGATTAACACTGGAAAATGGCATGGGGTTTCAAAGAGAATGGCTATTTTTCTGTTCTCCCAGCACCACAGCCCAGATCGCACTGGAGGTTATGTGGCTGCTATTATATTTTCTCAAACATGCAATGTCCATTCACACCTGGTAGGTCTGCCAGCTCTATCCAGGGAAATACCTGGAGATTTTGGAGGTGGAGACTGGGGAGGGCAGGGCCCTCAGCAGGGTATAGTGCCATAGAGTCAACTCTCCAAAGCAGCCATTTCATCCAGGGGAACTGATTGCTGTCATCTGGTGATCAGTTGTAATACCAGGAGATCTCCAGGCCAAGCCCCACCTAGGGGTTGGCAGCCCTAGTTCACAAATAGCTTGCTGTCTTGTCCAGTTTAGCCTTTCCATTACTGAGCCAGAAATTCTAATTTGTGTGCTGGGAAACAGTGATTTCCCCAAACCAGAATCATTTGCTGTGGTCAGACTGAGATGGCTGTGCAGTTTCCCACATTTTCCACTAATCCTGAACAAAAACAGTATAGTGTAGGTTAGCATTATTGTCAAAATTACTAATTCATAGCCAAATGTGAGGTAGCTTATGGCAGAAGCAAGATGTCTTTCTTGTTTACCACTCATTTTCTTGGTACACTAGCTCCTGTTCAGGGGTTCATCTCTATTGTAGACTATTAGGGCAGCCTTGGGGTGGACTGGCCATTTAACTTCAGGGAAAGTTCCTTGTAGTCCACTGTTCTGGACAGCTGCTGGTGGCAAGGAGCAAGCAGAGCCAAGTGCTAGCAGTTCTGCCAGCTCAACAGGAGCTAGTTACCTCAGACCCTTCTGTGGCAACAGTGACTGGTGTCAGCTATCCAATTGCCACTGCAATGGGTGAATGAACAAACATCCTTGCTGCTGTCTGGTGGGTCTCACCTGTGTGGCCCCTCAACTGCCTCTGAGCTTTGGGGCCACTTGGCCTGCTGGGCTGTTTTAACATCTCCGACTGTCCCTGCTACCTCTACATCCTGTGGACATGCTAAGCAACAAAACAGAAGCCTGGATGCCCAAAAGGAAAAGAAGCAAACAGTTGAAGTACTCTACCGAGCATTCATTCACCCTTGTGTGCACATGATTCTTCTAAACAAACTCTCCTGTCCCTGCTGTTTGTTAAGTAAATATTGATCAAGGAGAGATATATCTCTTGATGGCAGGGACACAGGCTGGGGACTTGTACTACAGAGAGAGTGGACTTAAACAGATGAACTTGGAAGCTCCTGTAAACCCTTGCACTGAGTGCTAGGCGAAGAGGCTAGATAAAGCCTCATTTTTCTCTTGTAAGTTGTAGCATGATTTTTGTCCCAGATTTTCAGTGACAATATTTGTAAGACCATCATCATCATCATCATCTTTTTTTCCTGCTTATGTCATTTATGGATTGTCACTGCATGGCACATGGCCTGGATATACCAACAGCCTGCCCTGAATTCATAAACTCGTTAAATTGATGTACTCAGGTTTAAGCTGGTTTAGGCCATAGGATCAATTGAGCTTAAAATCACGTTTGCCCATTTAATTGGTTTGTGGATCAGACTCATACTGGACTGTCTGTTTCTCCTTTTCCCCAGTGGAATGATTATAGTTTCCTGAGCATAAGAATCAGTGTTGATGGTCTCTCAATGTATGTGTAGCAACTCTAAGGACTGCACAGCAGGAAGAGATGAATTAATATCCTTTAAACACCTGGTAATCTTTTCATTATCCAACTGAAATGTGTGTGACTTTCAGGTAGCTGAATGACAAAATCATTCTATATAAATGGAATTCCCTTTATCCAAGCCTCACAGAATGGATCCAAATGGACTTATTGTCTGCACATTGCTGCAGATTTTTCATTCACAATACAGAAGAACCCCTTGACCACACTTGAAGTGAAAGTATTCATCATGATTCACACTCAAACAGCAAGTTACTTTAATATATATATATATATATATATATTAAATTCATCCTACTTTTGTTTATAAAAATGAAGTTTGGCAAAACTGATGCACAGTGGAAGTAGTCGCATAGCACAGTGCCATGGAAATGCCACCAATGTAGCTGTAGACACAGGTCACTATGCCATGGAGAAATCAGGTGCCTGAATCCACCCCAAGTTTATCAGTCCTAAGGCTGACTGGAAACTGCTCTCCTAATCTTATGTTGCAGTCACACGTGCCAGAAAAACCGGGGGTGGGGGTGGGGGAAATGAGGCTATTTCCTCCTGTGGAATTTGACCCATAGTTGCATGATCACACCTCCCTTTGAAGCTATGGGTGCAGTCCGTCAGTGTGTGATCAGATACAACTGTGGGTGAGTCAGGATTTTGTGTCCTGTTTCCCCAGGCGCTTAAATGAGGGATTGATGAATCACACCTCCGCACTGAGGGCTCCCTATGGAGTTTGTGATGATGTGCATATTGCAAAGGGAAAAAAACACACAACAGCACACAGTCGGTGTGGCCTGATCAGACCATCCCAATGTCATGGGAGCGTGCTGGAGCGATCAGATAGTCTGTCTGTAGCCTGTCGCAACCCATTTACTAACAGTTTTTTCCTGGTGTCTTTTAACTCCACTTCTGTGGTGAAGCAAAACAGGTTGCCGACTGCTGTGGGGCGCTTCCCAAATGTTGTCTCATCACTGTCTTTAAATCCGCCCAGCATTTGTGCTTATGTCAGGTCTAATTGTGCATATGATCACAGCCTTAGATGTTTTCCTGACAGGGACAGGCTTATGTGGTTTCACCACTGCATCTATGGCTGCCAATATAGCACACTAGCAACGGAGCTTCTAGCAAGTTTCCCCATATTCTCCCTGCTCCAGTCCCCCGGCAACAGCCATTCCCCCTCCGGCTGTACCACTAGGGCTTTTAAAAAGAAACAGCAATTGAATATTGTTCTATGAATTTGACATTATAACAATCTATGTATGTATGGGAGGGTCTGTGGCTCAGTGGTAGAGCATCTTTTTGGCGTGCAGAAGTTCCCAAGTTCAATCCCCAGTATCTCCAGTTAAAAGATTTGGCAGAAGGTGATGTGAAAGACCTCTGCCTGAGATCTTGGAGAGTCGCTGTCAGTATGAGTAGACAATACTGCAGGGACAGAGAAAATGGCTGCTATGTGGGGTGTGTCTGGGAAGATCTGAACTTTCCCACCCACGTGGCAACCATCTAAGCTTGTTGCTAACTTTCCTAATACCTCACAGCAAAGCAGGTTGGGAAAGATCAGAGAAGAATCAACAAAGCCCTGGGAGATGCATAAATGTACCATGATGCTGCAGAGGGATGGGGCGGGGGAGCCACTTCTCAACAGCATGGAAACCAAGGCAAATAACATATATGGAAACAGCCCTTTTTTGGGTTTTGCTGTTGTCACAGTTGATTTATGGTGACCTCTCATAGGGTTTTCAAGGCCAGAGGTGGTTTGCCATTGCCTGCCTCTGAGTAGCAGCCTTGGGCTTCCTTGGAGGTCTCCCATCCAAATACTGACCAGGGCTGACCCTGCTTAGCTTCCAAGATCTGACGATATTTAACTAGCCATGGTTATCTGGGTCAGGGCAAGAAACAACCTTATTCCCCCCCCCCCCCCAAAAAAAACTGGCCTATTTTCCAGCTTATATTTAGTAGTCCACTTAATCTTCCCTGAACTCCTTGAGCCAGAAAGCTAAAATAAATAAATAAATATTTTCATCCCAACCAATGCACCCCCTAAGCTGTGGAGTCTGGTGAGCAAAAATTCTACTTTGTGAGTTACTGACATTAAAGTTGTGAGTGAGCAATTTACTGCCTACATTAGTTTGCTCTGGAGCCATCCTTCCTGAACTAAGACAAAAATGTGTGAGCCGGAGAATAAAAAACTGTGAGCTAGCTCATACTAACTCAGCTTAGAGGGAAACACTGATCCCAACTCCTTTCGCCTCAGCCTTTGCAAACTGTGCAGATGTCCAAACACACCTCAGTTTTAATTTTTTTAAATGCAGTAGTATATAGATAAGCACTGTCAGTCTGAGAAGGAAAAAAGTTTCCTCTGTTTCTACTCTCCCCATTTAATCTTGGAATCGAAAAGGAGCCAGGGGATCTCATCTAACATCATGCCCTGAGGTGGGCCATGCATTACTTTAAATACCCTGCCCAGAGATGCATGTCAAGTTCTATCATGCAAACCTCTGAGAAAGGAAATTCCACTACCTCCCCTGAGCCACTTCTTCCCTTTCTAAACTAATCTGAATGGGTGACATCTACCCAAAATGAAGGTTTTTTCCCCCCAGTTTTGGTGAGAGAACTAAATATGTAGCCTTCCTAATACTTAATCTTTATATAATTTCCTCTAATCTGAATCAATTGCTTAGAATTCTATGCACAGGAGATATGGCTCTGTTCTTATGTATGTGTGTATACGCGCACACACACACATTTCAGTACTGGAAACTTTAAAAAATGTAGCCCAGCTGGTAAATAACTACCCCCTTGAACATTCTGGCTGCTTCCCCCCCCCCCCCCCCCCGCGTCCTTAGCAGTTGTCTTTCAGGTGGGGGCAATCAGAACCGTATACAGGACATGAACCAAATGGCCAGTTCATACAATCAGCACAATAAATTCCTATGGCTGTGCCACTTCATTGAGGTGAGGGTGGGATACTACTTATTCAATTTTTTTTGTTTTGTTTACTGTGGAAAACCTTCAAAGATTCAAATTTCTTTACATATAGTGTAAAGTTACAGTCTAGGTAAGGCATCACCACATGATTTTGTCTATTATATTCAGCTCTTATGAATACAGTTCTGGTTGTCTCGCTTTAGAAAGGGTACTGTACCACCATAATAGTCCAGCAAAGTGACAGAGGAGTTTGGACACTCTTACTATGGGGGAAAGTTAATGTATCTATAGTCTTTTGAATTTAGAAAAAAGATTAGTGGAAGGGGGGAAGTTTATAAAATCAGCATGGTGTGACAAGAATGGACAGAAATTTCTCATAATACTAGAACTCATGGGTAACACAATAAAATTAATTGGCAGTAGATGCATACAGACAAAAGAAAATACTTCATATAATACATACTAACATATGGAATTCATTGCCACAAGAATGGCCACGGGAGACCAAGATTTAAATCCCCATTCAGCCAGGTGGGTGGTCTTGGGCCAGTCACTTTCAGCCTGACCTACTTCATAACATGGGAGGATAAAAAAAAGAGAAAGCCATGTATTCCACCTGAGTTCCTAGGAAGAACGGTTAGATGAAAATGTGATCGATAGATGACTTGAAAAGGGATTTAGACAAAAGTCATTGATAGACCTATTTGCCATGACAGCTAATTGGAACCTCCACATTCAAAGGCAAGAAGTCTCTGAATGCCAAACGATATGAACGAACAGGGGGAACTACTGCAATTATTCCCTGTTTGTGAGTTTCCTGGAAACATGTGGCTGGCTACTCTTGGAAAGTGGAAGCTGGGCCTGGACCTTTGGTCTGATCCAGAATGGCCTTCATATGATTCAGAGCTCTCTGAATCCTTGCCAGTGTCAACATATTCCTTACACTTACAGACTTTCTCTATCCACTGGTTTTGAACGATGTTTATGGAATTCCAACTTTTAAATACTTTTTCTAATATCCTTAAATGAACACAGGAGTACTTAGTGTTGCCAGCTCTAGGTTCAGAAATCCCTGGAGATTTGAGGGTGAAGCCTGGGAAAGTAGGGTTTAGGGAGGGGAGGAACCTTTGTAGGGTACAATGCCATGCAGTCCACCTTCCAAAGCAGCCATTTTCTCCAGGAGAAGTGGAATAAATGTTTTTAATAAGTAAATAAGTTATTTATGTAGTTTGGAGGGCAGTTGTAATTCCAGATCTCCAGCCCCCACCTTGAGGATCGCAACCCCACTAAGGTGGTAAGGAACAAAATGAGATTTAGAAACAGTAAATACTTTGGGTTGGATCCCAAGTTGCTCTTGCACTGGGTACTTTTATTGCCAATTCCCCTTCCTACTACAGACCTTCCCATTTCACCTCCATACATACATATTGTTCATTAGGATCCCCTGGAGCAGAATTCTGCCAGCTCAGTGGGCTGCAGAGGGAGTGGGAGGCAGGAAAATCCCATTCCATGGACTTCAGTTCACTTATATGCCAGTCTGGACCCAACCTTATATGTTTTGACATATCAAGAAACAGTGCAACAGCTTCTGCATTGTTATCAACAGACAAGCAACAGACAGATCACAATTTTCTCTTCCTCACATGTTCTGCCTATATACTAATTAACTTATATTTAGCCTATATTTAGGCTAATTTCTAATTTCTATAGGCTGATTTCTAGAGCTGTGTTTGCTATATTTCATCTAGAGAATTTCAAAGCAGAGTATACTGCCGGAGTCCGCTGTGTCCCATTACTAATGTACTCAGAGTAAACACACTTGTAGGAAACAGCTACAGTTCAAGGCTAGCCTTTTTTTAAAAAACCCCTCTAAATGTTTCATCAGTCTTAGCACAAGAACTAACAGCAATAACATTCTGTCTCATATTTTACCAAGCTTCAAAAAGAACAATGTCCCATTGAGTAAAATTCAGTAGCATTCTGTAAACATTAATTTAAGGAAATCAATAATCCCTGTGAGCTAAAGGCATATTACAAGATAAACTGTCCAGAGAGCTAGTTGGTCAAACAGATTTTAGTTTTCTCGGCAAGATAAAGATGGTTTCAAAATGGGGCTAACGTGTTGCAACCAAGGCTTGAAAGCTATGTGGCCTTCAAACTGTCTGCTTGTTCTTACTACAAAGCTGGACAAACATACTTTAAATATGATAAGGCCAGGCCAGGCCAGGCCAGTGGTGGTGTTTAACAATTTTATGCAGAAGTGGAATTGTTAGACTGGGAGGCTTCTGGGCACTTCAATAGTAAACAGCAGTGAGATCCAGACTACTAAAGATGTCTACTACCTCAAGATGTTAAAATTACAGCAGGGGAATCCTCTGTTACATGTCATAGGCATAGCAAGAGAATATGGATCTAAACCATCTTTATTTTTGCCAATGCGGCGGACATGTTCACTTGCTAAAAACAAACAAGCAAGCAAACTCAGATCCCTTGTGGATCTAAGATCAGAGGTCTCTAGTTGGTAGAAGCCACTCATATTCCAAAGCTGAACCATTCAAGGTCAGGTCATGGGAAGGTAAATAGGCTTTAGGGGAGGGAGGCTGGTACTGGCAGTCTTCTCCTTGGATGCTGCAATAGGAATTCCTCTTAACAAAGATAAAGGTGCATCAGAACAGTGGAACCCGGGAACTTCTGCAGTAAAAACACAACTGTTTTGGTTTTGTAGCATTCCAAGGTAAAATAGTTCCCCTGCCTCCCCAAATGTAATAGCACACATTTTTAAATTTCAAACTGTTTTGTATCCCCAGATTGAATGGGGTGGGGGGAATAGGTATTAGAAATGTCATAAATAAAGCAAGTGAGCTTTGCTATTCAAAACTACTAGGGCTGCCAGCTCCGGGTTGGGAAATACCTGGAGATTTGGGAGGGGGGGTGGAGCATGAGGAGGACAGGGTTTGTGAAGGGGAGGGACTTCAATGGGGTATAATGCCACAGAGTTCATCTTCCAAAAAGGGCATTTTTCTCCAGGTGAACTGATCTCTATGTCCTGGAGATCAACTGTAAAATCAAGAGATCTCTAGTCATCACCTGGAGGTTGGCAACCCAAAAAACTACGTTTCATACATTCACATGTACCTTTTAAATCTATTGTTTTCTTCATTTCCTTCTTTAGACAGCAATTCTCAAGACTGTTCCAATGGAGGAGCCACAGGGAAAAGAGAGCCAGTTTGGTGTAGTGGTTAAGAGCAGTGGACTCTAATCTGGAGAACCAGGTTTGATACCCCACTCCTCCACATGCAGCCAGCCGGGTGACCTTGGGTCAATCACAGTTCTCTCAGAGCTGTTCTCTCAACAGCAGTTCTCTCAGAGCTCTCTCAGCTTCACCTACCTCACAGGGTGTCTGATGTGGGGAGAGGAAGGGAAGGAGATTGTAAGCCACTCTGAGACTCCAAGTGAAGGGTAGGGTGTAAATCCAACTCTCCTCCTCCTCCTTCCTTTCCCAGCCCTTTCCCCAATCACAACCAACCTTCAGAAGTTACTTCTACCCTGCAGGTTTCTTTTTCTTGTCCTGTACCATTGGTATGCTAAAAATTTACATGAGAACAAAAAGAAAGCCACAATGGATCAGAGGAAAAAAGGCATCTAGTCCCTCAAAAGTCTCTCTCTATCATTGTCTGTACCCCCTAGAACAGTAATTCAGAGCTATACAACCTCTGAACATTTAGCCATTATGACCAGTAGGTATGGATGGATAAATATGTGGTTATCACTACATTTTGTTACAGTGGATTCAATTAGAGAATTATGTTATATTTATTTATTATTTATTTGTTTAGATTTATATCCCGCCTAGCCAGCACAGGCCAGCTCTAGGCGGCTAATAACATAAAATCAGCAACATACAAAGATTAAAATCAGATCAAAAATATGAAACTACACAATAAAAGCATAACAGATGGCAGCAATACAAAAACTAACACCAGAAATAGCATCCTACATATTTCTGGCCAGGGGGCTTCCACCGCAGATGTACCAGACAAGCAACTCACCAGCCGCCTGCTAAAGGCCATTCCCCCCGGCTGCAGCTCCAAATGCCTGGCGGAAGAGCTCCACTTTGCAGGCCCTGCAGAACTGCAAAAGGTCCCACTCATTCCACCAGTAGGGAGCCACCACTGAGAAGGCCCTATTTCTGGTGGTTGCCAACCTGGCCTCCCTCGGGCCAGGGAGGGTCAGATGATGTTGAGTACCTGACTGCAGTGCTCTCTGGGGTGTATACGGGGAAAGGTGGTCCCTTAGGTAGGCAGGCCCCAGACCATATAGGGCTTTAAAGGTTAAAACCAGCGCCTTGAACCGGATCCGGTATGCTATAGGCAGCCAGTGCAGTGCCCTCAGCACAGGCTGGACATGGTCCCTCACCGAGAGGCCCATCAGAAGCCTAGCTGCAGCCTTCGGAGCTGAGTCAAGGGCAGTCCCATGTAGAGAGCGTTACAGTAGTCTAACCTCGAGGTGACCATTGCATGGATCACTGTCACCAGGTCATTGCGTTCGAGGAAGGGAACCAACTGCCTAATCAGCCGTAGGTGGTAAAAGCCTGCTTTGGCAGTGGCTGCTACCTGGGCCTCCATAGTTAAGGAGGAATCCAGGAGCACTCCCAAACTCCAAACCCTTGGCGCTGGCACCAATGGTGCCCCCCCAAAGGCCGGTAGTGGGATCCCTACCCCCGGTCCATTCCAACTCAGGCACAGGACCTCCGTCTTCATTGGATTCAATTTCAGTCGGCTCAGCCTAAGCCAGCCCGCCACGTTCTGAAGCGCCCACTCCAGGTCATCTGGGGTGGCTCCAGACCAGCCGCCCAACAACAGATACAACTGGGTGTTATCAGCATATTGGTGACAACGCAGCCTGTGCCTCTGGGCAATCTGGGTGAGAGGGCGCATACAGATGTTAAACAGCATTGAAGATAGCACTGCCCCTTGTGGCACACCGCATACCAGCGGGTGCCTCTGGGACATCTGCTCCCCTAGCACCACTCTCTGTCCCCAAACTTATATGAAGTTCTCTCTTTTTTTGCTGCCTTGAATTTATTGCCATAAACTTTGTTCACTGACCACATATCCTACAATAGTATGGTGGGAGGTGGGTGGGGTTCTCTTCACTTACTTTCTTCACACTATGCTCAAGTTTATAAACCTTTGTGATATCCCCCCCTCATCATCTCCCCTGCCCGAACTGAAAACCCTAAACCGGTTAGCCCAACTTCAAGTCTAGGCTAATGGGGTATGAACTTGCTGAGAGGGAAAGAGATCTTGAGGTTATAGTGGATGGCTCAATGGAAGTGTCAACCCAGTGTGCTATAGAGGTGAAAAAGTCAAACTCTATATTAGGGATTATTAGGTAAGGGATTGAGAATAAAACGACTGATATTGTAATGCCCCTGTATAGATCTATGGTGCGGACTCATTTGGAATACTGTGTCCAGTTCTGGTCACCATATCTTGAACATTTCAGAGCTGGAAAAAGTTCAGAGGAGGGCAACCAAGATGATTAGGGGGTTGGAGCACCTTTCCTATGAGAAAAGGCCGAAGAGTCTGGGACTTTTCAGTTTAGAAAAGAGATGACTAAGGGGGGACATGACAGAGATTTATAAAATTATGGATGAGGTAGAGAGTTCACAAAGTGAATTTTTTCTCCCTCTCCCAAAATACTGGAACTTGACATTCAATGAAACGGATGGGCAGTAGGTTCAGGATGAACGAAAGAAAATACTATTTTACACAGCAAGTGGAATTTGGAATTTGATGTAGTGATGGCCACAGGAATAAACAGCTTTAAAAGGGGATTAGATAGATTCATGGAGAATATTAATGGCTATTAGCCATGGTGGCTGAGGGGAACCTCCACATTCAGAGGCACTAAGCCTCTGAATCCCAAAGTTAGGAGGCAACATCAGAGGAAGGCCTTGGCCTCTTTGCCCTGTTGTTGGTCATCCAGAGGAACTGGTTGGCTGATGTGAGACTAAATGGACCATTGGTCAGATCCAGGAGGCCTCTTCTTATGTTCTTAAGATCTTTCAAAGCATTGTATAATGGTTACTGTTACTCTTTCATAAAATGGGGGGGGGGTAATTTTCCTACAAGAAAAGGCTAAAGAGGTTGAAACTTTTTAGTTTCGAAGAAAAAAAGACCACCTGGGGCTAGGGACTCACTGGAGCCTTGGAGGCTACTTTTGATTTTTTTAAAAAGAAGAAAACGTTGGAGGGAAAAAAGATGTCAAAGGCTGCACATCATGCATCACTTGGCCTTTGGGGTAATATAAACATCGACCCTAGATCTTCACATGGAAAGCACAAAGACCCCTGAGAACAACTGAAAAAATAATCATGACAGAGAAAAAGCTAAATGAGAAAAAGCTACATGTTTTTCTCTGTGGTATCTTTTCAGATTCACAAAATTGGATTTTGTGACACAAATGTCCTTTCATGTGAAAATTAAGAAGAATGTATGGGCACCAGCAAAAATGTTAGGCTTGGCTAATATAATTTGCAACTTTGTCCTACGCTATGAAAAATCCAAGTTTTTAATTGTGGCAAAGCCTGAAATCAAGAATATAGCTTCCAAACCAAAATTATTTTATTTTGAGGGAGATTGCCATCTTCCCACCTGAATATTACTGGATTCTCAGTAGGGTGATAGCTATGCTTATAGGACGTAGGCCTCCCATTCAGGGGTTCCACATCTTTCTGACTCATGTGTATCACTGCCTCCTCCACATGCACAAATACATACAGAATCAGTCATAAAGAGACCCTTTCTTTTCCTGGCTTGCTCATTCCACACAACATTACAACATACAAGGCTACTCTGGTCCTGGATCAGTATTTTTAAAATGTCCCTGTAACTCATGGTAATTATATCAACCTCACATCATAAGAAAAGAATCACCAGGTTTTGAGATGTGCTAGTGGAAAGTCCTGTCAAGTCACAGTCCATCTATGGCAACCTTGTAGAGTTTTCAAGGCAAGAATAAAAGTGGTTTGCTAGTTTCATCAGCCCTCTTTCTTCAGAGTGTCACCAGCCCTCTTTCTTCAGAAAGTAGCTCAAAGTAAGCCTTAAAGGAAGGAATAAACTGGTGCAGCTCTTTTGCCTTCATTAAACACCAAGATTTAGAAGAACTCAAAATCTCTGGATTCAGATTTAAGTTAACAGACCTAGGGAATTATATAGAAGTGCACCTCCCCCAAGAGTATTTAATTATTCTGATCTGCTGAGCTTTGCTGACATCTTCTACATTGTGATGGGGCAGTTCTTGTCCTCTCTTGGAAGAAAGAAGAAAGATGTTATGGAGATGTGGACAAATGTCAAGTTGGCAAGCCCCAACTCAATTTACAGTGTAGGATAGCCTGTAGCCAGGATCTGAGAACAGAAGATACCACCTGGACTTCCTTCGTGGTCTTCCATCCAAATACTATCCAGGGCTGAACCCACTGGGTTCCCACGATCCGATGCAATTGGGCTAGCCTGAGCTGCCCAGGGTCAGGGCAAATGTAAACCTTTTCAGAGTTCTTGATGAATTTAAAGGGAGCAGTGTTAGGGAATTAGTGGTTGAAAGTGCTGTCAAGTCACAGCTGACTTATGGTGATCCCTCACGGGATTTCCAAGGCAGGAGACCAGAGGTGGTTTGCCATTGCTTACTCACCACTAGATAAAAAAATTCTAAAAGGTAACCTGATAAAATTGACTTGTATAAATGTTAGATTTCTCGCTCTGTAACAAATGTACAAAGACTTGTTATGGATTATAAATGTATGATTCTTCACCCTGTAACAAATGTACAAAGATCTGTTATGGATAAAATATGTAAGTAACATTTAAAGATTTAAAAAATAAAAAATTTTACGGGAAAAAAACAACACTCTGCATAAGAATCCTGGACTTCCTTGGTGCTCCTATGCAAGTACTAACCAGGCCCGACTGTGCTTAGCTTCCTAGATCTGAAGAGATTGGGCTAGCTGCGCCATCCAGGTCAGGGTGTAAAGAGTTTTATTTTATTTTTTTAAAAAAATATATTTTGCTTAATTTCTATCCTGTCTTTCTCCTTAGTGGGGACCCAAAGCAGTTTACATCATGCTCTTCTCATCTGTTTTATTCTCACAACAACCCTGTCAGGTAGGTTAGGCTGAGTGTCTGTGGTTGTCCCAAGATCGCCCAGCAAGCCTGTCAGATCCTTCTCCAATCCTTTAACCCCAACTACACCATGCTGGCTCAGATGGAGTAGAATGCACTAAGTTAAAACATAGCCACAGTTATCAGCCATTGTAATGACAGAGATCCTCCATATTCAAAGGCAGTATAGCCTCTGATTATATATATATATATATATATATATATATATGGATTTGGAGACTGTGGTTGATTAAGTGGCTTCCCTAAATCACCAGTTATTTCTCAGCCATCTAAACTATGATAGCAGTGACCACCACTTCTAGGACTTGAGAACTCAGTGCTTTTTGGGGGGGAGGAATGCTGCTAAAATGTACAATAACAACTAGATGAAAACTGTAGTAAATTCCAGCCATTTCCAATATGCTGATGATACCCAGCTCTATCTGTTGTTGGGTGGCCAGTCAGACTCTAGTCCGGGAGATCTGGACCTGGCGTTGAAAGCCGTGGCTGGTTGGCTTAGACAGAGTTAATTGAAATTGAATCTGATGAAGACGGAGGTCCTATGCCTGAGTCGGAGCGGCCCAAGGTTAGGGATCCCTCTCCCAACCTTTGATGGGTCGCCATTGGTGCCAGCACCAGAGGTTAGGAGCTTGGAAATGCTCCTGGACCCTTCATAAATGATGGAGGCCCAGGTAGCAGCCACTGCAAGATCGGCCTTCTACCATCTACGGCTGATCAAGCAGTTGGTTCCCTTCCTTGAACGTGACAACCTGGCTACTGTGATCCATGCATTGGTCACCTCAAGACTGGATTACTGTAACGTTCTCTACATGGGGCTGCCCTTGTCCCAAGTCCAGAAGCTGCAGCTGGTGCACAATGCAGTGGTGAGGCTGCTGCTGTGTCTCCCTATGCGGGAGCACATCCAGCCCACCCTAAAGCACTGCACTGGCTGCCTATAGCATACTGGATTCGGTTCAAGGTGCTGGTGCTTACCTATAAAGCCCTATATGGCCAGGGACCTAGCTACCTAAGGGACCACCTCTCCCCGCATGTACCCCAGCAAGCACTTCGATCAGGTTCCCAAAGCCGCCTGGTTGTCCCAGGGCCCAAGGAGGCTCGACTGGCGGCTACAAGGGCCAGGGCTTTCTCAGTGGCAGCCCCGCACTGGTGGAATGAGCTCCCAGATTACATCAGGGCCCTGCAGGATCTTTTACAGTTCTGCAGGGCCTGCAAGATGGAGCTCTTCCTCCAGGCTTTCAAGTAAAGGCAGCTGCGATTTTATAGCCCTGGCCCACCTACTGCAGTCCGCCAATGGTCCATCTGCACCAAATGAGATCTGAAGAATGCTCGGTGATGCCGCTGGGACAGATATGATGAAGCGCCATCTTGGACTGTAGTTATAAAGTTTATACTGGATGTTTTAATGTGGTTTTATAGAATTTTATTGTATTAAATAATATGTTGGTAGCCGCCCTGAGCCTGCCGTGTTGCAGGGAGGGTGAGATAGAAATTTAATAAATAAATAAATTTCCCAACAATTATTTGGCTTTTTTAGAATTAGAAGGCTTATAGTACAAACCTAAGCAGGTCTACTCAGAATCCTATTCAAGTCCCTTCCATGGGGCTTACTCCCAGGAAAATGTTTTTGGGATTGTGCTGTCAGATATATTGCATCATCACTTTTACTGCTTCTATTCGTCCTTAGAATTCTTTTTCTATAATATTTTGCCTGACATTATGGCATGTAAGAATGCACCTGGGAAGTTTGTTTCCCTCTGCTCAATGGAGTGGAGTGGAGGAGCTTTTCAAACTCTAATGAGCTTGGGCTGAGATCAAGGATAGCTCAGCATCATATCAGAGGAGAGAGTTTGATGAGGGGCATAGATAAAACGGCTCATACTCCTCTTGAAAAGCTTCCTGACCTTTGGAGAAAGTACAGAAATTTAGTGAAACATTTGGATGCCAATACAATCAGAGAAGGTATAATAAGACCACATAAAAATGGATATCACATTAGGGTTGCCAGCCCCCAGGCCCCAGAGGGGGTTCTTCCACTTTTGGGGGCTTTGATCCACCGCAGGCCAGGTGGCTGGGGAGGAGGAAACCCCACCCTCAAACAGGGACATTGTTGTGTGATGTCCCCAACATGATGACGTCACTTCTGGCGACACTCTGGGTTTTGGACAAACTCTATGGTTTTAAAGGCAAAAAAATAGAGAGAGTTTTGCCCAAAAACCAGAGCATTGCATGCAACGTCACCGTGATGACATTTCTTCCAGGTTTTGGACTTGTTTCCACTGTCTAATCTAATACCAAGAATTTCACCAAGAGACAAACAGCCACTCATGGTTTTCAACTGAATACTGGAAATTCATGTTTTAGGGGATGCTGGTCTTTTCATGTGTCCATGAGAAGATCTGAAAATAAGATTGATTAGAACTTGGGTCAGCACCTTTTGAACAGTGGCCCTATAGAAGCAGGTATCCTCTGAGACCTGGCTCTGTAGACCATGTGCAGACAACAAACATTTTACTTAAGCTTGCTTCTAAAATATAGCTGATATGATTCACACTGTATTGTTGTGAGAACACCAGCTCTGACTATCATGGTGATCTCTAAAATGCTTCTAAGAACTTAAGTAGACTATCATGAAATCCATGATTAGGATCTTCTCCTTGATGCGGGAATGCATCTTAATGCTTTCCCATCAGCCATTTTCCCTGATATACATGCTCTTCACAAAAAAAGGTGGAATTAGCTCCAAAGAGGAAAAAAATGACAAGCTCAATATCCTTCTACTAGCAAAAGTTCTCCAACCTTCAAAACAGCTATGGTTGCAATCCTAAACAGACCTATTGTAGTTTACCTTGACTTCCAGAACACTTTTGATAAAGTTCCTAATCAAAGGCTCCTAAGTATGCTCAATAGACGGGATAAAAGGACAAGTCTTCTTGTGGATCAAAAACTGGCTAATTAATAGTATAAATGGGCAATTTTCGCAGTGGAGGGTGGTAGGCAGTGGGGTACCGCAGGGCTCAGTACTGCATATGATGCTTTTTAACTTGTTCATTAATGATTTGGAGTTGGGAGTAAGTAGTGAAGTGGCTAAATTTGCAAATGACATGAAATTGTTCAGGGTGGTAAGAAAGAAAATCAGAGATTGTATTATTTGTTCTCTCAATTAAAAAAAATTAGCAATTCCAAATTTTGTTTTGTTTTTTTTAAAATTCTTCCTAAAATGAATGTATGTTTGAAAACCGGTGGGTGCACCGGGGGGGGGGGGGGGGGGCACCAGAAGGTAGCCTCGCCTAGTGTGCAAAAAAACCTGAGGCCGGCCCTGCATCTACTGTATCACATCTCATCTGATACTAACTCTCATGATACTCCTGAGATGCATTTCAAATGCAGTAACTCAAATTTTAATAGCTAGTCCAGTAGTGCTTTAGAGACCAACAAGGTTTTCAAGGTATAAACTTCTGAGAGTAAAGCTTCCTTCTACTGCAGACCAACATGGCTACCCTCTGAAAGAAATGTTAATGTAAAAGAAGGGCAAGTTAATTATTTTTCCAACTCTTCAACCTTTAAATCCATTTCACACACACCCAAGTTTCTTTCCAATAATAATTTAATTTTCGGGGAGGGAGGGACACCACGCACATACCTCTACTACCTTCTACTTATACCCAAAAGATAACGGAAGACTTCACCATATGAAACGCAAATAAAATAATCATAATATCTTGACTCTGCTTTCCTGTTAGGCCCCCTGAATTACAGCATTTTCTTACATCCTAGGGGGAAAAATCTTTTTGGAAGGTACTTAGATGAGGTATGCTAATAATAAGTAGATTTTAGGGAGAGAGAAAAAAACCACTCTTCAGGAAAATATATTCCAGTATTTTGTCAAACATCTTACATCTAAACAATGTCTGTGATGGCAAATGCATGGGGGGGGGGGGTTATTCCAACTTTTAGGAAATAATTATTTGCATAAAAGCACCCACTGCTTTAAAGGCAGTCACTACATTAAATCTAGATCAAAGTGTGAAGTTATCACTAGATAATTTATCACCTTTCAAGTGCCCATAACAAAAACCCACAGTAGCTGTCATAGAACTCAGTCTCCCAGAACTAAATATATATTACTTTAAATCATTTTAAACACCCTAAAGTCTTGCTCTTTTAATTTTAAAAATCATTGCCAGATAAAGCACAAAACACTATCAGTGGATTACATCTTATCAACAATTACATTATACAAACATTGTGTTTTCATAGATTTTGTGAAGGTTAGCCCTTTTGGTAAAACACTAGCGATACAGGAGGAAAAGATGGATCAAGTGTTCGTTCTTCAGCCCAGTCTGTATCTCACTTAGGACAATCTACTTCAGTTCAAATTGATTTAATCCCATTGATTTTAATGGGTTTAAACAGGTTTCAATCCAGATGCTTCATGTTAGCTGGGCCATATCTCATTTAAAAATCTGTGAAAATATTACATACCGTGAAAAAATACTAAAAAGTCCTCTGCCAGATACACATGGATGCACTAAAATAAACATCAGATGCTATCAAGATACAGTTTGAGAAAATACTATTAATTTTACAATAGTTGTGTATTTGATTTTTGTCCTTCAACCATTCTGCCTGGAAGAGATGAAAGAAATAAGAGTTAACCTATAGTTTATTCCCAGAATGGGAATAGAACACGCTGCACCTCTGTTTTTATACACCAAAAAGCAGAACTTTGCAACTAACAGGGAAGGAGCTCTGTGTAATGGTACAAGCATGGTGTTGCTGCTCAGTCCATCCAAAAGGCAGAAAATTAGAAAGCAAAATAATATCAGGAGAACTCAGGAACCAAAGACCTGGCCATGCAAAGAAGCATGTTTGCCCTGAATTGTCATACAAGATAGTGTTAGAACAGGATTTCCATACAATGTATAACACCACAAATATCTAGAATCTTAAATGAAGCAGAAGCACATTGTGGCTTGACACATCAGCAATTAAATGAATAGTAGTTTCTCTGCCCACAATGAAACAGTACTTTATGAAACATTCTCAGTAAAAAATGACTGCACATGTATGTGCATCATAGAAAACAAGTGTTTAAACAATTTAACAAATATCAAATAAGTGGCTGCAAAAACTAGCCAAAGGAAAAATGTCTGTCCAAGAATCAAATAAGGGAAAGAAAAAAATATAATTAATTATTGTTGAAAAGTTGCAGATGGGCTTAGATGTGTATGTTCCTCTTGCTCCTGAAATGTTGCTGCTAAATAATGTTATGAACTTCCCTAAAAATTCCAGGACATTATGTTACACATGATCACTATAGCTAAACCTCTTTATGCTAGATGCTGGAAAAAGGAAATTTCTCCAGATATCAGGGAATGGTCTGAGAAAATTAAGAAAACATATTTCTTAATTAAATGAGATAGATTCAGTTTGGCTGCCCTGCACCCAGAAAAGAGATACAGGTAACTAATTTTGAGCAGCTTGTATAGTATTGCTTTTGTATTTTTGTTATAATAATGTAACACTTCAGTTATATGTAGGGTTTTTTCCTTATTTTCCTATTTAAGCTACTTTATTTGTAAAGCTGTCTTGAGTTTGTTAAAAAATCTGTCTGGTCACAACAATACATGATAGGGTCAGAAAACAGCAGGACTAATGATATTAAGATGCATACATCTATATAGCTAATTCTGAAGTGGCCTCCTCCATGCGGATATCTAAATCCACGTGGGGGGAGCACTTGGGGGGTAGGGAGATTTTCCTACACACATGGAGGAGTCCCCACATGTGCAGAAATATCCTAAAATTAAAAAAACTTTTGAGGGAATATTTAAATCCCCGAAAAGTAAATGCACAAAGAACGCTTCGGCTGGGGGGGGGGGGCTTGGTGGGTGGCGGGCCTTGAACACCACTGCTATTGGGGAGGGGAGAAAGTTTGGCACATGGCGGGCCCTGCTGCCGTCACTGTTGTCTGGCAGGGAAGGGGGAGGGAAGGGAGAAGGCACGACACGTGGTGGGGAGGGAAGGGGGAGAAGGCGCAGCACTGTTGTCAGAGAGGGAAGGAGGAGGAAGGGGAGAAGGCTCGCTGGGCCAGTGAGCCGATCAGCCTCACGGGGGGGGGGGGAGGCTTACCTGGTGCCGCTTCCTCCTCCTGTGGAGCTCCTCCTGCTTCTGCAGGCCGGGAGCTGTGGGGAATACTCCTCCCCGTGAGTATCGTGGGTCCCCCTTCTTGTATATTTTGTTTGTGGGGATGTGGAATGGTATAGTGTAGCCCGATCTTATCAGATCTCAGAAGCTAAGAGAGTCAATACCTCAATGGGAGACCACTAAGGAAGATTCTGCAGAGGAAGGCAATGGCAGACTAACTCCGCTTAATTTATTGTCTTGAAAATCCCATGAGGTCGCTATGAGCCAGCTGCAACTTGCTGGCACTTTACACAAACAGTTAGTTTGTATGTTTATTTATTTTAAAAAAACAAGTTGTATGTTTTATTGTATTGTTTTTCTCTGGGGCTAAGAACCAGAAGGAAAAGAAAGTGGAGACATACTGTTGATGTGCATTGCCAGAGGGACAAGGACAGCCGGGAAGAGGCAGGGTCCATGGAAGGATGTGTAATACTCATGGATGGACCATTTCTACTATTCAGTACCCAAGTAGAAGCACAATGCAAGTCTACACCAAATTATTGCAATCTCAGTTTAGACTGCACTCAATTTAGTGGGCTTAGATTGGAGATATTCTGCATAGGACTGTACTCGCTGTCCAGTCTACTCCATTGTATGAGAGAGAGAGGAGCAGATTGAGAGGGGGACTGAAGGTCATCCTGTATGTAGGCATGGTGACCTGAGATGCTGAACACTTCAGTCTCTTTAGACTTCTCTAACAACAAGCCACAAGCATCTTTGGACAGTAATGGTATGCATGAAGTTGTGTTTCCTATAGTTGCGCATATCATTAATGTCCAAAGCTGCTGTCAGTATCGAATGTCTAAGGATCCATATACACAAGGACACAAAAGCATTGTCACCTGTCATGAGAGACATCCCACTCAGTGCCTATTAGAAATCCTAATCAGGCACTATTCAGATCAATGCTTAGCTGGAAGCATCCACACTGAGACCAGGTGTCCCTGCTTCTGCATCCATGAGAGGTAGAAACTTCTTTTTCAGTGAAAGCTTGGATTCCTAGAAGTTTGTGGAAATTACTAGACTCAGTCAATAGTCTATTTCACACACTGACATAATGGCATATGTGAAACAACACAGTATAAAACGAAGACTTCTCTTATTTTTTACCAAAGTGGATAAGGAACGAAGAATAAAATTCAAAGAGCTGGGTTAGAAGATGTTAACATACATTCCCCCGCCTCCTCCACTTTCCCTCACAATCCTTTTAAGGGAGACTTGTGAGCTCAGGACATCTGGAGTTCAGGAAAACAGGGAAGAACTGGGAAGATGAATAAAGGCTCATCATAGTACACAAAAGAACAGAACGAAAAGAAGCCTGGGTTTGGGCATTCTTGTCTGGCAAGGCAGGCAGGCAGTAAGGCTAATGAAGCATTTGCAATACGGGATGTATGCCAGCGTAACAAAGAAGATGTGCATCAGCTCTGCAGATGTGCCAAAGCCCCCAGAGCAAAATAATGACATAATCACCATCAGTGTCACAGGCCAGACTGTACACAAGGTGACATGGGAGGGAATAAATAAGAGCCTTTAGAGGCATGAAGCACACACATGGGAAGAAATATCCATTCCTCACTACTGCCACCACCCCAAGACAGTTTGATAGAAGGTGAGGGCATAATGAGGACAATGGGCAAGGCCAACGGAGAGAGCTGTGTGGTTTTTCATCAGTCTCTTGCTGATTTCTTAATTCCCTTTGCCCCTTATTTAAGCCAAGTGAAATGTCAGCCCAGTTCCAAAGTATTTGCCAACTTATTTGTGGGGATGGGAGAAAAAGGGAGTAAATGTGTTAATAAATTATTTTGCAACTGAGATCTGCTGCTCAGTAATGCCCAAATTGCTGATTTCTTCACATCTAAGTTAGAAACCAAAAGAGAAAAAAAATCTGCCTCAAAACTAAATCAGGAACAAAAATGTAAAACAGACTGCATAAGGAAACACAGGCAGCAACAATATATTCTTTGAGAAAATGAGATACTAAAGTCAATGGGACTTAAAAAAAATTAATTATAGATATATTGCAGCTTTGATGTATAGTGTAAGGGCATGAAGCACTTCACACAGCTGTTGCAACCCCAAGATTGAAGAGCTGCACCAGACCCAAATTCAAATGATTAAACAAAAACCAGAAGCAATTGGTGGAATACAGTGCTTCAAAACATGAACTACAAATCGGAGTGTAACATGTATGGGGTTACCATCACTTAGCCTCAGTTCCTTATCTATAATATGGACATAATATTTGTATGCTTGACATTGGAAGCTATAAAAAATTACCACAAGTCATAATTTCCCTACTCCAGTTACAGTGCAAAATGCCCCCCCTCAAATTTTGCTCCTAAGTTAGAGGGGACCCCCAGAAATAGCTTGGGGTGGAGTTGGAAGTTTTCTGTGGGAGAGCAGGCATCAACCAAACTACATGTCATGTTTTCTTATTAGATAGGCCCAGGTTCCTCATACAGCCTCAAAACGGAGCAAATAACGCCCCCCCCGGGCTATTTTGGCTTGAGAAATGGTATAGAGGGAAGGCAGAAGCCCCTCCTCCTCCCACACCGTTGTCCATGGGGCCCCTGAGGATGTTTAAAATGCTGTTCTCAGCAGCTGCTGTGTGGCTGTGGGTAAACTGAATCAGGTCCAAATTAGAAAATGTAACTTTGGAAATCACTTTCCCCCACATGCAAGGAAAATTTCAGTGAGCACCTTCCAAGATAGGGTTTTCATGAGTGCATGGGAAAGTGTGTGTGTGTGTGTGTGTGTGTGTTGTGGATAAGAATAACCAGCTTAGCCAGGGAGAACCTCACCAACATAGGTAAAACCCATCAGTAATTGAATGGGAACCATTTCAGAATGCTACTGCTTCTGGACTTTGTCTCTGTTGGACTGAAGAACTTGGTGACACCATACCTCTTCTGATTGTTTAAAGGCCTGATCTGATGGCACTGAGGAAATGAAGATGCATATTGGTGGTATCAGAACTACTGCAATCTCTTGCTTTTAAATGGTTTGATGTGATGGTTTCATTTTTTTAATTCTGAATTGTATTTTTATATGTGCTTTGGGGACCTGCAGTTAGAAAAGCAAGGTACAAATTGAATAAATAAAGGATTGCTGGGGATAATGTTGTTTGAAGCACTTAAGGAAAATTACATTTATGATGCTTATCAACAGCTCCTTCCAGGGAAGGATTTTATACCAAGAGAAGTAATCACAGTACAGCCTTTTTTAATGAAAACAACTTTTCCAGTGTTGGCTCAAAACAGCCTGTCTGTGGTGCTAACACTAAAACAGTTCATTCTGGAAGTATTTGTGCACTGGACTTTGAATCCAAATAAATCTGCTTGTGTACAAAACTGTTGTAAGACAAGGTCCTCCAGGAGGGCCTTTTAGCAAAGCTCTTTGCTTCACCACTGGCCATTCTTTTCATTGTGTCTAATGAAATATTCATCAGAAAAACTTTAAATTTTTATGATCGCTTTTGGATTACTGTGTAAGCTCTGCCTGCTTCACCTACAGCATCTTTTTAACTACAATAAACCTGTTGCTAAAGGTCTTTCATTCACTACAGCAACCTAGGTTGTCCAGATTTTTTTTAAAGGTATGGAGACTGAAAAACTTTTCATAGTTACTTCATAATACTATGATTATGCGAGCTTTAAATAAAACCAGATACAAAAAGAAATTAAATCCTACTAAAGCAAATGACAGATTTCTAGTAGATAATTTAATGAGATTCCCCCCTTCAGATTTCATTATATTCATAAATCTTCTATTACTATTATGATTAACTAAGCCGTGTTCGGTTTGGTGTACTTTCCCCACATCTCCTGATGGAATTTTTGCTTACTATATCATCAGGGAAAACAAGGAAACATGTATGTCAGTTTGTTCTGTTGTCTAATAATTATGCCACAGAGGATTCTAAATTAATCACAGAAGGTAAAACAATATTAATAGTCTGCTCAGCAAACTCCAGCTTCTTTGCTCTTTGATAGCTATTATTAGGCTATTACAATTTTAATTAGACACTCATTTCACTTGGAGTTGAAATGGCAAAACATTTATCATAGTTTTTTTTTTTGATGAGCCAACACCATAGTTTGTTCTATAAGCACGGTTTACTCTGGGGATAACTAGGCTCCTTCATTTCTATTACATTCCCTACTTTTCTTAATGTGTTTAATGATTTTATATTTATTTAGCTTTAGTTTACTTGGTCAAATTTAAGGTTATGCAAGAGGGTACTTCTGCTATATCAGTACCATGTATGATACTAAAATGGTTTCCTTCACTTGATCCATTTTCACGTAAGTATAGTGCCTTGGTTCAGCAGAAGTAGTTACACTTCAACCAGTTTGCTTAATGGAAGGCTACAGAGCTGTTCCTGAAATTTAACCATAAGGTAGGCTTTCAGTTCCTCCTCAGGTGAAACATCTGAATAATTGCGGGAAAGTGAAACTTTGGTTAGACTAGTTAATTTTCCTAGGAGGATTTTACACATTAATTCCCCCCCCCCCCCGAATTCTTTTTTCAGTCTTAATATATTGTTAACTAAAATGTCTCAGATTTGGATAGCAGCACCCTATGATATCTTTGAATACAATCAGACATATCATATATTTTCATAATATTTTTGTTGATAATATTCCATACTCTCATCCTTACTGTTCAGTTTTGTGGTACAGATACAGATCAATTTAAACGGGAGAGGTTCTAATATCAGTGTAGCACCTTAAAATTATTTGTTTTGCCAGGGAACAACAAGTCTTATAATGAGTTAATTAATCAAATATTTCTTTCATTCTGATTCTACCATACCCACCTGCCTTTTCTTAAGAATCAATAGTAACATGAAAAAGTAAATGTTTTACATAATTATAACTTTGTCATAGATTTTCAGAAAGGGGAAAAAATTATTAAAGAGCCTGCAGAATTAGTAAATTCAGTGCATATGAAGTTAAAGAAAGTAGTTCTGAAAAGGTTTGTCAGAACTTTTTGAGACCATTTAATCCACAGATAGTGGAAATACAATGATAGGTTCCAACAGAATGTGACAACCACCACCTGCAGCTGTTAGAAGAGAGCTTGCTCTCTGCTCTTATTGATAACCCTTTGTGGAATGAAGAAAAAGAACTGAAGAAGGAGAACTGAAGGTCAGACAATAGACACTGCTACACACACTGTCTCTGAACTTTCCTCATCTCTGAAGGACAATTAATTATCAAAGCCTTTGGGGTAGGTCGAAGCAAGGGAAAGCCTACTGCTGGCCCTGCACTCTAACTGCTCTCTCTCTCTCTGTGTTTGTTAAATGGTTGTGGCTGTTGGGGAACCAAAGTAGCGGCCACCAAAACAGCTGATCAGGGGTGGGGAGCAAAAATGTTTTTAATGTGTGTCTGTCCTGATATAATTCTATTATCTCTGTGAAACTATCCATACATAAAATAGAAGAACAGTCCCCCTCCCCCCGAAAAGCCACAGGGTAGGTTACAGTCAGAAACGGCCTCACAGTGGTGTGTTAAAAAGATGGTCCTTTTTTCATCAAATCACTTCACAGAAGCAGAAAAACAGACAAACACAAAAGAGTTGAGACTTTTCCTCCTACATTAAATAGAGTAACTGATAAGGTCAGACATATGATACCTAAAGACATGAATCTGTGAACTCTTGAAGTCAAAGGACCTCTCTGTGCAAAGGAACAATCTTTCAAAGGAAACAGATCACAGAACTCCACTGAATCCCCTTTAAACTTTATGAAGCAGGAGGAGAAAAAGCTCTAAGTAGGGAAGCTTGACAGAAGAGCCTTGAACTATTTTCTGAAGGAAAGATGAGACCCTCACTAGGCTGCCACAAAACATCTTTTTTCCCCTAAAAGCTCTTCTGAACTTTGATATGTGCCAAGACACCACTATTGAAAGCTGTATAATTATGTGCTATAACCACTGTAGAAAATGCTTTGTTCACCTCAACAAAGAACAATAAGCAAAGTAAAGTGACATTACACTGTATCTTTTTCTTTAAGAATGTTGAGAGAGGTCATGGTGCATTATAACTAATAGAGCTGTTGAGTAAGGAGGTTTAAAACTTGATCTTGCTGTGCTTAAATGTAACCCAATGACAAAAAAGGCAGAAGGAGCTATAAAATCTAATGACATTAAATCAAATAGTCCATACATCAATTGGGCCTGTTTCATTGTACTGATGCACATCTTGAATCGGAGGGGTATAAATATCAAATTGATAGTTCCCTAACTCAAAACTTTTGAGATTATTATTATTATTATACCTTCAACAGCTGTGTATTGTTCAGCTGAGAATAATCTTGATTAAATAGTAACAATTAAAACTAGTGTTTGTACTACTCGTGTACTATAACTCCACTTTATACTTGTTTGACTTTTTTATTTATTTAAATATTTTTATCCTATCTTTCCTTTTGACTCAAGGCAAGCCAACTTTTGGCAGCCAAATTTATGAAAAAGGATATCCTAATTGAGAAAAGGATAATTATTTCATTGAAGGGTGTTTCTGTACTTTTAGTATAATAGATATTGCTTTAAAATACATTGAGACAGCAGCAACATTTCAAAATATGCTTATATCTTTAATAAAAATGTCATGAGAAAAAATCTACAAATATTTCCATTCTACAGTTTTTATTTATATGGATGTTTGCAATAATTAGTTTTTTCCCACACTTGTTATTCTCAGATGACAATATAAATTTTATATTCCCTGTTGCAGATTACAAAAATTAAGTCCTCTGAAAAATAATGAAAAAACCAAAATGGCATAGAAATAAGACTGCTGTCAAAAGCTTTAAAAGCATGCGCAGCCAGCGAATGGTGTTTTCAGCATATGACAGAGGCTGAGGACAGACTGGCAGTCTCGGCCGCTCTGCCTCCACTTCAAAAGCGGAGGCAGAGCGGCCATTCAGACGACCGCATCTGCCCCAAGGAGGTGGCCCGGACGCATCATGTCCGGTGCCGCGCTCCTCCCGCAGCAACCGAGCACCACTTCAAAGTGGTGCTCGGCTGCTGCGGCGCGTGTTCCACCCGCCGGAGCGGGTGTGAACGCGCGCCAGGAGGGGGAGCCGCACGGCGTCCGCTCGCCGCCGTAGGAAGCCGCCCGCAGTCTGAACGCTGCGGGTGGCTTCCTTCTGGCGGCGTGCGAACACTGCGCCGTGGGGGAAATTCCCCCCGCCTTAGTCTGCCACACCGTGGAGGCGCGGCAGACTACGTCTGTCCACAGCCAGAGATAAGGCAAATGATAAAGTACAAATTAAGGGTCTTTTCCCTCTAATGCAGCTACATCAAATTCAGTTAAATTGATGGGTGTGCAACATGAGAACAACAAAACTTAAAGAAGTAAGGTATCTTTTAAATTTTGGACCTGTCCACTTCAAAACAATCATTTTTAAAGTCTTAGTAGTGTGTGTGGGAAAGGAAAATGTTAGATATTTTCATGAATATGCAGCCTTGTTAGAAGATCTACAACATAATAAACACATTGGTTGGGATCTATCAATGCCAAAACATATTATATAAGACTAGATCGACAGAATGGTCCCTGTTAAGAGTGTCCTTCCAACAACAACAAAAAAGCTCCTGCTTAGCAGAAAAGACTTACTGGAGTGAACCAACACTCCAGTGCTTGCAAATATGATGTATGTGTTGGAATCCATAGTCACAACCCAATTTAGCTGAATGCAGCTGAATTTTGTTTCAATGCAATGAAAGTTGCTTACAGGTTCATTGGGGTTGGGTGTCTGACATAGAAATGGATCCTTAAACATTTTAAAGCAACATAAAAATAAAGCCTCTGGCTGTATTGTTAAATCTTGCAGACTCAAAGAAAAATACTTAATAAAATAATGGGTGGTAAGGGAAGAGCAGCAAGTGACAAGCACACTAATATGAGGCAGAGTTATTTAAAATAACAAGGTAGGGACCTACAAGGACTTATGGGGGCATCTCATTTTCCCCTCCCTCACTATTTGCTTTTACCCTTCCTTGAAAGCCCCCTTATCATTTCCCTTTTTCCTGTTTCCTTCCCCCCCACCATCAACCAACCAGCCTGAATCTACTTCACTATGTTTAGCTTTCCCTCCTTTCCTCCCCTTGGCAGCCTTTACCTGGGAAAATTACGGCCCAGTTCTACAGTCCCAGCTGCTGAGCTGGGAACAGTTGTGTAGTGGGGAACCCTCAAGGACTTCTAGTCTGAAACTTAAAAAACTACAACACACTGACTTCCATGGGGTGGCTGCTGTTGAACAGTAGCAAGCAGCCAGGCCTGGGTGAGTCAAGCACGCCTTGTGGCAGGAAATTGCATGGTGGCTGCTGCCTGGTCTGGTCTGATGATTCTTCCTGCAATATAGCCCTAGAAATGGCCTTGGTTCTTCCCCCTGCTTTTTACTGATAGAAACCAAGGCTCAAAGGTTGGTAATACTGTTGTAGTTGCTTAGCAATGGCCACTGAGGGCATCTGTTTCTAGGGTTGCCAGCCCCCAGGTCCCAGTGGGGATTCCCCCACTTTTGGGGGCTTTGGCCTGCCATTGGCCCGCTGGCCAGTGGGAGAAAACCCACCCCCAAACAGTGACATTGTTGTATGACATTCCCAATGTGATACAATGTGTCTCTTCTGGGTGATACCATGCCCGGGATGTCACACGGTGACACTCTGGTTTTTGGGCAGCCTCTATGGTTTTGAAGTAAAAAAACCATAGAGTTTTTGCCCAAAAGCCAAAGTGCGATGTACCACCCGCCCCTGGAATGCCTCTCAAATCCCCCCCCCCCCACTGCAATGGCGAGGGGACCTGGCAACACTATTTGTTTCTTAAAGATACAGGTGCTCCTTTAACTTCAGGGGGATTTTAATCTTTCCAATGTATTATGTATTATTTTTAGATTTCAGATTTTTCTGCAAACTTAGCGCTTTCCTAAGGTTTATAGAAAGATCTGTTTTGTCTGTACATGGTCTTAATTTCTGGGTTTAAGTATCCGGTCCACATTGAGAATTGGATATATTAATCTATCTTGCTTAAAATCTAGGAGTTTGACTCAGGTTCTAGTGAATCTCAAGCTTTCATAAAAAGACAGTGTGAGAATGCACACAAATATTGAAGCTCTTAGTCCACTTTATCTCAAACAAATAAATCTAAAAATGTGCAACCAGGTTTTTTTTGGAGGGGGGGATTGCTGGTCTGGAAACCCTTTGCTAGCTTGCGATCCTGAATCACATCTACTTAAACTTTAGTGAAATCAGGAGAGGATTTAAAATGCAGCCATGTACTTCAGAATAAAAATGGAAAGATTTTTTTGAATTTCTATATAGTAGAAAAATTAAGATTTTGTTAATTTGCATAAAGTATTACATTGTTTTTTAGATCGGGGAACAGAGCCCATTATTTGTATGCCTAAGGCCCCAGATTCAGTTGCTGGTATTCCAGTTAAAACCGTCTGCCAGAAACTGTGGAGTACCTTTGCCAGCTGGAGTAGGCAGTACTGGACTAGATGCTCAAATGGTCAGTAAAGGCAGCCTCATATGTACATAACTGAAGGATCTGGGATTTTTTCATCAAATGTTTCTATAGCTCTTTCTTACAACAGGCAAAAAGCTTCCTACAGATGGCAATGATTAACATAATTTATTTGTATGAAAATATACATACCCCACTTTATTATAATCAATTCAAGGCAGATAATGATGTTTATATTGAAACAATTGCCAACATAAAACGAATCTAAACATTTTACTTAGAGCGTTTTCTGTTGCATACACTCACCCTGATACCCATGCTGTAATGAGTCAAGCAAACTCCTGCAACGCAGCGCTTGCTTCTTCACTGGACTAGGTAGCTTCCTTGGGTACATGCAGTTGACATTTCCACTGAAACCCCTTAGAGGTGGGAGTTCTATATGTACTTTAGAGCCCCTGAATCCACAAGACACCACTAGATCAGAGTGATTTTCAATCCTGAGTTACTCCCTTCTAAATCCTTTGATTCGAACAGACTCAGGATTGCACTGCATGTCACTACCATTTATGAAGTGGTTATCAGTTATTTATATCCTGCAAGTCTAATCCAAAGGACCGCCCAAGTTGGCTTGCAAAATCACAAATCAGACTTAAAAATCATAGCCATTAACAGTTTGAACTCAAAACCTGAAAATAAAAGAGAATGTGGCAACACTGGGGAAGAGCCCTGGCTCAATGGTTGAACATTTGCTTGTGTGCAGAAGATCCCTGGTTCAAGCCCTGGCATCTTCAAATAAAAAGATTAGGTAGTAAATTATGTGAAAGATTGCAAACGGAGATCCTAGAGAGCAGCTGGTAGTCTGAGCATATAGCGCTAATCTTGATGGACCAATAGTCTGGTTCAGTATGACAGCTTCATGTGTGTTCAACAAATGGTCAGGTGTAGAGATGCATATGCAAGTTTGACCTTGCATAGAATATGGGAGAAAGCTTATATTTGCACAGGACTCCGAGTCTCACTCCCATATTATACCACATAGGTATACACCAGTGTTCCCTCTAAGCTGAGTTAGCGTGAGCTAGCTCACAGTGTTTTAGCCTCCAGCTCACACATTTTTGGCTTAGCTCAGGAAGGAAGGCTTCAGAGCCAACTAATTGATGCAGCAGCCAAATCGCTCGCTCACAACTTTAATGCCAGTAACTCACAAAGGAGAATTCTTGCTCACAAGACTCCACAGCTTAGAGGGAACATTGGTATATACCATATGCTTGAGCTGTCTATGTGTGAACAATCCTTACGGCAAATTTTGCCTTGTACAAATAACAGGTTTCACTTGTGCAAAATGTGTTTTTACTCATTTGTCTGGCATAAAATGAGTTTGCCTTTAGAGGCAGGCATGGCCATTAGAACTGCAGCATGCAAGGAGGACACTAGGGTAGGAAATTCTCTAAGGCCGATTTCACACTAGCGTTTGCCCCAGGTTTGCCCTCATGCTCGCACCGGAGCTTCTGGTCGATTTCACACCAGTTGCTCCGGGTTCACATTTTGCTTTGGAGTATCGCCCTGCTGCACCGGAGTTTCCCTGGAGCAAACAAATCCTGTTTTTAAAGGATTTTCCTGTTTCCTCCGGGGGAGAACCCAAAATGAAAACACGCCCACTCACCCGCCTTTCATCAGAGCCACCCCATTGTGGGAGTTTCTAATTTTTTTTTTTTGAGAAAACCCTTCGTCACGCTATATCGAAAGGGCTGAGGTTCCAAGTGGGAAAATGAAGAAAATACTCTGGAGGAAACTGGGAGGGGAAATTCTGGAGAGAAAGAGCGGCAACTGGCCAGTGCGAAATTGGCCTGAATGAATCTGGTGAACAAAGAGCAAGTTCTTGGGTTCCATTTTATACATGGGTTGAACCATCCAACCTCAGCTGATTAGATTAGATTATACTTTATTGTCATTGTACATAGTACAATGAAATTAAAAAGTGCCATCATATGTTACATTTGTAAATTTATATGCATCTATAGATATTTATGGAAGGGAAGGTATAGCCCAATCTCATCAGATCTCAGAAGCTAAACAGGGTTGTTACTTGGATGGGCTACCACCAAGGAAGACACCGCAGTGCAGCGGAAGGCAATGGCAAACCACCTCTGCTTCTCACTTGCTTTGAGAGCCCCTTATAGGGTTTTTTTTGCCATATATCAATTGGCTGTGACTTGACCGGACTTTATATATACACATAAGTATTTATGCACAAGTACATTATAACTGACACATGCATTTTGCGCTCAGATACCTCTACTTGAGTGTAAAATGTAACATGAGAAGCCACACTCAAAGTACAATGAACATTTTCCACCTAAGATGATGTGACTATACACAAATGACAGTGCAATGTTATGCAGAGTTACTTCAGTTGATCCCAATGGGCTTAGACAGAAGTGATGTCATAGGATGGCACTCTGAATTTGTGAATGAGTCCACCATTTCAAGATTCTCTGGTCATTGATTTGGAAGGTTTATAGAACCCTGGATGGACAAGGAAGTTGAACAAACACTTGAACTGGTTTCACTTCAGGGTTACCAGGTCTCCTGCTATGAGGGGAGACCTCCCAGCAATCCCTGTCATTGCCTACAGGTGCCTGAAAGACCAGAGGAGGAGGAAGAGGAAGAAGAAGAAGAAGAAGAGGAGGACGATGAGAAGATTGGATTTATATCCTGCCCTTCACTACCCAAAGGAGTCTCAGAGCAGTTTACAATCCCTTTCCCTCCCCACAACAGACACCCTTGTGAGGTAGGTGGGGCTGAGAGAGCTCTTTTGAGAACTGCCCTTGAGAAAACAGTTCTGAAAGAACTAGTCACACCAGCAGCTGCATGTGGAGGAAGGGGAATCAAACCTGGTTATCCCAGATTAGAGTCTGCACTCTGAACCCCTACACCAAACTGGTTAGAAAAATGGGAACAAATGGGAGGGGGGGGGGACACTGGCACTTCCAGCAAAAATCAGACATAACATCATGATGGGAGGGGGAGCACTAGGATTTGCAAAAACTGTATGTTTAACTATAGAATTTCTGTTCCATATATGCTGCAACACTGCAGTGGAGGGTGTGCAGAGATAGATTTATTACCATTTGCTACAAAAATGCCTGGAGAGATAGATGAAAGCCTTCCCAATACACATCGGTTTGTGCACACCATTCCTGAATCAGAAAGGAGGAAGCAACTTTTGCCTAGATCGAAGAACTTTTTGCACAGCTGTGTTTGATGTATTTACGTATCAACTGACTTTAAAAGACAAAACAGCAACAAAGAAAGAATTCTATACATAACTCACACATACTAATCACCCATTAAGCCACTACATCCCTCTTAGAGTTGCTTCATCTACTTTTGCCTAAGAGCCCAAGACTACAGTTAATAGGTGTTCGTTCTAAGTCACCATGAAAGAAACTCAACAAAATCGATTTTCCAGGTTAAAGCAAAAACAGGTTCCAGAATTTCCATTGTTGGTTAAGCATGATTTTTCCATACAGTTTTTTAAAAAATCCATTTGTGTGGAAGCAAAGATGGAAGACCCTCTCATTTGCTGTAACATGAAGTGACCCTCTGACTGGTATGTAACAAGTAACAGATTTTAATAAAAGGTGCTCCAGCATGCATCTAGACAACTGAATTCTGTGGTTTTATCCCCATCTTACCCATATTTAGAACAAAGTGTGAGTCCCGTGGCAACTTTAAGACCACCAAAGTTTAATTCTGGGTACAAGCTTTTGTGTATGTGCACATAAAAGCTTATGCCCAGAATTAAACTTTGTTGGTCTTAAATATGCCAAACTTTGTTGGTCTTAAATATTCAAACTTTGTTTTGTCGCTTCAGACCAACATGGCTACCCACCTGAATCTATGTTACCCATATTCAGTTCAGGCACAATAAAATATATATTTGTTGTGAAGGTTATTTTCCAGAAGAGGTAGCAGGTTTAGGAATATCTATTTAAATTGTTTAAGATGATAAGCATATCAGACTTCAATTATAATAAAAGATCAGCAATAAAGTATGAAGGGTAAGAACTTTGATGGTGCTAAATATGGAAAGTGCTCCATTTGCTAAAGGACTTCAGATCCAATTTCAACACCACAGTACTTGTCATTTTTGCTTTTGTGCTAGTCACCAGCATTGGACGCTGATCAGGCAAGAATGCATAATTACAGCTTAAAGTATGTGCTTTAATAATCCGTCCAAGGCTTCAGGTTTTCTTCAGCCTCATGTACCAATGTGAAGATGCAGGTAGCCCTTTTGGAAATTGCCTAAAAATTACTAGTAAGTATAGTATTGTAGTCTCCAATTGAAAACCATACAAATCTCTTTTATGCCATGCCTGAAAATGTAACATGGAAAGTATTGCATAGGTTACTTAAAAATAGAAAAGGGGCACTGCACTCTGTAATTTCAGGATCTTTCTGCAATATTTAGTTATTATTCACTGTTTTTCAGACACAGAACTGATTTTAGAATTGTGCCCATGTTGCCAAATTATGAATACAGCCTTTACTGCTGTTTTTAACTGAGGCAGGGGTGGGGTGAGGGTGAAGCTAATTGGTAAATGACATACATAAATTCTGCAAGGAATTCTCTTTCTGATTTTTAAACTGTTTTTTTTCACAATCATTTTCTAGAACAGTTCATTCCCATATGAGGTAAGTTACAATAATAATAATAAATATTATTATGTATAATAATAATACAAGCTCCTTTGCAGTGTTTTTGCAGTGCTTTGAGATCAAAATTGCTGTGAAATGAGAAAGGTATGATTGAAATATGCATCAAAACCCATTTTGTGTCCCTTTCCACCTGAAACACATCGATATCATGGTTTCTCTGGCAATGCTTCTGACAGATTTCAGACCTAACATAATTTTCCTTATATCAGGAGAATATGCAAACAGAAACATCATCAAACTTCTTAACACCCCACTATGTAGCTGTATACCAAACAATACTGTTCATCCCCCAAGTAGATAATACCAACAGGCTACCACAAGACTTCAGTACACTGGACTGAAACTCCCAGAAGTCCCTTTCACCTCATCACTGCATCTGACTAGCTGAATGGTGCAAAATGCTATCATCAGCACTGAGGAATTTGCTACTGTGGACTCAGAGAAGGTCAGCAGGTTAACAATAACAATAGTTCACTGAGCTGATGCCTCAGTAGCTGGCTCATACTAGCTTATTGTTGTCATATAAGGAATAGTTTCAATCAAAGCTCCCAAACCACTGGTGCAATCCAGATACATTAGGTAGGCCAAGTCCTCATTGGAACTTAGGCAAGTCTTACTTTTTCTGGACTGTTCCCATTGTTTTTTTTATCTTATCTGTTCTATTCATTTTACAAAATTGTTACCAACAAGTAAAGCACACACAGAGCAGCCTATCAGTAAATAAAGTTTAGTGGACGTCTTTGATTCCCTTTTTGTAGCACCCCTCTCACCAAATATCCCTCAACCCCTGGCATAAAAGGAAACAGTTTTTCACCATCTGCTAAGGTTTACTGTTTAGACAGGCTTATGTTGTCACCAGTCATGTAACAAGAACTGTTAACATCATTGATATGGCGCACAAACTAGTCCTTTGCTGAGACAAGTGAAAATGCCATTTTTGTAAAAACAAAACAAAACCCAAGAACACATTTCAACTATTACAAATAGAGCAAGAAGGGGTGGGGGGACAGAAAGGTCAGTGCATACCTCAAAGTCATTAGCTTTATTGTAGTGCATGTTGAGGGCTCTGTACAGCTCACAGTCTCTGGTTATAGATAGCTCTTCAGTGC